>CM055116.1:362030706-363406956 GCA_029206835.1 Rana muscosa
TCGGCGCCATTGGCGCCATTTGCGTTCCACGCTGGTTTCGAAGGCTTCTCCTCGGTCCAGTCTACATCCCGGGGGAGACATGAAAAATCAAGGAAATCCAGGCCGGAGATCGTGCTGGGGGGGGGGGTGAATCGAGATCGCAATTAATATACGATTAATCGTGCAGCTCTACTGGAGACATAACAGGAAGTGAGAAGAACTCTTTCCAACATGCAGGTAAATCCCCTATTAGATAGCTGTTACTGTAAGCCACAATGGTCGCAAGGACATACAGAGAGGGAGCTTGAGCAGTGACAGAGACAACAATAAAAACCCTGCCAGAGGTTCTAATGCCCTGTACACACGAGCGGAATTTCCGTCAGAAAAAAGTTGGATGGTTTTTCCGACGGAATTCTGCTCAAGCTTGTCTTGCATACACACGGTCACACAAAAGTTCTCTGAACTTTCGAGCGTTAAGAACACGGTAACGTACAACACTACGACGAGGCGAGAAAAAGATGTTCAATGCTTCCGAGCATGCGACGAATTGTTTTCGAGCATGCATGTTTTTTTTCCCATTGGAATTGCATACAGACGAACGGATTTTCCGATAGGAATTTGTTCCGTCTGAAAAATTGAGAACATGCTCTCTATCTAAGTCCATCGGAAATTCCGATGGGGCATACACACAGTCGGAATATCCGACGAAAAGCTCCCATCTGACTTTTTCTGTCGGAAATTCCGACCGTGTGTACGCGGCATGACTGTATACAAAACCAGAAGAAGTTTGGGCTTTACCAATGCTTTAATATACTAAATAATTACATGCATTAATCATATACTGTTATCATGGGACACAATATGGTTCTGTCTTTTAATTAAACATACAATAACTCATTTTTTTGCTGTAGGATTTTTAACAATCATTTTCAGAGAAAGTAGAATTCTGTTAAAACGATTAATGGCACATTTGTCATGCATGGATTTCAGTAGGAAATTAAAGTAAAACTTGGACATCATTCAAATTGGGCGGATTTCTCTATTGGATTCAGCCAGATAAGATCCAGCAGCCTGAATCCCAAACAGACGACGAGGAGTGAACACTGGAGGCAAGAGGAGATTTTGCATTTGATACTTTCAATTTATAAATAATGTATTTCGATGAAGACCAGGCCACGCAGTAGAAAAGATCACTCTCTCACATATAAAAATATACTTTTTTTTTAATAAGAAGTATTAGCACAGAATCGAAAAACAAGCACAAAGTTTGATGTCATTAGGCTGAAATAAAAAAAAAGGAATCTACGGTAAATAAAATCTACATTATATTTCTTTCTTTGTCTTTCAAGAGCTTCCCAAGAGATGGAGCACCGAAGCCAACTCCAAGGTATAATTATTTAACATGCACCGAACATTTACGCAGACATATAATTCTTGCAAAGTTGGCAATGTAGCCCTGGAAATCATGTGGTTTTTGGATACTGTATGAAAAACAAAGACAGATATTTCATTCCCTGAAAAAAAAAAAAAAATCTTCTCATGTTCTCAACACTTCCCAAAATATCATTGATGAACCTCATGAGCCAAATACGATTATGACAACAGAGCAATAGTCAGATTAGTCAAAAAAAGAAACTTTCAAATGTCCTAATTGTTTGATGTGTAGCAAACGTGTAGCAAACGTGTAGAAAACGTGTAGAAAAGCTGAATTAATTAATTTTAAACTGAAAAAAAAAACAACTGAAGGGAAATAGCTACAGAGCACTAGTTTTATCTTAACCACTTCAGCTCTTGAAGGTTTTACCCCCTTCCTGACCAGGCCATTTTTTTTGCGAAACGGCACTGCGTTGCTTTAACTGATAATTGTGCGGTCGTGCGACGCTGCACCCAAATAAAATGTATGTCTTTTTTTTTCCCACAAATAGAGCTTTCTTTTGATGGTATTTGATCACAATATTTTTTACTTTCTGCTATAAAGCATATCCAATAAAAAAAAAAATGTAAAAAATCAAATTTCTTCATCAATTTAGACCAATATGTATTCTGCTGCATATTTTGGTTAAAAAAAAAATCCCAATGAGCGTATATTGATTGGTTTGCGCAAAAGGTATAGCGCCCAAAAACGATGGGATATATTTAGGGACTTTTTATTTCTTTTATTGTTTTTACTAGTAAGGGCAGGGATCAGCGATTTTTAGCGGGACTGCGACATTGCAAATTGGACACGAATGCCCTGTACACACGATCGGATTTCCGATGGAATAAAATCCGATGGAATTTTCAGTCGGAATTCCGATGAAGCTGACTTTCATCAGTCTTGCCTTACACACCATCAGACAAAATTCCGACCGTCCAAAACGCGGTGACGTAAAACACTCAGACGAGCCGAGAAAAATGAAGTTCAATGCTTCTGAGCATGCATCGACTTGATTCTGAGCATGCGTGGATTTTTCACACAGACGATTCCACACAGACGATCAGAAAAGAGTCCAATGGGGCCCAAACACAATCATTTTTTCCGATGAAAAAAGTCCCACTGACTTTTTTCATCTGAAAAAACGATTGTGTGTACAAGGCATAAGTGACACTTTTTGGGGACCAGCCAAACCAATACTCTGATTAGTGTTAAAAAAAATGCACCGTCCCCCAAGGGGGTTAAAGTGTGTGCCAGGGAGCTGCTTTCTAACTGTGTGGGGGACAGACACACTGGAGGAAAAGAGAGATCATGTTTCAGCTTAGCTGAAACACAACATCTCTCTTTTCCCCCTCAGACAGACAGGCAGTGGTTTGCCTTGCTTACACTGCTGATCCGTCTCTCTACAGAACGATCAGCGGGTCGCAGCGGCCATCGTGGCCGCCGGACCCGCTGATTGGCTCCCGCTGTGTCCAATCACAGCGGGAGCGATGTTCCGGCGGCATGTGCGTGCTCCCTACACCGTGTGCACAAAATCACGTACAGGTACGTGATTTTGCGCAGCCGGGCCGACCTGCCACAGTATATATGTGGTGGATGGTCCGAAAGCAGTTAAAGTGATTGTATACCCTCACCTTGTAAAACAACTCATTCAGTTTAAAATAGAAATGAAAGGCAAAACATCTGTGTATAGATATAAAAAAATTATAAATACCCTTTTTCCCTTTTTTGTATAGTGATCACATTCCCTCTGCTCTGCTGCATAAGAGCTGGGGGGAGGAGAAGCAGCAGCAACTGAGCTTCCCAGTGAATGGCTGTGAAGCCGGGGCATGTCAGGACAAGTCTGATCATTGGAGGTGAGTACACTGAGTTCCCAGCATAGCCAGAGCACTGACCACGTTGTATTCTCCTGCTTAGTGTGGTCAGTTTTTAATAGAAAAGCAGAAGGACTGCTCTGCTCAGCACCCATTGTGCCACCTAATCAGTGGTCATCAGTGCCGCCTCATTAGTGCCCATCAGTGCACATCAATAAAGGAGAAAAATTACTTATTTACAAAATTTGATTTATTTTTTCAAAATTTTAATATTGTTTCATTGGTTAAACAAAAAATAAAAAGCCCAGTGGCGATCAAACACCACCAAAGGAAAGCTCTATCTGTCTCAAAAAAAAATGGGCACGTGGTTAAACATGCATGTGTATATATACACCTCAGTTTAGCAATGGTCCTGCACTTCTTTGCTCTTCAAAAGCAGAATTTCGGTGCCCTTTTACTGGCCCCACCAGTGTCTGCCCATGTTTTAAACTGCAAATAATTGTGAGTATTTCGTAGTATTATTGGGAATTTTAGTGATTTACAGATGTGTATAATAATGCGTACCGTGCCTTATGATAATTTGTGTCTGGAAATCTGCCAAGCACTGTGCGCACAAGTAAATGCAACAATGTATTATGACCTTTAACAAACAATAATAAGAAAATGATTCATAGGGAATAATTTTTGTTACAGAAAAGATCTGCAGCGGATAAACCTAAAGATTAAAACAATTTTTACTCCTCAGAAACTGATTTATGTAGCAATTTTTAGTGTTTTGTAAATTGTAAAGTGGGACATAATTATTTTTAACAAATTATTCCTGTATTTTTTATTTTTTTTTAATAAAACAAATCATCCTGAATCACAATGATCAGAATATATAAAGGTCATTAAAAGGGCAGCATTACCAAACAAGTCTTTTATACCCTGGAATTTAAATCCCAAAGATTCAAGGAAATAAAATAACAATAATAATAAATACCTAATTTTTCCTTCAGGCCAATGGGCAACTAGGGAGTGAATGTAAGGTTTTATTAGATTCATCCCTAATTTATGATCATTAGGACAATGTTTTTCCTGCACCCAGCTAATTGGTGATCTAATTAAAAGAAAAACTGGAGAATTATATTTTATAAAACTTGACTTACAGGTTTATTTTAAGTGTACTATGCCTTTATATGATTTTCTATATGCCTTTATATCGTTTTTTATTTTATTTTTATTTTATATGCCTTTATATTATTTTTTTTATTTTCCCCTACAATGCATATGATTTTTTATTTTCTTTGTATTTTATATGCCTTTATATGATTTTTTATTTTCCCCTACAATGCAAATCCCTTTAAAACTGACACCATAACTAATTTATTTGACACTGAAAATCTATAAAAGATCAGCAACAATATAACAGAGCATACATTTTTTCTACATTAGTACTGGCTAAAGTCTTAATTGTCTTTCCACACTGTCAAAACAATATAGCTAAAAGAATAAATCTCTGCAAAGTACAGAAAAATAAATTGAAAATATGAAAGACGAATTGTGTATATGCTGGAAGTGGAACCCTTTCATCAAATACTCCCGCGGGCTATTTGCTTGTGCTAATTTTAGAGTAATTTTTTGTACATCAGAGTGTTTCTTTTTGGCCAGAAGTTAAATGCTCTTCATATAATCATCCATGAACTTTCCACATGTGCCTTGTCAGGACTAGAATGGTAGCATGCCGAGATTGTTCGGTGCCAATCTAAGGCTCGGCTGGAGTTTATTTCACACAGCGGGTGTGGCTGACACGGCCAAGTATTCATCTATTATTTTTTTATCGCAAATGCTAAGCACCCATTCTATATAGATGTCCCTTTCTTTTATTTATTCACAAAGAAACGATTGTTCAGTATTTTGCAGGCTTAAAAACTTTAATTACAGAAGAACTGCTATGACAGAAGATGGTGACAAATATAATATTGGTACTTTGGCTAAGCACAGGTGTGAACTAGTGGTTGGAATATCCAAGTACTACATGATTGCTCGGTACAGATCAAGACATAAACGTATACATTTGTTTTAGCTGAGCATACAATTGTATATGTGGAGCTTCAACCCCTGGCACGCCAATTGGGTGACCAGTGCCTCATTTCCACTGAGCGGTACGGTTCGGGTCGGTACAGTTTGGAACGGTTAGAATGGTCCGGTCTATTCTGGTGAGCCTTTCCACTGCAAGACGGACCATCAGGGGCCATACAGGGTTTAGAAAAAATGCCTAGCGTGTCCACCAATCAGTGGAATGTATTGTAACTCCGCCCTAACCGAACCGTTCCATTTTTTATGGCCCCACATCTCAAGCAGGACCCAGAATGGTGCGGTATGGTTCGGTTGTATGGGCCGCTTTCATAATGGAAACACCCAAAATAGCGTACCGTACCGAACCAACCCGAACCAATCCACTCAGTGGAAACGAGGCATAGGGTACACCCTATCATCAATGGTCTAAGGTACACCTTTGGCAGATGGTTCCCCTGAAATGTATCCTTCTTGATGCTGAACATTAAAATTGCTTGAGGGAATTTGATTGCACTGGTAGTATTCATTTAATGTGTACAAGTATCTTAAAGCTAACTATGCATTATGGTGTTTTGGCAAGCAATACCTACGCCTAATTTACCATAAAAGCGGAACTTCACCCTAAAGGAGAAGTTCCGCTTTTTTGCCCTCCTCCCCCTGCTCTTCTGTTTTTGCCACTTTTTTGGGGGGGGGGGTTTGAAAGGTACCTGCTCCCACTTCCGGCTGGATTGTCGCAGCGATCCACCGGAGGTTCTCCCTATAACACCCCCATCCCGCTCACAACCTTCTGGGACACGTCACAGGTCCCACAAAGCACAGCGCAGTAGGCATTCAGCTGTGGAAGCCGCAAGAAATAACAGCCCATTGCCCACAGTACACATGCCGGTGCCAGGGTATCGAAGACCAGAGAAGAACCAATTTGGGGGCGAGACTCTTGGACAGGTGAGTGTCTTTTTATTATAAGTCAGGAGCTACAGTATTTGTAGCTTCTAAATTATTATTTTTTTTCAAACAGGGCGAAGAACCGCTTTAAGCACAGCAGATGTGACCCTGGCAGGGGAGACAAAGAAGATTTTCTCTGCATTGCTCTTGGCTACACAACTCTGGTAGAATTACAGTCGTTTCCTATTCATGTATTTATACATTGTGTTATTAGAAGGCTTGCTGTGTGCCTAAATGCTCCAGCAATAGTTGCATAGTGTGTAGGTGCAGTCATGAGAGCAATTTAGAACATCACAATTGTCACATGTGAGATTTTTCCCATGCTAAGCCCATGAATACAACATCAATTTGGCATAGGATTTTTTCCTGCTTATCCCTTTCATGCCTAATGCCACGTACACACGATCAGAATTTCCATCGGAAAAACCTTGGATGGTTTTTCCAACGGAATTCCGCTCAAGCTTGGCTTGCATACACACGGTCACACAAAAGTCCTCTGAACTTTCGACCATCAAGAACGCGGTGACGTACCACACTACGATGAGCTGAGAAAATGAAGTTCAATGCTTCCGATCATGCGTTTAATTGTTTCCGAGCATGCGTAGGAATTTTGCGTGTCGGAATTGCTACAGACGATCGCAAAAATAGAGAACCTGCTCTCAATCTTTTGTTGGCGGAAATTCCGACAGCAAAAGTGCGATGGAGCATACACACGGTCGGAATTTCCGACCAAACGCTCACATCTGACTTTTCTTGTTGGAATTTCCAGTCGTGTGTACGCGGCATAAGCCTATTTCTGATTTGTTGCTTACAAGTTAAAATCAGTATTTTTTGCTAGAAAATTTTCTAAGAACCCCAAAACATTATATATATATTTATTTTTTTAGCAGAGGCCCTCTATTTCCTCCTTTCTTGCCTAGGTGTATGACGTAGCATCTAGACCTCTAGACTTCTGGGATATCGTCATCACAAATCCCAGGAGTCTTTGGGCACTGAAACAGCAAAGCATCATAACAAAGTGGCGTGCCTTCATGGGAAAGCCGAAGAGAGTGTCATGGATAATTATTTTATTACACCTTTGGCGTGGAGTTACTACGTTGAGCAAAAAGAAGATCTCTTTTGTGTGACTTCCACAGTGCACAGCCTGAGGTTATGCTGGTGTCCTGTCGAGAAGTGCCCCCCATCAAATAGTGCCCGCGCGTGCACAGGACGGAGCCGCACATCAGCTGAGTTGCCGATCAGCTGGAGTGACGTGACCAGGGTGCAAGCGCACATCGTAGGAGGTGTCTCTCGATGGGAGATACCATTTCACGGGCACAATTGAAACCTATACAAACAGCGGGGGGAGACCGTAGCTCTCACATTATGCCTCGCTGTTGGGTGGCTTTACAGTATGCTGATGGTCCGCTTTTGTCTGTGTTGCAGGGCAGGTTTTCTGTGTTGAACGGCCGGTTTTGCCTGTGTGAAAGGGCGGGTTGCAAAACAGACAAAACCAGCCCTTTAACACAGCCACTAGCCGCCCTCCAGCTGCAGCGATGCACAATCTGAGAACTACGGTCTCCCCCCGCTGTTTTTATAGGTTTAAATTGTGCTTTTGAAATGGTATCTCCCATCGAGAGATACCTCCTACGATGTGCGCATGCGCCATGGTTACGTCAGGCCAGCTGATTGACAAATCAGCTGTTGTGCTATGACGTACGGCGCATGCACCGTTCATCCCAGGCACTATTCGATGGGGGGCACTTCTGGACAGAACACCGGCTTCTGCGGGAAAAGAGGAGGATTTGAAGGTTTACAATCACAAAAGCTCATCTACTGGCAAGTAGATGAGCTTTTATACTGAGGTGTGCCTGTATGTGTGTCAGTCATGCTGGGTTGGGAGCTGCTGCAGGAAGAGAATAGACGCTGGCTTTAGCTGCCCCTACTGCAAATGGCTGCTTTTACAACAAGGGTCATAGCTATTTCTCTTATAAATAAAGGGTATTTCAAAATATTAAGTCCCTAATTGTAATTAACAATATAGTTGGCTGCTACAGGTTTTTATTTTTTATTTTTACATTTTTACTGAAGTTCCTCTTTAAGGCAGTATTGGCTTACAAAACACAGTACACAGTTGTCAATGACTGACAAACATATTCCTAACACAAAGATGTGCACTTGAGACAATGTTCATCATGCAGTCCTAACACAGGAACTGATGTCATAGTTTAGGGTCATGAGGTTATATCCTTTGCTTTAGCTATATATCAGTGCTCGAGCCTCTGTATCGTCTGGCAAAAAAATAATTTACAATTGAATGAAAACAGTGAGAACAGTTAGGTCACATGTTTATGTTTATCTCAAAGTATATCAAGTAGCGACAGATATTTATAAGGTGACCAAACTTATAACAGTTTACATAAATGAGTGGAAATATATACTGTGCATATTTGGAAGTCTCAAGTGGTGCATTTTTAAAGTAGGTTGTAGTTGTGGAAAAACTGATATATACCGGGAAGGAAGCAAAAATGAAGGTTGTAAAGCAGTCTTTCTTAACCAGCGAGCCTTGAAACTCTAGGGTTCATTTGGAGGTTGCTAGGGGTTCCATGAGCTATAATAAATGTATCTCCCATCTGATAGTGCTTACATAGTTCAAGCAGGAGGATCACTCACTGGAGCCAACGACGTGGAACCAATGGAGCCATTTCCACTCAGGTAAGTAACACACCAGTAAAACGCTAAAGCCCTGTACATACGATCGGTTTTACACATGAAAACAGTCCAATGGACTGTTTTTCATCAGACAAACCGATTGTGTGTGGGCCCCATCGGACTTATTTCCATCGGTGAAAAAAAAATTTTTTCCCACGGACACATGATCGGATAATCCGACAAGACACAATTGTTGTCGGAAAATTTTTAAGCATGCTATAAAACAATTGTTGTCGGAAATTTCCGACAACAATTGTTCGATGGAGCGTACAAACGGATGGATTATCCGACAAAACCCTGCCATCACACATTTGTTGTCGGAAAATCCGATCGTGTGTACGAGGTGGGAGCGGCCACACATCATGCATCAAAATTTGTTTGGTTCCTGATAAACCAGCTAAATTTCGTTCCATCTCTGGTCTCCTTTAGATTGAGGATGATGTATGCATCATATGTGTAAGCACATACCACTGCTCCCATGCTTGTCTCCAGGAATTTTCCAGAGCCTCTCAAAGCCTATGGAACTCCTTACCCCGATCTGTCCGTCCATCTCCTTCTCTATTAGCTTTTAGAGGATCCCTGAAAACCCTCCTCTTCAGAGAAGCCTATCCTACCCACAACTGTATTTTCATTTTTGTCCATCTGATCATCCCCCACAGCTACTACCCTTTGTTCCACTTGACCCTCCCTTCTAGACTGTAAGCTCTAATGAGCAGGGCCCTCTGATCCCTCCTGTATTGAATTGTATTGTGACTGTACTGTCTTCCCTGATGTAAAGCGCTGCGCAAACTGTTGGCGCTATATAAATCCTGTATAATAATAATGATATTTGTCATCACAGCGCATGGCCTGTAGCCTGAATGACCTATCAGCAAGTCCGAGTTATGGATATGAGGATTTGGTGTTGGTTTACCTAAATCTGAGTTATATGTAAACCACTACAGCCATATTCGACAAAGTTCACAACTTGTAGAATTGTTGTCTCTGCTTTCCAAATGTTTGCTGTCTATCTCGCTCTCCTTTTCTTGTTGTGACCAGTCAGATTCAGGAAAATGGGAATTTGGTTTGTGTCTTATGCCCTGTACACACGATCGGATTTCCGATGGAATAAAATCCGATGGATTTTTCCATCGGAAATCCGATGAAGCTGACTTCCATCAGTCTGGCCTACACACCATCAGTCAAAAATCCGACCGTCCCAAACGCCGTGACGTAAAACACTCCAACGAGCCGAGAAAAATGAAGTTCAATGCTTCTGAGCATGCGTCGACTTGATTCTGAGCATGCGTGGGTTTTTTCACCGATGGAGTTCCCCACAGACGATCGGAATTTGCCATCGTCTTTTTTTCCATCGGTAAAATTTAAAACATGTTCTATTTTTTTATACCGATGAAAAAAAGACCGATGGGGCCCACACATGATCGGTTTGTCTGATGAAAAAAGCCCATCGGTCTTTTTTCTTTAGAAAAAATGATCGTGTGTACGCGGCATTAGAAGCATTCCATTACATCATGCTTACTGTGCATGGGATAATACAACAAGTCTACACTATAGTGAAAAAATGATTTGGTATCACAAACACTATGCTGTTTGGATGCGTAGCTGGCATTGAACTACTCAATTGGGCTCGGACATTATCATTGTATTATATTGCTTTCACGCCAATTTCAGAGCAGAAGAAAAGAATATTTAGTTAATAATTAACCTTTCTCCATCCAAAACAGACATGCTAACTGTCCTAATTAATCAATGTCTTTGTTGATCACTAGAGAGAATGCACTGCCTACTTTTCTTTAATTCATCACCCTTCCCTTCCAGTGTCAAGCTTCCTTTGTAGCAAACTATGCAGATTGCAGCCTCTCTATTCACTAATGGAAAGTGATTGAACATTGCAAGACTACTGAGAAAGATTCACACTAAGTAAAATACTGGCTTGTGTGAAGCTTCCTGGCTCCATGCTTTGCTAAGCAGCCACTTCTTAAATAAGGCTCCGCAGAGTAATTATGGCTGTACAGAGTGCTGTGTAGATCATGTCACTAAGGAGAGCACTATAGAGAAGCTCCAGACAACAGAATTCTACACAATGCATTCTGCTGTATACAGCCTTATACCCCTAGTCTATAAAGAGCTCTATAGAACGTATACATTGTTCATTAAGGGCAGTTATCAAGACTCACACATAACTGCAAGATTACATGCTAACTCATTTCACATATGAAATCATTGAAAGCCTTTATCCAAACATTTTTTTTTTTAGTTCTGGATAGTGTGGGGAAAATCACAAAGGCCATAGATGTTTTCTTTTTTGTTTGTTTTTTCATTCTGCCACAACAAAAAATGAACAGAATCCTCCAGCAACACCAAAGAGGTGGATAAGGGAATCCAACTCCACACCTGGACATTGTATGCTGACAGCAGGACCCAGAAGCTGTCAGCATACACTGACCAATGGCTGCAGCCTCTGATCAACAAAAGTTTTCCAATTTGTCCAAGCTGGTCCAAACCAACTATTTCCATCACTAAGTTATTCGGGAGCTGTGAGCACTGTATCATACTGTAGTAGGATCATCTACTTACAGTATGCAGCACTGCGTTCCACAGCAGTACAGAGACTTCCAGTCCTGTTCTCAGAACAAAGTCGCGTTTGGCTGAGCCCGTCTTAGTAAGCAACTAAATGTATGTGTTCCGCAGCAATATGGGCGACTTCCCATCTGTTTTTTTAACAAACTCAAGTCGGGCTGTGTGCTTCTCAGCCATTCAGTGGAAGCCTTGTATTTTTATCAATGCATACAAGGCTTCCTCTGATTGGCTGAGGTGGAAATCATAATGTCATCCATCCGCCTGTCCACCTTGGTCAAACAGAGAGAGCATTGTGTTCATTGATAAAAATACAAGGCTTTCATTGAATGGTTGAGAAGCACTCAGCCTGACTTGATTATGTTCCAGCAGCAGATGGGAAGTCGCCCACACTGCTGCAGAACCAGGGCTTTTTTCCTCAGAGAATAGGAGCAGGTACTTCCCCCCTTCCGAGTCACCCCTTGTCTTTGTCCCCAATCCACCTCTGAGCACAATTCTCTGCAGCCAGCAACAATAGATTCCCCCAGCAACTATAAATTTCCCCCAGGAACAATAGATCCCCCGAGCATCAATAGATCCCCCTTAGCAGCAGTAGACCCCCAGCAACAAAATACACCTCCAGAAACAAAAGACCCCCTGAAACAAAAAGCTGTCCAACAACAATAGACCTTTCCCAACAAAATACCCCCAACAATAGATCACCCCTGCAATAATAGACCCCCAATGTAACAATACAGTAGATCTCCCAGCAGCCAGCAATAGTAGGTGCTTCCAGCAACAGCTGCCCCCCTAACAAAATATGATCCCCACCAGCAAAAATAAGACCCCCCAATAACAACAATAGATCCCCAACAACAATAGGTCTCCCCAGCAACAATAAACCCCCGCCAGTAACAATACAGAAGATCTCCCAGCAGTCAGCCTCAATAGACCCTAGGAGAGAGTTACCGCTCAGATGTGACTGGTGACTCATTCACAAGATCCAGAGCCGTGGGTGCAGGCAATGCATATGACGATGCAAAAAATCTGAGGAAAACGCTTGGACAGCCGCACTCCAAAAAAGGTTATTTTATTTAAAACAAAAGCACAAACAACATGCCACAGCAAAAAAAACAGCAAGTATGAGCTGACGTTTCGCACTGCGATTCAGTGCTTAATCATAGCTATGCAACAGCCAGCAACAATATACCCCCCATCAACAGTAGATCTCTTCCAGCAACAATTAACCCCCTAGCGACATGAGATCCCCCCAGCAAAAAATCCCCCACCAGCAACAATAGACCTCCCCAGCAACAAATTACCCCCCTGCCTAGCAACAATATATCCCCAAGCAGCTGAAATCAATAGACCCTTCGGCACACCACAGCACCCTATTCAGTGCTGGAGGTGCCGGAACTGCATTGCCCTGCGTTGTCTAATAAACTCTCATAGAAAATGTGTTTTCTCGCTGCTGGGTCTCCATCGAGGGGATTTCCCCTCACTTCCTGTTTTGTCTCACATTCATTAATTATAACACGTGTTTCCCAAACCACGTTCTGGTGTGAACTGGCCCTGAGGATTTGAGTGGAAATAAATCTTTAAATGCACACGTTTTTGGTACTAAGAAAACAAATCAGTGGTTTGGATTAAAAAAATGCAAATAAAAAGAGGTGACTTGATATCATGTTCCAGCTTTTATTCTCCTAGTACAAGTAATCTTTTCTCTGCATACGTGGGTTTTATACAGCTGCTGCAGTGAGACTGTCATGCAGAGATGAGTATGAAGAACGAATATAAAACTAGCATTTCTTTTTATAGAAAGAAAGTTTTAATTAAATCCTGTTGGTATAGGTACCCCTAGGTGTTCATGAGCAAAGACACTTGTAAATGTGTTCCTTGTTATTATTACTGCTGAAAATGTTTTACTTTTATGGGCATGTCTATGTGCACTGCATATATGTAAGGCAGTTCATATTTTGCCAATTCAGAATGCATCATCTATATTCAAGTCCTTATATATGTAAGTTTACATACAAAGTTAAACCCTAAGGGGTACATTTATAAAACAATTCATAGAGCTTTACATCCTATTAAACTGCATGCATATTTGTTCTGTGTGGATGGGTGGAAATCGAATATTATTAAGCCATTTTCTCTCCAGGTCGAAGGTTCTTCATTCATACAGATCTGAGTTAAAGCGGAGTTCCACCCAAAAATGGAACTTCCGCTTTAAGGAAAGGTGACCCCCTGACATGCCACATTTGGCATGTCATTTTTTTTTGGGGGGGGGGACCCTCTTTTTAGAGGGTTTCAGCTCCCACTTCCTCCTTGGGCACCGCAGCACCAGAAGGAAGGTCACCTCTCCCCCCTCCCCCTCGGCAATCATCTGGGACATGTTACCGGTCTCAGATGATTGCTCGGCCAATCATGGTGTGCAGCGTGGCTCGCGCATGCGTAGTGCGTGCCCGGCTGTGAATCGACAGCCGGGCGCCCACAGTAGTGATGCTGGCGCCGCGGAGAGGAGGGGAAGACAAGCGGGGCTTCGTTCCTCTGCATCGCTGGACCTTGGGACAGGTGAGTGTCCGATTATTAAAAGTCAGCAGATGCAGTATTTGTAGCTGCTGACTTTTAATATTTTTATTTTAGTAAGAACATCACTTTAAGAGGAAAACACTGCATTACGACCACTATATGGAGATGATGATCATGGCAAATTCAAACGTACTTACTATTATCGTCAGCTCCATCTAGTGGCCATAATGCAGTATTATCCTAATTTGCTCTGTGAATGGCAATTAACCAGGAGAGAAAAAAGCCTAATGCCGCGTACACACGATCGTTTTTAATGTCATTTTCAAAAACGACGTTTTTCTCGACGTGATTTTTCTTGTTTCCTCTCAAGCCTGTCTTGCATACACACGTTCATGAAAAAAAATGCTCGAGCAAAGCGCAGTGACATACAACACGTACAACGGCACAATAAAGGGGAAGTTCCGTTTGAATGGCGCCACCCTTCATGTTAGTAAAGTTTGTTGAGCGACGATTCGCGCTTTTCAGCCTCATGCTTTTCAGTCCGTTACTGCGTGACGAATGTGCTATCTCCATTACGAACGCTAGTTTTACCAGAACGAGCGCTCCCGTCTCATCACTTGATTCTGAGCATGCGTGTTTTTTTCCCCTCGTAAAAGCATACACACTACAATTTTTCACGACGGGAAAAAAAACGGCATGAAAAACAACGTAAAAAAATAGAGCAGGTTCTAAAAAAAATTTAGCCCGTTTTTCACGTCGTTAAAAATGCTCTAGAGCATACACACAATCGTTTTTAATGCCCAAGTTAAAAAAATTGCATTTTTAACGACGTGAAAAATGATCGTGTGTACGCGGCATAATAACATATTTAGCCCCCCCCCCCCCCCCCCAAAAAAAAACAAACAGAACAAAGGTAAATGCAGTTTCACAGGATAAGTAGCTCTGTTGTTTGTAAATACAATTCTTCGAGTCTTCGGGTGCAGGTGCCAGCATCTTAACTGTGGGTAGCCAACTGTGACTCCTTGCGGCTTCACAGCTGGCTGCCCACAGCGCATGCGCGAGCCTCAATGTGCCCCGTGATTAGTCCTGCAGTCTCCAGGGACCTGAGATGAATCCCAAAAGGCTGCAAGGGAATGAGGGAAGGGCTGAACTTCCGGTCAGATCGCCACGAGCGGGTACCTGTCACAATCATGACTATAACGAGCAGGGCCCCCTGATCCCTCTGTATTGAATTGTATTGTGATTGTACTGTCTTCCCTGATGTTGTAAAGCGCTGTGCAAACTGTTGGCGCTATATAAATGCTGTATAATAATAATAATAATAATAATAATAAAATCATGCACTATAGTTATGTCTGGGGAAAAAAAGTCCTCAATAGGGAGACTATGTTCATTTTAAGGATTTCAAAGCTTAGTTTTCTGGTTTGACCAGAGTACATCCTTAAGTACGTACCCCAGCTACATTAAAACGACACTTAAAAAAACACAAAAGAGCCTTATAAATCAATAAAAATGTCTTAATAAAAGTTTATCTTTCCTAAAAAAAAAAATGTAAATACCACAAGCTGCCCTTTGATATTGTATGTGAAGAGAATATATATTTTTCTAACCTAGGGATGAAGTCAACAAAGTCCATTTGGATAATTATGCCCTTTGATAAAAATGATACAGTGATTAATACTTCATTTTCACAAAGAAATAAATTGTTTGGAAAAGGATAAGGACCCTTATTAAATGCCTTTTCGTCCTTTATAGATGTTATGCTAAGAAATGAACTGGTCAGACAAGAATAAGTCTCCTTCTTGGCATATGATTCCAGACTGATTCCTTTTCTTACCCGCAATCACAAAGGCGCTGATGGGAATCACAGCTTCTAAGAGAGTCAGTTTAGTCTGAAAACAGAACTGCGCCTTCATATCTCTGGGGCATTGGGATATCTATCTAATCCTGAGGTTTCAATGATTCTTAATGTCTTTTTCAATTAATATCAAAGGCTCTATGTAGGGTGGGAAGACTTTGTTGGATAAATCTTTAAAAAACAGCATCTTTACATATAAAAAGGGTTACTTTTTTTAACTCCATGGAAGGAAATCAAAAAGTAGGCCACAGGCAGATGAGTAACCAGACTACAACCATTCATGGCTTTATTCAATAGTGAATGCTATGTGTAGCAGCCCATAACAACCAAACGGAACTCACATTTGAGTGGTCTGACTTCAGTAGAGTAAATTCTGATTGGCTGCTATGGGCTATGGCAACCAAGATTTAAAATAGAAGCATGGCCAAAGCTCTTTTGGCCATTCTTCTCATGTAGGTCACAGGAGTGCACTTAGTTCTGCACTCCTGTGATCCAGATTCAGCCGTGAGGATGAAAGAAAATTCTGGACAGCCGCACACCAAACAATTTGCCTTTATTTGTAAAAAATAGATCAAAAATACATGCCACAGCAGAACGGACAAAGGGACTGATGCTTGTCACACTATCAAACAGTGCTTATTCATGATTAACCACTTCCATACTGGGCACTTATACACCTTCCTGCCCAGACCAATTTTCAGCTTTCTGCGCTGTTGCACTTTGAATGACAATTGTGCGGTCATGCTACACTGTACTCAAACTAAATTTTTATCATTTTTTCCCCACAAATAGAGCTTTCTTTTGGTGGTATTTGATCACCTCTGCGATTTTTATTTTCTGCTAAAAAATAAAAAAAAGACAGAAAATTTTGAAAAAAAAAAGTTTTTTTTTGTTTCAGTTACAAAACTTTGTAAATAAGTTAGTTTTCTCCTTCACTGATGGGCACTGATGGGGCTTCACTGATGGGCATGGATAAGGCGGCACAAATGGGCACCGATGAGGTGGCACGGATGGGCAATGATCGGCGGCACGGATAGGCAACGATCGGTGGCACGGGTGGGCAACGATCGGCGGCACGGGTGGGCACAGATAGGTGGCACGGGTGGGCACAGATAGGCGGCACGGGTGGGCATTGATGGGCACGGATAGGAGGCATAAATGGGCACTGATAGGTGCATGGATGGGCACTGATAGGTGGCATGGATGGGCACTGATAGGTGGCACTGTACTGTACTAATGGATGCCAATCAGTGCCAAACTATAATGCCTGCCAATCAGTGGTGCCCATTGTGGGCACTGATTGGCATCTAATGTGGCACTGATTGGCAACCATTATCCCTGGTGGTCTAGGGTGGCATACCTTATGGTGGGCTTCCCTGGTGGTCTAGTGGCATCCCTGGTAGTCTAGTGGCATCCCTGGTGGTCCAGTGGGCATCCTCGGGGGGGCTGTGCTGATAATCGATCAGCACAAACCCCCCCCTGTCAGAGGAGCAGCCGATCGGCTCTCCTCTACTCGCGTCTGACAGACGCGAGTGAGGAAAAGCCGATGACCGGCTTTTCCTGTTTACACTGTGATCAGCCGTGATTGGACACGGCTGATCACGTGGTAAAGAGTCTTCGTCGGAGACTCTTTACCTAGATCGGAGTTGCGGGGTGTCAGACTGACACCCCGCAGCAACAATCGTTGCGATGCGCGCCCCCGGGGGCGCGCAGCGGCTCAAAATCCTGAGGACGTCATATGACGTCCAGTCAGGATTTTGAAACCACTTTGCCGCCGTCAATCTGCTATAGGGCGGGCGGCAAGTGGTTAAGCACTGTTTGATAGTGTGAAACACGTCAACTCTTCTGTCCGTTCTGCTGTGGCATGTATTTTTGATCCTATTTTTTACAATTAAAGGCAATTTTTTGGGAATGCGGCTGTCCAGAATTTTCTTTCATCCTCATTGCTATACACATTGCCAGCACCTTTGGCTTCTTATCTGGAGGAGAGGTTAATTTCAATCTGATCTACCTGGAGCGGTGATTCCCCGACCCAGATTCAGCCGTCAGCAAGCCAAAGTCAGCTGTTGACTAATGTCACAAAGTCGATCCAAGCTCTTCAGGGATTCCAACAATAATGTCGGGGCCCACCCAGATGCGGATGCCTGACCAGTAGTGTACCCCCTGAGAGCATGAGCCAGATGTTTCTGCTTCCTCCACAGTCTGGTGCTCCAGTGAGCAATGAAAGAGCAGAGCAAAGACCAGTTGTCTTATACTCACTGCTCTTTGCTCAGAGCGGAGCCGAGAACTGAGTGATTAGCCATCAGCTTTGATTGCTCAGTTCTCTGTGTAGAGCTGGAGTGGGACAGCTGCAGCAGTGGATCGATCCTGTAACCATCTAGTTGATTATGCAAGCTTGTTTTCTGTCACACTTCTCTTTTAAACTTTTTTATGGAAAGCTTTCTTCTGCACTTGAAGCATCTCTTTTTTTATGCATGTGTGTTGCCTGACTGTTTTCCAACCACAGCTTAGAGATGGTCCATCCCTGTTTCCTATGTGGTGTCATTCCTGCTAGCTATACCTGGGTTGGTTAAAGCCCAACTCTGGGCACAGCCCCATTGCAAGGGTTAATTGCTCATTTATGTCTAGGGGAACAATAAAATGATATACTTACCTAATCTTCCGCTCCTCTCTGCAGTTAGACAAATCCCTGCAGCTTCTGCACCCCATGCTCTAAAGCCTCGTACACACGATCGGATTTTCTGCAGACAAAGCGTCTGACTTTGGTCCGAAGGTGTTGGCCAGGAACTTGTCTTGCATACAAACGGCACACAATTGTCGGCCAACAAACACAAACGTAGTGACGTACTACGTGAATTTTCAGCTCTTGAGTGCCACCCTTTGGACACCTTCTGCTAATGTCGTGTTTGCTGAGCATTGATTCCGAGCATGCGTGTTTGTACTTTGGAATTTTGTCTGACGGACTTGTGCGCACACGATCGGAAAATCTTACAACAGACCGTTTTCTGTGAAAAATTTATAAGCCTGCCATCCAACATTTGTCCGTGGAAAATCCGACAACAATTGTCCAATGGAGCGTACAAACGGTCAGATTTTAGGCCAACAGTCTGTCAACACACAATTCCCATCAGAAAATCCGATCGTGTGTACGAGGCTTAACTGTCTAGGTTCCTGACATCATCATGATCATGACGTAAGGATGCCGATGGACAGTCCACCACAGAATTGTGGGGTGGCACCCTTCTGCTGGGGGAGTGGAGGATCAAGTAAGTAAAACAGTTTCTCCTCTCCCCTGGACCAAATGAGCTATTAACTCTTGCAAAGCAGGTATAAGCCTACTGCAGTGGATATTTTTTTATTTGGGATTTAAGTCAACCCCCCTGCCATACTACTGTACCTCCCTGGAGCTGGCTATAAACAGATCATTTTTTACTAACAAAAGAGACAATCACTAAAAGATCCTCCAAGAAATATTTTTTGTGATTCCTTAAAGTGATCCTGTCATGACATAAACGTTTTCAAATCAGGCATAGGAGAGAGAAGAATTGTCTTTCCTGGTGCCTGGGCCACCAGAATGCTGCTTCGTTTAGTCGAAATCCACAAGGTATACAATACCTCTGGCAGTGTAGATCTTCTAGGTTCCCTGTAGCTCTCATTGGTTCCTCCTGCTGACTTCCGTTCAACTGAGGATACTGTAACATGGAGGTCAGCAGATGGAACCGGTGAGCACTGCAGGAAACCAGGAGATCAACACTTCTGAAAGTGTTGTCTTTCCTGTGGACTTTTTTTTCTGAATGGGGCCTCATTTTGGTGGTACATGCAGTGGAAAAGTTACTCCCTCTCTATGCTTGTTTCAAAAGTTTAATGTTTTGACAGGGTCTCTTTAAGTAAGACGTACACTTAACATAACAGTCCCGAAAACCCAGTTCCCTGCCCTCTGCAACAATAAACCTAAGATGCCCCATAACTTCAGTGGTCAGAAACATTTAAAGTATAGTGGCAATTCCAGTATCCACCTTGACACACGTGCCAGAGGGCAGCTATCATTCCTAATGGTGGTTCCTCACCCTGATGTTTGCTCCAGGCAATATGAAGGGTGTATAGACTGTGTTGGCTCTGCACATTCTTTTGAGATTGTGGTAGAGGCTGAAGAGTGGGGGCCTCTGTGAGCCTTTTTTTAAAGGGTAAGCTTAAAGGAGTAGTAAAGGTAAATGTTTTTTCACCTTAATGCATCCTATGCATTAAGGTGAAAAAACATTTGACAATACCGCCCCCCCCCCCCGAGCCCCCGTTTTACTTACCTGGCCCCTCGAAAGTCCCGCGCTCGCTCCCGTCATCCTCCGAGTTCCTGTGCCTGGCCGTTGATTGGCTACTGTGGATGGATTGAAAGCAGCGCAGCCATTGGCTGGCGCTGCTGTCAATCACATCCAATGACGCAGCACGTCGGGGGGCGGGGCCGAGTGATACAGTCGGCGGCTATGGCCGCCGCTGTATCACGGGAGCGCGCCCGCAGTAACTCCACACCATTCGAGCTCGCTCGCATTATGGTGTGGAGTCCTTGCGGGGAGGAGCCGAGACAGACGCCGAGGGACCTCAGAAGCAGAGGATCAGGGCCACTGTGTGCAAAACGAGCTGCACAGTGGAGGTAAGTATAATATGTTTGTTATTTAAAAAAAAAAAAACGGGAACCTGTAGTGTTCCTTTAACAGCATCCAAAGGAAGCCTTTCTAAAAATCCTCTACAGCTTGTGATGGCTCCATACAAAGTTGGTATGTTGGTACCAGCACCCCTTAGCACGTTAGAAGGTAGCTCCGGCACACTATGCTGCTATACCCATATAGGCAGCATAGAGTGCTTTTTGTTAAAAGTGAACTTATGCCACGTACACACGGTCGGAAAAAGTCAGACGGAATTTTTTCATCGGATATTCGGACCGTGTGTGTGCCATCGGACTTTTTCCGTCAGAAATTCCAACGGAGTTAGAAAGAGAACATGCTCTCTTTTTTTCCCAACGGAAATTCCGTTCGTCTGTATGGAACTCCGACGGAGAAAAAAACACGCATGCTCAGAATCAAGTCGACGCATGCTCGGAAGCATTGAACTTAATTTTTCTCGGCTCGTCGTAGTGTTGTACGTCACCGTGTTCTTGACGGTCGGAATTAGGTGTGACAATGTGTATGCAAGACAGCTTGAACGGAATTTTGTCGGAAAAAATCCGTCTGAGTTTATCCTGACGGAAAATCCGAACGTGTGTACGCGGCATTACACTTTAAAATGTGTTTACTCAACAAGATAATAGAGAACGAACAGTGGATAAACAGTTTGAGGGATCAGTATCACATATTTCATGGCATATGGGAAATCTGGGTTCATTTAACATCCACTGAGACATATAAATAGCTTAAAGTGGAAGTAAACCCTCCTATCATTTTCAGCCAAGGAAGCTGCCATCTTGGCCTCTGTTTAATCTTCAACTGCCATGATGCTGCACATGTGATCAGTTATGACACCAGTCATTGGATGGTTTGACAGTTTGGTTGAGAGCACAACCAATGTGACAGTTGGCATTCCCGGCATGCCGGGAATGTAACTGCTTTTTGAAACTGTTAAATGGATGGGTTTACTTCCGCTTTAAAATAAAGATAGGCTTCATGTACACGGGACGCTGTTCAACCTCTCCTGAATGAATTAATTTGACAGCTAGAAACCAGCGTCTAAATACGTCCGTTTAGCCACCTTTTCATGCCCCGTTTCGCTGCGTTTAGCCGCGTTTGCATCTAGAAGCGTTTTTTTTTTTTTGTTAAAATGAAAACGAAACACTGCTAAACACGAGTTACTGTTTAGCCGCGGTTGGCGCTTGAAATGCCTCTAAACACAGCTTCTGAACGCATTTTTTTGGGTTCCAGAAAAAGCCTCTAAACTCAACTGCCTCGAAACGAGTATAAACGACCCTGTGTACATGTACTCATAAGATAACATAGAGGAGAGTTCAGGAGCAATTGAAAAAAATGCCCAACTGCCCCTAAACGCCTGTTTACCAGCAGCAGTGCACATGAGGCCTAATGCCGCGTACACATGACCATTTTTAATGTCATTGAAAAAAACAACGTTTTTCTCGACGTGATTCTTCGCAAGCCTGCCTTGCCTACACACGATCATGAAAAAAAATGCTCGAGCAAAGCGCGGTGACGTACGAAATGTACGACGGCATTATAAACGGGAAGTTCCATTCGGATGGCGCCACCCTTTGGGCTGCTTTAGCTGATCCTCGTGTTAGTAAAGTTTGGTGAGAGACGATTCGCGCTTTTCAGCCTCGTGCACTTCAGTCCGTTACAGCGTGACGAATGTGTTATCTCCATTACGAATGCTAGTTTTACCAGAACGAGCGCTCCCGTCTCATCACTTGCTTCTGAGCATGCACGTTTTTTTTCACGTCGTGAAAAATGCTCTGGAGCCCACACACGATCATTTTTAATGACCAAATATAAAATGGCATTTTTCTCGTCATGAAAAACGGTCGTGTGTACGCGGCATTAGGAACACCACCCATACATACACTACACAGCTCAGCTAAAAGGAGACAAGAGCACAAATTGAATGGTTGTTTTAATTTGTTGGTGTAATGTTTGTGTTAATAAGTCAAGGAAGAACCAAGAAATATTCTGAGACACCATACAGTAGACCCTGTAGACTGAATCTAACAATTAAGGTACATTTTACATCTGTCACAATTTAATATGTTTTACCTGTGATTTTACTGTGCAGACTGTGTAGATTTTATAGTATGTTCAAACAAGCATTCCATTCTGTAACAAAGGTTTTCTTACACTTTTTTACTTTTTTTTTTTTTTTTTTACTGCTTTTCTTAGACTTATAAATAAAGATTATAAAAAGTAAATAAAAAAAAAAAAATGTGTTCATCCCTAATACAAATATAATCGAGTAGTCTGCACACTAACCCATAGAAAGTTGGAAACAGATTGCTAGAGATGGCGTGTAGCAATACACAGACTTGCCTTGGGTAAATTATTATCTACTTTTACCTATCTGTGTTGAATTCTATTGTAACTATGCTGTCTCCTTCCATTTTGTAAAGTCCTGTGCAAACTGCTGGTGCTATATAAATCCTGTATAATAATAGTATACTTGCTATAATTGTTCTCGTAAAATGTTTAACATTTGTCTGTCTTACCTAAGGGATCTGATTGATCGATATGAGTAACAACTTCTGCTGTTATCACGTTTCAGTTTCTCCAGTCTGTCAGTACCTTAAAGCCCTGTACACACGATCGGTTTTACCGATGAAAACAGTCCGATGGACTGTTTTCATCGGACAAACTGATCGTGTGTGGGCCCCATCGGACTTATTTCCATTGGTGAAAAAAAATAGAAGATGTTTTAAATTTTTCTGATGGAAAAAAACCCGATAGGAAATTCCGATCGTCTGTGTTGAACTCCATCGGAGAAAAAACCCACGCATGCTCAGACTGAATTAGGAGACGGGAGCACTCATTCTGGTAAAACTAGCGTTCGTAATGTAGAAAGCACATTCGTCATGCTGTAACGGACTGAAAAGCACGGAGGCTGAAAAGCGCGAATCGTCTCTCACCAAACTTTTACTAACACACAGTAACACGAAATCAGCAAAAGCAGCCCAAAGGGTGGCGCCATTGGATTTGAATTTCCCATTTATAGTGCCGTCGTACGTGTTTTATGTCACGGCGTTTGGGACGGTCGGAATTTTGTCTGATGGTGTGTAGGCAAGATTGATGGAAGTCAGCTTCATCGGAATTCCGATGGAAAAATCCTTCGGATTTGCTTCCATCGGAAATCCGATCGTGTGTACAGGGCTTTAGAGTAGAGCACTGACCCCACATATATTAAAGCTGAACTTGCAGTCATGGCTGCTGTTAGAAATCACGGGGCCCCATACAGCCTACCTGACAGAGCCCCCCCCCCCCCGCCTGAAGAGATTGAGAACATAAATGTATCAGTCCCTTTCTCTGCAGCCTCAGCTGCACAGATGAATGAATTAGAAGTGCTGAAGTGCTCTGAGGCTTCTTGCTCATTCACAAATTGAAACATAGTAAACTCTGTTTACTATGCTTCAGTAATGAATGAACATGGGAGTAATTGGTACACTCACTGCATTTATTCAGGAAAGGAAGGGGCCAATAACATATATATTATCAGTCCCTTTCTCTGCAGCCTCAGCTGCACAGATGAATGAATTAGAAGTGCTGAAGTGCTCTGAGGCTTCTTGCTCATTCACAAATTGAAACATAGTAAACTCTGTTTACTATGCTTCAGTAATGAATGAACATGGGAGTAATTGGTACACTCACTGCATTTATTCAGGAAAGGAAGGGGCCAATAACATATATATTTATTGGCCCCTTCCCCCCGTTCTCCATCCTGAAACATCCCTGTGTGCCTGCTGCAGCTCTCTGCAGAAGAGGCAGGAGGAAACCCAGCAGTGCTGTGGGGGAGAGGCGCACAGAGTGGGGCCCAGATGGCAGATGGAAGGGGCGCATGTGCTAGAACTAACCCACCTTCAGTGAAGCTGGGGGGGGGGGGGGAGAGGAGGAGAAGCTGGCAGCGCTGCAGGGGGAAGCAGAAGTGGATTGGTGTCTGTAATAAGACAGTACAGCCAGCCCTCCTGGGCCCTCTTTTGAACTGATGGGGCCTGGGCCCAGTACAGAAGGGCTGGCTGTACAGCCTTATCAGCAGCCCTGCTTGCAGTATCCCCTTCCTCCCATCCCGGCACTACAAGGGTTAAATGCTTGTTTCGTTTAGGGGTGCAGGGATAAGATATAATACTTATATTCCTAGCTTGGACAGGCCTCCAGAGTTCAGCTTTTATCACTCTCTTCTACAGCCCTGGAGCACTAAGTATCAGGCTGCTGTAATATGCAGGATCTTTACATCTTGATAATAGCAATTTCCCTTCTGAAAGTCATTTTTGGCCTAGCATTATGACGGGCAGTCTTACTGGCCAATAGGAAAATGCATAAAGCAGGAAGGGGTGGAGTCAGCAATGAGTACTAATACAAATAAAAAGTCTAAAATTTTGCAGATTATAATAATAAAAGACACAAGGTCATGGGGCTGCGCATTAAATTTACTAAAGGTATCTACATGCACTACTTTGTGCCTACAATGCAATGTTGGAGCCTGTTCAATAGCCTTAGGATACTTAGGGCCTGTTCGCACTAGAAACCCGTACCGCATTCAAAACACACCCCATTTGTGATCTGCAGCGGGTGTCTATATTAAGTTACTGTCCCTTCAAACGCAGGTCACAAACACAGTGCGATCCGGTTGCAGTGAGTTCCCAAAAGTAGTGCACTACTTTTAGTTGCAGTGCGATTTCAGTCTGTTCAAAATGAATGCTATGAAATTGCATCGCACGGAGCAGCATGTGAATCGCAAAGGAAAGCGCAGCGCGTTCCTGTGCGATTCCCGGTGTGAACCGGCCTTAAAAGGGTGTGCTTTAAATCAGCAACAATGTAGTAAAGTAGAAGGTGTGATTTGATACAAATAAATATGCCTTGGTATATATGAAGCTTTGGCTTTATTACATGAACGCTCATTGGAAGGCCTGGAAGCTCGGGATGACATTAAACAGTAATCATCTTCTGACTTTAATTGCACCTGCGTTTTGGAACACGTAAGGAGGTATAATCATTGTGTGGGTTTAGACTATATCCTATAAGAGCTATTTTAATCAGGACTACATGATTGGATTTAGCACACTAAGCTTGCGCATAAGAAGCAAAAGTTCAGCAGCAGCTTAACTTTATAGTATGTAGGGTGTCTGAACTAGTGAAAATCAAACTGCCTAAGGGGAACTGGAAGTGTGTCTGCCGTTGAAGTGCAATTTTAGGCAACAAGGGAAGCCAATCAGTGAACTGTAATTGCAATCTAGGAAACTTTGAAACTGTGCCAAAGTCAGATTCCCTGTACCTTCTATAAATTCGCTACAGTGAAATCAAGAGAGCACCTCCAGGGTATTTTAGAGTTTATGTCCTTAAACCTGGGGAAAGTATATATGTCTCTCTCCTATCACTGTACCAAAAATTGCATTCCAGTTACAACTAAGTTTGAATCTGATTGGTAAGGCTCCTTTCACATGGGGCGGATCCGTTCGAGCGCATCTCTTTACTGATCCCCACTGAGCAGGCGAATGAGAGGTCCATGTCTGCTCCGCTATAGAGAACAGACAAGGACACAAACCGCTTTCCTCTATGCAGTCTGATGGAAACAGACTGCATGTCCGTTTCTATACAATTGTCATCCGATCCGACCCGCTGGACAGTGGCGAAAGTATCGCCATACCTCTGTTTACTGTGGATTTTGTTGGATCGGATGCCTGGAGGGTTTCAGCAGATACATGTCCACTGAGATCCACCAGGAGGACAATGGGTGGCCTGATCGGGTCTGACTGAAGAATGGACAGGCGGACTTGATTGGTCTGCTGGTGCAATGCTGTGTCCTGGCCTAGGCCAACAAGGCCCAGGCCTAGGGCAGCACTTTGCAGGGGGGCAACATAGAAAGAGTCCCCACCGGCTTGCGCTACACTTTATGGTGGCGGACTGGGCTGAGAGGAAAATTAGTCTTAAAGTAGAACTATAGGCATTTTTTTTTTCATTTTGGATAGAGTAAGGGAGGGTTATAGCCCGTCAGTTTATTTTTTACCATCCCTGTCCCATTACAGAGATTTCCCTTCACTTCCTGTCCCATAGCCAAACGGGAAGTGAGAGGAAATCTATGCAAATTAAGGAAATCCATTCCCCCTCGACCCTCAGAACTAGCGTCCCCACTTGAAAATTTCAGGGCGGGTCTTTAACAGCAAGGGGTGTGGCCTTGACAGGAAGGGGTGGGTCATATTTAATTTAGGGGGTGCACAAGTTTAGTCAGGCCTAGGGCAGCACAAAACCTAAATACACTACTGTGCTGGTGTGAAAGGGGTCTTATTGTGAGAAATGTCTTTTTTATCATTAGCTTTCTTTATGTGAGGAGCAGTAAGAAGCCTGCTGTAGGTGCTTTTCGGAATGCCTCTCCTGCATCACCATCGATTGCCAGATCACCAAAGTATTGACAATCAGGACTGGAGTGTATTTGGGCACCACAGAAATGAATTGTTCTCCTTGTAGGCATCTCAAGTGTCATTTTCAAATCTGAGTGGAGTGCAGCTTTCGTGAAAGATCATCCAGAGAGGCTGACCGGCCGCTTTCAATGCTAGCTGGTGTTCCAAAATTTCTCCACTCTATCCAATACAAAATGTTCATCTTGGAATTCCTCTTTCAGTCTTTTTATGTTAGAACTGCTTAGAGTTAGGCCTCGTACACACGGCTGTTTTTCTCGTCAAGAAACGACAAGAAAACTGCCGGGAGAGCTTTCTTGCTGAGAAAACCGTGCGTGTGTACGAGGCTTTCGGGTTTCTCGTCAAGAAAACTGCCCAGAATCTCGACGAGAAAAATAGAGAACCTGCTCTCTATTTTCTCGTTGGGAATCTCGTCGGCCTGTTTCCCGATGAGAAACCCAAGAGTGTGTATGCTTACCTGTCGCCGTGGAAACCCGTGCATGCTCGAAATGACTTTGACGCATGCGCGGTAGCTTCCTAGGCATAGGTAGGGTGTAGCAAGATGGCGGCGATGGCATTGAATGTGACGAGCGCACACTCGTCGTAGTCGATGATGTCACCGCGTTCGTTCCATTCAAAAGAACGGTGGTTCTTTAGAATGGAGTGTGTGTACACTCGGCCGGGACAAGATTCTTGTTCAAGAATCTCGTCAGGAAAAACGACGGGTTTTTTCCTGATGAGATTCTCGGTCGTGTATATGAGGCTTTAGGAGTTCACTGCATGAAACATACAAAATGGCCCTTTCTATTGCTATCTAACCAGTTCTCTGCTGCACTTCAGTGTCACTAAGGTTTTGCTCCTCCCCGAGCCTAGACAGTGAATGGAGAAGCAACAGAATAATAAGCTCATCTCTCTGCTCCCTCCACCTATCAGCAATCTCCTTGTGAGCATTGCAGCACAACTAACTTGCTCCTTGTGCTTCTTCTCCCTCAGTCTGAGCTCTGTTGTACAAGGACTGCATGAATCTGATGACAAGTCAAATTCAGGTTCTTACACTACCTGCTTTAAATACATCTAATAATGTGCAACGTATTAATTAGTACATTAGCTGCATTCACGCGTATTTTTTCTATCTGCCTGGGGTCCAGCTTTAAGTAACAAATATTTGTGTGTAGTCATATATAAAACTGCTTATTGAAACCATACTATTTTTTCTTCTCTGCTTCATTCCAGTCCTTCTTATTCTCATTCCCAAGGGAAGTGTTTGGTTAAAGACCTGACAAGTGTAAGTGATTAGGTGAGGAATTACAGGAAAGAACTGGAAAGTAGCACTGATAATAAATCTTCCATAAACAATAAAAAATATATCTATACATTGCGTAAGGTTGAGCTGTGACTAAATAAGAGTTAAGATTGTTTTAGGAACAAAAAAAGTACATATCGTGCTGTACCGAGTGACCGCAGCTCATATTTTACATTCTATAAGGGATAGCACGTTCAGATTGCTGAGGAACACGCAGAAGGCTTGCGGTATCTATATTCCAGAGGTAAAGCATTTGGGCATATTTGGTAAAGTTTTGTAAAAAAAAAACTAAGGTGCAGAGGGCTGCAAACCAGTTATTTTTTTTAAAAAAAGCACTTCCCCAGCTCCCCCCCCCCCCCAGTAAACCAATACTAATGAAATGTATTTAATAAAAGTACAGTTACTTACTCATAGTAATAAACTTATTTTTGAATGGCCTTGCCCACTGCCACCGGTCCATCCTGCCCTTCCCATGACCTTTTCCACTGCTAATGGACCATCCTGCCCTTCCCATGGCCTTACCCACTGTCACTGGGCCATCTTGCCCTTCCCATGACCTTTTCCACTGCTAATGGACCATCCTGCCCTTCCCATGGCCTTGCCCACTGCTACTGGGCCATCCTGCCCTTTCCATGGCCTTTCCCACTGCCACTGGGCCATCCTGCCCTTCCCATGGCCTTGCCCACTGCCACTGGTCTATCCTGCCCTTCCCATGGACTTGCGCACTGCCACTGGTCTATCTTGCCCTTCCCATGGTCTTGCCCACTGCCACTGGTCTATCCTGCCCTTCCCATGGCCATGCCCACTGCCACTGGTCTATCCTTCCCTTCCCAAGGCCTTGTGCACTGCCACTGGTCTATCTTGCCCTTCCCATGGCCTTGCCCACTGCCACTGGTCTATCTTGCTCTTCCCGTGGTCTTGCCCACTTCCGCTGGGCCATCCTGCCCTTCCCATGGCCTTGTCCACTGCTACCGGTCCATCCTGTCCATGCCCCTCTTCCCATTCCACCATTTTTTTTTAAAGGGCGTTATCGGTGGCCGGCTTCTTCTTCCTGATTGGTGTCTACACATGATCTCCATTTCTCATCTATTGAAAAAAAAAAAAAAAAAGACTTTTACCCCAAGATCTTACATGATTTTTTGAAATCTTGCAAACTCTCAGGTGTAAAAGCCTTTTTTCTTCCCATACATACAAGATTACCTGGAAGGAATGTACTGATGGTGTAGCCATCCCAAGGTACACCTGTGAGGTCTTTTCTATGTTGCCATTGCCCCGGGAAACGAAGAAGTGGACTACAATAAAAGTTAAGTATCTATATCATTTATTTATTTATTTTAGAAATGACTCCAAGATCATCTGAGAACAGCATGCAGAGTTGCATACTAAAAGGGGATTTTGGTTTAGTAATTCACCCCATTCTAAAAGTCTGTATCTGCTAAGTACCCCCTGGTGGGTATCACAGCGCCAACTGATGTGTAATTTTTCATCGAAAGTTAACAACTAACTTTGTGTATTCCCAAATAATTGTCTATTGTAGAATCAAAATAAATAAATACATAAATAAATAAATAAATCCTATCTTAAAAATGAAAAACTGAACATGTTTAAATTACTTAAAAACCTTTCTAAAAAAAATAAAAAAAAAAAAATATATACACATGAATATTATATATATATATATATATATATATATATATATATATATATATACAGTATATTCCAACAGCTAAAATACTCTTTGGCTACACTAATTGGCACACCCTTCTTTAGATCATTGCAATACTCAGAATTCCTCTTTCACTGACCTAATCTGAAATCTGATTGTTTGCTATTGCTATCAAATTAGTACACTAGTATTACTTTTTTTGAACCATTTCATAAAAAGCTTCTGAAAATATTATGTAATAAAAAAAAGGAATTTAGAAAAGTTTTTAGTTAAAAGTTATTTTTTATTCCATAGGAACCAAAAACCTGCAATATGCTGTAAACAATCAACAAAAGATGGTTGGCATGGGGTAGCTGCAATAAATAACGCAAATATTTATTTGGATTACCCTGTACAGCTCCAGCTATTCCTGTACTGGAAGACACAAAGAAAATAAAAAAGGAAAATCCCCTTCTTATATTTTTGTTTATGCACTGAACTGTTTAACGGCATATGTAGCTCATTATTGAACATGGAATGTAATGAGCGTTCTCCATATCACACAGCTCACTGATCATTATACATTGCTTGCTGCAAAATAAAGATTTTCACTAGATGGCGATATAGTGCATTACATTTTGCTCTCATACAAAGTATTAGTAGGATTCATATAAAGATACATCTGCTAATGTTGCAAAATGCTCCAAAAACCTGCTGCAAAAATGCTACAAAGAAGTGGCGAGGTAACTACTATTCCTGGTAAATGCAACTGGGGAAATGTGAACATATCCCAGAGACAGTGTGCTCTGCATTAGAAGCAGATAATGCTTTGTAAATTTGTTGTTCAATGTAAAGCCACCGAAAAAAATTATATATATATTTATGGTCGGAGCCCTCTGTCCGAAGAGATATGGATCACATAAACACGTCACAATACTAACAACACAAATAAGACCTGAAGTGTGGCCTGGCCTTTTGTACGGTATGCCAAAGAAAGGGGCCATACCTGAATAGAAGTGATAGATAATTCTGCTGAGAATTGGTTGTAGAGGAGTGCCCTAGAAAAGGGAGATATGGGTGGGTGGGTACCGCGCACTACAGCCGACGCTGACCCTCGTGGATGGTCTGTATAAGTACCCCTCGAACTCCTCCCATAATTTCAGGCTAGCATACTAGCCTTCCTATTTATGGTCGGAGCCCTCTGTCCGAAGAGATATGGATCACATAAACACGTCACAATACTAACAACACAAATAAGACCTGAAGTGTGGCCTGGCCTTTTGTACGGTATGCCAAAGAAAGGGGCCAAAAAGTCACACAAGGTTAGGAAGGAATTGATCTATTATGTCAGGTAAACCACTATAGAGCGAGACTGTTAAAGGCTCGTGATATTTCTGACTGAGGATCGGGGACGTGTCGGGCGAAACACAAGGATTTCCACCTGCCCATCTTCCTTATTGCGTGGTCAGGAACTCTGTTTCGTGATGTTGCTGGGGCTGCTCTAATGCGAAAGCGAGTTCTGAGTAACATCCTGGGTCAAGGCCCGAGATGCTCAGGAGTGTTCTGACGTGGCTGACGAACTGGTTCCCGCTTAGGGGTTCAGTTGGGAAAGGTAGTAGAGGGCTGTCCTCAGATGGCTCGGACAGCAGAGTTTACCAATTACCGTAGAACGGCCATGGCGTTGTGTGTCTGGAAAGGTTTAATGTCTACTCCGGGACCGGGTTGTATCATTTCCGATACCGTCGGGTGTAGGATGAAATGACTTGGTGGCGAGTCGGGTGGTGCCCGAGTAGTACTCGGCATTTAGGGCTGGTGATAGTAATTCGCCGGGCCGTAAAATTGTAAAAGGCTAGGTAAATGGCTGCTTGAACTACCAGGCTGGGCCATAGACCGAAGGGAGAACGTGAAAGGATAGCAGACATGTCCCGGAGTATGGCGCTGGTCACTGGTAAGCGTTTGGTACTAGAGTGTGGTTGCCGCCACCTGTAGTGTGTTGGCGGATCAGGATGCATTGATGAGGGAGGTAGCACCATGGAGGTGCTATCCGATTCCAGAGTTGGTTGCGACTAATGTGGGACGCCGGACATGGTCGAGTCGGCTCCGGCTTCTGTGAAAGGATGTGGCATGGTCAAGCGGGATAGCGCGTCGGCCGAGGTGTTGCATTAACCGGGGATGTGGACACTGAGGCTACTGAGCTGATGTTGTGGGGAAAGTAGCAACAACCTGCGTGGGAAGGACATGATGGACAACGATTTATTGACCTGCCTTTTTTAACGACTGTGGCTGTAGCCTGGTTGTCTGTGGCGAACGTGGCGGTCTGTCCTGCCCGGGGCTGCCCCGTACTTGAGTTGCTGCGACTATGGGGTAGATCTCAAATAGAGAGGAGGACTGACTAAAAGCGGAATTGTGAGCATCTCTGATGGATCGGATCTCCTGAAACCGATGATGGCCAAAAGTTGCAGCGAAGCTTGTGGAAGCTGCTACGTCCGTGATTATCTGAGGTGACGAAGAGAATGCTGATGGGATAAACAAGGGTCTACCTATCCGGTCTCAACAAATTGGTCCCCCATGGCCAGATCCTGCTACGGAGGCTGCGTCTAGCTTAATGACTTGGTCAGGGTCTTGTGCCTGGGAGAGAAACACTAAGAAGCGTGCGATAAAGGATCGCCCTTGAGAGACGATCCTCATCGTGGTTTGAGCATGCCCAGTAGGGATTGTAGCTATGGGTTAGTGCACCCTTGCGTGTCGGTAGACGTATGGATGACTGTCCTGATGCGGGTCAATCTACCGAGAGGTGGGCTGGCCCGCATGGCGCGTTTGTCTAGAATGATCACCAGGAAGGAGATGAACTGTGCCGGTCTTTCTACTTTCTTCACGGTTGTGGGCACGTCAAGGTTTTAAAGACCTCTCTTGGATTTCTTAGATCTCACAAGAATCCTAAACCATCGGGAGAACTCCTGTGAGGGTATGCAGGAGTTTGACTGGGTAGTTTTGGAATGAGTCAGGCAGTGTAATGAGTCCGGTGTGGAACCCTGTAGTGTCCCCTGTACTAGAAAGGCTGCTAGAGAGGAAGTTGGATGTGAGGAGAGAAAGTCGAGCCGCCCGAAGTGCATGTGGCCTGGTCTAGCTGGACTCTGCTGCTTGGCGCCGCAGGTATTTCTAGGGAGAGCCTTCTGGCACAGGAGGCGGATGTGCAGAAGTTTGCGGTGGGGTAAAAGCAACCCTTGAAATTAAGTTGCTGGAGATGGCTGCGCCCCCCGGTGCTCAAATTGGACATCCTAGTCTGACTGGGAGGACTGGTTACATCTCTAAGGCTTCCAGAGGCTACCACAAACTTGTCGCTTTCGAGTTTGCGAGCGAGCCTGGGGTCCTTGGCCATTAGGATGACTGAGACGTCCCCCTAGGCACGCGGCTTGTTCCCTGTTATGACCTGTGCCGAAGATGCGTGGGGACGCTAGGTTCGCATCCTAGCGCTTAGGATGTCCTTCCTGATGCCCGCTGGACCAGGTGCAAAGAAAAAGGGGTGCAAGCGTCGGGCGTACCTGCAGTGGGGGGTTCGGTAACGACAGTGGAGACTGGGGCTGATAGGGGCGCGGCTGACCGTGTTTCCAGGGCCCCTACTCTAGCCTGGACGTCGGTGACTGCGGTTGCCAGTGTGGTCACCAAGGCGTGTAGCTGAGTAACGCCGAGGATATCGACTGCAGCGGAATTTGTCTGGTAGAGTTGCCGCTGGTTATGGAACAGCAGCCTAACAGCTTGGTTTTCCTGGCCGTGGCCGGGTAGGGGATGCCCCTACGGCGTAGTTCGGCTGTAAGCCTGGGGATGGTCCAGCCCTGAGGGACTGTGTGGAGTCGTCCGCTGAACCCGAACGTGGTGACGGTGGGACGAAGGTAAAGTCATCGCAGTCGGTCTGCGACATGTTGGGGGCTGGAGAAAAAACGAGAAAGAAAAGGGGGGGAATGTATGTTTATAGAGTGAGATGCCAGGTATGGAGGGGATAGAGGAGGTACGAAAGTGGGTAGGGAGAAGGAAGGGAGGATGGACAGAATAAGGAATGACAGGCGCAGAGGATAGCCAAGTTTTGCGTACGAGCGCTTGTTGAGTGTAATTTGGAAAACTCAAAAGAGTGCGTGGCAACCGAGGTGAGCCAGGAGGTGACTGGCTAGGTAACCGATAGCTCGGGTGCCGTCTGTGCTTGGCACAGACTGATGAACCAGAGCCCCCAGGGCGTACTGGGGCGGGTAGCTGGAGTCTGGTATACTAAGTAGGAATGTTTCGATCTGTAGTTCAATGACGTGTGGTCGGTCTGCCAACTCCTGCACTGCCAGCAAGGTGATGTTGGCGACCTTGTCTGCGTAGTGAAGGATCTCGGATCGGCTTCGAAAACAGAGTGTCATGCGTAGAAGTATGTGGCAGTTGCTAGCGCCTGGTGAGCGGTCGAATTGTGTATGTGAAGACAAATATGTCGTGAAAGAGTGCGGAGAGAAAGCAAGGAGGGGCCTTGCGTTTACGCACCTGACTTGAGCCCTGTCTTGGTTGAGGTCGAGACATGGGTCGACTGGGACCTGTGAGGAGGGTGACATGGAGATATATATATATATATATATATTTATTTATTTATTTTTTTTTTTTTTTTTTTTTATTATATATATTTTTTATTTATTTTTTGTAGGCGTGAAGAGTTGTGGGAGCGGTAGGTAGCTCCCGGGTGAAGAAGTGTGTAAGACCCCCTGCCCCTTTTTTTTTTTTTTTTTTTTTTTAATTTGTAATTTTTAATTTTTTTTTTAATTTATTTATTTATTTATTTATTTATTTATTTTTTTTTTTTTCGGGAAATATCGTCCGACCTGGATTGCAGGGTGGACGGGATGGAAACTCGATCTAAACTGACGTGTGTGGTGGAAAGGGATAGAGAAATCGGTGAGTAGCCGTTTGACTACTGGAGGAGGTGCGTGGCTGGTGTGCAACCACTCGTCGAACGCTCGCAGCGCTTGCGAGGAACAAATGCCTTAAGGAGACGAAAGAAGAAGAGTTTGTGACTTTCGAGTGTGTGGGGATGGCCGTTTCGTGATGAAACGGGAGTGGTAAGTAATGCGTGTGTATAGCGGCTTGGGGTTCGAATCATTGTGGCCGATGCTACGGCTGGATTCGTAACGTTCTGAGACGTTCGACGTTGTATCGGAGGTATGGGTCGGAGCTGCTTAGAGCCGGGTATGCGACTGCGAACGAATTGGTTGTTTCAGCCGAGGATCCGAAACTTGGAGCCGATGCTACGACTGGATTCGGATCGGTTAAAGAAGTTTACTGCTGAAGATCGGAGCGGTATGCGCCGGTGGTGCGACTGACTCGACCGATTAAAAATGCCATAGAGCCGAAAATTTGAGCCGCTGCTACGACTGAATTCGGATCAGCTCGAAAGTTCGATGTTTGTGGACCCGAGCCGACGAGCCGGTGGTGCGACTGAGCCCAGATCGGCCATGTTAGCGGAGGATCCGAACCTTTGAGCAGATGCTACGACTGGGTTCGGATCGGATAGGAGGGTCTGTTGCTAGAGATCCGAGTCGATTGAGCCGGTGAAGCGACTGGACTTGGATCGCTTGGGAATGCCATTGGTTCGAAAGTTTGAGCCTATGCTACGACTGAATTCGGATGGTTTAGCGGTTCGATGTTTGTAGGTCCGAGCCGATGAGCCGGTGGTGCGACTGTGCTCGGAACCAACGTGGATGCCAGAGATCCGAATCTCTAAGCCGATGCTGTGCCTGTATACGGGCTGATAACGGGTGCAAGGCGGGGATTTGAATTTCCCGGGTCCGAATCGTAGCGCCGGAGATACGGCTGGACTCGGATGGGTGTTCGTTGTTTCGAAGTTGAAGGGGCTTGTGATTGTCGAGGGTCCGGCCTGTAGTGCCGATTGTTAGCGACAAGAGCCGGCCCAGACTGTTTGGTGTATGGTGTAAGTAGGAGGTGTGGGGCATCAGTAAGGTGAAGGGAGAGTATCGTAGGAGGTGTAGGGCATCAGTGACTAGGGATAAGGAAGTGCAGTGTGGGATACCAGTCCGACGACTGGGTATCGGATGTGCGACTGAGGCGAGAGCCTTGCGAGCTGTGAGTAATTCGTACAACAGCTCTGAGAGCCGTAGTGTCTGGACGGACCGTTACCGGTAGCAACGTGGGTGTGACAGGGTACGAAAGACAACTGGACTAGTCGATAAACATACGATGCAGATGGAAAACACGGGGTTATGAACCGTGTGATTTTGAAAAAGAAGACACCGCGCACTACAGCCGACGCTGACCCTCGTGGATGGTCTGTATAAGTACCCCTCGAACTCCTCCCATAATTTCAGGCTAGCATACTAGCCTTCCTATATATATATATATATATATTTTATTTTTTTATTTTTTTTTGCATGGATATTTTCAGTTTTGTCAAATCTTTATTTCTGCCTGTGACTCCATTGAGCAAATGTCACTTTGCTTCCTGTCCCTCTGACAATCTGTGTAAGCCAGACAAGAAATGAAGTGCATTTTTTTATAGTGCATGCACTACTTTTGGTGTGGTCCAGTGCAATTCAGGGCATTTAAATTGAATGGGCTAAAATTGCACCACACTTCACCGCATGTGAATCATACAAAAACGTGCAGCGCATTGTGCGATTCCTGTTGTAAAACCGGCCCTAAAAATCCGCACTGTGGTGTGTTCGTGAGGAATGCCAAAGCAATGCACAGCATTTTTTATCATGTTTTACCACATGTTATTGTAATACTAGTTTAATCGGGCCAAAAAATTCTAACATGCACATTAAATGCACATGAATGAGAAAAAAAAATAATCATCTGCTATGCAAAGAAGCACAAGGAAAAAATCATGGGCTATACGACATACGATTGCTCTAAAGCTGGCCATACACAGATCAAATTTCGGCCAATTCCTGCTGAAATGACCAATATATTTCTGTGGTTGGCCTATCATCAAACTCGACAAAAGTCAATTGTTCAATCGACTTTTCTTAAAGGAGCCAGGAGAAAAATTCTTGGCCAAACAGTACCTGCATCCAATCAGATGACAGCACTGTTCAGGTAATCTGACATCCATGGGAGCTGGCTGTCAGAATATCTAGATACAATACAGATTCACCCATCCATTCGCTCCCAAACCACCCCAAAGATGCTGCTTGAAGGACTTTTCCAAACGTCCGGCAAGCGCACCGCCCGGGTGTGAAAGCACCCATTGCAGAGAATGGGAGGCAGTTTTCAGGCGCTATTTACAGCTCTAAAACTGCCTTAATGGGTCTTAATGTTATAACCTAAGTTAAAGGGGGGTTCCACCCGCAATTTTTTTTTTTTTAAAGTCAGCAGCTACAAACACTGTAGCTGCTGACTTTTAATAAGGACACTTACCTGTCCTACTCGACCGCGATGTCAGTCCCCCCGAGGCAGATCCCTCGATCCTGGCAGCTCCAGGCGCCGCCATCCTCAGTAAGGGAAACAGGTAGTGAAGCCGTGCGGCTTCACTGCCTGTTTCCTACTGCGCATGCGCGAGTCTCACATTGTTTTCTGAATGGGCGGCTGCTCTCTGGGATACACACAGTTCCCAGAAGGCAGCGCGCCCCATTCACCAGAAGACAAGGTGAGGAGTATGCGGAAGAAGACCAGCCGCGGATAAGGAAGAGGCAGATTAGGGACTTCCGCATAGCAACCAGTATTTCTGGTGAGTAAATTTTTTTTTTTCTATCGTTTTTTTTCTATTTTTTTCAGGTTTTTTGTTAAAAAAAATTTTTAGGGTGGAACTCCACTTTAACAAAACAAATTCAGCATAAGGGATTCCCTTCTGCTGTAATCTTTCAGTTCAGTGGGGGTTGACGGAAATGAGGGAGCTGTGAAGGACATTCATCAACACAGCCCAACTATGCCCGCCCTTTCTGCTCAGTTCCTCAATTCATAGACACCGTACTACAGCTTCTATGAATAAAATATGGTCTATGAATGGAGGGGGCAGACCTATAAATCACCCCCTATCCTCCATTCACAAATCATATTTCATTCATAGAAGCTGTAATATAACTTCTATGAATGGAGGAGCTGGGCACAAAGCATAGTTAGGCACCCTTCATGAGAGCTTATCACAGCTCCCTCAGTTCCTCTGGGGGGCATTGGAGATGGAAGACTTCTGCTAAACAATCAGGAGCCAGCAGCCTAAAGGACACATCACACTGAAGGTAGGTAATAACCCTTGTGCTTATTATTTTTTTTAATTAAAGCAGTTGTAAAGCCTCAAGGTTTTTCAACTTAAAGTCGTTGTAGACCGTATTCATGATCTCTGACCTGGGCACATATATCTGTAGTGTTTACTTATCTCTCTCCAAAGCTCTGAGTCCTGGGTCTTTCTGCTGCTCTGTTCCTCTGTTATTAGCATGATAACTTCTGACAAGTTCTCCAACCCAAGAGATAAATGCAGCTGGAAATTTGTGTCAGGGAGGGAACTGAGAGGTAGATAAGCAGAGAGCTTGTCTATTCAGACTACAGCTCTGCACGTTTCTTTGTTCCGCTTCCTATGTGGAAGGGGGGGGGGGGGGCTTTCCTCCAATAAGCTCTCTCACTGTGTATGCCAAGACTCCCCTCTCACTGCTGAAACAGGAAGAAATATTTATAACATGATCTGCACTTTCTAAAGAATGTAGAAAGGGAAAGACCGTAGATATACAAGTAAAACCTATGTAGGGAGATTTGTTTCATCTCTGTGTATCATCTGAGGCTGTTCACTTCACTGGGTAGAGGAGAGGGTTTACAAGCATTAATGCATTAAGGTGAAAAACCTTCTGTGCTCCAGCTCCCCCCAGACCCCCTCTTTTTCTTACCTAACCCCAATTCGATCCAGCAATGTGCACGTGCGCAGTGGCTCAAGCCGCTGTCTCTCTCCTCATTGGACAGATTATTAGCAGCAGGAGTCATTGGCTCCTGCTGCTGTCAATCAAATCCAGTGACACGGGAGCAGGGGGCGGGGCCGAGTCCTGCTGTCTGTGTGAATGGACGCAACAGCAGGACTCGGGAGCAAGCCCGCATGGGTGCCCCCATGGAAAGCGGCTCTCTGTGGGGGCACCCGATGAAGAGGAGGGGCCTGGAGCGCCAGGGTGGGGCACCCCAGAAGAATTGGATCCTGGCTGCTCTGTGTAAAATCATTGCACAGAGCAGGTAAATATAGACATGTTTGTTATTTTTATTTATTTTTAAAGGAGGGTTTACAACATCTTTGACCACTTAAGGACCGCTGCATGACGATGTACGTCGACAGAATGGCACGGACAGGCATAAGGGCGTACAGGTACGTCCCCTTTAAGAACCTGTCCGTGGCTCGTACAGGCACAATCACGTACCTGTACGTGGCCCTTTAACTGCCTGCCGTGTGGTCATGCGCACGCCGCCAGCGGCGCACTCGAGACCCTGCAGTCATCCCCGTGAGTCGGACCGCTGGTCCTGCAGACTCGATCGCCGCAGGGATCCCCGCGATCATCTCACGGAGGGATGGAGCAGAGAGATGTTAGTGTAAAGACAACATCTCCCCGCTCGCCTACTGACACTGTCACCGATCTCCGGTCTGTGTAATCAGAGCGGAGATCGGTGACGTGTCACTTGTGAGAATGACTCCCTTAGGCATACTTAACCCCTGCAGCGCCACCTAGTGGTTAAACCCTTCACTGCCAGTGTCATTTTCACAGTAATCAGTGCATATTTATAGCACTGATCGCTGTAAAAATGACAATGGTCCCAAAAATGTGTCAAAAGTGTCCGATGTGTCCGCCATAATGTCGCAGTCACGATAAAAATTGCTGATTGCCGCCATTACTAGTAAAAAAAAAAATATTCATAAAAATGCCATAAAACTACCCCCTATTTTGTAGACGCTATAACTTTTACGCAAACCAATCAATAAGCGCTTATTGCGATTTTTTTTCACCAAAAATATGTAGAAGAATACATATCAGCCTAAACTGAGGAAAAAAAAAATTATAGATTTTTTGGGGATATTTATTATAGCAAAAAGTAAGAAAAATGACATTTTTTTCAAAATTGTCACTCTATTTTTGTTTATAGCACAAAAAATAAAAACCGCAGAGGTGATCAAATACCACCAAAAGAAAGCTCTATTTGTGGGGGAAAAAAGTCCGTCAATTTTGTTTGGGAGCCACGTCGCACGACTGCGCAATTGTCAGTTAAAGCAACGCAGTGCCGAATCACAAAAAGTGGCCTGGTCTTTAACCAGCCAAAAAGGTCCGGGGCTTAAGTGGTTAAACATATGCTTTAAATGGTTCTTTGTACTCTCTAGAATACGGAGTGGACAATAAAAAAATAAACAATGAGGTCAAGAGATGTCACCTTGAAGGTCATATACCATACCCACCTGAACACATTAAATCTAATAATCTAACTTAATTTGTTTATGAAAATTATACAGGTTCCAATACACTCCATTAAAATGCATGTATTCATTGTGTATAATGCTTAACACAAGCCGGATATTAAAATAAGAAAAACTGTAATTTTCTTTCTTAGTGTGAACCATCAACAATTCCAAGTCAAAGTATAGGTTAATTGAGAACAGACCACTTCCAAAATGGCCTACAAGCCTGTGTCATTAAGTGCTATGGAAAACAAGCTGCATCTGCGTTATGGCTGACACCAATTGTATTGCTTGTTACTTGACATTCTGCATTACTTGCTTCAAAGAGAAGCCTGCAATCCCCATAATCCAGCCTGAATTATTTTCATTAGAGCATTTCCTGATTTGTGATGTGGTGATTGGACATGAATTGAAGGAAGGTCACGCCAAAGTCCACTGAAAGGTCAAATGTGGTTTCTTCACTAAATTACTATCAGTTCACAAATGCCTAATGCATGGTATTTTAACTTCTGTCTGATATTTGCTAATTTATTGATCCCATTTTTTTCAATTCACTAAATATTTTTTGCATGGACATGATGAATTTATCACATGCATGTTATATTATCAGTACATTGTCAATCAAGTACTATTTCCCAGATTTGTATTCCTTAAAAGGTAACCTTTGAGCAGTTCTACTTCTATTGCAGTCTTCCAAGGGGGCAGTTGGGAGGCACTGGTGATGTAGCCTTTCAAGGAGGCAATTAGGGGGCACTGGTGACATAGTCTTCCAAGGGGCCAGTTGTGAGGCACGGGTGACATAGTCTTCCAGGGGGGCAATTAGGAGGCACAGGTGACATAGGGGGTTATTTACGAAAGGCAAATCCACTTTGCACTACAAGTGCAAACTACAAGTGCAAAGTGAACTTGAAATTGCACTGAAAGTGCACTTGGAAGTGCAGTCGCTGTAAATCTGAGGGGTAGATCTGAAATAAGGGGAAGCTCTGCTGATTTTATTATCCAATCACGTGCAAGCTAAAATGCTGTTTTTTATTTTTCTTGCATGTCCCCCTCGGATCTACAGCGACTGCACTTCCAAGTGCACTTTCAGTGCAATTTCAAGTACACTTTGCACTTGTAGTGCAAAGTGTATTTGCCTTTAGTAAATAACCCCCAGTGTCTCCCAAGGGGGCAGTTGGGAGGCCCTGGTGACATAGTCTTCTAAGAGGTCAGTTGGGAGGCACTGATGACATAGCCTTCCAAGGGGGGTAGTTGGGAGGCCCTGGTGACGTAGTCTTCCAAAGAGGGCAGTTAAGAGGCACTGGTGATGTAGCCTTCCAAGGGGGCAGTTGGGAGGCACAGGTGACATATGGGCTTCCAAGAGGGCAGTTGGGAGGCACTGGTGACGTAGCCTTCCAAGGGGCAGTATGGAGGCACTGGTGATGTAGCCTTCCAAGGGGGCAGTTGGGAGACACTGGTGACGTAGCCTTCCAAGGGGGTAGTCGGGAGGCACTGGTGATGTAGTCTTCCAAGGGAGCAGTTGAGAGGCACTTCTGGTGACGTAGCCTTCCAAGTGGGCAGTTGGGTGGCACTGGCGACATAGATTTCCAAGGGGGCAGTTGGGAGGCACTGGTGATATAGTCTTCCAAAGGGGCAGTTGGGAGGCACTAGTGATATAGTCTTCCAAAGGGGAAGTTGGGAGGCACTGGTGGCGTAGCCTTCTAAGGGGGCAGTTGGGAGGCACTGGTGGTGTAGCCTTCTAAGGGGGCAGTTGGGAGACACTGGTGACATAGCCTTCCAATAAAGCAGTTGGGAAGCACTGGCGACATAGTCTTCCAAGAGAACAGATGGGAGGCCTTCCTAGGGGGCAGCAGCTAGGCACTGGCTACATCACCAGGGCATCAGAAAACTAAGAAGTCAGAATAATTCAAATGTAAGTTTACATGCAATTACCATGTCATTTACATACGACTGCAGTGCGTTTATAGATCAGTATGGAGAGCTGCATGCACATGTGCTTTACAGGTTTGAGGGGCAAAGTCCACTTAAGGTAAAAGCACACTTATTCTTTAATATGCCATAGTAAAGATGAATTTTCAGTAAAGATTAATATTTATTATTAAATAGTTTAAGGATCAGACATATTTTGTTTCAAATGTGAAGCTAACCATTACCTAAGAAAGGAAACATCTTAAAACTATTTGATAGAAATATAACACTGAGTATCGATATAAAAGTACAATGTAATGTTTGTAAAATATATATAGCTAGGGAGTACCTTGCAAGATTATATTCCCTAACTTTTCATATGGTAACAAAATCTTTCTATAACTGGAAGAAATCTGGTGAAAGTTAATATTGTAGATGAACATTATTTGGCTGGTGTCCTGGCTGATATTTTTAACAGACATCTTGAACTGAACTGACAAAATAAATAAGGAATTATTGCTGGTAATAATTAAACACAACTGATTTAGATGGGGCATATTTTTAAAGCAATGACTTTCAACAAATGTTCACTGGCAGTGAATCAATCACTGCCATTTAAAGGCAGGGAATTCATCTATAGTTTGGTTTGGTGAATATCACATTTATTGCCTTTAAGGGCTCGGTTACACTTGGGGCTGTCAAAGCTACCCAGATGAGAAACGATCTGTGGTGCGTTGCTTTTCAGAGGCATTTGACAGGTGGCTTGGGGGTGATATGTTGCATCTGGATTGCCTGTTTTAACCCATGGAAGGGCACAGCATCGTGCTGCAAGCATGTGCATTACATAAGGATGCAGGATGGCTGCAGTGCCACTTGGCCCAACAAACTCAACCTGTGGTATATAGGGATGAGCTTCGTGTTCGAGTCGAACATACGTTCGACTCGAACATTGGCTGTTCGATCGTTCGACGAAGATCGAACGATTTGGGCCGTTCGCGCCAAATTCGAGTGACGCGAACGGCCCACAATGCACTACGCCATCGCAGTGTCATCCAGGCGCTGTGATTGGCCAAGCATGCACTGTGACCCCGCATGCTTGGCCAATCACAGCGCCGGCAGCGAGGAGAGCAATGATTGGCCACAGGCAGGATGCCTGTGGCCAATTATTGCTGAGGGTGTTTAGTACACGCCCCACACTATAAAAGGCCGCCAGCACGGCGGCCTAGTGTAGTGTGTTCCGGAGCAGGGATAGAGTAGCATAGGCAGGGACAGTGACTGTTATTTCTTTCTTGCTTAACCTGGATTCCTTTAGTTTAGGGAAAGAGAAGGATAGGTAGGGAGAGTGTCAGTGTGTTTTGTGCTTCTGCTATAGTGTGCTTAAAAAAAACATTTATTCTAGGGACAGAAAACTCTAGGTAGGGACAGTGTCAGTTTCTTTCACTCTGCAAGTCCTTGTTTCCAGGGACCTGTAAGGACAGTGAGTTAATTGTCCTTGTGCTATATTGTGCTTAAAAAAAACATTTATTCTAGGGACAGAAAACTCTAGGTAGGGACAGTGTCAGTTTCTTTCACTCTGCAAGTCCTTGTTTCCAGGGACCTGTAAGGACAGTGAGTTAATTGTCCTTGTGCTATATTGTGATTAAAAAAAACATTTATTCTAGGGACAGAAAACTCTAGGTAGGGACAGTGTCAGTTTCTTTCACTCTGCAAGTCCTTGTTTCCAGGGACCTGTAAGGACAGTGAGTTAATTTTCCTTGTGCTATATTGTGATTAAAAAAAACATTTTTTCTAGGGACAGAAAACTGTAGGTAGGGAGAGTGTTTTTTTTCTTTCACTCTGCAAGTCCTTGTTTCCAGGGACCTGTAAGGACAGTGAGTTAATTGTCCTTGTGCTATATTGTGCTTAAAAAAAACATTTATTCTAGGGACAGAAAACTCTAGGTAGGGACAGTGTCAGTTTCTTTCACTCTGCAAGTCCTTGTTTCCAGGGACCTGTAAGGACAGTGAGTTAATTGTCCTTGTGCTATATTGTGATTAAAAAAAACATTTATTCTAGGGACAGAAAACTCTAGGTAGGGACAGTGTCAGTTTCTTTCACTCTGCAAGTCCTTGTTTCCAGGGACCTGTAAGGACAGTGAGTTAATTTTCCTTGTGCTATATTGTGATTAAAAAAAACATTTTTTCTAGGGACAGAAAACTGTAGGTAGGGAGAGTGTTTTTTTTCTTTCACTCTGCAAGTCCTTGTTTCCAGGGACCTGTAAGGACAGTGAGTTAATTGTCCTTGTGCTATATTGTGCTTAAAAAAAACATTTATTCTAGGGACAGAAAACTCTAGGTAGGGACAGTGTCAGTTTCTTTCACTCTGCAAGTCCTTGTTTCCAGGGACCTGTAAGGACAGTGAGTTAATTGTCCTTGTGCTATATTGTGATTAAAAAAAACATTTATTCTAGGGACAGAAAACTCTAGGTAGGGACAGTGTCAGTTTCTTTCACTCTGCAAGTCCTTGTTTCCAGGGACCTGTAAGGACAGTGAGTTAATTTTCCTTGTGCTATATTGTGATTAAAAAAAACATTTTTTCTAGGGACAGAAAACTGTAGGTAGGGAGAGTGTTTTTTTTCTTTCACTCTGCAAGTCCTTGTTTCCAGGGACCTGTAAGGACAGTGAGTTAATTGTCCTTGTGCTATATTGTGCTTAAAAAAAACATTTATTCTAGGGACAGAAAACTCTAGGTAGGGACAGTGTCAGTTTCTTTCACTCTGCAAGTCCTTGTTTCCAGGGACCTGTAAGGACAGTGAGTTAATTGTCCTTGTGCTATATTGTGATTAAAAAAAACATTTATTCTAGGGACAGAAAACTCTAGGTAGGGACAGTGTCAGTTTCTTTCACTCTGCAAGTCCTTGTTTCCAGGGACCTGTAAGGACAGTGAGTTAATTTTCCTTGTGCTATATTGTGATTAAAAAAAACATTTTTTCTAGGGACAGAAAACTGTAGGTAGGGAGAGTGTTTTTTTTCTTTCACTCTGCAAGTCCTTGTTTCCAGGGACCTGTAAGGACAGTGAGTTAATTGTCCTTGTGCTATATTGTGCTTAAAAAAAACATTTATTCTAGGGACAGAAAACTCTAGGTAGGGACAGTGTCAGTTTCTTTCACTCTGCAAGTCCTTGTTTCCAGGGACCTGTAAGGACAGTGAGTTAATTGTCCTTGTGCTATATTGTGATTAAAAAAAACATTTATTCTAGGGACAGAAAACTCTAGGTAGGGACAGTGTCAGTTTCTTTCACTCTGCAAGTCCTTGTTTCCAGGGACCTGTAAGGACAGTGAGTTAATTTTCCTTGTGCTATATTGTGATTAAAAAAAACATTTTTTCTAGGGACAGAAAACTGTAGGTAGGGAGAGTGTTTTTTTTCTTTCACTCTGCAAGTCCTTGTTTCCAGGGACCTGTAAGGACAGTGAGTTAATTGTCCTTGTGCTATATTGTGCTTAAAAAAAACATTTATTCTAGGGACAGAAAACTCTAGGTAGGGACAGTGTCAGTTTCTTTCACTCTGCAAGTCCTTGTTTCCAGGGACCTGTAAGGACAGTGAGTTAATTGTCCTTGTGCTATATTGTGATTAAAAAAAACATTTATTCTAGGGACAGAAAACTCTAGGTAGGGACAGTGTCAGTTTCTTTCACTCTGCAAGTCCTTGTTTCCAGGGACCTGTAAGGACAGTGAGTTAATTTTCCTTGTGCTATATTGTGATTAAAAAAAACATTTTTTCTAGGGACAGAAAACTGTAGGTAGGGAGAGTGTTTTTTTTCTTTCACTCTGCAAGTCCTTGTTTCCAGGGACCTGTAAGGACAGTGAGTTAATTGTCCTTGTGCTATATTGTGCTTAAAAAAAACATTTATTCTAGGGACAGAAAACTCTAGGTAGGGACAGTGTCAGTTTCTTTCACTCTGCAAGTCCTTGTTTCCAGGGACCTGTAAGGACAGTGAGTTAATTGTCCTTGTGCTATATTGTGATTAAAAAAAACATTTATTCTAGGGACAGAAAACTCTAGGTAGGGACAGTGTCAGTTTCTTTCACTCTGCAAGTCCTTGTTTCCAGGGACCTGTAAGGACAGTGAGTTAATTTTCCTTGTGCTATATTGTGATTAAAAAAAACATTTTTTCTAGGGACAGAAAACTGTAGGTAGGGAGAGTGTTTTTTTTCTTTCACTCTGCAAGTCCTTGTTTCCAGGGACCTGTAAGGACAGTGAGTTAATTGTCCTTGTGCTATATTGTGCTTAAAAAAAACATTTATTCTAGGGACAGAAAACTCTAGGTAGGGACAGTGTCAGTTTCTTTCACTCTGCAAGTCCTTGTTTCCAGGGACCTGTAAGGACAGTGAGTTAATTTTCCTTGTGCTATATTGTGATTAAAAAAAACATTTTTTCTAGGGACAGAAAACTGTAGGTAGGGAGAGTGTTTTTTTTCTTTCACTCTGCAAGTCCTTGTTTCCAGGGACCTGTAAGGACAGTGAGTTAATTTTCCTTGTGCTATATTGTGATTAAAAAAAACATTTTTTCTAGGGACAGAAAACTGTAGGTAGGGAGAGTGTTTTTTTTCTTTCACTCTGCAAGTCCTTGTTTCCAGGGACCTGTAAGGACAGTGAGTTAATTGTCCTTGTGCTATATTGTGCTTAAAAAAAACATTTATTCTAGGGACAGAAAACTCTAGGTAGGGACAGTGTCAGTTTCTTTCACTCTGCAAGTCCTTGTTTCCAGGGACCTGTAAGGACAGTGAGTTAATTTTCCTTGTGCTATATTGTGATTAAAAAAAACATTTTTTCTAGGGACAGAAAACTGTAGGTAGGGAGAGTGTTTTTTTTCTTTCACTCTGCAAGTCCTTGTTTCCAGGGACCTGTAAGGACAGTGAGTTAATTTTCCTTGTGCTATATTGTGATTAAAAAAAACATTTTTTCTAGGGACAGAAAACTGTAGGTAGGGAGAGTGTTTTTTTTCTTTCACTCTGCAAGTCCTTGTTTCCAGGGACCTGTAAGGACAGTGAGTTAATTGTCCTTGTGCTATATTGTGCTTAAAAAAAACATTTTTTCTAGGGACAGAAAACTGTAGGTAGGGAGAGTGTTTTTTTTTTTTCACTCTGCAAGTCCTTGTTTCCAGGGACCTGTAAGGACAGTGAGTTAATTGTCCTTGTGCTATATTGTGCTTAAAAAAAACATTTATTCTAGGGACAGAAAACTCTAGGTAGGGACAGTGTCAGTTTCTTTCACTCTGCAAGTCCTTGTTTCCAGGGACCTGTAAGGACAGTGAGTTAATTTTCCTTGTGCTATATTGTGATTAAAAAAAACATTTTTTCTAGGGACAGAAAACTGTAGGTAGGGAGAGTGTTTTTTTTCTTTCACTCTGCAAGTCCTTGTTTCCAGGGACCTGTAAGGACAGTGAGTTAATTTTCCTTGTGCTATATTGTGATTAAAAAAAACATTTTTTCTAGGGACAGAAAACTGTAGGTAGGGAGAGTGTTTTTTTTCTTTCACTCTGCAAGTCCTTGTTTCCAGGGACCTGTAAGGACAGTGAGTTAATTGTCCTTGTGCTATATTGTGCTTAAAAAAAACATTTATTCTAGGGACAGAAAACTCTAGGTAGGGACAGTGTCAGTTTCTTTCACTCTGCAAGTCCTTGTTTCCAGGGACCTGGAGAGACATTGAGTGAATTGTCCTTGTGCTATATTGTGATTAAAAAAAACATTTATTCTAGGGACAGAAAACTCTAGGTAGGGACAGTGTCAGTTTCTTTCACTGTGAAAGTCCTTGTTTCAAGGGACAGAGAAGGACACCTGAAGGTAGCCCTTATTGCTTTTTTCCCATCTCCCTGCAGGCCATCTATTAGAATGTCTGGAAGGCAAACAAGGAGAGGCAGACAGTCAGGAGGCAATAAAAGAGGGCAAGCAGGCTCTGTGTCTGGGGGCAACAGTGCTGGTCGTGGACGCGGTGCATTGTCATCAGCACATGGCCATGGGACACGCTTGTCCTTCTTTTCGGCAGCTGGACATGTTGAGCCACATCATGCCGAAGACTTGGTAGAGTGGATGACCAAGCCCTCCTCCTCCTCCTCATCCTCTCTCACCCAGGCTCAGGGTACTGGAAAAGCAGCTGCCAAAGCGTCGTCTTCCCTGGTATCAATGTCAGACAAATCATCAGTCACTCCTTCCCTAGACCCACCATGTCCTCCTCCTGAGGAGTCCCCCGAACTGTTTCAGCACAGTGTTGGGTACATGCTCCAGGAGGATGCCCAGCGTTTCGAAGGGTCTGATGATGAAACCCAGCTAGAGGAAGGCAGTAGCGTGAGAGCAGACAGAGGGGATGCTCAAGAAGGACACCAATCTGGCAGTCATGTTCCAGCAGCTGCAGCATACTGCCAGATTGGCTCCAGTGATGAGGAGGGAGGGGATGATGAGGTCAATGACTCCACGTGGGTGCCTAATAGGAGAGAGGAGGAGGAGGAGGATGAGGAGGAGGCACATCTCCAACGAGGCAGGATGCCCTTTGGTGGCCAGCGTAAGGGCAGTACACCGACGGAATCACACCGCAGAGCTCCGCCTGTGCAGGGCGCTGCCTCTGCCCGTCATTCAAAAAGTTCTTTGGTGTGGGCCTTTTTTGAGGCTAGTGCATCAGATCGCACAGCTGCTGTTTGCAACATATGTCTCAAGCGTATATCGCGTGGCCAAAACATCAGCCGCTTGGGTACCACATGCCTGACCAGACATATGTTGACCTGCCATGCAGCTCGTTGGCAAGCCTACCTCAAAGACCCACACCAAAGAACCAAGCGGACCTCTCCTTGCACCGCATCAGCTGGGATCTCCAACCCCACTATAACTTCAGTCCTCTCTGAAACATGCACTGAGAGGAATGAAGGTGTAGAATTAGGTGTGTCACAGCCAAGTACTTGCGCCCACTCTGCTAGCAGTACACCGACGTCCGATTCTAGCAGGCAAATTTCCCTGCCCCAGCTGCTGGACCGTCGAAAGAAGTTCACTCCCAGCCATCCACATGCCCAGCGGTTGAATGCTAGCTTGGCTAAATTGCTAGCGCTTCAACTGCTGCCTTTTCAGTTGGTAGACTCGGCCCCCTTCCGTGAGTTTGTGCAATGTGCGGTTCCTCAGTGGCAGGTTCCCAAACGCCACTTTTTCTCACGGAAGGCTATTCCGGCTCTCTACCGGCATGTGGAAGGCAATGTCTTGGCCTCGCTGGACAGGGCGGTCAGCGGTAAGGTGCATATTACCGCTGACTCATGGTCCAGCAGGCATGGACAGGGACGTTACCTTTCTTTCACGGCCCATTGGGTCACTCTTTTGGCAGCTGGGAAGGATTCAGGACAAGGTGCAGTAGTGTTGGAGGTTGTCCCACCGCCACGCCTCCAAAATGCTACTACTGGTTGTGACACACCTCTCTCCTCCACCCCCTCCTCTTCTTCTTCCTCCATGGCCTCTTCCTGTGGTTTGTCCTATGAACCAGCGGTGCTCCGTAGCCGTTCACGGGGCTACGCAAGTACGCAGGCAAAAAGATGCCATGCCGTGCTTGCGCTGGTGTGTTTGGGGGACAGAAGCCACACTGGGGCAGAGGTCCTGTCTGCTCTGCAGGGCCAGGCCGAGAGGTGGTTGACGCCACGCCAGCTTAAGCCAGGAATGGTGGTTTGCGACAATGGCACCAACCTCCTCTCCGCCCTCCGACAGGGACAACTGACCCATGTGCCCTGTGTGGCTCACGTCCTTAACCTGGTGGTGCAGCGCTTCTTGGGCAGGTACCCGGGCTTACAGGATGTCCTGAGGCAGGCCAGGAAAGTCTGTGTGCATTTCCGCAGATCTTATAATGCCAGTGCTCGCCTGGCTGAGCTGCAAAAGGAGTTGAACCTGCCCAAGAACCGCCTTATATGTGACATGCCCACCAGGTGGAACTCAACGTTGGCCATGCTGCAGCGGCTGCACACGCAGCAGAGGGCCATCAATGAGTACCTGTGCGACTACGGCACCAGGACAGGGTCAGGGGAGCTTGGTTTTTTTTCTCCACGCCAGTGGGGCATGATCAGGGATGCATGCACTGTCCTGGCACCATTTGAGGAGGCCACGAGGATGGTGAGCAGTGACAGTGCATGCATCAGTGACACTGTACCTCTTGTCCACCTGTTGGAGCACACGCTGCGTGGAATAATGGACAGGGCACTTGAGGCAGAACAGAGGCAGGAAGAGGAGGACTTCCTTGCCTCTCAAGGCCCCCTTTACCCAGACAGTGTTCCTTCTGTCCCACCCATCGCACAGGAAGAGGAGGAGGAGGAGGAGGAGGAGGAGGATTGTGTCAGCATGGAGGTGGAGGCTGGCACTCAGCATCATCAGCAGCAGTCTTTTAGGGATGATTTACAGTCCCAAGAAACCAGTGGACTTGTACGTGGCTGGGAGGAGGTGGCTGCGGATCATGTCGTCCTTAGTGACCCAGAGGACTCCGGAGCGAATGCCTCAGCAAACCTACGCTGCATGGCCTCCCTGATCCTGCAAAGTCTGCGGAAGGATCCTCGTATTCTTCGGATCAAGGAGAGGGACCATTACTGGCTGGCCACTCTCCTTGATCCACGGTACAAGGGTAAGGTTGCGGACCTTATGTTACCGTCGCAGAGGGAGCAGAGGATGAGACAACTCCGGGAGGCCTTGCAGAAAGGTCTGTGCAACGCGTTCCCAGAGACTGGGAGGTTGCAAACTCCTGGTCCTGGACAACGAGTTGCTGAGGCTTCGGCCAGTCAAAGAAGGAGCGGTGGGGAAGGTGGCCGTCTGACCGATGCGTTCAGACAATTCTTTAGTCCGCAGCCCCAAAGTATGATCGGTTCCAGCAACCATCGCCAGCGTCTGATAAACATGGTGCAGGAATATCTAGGGGCAAGGTCAGACTTGGACACCTTCCCCACCGAAAATCCTCTGGCTTACTGGGTCTTGAGGATGGATCACTGGCCAGAGCTTGCACAGTATGCAATTGAGCTACTGGCCTGTCCTGCATCCAGCGTTCTTTCGGAACGCACATTCAGTGCTGCTGGAGGATTTGTCACGGATCACAGGGTGCGCCTGTCCACCGACTCGGTTGATCGACTGACTTTCATCAAGATGAACCAGTCTTGGATCACCACCAGCTACCACACACCTGATGCTGATATAACAGACTAATTGATTTTAAAATGTCACATCCCTTCAAGACTGATGCTGATGCTGAGTGCCTGTGCTGTTATGTTGACTGGCTATCCTCCTCCTCCGAGTCCTCAATGATACGATTGATGATGATAGCTTGGAAGATCATTTTTGTTTATGGGTGCCGCCACCAGTGCCTAACGCCCAATTTTTCAGCCCCTGTTTAACAGGGGCGTGTAATTACAATTTTTGAAGCAATACTTTGCAACAGGGCTCATTGCTGTGCTCCAAGTACAGTATCTGTGAGGAGTTGCAGTGTTGTGCCACCAGTGCCTAAGGCCCAATTTTTCAGCCCCTGTTTAACAGGGGCGTGTCATTACAATTTTTGAAGCAATACTTTGCAACAGGGCTCATTGCTGTGCTCCAAGTACAGTATCTGTGAAGGGTTGCAGTGTTGTGCCACCAGTGCCTAAGGCCCAATTTTTCAGCCCCTGTTCAACAGGGGCATGTAATTACAATTCTTGATCTAATAATTCACAGCAGGGCCCATTGCTGCACCCACCAAGAGTAACTGTCAGGGCTTACAGTGTTGTGGCACCAGCACCACCATCAAAGGCCCAATTTTTACTACCACTGTTCAACAATTATATGTAATTAAAATTCCTGATATAATAGTTGACAGCAGGGCGTTCCAGCACCAACCAAGAGTAACTGTGAGTGCTTACAGTGTTGTGCCAACACCAACAACTAAGGGGCCTATTTCTGCAGAGTATATACGGCAGGTCCCTACTTTCAAACATCCAACTTACAAACGACTCCTACTTGCAAACGCAAGAAGACAACAGGAAGTGAGAGGAAATCTACCACTAGGAAGGAAAATTCTCTCCTGTAAGAATAAATATGGGAGAAAGGTGTCTCCTCTGTACTGATGCTTTATCAGCAATCCTTGTTTCAAGAAAAACACCACATTTCAAAAACAGTTGTCATTAGGACGGAAAGTGAGGTGAAATGTTCTGAACAGGGGCACAGACAGCAAAACAAATGTTACAGGGGTGATAACCCTTACCTATGTTTTCCAAAAAGTTTAAAAATAGATTTTTGGTCTGGAGCTACACTTCAACAATGTACCTGTTCAAAATTACAAACAGATTCTACATAAGAACAAACCTACAGTCCCTGTCTTGTATGCACCGCCTGTATACGGCTGTTCTGAGTATATAGGGCCTTTTTTATTTTATGTGCGGGGTTCCCCTTAATATCCATACAAGACCCAAAGGGGCTGGTAATGGGCTGGGGTAGGGGGGGGGTCATGGGGTAGCTATGCCATTTTTCTTAAAGATTTTCATCCATATTACCGGGACCAGACATTACATTAAAGCCGCAAGCAGTTTTAAATGGCTTTTTTTTCCTTTAGAAGTGTCATTTTGTGCAGGGACAGTTCTAAACACGGGAAACACGTGGCACTTCACAGGCATACTTTAGACACCCCCCAGGTACGATATTTAAAGGAATATTTGACTTTTTTTTTTTCACTTTATGCATCATTAAAATGACTGCTCCCGGAAAACGACCGTTTTTAAAACTTATTTTTGCATTGATACATGTCCCCTGGTGCAGAACCCGGGTTCCCAAACCCTTTTTAGGACAATAACATGCATAATAGTTTTTATAATTAGCACTTTAGAATTCGAACGTTCGCATCCATTGTATTTAATAGGGTTCTAATGTTCGTTCGAACTTTCGGTCCGTTCGCGGGTTCTGGTGCGAACCGAACCCGGGGGTGTTCGGCTCATCACTAGTGGTATATTATACGCCAAGAGTTCCTGCACGCCAGGTCTGAAAGGTTGTGTATCAATCCGAATACCGAGGGCCTACAGTGTTGACTTTGTAGTGCTTCCAATCCTTGGTAGGTTACCAGCCAGGATAGCCCTTAATGCCTTGAACACACGACCGGATTTTTCAAAGGAAAAAGTCAGATGGGCTCTTTTCATCGGATATTCCGTCCGTGTGTATGCCCCATCTGACTTTTTCCTTCTGAAATTCCGACGGACTTAGATAGAGAACTTGTTCTCTTTTTTTTCCGACGGACAAAAATTTCTATCGGAAAGTCCGTTCGTCTGTATGCAATTCCGACGGACTAAAAACCACGCATGCTCAGAATCAAGCAGAAGAGCCGAACTGCCTATTGAACTCGGCTCGTCGTACGTGTTGTACGTCACCGCGTTTTTGACGGTCAGACTTTTGTGTGACCGTGTGTATGCAAGACAGCTTGAGCGGAATTCCGTCGGACAATCCGTCGGACTTTATTCTGACGAACAGTCCGGTTGTGTGTACAGGCCATTAGAACATGGCCATTGATGGCCAACATCACTGCATCTGAAGCCAATATATTCAAATAATTCAGAGACTGCATAGCTAGCCAATGTCTGACTTCTATATCATGTCTATAGTAGGCTTGCTGTGGCAAATGTTCAAATTGTACAACATAGTAAATTCATCAGGCTCAAGTTATCTTACACCATCTAGAGAGCTCTGCTAGCAGTACACTGAGTAGTATATAATTTGTGGCACTTAATTGCAAGTTGGGAGGCCACATCATGTTTATGCTAAAACCTATACTATGAAACTTGTAAAGCATAAGAAAACAGTTCTCATAGAAAGACTTTAGATAACCTCATAAAACCATGTCTCCATGAGTACTCTGAATGTTTAAAACAGTAATGGTTATTTATTTAGCAAGGCGGCCCATTTATTTTACCTTACTATTATTTTAAAGACTTAAATCTCTAGCAAGGTCGTACTATAAAAAGTAAACCCAGACATGATTCCAGCATATTTTGTGTATTAAGCAGTTTTTGTTTACCTCATTTAGTAAATTGCTGGCTCAGTAGCAAACCAGAAGAAAACATAGATTTTTCACCACAGCGGGTGGTTAGAAATTGGCGTCAACCAGTGCTAAATTACAGGAAATAATTTATGGCTGTTTAGACCCACATAAGAATTTATTGCCCTGCCTCGCACTTCTGTATTCTCTCCCCATCACAACCTGAATAGTAACCATTCAAGTTTCATGAAGACGAGGGCCTCGTCTACTGAGCTGAATCCAAAATCCTTCTGAAACAGCATGTTTTATACCGGGGGACACATATTATAGCAAATTGTCAAGACCTAATAACGTATGTTAACATAATAAAAAGAAAAAATGTGTACACCATGCAACCTATAAGAAATCAGAGGTCATCTAATCAATGATGCTTTATGTGAATGTTGGCTGGTTGCTATAGGCTCCTGACAGCACTGCTCTTTGCGTATATTACCATTCAAACCTAATATGGTCTTATAAACAGTGCACAGTAATATATGGAAACTAGCCAGAAATAGCTTTATTAGAATACAATCTTTAACCACTTGCCGACCGCCGCACGCCGATGTACGTCGGCAGAATGGCACGGGCAGGCAGATTGGCGTACAGGTACGTCCCTTTAAATCTGCCATCCTGCAGGCGCGCGCCCGCCGCGTGCCTCGCAAGTGTGGCCGCGGGTCCCGGGAACTTGATGTTCCCGGGAGTCCCGCGATTGCGGTCGGCAACAGCAGAACAGCGGAATGCCTTTGTAAACAAGGCATTCCCCTATTCTGCCTAGTGACACTGTCACTGATGACGGTTCCCCGTGATCGGGAACGGTCATCAGTGACGGGTCACGTGTAGCCACGCCCCCTCACAGTAAGAATCACTCACTAGGGCACACTTAACCCCTGCAACGCCACCTAGTGGTTAACCCCTTCACTGCCAGTGTCATTTTTACAGTAATCAGTGCATTTTTATAGGACTGATCGCTGTAAAAATGACAACGGTCCCAAAATGGTGTCAATTAGTGTCTGATGTGTCTGCCATAATGTCGCAGTCACGATAGAAATCGCTGATCGCTGCCATAACTAGTAAAAAAAAAAAAATATTAATAAAAATGACATAAAACAGTCCCCAATATTGTAGAAGCTATAACTTTTGCGCAAACCAATCAATAAACGCTTATTGCGATTTTTTTAACCAAAAATATGTAGAAGAATACGTATCGGCCTAAACTGTGGAAATGTATTTATTTTTTTTATATATTTTTTTGGGGATATTTATTATAGCAAAAAGTAAAAAATATTGCATTTTTTTTCAAAATTGTCGCTCTATTTTTGTTTATAGCGCAAAAAATAAAAAACGCAGAGGTGATCAAATACCACCAAAAGAAAGCTCTATTTGTGGGAAAAAAAGGACGTCAATTTTGCTTGGGAGCCACGTCGCACGACCGCGCAATTGTCAGTTAAAGCGGCGCAGTGCCAAATCGCAAAAAGTGGCCTGGTCCTTGACCACCAAAATGGTCTGGGGCTGAAGCGGTTAACGCGGAACTAAACCCTCCTATCCTTTTGCGACAAGGAGGCTGTCATCTTAAGCCTCATGCAGAGGATTAGAATATTGGACAAATTGATCATCTGGTTTTTTTTTTGCATGCTAGTCTCATATCGAAAATGAAGGGGTTACTAAAGTTACGAAAATTCTCATACGACAGAATACAACTTCAGAAGTTATGTAATGTATTGTATTGTAATGTATTCTTTTGTTTCTGATTAGGTCGCTTGTTTTTTTTCAGACGAATACTGTTTGAGTAAACAAAAATCGCTCGTTCTAGTATTGTACGAGAAAAATTTTCATGCTTGTCCCATCGAGTAATTTTGCATGAACTGTCGCGATCGGCTTTCGAAAGCTGTGTACAAATTAATAGGTTATCATCTGATTGCTTCGAGAGACGTATTGTATATCGTCTGATTTTCTCATTGTGTGTACTAGGCATTAACCTCTGTGATCTGCAACTGCCATAGTGCTGCAATTGTTATCATTTATGACTCCAGCCATCTGATAATTTGACAGTTTGGTTGAACGTACAAACAAATGCTACAGTAAAGCCTTGTACACATGATAGGAATTTCCGATGGAAAAAGTCAGACGGAATTTTTTCATCAGATATTCCGACCGTGTGTGTGCCTCATCTGACTTTTTCCGTCGGAATTTAGAAAGAGAACATGTTTGGAAATCGGAAATTCCATTCGTCTGTATGAGAACTCCGACGGAGATAAAACCACGCATGCTCAGAATCAAGTCGACGCATGCTCGGAAGCATTGAACTTTATTTTTCTCGGCTCGTCGTAGTGTTGTACTTCACCGCGTTCTTGACGGTCGGGAATTTGGTGTGACAGTGTGTATGCAAGACAGCTTGAACGGAATTCCGCCGGAAAAATCCATCAGAGTTTATCTTGACGGAAAATCCGATCATGTGTACGGGGCATTAGCAATCCCGGCATCCCGGGAATAAAACTGTTTTTTTTTAAACCATTAAATTAATGGGTTTAGTTCCGCTTTAGGTTTATTGGAGCTGAATTCTGAAATGTAGACCCTGCTCCACAGTGTGGCGGATTTCCCTCAAAGTAGGTGTTCCACCCAAGACCCCCCTCATGAAAATTTGATTTTTTTTGTTGGCTTCCCCCAGGTCACACTATGAGTGCTCCCACACATGGAGCAGAGTTGATGCCTGGGAAATGGAATGAGAGAGAGGCATGGAGCCTTAGGCAGCTAAAGACAGGAGTGAGGATGGAAGATGAGAGTGCAGAGATTGAACAACAAAAGTTGGGACTGCATGGGATGCAGCAGAAACTGCAGGATTAGAGATGACGAGGCTGAGTTTGTGATTGCTGATGAGACTATTGGACAGCTAAGGAGCAATGGAGACTTTGGCCGAATAGCTGGGCTGAAGCAGACACCAGAATGGGGTCGTTTAAAGACTCTGGCTGTGGGCACAGTGGTAATTCCACTGCTAGTGTAGTAGAGACCAGGTCATGATGTAACAGAGACTTAGGCTGTGGATGCAGTGGAGACGAGGCTGGGTGTGCAGCAGAAGTCTAGGCTGAAGGTACAACAGTGGCTGAGCTGCAAAAGTAGCAGAGACTAGGCTGGGGTGGCGTTGTGAATTAAGCTGTGGGTACAACAGTGGCTGGGCTACAAATGTAGCATTACCAAGCTAGGGTGTGTTATTAAAGTGGTTGTAAACCACGTAGACAATTTTTTTTTTTTACTTACCTGCAAGACAAAGCTATAATGAGCTAGTATGACTAGCATACTAGCTCATTATGTACCACTTACCTTCGATCGGGGCACCCGAAGTCGTCCGTGTCCCTCCTCTAGCCGCATCCATCGCTGCGGCGATAGCCGGAATGTTACTTCCAGGTATCGCCGCTGCAGCCAATCACAGCGCCGCTCCGGCGCTGTGATTGGCCGGAGCGGCGAAGACGTGACTCCGCGCATGCGCGCGTGAGCTGTCGAATTCGGCTACGTTGTCGAATGTTGCGACCTAGCCGAATTTGTGAATGGGGTGACGTCAGCGTCGCCGCATTTACATACAAATATCTCCTTAACCGTGTAGGTTAAGGAGATATTTCATGCACCTACAGGTAAGCCTTAATCTAGGCTTACCTGTAGGTCTTTGTTTAAAAAGTGGGTTTACAACCACTTTAAGGCAAGCCATATATAATTTGATTTTCTTTCCTGCAACCCGACAGTCAGTGTTGATGGGGGAAACCCTCCCGCAGTACTATTGTGTTTGGCCAGCGGGGGGTATGGGGAGCCTTCCCAGCCGACAGAACACAGTGATTACTTCTAGCAGCACGACCGCGCAATTGTCAGTTAAAGTGACGCAGTGCCGAATCGCAAAAAGTGGCCTGGTCTTTTGCCAGCCAAATGGTCCAGGGCTTAAGTGGTTAGCCGTGTTAGCATGACCCAGCTCCAGTTTAAAATAGAAGTAAAGCTGTTTTTTCAACAAATGTCTGAGAGGCAGGGTATTTAAGACAGAAGGGACCCTATTGCTCTCTTCTGCCATAAATGCATCCTTCTGCCTGTCAGCTGTAATGTTCACTTAGCCACGCAGGCGCACATTTACGGCCCTGACTGGTCTTGATCCAGGGTAATGCATGGAAGTGGCGTTATTGGGGCCTGGCCTATCAAGTGGCCGAAGGCACGGGACCTGGAAGGAAGACCGGGCGAAAATCTAAGTGCCGGGGGCCTGCCAGATTGGTCCCAGAGGTGTGCTGGAGGACACCATATGACAGGTAAGTCTGCCATAATGTACTAATATGCTGTCTATACTAGTACATTATGGCATGACCCACCTGGGGGGCCTTAAAAAAAATGATCGGATTTGACTTCCGCTTTAAATAGAAGAAGTAGTCATGTGACACTGCAGGTAAAAAGTAAGGAAAAGGAAAGGTGCCCACAGCCAGGGGAGATAGAGGAGGCACTAGCATTGGAATGCAGAAGGTAAGTGACAGTGACAATTGGTTGTCATAGATTGCTGTATATTTCAGTCCTTTTCACTTTAGTTTTAAAAAAAAAATCTGCAAAAGGCAATGATGTGTAGTAATCCCTGAAAACCAATTCAGAAATCAGCTTTCAACAGTTAGGCGTAGCAAGGTTAATAAAAAAAATAATAATATGTCATATGTGTTCTGTGCTTCAATGCACAAAGTTATTAAGAAAAAGCCCATAGTGTTTTGGGATATGAACTGAGACCCGGGACTGCTGGCAATGACACAGAGATGTGTTATCACTATAAACGCAATAGAGATGCACTTTTGTTGTTAAGTCCGGCCAGAAATAATTTTACAAGTTTATATGACTTGAGTCTTTCCTAATAAAAGCAGAGAATAGCAAAGTGAAAAGACTAAAGTGTAGGGTAAAATCACAATGCGCAGAAGGAAGCTATGCTTTATTCTCTGCCAAATCCCAGTATCGTAGTGAAGGAACACAGATGGCTGTTTGTGATAAAAGTGCAGCATATTGTTCTCTGTACTCAGCACTATGAGAGGCAAACATCTACACTTCACTTCCACTACTCTAATAGGGCTTCAAAGGCACAGAAAACACTGCAAGAGAGTCCTTGGGCCTTTGCATTTCCTTTCCCAGGTTAAGCCGAACATACACTGATTAAAGTAAATATTAGGGTGGGGAAATTCTGGAGAATGGCAATTCTACAGGCGTAACAATTAACATAGTAAACAAAACATATCACACGATAAATTGTATATGTTTTATTTACAGTAGCATTTATTTTTTATAACGCTAACGCTGATCAAAGTAGATTTTTTTTTTTTATAGATTACATTGCAAATGTAATTATGTTTGCAAGACAATTGAGTTGATTTACTAAAACTGGAGAGGGTTGAAATCTGATGGAGCTGTGCATAGAAACCAATCAGCTTTCAGGTTTTTTGTCAAAGCTTTCCTGAACAAGCTGAAGTTAGAAGCTGATTGGCTACCATGCAAAGCTGCACCAGATTTTGCACGCTGCAGTTTTAGTAAATCAACCCCAATATCACCAAAATAAATCCTTGTTTATCTAAAAAAAAGAACATAACATGTTTTATTTCTACCTTAAAGTGGTGTTAAACCCAAAACCAAAAATGTAATATATTTTAGCTCAGTGGCGGAACTACCAGGGTCTCAAAGATCGCACTTGCGACCGGGTCCTGGCGTTCCGCCACTGTCTAGGGACCCCAGCAGGGTTCAGGGCTCTGAGCTGAGAGTGTCTCTCTCATACAGCACAGAGCCTGCACTGAGGGTCCCTACTTCCTTGCACAGATGAGAGAGGAGAGACAATCTGCTCCTTCTCCTCCTGTGTGCATTGCAGGAAGTGTGAAGCTAAGCAGCTCAATTTGATCATTCAGCTACTGGGCTTCACATTTCCCACGGTGCACACAGAGGGCACGCGGGAGGCAGGGTTCTGGGAGGATGTCCATGGGCACCCTCCCAGAACTAGAAGCCCAGGGCTTGGATGGAAGGGGGGGTCAGGGGGGCCCTTCATGGTTCTTCGCACCCGAGCCCTGAAGGTTCTAGTTACGCCTTTGTTTTAGCTTAGCAATCATGAGATGTGGTAGCTGCATTTGCTTTCTTTTTTTTGGATTTTTTTTCCCTCTGTTTTTACCTGGTGATCTGGCCAGTAACATACTTCCTGTATAAAGCCCCGTACAAACGACCGGTTTTCTAAACCGTGCGTGTGTACGTGGCTTTCAGTTTCTCGTCAAGAAAACTGGCCAGAATCTCGACGAGAAAAATAGAGAACTTGCTCTCTATTTTCTCGTCAGGATTCTTGTCGGCCTGTTTCCCGACGAGAAAACCAAGAGTGTGTACGCTTACCCGTCGCTGTGGAAACCCGCGCATGCTCGAAATGACTTTGACGCATGCGCGGTAGCTTCCTAAGCATAGGTAGGGTGTAGCAAGATGGCAGCGACGGCATCGAATGTGACGAGAGCACGCTCGTCGTAGTCGATGACGTCACCGCGTTCGTTACATTCAAAAGAACAGCAGTTCTTTTGAATCGACCGTGTGTACACTCGGCCAGGACAAGATTCTTGTCAAGAATCTCGTCAGGGAAAAACAACAGGTTTTTTCCTGACGAGATTCTCGGTCGTGTGTACTAGGCTTAAGAGTGCCAGACAATCTGGATGAATGAGCACAGGGGGCACCTTTGGACAGCAGCATTGTCAGTCTGGGGGAGAGGAGTGTCATATGAGCTAGCAGATTTAAATACTCTAATAAATTAAAGCCAAATTCCAGATAATTCTTTATAAGCAGTTAAAATTATAATTTTTTTCCTTTTGGGATAAAGGTTTTACACAAATAAATAAAAGATGATCAAGCACCCTTGTCACTGTTAAAAGTATTGTCTCAACCTGCTAAGTGCTACATATGCAGGTCAGCTTGCTCTGTTGAAAAACAACAGACTTACTGGCTGTATCGACAGGTAAAAATAAAAGAAAGAACGAAAGCCTAAAAGAAAAAAACGAATGCAGCCATCACATCTAAAAATTGGTAAGCTGCAATATAATAAACGCACATAAACACGCATTAACGCTAGACGTGTATAGCATTTGAGCATTATAACATTCAAATGGCCAGAATAAATTAATATTATGGCCAATAGAATGCATTAAGGCTCAAATGTTAGACGCGTCTAAGCATGTGTGCTATATGCGGCTTATAGAGTGTTTTTCAAGCAGCATTTTCTTGCCAGCAGTTCTGGTGTTCAGAGGGGCTTTTTCGGACGTGCTGTGTGCATGGGATCTAAATATATGGCTTAACCCCTCCCGGCAGCCCTTTAACCGGACCTTTACGCCAGGAGGCGGGACAGACTTCCCAATCCTAGGATCACTGTGATTGGCTGTCACAGTTGTCATATGATCTGCAGCCTGTCACACAACTTCCTGATTATTACTCAGAGACTGGTAGCTGTCTGTCACAGCTCAGTCACTGTGCTGGAAGCATGCAGTGAGCCACGCCCCCCATGAACGCATATGTGCTGCATGTGAGCTTTACAGACCACCCTCTTTTCCACAACATATGTGCGTTACATGGTCAGCAAGAGGTTAAACAATAGGAAATAATAGTATGAATTAGGCAAGTTAAAAACAATATGGTACATGAAAGATGTAACAGAGTGCAGTGCTGGTATCACATGACACTCATTTATTGGTTTTAATATATCTTTTTGAAAAAAAATGGCATTGTACAACAAAAAAAAAGGAAAGAAAATAACTATGCTTAATGACCATGACCTAAATATCCTTAGGTTAACCAAGTTTTTTATTTCTGCATTCCCATTTGTGTTTTCACCAGCTAAAAAACAAAAAATTGGAAAAAGGACCTTTTTTCGTTTTTTTTTTTTCCTTTGTTTTTTTTTGTTTTTGTTTTTTTGGGGTGGGAAGGAGGGGGAGAGGAAAGAAAGGGAAAGAAAGGTACATAATAAGCTAAGTAGTAACTTAGGAAATAACAGAGTGTATACAATTAACAGAATGTAATGTAATTGTTATACAAATGCCCTGTACACACGATCGGATTTTCGATGGAATAAAATCCGATGGATGAAGCTGACTTCCATCAGTCTTGCCTACACACCATCAGTCAAAAATCCGACCGTCCCAAACGCCGTGACGTAAAATACTCCGAAGAGCCGAGAAAAATTAAGTTCTGAGCATGCGTCGACTTGATTCTGAGCATGCGTGGGTTTTTTCTCCGATGGAGTTCCCCACAGACGATCGAAATTTGCTATCGTTTTTTTTCCCATCGGTAAAATTTAAAACATGTTCTATTTTTTTATACCAATGGAAAAAAGACCGATGGGGCCCACACACGATCGGTTTGTCCGATGAAAAAAGTCCATCGGTCTTTTTTCATCAGAAAAACTGATCGTGTGTACGCGGCATAAGACTATGTAAGACATGTAAGACTAAATGGAATTGTGGTAAGAAACGTATGAAAAATAAAGAATTTATAAAAAAAAAAATTGCGTGGGTATAACATGCCAACATATTTGCTATCAATGCCAATTTTTATATATACAGTAGTACCTTGGATTACAAGCATAATTCGTTCCAGAAGAATGCTAGTAATCCAAAGCACTTGTATATCAAAGTGAGTTTCCCCATAAGAATCAATGGAAACTCAGATAATGCGTTCCAGTGCCACTGCTGGTTTACGCAGTACCGCATGTAGCCAGAGGTGCGGGGGGTGCCGGAAACACTCAGAGATGCTCGGAAACCACTCAGAGATACTCGGAGAGTGTCTCTGAGCGTCTTCGAGTGGTTTGCAAGAGTCTCCGAGTGTCACCGGCGCCCCCACACTTTGACCACATGCGGTACTGCACACCCCAGAGGCTTGAATCCTGCTCGTCAACAACAATCCTCACAAATCGAGTCAGGAATAATAAAAAAAAAGCAAAACGCTCATAAACTGCGTTACTGAAGGTACATGGGGGTCCCCGGGTTACAAACCCGTTAGGGACTTTCCTCCTGTTTGTATATCGGAAATGTTCGTAAGTTGGCCGCGCATGCGCAGACCGGCAATTACGGACATTTCCGATGTTTTGTCGAATGCCGTTCTGCGCATGCGCGCCCAATTACGGACATTTCCTGAGGCTCCGTCTGGCCGCGCATGCGCAGAACAGCAGACGGTCCGCCCAAAATGGCAGAGGGTCCCCGCAGTGCCCGGTTCGTAAGTAGGAGAAGTTCGTAACTCGGGTGTTCATAAGTCGGGGACCTCCTGTATTACTGTATAATAAAAAAAAAAGGAGCCAGAGCTTATACAGCCTCATGCCGCGTACACACGACCGTTTTTAATGACGAGAAAAATGCAATTTTTTAAAATGGTCATTAAAAACGATCGTGTGTGGGCTTCAGAGCATTTTTCACGACCTGAAAAATGGCAATGAAAAAATTGGAACATGCTCTAATTTTTTTTGTCATTTTTTACATTGTCGTTTTTCTCGTCATGAAAAACGGCCGTGTGTATGCTTTAACGACGTGAAAAAAAATGCGCATGCTCAGAATCAAGTATGAGACGGGAGCGCTCATTCTGGTAAAACTAGCGTTCATAATGGAGATATCACATTTGTCACGCTGTAACGGACTGAAAAGCACGAGGCTGAAAAGCGCGAATCGTCTCTCAACAAACTTTACTAACATGAAGGGTGGCGCCATCCGAATGGAACTTCCCCTTGATAGTGCCGTCGTACGTGTTGTACGTCACCGCGCTTTACTCGAGCATTTTTTTTTCACGATAGTGTGTAGGCAAGGCAGGCTTGAGAAGAATCACGTCGAGAAAAATGCATTTTTTTTCAATGACATTAAAAACGGTCGTGTGTACGCGGCATAAAGCCCCGTACACACGGTCTGACTTTTTGCCAACAAACTTCATTTTGAGCAAGTTTGACAAAAAATCCGACCGTGTGTACGCTCCATCGGACAAACTTTTTTGGTTTTCATCGGACAAAAGTTCGGTCTGCAAACGGACAGACTTTTGGCCAACAAAAGTCCGATGGAGCGAAGTCCGACCGTGTGTACAGAAAACCATCGGACTTTTGTCCGATGGACAAAACAAATAATGTTAAAATCAACCAACAATAGCAGAAGTTGACCAAAGGGTGGCGGTAAAGAGCAGAAAAGAGCAGAAAAAACATGTGATGTTGGAAAAAGTTTCGGGAAAGTTTGCAGAAAAGTCCTGTGGTGTGTATGCTATGGGTGTTTCCGACCAACTCCGTTCGGACAAAAATCCACGGAAAAGTCCGATGGAAGTCCGACCGTGTGTACGAGGCTTAACACAGTTTCCCCTTGAGTTTTTTTCCCCTAATTGCATGCCTACTGTCCGTGCTTTTGCGCAAGTAAATTTGGAAAAGTAATTGCATACTGTTACACACTTTGTTTGCGTTTTTCCCTGCATGGCGAGGTGTGCTGAAAATATATTTCAAGCAATGGCATCATTCCTAGCAATGCATGTTCACTACAGGAAAAAAAAGCACATGCAGCATTTCCAGCAGGTTTTCAATGATGCTTTAATGACAGGCATCCTGTAATCATAAATATTCTCCGTTTCCCATCATGCCGCTTGAAATAAGCCCTTAATAAAAAGGGATATGCTGTTAGGATACAGACTTGGCATCTACCATTTTGACATACTGCATATGTTTAGGAATACAGAAATGAGATCTTCTTATAAAATCATACTTCTCTACATAATTCCATCCACTTCCTTTCTTGAATACAAGCCTGAGGCATTTTTCAGCTGAGGTAGGCTAAAAGATGGACTGACTAAATAATGTCAGATTTTAGTAATAGTTTTTGCATGTTTATTGCTTTGCTGCATATGTGGCATGGCTCGCTTCACACTACTTCGGATTAATATAATCTTATTAACTTGCTTGGAGCTGTTCCTTAATCGGTAGTAGACGTATCATCCTGAGCTGAAGAAGGGCTTTCGGTTCACATAATGACACAGTAAATCCCACACACATTTACATAAATAAAAAATAAATGAACAAAGTATCTCAAAAAGGGATTGGGTAACGTTCACTAGAGTCAATATCAGTCTATGTCGCTGTCAACATCAAAGTTTAATGTTAGAATGGGACATAACCAAAGGTTGCCATTCCCATAGCAAAATCGCAGGCGCCTCTGTCTCTACTTGATAAGGAAGTATAGGAGGTAGGCCATTTCTGCAAAACTCTTCAATGGCCCAGATCAAACACTGCATTGATCTACATTGTATACTGCCTGGGCAGGTAAAGGAAAACCAAGCTTATAAATCCATATAACTTCTACCATGATAATCCCATCACTGATGATACTGTAATGCCGCGTACACACGATCGGAATTTCCGACAACAAATGGTCGATGTGAACTTTTGGTCAGATATTCCGACCGTGTGAAGGCTTCATCGAACGTTTGCTGTCGGAATTTCTGACAACAAATGTTTGAGAGCAGGTTCTCAATTTTTCCGACAACAAAAGTTCTTGTCGGAAATTCCGACCGTGTGTAGCCATTTCCGACGCACAAAAGTGCTGCGCATGCTCGGAATCAATTTGACGCATGCTCGGAATCATTGTACTGCATTTTTCTCGGCTCGTCGTACTGTTGTACGTCTCCGCGTTCTTGACCATCGGAATTTCCGAGCAACATTTGTGCGACCGTGTGTATCCAAGACAAGTTTGAGCCAACATCCGTCGAAAAAAAAAAAAAAAACGGTTTTGTTGTCAGAAATTCCGATCGTGTGTACGCGGCATTAATGTGGTTTGATGCTTATGCTAAGTGGACATGTGCACTATAATAAAAACACATTGATGAATGGGTTAAAGCAGCCATTCTCAACCAGGGTTTCGTGGAACCCTAGGGTTCCTCCAGAGGTGGCTAGGGGTTCCTTGAGCTGTGGCTGATTTACCTCCTGTTTTATGGTGCCTACATACTTGTGAGCCAATGCCACTCAGAGGAGCCAGTGGTATGACACCAATGATCTTTATAGCTCTCTGTAACAGGGCCATTCTTACCACCACTGTAAAAAAGGCCATTCTTCTCACTGAAGTAAGGGGTATTGTTCCCACTAACCCCCAATGAATGGGTTTTATCAGGGGTTCCCCGTGACCTAAAAAAATATTTTAAGGGTTCCCCTGGGGTAAAAAGGTTGAGAAAGGCTGGGTTAAAGTGATTGTAAAGTCACGTTTTTTTCCTATAAAAATAAAAATAATAAACATGTTATACTTTCCTACTCTGTTGCAGTGGATTTGCACAGAGCAGCGCAGATCCTCCTTTTCTCGGGTCCCTCTTCTGTGATTCTGGCCCCTCCCTCCTGTTCAGTGTCCCCACAGCAAGCAGATTGCTATGGGGGCATCCAAGCTGAGTGACAGCTCCCTGTGTCCATTCAAACACGAAGCCCCGACCCGGCTCTGCCCCTCTCTCCCCTGATTGGCTAGCTGTGTTTTAGCCAATGAGGAAGGAGAATCTCAGACGGCTGAGACACTCGAGGACATTGCTGGACAGAGAGGGACCTCAGGTAAGTATTAGAGGAGCAGCTGCACACAGAAGGTTTTTTATCTTAAAGCGGAGCTCCACCCTTAAATTAAACTTTACCTCACTAGCTTCCATTAAATAAGTTTATAAAAGTTCCAAAAAAAATAAAAAATGTTACTTGCCTGGAAGACACTGTTGCTAGGCAGAATTGCTAATCTGCCTTCTTTCTGGACCGTGGTGGTTCTACTATCCTACCTAAGCCGCACAGACTCCTGGGAAATGAGTGTCATTGTGCACTTTTCTCTGCTGAAAAATCACGGGATTGTGTTATCACTGTTTCAACGGGGTGGGAAAAAATAAATAAACTGCGCTACGAGCGCCGTTCTACTGCGCAGGCGCGAGATGTAGAGATGCATGCTGGTTAGCCAGCATGCACCTCAGGCCGAATACCAGGAAGAGAAACGAACTGGGCTTCAAATGCCCACACACATAATGGATACGGCCAGATGAGGAGAAGAAGAAAATAAGGCAAGTGTGGACCAATATTACTTTAACGGCTAGGGAGCTATTGCTATCTTATGGGGACTATGTTATGTGACAATTACAATCTTGCAAAAAATAAATAATTTTTTTTGACCAGAGCTCCGCTTAAATGCATAGGATGCATTAAGATAAAAAACCTTCTGCCTTTACAACCCCTTTAACATTGTTTGTTAAGATGAGTTCCCTATTACTTATATTTAAGGTTTTTCATGATAGGAGGCCGCTTAAAACTCACATATAACCAAAAGGGTTTTGCTGTTTTGGATAGAGTAAGGTTTTTGCCATCTGTGTATTATTGGGGACATTTCCCTTTACTTCTTGTCCCAGAGTTGCAACAGGGCGCGATAGAGAAAAATCTCCCCCAAACTGATGGAAATTGCCTTCGGGGACAGCTGTCCTTACAATTGGTGTCCTCACTGGAAGATTTTTCCCCCTGCTTCTTGTCCTGGGGACTACTCCAAAATGTTGGATTTCTCCTCACTTTCTTTCTTACTGGCAATGGTCACAAGTACAAATATGGGGGGTGAATCGCTCCAATGGGGACACAGACTACAGGAAAAAGGAATCTTTCCCTTGTTCTGTCTATAACTTATTAAAGGTTTTGACAAGAGCTATACTTTAATTATCTTCAGGAAGAAGACTTCAGATCAAGGCTTAATAATGTTTCAAGGCTGACTTTGTTATGATACGAACATGATGGTTTTAGAAACACAAAGGGCTCAATTTACATAGCTAATACAGAAGAGAAAAAATATTTTATTTACAGTAACTAGAAGGGTCCAATCAGGTCCATCCGCCAGTTTTTCATGGTGACCTGATTGGACCCGCCATTCAACCCTATGGACCGGTAGGTGTAAATGGGTTTGTTATACCCTCTTACCTCCGATCCAATCCAGTCAGCTAAAAAAAAAAAAAAAAAATCTAGGTGTATCGCAGGGCAGTCAGGTGTAAACAGTGGAGTCCAATTACACCCTGTCGCCAATAGAGAAGAGAGTTCTTGGTCTGCGTCAACTCTGCATAGACTGGACACAGATGTGTCATCCCCCTCTCTGCTCTGATCAGCAGGGAATCCGTGGACAGATAACTGCGGACACAATAACACGCATTGAATTTATGATTTTTTTTCAAATGTTTTGGACACTATATATGCATCTTTTTAGAGTACTAACACGTTAAGATCCACAAAATCTGATTCATTGTATTTAATTACATGTACATGTTTATTAATTTGTATTATGTCATGAGCGCTGCATAGTAACATTGGACACAGCAGCACAACACATATTTATTTTTGATTTAGCATATTAGAACTTTACATTAGAGCACCTTCACCATGAATGAAATACCAGAAAATTCTACTTGTAAGGCATAGTGTAGCCCAGTCATTTGACTCCAACGATGACCAAACACGATGACCAATTAGTGCTATGGATGCTATGGATTTCGGTGTTCTGTCAAAAGAGCCAACGCGTCAAAATCTACAATTACCTCACTTCCAGTGACTCTCCAGCAGTAGTAATTGCAGATTTCGACGGCTTGGCTATTTTCAAAGAACACTGGCAGCGTATACACTAGGGTACACAATATAATGGAGAGTGGACATTGTTAGTCCGCACACTAGTAACCAACAACTATGGACAGGTAGGCAGCAACAACTTTTTTACTCCTTAGCCGATGTTCTGTGAAAACAGCCAAATCGTCGTGTTCCGTAGTGTATACACTGCTGGTGTCCAGTCATAGGTGTGCGCAGCCTATTGCATTAGGGTGTGCACCCCAAATGTCAAACACACATGAACGCCACCCGCTGTCACAGAAAGGAGACTCTGGTGGTGGGAGACAGTTGATTGGAAGCATATTACGTTACGCCTTAAATACGGGTGTAATATGTTCCTACTGTTGAACCTAGCCTTTATTATAATGGGGGCATTTACACTGGCACTCCCAACCACCCACCTGGTGCTGTCCCTGGATAATGCTTATGCACATGGGGTGATTAGGGTGTGCCCAGGCACACCTGGCACACCCTGTGCGCACGCCTATGCTGCCGGTGTTCTGTGAAAACAGCCAAGTCATCGAAATCTGCAATTACTGTTGCTGGAGAGTCACCGGAGGTGATGTAATTGCAGATTTTGACGAGTTTGGCTCTTTTGACAGAACACCGCCATTCCTGACCCTATAGCATTCCTATGGTCTGTGAAGGCCAAAGTTCTTCCACTGATGTCATATGAACACTCATGCATACTGGAAGTGTTGCTCTACGAATGAATGCCTCACCTATAGGGAAAAATACCTGGAGGTAAATATCACCAGATGCAACCTGAGTAGAAAGACAAAATCTAAGCAAACAATAATAATAATGTTAGAACATCAGGTAGTGTCAGGCACGTTTTGGGAACCAATGTACTCAACACACGAGTAAGCAGACACCAAATGGCAAGGATGAAATTAATCAGCAATGGCATCTCAAGTATGTGTGACAAGTTTATTAAAGAAAAGTGCCAACAAGAACTGCAGAGAGGGAACTAGTGGATTGCCTAGCAACATCACCTCAACTGGATATGCTAGTACAGTACAGATTGGATGCATTGTTACGTTACACAGATCATGAGAATCAGCTAAAATCCTATGATGACTATGATCCGATGGCAATGATTCATGCCTTCTCACATAGGTATGCATTATGGCATTTTGTGATTTGTAACAATAAAAAGAAGTGAACAATTAAACAGGAAGAGCACGGTTTCCTCTCGTTCTCTATTTTATTTTAAAAGGAAGCCCTGGCCACTCTCCTGCTAGAGGCCTCTCCAGACACTCACTCATTTGCAGCCTAGGACCAGTTTCAGAGTTAGCAAATATAAGCCCATTCATGCCGATAAACAGATGGGTGACAATAAAACACACATTAGGCTTAGGCATAAAGTGACAGGGCTTATTCTCAGCAGCATACAATGGGGTTAGCCATGCAGTGCACATCCAAAGGAAAATGTGTTGGGAATAGTGGGATGCGGGGTGACTCTGGGCCATCTGGCAGAATAGAACGTTTAGGTCGCCCAGTTTGATCATCTATGAATTAACTGATTGGTTTATCTTGCAATGTTTTTTATTGTTTGACCAGTCAGATTTGTTCCGGACAGGACTGGCAGAAACTGATTTGAGTCACTGGATAACCTCTATTATCATATGCATGTGGTAAAAGAGGAAAATAGGCATCCCGCCGTGGAGTGGGGACTGTGTACAAAGTTGGTGCTTACAGCATGTGGGTTCTTTGCACAATTTGTATAATCTCACATCCATCTATTCTTCATTTCCAAATACCACTCTACAGAATAAGATTACAATTTTTGAAAAGCCCTTAAATTTGAAATTACATTATGAACTACAAGTCCCAGTTGGCGTTAGAATCTGCTACGCACAAATAACATATTATTAGATCTGTCTAGGAAATCCTATCTATTGTTCTAGGAGTTGTATACTCAAACCAATTGCATTTTTTTATGCTGTCTCTCACATTCAGAAATCCTATTGGAATATTGACAACTCCAATTAAAGTGTATCCAATTGGCATGTTTTATTTTTTTCTCCATGTACCAAGAGAGCCGGTTCACACAGGGGCGTCCTGGGATCCGACTTCAAGTCGCCCCAAGTCCCGCGGTTTAGAAAAGTAATGGAAGTGAATGGAGCCGTCTTAATGTACACTACTGCAGTCGCTCCGACTTCAGAAAAGGTTCCTGTACGACTTCAATCCGACTTCTAGGCGACTTGTACCCATTGATTTCAATGGAAGTTGCCTCCAAGTCGGATCCCCTGTCTTAACTGAAGCAACTTTCCAGGAAGTAAAAATAGTTTTCCAGGCAAACCCCTCCCTCCCCCCTCCCTCCCACAGAGCTGATTCTTGTTTGATTGGCCACTGGAAAGTCGCCTGTCCTGGAGGCAACTTGAAGTTGCCTTGTAAGTTGCCTGGAGTCGCGCTGTGATTCATACTCAAGTCGTGTCCAAGTTGCCTCCCAAAGTCGCCCTTGGAAGTCGTGTTGCCCCTGTGTGAACCGGCTCTGAGAGATTTTCCTTTATTTTTTATCACAAATACAGGAAGCGAGCAGAAATCTCCTCTAAGACAGTTGACATTGGAGTAGATATCCCCACTGAAATATTTGCCCTTTGCCTCCTGTGACAACTGTTAAAATGTGGGATTTCCTGCCACTTTCTGTATCAGTGACAATGGTCACCAGAATAAATACAGAGGGTGACTTTACCTGACAGGGGCACAGAAAACAAAAGAAATCTGACAGAGGTTCTTAAGGCTGGCACACACGGGGCGAATATCAGCCAGTATCAGCTGGTTCAACAAAAGCCAATCTAACACCCGACATTTATCGAATGGGTATGCTGGAAAACCAGCATCCGATCAATAGCTCAGCCGGGAGATCGCTGTACGAACATCACGTGTGTTAGTGCCCGCTGGGTTGAATGAAAAAACTCCCCGTGTGTACCAGGCATTACCCTTTCACAATGAAAAACTTCAAGAACAGGTTGGTCCATGGTGGCCTTTCTCAAACTTTTTACCCCAGAGGGACCGATTAAATAAATTCCAGATCTTGGGGAAACCCTGGTGTTCATTGGCGGTCAGTGAGAAAATGCTCCTTGCATTGGTGGTCAGAATTCCACCCTTGTGGACAAATAAAGAGATCATTGGGTCTCATTTTGTTGGCTCTGCTATTTTAGATTTGCTCTGGAGATATGCAGATGTAAGGTCAATCAACCACAGATCAAAGAACCTTCAGGAGGAGCCCTAGAATTCAATGGAACCCTGGGTGAGAATAAATAAAGAAAAAAGCTGTGCCAAGAACGTTAATGAGCAATCCTCAAAAGTCAATGATGATATGAAGGCTATGAAGGTAGTCCAAAGGAGTGAGCTATAGGTGCCAATATAATATCAGAAGGCAGGAATCACATATGCTGTAGAAACATCCAGGAACCGTACAGTATAGTAACACCACCATGCTTGACAACCAGAGTGACCACCACCGTAGAAAAAATGGCTGCTTACCAGAAGCAAGACTTTTTCAGGTCTCATAACAGACAGAGGGGAGACATTTGACAGGCATACGGAGCCACCATACAACAACGCCATATTGCATACTGGAGGAGCGTCCTGGGTGTTCTGGATTGGGTTTGAGTTCCATCCACCCACTACATGCAAGCTAAAGGCCGCGGCTAGGTTATAGCCGACTGCGCTCCTTTGCTTGCTTCTGGTAAGCAGCCATTTTTTCTACGGTGGTGGTCACTCTGGTTGTCAAGCACGGTGGTGTTACTATACTGTACGGTTCCTGGATGTTTCTACAGCATATGTGATTCCTGCCTTCTGATATTATATTGGCACCTATAGCTTCACTCCTTTGGACTGCCTTCATAGCCTTCATATCATCATTGACTTTTGAGGATTGCTCATTAACGTTCTTGGTGCAGATTTTTTCTTTATTTATGCATGTTTGTGGTTATCTCACTATTGCTGCTGCCTTGCTCCTTTTAGTTTAATTGCATTATTGGTCTTAGCGTCGTTTTTTTTTTTTTTACCTGGGTGAGAATAGCTGGTCTACAGATACCGTTTAAAGTAAACCAGCTTTAGCGTAGAATGTTTGAATTATGGCATTAGCAGTTTACTGATTGGTTTCTCTTGTTGCATGGAACTGATCTATTAAGCCACAACAATCACAGTACCAATATGCAGATATCAGATATTCTGTTGTATCTGATAAATGTTCTAACAGTGTATGGGCAGCCTTAGAATCTGTGTTGACGGACTTTGGGCTTGTGTCAGTGACATCAGTTTAAAGCTGCAGTCAACAGTGTTTGAAAATAAAACAAAACTGGTCCCCACGCAGGGTAATGTCATAATGTGCTAGTATACACCGCATACTAGCACATTATGACAGGCTTATCTAAGAGACAGATCCCTCCAGTGGCATACTGTCACTGCTGACAGGGAATCTATCTTCACCTGATCTTCCTTCTGGGTTTGCGTGCTCTGGGCGTTTGGATGCCCATGCCACGATGACAGCAGGAGTCACGGCCACGACACAGCTCTCTCAATAAACGGCATGCTCTCCATTGTGAGCACAGTGCGCATGCACTGGTGACCTCGCTGGTTGCTACACATGTAAATATCTTCTAAACTGTGCACATTTAGGGAACATTTACTGAACCTACAGGTAAGCCTTATTAAAGGAATACCTGTCGGTACAAATTAACAATGGGAGTTTACTCCCACATTAACCTCCTGGCGCCAGCAGAGCAGGGTTTATGATCATGTGACCGCCGTAATTGGCTGTCATGGAGGTCACATGATAGGAAAGCTCTTGATCGCAAGCAGCGAATGGGAACTTTCCGTTAGCCGCCGGTAACTGTACCGTAAGCATGCAGGGAGCACGTTCTCGGCACAGCTGTATTTGCACCAATTCACGCAAATATGTGGCTGCTCGGCACCAAGGTCCACCCACTGAGAGGCCACATATTTGCGTGTGGCCGGCGCCAATTGGTTAAGATGTCTTTGAGCTCATTCAGAATTCATTGATAGGTACATTTGACATGAAGTTGACTCCTTCTGACCTACTTCAAGAGAGGGGCTTGCATTCCCATAGACTTGTATACCTATTTAAAGAAAACAAAAGCCCATCAGCACAGGGTGCTAGTCATGCCGAAAAGCTTTTTTTATTGATCAATCTGTCCACATACCCCACATACCTACAGTATATTAATGCCAAAAGTGTAAACCACAATTGCAGCATAGAAAACATGTAAGAGCAACAATAAATGTCTACACAGAAAGAACACAAAATATATAACCACTTGCACATGATGAATCCATTAACAGGGCAATTTAAAAAATGGAATCACTGGTGGTACTGGATATAGTTTAAGAAAAATTCTACTAGACAGCACTTAGAGCTTATTACAGTCTACAAAATTGCATTTTAAATCTAATTTGTGTGATAAAATAAATGATGTTTGGTGCTCTGTGATGTCTACGATACAACTTAATGAAGTTAGCTTAGAGAGTCTAGTAGTATGATTAAAATATAAACTGTGGCTGCCAATGTATCAGACAAAATGAATGCCTATAAAGGGAGTGGGAGGATATTTAGGAAGCCCTTAACTGGCGCTGCCAATGTTTTAGAAACTTCTGTTCTGACTCTTTGTAATGTTATGTAATAATACAGTAAGGGCCAGTTCACACCAGACGCAGTTCCGTTCAGTTCCGTGCGCTTTTTTTCTGCACAACATGCATGCACAGTGTTTTCCATGTATTCCAATGGCTCTAGTTGGCTCTAGTTCACACCATGCAGTCAGTTTCCGGTCAGTTTCTGCACCGGAAACTGACTGCATGGTGTGAAGTAGAGCCAACTGGAGCCATTGGAATACATGGAAAACACTGTGCATGCATTTTTAGTGCAGAAAAAATGAGCACGGAACTGAATCTGGTGTGAACTGGCCCTAAGCCAATTTTTTGCCAAAGCTTGTCATAGGCAGTCTGCATATACATCATACGATCATTTGGAGAATTCAGAAGTTTGATTGACATCATGTAGCGGTATTTTCTTGGGGATAACAGAAATTCTGCAATGAATGCATAGAGGTACAAACACAGCCTGATGACCCAATCCAGCCAACTGACATTGCAGCATGGTGCCTTATTACTTATATTACTTAGCACTCTCAAACACATACTTAGGCCCCTTTAACTCCTTTTTCCACAATTCCCTAGTTTCCTGGACACATCCAGGGAAGATACGTTTTTTCAGTTTCTCTCCCTCAGCGGCTCAGAGATGCCACACCTGAAAAGGTGAGCTAGCTGAGCAAGTGATCTGCAACCAGGTGAGAGGCCCTTTACTTCCAGAACCAGTGCAGCCAGATAGCATGCAGTTTCTCCAAGATACACAGCTACTGTGGGGGCCCACAGAGCACTCCAGTTGCAGTGGTATGGCCCTTCAATCCTTGGATCCCTTCATCTCTTACCAGAGATACCGGGGACATCACTGTGGGGGGATTCTGTTTGTGTCCCTGTTGGAGAGATTTCTTATCACTTCCTGTTCCAGGAGTGAGGGGAAATCTCCCTAAAAGGGACATTGATGGCAATAAATCTCTTGACATAGGCTGTGGCCCTTCTTACAAAAAAAAATACTTTGGCTGGCATTGAGCGTTAATCCTACTCAGGTATGACCTTAGACTACAAAGATGTTGGTAAATGCAAAGAAGGTTGTCCAATTCGTTTGTAATGTATGTGGCAAAATTTAGAAGAAGCTGGTGTTGCACCTCATCCATAAAAAACTCTCCCTGAGTATGATTACACTTGAATGGACAATCTTTATCTACAGATAGAACAAAAGCAGCAGAGGGTTTGAATTCTACTTAAAGGGGTTGTAAAGGTCCATGTTTTTCCACCTTAATGCATTCTATGCATTAAGGTAAAAAAACATCTGATGTTTGCCGGCCCCCCAGCCCCCCCCCCCGTTTACTTACCTGAGCCCTCGAAAGTCCCGCATCGTGGATGAGCAGGCTTCTCGACTGGGCTTTTCGGCTCATTCATTGGATAATTGATAGCAGCGCAGCCATTGGCTCCTGCTGCTGTCAATCAAACCAATGACGCGGCACGCCAGGGCTGAGTGATACAGTCGGTGGCTATAGCCGCCGGCTGTATCAGGGGAGCGCGCCCGCAAGCTAAAGGGCGTCCCATGAAGGGGGTTAGCTAATGCGGGGAGGAGCTGAGACAGCCACCTAGGGACCCCAGAAGACGTGGATCGGGGCCACTCTGTGCAAAACGAGCTGCACAGTGGAGGTAAGTATGACATGTTTGTTATTTTTTATTTTTTTTATATTTGAACCTTTACAACCCCTTTAAGTGGATAGCGTGAGAAGCAGTGATTCCTACATAGATGTAGTTGAGATGGAGGTCCCTTATTCATTCCAAGTCAGAACCAAATGAAAGGCAATTCATTCTTATGCTGGATTTAGCTTTTACTATGGAGCTTTTGTTCACTCTGACATAATGGACCTGTGAAAGTTAAACGTTCCTGGTGAAATAAAATGCAAAGCTCACAAATATTTCTGCACTTCATATATACCTTCCCCTTGCCGCTCCGCAGTATAGCCGTGTGTGTTTATCTACCATTTATAAAAAGCCTATTTAAAGTGTATGTGCCATTGAGGTTTCTTTAGAGTAAGGCGGAATTTGAATTGGTATGTATCAACTGCATAAATAAATAAAAAAATGGTGACATGCTACAAATAACCAAGCATAATAAACATGTTCCTTACATATGTTTCAAACAGTAACATAATACTAATGATCACCGGCTTCATGAACAGAGCAACAAAATGACCTAAACATTCCAGCTAGCCACATTAAGTGCACATGAGTGAATGCATGTCTCATGTACTATATGGGGTTTGAGAGCGGCTCCACTCTTGAGCATCAACCATTTTTTCTATTTTAACTGCTTCATACGTTTTTTCTATGTTAAGACTAATAGCTGGAAAATGCAATAATCTTATTAGATTGTATTGGCAGTTGAAAATAGTTTCCAGTATAAAAAGAGAGTTTAAACTTTAACATGCTTTTAACATATTGCACACTTAAAATAATTAAGATGCTTTTCTAGAGCAATGACATGTTCACAAATTCCTGAAATGAGTGTATTGTCATATATGTAGGTCCCTACTAATTAGGAATGACAGACAGACATTCAGCAATTAGGACAGGGGCAAATTCTACCTCTTGCAAAAAAAATAATAAGCGCACCCATATTGATTAATAAAAAAGGGCATTTACTATTTTTTTTTAACTGGAGCCTGCAAAGCATTGCAACTGCCATCAGTGGATCACAGGAGCAAAAACTATTCCTCCAGTCGCAGTTCTGTACCAATATACAAACCTTCAAGGAATGCTAAAGGCACTTTTTTTTTTTTTTAATAAAAAACATGTCATACTTACCTCCACTGTGCAGCTCGTTTTGCACAGAGTGGCCCCGAACCTGGTCTTCTGGGGTTCCTCGGCGGCTGTCTCGGCTCCCCCCCCACAAGAACTTTCCACCTTCATGCGAGCTCTCTCGAATGGTGGAAAGTTCTCGCGGGCGTGATACAGCCGACGGCCATAGCCGCTCACTGTATCACTAGGCTCTGCCCCCCCAGTGCGCCGCGTCATTGGATGTGATTGACAGGAGCGCGAGCCAATGGCTGCGCTGCTTTCATTCAACCAATGAATGACACGAGAAGCTGACCGAGAAGCCTGCGCGTTCACGGCGTGGGACTTTCGAGGGGTTCAGGTAAGTAAACGGGGGCTCGGGGGGGCGCAAATACTCGGATGTTTTTTCACCTTAATGCATAGAATGCATTAAGGTGAAAAAACATGTACCTTTACAACCCCTTTCAGTTACGGGGCTGAAAAAAGTATTAATGGACTACAAGCACTTGTGTGTTATCGAGAACGATGAGTCCATCTGCTGCATTGGCGGATGGGACTTGTAGTTTTTTTTCATTCACAGGTTCCCGTGAATGAATGGCACAGCTGTATGAGCTCCTCCCACACAGCCATGTGAAATTCAAAAAATGGCAGGAACCTATGAGGAGAAGAACCCTTGGGTTCTGTAGGGGGGGGGGGGGGATGGGAGGTTTCTGGGTGCAGGGGGGCTGCAGACTGTCACTATGTTTCATGTTATCCTCTAAATATAGGTGCAGCATGAAACATGGTCAGAAAGAGGAACTTATCTTTTAAATGCTAATAAATAGTTTCATCAATTTTAAAATTAGTGTTGATTATGCCAGAAGTTCAATAAGGTGTTACCGGCCCCTGCTGTCAGCCTGTGCTACTTTGTTATCAGTTAGTATTGTTCCCAGTTCTCCCTGTGAACTACAGAACACCCCCCCATAATGTGGAGAAGAGGAAAGAGAAGTGGAAGTATTCTGTAGTCATCACACACTTTCTGTCCCTGGGTGAGAACAGTGACAATTAATGTAGCAACCACATCTAAGGACCGGTAAGCTGTGATAACATACATTTTTTTCTTGACTTTAGATATGCTTTAAACATTTAAATAGACTCAACAATCACTGTATTGTTTGTAATATGATTATCTTCAATGATTCTTGGCTCCATCTAGTGGCCATATTTTATTTTTTTATTGAGTTCTTTTCAGAAACATACAGCATTATGGCCACTAGATGGAGCTGACTATCATAGGAGCTAATCACAATACAAACAATATTCCTATGGGACATTTTTTAACACAGACCCTTATTAACACCCGAGCAATGAAACTGTTGTACCGTTTCCTTCATTCATTATACTGAGATTACAGCAACAGCATATCTGAGCATCTTCCCCATGTACAACATTTTTAATATGTACAGTATATACAGAAATATATCACTATCACTTACATGGTTTAGTGTGAAGCAATGACATCTCCATTACAAAGCATGAAGGACATAAATATTATTAAAGAGGATATATTTGTAGAATAATAATAGCTTTTTTTCATTGCCTTCTTTTAATGTATCTCTAGGACTGTATATTTCAGAAATGTGCATATGGATATGCTTCTACAGCTGTAGAGGTAATAATATTAATTAAAAAATACAGCATATTTCATTCTATCTCAATCTTCATCTCAAAATATTACCCAAATCATGTACTTCACTCCCCCAAGACTTCCTGCTCTATAGCTCCCCCATCACCTCCTCCCATGTTTACCTCCAGGACTTCTCCAGAGCCTCTCCCTTCTTCTGGAACTCCCCACCCCAGCCTGTCGGGCTGTCTTCTACTCCGTTTGCCTTTAGGTGATCCCTGAAAACTATTTTTTTTTGGAAAAACCTTCCTGGTCTCCACCCAATGAATTGGAATGAGCCAAACTGACACGGGTTTGGTTCAAGGGCTGTTCAGCAAACTTCAAAGAAGTTCAGAGGCTGAACCCGAATCCCATTGAAATCAATAGGAGCCGAATCTGTCAAATTAAAAATGTCCATAATGGGCAAGAGGTATCAATAAATAGCATTGGGTGTGGGCAATGCCCTGGGTACCAATCCAAAAAATATTACATTTGACCAGGAACATCAATTTGTTAAATGATTAAAGCAGCACATAAAAAAATGCCCTCCTTTAAATATTAAATATTATTCCTGGGGTGTGCCCTAATCTTGCCTGTGAAGGAGCACATCTCTGGGATGTACAGAAAGTGCTGCATCAGCACAGACATTTACATGGGGAAAAAAGTGTCTAAAATTTCCAGCAAATTACATTTCATTGCCAGCTTCTTTAAAAAAAAAAAAAAAAAAGAGGAGGGAGGCTTATCAGAATCTGGAAGCATCTTTAACCACTTAAGGATCGGAAGGATTTACCCCCTTAATGACCATGCCATTTTTTGCAATACGGCACTGAGTCGCTTTAACTGACAATCGCGCGGTCATGTGACACTGTATCCAAACAAAATTGAAGTCCTTTTTTTCCCCATGAATAAAGATTTATTTTGGTGGTATTTGATCGCCTCTGCGGTTTTTATTTTTTGCGCTATAAACAAAAAAAAGCCAATTTTGAAAAAAAACTATATTTTTTACTTTTTGATATAATAAATATATATATATATATATATATATATATATATATATATATATATATAAAAAGTGGGAAGCCGTCATATTTAGAAGCAGTAGAAATACCACGTCTATATATGATGCATGGCTCCCACTGAACCAGGGGCCAGATGGGCGAACGGTTTGAACCCAACTTATAAACTGTACTTGCCATCAGCTCATTCCTTCACAATTAATTACCGTATATACTCGAGTATAAGCCAACCAGAATATAGGCCGAGGCACCTAATTTTACCACAAAAAACTGGGAAAACGTATTGACTCGAGTATAAGCCTAGGGTGTCCATCTGCATGCCTCACTGTGCCTCACTGTGCCTCACTGTGTCCATGTGCATGCCTCACTGTGTCCATGCCTCACTGTGTCCATGCCTCACTGTGTCCATGCCTCACTGTGCCTATGCCTCACTGTGCCTATGCCTCACTGTGTCCATGCCTCACTGTGTCCATGCCTCACTGTGCCTATGCCTCACTGTGTCCATGCCTCACTGTGTCCATGCCTCACTGTGTCCATGCCTCACTGTGTCCATGCCTCACTGTGCCCATGCCTCACTGTGTCCATGCCTCACTGTGTCCATGCCTCACTGTGCCCATGCCTCACTGTGCCCATGCCTCACTGTGTCCATGCCTCACTGTGCCCATGCCTCACTGTGTCCATGCCTCACTGTGTCCATGCCTCACTGTGCCCATGCCTCACTGTGTCCATGCCTCATTGTGTCCATGACTAGACTGACGTTTAACATGGGAGTCTATGGAAGGGGTGCCCAGCTTTGAAAAATCGGTGCTCCCCGGCCATAGGTCCCCCGGACAACAAACTTTGCACACTTGTAGAGGAAGAGTGGGGCTACATGCGTGCCAAGGTCCAGGGGACCTACGGCCGGCCGGTACCGGGTCCCCAAAGTCCGAGGGATCAGGCGCAAAAAGGTATAAGCCGAGGGGGGCATTTTCAGCACAAAAAAATGTGCTGAAAACCTTGGCTTATACTCGAGTATATACGGTACCTTTTAAATCACTTGATCGCCTCTTTTAGTATGTTGTCATGAGCAGGGCCCTCCTATCCCTCTTGTATTGAATTGTGTTGTATCTGTACTGTCTACCTTTATTTTGTAAAGTGTTGGGCAAATAGTTGACACAACATAAATTCTGTAAAATAATAATAATAATAATAATACAATAAAAAAAATTAGAAAGATTTCAAGCTGTGTTCTGAATTTGTGGCAGGCTAAGTACTGCAAAAATGTAATCTGAATAATGATTGCAACCATAATACTACAATCTTACACTGGAAATTCCAAACAGAACATGTATTTTTTGTATCAAATGTAAGGGAAGGAGCCGTGCGTGTATAAACTTTAGCCTCTAAGTGAAGAACTTAAAATGCTTCAATAGGAAAACATTTGTTTTTCATTTGAGGTAAGGCTTGCGCTAACCAGTAAAAGCCTATAACTTGCTTGTAGAGCGACTGTAAGCAAAAAAAAAAAAAAACATTTCACAGGCTACTGCGACCAAGAAGGGTTCAGAACATTGGCTTGAAACCTGAGCTCCTTAGTCAGAAAAGTTCACTCTGGAACTTCTGCAGTGAAACAACCAAAGCAAGTCAGCTACAGAACTTGAGTGCTTCAAAATGTTTTCTCCAAGTACAGACAACCTAATCTTATGTTTTGTTTAAGGCCACACAACTTTCCCGAGGTTTACTCAGCACAAAGAAAGGCTACTGGCATTACAATGGATTGTAACAGCATAAAAACAAACTGGAATACCACTTACTTCACAAAGTGCAGGAACCCACAGGAACCAATCACATTTTACTTTTCACCTGTGAAGGACAGTCCGGAAAATGGAAGATGACTGCTGACTGGTTGCTATGAGTTGCTGCAACTTATGCATCCCTCTATGCCAAAGTAAAGTAAAAGTATACCCAAAACGATTTTTTTTTTTTAGATATTGATAGATTAAGTAAGTATTAAAAAACCCTATCATGCTTTTATTGCTGTGAAGGGACTCATCTCTGGGATGTACAGAAAGTGCTGCAGCAGCACTGACATTTACGGAAAAAAAAAGTGTTTAAAACTTCCAGGAAATGTCATTTCATTGCAAGCTTCTTTAACCCCCCTTGGCGCCGGCCGCACACAAATATGCGTCCCCTCTGTGCCTAGTCCTTGGCGCAGAGAGGCCGCATATTTGCGTGAATTGCTGTCTCTAGAGCTGTGCCGAGAGCGCGCGCGCTGCGTGCTCCCGGCACAATTACCGGTACCAAACCGAAAGCTCCCGACACAATTACCAGCACCTAACCGAAAGCTCCCGTCCTGAAGTTTTCAGATCACGTGACCGCTGTGACAGTCAATCACGGTGGTCACGTGATCTTAAGCCCTTTCATAAACCTCTTAAAGAGCCGGGAGGTGCCAGCGCAAAGACATAAAAAAAAAAAAGAGGGTGGCTTATCGGAATCTGGAAGCACCTTTAATAATAAGGACGCCCCCAGATACAGCCCTCCCTTACGTGAATGAGTATGGCTACTCCTACTCATCCACAAAAAGAAGATGCAACCAAGAAATAAACACAATCAAATGTCTAACAAGTCCTAAATTAAAAAAAAAAAAATTCCCCAAAAAAGTTCCTTGTTGTAAATCCACGGTCAATCACAATGCCCGTCACCCACCAAAAAAATAAATAGTTCAACCGATCCCTGTGGTACCACTAGCTGATTGAAGGCTCCCCGACTGTCACTGGCTATATAAGGGAAGTCCCAATGATCCAGAAGATATTTAGGAGAAACTGGAAAGTTCTAAGGTCTGACCCTATCCTGCGAACCAGCCTGCCTCTGTATCCAAATTTAATCTTTAGAAGACCAAGAGACCTGAGAAGTATGGTGGCCCCAAGTAGAGTCAATAAGATTAGAAACACAGGTCTAAACAAACCCTGGACCACACTGTTTGACCAAAAAGGGAGTTACAAGTGTGGGGTCGGAAACTGTGGCAATTGTTTACATATGAGCCATCGTAAGAAGGAAGTCCAGGGAACAGACGGGAAGAACCACAAGGTCAAGCAGTTTATTAACTGCGGAACCTCTTTCGTGATTTATGGTCTTCTCTGTCCATGTGGCCTCTTGTACGTTGGTCGCACTTCACGACCAATGAGAAAGAGAATGGGAGAGCATAGGAGTAGTATCCTGACGGAAAAGGAGAACTATTCGGTACCCAAACATTTCAAAGAGGCTCACGACAGTTCGGTTAGTGGCCTGAAAGTGTTTGGGATTGAGGCCATCTCGAATTATCTTGACAGTGGTAAAAAACACCAGATCCTGTGCACTAGAGAGGCATATTGGATATTCACCTTGGGTTCTCTAGTTCCTCATGGCCTGAACGAAGGGATCAAATTACATAATGTAGTGTAGATCCCCCTCTGCCCCTTCCTTGATTAGGTGGTGCTAAGCTTTCTGTACCGCCTAGATAGGTAGATCATACTTCCTAAAGTCAGTGGGGCCAGCTGCTCCAATATGTAGCGACTATATTAACCTTGGTCAGGTCCACTGGCCTTCCAGTCAACAAGATTTTTTTATAATGGTTTTAAGAGACTTTTTACGTTTTAGGGATTGCATTACAGTATATACATAATCTTTTAATGTTTTACCAATTTTAATATTCAATTAGGTTAACATTCATTAGTGTTCCTATATAGATTTCACTAGTATTGTGATAGTTTAGTGGAGTTAGCGTTAGGGTAGACATGCAGTCTCGAAGTAGCTGTCAGATCACCTTTATTTGGAATATATCCCCACCAACGAATAGGTGTTGACAGTCCCTTATGCATTAGGACTGTGGGTGGTTTTTTTTAAGATGTTTTCACAATGTTGCACAATGTCTTCACATCGATTGGGTATTTTGTTTACAAGTCTGTGAATGTGTGTGGGCGCATGCGCCCGTGCCCATGGTGTTGGGTGACCCGGTGCGCGTATGCGCCTGCCGCTGGCCCATTAGTTATGGGTATGCGGTGGAGCGGGTGCGTGTCCCGGGAGGGCAGTGTGCGAGCACATACATGCATACGTATATTGCTTTGGTTTGTGTCAATCGGTTCCATATTACGTCTGTTTATATGGATCGAAGTATGGTACTGGACCCCTCTTGGAACAATTGAGGAATTACTCATTCCCTCTACCCAGTGCATTTGACATCTGGATTCCATGTGTATTTGGGTAAGAATAACTATATAACTACGGGTGGTCTCCTTATACTTTGGTGGTTTATCTGTCCCGTTTGTAGGTGTAGGGTCACATGCTGGAGTCTCCCAATGGGACAGGGAGTGAGGAGAACTCCCCCCAATGGGACAGGGAGTGAGGAGAAATCTCCCAATGGGACAGGGAGTGAGGAGAAATCTCCCAATGGGACAGGGAGCGAGGAGAAATCTCCTAATGGGACAGGGTGTGAGGAGAAATCTCCCAATGGGACAGGGAGTGAGGAGAAATCTCCCAATGGGACAGGGAGTGAGGAGAAATCTCCCAATGGGACAGGATGTGAGGAGAAATCTCCCAATGGGACAGGGAGTGAGGAGAAACCTCCCAATGGGACAGGGTGTGAGGAGAAATCACCCAATGGGACAGGGTGTGAGGAGAAATCTCCCAATGGGACAGGGAGTGAGGTGAAATCTCCCAATGGGACAGGGAGTGAGGAGAAATCTCCCAATGGGACAGGGAGGGAGGAGAAATCTCCCAATGGGACTGGGTGTGAGGAGAAATCTCCCAATGGGACAGGGAGTGAGGTGAAATCTTCCAATGGGCAGGGAGTGAGAAGAAATCTCCCAATGGGACAGGGAGTGAGGAGAAATCTCCCAATGGGACAGGGAGTGAGGAGAAATCTCCCAATGGGACAGGGTGTGAGGAGAAATCTCCCAATGGATCAGGGAGTGAGGAGAAATCCCCCAATGGGACAGGGTGTGAGGAGAAATCTCCCAATGGGACAGAGAGTGAGTAGAAATCTCCCAATGGGACAGGGTGTGAGGAGAAATCTCCCAATGGGACAGGGTGTGGGGAGAAATCTCCCAATGGGACAGGGAGTGGGGAGAAATCTCCGAATGGGACAGGGAGCGAGGAGAAATCTCCCAATGGGACAGGGTGTGAGGAGAAATCTCCCAATGGGACAGGGAGTGAGGAGAAATCTCCCAATGGGACAGGGAGTGAGGAGAAATCTCCCAATGGGACAGGGTGTGAGGAGAAATCTCCCAATGGGACAGGGAGTGAGGAGAAACCTCCCAATGGGACAGGGTGTGAGGAGAAATCACCCAATGGGACAGGGTGTGAGGAGAAATCTCCCAATGGGACAGGGAGTGAGGAGAAATCTCCCAATGGGACTGTGTGTGAGGAGAAATCTCCCAATGGGACAGGAAATGAAGAGAAATCTCCCCAGTGGGACAAAGACAGCAACTAACAAGGGTTTTAAACCTTACAACCTCTATCTGAAACAATAAAGTTTGGGCTATACATACAATTTAAATATACCTGTCACCAGCAGAAAAAAATGGACCTATTTTAAGCCTGGATCACATGCATCAGACTTCAATGTTAAAGCCCAGCTCAGGGCACCTAAAAATGATCCCTTGCAGTGGGACTGTGCCTGCACTGCAAGGGTTAATTGCTTGCTTAGGTACAGGGCAAGAAAAAAAAAAAAGATTTACTTACCCGATCCTCCGCTCCTTCCCACAGCTAGATCGGTTTCAGCAGCTTCTTCTTCCCCACGCTCCAGCTGTCTAGGGTCCTGACATCATCAAGTACAGAACAGAGCCCATAGCTCTGCATTGGACGTGAGGACGCCGGGAAACAGTCCACTACTGGACTGTAGGTAAGTAGAGGAGAGCGGTGGCTGCTAGGTAAACAGAGGATTGGGTAAGTAAGTGAAGTTTCTTTTAGAGCATTTAACACTTGTAGTTCGCTAGCAGCCCCACTGCAAGAGACCAACTTTTCCTTCCCCCAGAGATGTGCTTTGAATCAGTAACCAGTGACAGTCATACATTTTACATTTGAGATTCAGCCCAGGTTCACACTGGGCTGCAGGAATGAAGCCGTGCGAGATCAGCTGAACTCGCACAATTTCACTCTCGCTGTCAGTCCCGATTTTGGCCGCGATTACAGGGACATCTGTGCAGGTTTCTGCACAGATGTCAATGTAAATCGCGGGCGGAAATCGCAAAAAGTAGTACAGAAACTACTTTTTGAAAACGGTGCAGCGCCGCAGATGTGGCGTCGCACCGATCAGGACGGTGTCATTGCCGGCAATTGCCGGAAAATGCTGCCGATTTGACATGCGATTTGACATGTCAAATCGCATGTATAAAACGCAGCAGTGTAAACCAGGGCTTAAAGTGGTTGTAAACCCTTTTGTCTTTTTTTTTTTTTTTTCCTAACCTGCAAGACAAAGCTATAATGAGCTAGTATGATTAGCATACTAGCTCATTATGTACCACTTACCTTCGATCGGGGCCCCCGAAGTCGTCCGTGTCCCTCCTCTAGCCGCATCCATCGCTGCGGCGATAGCCGGAATGTTACTTCCGGGTATCGCCGCTGCAGCCAATCACAGCGCCGCTCCGGCGCTGTGATTGGCCGGAGCGGCGAAGACGTGACTCCGCGCATGCGCACGTGAGCTGTCAAATTCGGCTACGTCGTATAATGTTGCGACCTAGCCGAATTTGTGAATGGGGTGACGTCAGCGTCGCCGCATTTACATACAAATATCTCCTTAACCGTGTAGGTTAAGGAGATATTTCATGCACCTACAGGTAAGCCTTAATCTAGGCTTACCTGTAGGTCTTTGTTTAAAAAGTGGGTTTACAACCACTTTAAAGCGGTAGTAAACCCATTTCAAAAACAGTTACATTTCCAGGACATGCCAGAAGCTGTCAAACCATCCAATGGCTGGTGTCTTAAATGATCACATGTGCAGCATCATGGCAGTTGAAGATTAAAGTGGAAGTAAACCCTCCTATCGTTTTTAGCCAAGGAAGCTTCCATCTTGACCTTTGTTCAATCTTCAACTGCCATGATGCTGCACATGTGACCAGTTATTACACCAGCCATTGGATGGTTTGACAGTTTGGTTGAGAGCACAACCAATGTGACAGTTAGCTTTTCCGGCATGCCGGAAATGTAACAGTTTTTTTTAGGGCTGTGGAAATTAACTATTAATTCCTCGATTAATCGATTAATTGTTTTGATCGATCAAAATTATTTTGATCGATCAAAGTTCTTTGGACTTTCCGTGTTCATCTGAAGGGCTCCTTTGCTGTGGCCTTCATATCTGCATGCCGGCGGGACCCTACTATCTGCCACACGCAAGGGCTGTTACACTTCCCTCTATCACTTCCCTCTATCAACCTGGGATTCTACAGCCATCCACTGGGAGTTGTGATTGTTCCCTTCACGGGACATCTACATGCCGACGGACTGATGTTAACCCCTCCTCATCTGGATTCAGCAGTGGTATCGTTGTACACATTTTTATACCAGTATCATACTTAGCTACATGTTTTCATGACTGCTTTTGCTACCGTTTGGTAATACTCGCACCATTTTTACAGTTTATGTAGCTACATCGATTTTATCTCCAGTGCAATATTTATTTTGTTACCTACTTGAAGACTATAAAAGTTTTAATGCTATTCCCATCGAGCGCTGCCTTTGTGTGTTTTTTTGTATCCTGCTATCCATTTTTCCAGTGGTTGGTAGCTGCACTGGGAATCGGCCTGCAAGGAGATCAGCTAAAAGTAGTTGGATCTGTATGTGCGTTATAATTAATCGAAATTAGTCGATTAATCGATTAAAAAAAAAACGATTAATCGAACACGAAAATTTTAATCAGTAACAGCTCTAGTTTTTTTAAACTATTAAATCAATGAGTTTACTTCCACTTTAAACAGAGGCCAAGATGGCAGCTTCCTTGGCTCGTAAACAATAGGAGACTTTAGTTCCACTTTAACTTCTCAAGACAAACTGTAGACACTGTTTTACTTTGGGAAGCTGCCCATGTAACTGAAGATCAGGCTACCTGAGAATGTTGCTCATCGGTGGCAGGCAGACTGATGATCCAACAGATTAAGCCATCCACAATGAGAGCTAAACACGACAGATATGCCTATTCCAAGGGGGTCATATATCAGAAAATAAAACAGAAATATTCCATTGAGAGCCAACTGCACATGGATATGGTCCTCCAATGATGGCATCTTCAGACCTATCCAAACCATATCAGAGCAGATAACTGTTGGGCACGTCACGTGGAGACTGTATATTATACTGTACATTGATGATACATTGATGATTAGCAGAGGAGGAATACAATGTGCCCTCTGTGTAGGTTTGCAGGTGTAGGCACATCTTTACTGCTCACATTCCCTTTACACTGCATCCACAGCGCTGACTACGGAGATCCGTGCCCTCTAAACAAAAGAAATGTCTCCTATCAACGTCTACTAAACATTTGTGGTGGGCGAGAACTGCTGATGAAGTAACAATTGTCTTCTGATGTCCTGCACATTGACCCACAGTCAGAATCAAATAAATAAAACATATGCGGTTTGAGATTCAGCAATCATGATCAATCAAAAAATGTGTATCGTTGTGTTACCAATAACCACTAGATCGATCGACACACGGATATTTTAAATACGTATCACACAGTGTAATATACTATTTCTGAAGATCATTTCCATTCCTGTACTACCATTAGTGGTGACTACCATGTGCTCCTCGTATTATTATCCCGGGGGGGGGGGGGGGGGGGTGTTACAGCATGATACCAATCAACCTGTCAGGGAGTGTGTACAGAGAAAATAAACACTGTAAATGGCAACGCATCAAGAAGCAGATTTCCTTTCACCGTGCTGTCCGCAATACATCAGGCACACCTTGTACCTACAGTGCATGATATATATACATGTGTGTAGATATATATATATATATATATATATATGTGTATGTATATATATGTATATATATATATATATATATATATATATATATATATGTATGCATATATATATATATATATATATATATATATATATATATATATATGTATGCATATATATATCTATAGATATAGATATATATATCTATATATATATATCTATATATACATAGATATATATATAGCTATATATATATATATATATATATAAAAGAATACAGTACATCCTTTTGATGGCATTCCCTGAATTCAGTCTATTCAGTCTATAAGTTTCAAAGAATCCTAAATATTTCAGAATGATATCAGCATTTTTCTGTTTCATGAAATCAATCTCTATATAAAGGTTCTCTATATTATTAATACACAGCTTACACTTTAAGCTGCCCATTATGATACAACTAAAGGCAAAACTTTTGTATACATTTTATTTTGTATTTATTTTTATTTTGTATTTATTTGTATTATTTTGTATTCATTTTGTATTCATTTTAGACAGAGTGGAGAAAGAGTAGAACACCTGTCTTGTTTTTATTGCTGTCTGTGTCCCCATTAGGGAGATTCCTCCTCTCTACCTTTCCTGCTTCACAGAGAGGGAAAGAAAATTCCAACAGGAGAAATCTTCCAATGGGGACACTAGTTCTGATTACAACCAGGGATTCCCTTACTTGTGGATAATACAAACATACAGCTTACATTTTAAGCTTCCTATTAAGATATACACTATATTACCAAAAGTATTGGGACACCTGCCTTGACACGCACATGAACTTTATTGGCATCCCAGTCTTAGTCCATAGGGTTCAATATTGAGTTGGCCCACCAGCTATAACAGCTTCAACTCTTCTGGGAAGGCTGTCCACAAGGTTTAGAAATGTGTCTATGGGAATGTTTGACCATTCTTCCAGAAGCGCATTTGTGAGGTCAGGCACTGATGTTGGATGAGAAGGCCTGGCTCACAGTCTCCGCTCGAATTTATCCCAAAGGTGTTCTTTTGTGTTGAGGTCAGGACTCTGTGTAGGCCAGTCAAGTTCCTTCACCTCAAAGTCGCTCATCCATGTCTTTATGGACCTTGCTTTGTGCACTGGTCCAAATCATTTGGTGGAGGGAGATTATGGTGTGAGGTTGTTTCTTAGTGGTTGGGCTTGGCCCCTTAGTTCCAGTGAAGTAAACTCTTAAGGCATCACCAACCAAGACATTGTGGACAATTTCATGCTCCCAACTTTGTAGGAACAGTTTGGGGATGGCCCCTTCCTGTTCCAACGTGACTGTGTACAAGTGCACAAAGCAAGGTCCATAAATTGTCCAAAATGTCTTAGTTGGTGATGCCTTAAGAGTTCCCTTCATTGGAACCAAGCCCAACCACTAAAAAACAACCCCACACCATAATCCTCCCTCCACCAAATGATTTGGACCAGTGCATAAAGCAAGGTCCATAGAGACATGAATGAGCGAGTTTGAGGTGAAGGAACTTGACTGGCCTGCACAGAGTCCTGACCTCAACTCAATAGAACACCTTTGGGATGAGTAAGAGCGGAGACTGCGAGCCAGGTCTTCTCGTCCAACATCAATTCCTGACCTCACAAATGCGCTTCTGGAAGAATGGTCAAACATTCCCATAGACACACTCCTAAACCTTGTGGACAGCCTTCCCAGAAGAGTTGAAGCTGTTATAGCTGCAAAGGGTGGGTCAACTCAATATTGAACCCTACGGACTAAGACTGGGATTAAAGTTTGTGCGTGTAAAGGCAGGCGCCCCAATACTTTCAGTAATATAACGTATCTTAAGCAAAACTTTGTATTAGTATTAGATAGAGTGGAAAGGGATTAGAATACCTGTAAGTTTTTATTGCTGTCTGTGTCCCCGTTAGGGAGATTCACTTCTCTACTTGTCCTGTTTCACAGAGAGTAAAAGAAAAATCCCAACAGGAAAACAGGAAACCTTCCAATGGGGACACTAGTTCTGGTGACAACCAGACATTCCCTTACTTTAGAGCAGGGGTCTCAAGCTGGCAGCCCTCCAGCTGTTGCGGAACTACAAGTTCCATCATCCCTCTGCCTGTGGGAATCATGCTTGTAACTGTCAGCCTTGCAATGCCTCATGGGACTTGTAGTTCCACAACAGCTAGGGGGCCACCAGTTTGAGACCCCTGCTTTAGAGGGATTTCCTTGTATTTCCTGGTTTGGTTATGCGATCGGATGCAAAGGGAAATCTCCGGGTCACAAAGGGCAAAAACAAAACTGACAGGGGTTATGACCCTGAGAAAAAAAGTTTTGCCTCTAGTTCTTCTCTAAATATAGCATGTGATAGAGTCTGTGTTACCCAAAACTACCAATCTAGAGCAGACTGAAAATCAATGGGAATTTTGTTGGGCTGCTTTGGGTAACAGACACTTGTATACCTTAGGAAAGAAAAGCAATATGCAAAAAAGGTTACCATATTAACATCATATAATAATCTGAATTCATTATGCACTAATATATGTGTGGTTGCTATGGGTTAGTGCACTCTGCACACTGATTTTTGCATTTTCAGACAGGAAAGCTTATTTAATGGAGTTTTATTACCTTAAAGTAGAATTCTAAGCAAAACTTTTTATTTTCATTTTGGGTATAGTAAGGGAGGGTTATAACCCCTGTCTGTTTTTTTTTTTTTTTTGTCATGTGTCCCATTGCAGAGATTTCCCTTCACTTCCTGTCTCATAGTCAAACAGGAAGTTAAAGGAAATACCTGCAAATTAAGGGAATTCTTTGGGCACCCCCAGGTCACCACATTGACCTGGGGGTGCCCAAAGAATTCTATTCCTTTTCTGGGGACAACCCAAAATGTGGGATTTTCTTTTACTTTCAATGATAATGGTAAACAGTAAAAGTAGAGAGGGTGAATCTCCCTAACAGGGGACACAGCAATAAAAAGTGACAAGTTTTCTAATCCCTCTCCACTCTATCCAAAACAAATAAAAAAAAGTTTTGCCTTTAGTTCTACTTTAAGAACAAGATTCTACTGCACATCAGTAATGTATATTACATGTAAAAGTAAATAGATTCTGCGCTCGTCTCTAGAAGGTGAAAATATATATAAATGCCGCAAATTTATAAGATTAAATACTTAATCCAAACAATATTAAAAAACACAAAAAGTTGCGAAAATACAAAATGTGAACATATATGTGTGAAAACATCCTTAAAAATTATTATATAAATCTATAAAAATCGTTTTATATATATAAATACTCAAAAGAGTCTATATATAAATAACAGAATTTTTTTTTTTTTTTTTTTTATATAGACTCTTTTGAATATTTATACATAAAACAATTTTCATCACGATTTTTATCAATAATTTTAAAGGGTTTTTTTCACACATATATGTTCACAATTTGTATTTGCGGAACTTTTTGTGTTTATTAATGCATATTACATAAATATAAAGCATCTTACCTCTGCTTTCTGGGTTCTGGGAAAACTGGACTCTTTCTCAATTGCATACACATCCACCTGGTAGAGACGTGCCCCGCGCTCTCGGTCCAGAACTGCAGCAGTCTGAATGTCACCTGTAAGGCGTCCTATAGTGAACAGACGGCCAACAGTTCTTCCTTCACATCTCACCGATACAATAAAGTACTCCAGCTCAGTCTTTGTGCCTCGAGTACTAGAGGCCTCGATAGAGATCACATTTGTTCCAACGGGCTCTCCCTCTTTTAAAATAGTTATATACTTTGGCTGGGAAAAAACTGGTCCATCAGTTCCCTGAAGAAGAATAGTCAGTTCCGTGGTGGTTCTTCTCCTTTCAGATCCTAAATCGGTGGCAGCCAAAATTAAATTGTATATGAGATGGGATGGTATCATGGGAGAAGCTACCCTTAGGTCACCACTATAACGATCCACAATAAACGTTTCCGTGTCCCCGTTAATAATTTCATATTCGATTTCCCCATTAGGACCCTCGTCTGGGTCAAAGGCCGTGACCGTAGTGAGCACGGATCCTATAACCAGGGAGGGATCTGCGGCAAAGGCATTTTGAGACACAAATATGGGGACGTTGTCATTTAGATCGCTCACTAGAACAGTGACATTTTTCAGGGCATATTTCCTGGTTTCCGCAGGCACTGCCTGGTCACTGGCCCTGACGGTCAGTTCAAATAGGTTGGAAAATTCACGGTCAATTTCTGAATTGGTATAAATAGTTCCACGCATCTCATCAATGACAAAATGGTTGCCTCGTGGCTTTTGCTGGATGATAGCATAGCTTAACTGCCCATTAATGTCTGCATCGGGATCAGTGGCAGTTACAGCCAGAATAGAGGTACCTATAGGGATATTCTCTGTTACTGACTTGAAGATGTCTCCTTCAGGGAAGCTGGGTGGATTGTCATTAAAATCTCTAACCTGTATGACAACAGACATAGTAGATGAGCGTGGTGGCCTGCCATTATCCTTAGCTGTGATGTTTAATTTAAACAGCGCCTGGGTTTCAAAGTCCAGCTTCTTGGCCAGAAAGATGCTCCCGGTGTTGGGACTTATGCTGAAGGTCCCGTGGTTATTAGTTCCTGTAATACTATAATGAATGTCAGCATTGTCACCAGAATCAGAGTCTGTGGCTGCAACCGAGGCCACCAATTCCCCAACCCTCATGTTTTCCAAGACATCCACAAACAGAGCTGTCCTGGGAAAGGAAGGTACGTTATCATTCTCATCAAGTACATCAATACTTAATGTGCAGGTTGAACTTAAAGGGATCACCCCAGAGTCCACAGTGTGGATAATAAGAGAATAGGTGGCTGTGGCTTCATGGTCCAACTTCCCCACCAATGTCACCTGGCCCGTACCGCTGTCAATTGAAAAGTGATTTTCTTCATTCCCTTTAATGATAGAATAAGTCATCAAACCATTATTTCCCTCATCTACATCAGAAGAAGAAACCCTTAACACCTGGGTCATGTTTGTTGCTAGCTCAGATATACTGGCTTGATATAGATCTTTGGAGAATTTAGGAGCATTGTCATTGATGTCCCTTATAAAAATCTGCACGGTAGCCTGGTCTTTAAGGGGCTTTGGTAGGCCTAAATCAGTAGAGACCACTTTAAGTGTAAAAGCTGCTGCCCCCCTTTGTCTCATGAGAGCTTCCCTGTCAAACTGATGGGTACTGGTGATGTCACCTGTAATTGTATTTAATTCAAAGTCAGGTTGCATAGTCTCAAAAGAATACATGATATCGCCATTAGAACCAGAGTCTCTATCCATGGCATAGACTTTACCAACAAAAGAGCCTCCTCTCTGTTCCTCTTCGTAATAGAATACGTAATTGGTGCTGTTGAACAGTGGCCTATTATCATTGACATCCTCAAGTATTATTGTAACATTTACAGTGGCACTTAGAGGTTCAACAGCTCGATCAGAGGCTGTTACAATCAAAACATAGACATCCTTAACCTCCCGGTCAAGTTCACTTTTCACATACAGTTGCCCATCTGGGAATATCCCAAAAGCCTCTGCCACATTCCCATCTGTGATCTGATAGTTGATTTCCCCGTTTTCCCCAGAATCTTTGTCAGAAGCATGTATTTTAAAAAACCTTGAGTTTACTGGCTCGGACTCTAATAAGGTTACTTCGTAGGAAAGTTGGTCAAAGACAGGAGGGTTGTCATTGACATCGTGCACAGAGACAGTTAGTATAAAGCTAGATGTGAGCTGTGGAACCCCCATGTCTGCTGCTAGAATTTCTACTTGGTATGATCCAGCACTGACATCTAGGGCTCCGGTTATACTCACAGCACCACTTAGAGTATCTACATGAAACAGGCCTAGAGGGTTCTGTTTCAAGCCATAGGTAACCCGGCCATTTACTCCTTCATCGGGATCCACAGCTTTAGCCTGAAATATAACGTGACCCGCTTTCCAATTTTCTACTGCATTCACACTTTCAACGGCATGTAAAAAGTGGGGAGAGTTATCGTTCAAGTCTTTCACCGTAATATTAACAATCGCTTCCCCGGTGATTGGACCACCACTGGCCACAACTTTCAAATGATAAAAACTCTGGTCTTCTCTGTCAATAACACCAGCTGTCATTATCAGTCCTGTAGTTTTGTCAATAGTATACACTCCTTTTTGGTCACCTGTGATTATCAGGTAAGTTATATTGGTATTTAGATCCATTGTGGTTGCCGTAACAGTCCCAACATTATATCCTAATGCCACATTTTCAAACATAACAAAATTGTATGTGTCCTGGGTAAACAATGGCGGATTGTCTTGGGTATCCAAAACAGTGATAGTAACTATGGCATGGTTGTGCGATTGTAGACCTCCGCCATCAGTTGCCACAATTTTCAATTGGTAAGCTGTTTTTTCTTCCCTGTCTAGGGCAGTTTTTGTAGAAATGGCTCCTGTGTCAGGGTGAATGTGGAATTTTGAGGTATCACCTGCTCTGATGGAATATTTAATTGTGCCGTTGATGCCCAGGTCATGATCAGCAGCTGTCACGGAAACAAGGAAACTAGCAGGCGGTTCGTTCTCCTGAATGTTGGCAAAGTACTGTATAGGATAAAACACGGGACTGTTGTCATTAACATCCAAGAGGGTCACGGTGATCTTGGCAGAGGAAGACAGTGGAGGGGTTCCAAGGTCAGTAGCTAGTACTGCTAAGGTGCAATTTTCCTGCTGCTCCCTGTCCAACTCTGCCCGAGTACTAAGTTGGCCAGATAAAGGGTCTAGTCTGTAAAATCCTTGACATTGGCTTGGGCTCTCAGAATCAAAATAAAATCGTATAGTGCCATTGCTCCCCAGATCACCATCTGTAGCTTTTATCGTTATCAGTTCGGTGCCAGTGGGGGAATTTTCTGGTAGGGAGAGCCAGTGTTGATCACTAGCTTGGAGACCGGTGAAAGTAGGCCTCTGGTCATTGACATCCAAAAGGCTAACAAGAAGAGTAGCAAAGCTAGTTTTGGGTTGTGGCCCTTGATCTCTTGCACTGATATTGAGAAGTAACTGAGCTGCTGTTTCACGGTCTAACGCTGAGGTACTGGTTACCAAACCACTGTGTTCGCTAATGGAAAACCATCCCAATTGATTCCCGGATACAATAAAGTAACGAAGGTTGGCATTTAGGCCTGTATCTCCATCAGTGGCTGAAACACCACAGATGTAGGATCCTGGTGGGAGGTCTTCACTGATCTCCACTTTGCTCTGAGGCTCTTGGAAGACTGGTGGGTGGTCATTGATATCATTTACATAAATCACAAGGCTGGCCACTGAGGATCTTGGCCTAGGGTGGCCCTGATCAGATACACTAACAGTCAAATTATAGGAAGGAATGCGCTCACGGTCCAGCGCGCTAGCCACTTTGATAAGACTAAGGTTGGGCACCTTGGATGTTTGTACCTCAAAGTGGCGCTGCTCATTGCCCCCCAGGATAGCAACTGTAACATTACCATTGGCGGCAGGGGAGTCTGAGTCAGTGACTGTAAGTAACGCCACCACCGTCCCAACCTGGGCATTCTCATCCACTGAGGCATAGCGGGATGTAGCAGGGAAATAACGGAATTTTACTACAGGGTCATTATCATTAACATCGATCAAGCGAACGACAGCTTCTGCCCGGCCAGTAAGCGGCGGAGTGCCTAGGTCTCTGGCCTCAATACTGAGGGTATACTGTCGTCTACTTTCATAGTCCAATGGCTCCCTGATCGTAACAAGCCCACTTTCTGGATCTATCTGAAAAGGAGTGCCTTCTACTAGCTGATATATAATAGCAGCATTATCTCCCTCATCCCTGTCAGTAGCCTCTACTTTAAGTACACTTGAACCTATAGGGGCATCTTCTTCAATCTTAGCCTGGTACTGAGAACTTTTAAACACAGGTGGGTTGTCGTTGATATCTTGCACAGTAACATTGACTCGTAAGTGGCCTACTCTTTTGGGTGAACCTTTATCTTCCACTTCTACAATCAAATAATAACATGGAGTGGCTTCTCTATCTAAGGGCCCCTGGGACATTAAATGAAGGAAGGCACCATCCCCACTAGGGTTGACAGTAATGCCCAATTTAAAGCGCCCATCCTGGTTCCCCGACACAATACGATAAGATCGATGATCTACCCCATTAGTACCAGCATCTGAATCTGTGGCCGTGTCTAGGATGACCTGCCTCCCACCTTGAGTGTCCTCCTTAAATGACACCACAATGGAAGGTTCGGGAAACACAGGGGAATTATCATTGATGTCCAGGACAGTAATGCGAACCTCGGTCGGGTACGTCGGCTGGCTGGACAGGACCACCAAGTTGATGACATCGCTGGCAAGATTTTCCCTGTCGATGGTAGAGGTGGTGTAGATGGATCCGGAAGTGGAGTTAATTCGAAAAAGCGCATGGGATTCGCTCAGCCGGTAAGTGAACCCTGGTTTGGTGCTTATGGTACCTACATAGGTCTCTGTTGGCTGTTCCTCCAGAACTTCAAAAACCTGACGTGGCTGATTGCTGCCCAGTGTCCCAGGAACCCCTATCAGAAAAAAGAAGGCTAAGAGGGGCATTGCTGACCAGGTCCTCAGCAGGGTCATGGTGTCCATCCAAAACTTTCCTTTCTAGAAGAGAACAATAAGAAAAAAAAAATTCTAGGAACACCTTGTAGACTACTTAGTGAGATACCAGGAAAGTTGTCTCCATCAGCTGAAGAGTTGGCAACACTGGAGGGATGAGGATGGAGAAGATTGTACATCCAGGAGAAGAAGAAGGAGAAGACAGCATTCCGCACTGCAGTCACTGCACAACCACCAACATCTCACTATTCACAGTCATCCATAGACACATTGATCAGTGTGCAGGTCCAAAGACACATCGATCAGTGTGGGGATCCAGCCATACACACATCGATCACTATGAAGGTGTAGAGACACATCGCTCAGTGTGGAGGTCTATAGACACATCGCTCAGTGTGGAGGTCTATAGACACATCGCTCAGTGTGGAGGTCTATAGACACATCGGTCAGAGTGGAGGTCTATAGACACATCGGTCAGAGTGGAGGTCTATAGACACATCGGTCAGAGTGGAGGTCTATAGACACATCGGTCAGAGTGGATGTCCATACACATATCGGTCATCAGCTACACTCAGCTCCGATGTCTCCCTGCTCTCTCTGCCAGGCTCCCCAGGACCGATCCGTGCATGCGCCCCCCTTTATAATCCAGCTACTCATCCCCGCAGTCTGCCGCACATTTCTTTTTCCTCACCATGCCAGATCTCTTGCGCATCCCAGCAGCAACTTTGTTCTTTTTTGTAATCCAGTAAATGGGGGGGTTCCTATGAGCGCGGCGCCCCCAGGAGAGCGGTGATGATCGGATGTGTGCGGGTGAGCTGTGCGGTCATAGTGAGGACTGAGCTCTCACTACAAGTGTCTCCCGGAGCCTTCACTGAACAAAAAAAAACTTTCTCCGCTCATTGATCCCTCTTCAGGGGAGCCAACATTGGAGCTCTCTCCCCCCTCCTCTCCATCCTTCGCCCCGCCCAGCCACACGCCTGTCACTTCCAGCAACTCCCCCCCGAGACACGGATTGGACAGCGGCTACCGAAGTGCCCGCCCCTCTCCGCACAGTCCTGGGATGCCCGGCTAATCCCTCCTCACCGTGATTGGCTGCTGCCTCTTGTGTGCGAGCCAATGGATGGATCCGCTCGCATGAACCGTTATGTGGATGGAGATGGACTGGTCCCCGGGATCACACACTGGACTGACAGATGAGACCATTATTATTATATACTGTATGTGTATACCGCACTGATGAGTCTATGTAGGGGAGAACACTCACTGTGTATTGTACACCCTCATTACCTCCATACTGAACGCTTACTATGCAGAGCGGAATCCCTGTACTAGAAGCTCTGTCATCACCTTGTCCGATGTACATTAGGGATTCATTAGGAGAACAGGTTACCCAATCCATGTCTATACAACAGGGAGCGCTTCACCGGTGTGTACACACTGCCCCCTACTGCCCACATACGGGTATAGCGGGGTGATCGCTGAAAGAGCCCAGCATCATCCAAGGGAATGATTCTATAGGAGTGATTTACTGAAACTGGACAATACACCCTATTACCTCCCATCATAGCAATAAACACAACAAGGATTATGGGAAAGTTTAGGATGCAGCCCCCCCAAGCCTATTTCTGACACTTGTTGTTTACAAGTTAAAATCTGTATTTTTTGCACAAAAAAAATCCATACTTTTTTTTATTTTATTTTTTTATTCCTTCCACTTTTTTTCTCTTTTTTTTTATTATATCTTTATTTTATTTTTTTCATATAAACAAAGCATTATAACTTTTTACATTTCAAAATCTTAACAAATACGCAACACCGCCCCCCCCACTCCCCCCTCCCCAGTTCCCCGACGTCTCCCATCTAAACTAACTCCATCTTCCATACTCTCTCTATTTTGATATTGTATATTTTATATTATTCACCCATCATTTCTGCATAGCCCATAGTATACTTATAGACTGTCCACTCCTTCCATTTTTCTTCGAGTTCCTCCATTGTCTCCCTTTCGCTAAACCTGAGGTATTCCAGACTGTGCATTTCATCTACTTTGTTAGAAGAAAAAAAATCCATATAATCCCCAAACATTATATATATATATATATATATATATATATATATATTGTGACAGCAGGAAGGTAAAGTCACCTGGTTGCATCCAGGGGGGTAGATATATTTCGCCCAGATTCAGGCTTTACGCCGACTTATACAACTAGGTGGAGAGTTGTATAAGGCTAGTGGGCTCATGGATGACTCATACCTCTAGGGAGAGGGCTGGGCGTCGTGCAGACAGGGAGTTGATGAGACCAGCTGAAGCTTGTCAGCTCATTTAGGCCTCTATAAGAACTCCCAGCTTCATTAGATGTTAGCTCATGCCTGGAACCAGACCTGTGTGGACTGTCTAGGGAGAGTGAACCCTTGTGCGGTGAGAAAAAGCCTGTGTGGCTATTTGCTTGGACATTTAAAACCAGGGACTTAGGGACTAGGACAGCACTAGGCTGATCCCAGTTGTTAGTTAGGAAACCTGTATGTTTAGTCAGAGGTCAACTTGACCAGGATTTATTTTGGTTATGTTTCTTTTGCTTTGCTGTGTTTTGTCACTGTAAATAGAAAATAAACCGCACCTTTTTTGATTTTGAAAACCACAACCTCCGTTTGCTGGGCCTGTTTTGTGTGGGGAGCCCATCCCGGGGGTCACACACACCCGCTGCCGAGCTAACCCCCTCACAGTTGGTGGAGAACCAGTGGCAGTTTTTTTTAAGCCAGCATGGAGGAGATACTGAAACAGCTGGCTCTAGCAAATGCCAATCAACAGCAGACAAATGCAGGTTTGCAAAGGAGCCTTGCAGCCCAGCAGCAAGCTCATCAACAAGCCCAGCAGCAATCTGAGGCCCGCTTCATAGACCTGTTACAGAAGCAAGAGCAGAGACTACAACAAATGGAAGCAGTAATGCAGCAACGTCCGCAGACCAGTGAGGAAAGCCGTCCCACTAATACCGCGTCCTTTGGGGTGAGTCGTTTATTGACAAAAATGACTGGAGAGGATGATCCAGAGGTATTTTTGACCACATTTGAAAGGACTGCTGAAAGAGAAAAGTGGCCTGAGGAGCAGTGGGCTGGACTGGTGGCTCCTCTGTTAACTGGTGAATCGCAGAAGACTTACTATGACCTAGAGCCTGACCAAGCAAAAGACTATGTGATGCTAAAAGCTGAAATATTGGCAAGGCTGGGTGTCACCCAGGCTGTCCGGGCTCAGCGTGTGCATAACTGGACTTTCCAGCTTGGAAAACCCCCCAGGTCTCAAATGTATGATCTCATTCACCTGAGCAGAAAGTGGCTACAGCCAGAGACTTTGTCCGCACCAAAGATTGTGGAACGTGTTGTAATGGATCGGTTTTTGAGAGCTCTTCCTACTGCCATCCAAAAGTGGGTAAGCCATGGAGACCCAGAGACGGCCGATGGTCTTGTGGATCGTGTGGAGAAATACTTGGCTACAGAGAACCTGACGGCCTCTTCCAGAGACACTCGGACTTTCCACCCTAAGACCAGACCATCCCCAGGGGCGGATAAGAGGATTCCAAGGGGTAAGGGTGGAGAGAGTGAGAGGGTGGGAGCTCTACCCCAAGTTTGGCGAGAACAGCCTGGGAAATCAGCGGCTCAAGAGGCGGCAAGAAGGATCGTTTGCTACCGCTGCCGGCAAGCGGGACATATTGCAGCCAATTGCCCGGTTGTGGAGGAACCCATGCAATGTGACTTTCTGACGGACAGACGTCAGTCGCTGTGTGCGACAGTCGCATGCACTGCCATTCGAGGAACTGAGAAACATTTATGCAAAATGTGTGTTAATGGTAGAAATGTTGTGGTATTGCTGGATTCAGGTAGCCTTGTGACCCTGATAAAGGCTGAGTTAGTTAAAACAGAGGTCTCTGGGAATAGCAAGGTAGCTGTTATTTGTGTGCATGGGGACACCCGAGAGTATCCAGTGACTACAGTGTGTTTCGAGACCCCCAAAGGTACCCTCTCTCATCCAGTGGGCTTAGTATCTCAGTTACCGTATGACGCCATTGTGGGAAGGGATTTTCCGAAGTTCTGGGAACTGTGGGATGATCCTGAGCCCCTCACTGGTGCCCCTATGTACCAGGAATGTGATAGCCAGAACTCCCCTGAGAGTGGTGAGGACTCTCCGGAATTTCCCTTATCAGTATTGGCAGGGGAGACTCAAGAAACTGGAGAGGAGCCCACCTCCTCAGACGAAAACCTACCGTCTGTGGAGTTTTCTGATCTTGAGGTTCACAGGGAAAACTTTGCCACAGAACAGTTAAAAGACCCCGCCCTAATAAAGGCACGGGAAAACGTAGTGAAAATAGATGGCGAGTTAGTGAACCCAGATAATACCTGCACTTACCCATACTTCAGCGTAGAGAAGGACCTACTGTATCGGGTGGCAAAAAGGGCAGAAGAAACCGTTGAGCAGCTTGTGGTGCCCAAACCTTACAGGAAGTTGGTGTTGGAGTTGGCCCATGGGCACATTCTTGGAGGTCATCTGGGGACAGAGAAAACCCGAGAGAGGGTATTACAGAGATTCTATTGGCCGGGGGTGATGAAGGACGTAGAAAATTATTGTTCCTCCTGCCCTGTGTGTCAGAGGTTGGCCCCGATGCCACATTTCCGTAGCCCGCTGGTCCCTCTACCCATCATTGAGGTCCCGTTTGAGAGGATCGCCATGGATTTGGTAGGTCCTATAATCAAGTCCGCTAGGGGGCACCAGTACATATTAGTTATAATGGACTATGCCACCCGTTATCCAGAAGCGATCCCTCTCCGAAATACCTCGGCCAAAACCATAGCCAAAGAGCTATCTCTTGTTTTTAGCCGGGTGGGTATTTGTAAAGAACTGCTTACGGACCAAGGTACACCCTTTATGTCCCGGGTTATGAAAGAGCTGTGTAAATTGTTCAAAGTGACGCAATTGCGTACGTCTGTGTATCACCCCCAAACCGATGGGCTGGTTGAAAGATTCAACAAAACCCTAAAACAAATGTTGAAGAAAGTGGTGGATAGAGATGGAAAGGATTGGGACTGTTTACTTCCTTATTTGATGTTTGCTATTAGGGAGGTGCCCCAATCCTCTACGGGATTCTCCCCCTTTGAGTTACTGTATGGGAGACACCCAAGAGGGCTGTTGGATATTGCCAAGGAAACTTGGGAAAGTGAGAGTTCTCCCCACAGGAGTGTGATTGAGCATGTCGCCCTGATGCAAGATCGAATTGCACAGGTAATGCCCATCGTGAAGGAACATTTGGCCCAAGCGCAGTTGGCACAGCAGAGAGTGTACAACCGTGGAGCCAAGACCCGTACCTTTTCCCCGGGGGATAGAATATTGGTACTTGTCCATACGGTTGAAAGTAAATTCCTTGCCAAATGGCAAGGCCCCTACGAGATAATGGAAAAAGTGAGCGAAGTGAATTACAAGGTCAGACAACCAGGAAGGCGAAAGCCCGAACAGATCTATCACGTTAATCTGTTGAAAGCCTGGAGGGATAGAGAGTCCCTAGTCGCAGACACTTGGTCACCAGCTCAAACTGGTTGCGTGATTCCTGAGGTTGGAATAGCAGCCACCTTGTCACAACCCCAACAACAGGAGGTTAAGGAGTTTGTGCTTCGCAACAAGGAGGTATTCTCTGAGCTGCCGGGACAAACATCTGGGGTAGAGCATGACATCATTACCCCGCCCGGTGAAAGGGTGAAGTTAAAACCCTATCGGATCCCAGAGGCTCGACGGGAGGCAATACGGGAGGAAGTACAGAAAATGCTGAACTTAGGGGTGATAGAGGAGTCCCAAAGTGATTGGTCTAGTCCCATCGTGTTGGTGCCTAAACCGGATGGGAGCTGGCGATTTTGTAACGATTTTCGTCAGTTGAACAAAGTTACAAAATTTGACACCTACCCCATGCCACGTATAGATGAGTTGATCGACCGGCTGGGAACAGCCCGATACATGACGACTCTTGACCTCACAAAAGGGTATTGGCAAATCCCCCTGGCCAAGTCGGCCAAAGAGAAAACCGCATTTGTAACCCCAGACGGGGCGTTCCAATATAAAAGAATGCCGTTCGGGTTACAGAATGCGCCGGCCACATTCCAGAGGAAAATGGACCAGATGCTGAGGCCCCATCGGAAGTATGCTGCGGCTTACCTGGATGACGTAATTGTCCATAGCACAGATTGGGCCTCACATCTGCCAAAAGTACAAGCAGTCCTGGACTCTGTTCGGGAAGCGGGGTTTACGGCTAACCCCAAGAAGTGTACCATTGGGCAGGAGGAGGCCAAATATCTTGGGTACACCATTGGGAGGGGAGTAATAAAACCCCAACTCAACAAAGTCGAGGCCATCCAGAGTTGGCCACGTCCCAACAGCAAGAAGCAGGTACGAGCCTTTCTGGGAATCGCTGGGTATTATCGGCGATTCATTCCCCACTTTGCTTCTAAGGCTGTGCCCCTAACCAACCTGACGAAGGGGAAAGGGTCGGTCATGATTAAATGGACCCCCGAGGCTGAGGCAGCATTCCAATTCTTGAAACAAGCCTTATGTAGCCAGCCAGTGTTGTACTCACCCGACTTCTCTAAAGACTTTGTCGTACAAAGTGATGCGTCAGATGTGGGGTTAGGAGCAGTATTGTCCCAGGTCTGGAACGGGGAAGAGCACCCAGTCATTTACCTCAGCAGGAAGTTGAAGTCCCATGAGGTAAATTATGCCACCGTTGAAAAGGAGTGTTTAGCGGTGAAGTGGGCTCTAGATTCCCTTCGGTACTACCTGCTAGGTAGGCACTTTGACATGGTTACGGATCACGCTCCGTTAAAGTGGATGGCTCAAAACAAGGAAACAAATAGAAGAGTGAATAGGTGGTTCCTGGCCCTCCAGGAATTCAACTTCACAGTAAAGCATCGCCCTGGCGTTCAAATGGGGAATGTGGATGCTTTGTCTCGAGTACATGAATGCCTGATTGCTGGTGTTCCAACCCCGAGGTTAAAACAAGAGGGGGGGGTATGTGACAGCAGGAAGGTAAAGTCACCTGGTTGCATCCAGGGGGGTAGATATATTTCGCCCAGATTCAGGCTTTACGCCGACTTATACAACTAGGTGGAGAGTTGTATAAGGCTAGTGGGCTCATGGATGACTCATACCTCTAGGGAGAGGGCTGGGCGTCGTGCAGACAGGGAGTTGATGAGACCAGCTGAAGCTTGTCAGCTCATTTAGGCCTCTATAAGAACTCCCAGCTTCATTAGATGTTAGCTCATGCCTGGAACCAGACCTGTGTGGACTGTCTAGGGAGAGTGAACCCCTGTGCGGTGAGAAAAAGCCTGTGTGGCTATTTGCTTGGACATTTAAAACCAGGGACTTAGGGACTAGGACAGCACTAGGCTGATCCCAGTTGTTAGTTAGGAAACCTGTATGTTTAGTCAGAGGTCAACTTGACCAGGATTTATTTTGGTTATGTTTCTTTTGCTTTGCTGTGTTTTGTCACTGTAAATAGAAAATAAACCGCACCTTTTTTGATTTTGAAAACCACAACCTCCGTTTGCTGGGCCTGTTTTGTGTGGGGAGCCCATCCCGGGGGTCACACACACCCGCTGCCGAGCTAACCCCCTCACAATATATATATATATATATATATATATATATATATATATATATATATATATATATATACACACACACACACACATACACATACACATACACATACACATACACATACACATACACATACACATATATATATATATATATATATATATACACACACATACATTATATATATATATATATATATATACACACACATACATATATATATATATATATATATATATACACACACATACATATATATATATATATATATATATATATATATATACATACATACATACATACATACATACATACATATATACATACATACACACATATAAATATAAATATATATACACACATATACATATACATACACACATATAAATATAAATATATATACACACATATACATATACATACACACATATAAATATATATACACCCTAGAGAATAAAATGGCGGTCATTGAAATATTTTATGTCACGCTGTATTTGCGCAGCGGTCTTTCAAACACATTTTTTTTTTTTTTTTTTTAGAAAAAAGACACTTTCATGAATTTAAAAAAACAAAACAGTGAAGTTAGCCCAATTTTTTTGAATAATGTGAAAGATGATGTTACGCTGAGTAAATAGATACCTAACATGTTTCCTTTTAATCAAGAAAGGCTGGTGTCATCAGGGGAGGATTGTGAACATATGCCTGCTATGGTTAATTCCCTATTGTTGTGAAAAGTTGGACTCCCACGCCTGTTCTTCTCCCTCTCTCCTATTCTTGTTTGCTGAATATTTTCATCTACTTTGGAAATGATTATTTTTTGGGACACATCAATGTTTCGGATAGTTTTTTGCATCATTATTACTTTATTACGCACAGTTATTATTAGCTATTTTTATATTCGTTGTGTTATTGGACTGTTTATTAGCACATTTATAGCACGTTTCACTTTAAGAATGTTTGCACTTTGATATTTAGCGCTGCTTCAACATTTTTCACTTTAGATACCTAACATATCATGCTTTAAAATTGCACGCACTCGTGGAATGGCGACAAACGACGGTACTTAAAAATCTCCATAGGCGACATTTTAAAACATTTTAACGGTTGCCAGTTACAGAGGAGGTCTTTTGATAGAATTATTGATCTCGCTGTAACGATCGTGGCAATACCTCACATGTGTGGTTTGAACCATTTTTTACTTTTGCGGGTGCGACTTACGTATACGTTTTCTTTGGTGCACGAGCACGTGGTGACATGGGCACTTAAAAAAAAGTAACAGTAATATGCAGTGACAGGTACTCTTTATGGATGGATCAGGGGTCTAAAAGACCCCTCCTCTGCACTTCAAAGTATTTTAAAAAACACCAAAATCTGCATTTTTGAATACCTTGGATTTTTTTAAATCAGCGCCATTGGCTGCTAACTAAACCGGAAGTGACATTGCTTCCGGGTTACTACATCAGAGACCCGATCAAAGCCGATTTTGGCTTTGTTTGGGACTCCAGCCAGCCGGCAGATGTTATCACAAACAGACTGTCATGTGATAACAACAAATGTGGCTCAGCAGCCACTCGGCCATTATCACAAGCAGTGGGAGGGGACGTCTCCCCCCTCCCGCCGCCGCTCTGCCTGGGTCTCCGGGGGGGGGACGGGGGACATCCCCTTCCGCTGCTTGTGATAACGGCTGAGCTGTATCAGTTGTTATCACATGAAAGCTGACCATCCGCTGTAAAAAACGATACCAGGGTGAAGCCTCTGGCTGCAGGCATCACCCCGGTATAACTACGTCAACAAAATGACGTACAGGTACATCATTTTAGAGTGAAGTGGTTAAAACAATTTTAATTATGAAATTAACTTTAACCTTTAACCAGTTCCGCTCCAGAGCAATTTGTTTTCTTTGTCGCATACATGTAAAAATCCAAATTTTTGGCAATAAAATTACATAAACCCCCACAACATTATAAATGTTCTGAAAGCAGCGGCCTTGAAGAATAAAAAGGTGATAGTTGCACATTTTTGTTTCACGTAATCCTTGCGCAACTGTTTATTAAATGCAAATTTTCCTGGAAAAAATATAATAAAATGAGTTTTAGTGCAAGACCACACCATATAATACCAATTTTTGGTTAAAATATAAAAAATGAGGTTGCATTGAGTAAATAGTAGGGATGAGCTCGGTGTTCGAGTCGAACATAAGTTCGACTCGAACATCAGCTGTTCGACCATTCGGTGAACATCGAACAATTTGGGCCGTTCGCGCCAAATTTGAGTGACGCGAACGGCCCACAATACACTGCGCCATCGCAGTGCAATCCCGGCGCTGTGATTGGCCAAGCATGCACTGTGACCCCGCATGCTTGGCCAATCACAGCGCCGGCAGCTAGGAGAGCCATAATTGGCCACAGGCAGGTTGCCTGTGGCAGATTATAGCTCAGGGGGTTTAGCACACGCCCCACACTATAAAAGGCCGCCAGCGCGGCGGCCTTGTTTAGTGTGTTCCGGCGCAGGGAAAGAGTTACATAGGCAGGGACAGTGTCAGTGCTATTTGTACCTCAAACTTGTGTGTAGGGAGAGAGAAGGATAGGCAGGGAGAGTGTCAGTGTCATATTCTTTGCTAAACCTTGTGTGCAGGGAGAGAGAAGGATAGGCAGGGGACAGTGTCAGTGTCACATTCTTTGCTAAACCTTGTGTGCAGGGAGAGAGAAGGATAGGCAGGGAGAGTGTCAGTGTCATATTCTTTGATAAACCTTGTGTGCAGGGAGAGAGAAGGATAGGCAGGGAACAGTGTCAGTGTCATATTCTTTGCTAAACCTTGTGTGCAGGGAGAGAGAAGGATAGGCAGGGAGAGTGTCAGTGTCATATACTTTGATAAACCTTGTGTGCAGGGAGAGAGAAGGATAGGCAGGGGACAGTGTCAGTGTCATATTCTTTGCTAAACCTTGTGTGCAGGGAGAGAGAAGGATAGACAGGGAGAGTGTCAGTGTCATATACTTTGATAAACCTTGTGTGCAGGGAGAGAGAAGGATAGGCAGGGGACAGTGTCAGTGTCATATTCTTTGCTAAACCTTGTGTGCAGGGAGAGAGAAGGATAGACAGGGAGAGTGTCAGTGTCATATACTTTGATAAACCTTGTGTGCAGGGAGAGAGAAGGATAGGCAGGGGACAGTGTCAGTGTCATTGTTGCTAAGCCTCCTGCACATTATACACCTGAAGTTAGCCCGTATTGCTGCTTTTTCTTGGTGTGTTACACCAACAGGCATTTGCAGCACTTACAGCGGGCGGAGTGTGCCTCCTGATCATATTACACCTGAAGTTAGCCCGTATTGCTGCTTTTTCCTGGTGCGTTACACCAACAGGCATTTGCAGCAGTTACAGCGGGCAGAGTGTGCCTCCTGATCATATTACACCTGAAGTTAGCATGAATTGCTGCTTTTTCCTGGTGTGTTACACCAACAGGCATTTGCAGCACTTACAGCGGGCGGAGTGTGCCTCCTGATCATATTACACCTGAAGTTAGCCCGTATTGCTGCTTTTTCCTGGTGTGTTACACCAACAGGCATTTGCAGCACTTACAGCGGGCGGAGTGTGCCTCCTGATCATATTACACCTGAAGTTAGCCTGTATTGCTGCTTTTTCCTGGTGTGTTACACCAACAGGCATTTGCAGCACTTACAGCGGGCGAAGTGTGATTCCTGCAAAATATACTCCTGAAGCTAGGCCTTATTGCTGGTTTTCCCATTTCCCTGCAGGCCATTAGAATGTCTGGAAGGCAAACAAGGAGAGGCAGACAGTCAGGAGCCAATAAAAGAGGGTAAGCAGGCTCTGTGTCTAGAGACAACAGTGCTGGTCGTGGACGCGGTGCATCGCCATCAGCACGTGGCCATGGGACACGCTTGTCCTTCTTTTCGGCAGCTGGACGTGTTGAGCCGCATCATGCCGAAGACTTGGTAGAGTGGATGACCAAGCCCCCCTCATCCTCCTCATCCTCTCTCACCCAGGCTCAGGGTACTGGCAAAGCAGCTGCCAAAGCGTCCTCTTCCCTGGTATCAATGTCATCATCAGTCACTCCTTCCCTAGACCAACCATGTCCTCCTGAGGAGTCCCCCGAACTGTTTGAGCACAGTGTTGGGTACATGCTCCAGGAGGATGCCCAGCGTTTCGAAGGGTCTGATGATGATACCCAGCTAGAGGAAGGCAGTAGCGTGAGAGCAGAGAGAGGGGATGCTCAAGAAGGACACCAATCTGGCAGTCATGTTCCAGCAGCTGCAGCATACTGCCAGATTGGCTCCAGTGATGAGGAGGGAGGGGATGATGAGGTCACTGACTCCGCGTGGGTGCCTAATAGGAGAGAGGAGGAGGAGGAGGAGGAGGAGGATGAGGAGGAGGCACATCTCCAACGAGGCAGGATGCCCTCGGGGGGCCAGCGTAAGGGCAGCACACCGACGGAATCACACCGCAGAGCTCCGCCTGTGCAGGGCACTGCCTCTGCCCGTTATTCAAAAAGTTCTTTGGTGTGGGCCTTTTTTGAGTCGAGTGCATCAGATTGCACAGCTGCTGTTTGCAACATATGTCTCAAGCGTACATCGCGTGGCCAAAACATCACCTGCTTGGGCACCACATGCTTGACCAGACATATGTTGACCTGCCATACAGCTCGTTGGCAAGCCTACCTTAAAGACCCACACCAAAGAACAAAGCGGACCTCTCCTTGCACCGCATCAGCTGGGATCTCCAACCCCACTATACCTTCAGTCCTCTCTGAAACCTGCACTGAGAGGAATGAAGGTGTAGAATTAGGTGTGTCACAGCCAAGTACTTGCGGGCACTCTGCTAGCAGTACACTGACGTCCGATTCTAGCAGGCAAATTTCCCTGCCCCAGCTGCTGGACCGTCGAAAGAAGTTCACTCCCAGCCCTCCACATGCCCAGCGGTTGAATGCTAGCTTGGCTAAATTGCTAGCGCTTCAACTGCTGCCTTTTCAGTTGGTAGACTGGGCCCCCGGCTCTCTACCGGCATGTGGAAGGCAATGTCTTGGCCTCGCTGGACAGGGCGGTCAGCGGTAAGGTGCATATTACCGCTGACTCATGGTCCAGCAGGCATGGACAGGGACGTTACCTTTCTTTCACGGCCCATTGGGTCACTCTTTTGGCAGCTGGGAAGGATGCAGGACAAGGTGCAGTAGTGTTGGAGGTTGTTCCACTGCCACGCCTCCAAAATGCTACTACTGGTTGTGACACACCTCTGTCCTCCACCCCCTCCTCTTCTTCTTCCTCCATGGCCTCTTCCTGTGCTTTGTCCTCGGAACCAGCGGTGCTCCGTAGGCGTTAAAGGGGCTATGCAAGTACGCAGGCAAAAAGATGCCATGCCGTGCTTGCGCTGGTGTGTTTGGGGGACAGGAGCCACACTGGGGCAGAGGTTCTGTCTGCTCTGCAGGGGTAGGCCGAGAGGTGGTTGACGCCACGCCAGCTTAAGCCAGGAATGGTAGTTTGCGACAATGGCACCAACCTCCTCTCCGCTCTCCGACAGGGACAACTGACCCATGTGCCCTGTGTGGCTCACGTCCTTAACCTGGTGGTGCAGCGGTTCTTGGGCAGGTACCCGGGCTTACAGGATGTCCTGAGGCAGGCCAGGAAAGTCTGTGTGCATTTCCGCAGATCTTATAATGCCAGTGCTCGCCTGGCTGAGCTGCAAAAGGAGTTGAACCTGCCCAAGAACCGCCTTATATGTGACATGCCCACCAGGTGGAACTCAACGTTGGCCATGCTGCAGCGGCTGCACACGCAGCAGAGGGCCATCAATGAGTACCTGTGCGACTACGGCACCAGGACAGGGTCAGGGGAGCTCAGGTTTTTGGTGAGCAGTGACAGTGCATGCATCAGTGACACTGTACCTCTTGTCCACCTGTTGGAACATACGCTGCGTGGAATAATGGACAGGGCACTTGAGGCAGAACAGAGGCAGGAAGAGGAGGACTTCCTTGCCTCTCAAGGCCCCCTTTACCCAGACAGTGTTCCTTCTGTCCCACCCATCGCACAGGAAGAAGGGGAGGAGGAGGAGGAGGATTGTGTCAGCATGGAGGTGGAGGCTGGCACACAGCATCATCAGCAGCAGTCTTTTAGGGATGATTTACAGTCCCAAGAAACCAGTGGACTTGTACGTGGCTGGGAGGAGGTGGCTGCGGATCATGTCATCCTTAGTGACCCAGAGGACTCCGGAACGAATGCCTCAGCTAACCTACGCTGCATGGCCTCCCTGATCCTGCAAAGTCTGCGGAAGGATCCTCGTATTCTTCGGATCAAGGAGAGGGACCATTACTGGCTGGCCACTCTCCTTGATCCACGGTACAAGGGTAAGGTTGTGGACCTTATCTTACCGTCGCAGAGGGAGCAGAGAATGAGACAACTCCGGGAGGCCTTGCAGAAAGGTCTGTGCAACGCGTTCCCAGAGACTGGGAGGTTACAAACTCCTGGTCCTGGACAACGAGTTGCTGAGGCTTCTGTCAGTCAAAGAAAGAGCGGTGGGGAAGGTGGCCGTCTGACCGATGCGTTCAGACAATTCTTTAGTCCGCAGCCCCAAGGTATGATCGGTTCCAGCAACCATCGCCAGCGTCTGATATACATGGTGCAGGAATACCTAGGGGCAAGGTCAGACTTGGACACCTTCCCCACCGAAAATCCTCTGGCTTACTGGGTCTTGAGGATGGATCACTGGCCAGAGCTTGCACAGTATGCAATTGAGCTACTGGCCTGTCCTGCATCCAGCGTTCTTTCAGAACGCACATTCAGTGCAGCTGGAGGATTTGTCACGGATCACAGGGTGCGCCTGTCCACCGACTCTGTTGATCGACTGACCTTCATAAAGATGAACCAGTCTTGGATCACCACCAGCTACCAAACACCTGAAGCTGATATAACAGACTAATTTATTTTCAAAGGTCACATCCCTTCAAGACTGATGCTGATGCTGAGAGACTGTCCTGTTATGTTGACTGACTATCCTCCTCCTCCTTAATGATCCGATTGATGATGATAGCTTGGAAGAACATTTTTGTTTCTAGGTGCCGCCACCAGTGGCTAAGGCCCAATTTTTCAGCCCCTGTTTAACAGGGGCGTGTAATTACAATTTTTGATGCAATACTTTGCAACAGGGCTCATTGCTGTGCTCCAAGTACAGTATCTGTGAGGGGTTGCAGTGTTGTGGCACCAGTGCCTAAGGCCCAATTTTTCTGCCCCTGTTTAACCACTTGACCACTGGGCACTTAAACCCCCTTAATAACCAGACCAATTTTCAGCTTTCGGTGCTCTCACATTTTGAATGACAATTACTCAGTCATACAACACTGTACCCATATGAAATTTTTGTCCTTTTTTTCACACAAATAGAGCTTTCTTTTGGTGGTATTTAATCACTGTTGGGTTTTTTATTTTTTGCGCTATAAGAGAAAAAAAGACTGAAAATTTTGTAAAAAAATGATTTTTTTTTTCGTTTCTGTTATACAATTTTGCAAATTACTATTTTTTCTTCATAAATTTTGGCCAAAATTTATACTGCTACATATCTTTGGTAAAAATAAGTACAAATTGGTGTATATTATTTGGTCTTTGTGAAAGTTATAGAGTCCACAAGCTATGGTGCCAATATCTGAAAATTGATCACACCTGAAGTACTGACGGCCTATCTCATTTCTTGAGACCCTAACATGCCAGAAAAGTACAAATACCCCCCAAATGACCCCTTTTTGGAAAGAAGACATTCCAAGGTATTCAGAAAGAGGCATTGTGAGTTTTTTGAAGTTGTCATTTTTTCCCACAATTCTTTGCAAAATCAAGAATTTTTTTTTCTCTTTTTTTTTTTTCACAAAATTGTCATATTAGCAGGTTATTTCTCACACACAGCATATGCATTCCACAAATTACACCCCAAAACACATTCTGCTATTACTCCCGAGTATGGCGATACCACATGTGTGAGACTTTTACACAGCGTGGCCACATACAGAGGCCCGACATGCAGGGAGCACCTTCAGGCGTTCTGGAGCACCCAGGCCAATTCTGACATTTCTCTCCTACATGTAAAAATCATCATTTGTTTTCAAGAAAATTACATAGAACCCCAAAACATTATATATGTTTTTTTAGCAAAGACCTTAGAGAATATAATGGTGGTTGTTGCAACTTTTTATCTCGCACGATATTTGCGCAGCAATTTTTTTAACGCGTTTTTTACGGAAAAAAAAATGTTTTGTGCTTAAAAAAAAAAAAAAACAGTAAAGTTAGCCCAATGTTTTTGCATAATGTGAAAGATGAATTTACGCCGAGTAAATAGATACCTAACATGTCGCCCTTAAAAATTGCACACACTCGTGGAATGGCGCCAAACTTCGCTACTTAAAAAATCCCCATAGGCGACGCTTTAAATATTTTTACTGGTTACATGTTTTGAGTTACAGAGGAGGTCTAGGGCCAAAATGATTGCTCTCGCTCTAACGTTCGCAGAGATACCTCACATGTGTGGTTTGAAAACCGTTTTCATATGTGGGCGGGACTTACGTATGCGTTCGCTTCTGTATGCGAGCTCACGGGGACAGGGGTGCTTTAAAAAAAAAAAAAAAATTTATTCTTCATTTTACTTTATTTATTTTAGTTTGACAAGTTTTTCCGCCCTAAACATTTTTTTGATCACTTTTATACCTATTACAAGGAACGTAAACATCCCTTGTAATAGGAATATGGCATGACAGGTCCTCTTTACAGTGAGATATGGGGGGGGGGGTGTCAATAAGACCCCACATCTCACTTCTAGGCTGGGAAGCCTGAAAAAAATACAAAAAAAAAAACAACAATCCTGGCTTTGATCGTAGCGGTGAGTCGGTAGAAGCACCGGAGGGCGGCGGGGGGGGACATCCCCTCTCGCCTCCCGTAAGAATGATCAAGCGGCGGAACAGCCGCTATGATTGTTCTTATGGTGTAGTGAATCGCCGGCTGAAAAAGCTAATATCTGAATGATGCCTGTAGCTGCTCCCATCATTCAGATATCCCCACACAAAATCAAGGACGTCATATGACGGCCGGAGGGCGGGAAGTGGTTATTGCAGAGTATTGCCGGGCATTGCGGAGTATTGCCGGGCATTGCGGAGTATTGCAGGGCATTGCGGAGTATTGCAGGGCATTGCGGAGTATTGCGGACTATGGCAGGGTATTGCGGTGTATGGCAGGGTATTGCACAGGGTATTGTGGAGGGTATTGCACAGGGTATTGTGGAGGGTATTGCAGAGTATTGTGGAGGGTATTGCAGAGTAATGTGGAGGGTATTGCAGAGTATTGTGCAGGGTATTGCAGAGTATTGTGCAGGGTATTGCAGAGTATTTTGCAGAATATTGCGCAGGGTATTGCAGAGTATTGCGCAGGGTATTGCAGAGTATTGCGCAGGGTATTGCAGAGTATTGCGCAGGGTATTGCAGAGTATTGCACCAGAGTATTGGAGAGTATTGCACCAGAGTATTGCAGAGTATTGCACCAGGGTATTGCAGAGTATTGCACCAGGGTATTGCGCAGGGTATTGCAGAGTATTTTGCAGGGTATTGCAGAGTATTGCGCAGGGTATTGCAGAGTATTGCGCAGGGTATTGCAGAGTATTGCGCAGGGTATTGCAGAGTATTTTGCAGGGTATTGCAGAGTATTTTGCAGGGTATTGCAGAGTATTGCGCAGGGTATTGCAGAGTATTGCACCAGGGTATTGCCGAGTATTGCACCAGGGTATTGCAGAGTATTGCACCAGGGTATTGCAGAGTATTGCACCAGGGTATTGGCAGGGTATTTTGCAGAGTATTGGCAGGGTGTATTGCAGAGTATTGGCAGGGTATAGCACAGGGATGGCTGAGCAGGGATGGATGGATGGCTGGATCTGTGACTGCAATTGTCACAGATCCAGCCCACAGTGCTGCTGCTGCCATCCGCTCCCTCCCCCTCCCCTCTCACACTGTACCGATCGGTACAGAGAGGGGAGGGAGGAACCGGCGTCATCAAATGACGCCGGTCTGTTTACAAGTGATTGCTCCGTCATTTGACGGAGCGATCACGTGGTAAACGGCCGCTATCAGCGGCGATTTACCGCGATTCGTGATCCGCCGGGTCCTCTGGACCCGGCGGTCACGGAGTTTCCCGTGTGCGCGCCCCAGGGGGCGTGCGGGAGCGCGATTCTGGGAGGACGTTATATAACGTCCTCCCAGAGTTAAGCAACCACCTTGTCGACGTTATTTGTCGGCAGGTGGTTGTTAAGTGGTTAACAGGGGCATGTAATTACAATTCTTGATCTAATAATTCACAGCAGGGCCCATTCCTGCGCCCACCAAGAGTAACTGTGAGGCCTTACAGTGTTGTGTCAACACCACCACCACCACCACCAAAGGCCCAATTTTTCAGCCCCTGTTCAACAGGGGCATGCAATTACAATTCTTGATCTAATAATTCACAGCAGGGCCCATTCATGCACCCACCAAGAGTAACTGTGAGGGCTCACAGTGTTGTGGCAACACCAACATGTAAAGGGCAAATTTCAGCTGAGTATATACGGCAGGCCCCTACTTTCAAACATCCAACTTACAAACGACTCCTCCTTGCAAACGGAAGGATACAACAGGAAGTGAGAGGAAATCTACCCCTAGGAAGGCAAATTCTCTCCTGTAAGAGTTAATATGGGAAAAAAAGTGTCTCCTCTCCACTGATGCTTTATCACCATTTCTTGTTTCAATAAAAACCCCAAATTTTCAAAAAACATTTGTCATTAGGACGGAAAGTGAGGTGAACTATTCTGAACAGGTGCACACTGCACAGACAGCAAAACAAATGTTACAGGGGTGATAACCCTTCCCTATGTTTTCCAAAAAGCTTAAAAATAGATTTTTTGGCTGGAGCTACACTTAAACAATGTACCTGTTCAAAATTACAAACAGATTCTACATAAGAACAAACCTACAGTCCCTGTCTTGTATGCACCGCCTGTATACGGCTGTTCAGAGTATATAGGGCCTTTTTTATTTTGTGTGCGGGGTTCCCCTTAATATCCATACAAGACCCAAAGGGGCTGGTAATGGGCTCGGGTAGGGGGGGGGGGGGCTGTGATGGGGTAGTTATGCCATTTTTCTTAAAGATTTTCATCCATATTACCGGGACCAGACATTACATTAAAGCCGCAAGCAGTTTTAAATGGCTTTTTTTCCTTTAGAAATGTAATTTTGTGCAGGGACAGTTCTAAACACGGGAAACACGTGACACTTCACAGGCATACTTTAGACACCCCCCAGGTACGATATTTAAAGGAATATTTGACTTTTTTTTTTCACTTTATGCATTATTAAAATGACTGCCCCCGAAAAACGGCAGTTTTTAAAACTTTTTTTTGGATTGATACATGTCCCCTGGTGCAGAACCCGGGTTCCCAAACCCTTTTTAGGACAATAACATGCATAATAGTCGTTATAATTAGCACTTTAGATTTCGAACGTTTGCATCCATTGTATTTAATAGGGTTCTAAAGTTTGTGCGAACTTTCGGTCCGTTCGCGGGTTCTGGTGCGAACCGAACCCGGGGGTGTTCGGCTCATCACTAGTAAATAGATACCTAAATGCAATCGGCGTTAATTGATTGGTTCGCGCAAAAATTATAGCGTTTTCAAAATAGGTGATAGTTTTATGGCATTTTTATTATTTTATTTTTTATTTTTTATTAGTAATGGCGGCGATCAGCGTTTTTTTTTCGTGACTGCGACATTATGGCGGACACTTTTGACACATTTTTGGGACCGTTGTCATTTTTACAGCGATCAGTGCAATAAAGATGCACTGGTTACTGTGAAAATGACATAAAAGAACTACATTTTTGGGGCTTTGAATTGAAGCGTGCAACCAGGAAAATAGCATTGCACTGTGAAAATGACACTGGCAGTGAAGGGGTTAACCACCAGGTTGCACTGTAGGGGTTAAGTGTGCCTAGGGGCGTGTTTCTAACTGAGGGGGGGCGTGGCTACGAGTGACACGTCACCGATCTCCGCTCTGATTACACAGAGCCGAGATCGGTGACAGTGTCAGTAGGCGAGCAGGGAGATGTTGTGTTTACACTAACATCTCCCCGCTCCATCCCTCCGTGAGACGATCGCGGGGATCCCCGCGGCGATAGAGCCAGCGGGACCCGCAGTCCGACTCACAGGGATGACTGCAGGGTCGTGAGCGCGCTGCCAGGCAGTTAAAGGTACGTGATTGTGCCTGTATGTGCCATTCTGCCGACGTATATATGCCGTGAGCGGTCCTTAAGTGGTTAAAGGCCTTTCCAGCTCATCATTTTAGAGTTAACTAGGAGCTCTTGTGCTAGAATTATTGTTGTCACTCTGACGTTCGCAGCGATATGTCACATGTGTGGTGCGACCGCGGTTTACATACACCCACACACCCTGGGCTTGCATTTGTGCAGGTGTGAAGGTCAACATAGGTTTTGGCATTTATTTTTATTTTTATATATTTTATTATATGTTTATTAATTTTTTTAAACTTTTTTCTTTTCTTTTTTTTATGTGACTGCGATCACAAGGGGTTAATAAATCCCTATGTGATAGCATTGGGCAGGTGACAGGTACTCTTTTTGGAGACATTAGGGGACTCCCCTGCCCTTCACACCATCTAACAAAGCACAGATCAGCTTGGTCTCTCTTCCCACCAACAGATGTGTCCCCAGGCGTTGGTAAGCACTGGACAGTCTGGGAACTCAAGTTAAATCGTTCAGGAGAGGTTGTAAAAACGTCCCGTGTACATTAAGGCTCCATGCACACTGGGCTTAAAAAGACGTCTGTTCTCTTTGGAGTAAAAAACGTTCATATAGAGCTTTTTCTTGTACAAAGTTTAGACGAGTTTAGGAGAATTTTTCATTTTTTCTGCCAGTGAGCTCCATTCAGAAATGCTAATGAGAAGGTTTTTTTTTTCCTGCCTCTAAACGTTGTTATCAAAATATGCCTCTTAATGTCCTAATGTGCATGGACACATAGGATAACATTGAGTTGCTTCTAGAGGCAGAACACAAAACTCCTGTAGAAGCAACGTTTTTTTAGGTCAGTGTACATGGAGCCTAAGCCTATTAGACTCAAGCAGCAATATCTTATACCAACCAAATAACAGTTTACCAACACCCTATGGGCGACATTATCCACATAAATGGGGACCGCGACAAGGAAAAATAACAAGGTAGGGAGAGGGGAGAGCAGGTAAAAAGATCCAGAAGGAAGGCTGAGGAGAATCCAGAGGTGAGTCCAGCTGAGAGACCTGAGGTAAATGCTGACTCTGCCCAGTGACAGGAGAGGATAGAAGTAAAAAGTTACACTCATTGGCTAGATGTTTCCCGCCAAAGGATTTGTCACCAATCCAGTGCTCTACAGCTGAGGTAAATCTTCCTAGCAACAGTAGGCAGCTTGTTACCTGAAACACAAAACAGAATGAACCAGCAAAGCAGCCACAGAGAGACATGTACTTAACAATTACCATAGCCCTCTATTAAGAGTAACATTTATTTATAAAACAAATGGGTGTTAGGGGTGACAATACCATGGGGCCACTTCTCTATTTTATTCTTTCGTGGCCCTGACATTCTGGTGTAGCTCTCCATAGAAACCAATCAGCGTCCAGTTTTTATTGTCAAAGCTTAATTGAACAAACTGAAGTTAGAAGCTGATTGGTTACCATGCACCAGATTTTACACTCTCCAGTTTTAGTAAATCAACCCCCATGTCACCCTTTGTCTTCTGTGTGTAGCTAAACATGTCTATTAGATATGTAACAGAAAAATGCTGCACTGCGATTACTGTCATGTTTCACATGCTTTGTGATATGCCTTTAAATGTTATATGCATTATTCTGCCCCTGGTTCCTCCCCTTCCTGTATCTCAGCTTATCCTGTATAGTTAGCTCCACCCCTTTGTTCATTTCTCCCAGTAATGCATCTCAGCACATGTCTCATGACTGGATCACATTATGATCTTTTGACCTATCCGATGTTCATTGTTGTAAGATCCTCACAGTTTATGGATTAAACTTCACAAGATCAACAAGGTGTCGTCTGGATCGAGTCACTGTCTGTTTATCCAAATAAGATTGGGGTTATCAACATCTCAACCACAACAGCTAACTGTAAGTTTCGGAGATCGCACTTTCAATGCTTAGATTGGAGAGACAGAACAATTACTTATATAAGTAATACAAACATAAGGCCAACAGCGGTCATCAAAAAAGAAAGCAGTATTAACTGTTGTAAAGTATTACTAATGTAATATGTTGCACTTTACCAATCATTAGATGTGGTGGCTGTAGGGTTGCCACCTTTTCGTCAAGCCAAACCCGAACACTTCAGCAGCGCACGCCAATTTTTTATTTTTTTTGTAGTACATTCAATGTATTACCTCTGTACAAAGCAAGGCACAGCAATTTTCTGATTAAATAACATTTCTAATCATATGGAGTTAATTACAGGAGTTCCCCTTTGCATCAGATTCAACATAGTTCCCCTTCTACATCTGAATCCACAGAGTTTCCCTTTATAGCTAAATCTGCAGGAGAGGTGTGCGGAGGGTATGATGGGGGCAGTATGTACAGGAGAGGACTGTGGTGGGTATGATGGGGGCAGTATGTACAGGAGAGTAGTGTGTGGGTATGATGGGGGCAGTATGTACAGCAGAGGAATGTGGTGGGTATGATGGGGGCAGTATGTACAGGAGAGGACTGTGGAGGGTATGATGGGCGCAGTATGTACAGGAGAGGACTGTGGTGGGTATGATGGGGGCAGTATGTACAGGAGAGGACTGTGGTGGGTATGATGGGGGCAGTATGTACAGGAGAGGACTGTGGTGGGTATGATGGTGGCAGTATGTACAGGAGAGGACTGTGGTGGGTATGATGGTGACAGTATGTACAGGAGAGGACTGTGGTGGGTATGATGGGGGCAGTATGTACAGGAGAGAACTGTGGTGGGTATGATGGGGGCAGTATGTACAGGAGAGAACTGTGGTGGGTATGATGGCGGCAGTATGTACAGGAGAGGATTGTGGTGGGTATGATGGTGGCAGTATATACAGGACAGTAGTGTGTGGGTATGATGGGGGCAGTATGTACAGGAGAGGACTGTGGTGGGTATGATGGTGGCAGTATGCACAGGAGAGGACTGTGGAGGGGATGATGGGGGCAGTATGTACAGGAGAGGACTGTGGAGGGGATGATGGTGGCAGTATGTACAGGAGAGGACTGTGGTGGGTATGATGGTGGCAGTATATACAGGACAGTAGTGTGTGGGTATGATGGGGGCAGTATGTACAGGAGAGGACTGTGGTGGGTATGATGGTGGCAGTATGCACAGGAGAGGACTGTGGAGGGGATGAGGGGGGCAGTATGTACAGGAGAGGACTGTGGAGGGGATGACGGGGGCAGTATGTAAAGGAGAGGACTGTGGAGGGGATGACGGTGGCAGTATGTACAGGAGAGGACTGTGGTGGGTATGATGGTGGCAGTATATACAGGACAGTAGTGTGTGGGTATGATGGGGGCAGTATGTACAGGAGAGGACTGTGGAGGGGATGACGGGGGCAGTATGTACAGGAGAGGACTGTGGAGGGGATGATGGGGGCAGTATGTACAGGAGAGGACTGTGGAGGGGATGATGGGGGCAGTATGTACAGGAGAGGACTGTGGAGGAGATGATGGGGGCAGTATGTACAGGAGAGGACTGTGGAGGGGATGATGGGGGCAGTATGTACAGGAGAGGACTGTGGAGGAGATGATGGGGGCAGTATGTACAGGAGAGGACTGTGGAGGAGATGATGGGGGCAGTATGTACAGGAGAGGACTGTGGAGGAGATGATGGGGGCAGTATGTACAGGAGAGGACTGTGGAGGGGATGATGGGGGCAGTATGTACAGGAGAGGACTGTGGAGGGGATGATGGGGGCAGTATGTACAGGAGAGGACTGTGGAGGGGATGATGGGGGCAGTATGTACAGGAGAGGACTGTGGAGGAGATGATGGGGGCAGCATGTACAGGAGAGGACTGTGGAGGAGATGATGGGGGCAGTATGTACAGGAGAGGACTGTGGAGGGGATGATGGGGGCAGTATGTACAGGAGAGGACTGTGGAGGGGATGAGGACTGTGGAGGGGATGATGGGGGCAGTATGTACAGGAGAGGACTGTGGAGGGGATGATGGGGGCAGTATGTACAGGAGAGGACTGTGGAGGGGATGATGGGGGCAGTATGTACAGGAGAGGACTGTGGAGGGGATGATGGGGGCAGTATGTACAGGAGAGGACTGTGGAGGAGATGATGGGGGCAGTATGTACAGGAGAGTACTGTGGAGGGGATGATGGGGGCAGTATGTACAGGAGAGTACTGTGGAGGGGATGATGGGGGCAGTATGTACAGGAGAGGACTGTGGAGGGGATGATGGGGGCAGTATGTACAGGAGAGGACTGTGGAGGGGATGATGGGGGCAGTATGGGGAAGGATTTCTTGCGGTGTCTATGGGGTTACCAGGGAGTGATGTTGGGAAGAGGAAAGTGACCATGGAATGATGTCCCTCAGCTGGGGGGGGGGGGGTAGGAAGCAGCTCGGAGTGATGTCTGTATGAAGTGGTCTGGGGGTGATACAAGCTGGGGGGAGTGGGGGGCTGAGAAGTGGTCAGATATTGATCTCTATAATGAAAAAAAAGCTCATCCACTACTATATTCAACAATACTGCTCAATGAAAACTATCTGGTATAAGAAGTACATATCTATGTACTGTAAGCCAGCTCCCAGCACTCTGTATAAATTACCTGGATGATGTGAAGTTAATGGATGACCATTCATGTAACACTGTGTTATCCAAGCTCTGAGTCTGTACAACCACATACACACACTGGTTACATGAATGGTCATAAATGACTTCACATTATCTGGACTGAGGATTTGGGGATGTTTGTACAGAAGTGTGTTCAGGCCTGGGAGATAGACTGTCAGCTGTGATCCTGCAGACTCCCCACCCCCACACACACTCACTATCTCTTCCGATTCTAATGTCCCCTTCACTGCATCAGTGAAACAAATCTTCCTGAAAGTTTACAGCTTTCCACTCACAGAGACTTGTCACAATCAAAACTCAGCTCACCTCTCCCTGCATGCAGTGTGAACCAGCGTCATCATGCAGTGTGAACCAGCGTCATCCCACAGTAGTTCCAGTGAGCTCTGCCTCCCGATTCTCTCACTACACCGCACTAGTAATAGGGGGGGGGGATATCAGTCAGAGATCAGAGAGACCCTGCCTTCAGGAGACTGGAGGGGGGGGGAGACAGAAAGGAGCTTCAGATCCTCAACACACACCACAGGCAGTGTATTTAGAGGAAATGCCTCTTCTGCTGTCTCCACAGTGACAGGTGTTCTAATGTTCCCCCCTGCACAAATGGTCTATCCCTGGTCTGCGGAGACCAGTCACCAGCTAGCCTCCACTGGCCCAATCACAGACCGCTTGCACAGACGTCACATGACCCATGCAGCCAATCTCGCACAGGCTGATGTTACAGTGAGTGTGTAATGGCGGCCGACACGGCAATCGCCGCTCTAGATGTTGCTATTATGTGCCCGGGTTTCAGGCGGCTTGAAAACCGGGCACATGTGTCCAAACCCGTACTGTCCGGGTCAAAACCGGACAGGTGGCAACCCTAGGTGGCTGCATTCTTTTCTTTAGCCCTTGTTCAAATTGGAGCGATTTGTTATGCAATTTGACAGGACAAGTCGCAGCTTATTGCTGGCAATGGCACTGTTCCAATCGGTGCGACACCGACTTTGCTGCACCGCACCGATTTGCAAATGTAGCGCCTGCACTACTTTTGCCGATTTTGGGTGCGACTTCAATAGACATCGGGGCATGAAGCCGCACAGATGTCTTTCAAGTAGCACCTGAAATCGCGTTGACCTGCTACTTTGTAATCGTGCTAATTCAAGTGAAGTAGCAAGATTTCAAAGTAGCATCAGTGTGAACCAGGGCTTATGCCGCGTACACACAACCATTTTTCATGATGAGAAAACTGCCATTTTTTAGATTGGTCGTGAAAACCGGACGTGTGTATGCTCCATAGCAGTTTTGTCGACGAGAAAACTGCCCGCAAAAAAATTAGAACCTGCTCTATTTTTTCTCGTCGTTTTTCCCATCATTCTTTTTCTCGTCACGAAAAACGGGCGTGTGTATGCTTTTCCGAGGGGAAAAAAAACGTGCATGCTCAGAATCAAGTATGAGACGGGAGCGCTCGTTTTGGTAAAACTAGCGTTTGTAATGGAGATAGCACATTCGTCACACTGTAACGGACTGAAAAGCACGAGGCTGAAAAGTGTGAATCGTCTCTCACCAAACTTTACTAACACAAGATCAGCAAAAGTGTCCCATAGTGCTGTCGTATGTGTTGGCGTACGTGTTGTACGTCACCGCGCTTTGATCGAGCGTTTTCTTTCATGAACGTGTGTATACAAGGCAGGCTTGAGAGGAATCACGTCGAGAAAAACATCGTTTTTTTGCATGACAGGAAAAACGATGGTGTGTACGCGGCATAAGGTTTTTTTCATTCTGTTTTCACCTGGTGATCTGGTTACTAAGGCCCCTTTCACACTGGGGCGGGAAGGTGTGCTGTGGGTATAGCGGCGCTATTTTTAGCGCCGCTATACCTTCGTTTTTACTGCGGTATTAGGCCGCTAGTGGCCGAAAAAGGGTTAATACCGCCCACAATGCGCCTCTGCAGAGGCGCATTGCGGGCGGTATTACCGCGGTTTCCCATTGCTTTCAATGGGCAGCAGCGGTAAAGGAGAGGTGAACACACCGCTCCTTCACTGCTGTAAAGATGCGGCTAGCAGGACTTTTGGAGCGGTCCTGCTAGCGCACCGCTTCAGTGTGAAAGCCTTTGGGCTTTTACACTGAAGACTGCAGGGCACGATTTTTTCAGGCGGTATAGCAGGGCTATTATTAGCGCTAAGCCGCCTGAAAAACGTGTCAGTGTGAAAGGGGCCTAACACACCTCTTGTATTAGACCCCTTTCACACTGGGGCACTTTTCAGCATTTTAGCGCTAAAAATAGTGCCTGTAAAGCGCCTCTCAAGACTCTCCAGTGTGGTGCGCTTTCAGGACGTGAAAACAAGTCCTTTAAGCAGCATCTTTGGGGTGGTGCGGGAGCGCTGTATACACCACTCCCAAAATGCCCTGCCCAATGAAATGAATGGGCAGTGCTGTGCTGCCTGCAAAGCGCTTCAGCAGCACTGCAACACGGGCGCTAATAACCCTTTTTTTTGCCGCTAGCAGGGGTTAAAAGCGACCCGCTAGCGGCCGAAAAGCGCCGCTATAACAGCGGTAAAGAGGCGCTAAAACTAGGGGCGCTTTACCGCTAAGGCCCGCACTGCCCCAGTGTGAAAGGGGTCTTAGTGAGACAGCACTCTGGGGGAATGAGAACAGGAGGCAGAGCTGACAGCAGCTAACACTTTATAAGCCATTACAGACAGCATTTTGGGATAAAAGATTTACATAAATAAACAAAACATTGTAAGCACCCCAGTCAGAGTTTAATGGTTTGTCTCATCCCTCTAACTTATATATCTGCAAGAGAGTTTATTTCTTTGAAAAATAACAGATTTACTGGTCAGATGAAAAAAAAGAAAGAAACCCTAAAGAAGAAAACAAATGCAGCCATCACGTCTAATGCCCCGTGCACACGATCGGTTTTCCTGTTGGAAAAAGTCTGATGAGAGCTTTTAGTGTGGAATCCCGACCGTGTGTGTATGACCCATCAGACTTTTTCCAACGGAAAAACTGCTGGAAAAGATAGAGAGCAGGTTCTCTATTTTCCGGATAAAAAAACTGATCGAAATTTCCGATCGTGTCGTGTACAAATCCCGACGCATGCTCAGAAACAAATCGACGCATGCTCGGAAGCATAGAACTTAATTTTCTCGGCTCGTCGTAGTCTTTTACATCACCGCGTTCTTGGCAGTCAAAAGTTCACCAAACTCCAAATTTCTATGTGACTCAGTCTGGTGTGATTTTTAGGCTATTCATTTCAATGGGCTGATATTATTATTATTATTATTATTCAGGATTTATATAGCGCCAACAGTTTGCGCAGCGCTTTACAACATGATATCACACTGGATTGCACCAAAAGTAGTGCATGCATGACTTTTAAAAAACACAGCACCAGATCACATACTACTGCGGTACCATGCGATCCGGTGTAGGCATTTGGCGTATCATTAGGATTATATTGACATGACACCCGCAGCAGATCACACACCCAGTGTGGTTTGAACACAGTGTGGGAAATGCATACGGAATATGGGTTTCCTGCACTATACGCCATTGGCTCCCACTGCTGTCAATGAAATCCAGTGACATGGGGGGAGGGGCCAAGTCCTGCTGTCTGTGTCAATGGACGCAGCAGCAGGACTCGTGAGCGTGCCCGCACGAGTGCCCCCATGGAAATCGGCTGTCCGTGGGGGCACCCGATGAGGGGGAGGAGCCAGGAGCGCCGCCCAGTGGATCCCAGAAAAGGAGGATCAGGGCCACTCTGTGCAAAACCCTTGCACAGAGGAGGTAAGTATAATATGTTTGTTACTTAAAAAAAAAATGAACCTTTACAACACCTTTAGGGCAATGGTGACATAGTCCCTGCTACACAGATGCCCCCTAAAAATACCACCATTGTCTTCAGGGAAATCTCAGTGTTATTTTTCCGAACAGATGTCGGGAATATCATATGGCGCATGCGCGAGGTAAAAAAATGTGACGTCATGCGCTTCATCTTGTTCTTATGCAGTATCCCCAACGTTTTCAAAATGGCAGCACAGGAATGGAGACCTAGGCAGCACAGAAGCAAACGACAAAAATAAGTATGAAGAAAAAGTCACAGGATATAGCTGAGTCTGATTTTTTTTTCCTCTCTATTAGGTATACAGGTTTATAGAGTAGGGAGGGAGGGGTTGGGCTAAGGGAGGTCCTCTTTTATTCAAAATTAAACTCACCACTTTAAAGCAGAACTAGAAACCCCTCAAGATACACCTTCTCCTTCCAATGCTGCGACAGTTACATCCTGCACTGGTCGGTTTTATTTTCTCAAAATTTGGGTGCTGGGATTTCAGCCTATTGATTGGCCAGCGGGGGATGACACGATGCATGTGCATTGGAGTCAGTCATTCCAGAAGTGGCGGCCCGTAATGCAGGGCGCAGGGGCGCCGCTCCCCTATCTATGCGTCCGGCCCCCTAAACTACATGCGGAGCGCCGGACGCATGGATTCCAATAGGATTCCAATTTTTTTTAAGCATGTGGTTAGAGCCAGAGGCTCTAATAAGCTTCAAAAAAGGATGAGCTTGGCATGCAGAGCACTGCGCCCCGAGCCCACCCAGTTGTGTGACAATAGCGAATGAATATGCTATCGTCTTCCTGATTCTCCTCATGGCCAATCCGAAAGCGGGTCCTGAGACTCGTTTTCCGATTGGCCGAAAAGAGAAGCGATCCTATGGGCCTAGGAGATGGAGGGAGGAGGAGAAACAAGACGGAGGGGAAGCCGCCACCCGTTGCCTGGAGGAAAGCACTGCCCGCGGAATAGATGGGGTAAGTGCGGGGCTGGTAACCGACCAGGGGGTGAATGCATGCTGAATTGAACATCTCAGTGTACATTCAATAGAAATATGCAAGTAGGCAGATGAGTCTTATTGCAAAAGAGACATCCTAGGTCTGCCTGCTCACAATTTTGTTTATTTATAGGTTTAGTTCTACTTTAAAGTGAAAAAAAAAAGTCTAAAAAAAAGTCTCTTTATTGCAGAAGAGACCTGCAATGTCCTTTCTGCAATAAAATAAAGCTACCTGCCTGTTCACAGTCTGCATTAAAATGTACACTGAGCTGTGCCCATGTGCATGAGCCCCTATTGTTACATAAAGTCACCAATAAGACTTCTTTCATCTATCACAGGAAATCCTACATACAGAATAACCCTGATGGGCATGGACCTTTTTATGGGCTTTGTTAAGTCACTCAGATTCACAGTTTTTTAACCCTTTCTTCTGGGCATGTTAGCAGAGCAGTGGCAATGCCAGTGCAGGGCACTATATGACCACTGTACTGGATTATAATACATGTGCGGTTTGCCATAAAGACCATTCTTTCCAGCCATGAGATTTTCATTTTCATATCACAGTTCATCTTCTTGCAAATACCTGATTGCTCATTCCTGCATCAGGACACTGCTGTCACTTCAATATTTGAACAATATATAAAAAAAAAACAATATAAGAAAAGCCAAATGGCTTCTGTAGGTGGCAGCTGGGCTCTGTGGATGCCGAGTGCTGCTGGCTGAGCAGATTACTGGAGGTAATGGGATGGAGATAACAGATAGTGAGGATGCAGACACCAGACTGGTAGATGTTTGGTAAAAATCTATTTTTTTTACAGCCCTTTAATGCCATCAGCTGGGGCACTTAGTGGCCCTGAGATCTGACTGCCACCTGAGCCACCCAGTTGCCTTTTTTTATATCATTCCTGTAATGAAGTAAACACAATGGGATCAGTTTATTGAGAAACAAACAAAAAAAAAAAAAAAAAAAGAAACAAGCATTGGGTCAGCAAGAGGAATAAAATACAAATCAGAAGCCCACACTAGCTAGCTGCAAATATAAAAGCAACATTCTTATAAAATATAGACGCAAAGAAAAACAAAATGTAATTGTTGCAAACTGTTACAAAACACACAAAGGAAGCTCATTCATACCTCTTGCACAGGGTTGCCTAAAGCCTCATACATAATCGGATTTTCATCGGACAAAGTGTAGGACTTTTGTCCGAAGGACGTTGGCCAGGATATTGAATTGCATACAAATGGCAAAGAATTGTTGGCCAACAAACACGAAACTATGTGGTTTTTCAGCTCTTTTGGGCAACTTCTGCTAATGTTGTGTTATGGTGAGCATTGTTTCTGAGCGTGCGTGTTTTTACTTCAGAGTTTTGTCCGATGGACTTGTGTACACACACTCGGATAATCCGACAACACACATTTGTTGGCAGACAATTTTAAAGCATGCTATCCCACATGGATTAACGCCCCCTGAAGATGTTAATCCAAACTAAACGTACGTCGGCGGCGAGCCTAGTCACGTGATCCATCTATCCACATCCTACCCGGACTTCCTGGTTGTCTACACGCCTGTACTGGAACACACGCCGCTACGGAGGTGGTTGGAGCCTGGAGTATCCATTACATGTATGCAGCCCCAGTGCCGGGATAGGCACAGGATAATGTAAGAAGCCATTTGGCCTTGCTGTTTTAAATATTCAATTTTAATAAATGGGTTGCACTAGGAGAAGTTTCTGCTTATGTTCCATGTCCTGTCCTTGAGTATCGGAGGAGAGAGGGAATACATTTCTATCCAGCTTATCCTATGTGTACAGGCACCTACCTGTCAAAGAGAGTGTGACTTTCTTTTTAATTAAAGAAGTCCACACATTCTGGTAAGCTCACTACTTTACCTGAGCACTTTGGGCGTTGCAAGCCTATTATTTCTCTGCGGTGGAGGATTCAGAATACACTTTTTTGAAGATTTATGTTATCACAGCAAGATTCGATTGCAGTGGCGTCACTAGGGTTGGTGTCACCTGGTGCGGTAAAATATGGTGTCACCCCCCCCCCCCCCCCATAACTTTTTCCAAATATTTTTTACCCTACTGTTTTCTCGCTATTCTCCTTTCTTCTCCTTTTCTCTCTCTCTATCCATCAGGGCGGAATTCACATCTCAGGAGCCTATAGGCACTGGACTCTGAAGTGCCCCCTCCCCCAAACAGCATTGCCAACCCCCCACAACTTTTTTTATACACTGAGAAAACATAGAAAAACAGAATGCATTTCTTTTTTTTTGAGAACCTGAAATGACAGCGTGCTGCCCGACATTTTGGAGAATAAAATGTACATTATATACACTTCAAACAAAGTTTGTACAAAAAAAATAACAGGGGGGAAGTATGATGCACTGAACTGTTAATCATACTGCCCCTAGCAGCCTGCAATGCAGAGTGGCTGGAGTGCCAAATTGCTCCGGCTGATCTTTGATTTCATGCTGATTTAGTGTGAATTTGCCCTAAAAGGGAAAGAGGGGGTGGAAGGTTAGAGACAGAAGGGGGGGAGAGAGAGAAGGGTGGGGGTGATAGAGAGGGGGGGTGAGAGAGATAAAGGGGTGGGGGTGAGAGAAAGGGAGAGGGGTGGGACAGAGATGGAGGGGGTGGGGTGAGACAGAGAGGGGGTGAGACAGAGAGGGAGGGGTGGGGGTAAGACAGAGATGGAGGGGGTGAGACAGAGAGGGAGGGAGGGGGTGACAGAGAGGAGGGGTGACAGAGAGGGAGGGGATGGGGATGAGACAGAGAGGGAGGGGGTGGGGATGAGACAGAGAGGGAGGGGGTGGGGGTGAGACAGAGAGGGAGGGGGTGGAGCTGAGACAGAAAGGGAGGGGGTGGGGGTGAGACAGAGAGGGAGGGGGTGGGGGTGAGACAGAGAGGGAGGGGGTGGGGGTGACAGAGAGGGTGGGGGTGAGGGTGAGACAGGGAGGGAGGGGTGAGACAGAGGGAGGGGGTGGGGTGAGACAGAGGGAAGGGGTGGGGGTGAGACAGAGGGAGGGGGGTGGGGGTGAGACAGAGGGGGTGAGGGTGTGACAGAGGGGGGTGACAGAGAGGGAGGGGGTGGGGGGAAAAGAAGGAGGGGGTGGGGGGTGACAGAGAGGGGGGTGGGGGGGAAAAAGAGGGAGGGGGGGTGACAGAGAGGGGGGTGGGGGGTAAATAGAGGGAGGGGGTGGGGGGGTGACAGAGAGGGTGGGGGTGAGACAGAAGGGGGTGGGGGTGTGACAGAGGGGGGTGACAGAGAGGGAGGGGTGGGGGGGAAGAGAGGGAGGGGGTGGGGGGTGTGATAGAGAGGGGGGTGGGGGGGAAAGAGAGGGAGGGGGAGGGGGGGTGACAGAGAGGGGGGTGGGGGGGGAAAGAGAGGGAGGGGGGTGGGGGGGTGACAGAGAGGGTGGGGTGAGACAGAAGGGGGTGGGGGGGTGACAGAGGGGGGTGACAGAGAGGGAGGGGTGGGGGGGGTGACAGAGAGGGAGTGGGGGGCGTGAGACAGAAGGGGGGTGGGGGGTGACAGAGAGGTGGGGGGTCACAGAGAGGGAGTGGGGGGTGAGACAGAAGGGGGGGTGGGGGGTGACAGAGAGGGAGGGGGTGGGGGTGTGACAGAGGGGGGTGCCAAAGAGGGAGGGGTGGGGGGTGACAGAGAGGGGGGTGGGGGGTGACAGAGAGGGAGTGGGGGGGGTGAGACAGAAGGGGGGTGGGGGGTGACAGAGAGGGAGGGGGTGGGGGGTGTGACAGAGAGGGAGGGGGTGGGGGGTGACAGAGAGGGGGGTGGGGGGTGACAGAGCCGGCACTGCCATTCTCACTGGTGGCACAGACAGCACAGCTTGAGGCTTTATCTGAGGGAATGGCATGTGCTGTGTGTGTGTGCACAGACCGAGTGTTTAGTGCTGCTGCCGCTTACTGTAAGATGGGCTCCTCCTCTCCGGTCTCTTCCCTTATCCCAGGCTCCCGGGCGGTCAGCCTCCTCCTGGTTCCTCGAGTCCTTTCTTCCTACCGCGGCGCTGACTGTTGTTCATTCCCACGCCGCGCTTCTCTGCCTATAGATCATGATGTCATGTCAGCCGGAACTGCCTGACAGGGAAGTGACTGAAAAACTTGTGCCGGCTCGATGCAGGAGCGCGGCAGGCACACTAGCAACGCTCTGCTGCAGCTCTGCAAGTAACAACTGTGTGTAGCGGCGGCCCCGGTGTCACCCCTCTGGCGGGTGTCACCCGGGTGCGGCCCGCACCCCCCGCACCCCCATAGCAACGCCTCTGTTCGATTGTTTTGTTTGGTGGTTCCTTAGGATTGGATTGAGACATTTATTCAACAATATTTTTATTTTTCCACCAATCGGGACTCTATATAGAATTTAGTTTGATTATATCCCCTTCAAGATTTTTTATATTGCTGCACTGTCACTAGTGTTTGTGTATTGTTTTAATTGGTTTTCTACCAATTGCTATTCACTTGATTATATATTAATCACTAGCGCCCCCTACCCCATACACATCACATTCCAATAGGAGTTATTCACTTCATTGTTCTAGGGGAGCTGCTTATTATAAAAATATTAATATTCACAGTTTACTATTAAAATATTAATATTCACAGTTTATTATCTATTAGTTTTTTGGCACGGAAGTTTTTTTCATTTCTCTATCCCACATTTGCCTGCGGAAAATCCGACAACAATTGTCCGATGGAGGGTACAAACGGTCAGATTTTCCGACAACAGCCTGTCATCACACAATTCCCGTTGGATAATCCGATCGTGTGTACGAGGCTTTAGCATGCTTTAAAATTGTCTGCCAACAAATGTGTGTTGTTGGATTTTCCGATTGTGTGTACACAAGTACAAACATGCATGCTCGGAAGCAAAAGTCCTACGCTTTGTCCGATGAAAATCCGATCATGTGTATGAGGCTTAAGACTTTGCAACATAAAGATAGGAAATGTAGGGAGCCAGTTATCACCAGAAAACTGCCGGGAATCTCGACAAGAAAAATAGAGAATCAGCTCTCTATTTTCTCATCAGGATTCTCGTAGGCCTGTTTCCCGACGAAAAAACTGCGCGTGTGTACGAGGCTTGTATGCTTACCTGTCCCCAGGTAAGCCCGCGCATATCCGATGAGACTTCGACACATGCGCGGCAACTTTCAAGGGTAGTGTAGGGTGAAGAAAGATAGCGGCAACGGCATTGAATATGACGAGCGCATGCTCATCGTAGTCGATGATGTCACCGCGTTCTTGCCATTTAAAAGAACAGTGGTTCTTTTGAATGTGCCGGGTGTACACTCGGCGAGCAAGAAAAGCTTGCCAGGAATCTCGTTGGGAAAACCGACGTTTTTTTTCCCCGACGAGATTCCCGCCCGTATGTACAGGGCTTTAGGCTGTATTCTAAAGCCTCGTACACACGGCCGAGATTCTCGTCGAAAAAAACATGTCGTTTTTTTCCACGAGATTCTTGGACAAGAAAATTGTCCCGGCCGAGTGTACACACGCTCGATTCAAAGAACCCACGGTTCTTTGAATGGAGCGTACGCGGTGACGTCATCGACTACGACGAGCATGCGCTCGTCACATTCGATGCTGTCGCCGCCATCTTGGTATACCCTATCTATGCCTAGGAAGCTACCGCGCATGCGTCAAAGTCATTTCGAGCATGCGCGGGCTTCCCGGCGAAAAGGTAAGTGTACACACACACAATTTTCTCGTCGAGAAACAGGCTGACGAGAATCTCGACGAGAAAATAGAGAGCAGGTTCTCTATTTTCTCGTCGAGATTCTTGTCGCTGTTCTTGACGAGAAACCATACACACGAGCGAATTTCTCGGCAAAAAATCTCTGCCAGCAAGTTTCTTGCTGGTTTTTGCCGAGAAACTCGTTCGTGTGTACGAGGCTTTACTTGTATGTTTCCTAAATGCGTGACAAAACACACGAAAATGTGCATTTTACTGCGCGTTTCAGAAACACACTGCACACGCACTGCCATTGTGGGTCGATGCGCATGGGCTAGAAATATAAAATGGATAAAGCGGATAACACTAAAAATTGTTGACACCAAACTTTCACTTTTAATGGAATCCCTATAGCCAAATTGGGCTACACATGCCAAAATGTGCACTGCAAAAAATACTTGACACCCCTTGACTGAAATGGTTCTGGAGCTACTTTGTGAATGTGCTGCCCTAGGCATGACGTGCAATAACGTGTGAAAAGCGCACACAAAAAACCCGCACCAGCATGAACATGCGTTCCTGCTATGCTCAGGTAAGTGCCATTCAAATCCGTGATCTTGTGAATTAAATGTACCAACTGTTCCACCTGTTTACTCTGGCAGGGGAATCTCTGTGCTCACTCACTCCCTGGGTCTGTGGGGTGCCAATCTGCAAGTAGGAGCTGTTTGTTTAGAGGGCATATATCTTCTACAGACCTGTTTATACCTGTCAAACCACTTCACTTTTACATGCACTATCTTCCTGCTGTTCAGTTCACTGCCACTATCCCCACATTGTGCCACAGTGTGCTATACATGTGCCCACTATCCTGATATTGTGCCATTTTGCACTATGTAAGCAGACACTATCCCCACACTGTACCATGTTGCACTATGCATGTGGTCACTATCACCACGTTATACCAATTTGCACTATGGCATTTGCCACTATCACCACATTATAGCACTTGACACTATGCATGTGGTCACTAGCCCACCCCCCGTGCGCAAAAGCTATCCTGCTTTTGTGGACTGACGTACAGGTACGTCAGTTTGCGCAGGAGTGCCATTCTGCCGACGTATATCTGCGTGAGCTGGTCGGCAAGCGGTTAAAGCATGACATGTTGGGTATCAATTTACTCAGCATAACATTATCTTTCACAATATAGAAAAAAATGTGGCTATCTTTACTGATTTCTTATTTTTTAATTAAAAAAAGTCAATTTTTTTCAAAATTTCCGCTGTGCAAATATGGTGTGATATAAAGTATTGCAACAACCGCAATTTTATTCTCTAGGGTGTCTGAAAAAAAAATAAGAATGTTTGGGGGTTCTAAGTAATTTTCGAGCAAAAAAAAATGTTTTTAAATTGTAAACACCAAGTGTAAAAAATAGGCTTTGTCCCACGTGGTTAAAGCATGTTCCTTGAGTGCTTGGAAATTGTCAAGGTTCTGAGCACATTTTTCTTTAAACAATATACTTTGGTGAGTAAAACACTATGGTAAGTACATGTTCCTTTACTGTATCTGTTCTCCACATCATTCCCTGCATCACCCACCGAGAGCACATACTGTCAGTGGTATATATTCCATACACTGGGGTACGTTAATCAAGTCAATTAGCCACACAATTAGATGAAAACCAGGCTGCCTCTTATTTTGCTAACTCTATGTGACAGATACCTATGTATTTGTGACCCTTGTGCCTGTGATCCTGAGCAGACATTTGCAGCAGATTTATTACTGAAGTATGACAGATTTTCACTTTAAACAAGTACATGAATTCAATATTTTTTTCTGGTATATACAGTAGGCTCAGTAACATTACTTACCTCTAATGCAAATTCGAAAATAGTCATATAGATGGGACTGTAGAGGTGCTAAAGACAACATTAAACAATTTAAAATCATACTTTCTATTCAATAAATGAAAAAATAACATTTTATTTTAGCCTTACATGGGTGTACTACAGCAGACACAGCCGCTGCTCCCAATTTGACACTTTTTTGGGGACGTGTGTACGTAGATTGAAGGTAATATTTTGTACATTGCAACTGGATGTGCAATGAATATTGCAAGCCCATAGCTAAACCCCCCTCCTTTTGATGGGGATCATAGCCACGAAATTCCAATCGTCTGTAGCAATTCCAACGCGCGAAATTCCGACGCATGCTCGGAAACAATTCGACGCCTGCTCGGAAGCATTGAACTTAATTTTCTCGGCTCGTCGTAGTGTTTTACGTCACCGCGTTCTTGACGGTTGAAAGTTCAGAGAACTTTTGTGTGACCGCGTGTATGCAAGCCAAGCTTGAGCGGAATTCCGTCGGAAAACCCATCCAAGGTTTTTCCAACGGAAAATCCGATTGTGTGTACGTGGCATTAAAGTGGTTGTAAAGGCTTGTTTTAAAAAAAAATAACAATAATGTTATACTTGCCTCCTCTGTGCAAGGGTTTTGCACAGAGTAGCCTGGATCCTCCTCTTCTCGGGTCCCTCTTTGCTGCTCTTAGTCCCTCCCTCTTTTGAGTGCCCCTCAGCCAGCAGCTTGCTACAGGGGTCGCCCAAGCTGAGTCAGAGCTCCGTGTATTCATTCAGACAGGAAGCCCCGACCTGGCCCGCCCCCTCTCTCCCCTGATTGGCTGACTGACTTTGATTGACAGCCACGGGAGCCAATAGCGCCACTGCTCTGTCTCTGCCATTCAGGAGCAGTGTATTGGATGGCTGAGGGGATTGCGGACATTGCTGGAGAGAGAAGGATCCTAGGTAGGTAATTGGGGAGGTAAGTACGGCCCACAACAGAGCATTAGGAAGGAGCATGCATACTCCAAACATGCGCATCTCTCGCTGACCCTGTACCCGGAAGTGACATCTCTGTGTATCGTGCACCGCTGATCTCTGTCCCAGCTTTCCTGGAACGCTGTGAACCAACAGTGCGACCGGATCACAGGCATCCACACAAGCCACCAACAGCAAGCGACACCAGGCATGACCCCGGGACAGTGCGGATGATCCTTATTCATTATGCTGGAAAAATTGCTTGTCTATGAGTGCTTCCATATCTACTTTTATTGATTAAGTGTTTCATTGCTATACTTAGAAGGCGCTGTTTTTGTCTTGCTTTAGGTCATTGGGGGGGGGGGGTTGCTGGGGAGGCTGCTACACACAGAAGGTTTTTTATCTTAATGCATAAAATGCATTAAGATGAAAAAAAACTTCCACCTTTACAACTACTTTAAGCTGTAAATATAATTCTGAGATCACCCGTGGTTCCTCTCCTTGTGTGTCTCCCCCATAGGCAAGCACCAGATGTCATAGGGTCTATATCAGCCGTTCTCAACCAGGGTTATGTGGTTTCTCCAGGGGTAGCTAGGGTTTCCTTGAACTGTGGCTAACTCACCTCCCATCTGATCTGGTATCTGCTCAGTTCAATGTCCAATGCCACTTGGCAGAGCCAAGGGCATGACTGCAAGGGAGTCATTCTGGCCAGCACTGTAAGGAGGGCATTCTTCTCTCTTACTACTACCAATAATAGAGGCATTTTCTTAATGACTATTGGAAGACTAATCTTACCAAGGGTTCTCTGAGATCCAAAAATTATTTCAAGGGTTCTTCTGGGGTAAAAAAGGTTGAGAAAGGCTGGTCTAGATAATGATCAATACTAGATTCCAGAAAGGGTGTCTATAAGGTACAGTTGGACCTTGGATTATGAGCATAATCCGCTCCAGGAGAATGCTTGTAATCAAAAGCACTCGCATATCAAAGCGAGTTTCCCCATAGAAGTCAATGGAACCATAGATAATTCATTCCGCATTGACTTCTATGGCATGCAATACCGCATGTGGCCAGAGGTGGGAGGCACCAGGGAGCCTCGGAAATACTCAGGGACAACTCGGCTGATTTCGGAAACCCTCAGAAAGGTTTGGAAACACTCTGGAACGGAGTATTTCCGAGTATTTCCGAGTGATTCTGAGTATTTCTGAATGGCTCGGAACAGCTCCGAACCGTTGTCACCGGCGCCCTCGCACCTCTGGCCATATGTGGTACTGCACACCCCATTAGCTTGAATTCTGCTCATTTTGCGAGACAAACCGAGTCAATTAAAAAAAAAAAGTTGCTCGTTATTCAATACACTCATTAACCACATTACTCGTAAACCAAGGTTCCACTGTAATTATAGCCACTTAGAAATTATTGCCAAAAATTAAGGTGATTATAAAGTCTCAAGGTTTTTCACCTTAATGCATTCTATAACATGTATAACATGTATAGCGGGGTGTTCAGTTTGGGGGAGTGTCTGAGTGGTAGTTAGGCTCAGACACACTACTGTTAGGGTTAATGGACCATTTCTGTGCCATGGGAGTTAGTATTGGTGTGTAGTTCCCTGGGGCCTACAGGTGGCGCTGTCGCCATAGGTCCGGGTTGAACCACAGTACAAGGTTGTGCCTTTTCTTGTCCCCTCTCGGCAGCAGTACGGCGGGGCGGGGAACCTGCTGTGCCTGTCGGGAGAGGGTGTAAAAAAGGGGCGGCCATCTTCCATGAGGGTCCGCGCCCAGGCACCTTTGGCCTGGGTGTGTGTGTGTGTCATCTCCGGGTGCCCTAGGCCCGGAGGCCGAGTTCCTGTTCCATCCCAAACACCTTCAGTCTGGGGTGAGGTACTAATTTGGAGGCCCGGAGCCCAGCACCTTCGGCTGGGTTCCGCCGGGGACTCCCAGGGTGCCGCCTTGCGAGGGGACCCGTATCTGGGACGAGGAGGCCAGGGAGGTTACCTGTACCGAAGACCCAGCGCAGAGTCGTGGTGACGGTGAGGACCTCTGGTAACTCTCCGGAGGGATGTCTTCTCCTTTACACGGGCCAAGTACTCTCTAGAAGGAAGTTCGCTTACAGGTCAGTGGCAGTGACCAAATAGGGGCGTGCCCTATTCACCTAGTCAGTGGCAGTGACTTTATTCACCCGGTCTGTGGCAGAGACCAACCTCACGGTCTGTGGCAGAGGCTCGTGCGCCAAAGCTGTTTGTGAAGCCTAAACAGTCAAAGAACCTGATTCAAGTTTGTGCCTGGACCTCCTTCCACCTAAGCTGTCCTGTGTCTTGCTCCAACCTGTCTGCTGTTAAAGAGGCATATTTATTATCCGTGTGAAGTAAATATAGAAGTTGGACTTTTAGTTGGTGTGGACAGTTACATTACTGGGGGAAACATAAGGACTTGCATCTACCTAAGGTAGAGGCGAGAATCATCCTCGGGAGGATTCAACTCCAGCCGCAGGCAGACCCGAAAACTAACACCGCTCAACCTCCTTACTCAGGAGGGTACAGGCTTGTGGTGCGGTATGCCTCTCCCCTCCCTGCGAGGAGCCGAAAACACACAAAAAGGCAGGTAGGGGGAGAGGTGAGGGCGCTACACATGTTTGTTATTTTTATTAAAAAAACAAACCTTTACAACCCCTTTAAGCCCCACATAGCGTTTGACAGGCAATACCACCATTAAATGTGACCTATACGAGTGAATGGTGCCACCCTGCAACTGTGCGCAGTGTACATGGTTGCGACGCCTTGCTTCAGCCTATTCATAGTTAAAACAGACAGACACTAAGAAGATGATTTATTGCCTTCCAGCTGCTTGTCAACAGAGAAAACCACAGCAGAGGGGCAGCAAGTGTGGTTGAGGCCTAACAGTGTTTACAACCCTTACCACACACTGGTAGATTATCATTATCACTTTGATTTTATTGATACCGTGGGACAATATTTCCTTAGTGGTAAATTGATTTATATCAAAATTAAATCCACATAAAATATAATTAAATGAACGCTTTTGTCACTGTCTTTGAAACAACATGATAACTGAATTGGAAGCCTGTACTTTGCTACATAATACTGAAGCCTCGTACACACGACCGAGAATCTCGTCAGGAAAAAACCTGACGTTTTTCCTGACGAGATTCTTGACAAGAATCTTGTCCCGGCCGAGTGTACACACGTACGATTCAAAAGAACCGCCGTTCTTTTGAATGGCACGAACGCGGTGACGTCATCAACTACGACGAGCATGCGCTTGTCACATTCAATGCCGTCGCCGCCATCTTGCTTCACCCTACCTATGCCTTGGAAGCTACCGCGCATGCGTCAAAGTCATTTCGAGCATGCGCAGGTTTCCACAGCGACAGGTAAGTATACACACGCTCGGGATTCTCATCGGGAAACAGGCCGACAAGAATCCCGACGAGAAAATGGAGAGCAGGTTCTCTATTTTTCTCGTCAAGGTGCTGGGCAGTTTTCATGGCGAGAAACCTAAAAGCCTCGTACACACGCACGGTTTACTCGGCAAGAAAGTTCTACCAGCAGTTTTCTTGTCGTTTCTTGAAGAGAAAACCGGCCGTGTGTACGAGGCTTGAGTCTGGCCCTGAGCTGCTTCCACCGCGTCACTGCAGACATTCAATGACAAGGTTTTGTTCCCCATCATTTTCCTCAGTGTTTGTATGTGTGGGAAAATTTGGGAAAATTGGGCACATGATAATTAAGGTTAGGGTGAAATGCCTGTCCTAACCACATTGAATGGATGTGTTTTAATCATCCCGCCGCAGCCTAGCACAGGACTGCTGGTAAGGAAGGTGTATTTATATAATGGTGACTGCTACAACAACACACATGTTAATTAGCTTGTGGGTTCAGGCAGTGTCTGTGGTACCAGAGGAATATAAACACTGTGAGAGAAAAAAACAGCAATCATGGGTCATTCTAAACATTTTAATAGGATATCATTATGTGTGCATTTACTGTTTGCTTTGTATAGTATTTCAGATAAATAACTTGTTACACAGAGCAAAACCTTTTTTTCAAATGGCAGGTTCACACTAGTGTGCATAAAAAGGTAGGTAAAAGCTCATGTGCATTCACCTGCTTTTACGTCAGTTTTTATGTGCATTTTCCTGCATTTCCATGTTTTGTTTTGTTTTTTGTTTTGTTTACATATCACATTTGGCTGCATTGTTTTTTTTAATGTGAGTTTTCTGGAAGCTGTTACTATGCAGGCTTTTCACCAGCCACCAATCAGTTTTCTTTTTTCTTTTTTTTTTTTTTGCATCCTGCTGCGTTAGTTTACTGTGAGTTTTTTTATTCCAACTGCTTTTTTGAGCTGCAGAGCAAAAAAATACAGTCTTGTTGCAGTTTTCCACAACGCTCTACGTACACCGATCTGTGGGGGTTATTTACGAAAGGCAAATCCACTTTGCACTGCAAGTGCACTTGTAAGTGCACTGAAAATGCACTTGGAAGTGCAGTTGCTGTAGATCTCAGGGGAAGATCTGAAATGAGGGGAAGCTCTGCTGATTTTATTATCCAATCATGTGCAAGTTAAATGTTGGTTTTTATTTTCCTTGCATGTCCCCTTTAGATCTATGGTGACTGCACTTGAAAGTGCACTTGCAGTGCACTTATAGTGCAAAGTTGATTTTCCTTTCGTAAATAACCCCCCTGTGTTTCCAGACAGCTACAAATACTGTAGCTGCTGACTTTTAATATTAGCACACTTACCTGTCCAAAAATCCAGCGCTGTTTTCACCCGAGACAATTTTACATTCAGATCTCAAGTGCTGCAGCCGCCATCTCCACTAAGCTTCCCTGCTGCGTAAAGCGCGCTGCGCTTTGTGAATGAGTCGGCTGCGGGGGAAGGAGGAGGAGGGGGACCAAACTTCCAACTCAATTTGCAGAAGTGGGAGCGAGTACCTGTCAAAACCAGGTACCCGCTCTCGCCCAGAAGGTACCAAATGTGGCAGCGGAGGGGGGGAAGAGGCAGACAAGCGGAGCTTCCCCTTTTGGGTGGAGCTCCGCTTTAAGAATACATAGTTAAATCGTTTTTTTTTAAACAAGTGACACTTTCAGCCTGCAGTGTATGGCTAGCTTTGGTTGTAGAGCAGGAACAAAAGTCTATACTTCGAAAGTACCAGAAAAAAAGGCTGATCATTAATGAAAAAGTTATCTCAAAATCTGTTTTTTTTTTTAGACTAAACAGTTTTCAAACTGTCCCATCCTCAAAGTCTGTAAACTGGTTTGATCTTTAAGGGGGGGTAAAACCATAAAGTGAGTCAGCTGCACAGGTTTGTCTGAAAAAAGATAAGTTTATTTTTTGAGAATCATTCAGTCTGCAGCTTTAATAACACTGCAGTAGGCTGTTAGAGCAAAACAGCTCCCTCTCGTGGCTATTGTAGAGTAATGCAATCACTCTAACAACCATTCATGGTAAACTTCAAACATAATTGTTAAATGATATGGCTGGTAGGTTGTAAAATGATATTTTTGAACAATTGAGAATGGGGGAGGAAAGTGTCTGCAAGTTTATCTCATATATTGCAGTTTAATAAACAGCAGCTGTGTAGTAATTATATTGTGAAAAAACTAGCCCAATTTTCCTTTCTATTGTCAAGTGTTGGTTGGAAAGAATTGTTAAACTGTGTGTTCAGTTAGTGATATCACAGGTCTCAATCTACCTCATTAGTAAGCAATCTTGGGATATGATTGATTGGAAACTCTTGTGTGCTTATTTGTTCGGTCTAAGAATTCCACACAGATTCTTTTATATCTGGATCATCCAAAAACTGGCTAAATTTGGGGCGAGATGAAGACCGCATAAACCACGAAATCCTCCTGCAGTTTCAAGGTTGAGTCAGAGGATTATCTACGTTCATTCCTTGAAGTTTTTTTTCTTTTTGTTACGTTTTTTTCTTTTTTAAACAGTGAGTTGTTTCAGTTTGTCTGCTCATAATTGTACATCATTAAGATATGTGAAAAGCACAATTAGTGTTCTTAGTAAAGTATGGAGAAGTGATAGTGTGCTTAATGCAGGAGCTGCTAGCAAGCAGTTTTCACCTATCATCAATTCAAATCAGTTAGAATAATAAAATACTGTTGCTGTTTGGTTGATATACTGTAGATTAATTTATTTGGTACAGACTACAGAAAATGCATTAAAGTGTATATAGCACCTCCTTACCCCTAGGTAGGGGTTGAGGACTCCAGGTGGCTCACTGGGCTAGCGTTTCACTTCAGGTCGAAATTCCTGACTTTTTGTGGAGTGGAAGAAATTGGGCACCAAATAATTTAGAAAGTTTAACATCGTTTACGATAGCACCATAACAGGACTCAGTGCTTTGAAGAGAGATAAGAAAACTCTTCAGATATATGTGCCCAGCTCAAATTTCATGAATCGGGTTTACATCCACTTTAAGGCAAGTGTCATTCGTGTCTATATTTGTGGCGGCTGGTGCTAAAAAAAATTGGGGGGGCGCAAACAAACTAAAGAAAAATTGAAAAAAAACCTCATCAATTGCAGCCACTGTGCCATCAAATGCTGCCACTGTGCCATCAAATGCAGCCACTGTGCCATCAAATGCAGCCACTGTGCCATCAAACGCTGCCACTGTGCCATCAAACGCTGCCACTGTGCCATCAAACGCTGCCACTGTGCCATCAAACGCTGCCACTGTGCCATCAAACGCAGCCACTGTGCCATTAAACGCAGCCACTGTGCCATCAAACGCAGCCACTGTGCCATCAAACGCAGCCACTGTGCCATCAAACGCTGCCACTGTGCCATCAAACGCTGCCACTGTGCCATCAAACGCTGCCACTGTGCCATCAAACGCTGCCACTGTGCCATCAAACGCAGCCACTGTGCCATCAATTGCAGCCACTGTGCCATCAATTGCAGCCACTGTGCCATCAATTGCAGCCACTGTGCCATCAATTGCAGCCACTGTGCCATCAAATGCAGACACTGTGCCATCAAATGCTGACACTGTGCCATCAAATGCTGACACTGTGCCATCAAATGCTGACACTGTGCCATCAAATGCTGACACTGTGCCATCAAAAGCTGAGACTGTGCCATCAAAAGCTGAGACTGTGCCATCAAAAGCTGAGACTGTGCCATCAAATGCTGAGACTGTGCCATCAAATGCTGAGACTGTGCCATCAAATGCTGAGACTGTGCCATCAAATGCTGCCACTGTGCCCATCAAATGCTGCCACTGTGCCAAATGCTGCCAGTGTGAGTGTGCCCCCCGCCCACTTGCTGTCTGCCCAACACTTACCCTGTCTTGTGGGGCAGCGGGTGATGGCGAAGAGCAGGGTCCTTCATGTCTCCTGAGTCCTGCACTTCTCCCGACCTCATGTCCCGTCAGGCGTCCAATAGCGGTGCCTGTTGTTTTAGCCAATCAGGTGCCAGGTAACCAGACCTGAGCAACCTGATTGGCTGAGAGGCGGGTCAGTGTTATGCCCTGTACACATGATCGGATTTCCGATGGAATAAAATCTGATGGATTTTTCCATCGGAATTCCGATGAAGCTGACTTTCATCAGTCTTGCCTACACACCATCAGTCAAAAATCCGACCGTCCCAAACGCCGTGACGTAAAGCACTCCGAAGAGCCGAGAAAAATTAAGTTCAATGCTTCTGAGCATGCGTCGACTTGATTCTGAGCATGCGTGGGTTTTTTCTCCGATGGAGTTCCCCATGGACGATCGGAATTTGCTATCGTTTTTTTTCCATCGGTAAAATTTAAAACATGTTCTATTTTTTTATACCGATGGAAAAAAAAAACGATGGGGCCCACACACGATCGGTTTGTCCGATGAAAAAAGTCCATCGGTCTTTTTTCATCAGGAAAACCGATCGTGTGTACGCGGCATGAGGGAAGCGATGTATTCGGTTCCCTAACACAAAACTGAGTAATCAGCGAACGCACAGCAGTGCGCCCGCTGTTTAACCTTTTGGAAGCCTATTAGAGCCTATGGCTCTAATCAGGTGCTTCCACAACACACCCACTGCTGTAATTCATATGCCCGGCGCCTGACAAGGGGCCGGGCACATGAATAGGGGGTGGCAGCGGTGACCATAGATAGATTCATGCAATGCATGAATCTATCTATGGTGAGAGAGAGAGTGACAGGAGAGGGGGGAGGCGCTTCTGCGCTCTTTATGGACGCACCGCCACTGGTCTATATAGTCAAAACTTTTTTTATTATAATTATTTTCAGCAGAAAAAGGAAGGATTGAACCTTGGTCCGTATTTTTTTTTCCTGTGTCCTATGAGATTTTCCGTCACATCCTGTCCAAAAGACGCAACATGAAGTGCAAAGAAATATCAAATTTTTTTTTATTTATTTTTTTATACTTTTTGACAGTTGGTACTAAAACAGAGGCCCCTACATCTTGTTAGGGTGACAGCTGAAATTTATGGGGATTTGGTACTGGGAATCCTGGAAAAGAGGAATGGCTGCTGAAGTATGAAGTAGGAGATATAAGAAACTAGCATATTGGTCAAATCAACAGCAACAAAGCAAACCTGAAATATTGACATTTTGTTTCTGAGCTGAGCCTAGGCAGATATGAAATATTTATGAGTAATCTTGAGAGTAAACAACCAATATTTTGGTGCATTTTAACTCACCATTTTTCCATTTAGTACTAGGGCTCTTTCACACGGAGGTCCGTTCAGGTCCGCCTGTCAGTTTTTTAGGCGGACCTGAAACGGATCCTCCATGCACCCCTATGGAGGCACGGATGTCAGCGGAGACATGTCCGCTGACATCCGCTCCGCTCCGCTCCGCCAAAGTGTGACGGAGGAAAACCCTATTTTTCCTTCCGTCGGCGGAGCGGATCGGATGACAACGGACTCTACGGTCCGTTGTCATCCGATTCCCCATAGGGGAGAGCGGCGCTCTGACAGGGCGGTCCCTGCACAGTGTGCGGGGACCGCCCAGTCATCCGTCGGCTCAGCGGGGATCAACGGAGCGATCCCCGCTGAGCAAGCGGAGCTTCACGGGGCGGATCTGCACGGATCCGCCCCGTGTGAAAGGGGCCTTATGCAGTTTTTTTGAAATACCTCAATTAGTACAAATACCATAATACAACTTTATGGCTACTAGATGGAGCTGATGATCATAGGAAACCACTGTATTAACCACTTGAGCTCCGGAAGGTTTTACCCCCTTCCTGACCAGGCCATTTTCTGCGATACGTGACTGCAGTATTTTAACTGACAATTGCCTGGTCGTGCGACGCTGTACCCAATTACATTGTTTGTAATTTTTTTCCCCACAAATAGAGCTTTCTTTCGGTGGTATTTGATCAACTCTTTTTTTTTTTTAAGAGCACAATAAAAACCACAAAGACAATTTTGAAAAAAAAATATATATATTTTTTACTTTCTGCTATAAAACATACCCAATAAAGTTTTGGCCAATGTGTATTCTGCTACATATTTTTGGTAAAAAAAAATCCCAATAAGTGTGTGTAATATATATATATATATATATATATATATATATTTTTTTTTTTACTAGTAATGGTGGCGATCAGCGGGACTATGATATTTTGTGGCAGACAAATCAGACACCTGACACTTTTTGGGCACCAGTGACACTAATACAGTTATCAATGCTAAAAAAAAATGCACTGTCACTGTACAAAAGACACTGGCAGGGAATGGGTTAACATCGGGGGCGATCAAAGGCTTAAATGTATGCCTAGGTTATGCTTACTCACTCTGGGGGAGGTGCTTTGACTAGGGGAAGGCAGAGCCTTCCCTGCTGATAGAACGGCAATCTGCCTTGTTTACATAGGCAGACTGCTGTTCTGCTTGTGTCCCGAATGATCGTGGGTCCCGGCAGACATCAAGTCCACTGGACCCGCTGATTGGCTCACAGCGGGAGTAGGTCTCTGGCGGTGTGCACGTGCACCACCATACCCGGAAGTGTCAGATCACGTACTAGGTATGTGATCTGGCACAGAGCGTCCCCTCTGCCGCAGTAAATGTACGTGTGGCAGTCGCAAACTCACTTTTGGTTGGACTGCAAGCCGCAATCCCAACCCTGCACTACTCTCTTGCTTCTGGATAGGCCCTCAGACAGCCTAGCAGCCAGATGTGTCCAGGATAGGCCCAATTTCCGGCCTACCAGCTAGGGCTGGGGAAAAAATCTATTTAAATCTTGAATCGATTTGAGAGGTCAAATCGATAAAAAATTTCAGCAAATCGTTTTTTTTTTATATTTTTTTTTCACCAGAACCGGTGTTGTGGAGATTTTTATGGAAATGTATTAACCACTTCGCGCCCGGGCCATATGAAAAAGACGTCCGCAAAGCTCCCATTTACTCCCGCGATGCGCGCCACCGCGGGCGCGCATCGGGGAAAAGCTGTGCCTGCCGTGTCAGGCGGGTGCCGATGCGCGTGCCTGGCGGCCGCGATGTCCGCCAAGTACGAGCGATCGGCTGTCACAGAGCCAGGGACGTGGATCTCTGTGTGTAAACACAGAGATCCACGTCCTGTCAGGGAGAGGAGACGGATGGTGTGTCCCTTGTACATAGGGACAACCATCAGTCACCTCCCCCAGTCAGTCCCCTCCCCCCACAGTAAGAACATCTAGCAGGGAACATATTAACCCCTTGATCGCCCCCTAGTGGTTAACCCCTTCCCTACCAGTCACATTTATACAGTAATCAGTGCATATTTATAGCACTGTTCGCTGTATAAATGTGAATGGTCCCAAAAATGTGTCAAAAGTGTCCGATGTGTCCGCCATAATGTCACAGTCACAAAAAAAATTAAAAAAAATCGCAGATCGACGCCATTACTAGTAAAAAAACTAAATAAAAAAATAATAAGAAAAAAAAATATCATAATTCTATTCCCTATTTTGTAGGCGCTATAACTTTTGCGCAAACCAATCACTATACGCTTATTGCGATTTGTTTTTTAACCTAAAATATGTAGAATACGTATCGGCCTAAACGGAGGAAAAAAATAGTTTTTTTTAAAAAAAATTGGGATATTAATTATAGCAAAAATTAAAAAATATTGTGTTTTTTTCAAAATTGTCGCTCTATTTTTGTTTATAGCGCAAAAAATAAAAACCGCAGAAATGATCAAATACCACCAAAAGAAAGCTCTATTTGTGGGAAAAAAGGACGTCAATTTTGTTTGGGAGCCACGTCGCACGACCGCGCAATTGTCATTCAAAGCGTGACAGTGCTGAAACCTGAAATTTCGCCTGGGCAGTAAGGGGGTTATGTGCCCAGTTGTCAAGTGGTTAATGTATGTTGTCAGATGTCCCCCCAGTGTCAGTTTTGCTGTAATGCGCTCATCTAAGCGTATTTGCACATACAGACGTTGGTGGAAGACCAATGACGGGAAAATCTTCCTATGGAAACAGCGATGTTTGCTCCATTTAGAGATGTTGTTTTGCGCCCCGTTGGGGGAACTGGCCGGCCCCTGGCGGGGGGTGTTAAATGACTCTGAGCGCACAGATCTGTGTCCACAGGAACAGTAGCATAACTATAAAATAGTTGTGGTCCATTTGAGGCATAATTATTGTGTAGTTCCCATCATTGGTTAATGTCACTGCTAGTCAATTTACATGTACATTTATCTGTTTGAAAGGATGTCCTTGTATGGTCATTCTTCTGTGTAGAGGGGACATGCTGTGATGTCCCCGCCCATGGGGGAGGTGACTAGTTGCTACAACCAATCACCTCCTGTCTTGAGATCTTTTGAGTTTAATAAAAGCCTATTAGTAGGCTTTGGCTAGACAGTCTTTGCTGGAATGGCCTGATAAGAAGATAAGACCTGTGTTGGTGGTTTCCTTGATTGAATGATGGAATGAACGGTGAGTGGACTTTAGCAAACTTAACTTAAAGATAGCATTATTCCAAAAAGATGAATCTAAAGTGTGTGCTTATAGAGCACAGGAATTATAGGCTGTGTGCTCTGCAAACAGCCTAGGAATTCCACAACACCGGCACGGACACCGGGCCGGTCCTGAGGAGCTGCGGGCAGGAGTTTTTGGGCGAGGCCACTGCTTCGGCCTAGTTCGCGAGGCCAGACACCGCGGACTAGGCCGAAGCCGCGGCCTCGCCTAAAAACTCCTGCCCGCAGCCCCCCAGGACCGGCGCAGCGTGCATCAAAAAAAATTTTGGGGAGAAAATCTCCCAGCTCTACTACCAGCCCGGGCAATACGACACACATCCACCCAGACAGCTGTCCAGGTGGCACAGAACCTAGATCACCTGACTCCACCCAAATATATAGGTTCTCCCAGAAGGCCAAGGGATTCAAGAACACCCCTGTCCATTGGCTGACCTTGGGTTGCCCTTCTCATATCTAGTACCAACAAGTACCCGGCCACCTAGTGGTAGAAGAGAAAAGTGCAACAAGGCCAAACTTAGGGAGAAATCAATAGATCTCTATCAATCAACCAGGATAACTACGCCTGGCAATTAAATTTGTGAGGAGCTCCCTGACTAAGCTACAGGGTGCTACATAAATAAGAAAATTAGGCAACTAAAGCTGGATACAGATAGATTCAAATTTGTCCAATTCAGAAAGGAAAGGCCAAATTTCAATCCATTTATGACCATTCCCACTCCACAGAAGTTGATCTAATGATTGACTTCTCTCAAAGAGGAATGCTGGAAAACTTTCATTCAATCAGCAGCTGTAGCCAAACAGCTGCAGCACTGATCAGTGTACTCAGACAGAGGAGGAGTCCCTGCAGTCAGAATACCCAGAAATGACCTATGTATGGCCAACCTTAGGTTTTATACACACAGCCATACTGGAGTTGCACAGTGTTCAGAGTCTGCATAATGCTATTCTCGGGATCGACTGCCACCACATACAGCCATCCATTGCAATACATAAAAAAAGATACTAAAATAGCCTGGCCCTCCTTCCTAGTATCACTCTGCGCTTGTGGATTAAATACCGTGAAGATATAAACAATAGAAAAATGTATAAATAAACAGCAGCTGCTTAAAATAAATGCACATATAAAAAAAAAACAGTGTTTATAAAACTCGTTTAAAAGAGTTCAGACTAAAACTGTAGCAGCGCTACGGACAAAAGTTTGTATGTTCGTCTTCTATAACAATTGCTTATATAGGTGATGAAGTAGTGGATGGTGAGTCTAGTTGTATTTAATCCAATTCTTATTCTTAGTGCTCCTTTCACCAAAGTGTATTACACCGCGTGGGGGGATTTTCGAAAGTCCCCTTCAGGGGGCGCACTCACCAGATATAAGAGAAATGCAAGCCTAGATAAACCATCCTCCTTCAGCAATGATACAATCAAAATTCCTTTTCTTCTCCACCATAAACTCCACACGATAACACAGGTATATGTAAGGGTAAAGAATATGTCCACATAGGGTAATATTGTATAGACAATTTATTGAAAAATAAGACCCTTTAGTTCCCCCTTTACATAATCTGCGTACCACAATAATATATTGTACAGGCAATAAAATGGAACAAAACGAGCACTTCAGCGCTAGGAACTTGCCCCTGATGAACGCTGGACGTCAGATCCTATCAGCGTTTCCTGTGAGGCAGGTCCTGGAACGCATCCGCGTCACTTCCGGTTTGCTAAGCTGTGTTGGTCACGCCCTGACGTTTCGTCACTTCCTGACTTCTTCTGAGAGCCCTCACAGGAAACGCTGATAGGATCTGACGTCCAGCGTTCATCAGGGGCAAGTTCCTAGCGCTGAAGCGCTCGTTTTGTTCCATTTTATTGCCTGTACAATATATTATTGTGGTACGCAGATTATGTAAGGGGGGAACTAAAGGGTCTTATTTTTCAATAAATTGTCTATACAATATTATATAAAAAAAGGGGGAAAGAGGGGTATGCCTGATTCACATAGAGCCAAATTGAGTAATTAATACCAAAGGATAGATGCGTCTGATTAAAGGACGGGATCCTCCTAACCAAACATCAACTGGAAAAAATGCAGGGGAAAGGGAAGGGAATTGGGACAGGGCCCAATAAGACGGTTATACGGTGAATCAACCACTATTCAATTGGTATTTGAAAAAATAGAAAAGACTTTATTGTTGAATGCTAATTGAACACATATCATCCTAATAATATACATGGAAACATAAAGGAGAAAAGGTTTCTCACGTATAGTAACACACTAGAATAAAAGAATATAGACATGGAAAAAACTTTGCACAGTGCACTGTTGGAAAGGATTAAAACGATGACCAGAGTGGACTAGGGCCACCTGCTCTACTGCTCCCTTAACCTTGCTGAGAATGAGCATTCAATGTCCGGACATAATTGATGTCTTATATAAAGGCCTACTAAGCATGCTACATGAAATAACAACTGTAAATGATGATCACTGCTGTCTAAAAAAACAGTTCAAACAGAAACGTATGGTGGTTGCTGCTACAGATAAGTAGCTACTTAGATCAAAGTCCAATCCTGAACTTGTATCAAGCTGATTTGGTTGAGGTTTAACAGTGTTCAACAGATATGTAGCAGGCTCTATGTACCTGGGGATGTGCTTGTAATTGATAGTAAAGAAAGTGGCGAAGAATATATGCCTTATCAATGAGCACCTATCATATTGCACGCCAAGGTATCACATAGAGCTCCTGTAGGGGAAGGTCTGTTGTCGGCAGTCTCTGTAAAGGCACTATAAATAGACCCTAATGCACGCCAGATATGGTGTAGTTAGGTTGCATAAAAGATGGTAACCATATAATGATTAGCTGGCTTACCCATCCATGGCATAAGACCGGCGATCTTGCTGACTGTAAGGTCTTAATATGGCCGTGGCTGCTGGGGTGAGAGGAAGTCTCCAAGCAGTGTAACTAACGTAGTGCTGCTGCTGGAAGCGGGGATCACTTTGGCTTGTGTAGAGCTGCTGTATAGACGGCATCTCTCCGTCAGGTCACGTGTTGCCGCTATAGTGTGCGTAGCAGTAGACGTTTGCCTGGAGCCGACACGCTGTGTTGTCTAGAGCAGTAGAAGCCTGTGTACTTCCAAATTGAGCCTCTGGGGACCAAAACAGACCGTCCCTATCTGTCCTTAGTAGGATAGCAATATAATGGTGCGGAGGTGCTCATTCAAAGGGAAAGGAGAGGAGCAAGCGGGGCTAGTCTGGACTCAAAACAACAGCGTCAGGACATGACGCGTTTCGTGACGAATATGTCACTTCATCTTGATGTGTTGGTGGACCTATTATGCTCCTATTAAATAGCCATGTTTAGCCAATTGCGAGTAAGGTACCACTAATTGACGGAGTAGCGTCATCTTGTGGTCACAACAGATAGTGATAATATCCATGTCAAAATATTAACAGATTTACAAAACTAAAAATATATAGTTAAATTATCCACAGGAAAAAATATATTTAACAAAAGTTAGACAGTGGGCTTAGTGAAGACAAATGTCTAAGTATTGTATATTGCATATTAATCATTGGTTGACTTAACCAACCATAATTTAGATGTTAATAAATTAGGCACTCACACTGAGAGAGGTTGACGGTTCAAAGGGAAGGGAGGGGGGGGGGGAGGGGGGGGGGGAAAGGGAGGGGTATTGGGGGGGAAAAAAAAACACAAATAAATGATGATCACTGCTGTTTTAGACAGCAGTGATCATCATTTACAGTTGTTATTTCATGTAGCATGATTAGTAGGCCTTTATATAAGACATCAATTATGTCCGGACATTGAATGCTCATTCTCAGCAAGGTTAAGGGAGCAGTAGAGCAGGTGGCCCTAGTCCACTCTGGTCATCGTTTTAATCCTTTCCAACAGTGCACTGTGCAAAGTTTTTTCCATGTCTATATTCTTTTATTCTAGTGTGTCACTATACGTGAGAAACCTTTTCTCCTTTTATGTTTCCATGTATATTATTAGGATGATATGTGTTCAATTAGCATTCAACAATAAAGTATTTTCTATTTTTTCAAATACCAATTGAATAGTGGTTGATTCACCGTATAACCGTTTTATTGGGCTCTATACAATATTACCCTATGTGGACAATCCATTGCAATACGTTAGAAAAGAAAGCTGTGTGAGGTAGTGCGCTGAGGGTTGTGTAAAGTACCTTCATGCAGCATTCACATATGCACTATGCGCAGATAATATGCATTCAAAGAATATGTCGGTGTGCATGCAGGTACTTTACGCCAACCCTGCCGAGGACACTTAACCTTCGGGTGAAACAAAGAAATTTGCAAAATGATTAAGAATAGTCATGAGCTATGCAGTGGAACGTACGTCCATCAACTGGACACACTGAGCGGGATTTGATGCGCCAATTTACAGGTGCCCCTCTCGTTATAACATAGCAAATTATGGAGCACTCGGCCGGCCAGTACAACTTTAAATGCATTTTCTTAATCTGACTGCATGCACGACAGGAGTATACACCACTTCACTGTGCAGACACCAAATGTACACTCATCAACCAAACGAGCATGGCTAAGACAATAATTATAAAATCCTCTGCTTGTGGCTCAGTCTGTACCCACTGTATGGCTGCATTAGATTGTCAGCCAGTCCAAAAGCCTCATCTGCCACAATAACCATTTGAAGACTCAGCTCTACTGTGCATGGGCCTATTTGGGGGGGGGGGGATCTGGAGGAGTCCTTCATATGGGTGACGTCCCATGGCAGGCTCTCTGACTATGCATCTTGGCTGCTGTAGGTTCTGACATCCGCACATATTAACCGCTTGCCGACTACCTCACTCAGAAGTATGGTGGCAAATAGTGATGAGCCGAACACCCCCGGGTTCGGTTCGCACCAAAACCCGCGAACGGACCGAAAGTTTGCACGAACATTAGAACCCTATTAAATACAATGGATGCGAACGTTCGGATTCTAAAGTGCTAATTATAACGACTATTATCCATGTTATTGTCCGAAACAGAGTTTGGGAACCCGGCTTCTGCACCAGGGGACATGTATCAATGCAAAAAGAAGTTTTAAAAACGGACGTTTTCCGGGAGCAGTCATTTTAATGATGCATAAAGTGAAAAAAAAAAAGTCAAATATTCCTTTAAATATTGTACCTGGGGGGTGTCTAAAGTATGCCTGTGAAGTGCCACATGTTTCCCGTGTTTAGAACTGTCCCTACACAAAATAACATTTCTAAAGGGAAAAAAGCCATTTAAAACTGCTTGCGGCTTTAATGCAATGTCTGGTCCCGGTAATATGGATGAAAATCTTTAGGAAAAATGGCATAGCTACCCCATCAACCCCCCCCCCCCCCCACCCCAGCCCATTACCAGCCCCTTTGGGGAACCCCGCACACAAAATAAAAAAGGACCTATATACTCTGAACAGCCGTATACAGGCGGTGCATACAAGACAGGGACTGTAGGTTTGTTCTTATGTAGAATCTGTTTGTAATTTTGAACAGCTGCATTGTTTAAGTGGAGCTCCATGCCAAATTCCTTTTTTTTAGCTTTTTGTAAAACATAGGGAACGGTTATCACCCCTGTAACATTTGTTTTGCTGTCTGTGCCCCTGTTCAGAACATTTCACCTCACTTTGCGTCCCAATGACAACTGTTTTTGAAATGTGGTGTTTTTATTGAAACAAGGATTGGTGATAAAGCATCAGTAGAGAGGAGACACCTTTCTCCCATATTAATTCTTACAGGAGAGAATTTTCCTTCCAAGGGGTAGATTTCCTCTCACTTCCTGTTGTCTTCTTCCGTTTGCAAGTAGTAGTAGTTTGTAAGTTGGATGTTTGAAAGTAGGGACCTTCCGTATATACTCTGCAGAAATTGGCCCCTTAGGTGTTGGTGTTGGCACAACACTGAAAGCACTCACAGTTATTCTTGGTGGGTGATGGAACGCCCTGCTGTCAACTATAATATCAGGAATTGTAATAACATATAATTGTTGATCAGTGGTAGTAAAAATTGGGCCTTTGATGGTGGTGCTGGTGCCACAACACTGTAAGGCCTGACATTTACTCTTGGTGGGCGCAGCAATGGTCCCTGCTGTGAATTATTAGATCAATAATTATAATTGCATGCCCCTGTTGAACAGGGGCTGAAAAATTGGGCCTTTGGTGGTGGTGGTGGTGGTGATGGTGGTGCTGGTGCCACAACACTGTAAGGCCTGACAGTTACTCTTGGTGGGCGCAGCAATGGTCCCTGCTGTGAATTATTAGATCAATAATTATAATTGCATGCCCCTGTTGAACAGGGGCAGAAAAATTGGGCCTTTGGGGGTGGTGGTGGTGGTGATGGTGGTGCTGGTGCCACAACACTGTAAGGCCTGACAGTTACTCTTGGTGGGCGCAGCAATGGGCCCTGCTGTGAATTATTAGATCAATAATTATAATTGCATGCCCCTGTTGAACAGGGGCTTAAAAATTGGGCCTTTGGTGGTGGTGGTGGTGGTGATGGTGGTGCTGGTGCCACAACACTGTAAGGCCTGACAGTTACTCTTGGTGGGCGCAGCAATGGGCCCTGCTGTGAATTATTAGATCAATAATTATACTTGCATGCCCCTGTTGAACAGGGACTGAAAAATTGGGCCTTAGGCACTGGTGGCACAACACTGCAACCCCTCACAGATACTGTACTTGGAGCACAGCAATGAGGCCTGTTGCAAAGTATTGCATCAAAAATTTTAATTACACGCCCCTGTTAAACAGGGGCTGAAAAATTGGGCCTTAGCCACTGGTGGCGTCACCCATAAACCAAAATGATCTTCCAAGCTATCATCGTTAATCGTATCATTGAGGAGGAGGAGGAGGATAGCCAGTCAACATAACAGCACAGGCACTCAGCATCAGCATCAGTCTTGAAGGGATGTGACATTTTAAAATCAATTAGTCTGTTATATCAGCATCTGGTGTGTGGTAGCTGGTGGTGATCCAAGACTGGTTCATCTTGATGAAAGTCAGTCGATCAACCGAGTCGGTGGACAGGCGCACCCTGTGATCCGTGACAAATCCTCCAGCAGCACTGAATGTGCGTTCTGAAAGAACGCTGGATGCAGGACAGGCCAGTAGCTCAATTGCATACTGTGCAAGCTCTGGCCAGTGATCCATCCTCAAGACCCAGTAAGCCAGAGGATTTTTGGTGGGGAAGGTGTCCAAGTCTGACCTTGCCCCTAGGTATTCCTGGACCATGTATATCAGACGCTGGCGATGGTTGCTGGAACCGATCATACTTTGGGGCTGCGGACTAAAGAATTGTCTGAACGCATCGGTCAGACGGCCACCTTCCCCACCGCTCCTTCTTTGACTGCCCGAAGCCTCAGCAACTCGTTGTCCAGGACCAGGAGTTTGTAACCTCCCAGTCTCTGGGAACGCGTTGCACAGACCTTTCTGCAAGGCCTCCCGGAGTTGTCTCATCCTCTGCTCCCTCTGCGACGGTACGATAAGGTCCGCAACCTTACCCTTGTACCGTGGATCAAGGAGAGTGGCCAGCCAGTAATGGTCCCTCTCCTTGATCCGAAGAATACGAGGATCCTTCCGCAGACTTTGCAGGATCAGGGAGGCCATGCAGCGTAGGTTAGCTGAGGCATTCAGTCCGGAGTCCTCTGGGTCACTAAGGACGACATGATCCGCAGCCACCTCCTCCCAGCCACGTACAAGTCCACTGGTTTCTTGGGACTGTAAATCATCCCTAAAAGACTGCTGCTGATGATGCTGAGTGCCAGCCTCCACCTCCATGCTGACACAATCCTCCTCCTCCTCCTCCTCCTCTTCCTGTGCGATGGGTGGGACAGAAGGAACACTGTCTGGGTAAAGGGGGCCTTGAGAGGCAAGGAAGTCCTCCTCTTCCTGCCTCTGTTCTGCCTCAAGTGCCCTGTCCATTATTCCACGCAGCGTGTGCTCCAACAGGTGGACAAGAGGTACAGTGTCACTGATGCATGCACTGTCACTGCTCACCATCCTCGTGGCCTCCTCAAATGGTGCCAGGACAGTGCATGCATCCCTGATCATGCCCCACTGGCGTGGTGAAAAAAAACCGAGCTCCCCTGACCCTGTCCTGGTGCCGTAGTCGCACAGGTACTCATTGATGGCCCTCTGCTGCGTGTGCAGCCGCTGCAGCATGGCCAACGTTGAGTTCCACCTGGTGGGCATGTCACATATAAGGCGGTTCTTGGGCAGGTTCAACTCCTTTTGAAGCTCAGCCAGGCGAGCACTGGCATTATAAGATCTGCGGAAATGCACACAGACTTTCCTGGCCTGCCTCAGGACATCCTGTAAGCCCGGGTACCTGCCCAAGAACCGCTGCACCACCAGGTTAAGGACGTGAGCCATACAGGGCACATGGGTCAGTTGTCCCTGTCGGAGGGCGGAGAGGAGGTTGGTGCCATTGTCGCAAACCACCATTCCTGGCTTAAGCTGGCGTGGCGTCAACCACCTCTCGGCCTGCCCCTGCAGAGCAGACAGGACCTCTGCCCCAGTGTGGCTCCTGTCCCCCAAACACACCAGCACAAGCACGGCATGGCATGTTTTTGCCTGCGTACTTGCGTAGCCCCTTGAACGCCTACGGAGCACCGCTGGTTCCGAGGACAAACCACAGGAAGAGGCCATGGAGGAAGAAGAAGAGGAGGGGGTGGAGGAGAGAGGTGTGTCACAACCAGTAGTAGCATTTTGGAGGCGTGGCGGTGGAACAACCTCCAACACTACTGCACCTTGTCCTGCATCCTTCCCAGCTGCCAAAAGAGTGACCCAATGGGCCGTGAAAGAAAGGTAACGTCCCTGTCCATGCCTGCTGGACCATGAGTCAGCAGTAATATGCACCTTACCACTGACCGCCCTGTCCAGCGAGGCCAAGACATTGCCTTCCACATGCCTGTAGAGAGCCGGAATCGCCTTCCGTGCGAAAAAGTGGCGTTTGGGAACCTGCCACTGAGGAACCGCACATTGCACAAACTCACGGAAGGGGGCCGAGTCTACCAACTGAAAAGGCAGCAGTTGAAGCGCTAGCAATTTAGCCAAGCTAGCATTCAACCGCTGGGCATGTGGATGGCTGGGAGTGAACTTCTTTCGACGGTCCAGCAGCTGGGGCAGGGAAATTTGCCTGCTAGAATCGGACGTTGGTGTACTGCTAGCAGAGTGCCCGCAAGTACTTGCCTGTGACACACCTAATTCTACACCTTCATTCCTCTCAGAGCAGGTTTCAGAGAGGAGTGAAGGTATAGTGGGGTTGGAGATCCCAGCTGATGCGGTGCAAGAAGAGGTCAGCTTTGTTCTTTGGTGTGGGTCTTTAAGGTAGGCTTGCCAACGAGCTGCATGGCAGGTCAACATATGTCTGATCAAGCATGTGGTGCCCAAGCGGCTGATGTTTTGGCCACGCGATATACGCTTGAGACATATGTTGCAAACAGCAGCTGTGCGATCTGATGCACTCGCCTCAAAAAAGGCCCACACCAAAGAACTTTTTGAATGACGGGCAGAGGCAGCGCCCTGCACAGGCGGAGCTCTGCGGTGTGATTCCGTTGGTGTGCTGCCCATACGCTGGCCACTCAAGGGCATCCTGCCTCGTTGGAGATGTGCCTCCTCCTCATCCTCCTCCTCCTCCTCTCTCCTATTAGGCACCCACGTGGAGTCAGTGACCTCATCATCCCCTCCCTCCTCATCACTGGAGCCAATCTGGCAGTATGCTGCAGCTGCTGGAGCATGACTGCCAGATTGGTGTCCTTCTTGAGCATCCCCTCTCTCTGCTCTCACGCTGCTGCCTTCCTCTAGCTGGGTATCATCATCAGATCCTTCCAAACGCTGGGCATCCTCCTGGAGCATGTACCCAACACTGTGCTCAAACAGTTCGGGGGACTCCTCAGGAGGAGGACATGGTGGGTCTAGGGAAGGATTGACTAATGAAGATATTGATACCAGAGAAGAGGACGCTTTGGCAGCTGCTTTGCCAGTACCCTGAGCCTGGGTGAGAGAGGATGAGGAGGATGAGGTGGGCTTGGTCATCCACTCTACCAAGTCTTCGGCATGATGTGGCTCAACATGTCCAGCTGCCGAAAAGAAGGACAAGCGTGTCCCATGGCCATGTGCTGATGACAATGCACCGCGTCCACGACCAGCACTGTTGCCCCCAGACACAGAGCCTGCTTGCCCTCTTTTTTTGCCTCCTGACTGTCTGCCTCTCCTTGGTTGCCTTCCAGACATTTTAATGGATGGCCTGCAGGGAGATGGGAAAAAGAGCAATAAGGGCTACCTTCAGGTGTATACTGTGCAGGAGGCTTAGCAACAATGACACTGACACTGTCCCCTGCCTATCCTTCTCTGTCCCTAAACACAAGGATTGAAAATATGGTTCAGCAAAATAGTTTTAGAACAGAATAGCACACTGACACTTTCCCTCACTGTCCTACTCTGTCCCTCCCTACAAACAAGATTTAGCACAGAATAGCACACTGATAATTTCTACGAGTGTCCTTCTCTGTCCCTAAACTCAAGGATTGAAAATATGGAACAGCAAAATTGGTTTAGAACAGAATAGCACACTGTCAGTTTCACTCACTGTACCTCTCTGTCCCTAAACTCAAGCATTGAAAATATGGTTCAGCAAAATAGTTTTAGAACAGAATAGCACACTGACACTTTCCCTCACTGTCCTACTCTGTCCCTCCCTACAAACAAGATTTAGCACAGAATAGCACACTGATAATTTCTACGAGTGTCCTTCTCTGTCCCTAAACTGAAGGATTGAAAATATGGAACAGCAAAATTGGTTTAGAACAGAATAGCACACTGTCAGTTTCACTCACTGTACCTCTCTGTCCCTAAACTCAAGGATTGAAAATATGGTTCAGCAAAATAGTTTTAGAACAGAATAGCACACTGACACTTTCCCTCACTGTCCTACTCTGTCCCTCCCTACAAACAAGATTTAGCACAGAATAGCACACTGATAATTTCTACGAGTGTCCTTCTCTGTCCCTAAACTCAAGGATTGAAAATATGGAACAGCAAAATTGGTTTAGAACAGAATAGCACACTGTCAGTTTCACTCACTGTACCTCTCTGTCCCTAAACTCAAGGATTGAAAATATGGTTCAGCAAAATAGTTTTAGAACAGAATAGCACACTGACACTTTCCCTCACTGTCCTACTCTGTCCCTCCCTACAAACAAGATTTAGCACAGAATAGCACACTGATAATTTCTACGAGTGTCCTTCTCTGTCCCTAAACTCAAGGATTGAAAATATGGAACAGAAAAATTGGTTTAGAACAGAATAGCACACTGTCAGTTTCACTCACTGTACCTCTCTGTCCCTAAACTCAAGGATTGAAAATATGGTTCAGCAAGATTGGTTTAGAACAGAATAGCACATTGACACTTTCCCTCACTGTACCTCTCTGTCCCTACAAACAAGGATTAGCACAGAATAGCACACTGTCACTGACACTCTCCCTACCTATCCTTATTTGTCCCTAAACACAAGGAATCCAGGATTAGTAAAGGAAAAATAATGACACTGTCCCTGCCTATGCTTCTCTTTCCCTGCTCCGGAACACACTACACAAGGCCGCCGCGCTGGCGGCCTTTTATAGTGTGGGGCGTGTACTAAACCCCCTCAGCAATAATTGGCCACAGGCATCCTGCCTGTGGCCAATCATTGCTCTCCTCGCTGCCGGCGCTGTGATTGGCCAAGCATGCGGGGTCGCAGTGCATGCTTGGCCAATCACAGCGCCTGGATGACACTGCGATGGCGTAGTGCATTGTGGGCCGTTCGCGTCACTCGAATTTGGCGCGAACGGCCCAAATCGTTCGATCTTCGTCGAACGATCGAACAGCCGATGTTCGAGTCGAACGTATGTTCGACTCGAACACGAAGCTCATCCCTAGTGGCAAATGGCCTCTATGGTGGCAAATGTGCTGGATTATGTATTACTCCTTAATGTTACAAGGTCTCAGGTGTGAATGGGGAGCAGGTGTGTTAAATTTGGTGTTATCGCTCTCACTCTCTCATAGTGGTCACTGGAAGTTCAACATGGCACCTTATGGCAAAGAACTCTCTGAGGATCGGGAAAAAAGAATTGTTGCTCTACATAAAGATGGCTTAGGCTATAAGAAGATTGCCAAGGCCTTAATACTGAGCTGCAGCACGGTGGCCAAGATCATACAGCGGTTTAACAGGACAGGTTCCACTCAGAAAAGCCTTGCCATGGTCGACCAAAGAAGTTGAGTGCATGTGTTCAGCATCATGTCCAGAAATTGTCTTTGGGAAACAGACGTATGAGTGCTACCAGCATTTCTGCAGAAGTTGAAGGGGTGGGGGGTCAGCCTGTCAGTGCTCAGACAATGCGCCTCACACTGTATCAAATTGGTCTGCATGGCTGTCGTCCCAGAAAGAAGCCTCTTCTAAAGATGATGCACAAGAAAGCCCGCAAACAGTTTACTGAAGACAAGCAGATTAAGGACATGGATTACTGGAACCATGTCCCGTGGTCTGATGAGACCAAGATAAATTTATTTGGTTCAGATGGTGTCAAGTGTGTGTGGCGGCAACCTGGTGAGGAGTACAAAGACCAGTGTGTCTTGCCTACAGTCAAGCATGGTGGTGGGAGTGTGATGGTCTGGGGCTGCATGAGTGCTGCCGACACTGGGGAGCTATAGTTCATTGAGGGAACCATGAACGCAAGGTCTCTAACATCCACCAGCTCTGTGATGTCATAATGAAGGAGTGGAAGAGGACTCCAGTGGCAACCTGTGAAGCTGTGGTGAACTCCATGCCCAAGAGGGTTAAGACAGTGCTGGAAAATAATGGTGGCCACACAAAATATTGACCCTTTTGGGCCCAATTTGGACATTTTCACTTAGAGGTGTACTCACTTTTGTTGACAGCCGTTTAGACATTAATGGCTTATGTTAAGTTGTTTTGAGGGGACAGCAAATTTACACTGTTATACAAGCTGTAAACTCACGACTTTACATTGTGGCAAAATTTAATTTCTTCAGTGTTGTTACATAAAAAGATATAATAAAATGGGTAGCAGAATACATTTTGCCTATATTTATGAAGAATTCTGATCTTCTTTTAAAAAAAATATTGGATATGTTTTATCACAGAAAGTAAAAAATTATGTTGTTTTTTTTTCAAACTTTTTTGGTCTTTTTTTTTTTTTTTTATAAATAAAAAAAAAAACCCCAGTGGTGATCAAATACCACCAAAAGAAAGCTCTATTTGTGTGGAAAAAAAATGTCAATTTTTAGGCCCCTTTTACACTGTCAGATAGAATTTGGCTTTTAGCTGCGGATAGATCGAGTTATCTACTGCAGCTAAACTCAGACAATGCTTTCCTATGTCCTCATTCACACACTGCATTTAGCAACGGTTTCGTTACATGGGGTTTGGTGCGGTTACAAAAAAAAAATTTGACTGCGTCCAGGACAGTGTTGCCAATCCCCTGAAGTGAAATTTACTGGCAAGGATGCCAAAATTTCTGAAAGGCACCAATTTTTTACTGGCAAAAATCATGACAATTACTGGCAGAGCTGCAATTTTTACTGACGCTGCAAAAAAATACCTAAAATTACTGTTTTTACTGTGCAAATATCAATATTTGAACTATAAACACACAGCTAATGCTATTATCAATGTGTTTAAGTTAAACAAAAGTAAAATTTCTCAATTTACATGAAGGTTAGGTTACTATAACCCAGCCAGCACAGAGTTCCCTCTTACATCAGAGTCTGCAGGATGCCCCCTTACAGTGCAAGGGAACTCTTATGTAAAGGGGAACGCTACAGATCATGATGTAAGGGGGAACTCTGATGTGGAGGGGGGCTCTGGTGAATAGAGACCACCTTCCACAGAGTGAATACACTAAGGTAAGGGGGTTACTAATATAGGGGGGACCTTTTATATCAGTGCCCCCTTACATTATTGTATTTACTCCCCTCCTTAGATCAGTGACCCCCCCTCAGACTGGCCTGGCGGCGCTGTCAGTGACCTGCTCTCAGGTGCACAGTGCGGGGCTCAGTCAGACGGCTCCAGCTTGGCGTCTCTGACCTCCTCTCCAGTCCACACGTCCGTTTCTTCCCGTAACCCCCATCACGGCGCTCCCACTCTTGACATCTTTCTAGGATCCCCTCAGAGACTGCAGACATAAAAGACAGGAGATGGTCAGAGGCTGCGGACACGATACAGGAGGTGGACAGAGGCTGCAGAGTCATGACACAGGAGGGGGACAGAGGCTGCGGACATGACACAGGAGGGGGACAGAGGCTGCGGACATGACACAGGAGGGGGACAGAGGCTGCAGACATGACACAGGAGGGGGACAGAGGCTGCGGACATGACACAGGAGGGGGACAGAGGCTGCGGACATGACAGGGTCCTCCTTACCCCCTCACAGTGGTCTCCTCCTCTGTCCACCATCATATAACTTCTCCTCCACATCATCAGTATGCTGTGTCCTCCTTCTGTGCCCCTTTCACCTCTCCACAGGTCAGGGCAGCTCTGACTTGTGAAAAGGGTACAGAAGGAGGACACAGCATACTGATGATGTAGAGGAGAAGTTATATGATGGTGGACAGAGAGAGCACATCAGTCTCTGTCCCTCCCCTGCATGCCATGGCCGCTTCACCCTCTGGGCTCCCGCTTCCAGCACAGTCCTTCTCTTACTTCATATCCCCCCTCCTCCTCCTCCTCACCCCTGCTCGGCCGAGTCCTCTCCTCCTACTATGGCGACTGGTCTGCGAGTGCACTGTAGCCCGCCCCGCGAGCACTCCCGTCCTGTCTGAAAGTCTATTAAAAAATGGCGCCGGGCGGCGCCATTACGTTACTGCGCATGCGCCGCTCGGCCGAACGCATACGAGCTTTCCCGAGCCCGGCCGGCTTCGGAACGGTGCCATCTTTTTTTTGGGCAGCCGATGCCCACAACGAACTTTACGTACACCCCAAAAAGAGGGTTAAATTTACGTGCTGTCCGTAAATTAACGGACGGTTGGCGACACTGGTCCAGGACCGATTTATTGCAGCTATCTGCACATAACCGCAGGTAATCACAGTGTACTATTTCACCTGCAGATAGCAGCGGCAACAAGGAAAGAAGAACAACAGGAAGCACATCAGAAATGGCAAGAATGTTCCACCGCAGCTAAACGCAGCCGCATGTAGACACAGCCGCATGTAAACTCAAGTAAACGCAGCTATTCGCAATGTACAAATGCAAGTGATCGCTGTGCCTAGAGTCTTGGAATTAAAATATAACAAAACATGCTTTTAACAGCGGCAGAACAGCCGCCCGTGTGAAAGGGGCCTTATTTGGTTACAGCTTTGCATGACCGTGCAATTATCAGTTAAAATAGCGCAGTTCCGAAAAAATGGCCTGGTCAGGAAGGGGGTAAAACCTTCCAGAGGGCAAGTGGTAAAGCTAGGTTTGCATCAGCCAATGTCAAGAGGACGGTGGAAAATTTATATTTTAATATTTATGAATGCACTGTGGGAAATTTGGGGTGAAAAATAGCAGAGGGTTTTTTTTTTTAGAAATAAAAAAAGCACTGGTCAATGCAGACACAGCTAAATGCATCTTAACTGTAACATGCATAAATACTTGTGCTAAAAGTTCCTTTTTTATGCCATGTTTTCCTGCCAGCAGTACTGGCGTTTTAGTTTTTTTTTCTAACATCCAGTGTGCATGAGAGCTTAGAGGCCTGTGATCATCCACAAGCTTATTTTCTCCTAATGTATTGATTTCTATTTATCTTAGTGTTGTTGTACTTATTGATTAGAGTAAGGTCACACTTAATAGAGATGCTTTGAGCTAACAGTATGCCTTAGAAATGTTTGAAAAAATATTTTGTTGGGCTCCCAAGTTTGATTGCAGCGGATCAATGTGTATTGTTCATTCAGTAGTAGAGGGGGGGATAATAATAGTAGTGGGAGGGAAAACCTCAAATTATTAGGAGCCTTATGTTTCACAAGGTGTCACATGGATAAGTGAAATGTAGACAATCCACATAATCAGATCACAGATCTTCTCCGGGGATCCTTAAGTTACTTTGATTAGAAGTGATAACAGCTTACAGTTTAATCACATAAAGTACATATAGCTGGCGGTGACCCAATAAGACTGACAGTCAAACCCTCAGACTATTACTGTAACTCTGATTTCTCATCTAATTGTGGAAACGTATCATCAGGGGAAAAATCGGAGGAAAAAAACATTGTACAGCAGAATGAGGACATTTTGGGAAAGAGAGATTTTAGGTTTCAGAGTGAATATGATAGTTTTAAGGAAAATAGGGAATATATATATACGAATATACAGTATCCTAAAAGAGTACACCCCTCACATTTTTGTAAATATATTATTATATCTTTTCATGTGACAATACTGAAGAAATCACACTTTTCTACAATGTAAAGTAGTGAGTGTACAGCTTGTATAATGCCGATGTGAGCTTTAGGTCGGAAATTCCGACCGTGTGTATCCTCCATCGGACTTTTGCTGGCGGAATTTCCGCCAGCAAAAGATTGAGAGCAGGTTCTCAATTTTTCCGACGGGAAAAATTCCAATCGGAAATTCCAATCGTCTGTAGCAATTCCGACGCGCAAAATTCCAACGCAAGCATTGAACTTCATTTTCTCGGCTCGTCGTAGTGTTGTACGTCACCGAGTTCTTGACGGTCGAAAATTTCAGAGAACTTTTGTGTGACCGTGTGTATGCAAGCCAAGCTTGAGCGGAATTCCGTCGGAAAAAACATCCAAGGTTTTTCCGTTGGAAAATCTGATCTTCTGTACGGGGCATAACAGTGTAAATTTGCTTAAAAAAATGGATTTGTGTAGCTGCGCTGGCCCTTTAAATGTGTATATCAAACAGTGCCTCAAAATTTAAACTCTATCACATATTATGCCTTAATTAAATATGTGCTAAGGATTTCCATCACAGACCATGTTTAGCAAAACATGAAAAAGTCCCAGTATTGAAAATATACAGTAAACAATAAAGTCCAAAAGAGTTAAAGTGGAGTTCCACCCAAAAGTGGAACTTCCCCTCATTGTACTCCTCCCCCCCTCCGGTGCCACATGTGGCACCTTTCGGGGGGAGGGGATATGGGATACCTGTCTTTCACAGGTATGCTGTTCCCACTTCCGGGAGCCTTAGCCGCGGGTATTGACCTCACCGCGGGGCTCCCTCCTCCTCCCTCCTCCTTCCCCGGCCGCTGGGCCAGTAGGAGATAGGAGCAATGCCTTGCGCATGCGCAGTAGGGTTCCCAGCGTGAAGCCGCAAGGCTACAGTGCCGTATTCCCTTACTTGCAATGGAGGCGGCAGCACCCAACAGCTGATGGAAACATCAGCTGCGATGCCGACATCGCTGGACTCCAGGACAGGTAAGTGTCCGATTATTAAAAGTCAGCAGCTGCAGTATGTGCAGCTGCTGGCTTTTAATTTTTGCAGTGGTGGGCGGACCTCCTCTTTAGGCCCCATGCACACGAGACGCTGTTAAACGCGTGTTCAGAGGCAGTTGGACACTTTTTTCAACTGCTCCTGAACACATTCAATGTTATCCTATGTGTCCATGCACACAGTCTCGTTTATTGCCGTTTTTAGGCAGTTGCGTTTAACCTCGTTTTTCCAGAAGCAAAAAAATGGGTTCAGACGCAAAAGTTTTCCACGTTTCAGACGCAAAACGCGGCTAAACGCGGCAAAACGCGGGTACCGGCATTTTGCCGCATTTTCGTTTATAAGCGTTTTTAAATGTGACCTATTTTTTTACATTAGAAATCTCAAAAATGATGGCAAATGATGAAAAACCATTAAAAAATATTAAAAAAACTGTAATTGCTTGCATTGCACTGTAGACAATCCACAACTTGTGGCAGGTCACGTGGCAAGTGGACAATCCACAACTTGTGACAGGTAACGTGGCAAGTGGACAATCCACAACTTGTGGCAGGTGATGTTGCCAGGTGACGTGGCAGGTGGAACTCCACAAATTGTGGCAGGTGACGTGGCCAGGTGACGTGGCCAGGTGACGTGGCCAGGTGACGTGGCAAGTGGACAATCCACAACTTGTGGCAGGTAACATGGCCAGGTGACGTGGCAGGTGGACAATCCACAAATTGTGGCAGGTGACGTGGCAAGTGGACAATCCACAACTTGTGGCAGGTGACGTGGCAGGTGACATGGCCAGTTGACGTGGCAGATGGACAATCCACAAATTGTGGCAGGTGACGTGGCCAGGTGATGTGGCAGGTGACGTGGCAAGTGGACAATCCACAACTTGTGGCCAGGTGACGTGGCAGGTGACGTGGCAGGTGGACAATCCACAACTTGTGGCAGGTGACGTGGCTTGTGACGTGGCAGGTGGACCATCTACAAATTGTGGCAGGTGATGTGGCCAGGTGACATGGCAGGTGACGTGGCAAGTGGACAATCCACAAATTGTGGCAGGTGACGTGGCCAGGTGACGTGGCAGGTGACGTGGCAGGTGGACAATCCACAAATTGTGGCAGGTGACGTGGCCTGGTGACGTGTCGCCAGGTGACGTGGCCAGGTGACGTGGTAGGTGTCGTGGCAAGTGGAAATCCACAAATTGTGCCAGGTGGCGTGGCCAGGTGATGTGGCAGGTGGACAATCCACAAATTGTGGCAGGTGACGTGGCCAGGTCACGTGACAGGTGGACAATCCAAAAATTGTGGCAGGTGACGTGGCCAGGTGACGTGGCAAGTGGACAATCCACAACTTGTGGTAGGTAACGTGGCCAGGTGACGTGGCCAGGTGATGTGGCAGGTGACGTGGCAGGTGGACAATCCACAAATTGTGGCAGGTGACGTGGCCAGGTGACGTGGCAGGTGATGTGGCAGGTGACGTGGCAAGTGGACAATCCACAACTTGTGGCAGGTGACGTGGCCTGGTGACGTGTCGCCAGGTGACGTGGCCAGGTGACGTGGTAGGTGTCGTGGCGGGTGTCGTGGCAGGTGTTGTGGCAAGTGGAAATCCACAAATTGTGGCAGGTGGCGTGGCCAGGTAACGTGGCAGGTGGACAATCCACAAATTGTGGCAGGTGGCGTGGCCAGGTGACGTGGCAGGTGACGAGGCAGGTGGACAATCCACAAATTGTGGCAGGTGACGTGGCCAGGTGATGTGGCCAGGTGACGTGACAGGTGGACAATCCACAACTTGTGGCAGGTAACGTGGCCAGGTGACGTGGCCAGGTGACGTAGCAGGTGATGTGGCAGGTAGACAATCCACAAATTGTGGCAGGTGACGTGGCAGGTGACGTGGCAAGTGGACTTTCCACAACTTGTGGCAGGTGACGTGGCAGGTGGACAATCTACAAATTGTGGCAGGTGACGTGGCCAGGTGACGTGGCAGGTGACGTTGCCAGGTGACGTGGCAGGTGGACAATCCACAACTTGTGGCAGGTGACGTGGCAGGTGACGTGGCAAGTGGACAATGCACAACTTGTGGCAGGTGACGTGGCCAGGTGACGTGGCCAGGTGATGTGGCAAGTGAACATTCCACAACTTGTGGCAGGTGACATGGCAGGTGACATGGCCAGGTGACGTGGCAAGTGGACAATCCACAACTTGTGGCCAGGTGACGTGGCCAGGTGATGTGGCAGGTGACGTGGCAAGTGGACAATTTACAACTTGTGACAGGTGACGTGGCCAGGTGACGTATCAGGTGACATGGCAAGTGGACAATCCGCAGCTTGTGGCAGATGATGTGGCAAGTGATACGCTAAATACAAGTACACTGCTGCTCTTTCAGCTGCTGGTCTCCCAAAATGGCTGAAATGGTTAAATAATACTGTTTTTTGAGCTTAGGGAGGGTCTTATGATGTTTCTTAAAGCGGTTGTATAGTTTTTTTATTAACTTTTACCTACAGGTAAGCCTATACTAAGGCTTACCTGTAGGTAAAATAAATATCTCCTAAACCTTTACGGTTTAGGAGATATTCCCCTTGCACTGCGCCGCTGACTGCAGCGGCACATGCGCACAGGGGATTCTCGGCTGCCGGAAAGAAGTCTCCCGCGCGCATGCGCGGGAGTTACGAATCGCGGCTCCAGCCACTCACAGCGCTGGAGCCGTGATACCCGGAAGAAACGCTGAGGCATAATGTCAGCTGCCTCGGCGTGGACCGGGAGGGACACCGACGCCTCGTTCTAAGGTAAATATTTCATAATGAGCTTGTATGCTGTGCATACAAGCTCATTATGCCTTTTCCTTTACAGGTGTAAAAAAAAAAAAAATGCGGGTATACAACTGCTTTAACTAAACGCCTATAGACGCAAACGCGGTAAAACACGGTAAAACGCAGCTAAAATCGCGGCAAAACTGGCGTTTTTAAACGCCGGTTTTAGCCTTTAAAAACGTGTGTTCAGCAGAGTTTGCACCGGCGTCTCGTGTGCATGGGGCCTTAATCCACCGTGCTGAACAAAAGGTGACTTCCAAATCAATTGTGTTGTGATTCACCACCACCATCCAATCTACGTGCTTACCAAAAAGCAGTGTTAGACAAGCCTGTGTAATGCCGTTCTTTGATCATCCGAGCCGTTAAGTAGATAGGTTTCCACCAGATCACAGACTATGCTCTTATATGTCTCGTCATTTCCCGACGAACGTGCCGCACTGAGATTGAGGCTTGAACCGCACGCCCGCTCCTGGTAACATCACCATTACTGGCAATACTGGAACGCTGAACAGACTCAGTGCCGGTCTAAGGCACACATACATGTGAGTGCTAACTTTTTATATGACCTTTTAACCATTAAAGTATGGAATTTTGCACAATGATGGCCAATTTAGTGTAGCACTGACCCCCGAAGGAGCTGCTGAATTTGATTGGGCCTGTACTCTGCTTTTACACCCCCAATAACTTGGCTCAATCCCCTTGACACAGCTGTGGTGCAGTGTTGGTGTGAAGCTAATAGTAACGGATAACCCCACAATATGCAATATAACAACAGTATACCTTTGTTATTACCTATGGTATCCGATGTTCCACCTGCTGCAAAGGAACAACACTCCACACCAATTGTATCAAACTTGAATGTAAAGTTTACTAGAACAGGTTTAATCATTAACACAAGGACCACACTTGGTATACAATAATGAGACAAGTAGTTGTGAATGGCTATCACCTGAGAGCTACCTGTATTGCTCCTGCAGGTGTGTCTCCAAGTGGGACTAATGCTCAGGCAACAACACCAGCACTGGGCACCTTCCCACTTCCAGCACATTGCGTAGACACCATTGCGACCCGCAGTATTTGGTAAGAATGATATACCACAATATAATTAACTCAATATTCCCCCTACCGTCTCTAATAGGTAATAGCAACACTGCAAGGCAAGGCAAGACAGTAAGGAATATAGTCTCTGGTCTTCCTTCTTCTGTCTTCTGCTAGCTATTGTGTGTCAGCACTTATAATCCAGAAAATTTCCGATCAATAAAGCAGTGTAGAATAACATAGAGCAGTAACTTCAATTGTGCAAAGTATCTGTGAGCTCCTTCCCTGGGAATGTACTTCCAGTAATGAAATCAGGCTTGAGGCCTATGCACATGTAACTCTATTGAACTGAACTGTTCCGTGGGACTATAAGTTCCAGCGACACTGTGGTAATAAGTCTAAGTGTGAAAGTGTATCAAGTAACTGTGGGCGGCTGCCCTCTCACCACATTGAGCCTGGAAGAACTGGAAACCTCCGCTCCGGCTGTCTCTGGATCCTGCTGTCAGTCAGCACAGGCACGCCACTCCGCTTCACAGGATGGCAGGGACCCGCAGATGGATCCGTCAGATGTCTCTGGATCCTTCTTGATCCGGTCACTCTGTCTCTTCAGCTCAGGGATGTGATGCAGGATCACTGGATGTTCCGCTCTGCAGTGTTGTAGGCCGCGCTCTTTGGGTCACCTCCTCACAGATCCCTGTAGGCAGGCCACGTGTCCAGAAGAGACCCTAGATTAGGGTGACCAGACATCCCCCGTTTCCGGGGACAGTCCCCGGATTGAGGAAAATGTCCCCGAACCAAGTTTGTCCCCGGATTGGATTTGAACAGGGGCTGGTGCAATTTCAAAGACAGTCAGTGCAGAATTTAAAAAAAAAACAATCTGAATTACACCCCCCCACTCCGCCGCTCCTACTAGCTTAGGGGGGTGTATTTTTCCATTACCTGTGCCCCTTTTTGATGATCATGTGCTGGTCGGAGCGGAGGGAATATTTCTTCAGTTTCGGGTGCATGCCCATTCAGCTCCACTCGCATGTTCTTAAATCCCGGCCAGCCGCCTGCCTGCTTATCTCCTTGCCTTCCCTGGCAGAGTGATCTTCCTTCGCTCCCCACCCAGTAGTAGCCGGGGCCCGGAGAGTAAGACTTGATAGGCTGTGAGGCGGACGGCGGCGGGCAGAGAGCCGCTGATTGCCGCCATTACTAGTAAAAAAAAAAAATATTTCCCCGGATTTCATTTAAAAAATCTGGTCACCTTACCCTAGATGGCCGTGCGGGGCCTTTTAAAGCCTACCCAGCATGCAGTTCAGTACTGAGTGATGATGGGTAGGTCACATAGCATTCTGGGTAGGTAGGTCATGGTAAAATGGAAACAAACAGTCCTTCCTGTTATATTTCTACTCCTCTAGGAAAGAAAATAATTAGAGTCCATTTCCTATATTGGCCACTAGATAGTGCCAAATACTAAATTATAACACTGTTCATAGGTTAATATTGCATTACATTAGTAGGCAAAAATACCAGCGCTTCATTCGTTTTTTGAGAACCACATTAACTGGAGAAATATACGTAAGAGCATAGTCTGTGATCTGGTGGAAACCTATCTACTTACTGGTTTCAGCAGATTCCTGCCGCTGTCATTTGCACTGGGGCTAGTCACCTGTGCGAATGTATCTTAAAACACACGTAACAGTTAAAGGGCAAACCAAACACGTAACAGTTAAAGGACAAACCAAACTTTTATCTCAAAAATGAAAAAATAAAAACAGTTTGCGGTAATTGCTTAAAAGTGTTAGCTGGAGTTCAGCTTCATTTTGTTAGTCAAGTCCATCTAAATCTGCTAGTCTAACAATACCCTCTCTTTAGACTGACAATGCCACTGTGCAAAGGTGTATTCTTTACTATTTCATTCAGAATGCAGACACCCTAAGACAGAAAGTGTGTCACTGGCAGGATCACCAGGTGAAATAAAGGAAAAGAAACTAAAAATGAAAATTAATGCAGTCACCATATCACCATATCTAAGGATTGGTAAGCTGCAATACATTACATTTTTGGGTTTAATACCACTTTAATCATTTTTAGATGAAACCAAGCTCATATATTAGTCACAGCTAAGATAAGGTTATGTAGCAAGGTCTCCGGCCTTGTCCAGTCTAATGAGGACCTCCAAGGCCAAAGATAGCTGACATCCTTCAGTATGTAGTAGGTTGTGAGGCATAGTGGGTGCAAAGATGGTGAAAGTCATTGGGCGCCTGACACTTCTTGGATGTAAAAGAGGTTTTATTTCTCTTGACATTCCTTTTTGTTTTTTTGAGGGAAAGAGGGTTAGGGCCAGGACACCCTTAAGTAGTTAAAGATTCAATAGGCAGACTCAGAGACTTCAATAGGAGGACAGCCGTACAGGGAAAGGCCCTCAGCAAGGCGCCACTTCTGCACATGCAGGAATGCTGTCTCCTTTAACAGTTCCTAACACAAACGTAACAGTTCTTTCAGCTTCACTACAGCTGCAACTTGTAGTTCTTCAACACGCTTCCCTGCTGGGTCCCTAGCTTTGCACTCCAGATACTTCTCAAGCTTCACCCCTGCTGACCTGCGAGGTCCCTGGCTTGACTCACAAGGCTGCCCTGCAAGCGTCTCCTCCGCTGGTTGGGTCGCTGACTTGATCACAGCCTGAAGTTTCCCGATTCTCCACCGTGCCCGTTCGGTGAGAATATGGTTCCGGTACTTTCTTCAGTTACTAACTGTGGTCCCTGGTAAAGGTGGTTGGTCCCTTTGTGGTGACAGCTTCCCTTCTACCTCGGACAACTGACAGGTTCTCCAGGCTGACAGAAACGTCACTTTCGGTTTGACTGCAAGCCGCAGTCCCAAACCTGTGCTGCCATCTTACTTCTGGATTACCTTGGACTCACTAGCCCCACCTGCTGCCAGCTGTGGACAATTTTTAATCAAAGCAGCCCATAAAAAGGAAGTGATGCTATCTCTCAGCGCCCGTTTGTGGGGAATAGCTCCCTGGGTGTTGTGACTGCTTTTTGATCTTGATTTTCGTGTTGAACTTCTGCCTGAATTCCTGACTACTCTCTAGCCTGCTGATTTTGTACTTCACTGCCAGCTTGTGTATGACCTTTGCCTGCCTGACCACTCCCTGGATTTTGATCGTGTACCATTTTTGCCTGATCTGTTGCCAACCTAATCTGCCTGACTACGTTTTCGCCTGAATCCTCAGCACACAAGTTCCACTTCGGACACTACCTATCACAGGTACCTTACATTACAAACGGGGAAAATGACAGTGGACTCTGCTGAGATTGTTAAGGCGATTTCACATCAGGGACAATTGATTGGAGCTCATGAACAGCATATTTCTTCCCTGGACGCCAAGTTAGATGAAATTTGTACTATGCTTAAATCTTGTTTGCCTGCTTCCTCTGCAACGGTCCAGACTCCGGATCCTACTCCTGCTACGATCCAACCCGCCTCTTCTGTACCACCCAAACTTCCCTTGCCTGACAAATTTGGTGGTGATACTGAGGACTGCAGAGGCTTTTTAAATGTTTGCCGTTTGCATTTCCGCAACAACCCTGGGACCTTTAGCACTTCGTCTGCCAAAGTGACTTTTGTAATTTCCTTGTTAAAGGGGAATGCCCTGGCCTGGGTCTCTCCTTATCTGGAACGCAATGATCCTGTGCTGCAAGATGCTGACAAATTTCTGGCTTCTCTCCAGACTGTATTTGACAAGCCAGATAGAGCTTCTGCAGCTGAGTACTCACTCTTGGACATGCAACAAGGCACCAGGTCTGTGGCACAATATGCTATTGAGTTTCGTACCCTTGCTGCTGAGACTACTTGGGACTCAACGGCATTACATGCAGCCTTCCGAAAAGGTCTTGCAGATCGCATCAAAAACAAATTAGTCTATAAGTATTCCCCAGAAGACCTAGAGAAATTCATAGAGCTCTGTGTTCGTCTGGATGTCCGGTATCATGAAAGGTGCCAAGAGAGACTTAGAACTCGCAAGTTTTCTAGGCCAGTTTACCGTTTGGACCCTAACTTCCAAGCACCACCTCAGCCAGAACCTGAAATCTCAGTTGAACCCCAGGCACCTGTGGAACCCATGGATGTAAGCTGTCTCCACCTAACTGAGTCTGAGAAACAAAAGAGGTGTGCATTGGGCCTATGCCTATACTGTGTTCTTAAATTACATTTATTATCTGTCTGCCCTTCCCGTCCAGTAAAAGGCAGGGTCTAACCAGTGTTGGAGGAGCTGGCTTAGACCATACAGGTATATCCTCCAAGACCAAGAGTACCATTCCTGCAATTATCCATTTACCCTCTAAACTTGTCTCCTGTGAGGCTTTTGTGGATTCTGGAGCTGCTGGCATATTCTTGGACTACACTTTTGCTAAAAAAAAAATAATATCCCATTTGTTCCAAAATCTAGACCCCTGAACATTACCATTGTGAATGGACAACCCTTGGGAGAGGGCATTGTAAAATTTGAGACTATGACAATCACTCTTCAGGTAGGCGTACTCCACAAAGAGGAAGTTGTCTTGTCTCTTATTGATTCTCCACTTCTGCCTGTTATCCTTGGTTACTCATGGTTACAACAACATAACCCTTCTTTTGATTGGGAAAATGGAGAATTAACCTCTTGGGGGTCGTTCTGTCATTCAAACTGTTTGTCTCAACCCAAAAGACTTTCTGCTTGTATGTTGGCTTCCGTGGCCGTCCCACCTACCTTGCCTCATGAATACCATGTGTTTACAGACGTATTTTGCAAGCAAAAGGCAGAGGTTTTACCTCCACATCGTTCTTTTGACTGTGCAATTAAATTGATTCCTGGAGCACCTCTTCCCAAAGGAAGGACCTAGGGGTGTCTTTGCCTGAACAAAAATCAATGGAGGAATACGTAAAAGACAACTTGGAAAGAGGTTTTATCTGACCCTCTTCTTCTCCAGTAGGGGCAGGTTTTTTCTTTGTTGAAAAAAAAGATGGGGGTCTTCGACCATGCCTAGACTATCGAGGGTTAAATCAAATCACCGTAAAAGACTCCTAGCCTTTGCCTCTCATTCTTGAACTGTTTGATGTACTTAAGGGGGCTGTTATCTTCTCCAAGCTAGACCTACGAGGGGCTTATAATCTGATTCGAATTAAAGACGGGGACGAGTGGAAGACAGCATTCAACACTCGTAATGGACATTTTGAATATCTGGTTATGCCATTTGGGTTGTGTAACGCCCCTGCTGTCTTCCAACGTTTCATGAATGAAATTTTTCATGATTTCAGCAACAGTTTTGTGATCATCTACTTGGACGACATTTTAATCTTTTCCAAGACTCATCTAGAGCCCATCTCGCATGTAAAGCAGGTATTGCAACGACTGAGAGAAAACTATCTTTACGCGAAGATTGAGAAATGCAGTTTCCATCAAAGCCGTATTCCTTTCCTTGGATACATTATAAGTGCTGTCGGTTTCCAAATGGACCCTCAAAAACTTTCCGCTGTCTTGCAATGGCCCCAACCGACCACTTTGAGAGGGCTCCAAAGCTTTCTAGGGTTCGCAAATTACTACAGACGCTTCATCAAAGGTTTTGCCTCCATTGCGGCCCCCCTTACTGCTATGACTAAGAAAGGTACAAATTGCAAGGTATGGTCCTCAGAAGCAGAATCGGCTTTCCAGCAATTAAAAGACATGTTCAGCAAAGCTTTAATTCTTCAGCATCCATATCCCGATCTCCAGTACATAGTTGAGGTTGATGCCTCTGAGGTAGGAGCAGGTGCCGTGCTCTCCTAGAGACAGCCTAAGTCCGGTAGAATCCATCCAGTAGCATTTTTTTCTAGAAAGTTTTCTCCAGCGGAGATGAATTACGATGTTGGGAATCGAGAACTACTGGCTATCAAATTGGCATTGTCTGAATGGCGACATCTTCTGGAAGGGTCTCCCAAACCTTTTTCTATCCTCACTGACCATAAAAACCTACTGTATCTTCAGACTGCAAGACGTTTGAACTCACGTCAGGCTTGATGGGCTCTGTTTTTCTCCCGTTTTAATTTTGTTCTTTCTTATGATCCTGGGCATAAAAACAAGAAGGCCGATGCTCTTTCCAGACAGTTCGCTACCTCTGAAGAAGACCAACCTACCGAGCAGTATATAAACCCACCTCACAAAATTGTCGCACAGATCTCTACGGCTCTTTCCCAACAGTTACAAGAAACCCAGAATCGTGTTCCCCAAGGCTTGAAGATACCACCAGGTCGCCTGTTCGTAGCTCCTAGCCTCAGAAAACCTGTACTCCTCTGGGCACATGATGGTGTGTTATCTGGTCATCCTGGTGTCACCATCACTCTTAAGACCTTGCAGCGTCATGTCTGGTGGCTTCATATGAAAAGGGATGTTACTGACTGTGTGGCTGCCTGTCCAACTTGGCCAAGAGAAAAGTGCAACAAGGCCAAACTTAGGGAGAAATCAATAGATCTCTATCAATCGACCAAGGTGACTACTCTTGGCAAGTACATTTGTGAGGAGCTCCCTGACTAAACCCCAGGGTGCTACAGTTATAATATGTTTTTATTTTAAACCTTTTTTAAATACATTTTGCAGGTTTGTATATACAGTATACTTGTTTTTAAATACATCAGTTCTCCTTTTACATTTAGGAGGCACTTAGAAGCATGCAGCAATTTGGTTGCATTCATACCTGTTTTCATATGTTTTCTTGATGCTAGGTAAGATTTTTCAAATTTAAACCATTGTCATCATTACAATTTAGTGTGATTTTTTTTCATATATTGCTACCAACCTTTTAAGCATGCGTTCCATTAAAATGAATGGTATTGCATATACAACGTGCATGTAACATGTACAGCAAGTATGTAATGCATATTTTACAAGAAAAAACAAATACATTTTGACCACCTTCTGTTTTCTTTAAACCTCAATTCCAAATTCATCCCCCCAGCACCTGGTGTTTTTCCCTTCCCTCCTGAAGCCCCGATTGCTTTATCTTCTCATCTGCTTTATCTTTTAATGGGACAGATGATAAGACATGCTCAGTAGTGTATCATACTAGACCCATTTTTTTAGACAGGGATTAATCATTAACTTAGCAACATATCTTTGGAGTGTAGGAAGAAATGCATGTAAGTTAGGGTGACCAGACGTCCCTGATTTCCAGGGACAGTCCCCGGATTGAGCCCACTTTCCCCAGAGACTGTCTGTCCCCGGATTGGAGGGGCGGCGGGGGGGCCCAAGACCCGGCATCTTTCCCTGCACCTCTGCCTGTCAGTTCCCTAAGCAGTGGGGGGAGGGGGCAATCATCAGCTCTGTGGTGTCAGCGGGCTGTGGCATCTCCCTGGGGCTTGTAGTTCTCTCCCTGAGCCTGTACAGTGGAGAGGGGCCTTTGACTCAGGGCATCTATTAGTTTCACTCTTCAGAGTGAGTCGCTCTGCTTGTACACTCTTGCTGATAGATGCCCCGGGTCAGAGGCCTCTCCCTTCTCCACTGTATAGACGGGAAGAAAACTACAAGCCCCAGGGAGATCCCGCCGCCCGTGGACATCACAGAGCTCCTGATCGCCACCTTCCCGCACTGCATAGTGAACAGCAACAGAAGTGATCTGAGGTGCAGGGGGAGATGCTGACCACAGACTGTCATCAAAATTGATTGGTGAGTGACCATGGGGTGAAAGTGTGGGGTGGAGGGGGGTACAGAGATGTGCTAGGGGTTGGGGGCGGGGGTGGAGTGAGTACAGAGCACAGATGTGTTAGGCTCTTTCACATTGGTGGACTGATCGGGTCCTCCTGTCAGTTTTTCCGGCAGACCCGATCAGACCACCCATTATGCGCTGACACCCATCGCCATCCAATCCGGTCCACTAAAAACAGACAAATGGGAGATCCATTCCCCATCCATCTGGCGGATCGGATTGGATGATCTGTTTCCATCCAAAAGCCCCATAAAGAGCAGCATGCTGTGTCCATGTCCGCTCTACATCAGCGGACCGGGCACAGACATGTCATCCATTTGCTCAGCGGTAATCAGGGGAGAGATCCCCCACTGAGCAAACGGATTCCGCTGTGTCAACTTTAATTTGATTCGCCGGGTGCCTGCCATTACACAAGTCCCACCTCCTGGTTTTCTACTTTGACAGACAGCACACTTGTCCAATGCCAGGGCATGGGTGCTGTCCATCATAGGTAGGAGCCGTCCAGGAGGCGGTACTTGTTTGATGGTCCTGCAAATCAAAATAAAGTTGGCACAACGGGAGACGCCAGCCTGACACCCCCCAGTGTGTGGCACCTGGGGCAGACCGCCCCTCTCTGCCTCAGCACCCGCCCAGGATCTGTGTGATGATCTGGCCATTTTCGTCAGAACACTGGCTCTTTTCTCCTCTCTGATCCCCTGCACACGTGAAGCTGCATTCCTGGGCACAGGTGAGGGTGCATTGCTCAACACAGGTGAGGCTGCATTGCTGGGCACTGGTGAATCTGCATTGCTGGGCACTGGTGAGGCTGCATTGCTGGCCACTGGTGAGGCTGCAATGCTGGCCACTGGTGAGGCTGCATTCCTGGGCACAAGTGAGGCTGCATTGCTGGGCACTGGTGAGGCTGCATTGCTGGGCACTGGTGAGGCTGCATTGCTGGGCACTGGTGAGGCGGCATTGCTGGGCACTGGCGAGGCTGCATAGATGGGCACTGGCGAGGCTGCATAGATGGGCATCGGTGAGGCGGCATAGATGGGCACTGGTGAGGCTGCATAGATGGGCACTGGTCAGGCTGCATAAATGGGCACAGCTGAGCCCTTTTATTCTTTATGTAATGCACTCCTGAACTCTGCACTTTATTTATGGACGAAATGTTAGAAATAACATATGTAGCACTGACCCCCGAAGGAGCTGCTGGTTTGATTTGGGCCTGCACTCTACTAAAGACCCCACTAATTTGGCTCTATCCCCTTGACACAGCTGTGGTGCAATGCAATACAATATAAGACAATGCACAGTACCTGTATTGTAACCCCAGGGTCCACTGGTTCCACCTGGTGGGGAAAAAACAGTACACCACACAACTGGATACTTAACCAGACATATACTTTACTGTAAAATATGCAAAGAAGTGATTACAGTAATTGTGCTGTCATCCCAACATAGGACGACAGCACAATGAATTTCAATATAAACAATTCGAAACCAGTATATACAGTGGATACGGAAAGTATTCAGACCCCCTTAAATTATTCACTCTTTGTTGTATTGCAGCCATTTGCTAAAATCATTTAGGTTAATTTTTTTCCTCATTAATGTACACACAGCACCCCATATTGACAGAAAAACACATAATTGTTGAGATTTTTGCAGATTTATTAAAAAATAAAAACTGAAATATAACATGGTCCTAAGTATTCAGACCCTTTGCTCAGAATTTAGTAGAAGAATCGTTTTGATTTAATACAGCCATGAGCCTTTTTGGGAAAGATGCAACAAGTTTTTCACACCTGGATTTGGGGATCCTCTGCCATTCCTCCTTGCAGATCCTTTCCAGTTCTGTCAGGTTGGATGGTAAACGTTGGGGGACAGCCATTTTTAGGCCTCTCCAGAGATGCTCAATTCATCTTTCCCTCGATTGCAACCAGTCGTCCTGTCCACCACCATGCTTCACTGTTGGGACTGTATTGGACAGGTGATGAGCAGTGCCTGGTTTTCTCCACACATACGCTTAGAATTAAGGCCAAAAAGTTCTATCTTGGTCTCATGAGACCAGAGAATCTTATTTCTCACCATTTTGGAGTCCTTCAGGTGTTTTTTAGCAAACTCCATGTGGGCTTTCATGTGTCTTGCACTGAGGAGAGGCTTCCGTCGGGCCATTCTGCCATACAGCCTCGACTGGTGGAGGGCTGCAGTGATGGTTGACTTTCTACAACTTTCTCCTATCTCCCAACTGCATCTCTGGAGCTCAGCCACAGTGATCTTTGGGTTCTTCTTTACCTCTCTCACCAAGGCTCTTCTCCCCCGCCTGCTCTATTAAGGGTTCTGGTCGTCCCAAACGTCTTCCATTTAAGGATTATGGAGGTCACTGTGCTCTTAGGAACCTTTAGTGCAGCAGAATTTTTTTGTAACCTTGGCCAGATCTGTGCCTTGCCACAATTCTGTCTCTGAGCTCTTCAGGCAGTTCCTTTGACCACATGATTCTCATTTGCTCTGACATGCACTGTGAGCTGTAAGGTCTTATATAGACAGGTGTGTGGCTTTCCTAATCAAGTCCAATCAGTATAATCAAACACAGTTGGACTCAAATGAAGGTGTCAAACCATCTCAAGGATGATCATAAGAAATGGACAGCACCTGAGTTAAATATATGAGTGTCACAGCAAAGGGTCTGAATACTTAGGACCATGTGATATTTCAGTTTTTCTTTTTTAATAAATCTGCAAAAATGTCAACAATTCTGTGTTTTTCTGTCAATATGGGGTGCTGTGTGTACATTAATGAGGGAAAAAAATGAACTTAAATGATTTTAGCAAATGGCTGCAATCTAACAAAGAGTGAAAAATTTAAGGGGGTCTGAATACTTTCCGTATCCACTGAATATCCACTGAATATATATATGTGTTTATACCTAGGAGCTCCCCCTACTTTATAAGCTATGCGTGAGATCTCACTTAAAGTACTTAGTCCTGGATCTTCTTTTCTTCGCTAGCTAAAGTAACTCCTTGTGATTTGTAATCCACAGTTTATGGTAAGTTAAATTGAAGTGAAGGTGCTCCTGGTGTAACTCCAAGAACTATTTTACAATGCTTGAGACGTCAGGGTAGATAGGCCTCAAGCCTGCTCAGTGTCAGTTGCTCTGCTCCTCCATGGAACTATAACTTCCAGTGAGGCCTGTATATGAGTCTAACTGCGTGTGAAACTTAACAAACTGTGGGCCGTGACCCGCTCACCAACTGGATCGGAGTGCCGTGTAGTAACTTTGGTCCGGTGACTGCAGCTTGCTTCTCCGTCAGCAGGGCCAGACGCTCCGTTCCGTTCCGCTAGATTGGTCCGGACCTCCGATGCTTAGATGAGTGTCTCTGGAACTCTTCCGCTCCGTGGACTGCCACTCAGGCACATCCGTGGGTTTAGGGGTAGGTAGAGGTGAATGGTGGGCTGCGGCACTCGTTAATGCCATCGGCATTGCAAAGGAAGGCTCAGATGTCTCATGTAACGGAATATCCTTCAACTCCTCCTCCCGTGTCTTCCTCTCCTCCGTGGGCAAATTAGATGTTGTCCTGAAAAGAGAATTAAATATTAACCACTTCTCTACTGTGCACGAAAACCCCCTTCCTGCCCAAGCCATTTTTCAGCTTTCAGCGCTGTCACACTTTGAATGACAATTGCGCGGTCATGCGACGTGGCTCCCAAACGAAATTTGCGTCCTTTTTTTCCCACAAATAGAGCTTTCTTTTGGTGGTATTTGATCACCTCTGCGGTTTTTATTTTTTGCGCTATAAACAAAAGAAGAGCGTGCAGTTTGGAAAAAAACCACTATTTTTTACTTTTTGCTATAATAAATACCCATTTTTTTTTTAAATAAAATTTTCCTCAGTTTAGGCCGATACGTATTCTTCTACATATTTTTGGTAAAAAAAAAATCGCAATAAGCGCGTATTGATTGGTTTGCGCAAAAGTTATAGCGTGTACAAAATAGGGGATAGATTTATAGCATTTTTTATTTTTTTATTTTTTTATTAGTAATGGCGGCGATCTGCGATTTTTTATTGTGACTGCGATATTGCGGCGGACACATCGGATACTTTTGACACATTTTTGGGACCATTCACATTTATACAGCGATCCCTGCTATAAAAATGCATTGATTACTGTATAAATGTGATTGGCAGGGAAGGGGTTAACCACTAGGGGGCGGGAAGGGGTTAAATATGTTCCCTCAATGTGTTCTTACTGTGGGGGGAGGGGACTGACTGGGGGAGGTGACCGATGGTTGTCCCTATGTACAAGGGACACACCATCAGTCTCCTCTCCCTCACAGGACGTGGATCTCTGTGTTTACACACAGAGATCCACTTTCCTGCTCGTTTCCCGGGCAATCGCGGGTGCCCGGCGGCAATCGCGGCCGCCGGGCACGCGCACCGGGGCCTTGTGAACGCGGCGGGCGCGCGCCGCTGGCGGCAAGCGCGCGCCTCCTAGCTCGTTTTAAAGGGAGGACGTCATATGACGTCCTCCCAGAACGAGAGTATCCTCCGCCCGCCGTCAATTGACAGTGGGCGGGGGACAAGTGGTTAAAATATATATTTTAATTTAAAAAATATAATGAAATTTTTTTTATTTAAAAAATGTTATAAACAATTTATTTTAAAAATGTACCGTAATTTGCTATATAAAAAAAAAGATTTGATATGTTATTTAAAAAACAAACAAAAAAAAAGTAAATAATTTTTTTAAAGAAATGAACAAAAATTCGTGCAATTTGTTTCTTTAAATCTATTAATTTTACGGCTACATTTTTTTTTTTTTAAGGCCACATAGAATAACATGCAGGGGAGCTTAGAGGCAGGAAATAAAATGCCTAACGCCCCTAGAAGCAGCTGCGAAAACATCCAATGTGCATGAGGCCTAAAATGCAATGAGCAATGCCTAAATAAACCAGCCATGGAAAGAGCTCTGTACATTTAAGAATCCACTCCAGCAGTATGTTAGCTAGACAAGTAGAACAGGATCTACTTTCTAGAATTACCCAAAATATTCTAGCAAAATTAGGCCAGAATGACATATTTATAAAGGACATTATTATAGACACACAGACAGCGAGGTTGCAGGCAGGTTGCAATCTTCAAGAGAATTATCCCCAGAGCTTAATGAATGAGGTGAAGCTCTGCTGACTTCCATCATCCAATCATGTGGAAGCAAAAACCCTGTTTATTTTTTTCTTTGCCCGTGATTGGGTATTTTTTGCAAAGTCAGACTTCACCACATCCACTAAACTCTGAAGAAAAGTCTCTTGCAGAGTACAACTTCATTTGCAAAGTGAACAGTGTATTTGCCATTAGTAAATCAACCCCTTTGTGTCTTGGCCAACATTTGTACACAGCGATGCATGACCTATTTTCTAGTCGGTGAAAAAACTAAAAATCAGGCCAATCACTGACGGATGTAAAGCACTTACAAACTGGATAAACAAATAAAAAAACTAAAAAAAAAACGGAAAGACACCAGCCATAAAGGGAAACATATGTACATGGAACACATGCCGATTTGGCCAAATGTGTAAAATCTAGTCTCTGATCCCCAAGTCAAACTGTGAATTGTGTGGGGGACAATTGAAAAAAATAACAAATGGTACCATCACCAATTGGTCAGAGGATTTGTCTGCCAATTATCTACCTGGGTGCTGCACATTGAACTAAAACCAACACGGACAAATGTCTTTATGGCCATCTCATAAAGACTATACACAGACTTTTATTAATAGTTAATACAACCTTGAAAATTCAAAGGTAACACCTATCACACGCCAGAAAACAAATCATAAGAAAACGACTTTTTCCATTTCCTGCACTTACAAACTGGATAAACAAATAAAAAAACTAAAAAAAAACGGAAAGACACCAGCCATAAAGGGAAACATATGTACATGGAACACATGCCGATTTGGCCAAATGTGTAAAATCTAGTCTCTGATCCCCAAGTCAAACTGTGAATTGTGTGGGGGACAATTGAAAAAAATAACAAATGGTACCATCACCAATTGGTCAGAGGATTTGTCTGCCAATTATCTACCTGGGTGCTGCACATTGAACTAAAACCAACACGGACAAATGTCTTTATGGCCATCTCATAAAGACTATACACAGACTTTTATTAATAGTTAATACAACCTTGAAAATTCAAAGGTAACACCTATCACACGCCAGAAAACAAATCATAAGAAAACGACTTTTTCCATTTCCTGGATTGGATTTTGCTTTTATTTTATGATTTTTGGCAATCAAGTCTGGATTACTTTTGATGAATTTTAAGTTTTCTGGTCATAAGGTATGCATTACTTCTGATTACTTTTTAAGGCTTTTGGCCATTGAACCTGGATTACTTTTGATGTTTTTTATAGAATTTGGCAATTGGGTGTAGATTACTTTTTGTGGTATTCATTGTATTTATGTTAACGTCACTGGATTACTTTTTGTGGTATTAGCTTTAATGCTTGGTGACGGCTATCATCTCTAGTTTAAAGGACTGATCCTCTTGGAAACAAAGGGCAATGTGTGATATTTGTGAAATACTCTTCAATGCTAATTCAGCGCATTGCATTGTCGAACGATGCCTTTCATTTGGGTGGTATGTGTCTGCTTCTGAAATTTAGAAATGGGCTTATGATTGACTCAATACATCGAAAAATAAATTTGTCTGGTTTATTTTAGCTTTCAAATCGGCACTTATTTCAGCAGCACACACATATTTGCAATGATATTAGTAAAATCTAGAGGGGCCTTGGTGAAAAATCTGAACAGGGTACCCCTCGTTCCTCTACTTCTCTTTCATGTAAAAAGTAAAGATATGTTTTCCAATTTCCACTTTATTGATCCTAATAACTTCAGCCCAAAAATAAAAAAGGAAAATGTGTATGAAGGAAAGAGAAATGTGACCCTATTCCATGGAAATGTGCCAAAAAAATCCGGAATGTAAAGGGGAGGAGCAGTTTTTCCAGTCTCTTGATCTAATTGTCCATGAGCAGTGGCACCCCTGTTTCCCTCATTATACCTTATCATATTTCTAGTGTTAATTATTTTAGGGTGCTATGTGTTCTCTGATGTCTGGTGATTAACTACTTCCCGCGAATGTTAGAGCGAACGTTAGATTCTAGCAATAATTCTAGCCCAAGACCTCCTCTGTAACGCTAAACCGGTAACATGTAAAATATTGTAAAAGTGTCACCTATGGAGATTTTTAAGTACCGAAGTTTGGCTCTATTCCACACGTGTGCGCAATTTCGAAGTGTGACATGTTAGGTATCTATTTACTCGGCGTAACATAATCTTTCACATTATGCATTTGTGAGTGATGTAATTGCACACGCAGCTGTTAGGCAGTGATGTGGTTTACATGCTTTCTAATATGAATTGTTTGTGAGTACCACTTTTATTAATAAAGCCCTGTTTTTCTGGATGATTTTGGGCTATGGTCTGTGGTTTATTTTCTTTTGAGTGATGCAAGTATCCCTAATGAGATGATTTTCTGAAGCCAAGAGGCTGCGTTGGGTGCCATCCATAAAGAATATTCTGAAGCTGAGAGGCTGCATAGGGTGCCATCCATAAAGAATATTCTGAGGCTGAGAGGCTGTGTTGGGTGCCATCCAGTAAAGAATATTCTGAGGCGGAGAGGCTGCGTTAGGTGCCATCCAGTAAAAAATATTCTGAGGCTGAGAGGCTGCGTTGGCTGACATCCAGTAAAGAATATTCTGAGGATGAGAGGCTGTGTTGGGTGTCATCCAGTAAAGAACATTCTGAGATAGAGAGGCTGCATTGGGTGCCATCCAGTTAAGAATATTCTGAGGCTGAGAGGCTGCGTTGGGTGCCATCCAGTAAAGAATATTCTGAGGCTGAGAGGATGCGTTGGGTGCCATCTAGCAAAGAATATTCTGAGGTTGAGAGGCTGTGTTGGGTGTCATCCAATAAGGAATATTTTGAGGCTGATAGGCTGTGTTGGGTGCCATCCAGTGAAGGAGCTGGCTGTTGTGGCAGTGAGGGTTCACACTCTACATTAACATCTTATAATTTGGAGGTTAATTCCTGGTAAGCTACCTGCACTGTTTGTGGTTGAGGACACATTATTTATTTATTTAATTTGGTTGTATGGGTTTTTTATACACTCAGTATGAATTTGCATTGATACATAGGTGTGCGCAGCCTATTTCATTAGGGTGTGCACCCCAAAGCTCATTCACAAACTGAAGCATAGTAAACACAAGATTCTTCCTGTCTTATAGACATTATCTACTATAAACAATATTTTCCGGTTCATATATAAATATAGACATAGAGAAAGACCAGTAGGTTGTATCTCTTGCTTTCAATATGTTATAGCCAATTCTGCAGGTTGGTCAGGGGTTACTTGATATGTTACCCCTGTTTTTGAGTTTCACTCCTTCTATTGCATTCTCTATAACAGCCTGTCCCAACCTTTTAACCCCAGAGAAACCCCTAATTTTCAAGTCTCAGAGAACACTTACTAAAATCAAATTATTAAGGTTCAATGGAAAATACGTCTCCTACAGTAGTGGGCAGAATGTTCCCTTTACTAAAGCTAAAGAGATAATTTTCGTCATGCTGCTGCCTTTCCCTAGTGGCATTAGCCTTGCAGCCATCATGTGGGAGGTCAATCAGCTACAGCTCATGGAACCCTAAGGACCTCTGGAGCAACTCTAGTTCCACAGAACCTTTGCTGAGAATGGTTGCTCTGTAATGGAAAATGTATAAAACAAATCCAGCAGGAACAATAAGCACAGCAGGTACAGTAAGTACTGTAGAGCACCTAAGATGCACAGAGTTTACAAAAGGACTAATATAATAATTTGGCAATTTACCATGTTGGTAATTATCAAGACATATATGTTTTTGGGTGAGAAGATCCTTTAAACTGTTCATTCAGAATTTTTTTTTAAAAACATTGAACATATAGAAATAGTGATCTATATTACAGGTACCTCCAGGTGCCTACAAGCTAGGTCTGTAATTTTTTAGACTTCTTCCGGATACCCAAACAGTAGGGTACTATAATGCAAATAGCAACCTGATTCTGTTCTTATTAGCCCTGGCCCAACTCCAGTGCCTCACTAGTAGCCCATTACTGTGGCGTGTGACTTCACTAACCAATAAACTGCTGAGGAGAAGGAAAGGCAGGACCAGCAAACACAGACACTGATTGCTGCTTGAGTGTTATAGCCCTCTGCTCTTCAAGGATCCTTTGGCTCTGTAAAAAACAACTTGATGTGTAAGCACCTGGAGATACTTGCAATAAAAAAAGGACCACTATAATGAAAAATATTGATTTCTGGTAATACCCACAACAATGGTTTTCAGCATATGAATTCCTTTCTTTTATTTCTCATTCCTTTAGTTATCATTTTACCCACCTTTATCAAGGTGGTACATTGTTCAGTAAAAGTAACTGTTATAAAGTTTAGACAAACCATGTTACAATGCTGTGGATGCTTACAACATTCTGACTTTTATTCATCTAGTTTTGGATAAATTACGGAAGGGTCATGCCGCGTACACACAACCGTTTTTCATGACGAGAAAAATGCCATTTTATAAAATGGTCATTAAAAACGATCGTGTGTAGACTCCAGAGCATTTTTTGCGACGCAAAAAACGGCCATTAAAAGTTTAGAACATGCTCTAGTTTTCCGTGCATGCTCAGAAGCAAGTTATGAGACGGGAGCGCTCGTTCTGGTAAAACTAGCGTTCGTACTGGAGATAGCACATTCGTCATGCTGTAACGGACTGAAAAGCACAGAGAATGAAAAGCGCGAATCGGCTAACACCAAACTTTTACAAACACGAGGTAACACGAAATAAGCAAAAGCAGCCCAAAGGGTGGCGCCATCCGAATGAAACTTCCCCTTTATAGTGCCGTTGTACGTGTTGTACGTCACCGCGCTTTGCTCAAGCATTTTTTTCACAATAGTGTGTAGGCAAGGCATGCTTGAGAAGAATCACGTTGAGAAAAATGTTGTTTTTTTACAATGATATTAAAAACGGCCGTGTGTACGCGGCATTAGACACTGTGTCCCTGCTGGGAAGATTCACCCTAAGGCAGAAAGCAATGAGATATCTCTCCAGCAGGACACAGACAGCAAAAAAATAAATAAAAAATACAGATAGGGATTTGACCCTTCCCTACAATCTCTTAAGTTTTGGCTGAATTTCTATCAGTGTGTGGGCACCCATGTTTAACAGAAGCCTAATTGTAAATTGTTAGACAGGGTCAATTTGGTTGTTTTGCAGACTGGCTGGTAAGTGTGCTGCAAAATCTTTTGTTTGTTTCTGAAAGAAAGAGTGGTTGTTAGATTAGCATGACTGGGGTATTGGGGGTATTGGGTAGATGAGATATAGGGAATGAGTAATAGAGGTTTTTCTGAGGGTTGTTGGCATGGTTAACAGTACACATAGTTTTAGGGATCCTAGCCAGGATTGGTTTAATATGGGTAGTGCGTCTTGTATCCAGGATTTCCAGAAATTTAAATTTTAGAGTCATTAAGAATACTCGAAAGTTTATAATTTACTAGGAAAAAGTTAATTTGATTTTTTACTTTGTGAATGATTCCATAGTTCCATTTTAAGCATCAGGTTTGCTTTAAGTTGTGTTCCCTGTTAAATGCAGCATAATTTAATAAATAAATAAATACATAAAGTCTGTTATAAGAAAAACTGTAAATCCGTATTGAATTTCTACACAGGATGATTATAAATGCATTCACCATGTAAGGGGGATTTAGTTTATGAGTGTACTGAGATACTAGATTTGTATTGTGAAATAAGGTAAATTTCAGCCAAGTTATCTGGGAGCCAGCCAGTTCTCTTTAATATAGCAGAGGTGAGGTTGTATCATTTTTGCTATGGAAGAAAGTGATCTATGGAATATGAATTTCTGCTAAATGTCAGGGTTGAAGATTCCAGTCAAAGAATGATTCATATGTGCATGCAGAATATACCGTATATACTCGAGTATAAGCCGACCCGAATATAAGCCGAGGCACCTAATTTTACCACAAAAAAATGGGAAAACTTATTGACTCAAGTATAAGCCTAGGGTGTCCATCTGCATGCCTCACTGTGCCCATGCCTCACTGTGCCCATGCCTCACTGTGCCCATGCCTCGCTGTGCCCATGTCTCGCTGTGCCCATGCCTCACTGTGCCCATGCCTCGCTGTGCCCATGCCTCACTGTGTCCATGACTAGACTGATGTTTAACATAGGAGTCTATGGAAGGGATGGCCGGCTTTGAAAAATCGGTGCTCCCCGGCCATAGGTCCCCCAGACAACAAACTCTGCACACTTGTAGAGGAAGAGTGAGGCTATATGTGTGCCACGTTTAGGGTCCAGGGGACCTACGGCTGTCCGGTACCGGGTCCCCAAAATCTGGGAGATCAGGCGCAAAAAGGTGACTCGAGTATAAGCCGAGGGGGCATTTTCAGCACACAAAAAATGTGCTGAAAAACTTGGCTTATACTCGAGTATATACGGTAATTACTGGTGTTAGGGATGTATAAAAATAATCATTTATCAAAGAATGCTCTGTACTTGCCTATACCTTATTGCAATATATATATTTAATTTTATTTATAACAGCTTCCCTATAAAATCCATCAAGTCCCATTGCTGAACAAACTGGAAATGACTACATACAGAAGAAGTAAATAAGTCAGAAAAGTAACTCATCACCCCCCCCCAAACACACACTTTTTTGTTGTTTTTCAACTTTGTCCAAGGTTCAGTTAGACGCAGAGAGGTAAGCACTCTTGCTGTTTCTTTCTTTAGGAAACATATAGGGTGACATGTCAATTCATGAATGCCACCCTTAAACGGGCCATACATGGCTCCAATTGTTTTCTGAATCAGCTGACCTCTGATCCATCTATGAGCAGGGAGGTTGTACAGGAGTTGATTTGTACAACTGCCCTGTTGAACTACCCCTGCTGGATCACCGCTGAAGGCTTTAGCCTGCAACCCTTAAATGCAACAACGTTTTCTCGCAAGGGCTTTAATGCAGCAGATATATTAGGTAATTACACCAAAAATGTAGAACAATTATTTATTTATTGGTACAAATCCAAAACAAGAAAAAAGGAAATACTGTTTTAAAATATGAGCTACGGTATCAGTAACCCCAAAAGTACATGTATGGTATCAATGTCCTAAAACAACGTAGGTGTTTCATTTATGCTCCAAAATCTTCATAGGAGGATTAGGACATCTAGATTAAAACATATGTAGTTAAAGAAAATGCACAGTAATGCCCCGTACACACGGTCGGGATTTCCGATGGGAAAAGGTCCGTCGGGAATCCCGACGGGAATAAAGAGAACCAGCTCTCTATCTTTTGCCGGCCGTTTTCTGTTGGAAAAAGCCAGATGGAGCATACACACGATCGGGATTCTCGACCAAAAGCTCTCATCTGACTTTTTCCGACAGAAAAAACGATCGTGTATACAGGGCATAACCGTATGACAGTATGTGTTATTTCCTTCCTGATTATACACAAAGTATCATACCTTCCAAAATTAGGGGATTGAACAGCAACAGTCAATAGCCTGCAACACTGATCAGTGTATTCGGATGGCGGGGAAGTCTCCCCACTGTCTACATTTAATAGCTCAGCGGTAGGGTTCCCCCATCCATCTTGAATTTGTGAATAAGGGAAATCAGGTCAGTTTTTTTCGTTCAACCCTCTGGTTAGATAAAAAGAAAAAAAAAATCATCTATGGGCTGCCCTTGACTGCTTCTTGTGCATCTGTTTGGAGTGAAAATATGTCTCATCTTGGTGAAAATCTCTCTTACATTCAGTGGTACGTACAGTATATCTGTTTCAGACCTATATAAAACAAATTTAGCTGTCTGCACAAGACTGCAGGGGGATGGGTTTAAAAAACTTTGATTACTGAGATTTTTGCCTATTTTTTATATTGCTAATTAACACAATAATTGTTCCTCATGTTGCTCTTGGAATCCTTTTTTAAAAGAATATCCTACTAATATATTTGGAAACAAAGATTTTATATAAATAGTAAACAACCAGGTATAAGGCCCGATTCACACTTGTGCGAGTTCATACCGAATGCGATGCGTCAAAAACACTTTGAATTCGCATGTCATCCCTAAAGTCATTGTTTTCAATGACGGTCATTCACATACATGCGTTGCGATTCCTCTATTAATGCAATGCGAATAAAAAATGGTCTTGTCCGACTTTACTGCGTTGTGTTGCAAATTTAGTCTCCAAAGACATGAGTGTAAATCGTTCTGGAAGCGCAATGATGGTTCACATATGTGCAAATTCCACCACGAGATTCTCCACAAAAAACAGAAAGTACACAGGAAGTACACACTTTTTTTTTTTTTTTTACAGTATAATTCCATTGGCTAGAACATTAATCGCAGCTATGTCCCACTCCTGAAATTCATGTTAAAATCGCTGTAAATTTGTGGTAAAATTCCTCAGGATGGACAAAAAACTGACCAAATTCTCAGCGCATCAGTGTGAGCCGGGCTTTAGGCTCGGTTCACACTGGGGCGGCTTCAAAGTCGCTGACTCTGAAGCCACCCTGCACAGCGCGACTGCAAACCGGCTTGCAAAGGACTTCTTTAATAGAAGTCAATGCAAACCGATCCGAAGTTGCCCCCAAGTAGTGCAGGAACCTTTTTCTAAGATGGAGTGACTTCAGTCGCTCCGATTAGAATGGTTCCATTGCACTGAATGGAGCGCGAGTTGTCTGTTGGTCTTATAGCAGCACCATTTTGAATGTAAACACATTTTTAGGGTGTGCCCCCCATGTATGATTTTGTATGTATATTGTATGGACTTTGACCAGGTTCCTTGGGCCAGAGCACCCCACCCCCCCCCTTCATTACCTCTTATTAGTGTCCACCAGTTCATAGGAGGAGTCCTTTCAGCTCTCCCATAAAGAGGAGTTTGTCTCCCATGGTTGAGACGCAGGATATTTCATTCGATTACTAGTATAGGACCCACTGATAATGGGGTACTTTGACGCAGTAAGTGTGCTTAGCACTATATGACCATATAGTGCAGGGATATGCAATTAGCGGACCTACAGCTGTTGCAAAACTCCAAGTCCCATCATGCCTCTGTTTCTGGGTGTCATGCTTGTGGCTGTCAGAGTCTTGCTATGCCCCATGGGACTTGTACTGTAGTTCTGCAACAGCTGGAGGTCCGCTAATTGCATATCCCTGATATAGTGTAACCAAATCCCCATATTTTTGAATATGTTCAGATGTTTTTAACCACTTGCCTACTGGGCACGAAAACCCCCTTCCTGCCCAAGCCATTTTTCAGCTTTCAGCGCTGTCACACTTTGAATGACAATTGCGCGGTCGTGCGACGTGGCTCCCAAATGAAATTTGCGTTCTTTTTTTCCCACAAATAGAGCTTTCTTTTGGTGGTATTTGATCACCTCTGCGGTTTTTATTTTTTGCGCTATAAACGTCAAGTTTGAAAAAAAACACAATATTTTTAACTTTTTGCTATAATAAATATCCATTTAAAAAAAAAAAAAAATTTTACTCAGTTTAGGCCGATATGTATTCTTCTACATATTTTTGGTTAAAAAAAAATTGCAATAAGCGGATATTGATTGGTTTGCGCAAAAGTTATAGCAGATACATAATAGGGGATAGATTTATAGCATTTTTTTTTTTTAACTAGTAATGGCGGCGATCTGCGATTTTTATCGTGACTGCGATATTGCGGCGGACACATCGGACATTTTTGACACATTTTTGGGACCAATCACATTTATACAGCGATCCCTGCTATAAAAATGCATTGATTACTGTATAAATGTGACAGGCAGGGAAGGGGTTAACACTAGGGGGCGAGGAAGGGGTTAAATGTGTTTCCTAGATGTGTTCTAACTGTGGGGGGAAGGGACTGTCTGGGGGAGGTGACCGATGGTTGTCCCTATGTACAAGGGACACACCATCGGTCTCCTCTCCCTGACAGGACATGGATCTGTGTGTTTACACACACAGATCCACGGTCCTGCTCGGTTACTGGGCAATCGCGGCCGCCGGGCAAGCGCATCGGGTCCCCAGCGAAGCGGCGGGCGCGCGCGCCCCCTAGCTGCTTTTAAAGCCAGGACGTCATATGACGTCCTGTCAGAACAAGAGAGTCTTCCGCCCGCTGTCATTCGACGGTGGGCGGTAGACAAGTGGTTAAATAGCCTTGCAGGATTTAAATGTAATTTTTGTATGTGTGCTCTGTAATCTATTTTGTACTGTTTGTTGGTCTTATAGCAGCACCATCTTGAATGTAAATGCATTTTTAGGGTGTGCCCCCCAAGTATGATTTTGTTTGTCAGGCGACTAAGTTTGTCGCCTGACAAGTCACCCCAGTGTGAACCAACACTGAAACATCAGTTTAAAAACATATAAACATATACATCACATTTAGCTAAATAAAAAAAAGACTCAAGATCATTATATTTTCCATAACGCATACTGTATATAATGCAGTGGAAGTTAATCTGCATTTATTATTCTACAGTTTTAAAGAAAATGGCATGTAATCTCATTACTCTGCCTTAAAGTGTTACTAAACTCAGTAAACTCATCCACAGTGCCCCCCCACCCCCACACACAGTGCCCACAGCTTATAAATCTTATTTTTACATTAAAATACTGCCACTATATACCTTTTTTGGATGATCTGTATACCAGGGTTACATGATAAACTGCACATTTTCCCCAGTACTGAGAGTTCAGGTAGGAGGAGATTTCACTACAGCCTGTATACATGCCCACATGTGTGATGTCAATATTATGTGACCTGGCTAGCTCTGAGTACAAGTAAATGTTCTCTGCAGCATAAAAGACACAACTGAGCATGTGCAGGTCGGCTACTCTGCATGTGTTAGCTGGTCTTCCCCAGATAGACAGTGCAGGAGGTGGGGATCTATGCATACAGGATAAAACAGCCTTTTTACACAATGCAGAGGATTAACCCCCTAAGTTCCACAGTGAGTATAACAAGCATGCTATTCTGCATATACAGACTGAGTTTACTGTTGTGGGTTTGGTAACACTTTAAATCTGATAAATGAGCACTTTAAACACATACCACTGTGGTCCTTTAACCCAGTTCTCAACTCCTGTCCTCAGGACCCACTAACAGGCCAGATTTTAAGTATTACTTTGGGGAGATACAGACCAGAATACTGCAATCACCGAGCAGCAAATTATATACAGTTAGGTCCATAAATATTGGGACATCAACACAATTCTAATCTTTTTGGCTCTATACACCACCACAATGGATTTGAAATGAAACGAACAAGATGTCCTTTAACTGCAGACTTTTAGCTTTAATTTGAGGGTATTTACATCCAAATCAAGTGAACGGTGTAGGAATTACAACAGTTTGTATATGTGCCTCCCACTTTTTAAGGGACCAAATGTAATGGGACAGATTAACAATCATAAATCAAACTTTCACTTTTTAATATTTGGTTGCAAATCCTTTGCAGTCAATTACAGCCTGAAGTCTGGAACGCATAGACATCACCAGATGCTGGGTTTCATCCCTCGTGATGCTCTGCCAGGCCTCTACTGCAACTGTCTTCAGTTCCCTCTTGTTCTTGTGGCATTTTCCCTTCAATTTTGTCTTCAGCAAGTGAAATGCATGCTCAATCGGATTCAGGTCAGATAATTGACTTGGCCATTGCATAACATTCCACTTCTTTCCCTTAAAAAACTCTTTGGTTGCTTTTGCAGTATGCTTCGGGTCATTGTCCATCTGCACTGTGAAACACCGTCCAATGAGTTCTGAAGCATTTGGCTGAATATAAGCAGATAATATTGCCTGAAACACTTCAGAATTCATCCTGCTGCTTTTGTCAGCAGTCACATCATCAATAAATACAAGAGAACCAGTTCCATTGGCAGCCATACATGCCCACGCCATGACACTACCACCACCATGCTTCACTGATAAGGTGGTATGTTTTGGATCATGAGCAGTTCCTTTCCTTCTCCATACTCTTCTCTTCCCATCACTCTGGTACAAGTTGATCTTGGTCTCATCTGTACATAGGATGTTTTTCCAGAACTGTGAAGGCTTTTTTAGATGTTGTTTGGCAAACTCTAATCTGGCCTTCCTGTTTTTGGGGCTCACCAATGGTTTACATCTTGTGGTGAACCCTCTGTATTCACTCTGGTGAAGTCTTCTCTTGATTGTTCACTTTGACACACATACACTTACCTCCTGGAGAGTGTTCTTGATCTGACCAACTGTTGTGAAGGGTGTTTTCTTCACCAGGAAAATAATTCTTCGGTCATCCGCCACAGTTGTTTTTCGTGGTCTTCCGGATCTTTGGTGTTGCTGAGCTCACCGGTGCGTTCTTTCTTCTTAAGGATGTTCCAAACAGTTGATTTGGCCACACCTAATGTTTTTGCTACCTCTCTGATGGGTTTGTTTTGTTTTTTTCAGCCTAATGATGGCTTGCTTCACTGATAGTGACAGCTCTTTGGATCTCATATTGAGAGTTGACAGCAACAGATTCCAAATGCAAATAGCACACTTGTAATTAACTCTGGACCTTTTGTCTGCTCCGTGTAAATGGGATAATGAGGGAATAACACACACCTGGCCATGGAACAGGTGAGCAGCCAATTGTCCCATTACTTTTGGTCCCTTAAAAAGTGGGAGGCACATATACAAACTGTTGTAATTCCTACACCGTTCACCTGATTTGGATATAAATAGTACCATCAAATTAAATCTGAAAGTCTGCAGTTAAAGCCCATCTTGTTCGTTTAATTTCAAATCCATTGTGGTGGTGTATAGAGCCAAAAAGATTAGAATTGTGTCGTTGTCCCAATATTTATGGACCTGACTGTATGTGGTATTTCAGTTATCTTGCAAACCTGGCCTGTTAGTGGGTCCTGAGGACAGGAGTTGAGAACCACTGATATAAAATATCTTCCATATGTTCCTCACTCTGTTGAGTTTCTGACAGGGAAAGGATTCATTGAACTTTTATTTAGAAAATAATGTGGGCAACTACTGAACTTATTTCAGCTCTGAATATCAGATAAGTGTTGTAATTAGGTGTCCACTTCATCAACTCACTTGTCACTTATTTTATCACTGTCATTGGCTCCATCCTTAGCTAGGTTTTTCTTAGCACAGTTACCATATTTATTTATTTTTTGGTGGCCTCTTCGGGTACTTAAAAAAGTTGCAGTAGCAGGTGCAGAGTCTTCTACAGATACAATTTACAGGTCATCCAGAAACAGGCTTTAGTTTAAGCATTTGGTTCAAATATAGACTCCAAAGGTTAGTTCAAATGATTATCTTAGCATCATATCATAAGGAGTATCTAAGAGCAGAAGAAGTGAATACTGTGCAGCCTTTCTTGAACTTGATAACAAATTAAATTTGGATAATGTGGACCACCATAAAGAGTTGTAGCACTCCTTGTTTTTGGGTGGTGTGCATAGCATACTAGCTCATTATGAATTACTTACCCGAGAACGAAGCCCCCAAAGCCGTCCTCGTCTCCCCCTCCTACCGGAGACATCTATCCCGGAGGTTATTTCTGGGTATCGTGGCCCTGGCGCTGTGATTGGCTGGAGCTGCGATGACGTCACTCCCGAGCATGTGCGCGGGAGCCGCCGGGAACGGCACAGTACAACTGAAGCAACGGCACGTACGTGCCATTGCTTCAGTTGGCTTAAGTGCGCATGTGCCGCATGACGTCGGCACATGCAAATACAGGGATATCTCCTAAACCGTGCAGGTTTAGGAGATATTCAGTGCAGCTACAGGTAAGCCTAATCATAGGCTTGCCTGTAGTTTAAAGTGGTTGTAAAGGGTTTACAACCACTTGAACAACAGTCCTGATGAACCTGCATGCAGTTAGTGTAGGCTGAAGAAGTGGTGTAGTGTTTTAAACAGATATAACGTAGATGCAGGTAAAACCGGTGACAATTCAGTAGAACTGAGTTAGTATAGGTGTAGTATAGCCTTGGTAGAAGTACTGTAAAAGGCTAGTGTAGACACAGCACGTGAGTAGTGATGAGCCGAACACCCCCGGGTTCGGTTCGCACCAGAACCCGCGAACGGACCGAAAGTTCGAACGAACATTAGAACCCTATTAAATACAATGGATGCGAACGTTCGAATTCTAAAGTGCTAATTATAACAACTATTATGCATGTTATTGTCCTAAAAAGGGTTTGGGAACCCGGGTTCTGCACCAGGGGACATGTATCAATGCAAAAAGAAGTTTTAAAAACGGTCGTTTTTCGGGAGCAGTCATTTTAATGATGCATAAAGTGAAAAAAAAAAGTCAAATATTCCTTTAAATATCGTACCTGGGGGGTGTCTAAAGTATGCCTGTGAAGTGCCACGTGTTTCCCGTGTTTAGAACTGTCCCTGCACAAAATGACACTTCTAAAGGAAAAAAAAGCCATTTAAAACTGCTTGCGGCTTTAATGTAATGTCTGGTCCCGGTAATATGGATGAAATTCTTTAAGAAAAATGGCATAGCTACCCCATGACCCCCCCCCCCTACCCCAGCCCATTACCAGCCCCTTTGGGTCTTGTATGGATATTAAGGGGAACCCCGCACATAAAATAAAAAAGGCCCTATATACTCTGAACAGCCCTATACAGGCGGTGCATACAAGACAGGGACTGTAGGTTTGTTCTTATGTAGAGTCTGTTTGTAATTTTGAACAGGTACATTGTTGAAGTGTAGCTCCAGACCAAAAATCTATTTTTAAACTTTTTGGAAAACATAGGTAAGGGTTATCACCCCTGTAACATTTGTTTTGCTGTCTGTGCCCCTGTTCAGAACATTTCACCTCACTTTCCGTCCCAATGACAACTGTTTTTGAAATGTGGTGTTTTTCTTGAAACAAGGATTGCTGATAAAGCATCAGTACAGAGGAGACACCTTTCTCCCATATTTATTCTTACAGGAGAGAATTTTCCTTCCTAGTGGTAGATTTCCTCTCACTTCCTGTTGTCTTCTTGCGTTTGCAAGTAGGAGTCGTTTGTAAGTTGGATGTTTGAAAGTAGGGACCTGCCGTATATACTCTGCAGAAATAGGCCCCTTAGTTGTTGGTGTTGGCACAACACTGTAAGCACTCACAGTTACTCTTGGTTGGTGCTGGAACGCCCTGCTGTCAACTATTATATCAGGAATTTTAATTACATATAATTGTTGAACAGTGGTAGTAAAAATTGGGCCTTTGATGGTGGTGCTGGTGCCACAACACTGTAAGCCCTGACAGTTACTCTTGGTGGGTGCAGCAATGGGCCCTGCTGTGAATTATTAGATCAAGAATTGTAATTACATGCCCCTGTTGAACAGGGGCTGAAAAATTGGGCCTTAGGCACTGGTGGCACAACACTGCAACCCCTCACAGATACTGTACTTGGAGCACAGCAATGAGCCCTGTTGCAAAGTATTGCTTCAAAAATTGTAATGACACGCCCCTGTTAAACAGGGGCTGAAAAATTGGGCCTTAGGCACTGGTGGCACAACACTGCAACTCCTCACAGATACTGTACTTGGAGCACACCAATGAGCCCTGTTGCAAAGTATTGCTTCAAAAATTGTAATGACACGCCCCTGTTAAACAGGGGCTGAAAAATTGGGCCTTAGGCACTGGTGGCACAACACTGCAACTCCTCACAGATACTGTACTTGGAGCACAGCAATGAGCCCTGTTGCAAAGTATTGCTTCAAAAATTGTAATTACACGCCCCTGTTAAACAGGGGCTGAAAAATTGGGCGTTAGGCACTGGTGGCACAACACTGCAACTCCTCACAGATACTGTACTTGGAGCACAGCAATGAGCCCTGTTGCAAAGTATTGCTTCAAAAATTGTAATTACACGCCCCTGTTAAACAGGGGCTGAAAAATTGGGCGTTAGGCACTGGTGGCGGCACCCATAAACAAAAATGATCTTACAAGCTATCATCATCAATCGTATCATTGAGGACTCGGAGGAGGAGGATAGCCAGTCAACATAACAGCACAGGCACTCAGCATCAGCATCAGTCTTGAAGGGATGTGACATGTTAAAATCAATTAGTCTGTTATATCAGCATCAGGTGTGTGGTAGCTGGTGGTGATCCAAGACTGGTTCATCTTGATGAAAGTCAGTCGATCAACCGAGTCGGTGGACAGGCGCACCCTGTGATCCGTGACAAATCCTCCAGCAGCACTGAATGTGCGTTCCGAAAGAACGCTGGATGCAGGACAGGCCAGTAGCTCAATTGCATACTGTGCAAGCTCTGGCCAGTGATCCATCCTCAAGACCCAGTAAGCCAGAGGATTTTCGGTGGGGAAGGTGTCCAAGTCTGACCTTGCCCCTAGATATTCCTGCACCATGTTTATCAGACGCTGGCGATGGTTGCTGGAACCGATCATACTTTGGGGCTGCGGACTAAAGAATTGTCTGAACGCATCGGTCAGACGGCCACCTTCCCCACCGCTCCTTCTTTGACTGGCCGAAGCCTCAGCAACTCGTTGTCCAGGACCAGGAGTTTGCAACCTCCCAGTCTCTGGGAACGCGTTGCACAGACCTTTCTGCAAGGCCTCCCGGAGTTGTCTCATCCTCTGCTCCCTCTGCGACGGTAACATAAGGTCCGCAACCTTACCCTTGTACCGTGGATCAAGGAGAGTGGCCAGCCAGTAATGGTCCCTCTCCTTGATCCGAAGAATACGAGGATCCTTCCGCAGACTTTGCAGGATCAGGGAGGCCATGCAGCGTAGGTTTGCTGAGGCATTCGCTCCGGAGTCCTCTGGGTCACTAAGGACGACATGATCCGCAGCCACCTCCTCCCAGCCACGTACAAGTCCACTGGTTTCTTGGGACTGTAAATCATCCCTAAAAGACTGCTGCTGATGATGCTGAGTGCCAGCCTCCACCTCCATGCTGACACAATCCTCCTCCTCCTCCTCCTCCTCCTCCTCCTCTTCCTGTGCGATGGGTGGGACAGAAGGAACACTGTCTGGGTAAAGGGGGCCTTGAGAGGCAAGGAAGTCCTCCTCTTCCTGCCTCTGTTCTGCCTCAAGTGCCCTGTCCATTATTCCACGCAGCGTGTGCTCCAACAGGTGGACAAGAGGTACAGTGTCACTGATGCATGCACTGTCACTGCTCACCATCCTCGTGGCCTCCTCAAATGGTGCCAGGACAGTGCATGCATCCCTGATCATGCCCCACTGGCGTGGAGAAAAAAAACCAAGCTCCCCTGACCCTGTCCTGGTGCCGTAGTCGCACAGGTACTCATTGATGGCCCTCTGCTGCGTGTGCAGCCGCTGCAGCATGGCCAACGTTGAGTTCCACCTGGTGGGCATGTCACATATAAGGCGGTTCTTGGGCAGGTTCAACTCCTTTTGCAGCTCAGCCAGGCGAGCACTGGCATTATAAGATCTGCGGAAATGCACACAGACTTTCCTGGCCTGCCTCAGGACATCCTGTAAGCCCGGGTACCTGCCCAAGAAGCGCTGCACCACCAGGTTAAGGACGTGAGCCACACAGGGCACATGGGTCAGTTGTCCCTGTCGGAGGGCGGAGAGGAGGTTGGTGCCATTGTCGCAAACCACCATTCCTGGCTTAAGCTGGCGTGGCGTCAACCACCTCTCGGCCTGGCCCTGCAGAGCAGACAGGACCTCTGCCCCAGTGTGGCTTCTGTCCCCCAAACACACCAGCGCAAGCACGGCATGGCATCTTTTTGCCTGCGTGCTTGCGTAGCCCCGTGAACGGCTACGGAGCACCGCTGGTTCATAGGACAAACCACAGGAAGAGGCCATGGAGGAAGAAGAAGAGGAGGGGGTGGAGGAGAGAGGTGTGTCACAACCAGTAGTAGCATTTTGGAGGCGTGGCGGTGGGACAACCTCCAACACTACTGCACCTTGTCCTGAATCCTTCCCAGCTGCCAAAAGAGTGACCCAATGGGCCGTGAAAGAAAGGTAACGTCCCTGTCCATGCCTGCTGGACCATGAGTCAGCGGTAATATGCACCTTACCGCTGACCGCCCTGTCCAGCGAGGCCAAGACATTGCCTTCCACATGCCGGTAGAGAGCCGGAATAGCCTTCCGTGAGAAAAAGTGGCGTTTGGGAACCTGCCACTGAGGAACTGCACATTGCACAAACTCACGGAAGGGGGCCGAGTCTACCAACTGAAAAGGCAGCAGTTGAAGCGCTAGCAATTTAGCCAAGCTAGCATTCAACCGCTGGGCATGTGGATGGCTGGGAGTGAACTTCTTTCGACGGTCCAGCAGCTGGGGCAGGGAAATTTGCCTGCTAGAATCGGACGTCGGTGTACTGCTAGCAGAGTGGGCGCAAGTACTTGGCTGTGACACACCTAATTCTACACCTTCATTCCTCTCAGTGCATGTTTCAGAGAGGACTGAAGTTATAGTGGGGTTGGAGATCCCAGCTGATGCGGTGCAAGGAGAGGTCCGCTTTGTTCTTTGGTGTGGGTCTTTGAGGTAGGCTTGCCAACGAGCTGCATGGCAGGTCAACATATGTCTGGTCAGGCATGTGGTACCCAAGCGGCTGATGTTTTGGCCACGCGATATACGCTTGAGACATATGTTGCAAACAGCAGCTGTGCGATCTGATGCACTAGCCTCAAAAAAGGCCCACACCAAGGAACTTTTTGAATGACGGGCAGAGGCTGCGCCCTGCACAGGCGGAGCTCTGCGGTGTGATTCCGTCGGTGTACTGCCCTTACGCTGGCCACCAAAGGGCATCCTGCCTCGTTGGAGATGTGCCTCCTCCTCATCCTCCTCCTCCTCCTCTCTCCTATTAGGCACCCACGTGGAGTCAGTGACCTCATCATCCCCTCCCTCCTCATCACTGGAGCCAATCTGGTAGTATGCTGCAGCTGCTGGAACATGACTGCCAGATTGGTGTCCTTCTTGAGCATCCCCTCTGTCTGCTCTCACGCTACTGCCTTCCTCTAGCTGGGTTTCATCATCAGACCCTTCGAAACGCTGGGCATCCTCCTGGAGCATGTACCCAACACTGTGCTGAAACAGTTCGGGGGACTCCTCAGGAGGAGGACATGGTGGGTCTAGGGAAGGAGTGACTGATGATTTGTCTGACATTGATACCAGGGAAGACGACGCTTTGGCAGCTGCTTTTCCAGTACCCTGAGCCTGGGTGAGAGAGGATGAGGAGGAGGAGGAGGGCTTGGTCATCCACTCTACCAAGTCTTCGGCATGATGTGGCTCAACATGTCCAGCTGCCGAAAAGAAGGACAAGCGTGTCCCATGGCCATGTGCTGATGACAATGCACCGCGTCCACGACCAGCACTGTTGCCCCCAGACACAGAGCCTGCTTGCCCTCTTTTATTGCCTCCTGACTGTCTGCCTCTCCTTGTTTGCCTTCCAGACATTCTAATAGATGGCCTGCAGGGAGATGGGAAAAAAGCAATAAGGGCTACCTTCAGGTGTCCTTCTCTGTCCCTTGAAACAAGGACTTGCAGAGTGAAATAAACTGACACTCTCCCTACCTACAGTTTTCTGTCCCTAGAATAAATGTTTTTTTTAATCACAATATAGCACAAGGACAATTCAGTCACTGTCCTTCCAGGTCCCTGGAAACAAGGACTTGCAGAGTGAAATAAACTGACACTCTCCCTACCTACAGTTTTCTGTCCCTAGAATAAATGTTTTTTTTAATCACAATATAGCACAAGGACAATTCAGTCACTGTCCTTCCAGGTCCCTGGAAACAAGGACTTGCAGAGTGAAAGAAACTGACACTCTCCCTACCTACAGTTTTCTGTCCCTAGAATAAATGTTTTTTTAAGCACAATATAGCACAAGGACAATTCACTCACTGTCCTTCCAGGTCCCTGGAAACAAGGACTTGCAGAGTGAAAGAAACTGACACTGTCCCTACCTACAGTTTTCTGTCCCTAGAATAAATGTTTTTTTTAAGCACACTATAGCACAAGGACAATTCAGTCACTGTCCTTCCAGGTCCCTGGAAACAAGGACTTGCAGAGTGAAATAAACTGACACTCTCCCTACCTACAGTTTTCTGTCCCTAGAATAAATGTTTTTTTTAATCACAATATAGCACAAGGACAATTCAGTCACTGTCCTTCCAGGTCCCTGGAAACAAGGACTTGCAGAGTGAAAGAAAAAAAACACTCTCCCTACCTACAGTTTTCTGTCCCTAGAAAAAATGTTTTTTTTAATCACAATATAACACAAGGACAATTCACTCACTGTCCTTCCAGGTCCCTGGAAACAAGGACTTGCAGAGTGAAATAAACTGACACTCTCCCTACCTACAGTTTTCTGTCCCTAGAATAAATGTTTTTTTTAATCACAATATAGCACAAGGACAATTCAGTCACTGTCCTTCCAGGTCCCTGGAAACAAGGACTTGCAGAGTGAAATAAACTGACACTCTCCCTACCTACAGTTTTCTGTCCCTAGAATAAATGTTTTTTTTAATCACAATATAGCACAAGGACAATTCAGTCACTGTCCTTCCAGGTCCCTGGAAACAAGGACTTGCAGAGTGAAAGAAACTGACACTCTCCCTACCTACAGTTTTCTGTCCCTAGAATAAATGTTTTTTTAAGCACAATATAGCACAAGGACAATTCACTCACTGTCCTTCCAGGTCCCTGGAAACAAGGACTTGCAGAGTGAAAGAAACTGACACTGTCCCTACCTACAGTTTTCTGTCCCTAGAATAAATGTTTTTTTTAAGCACACTATAGCACAAGGACAATTCAGTCACTGTCCTTCCAGGTCCCTGGAAACAAGGACTTGCAGAGTGAAATAAACTGACTCTCTCCCTACCTACAGTTTTCTGTCCCTAGAATAAATGTTTTTTTTAATCACAATATAGCACAAGGACAATTCAGTCACTGTCCTTCCAGGTCCCTGGAAACAAGGACTTGCAGAGTGAAAGAAAAAAAACACTCTCCCTACCTACAGTTTTCTGTCCCTAGAAAAAATGTTTTTTTTAATCACAATATAACACAAGGACAATTCACTCACTGTCCTTCCAGGTCCCTGGAAACAAGGACTTGCAGAGTGAAATAAACTGACACTCTCCCTACCTACAGTTTTCTGTCCCTAGAATAAATGTTTTTTTTAATCACAATATAGCACAAGGACAATTCAGTCACTGTCCTTCCAGGTCCCTGGAAACAAGGACTTGCAGAGTGAAATAAACTGACACTCTCCCTACCTACAGTTTTCTGTCCCTAGAATAAATGTTTTTTTTAATCACAATATAGCACAAGGACAATTCAGTCACTGTCCTTCCAGGTCCCTGGAAACAAGGACTTGCAGAGTGAAATAAACTGACACTCTCCCTACCTACAGTTTTCTGTCCCTAGAATAAATGTTTTTTTTAATCACAATATAGCACAAGGACAATTCAGTCACTGTCCTTCCAGGTCCCTGGAAACAAGGACTTGCAGAGTGAAATAAACTGACACTCTCCCTACCTACAGTTTTCTGTCCCTAGAATAAATGTTTTTTTTAATCACAATATAGCACAAGGACAATTCAGTCACTGTCCTTCCAGGTCCCTGGAAACAAGGACTTGCAGAGTGAAAGAAACTGACACTCTCCCTACCTACAGTTTTCTGTCCCTAGAATAAATGTTTTTTTAAGCACAATATAGCACAAGGACAATTCACTCACTGTCCTTCCAGGTCCCTGGAAACAAGGACTTGCAGAGTGAAAGAAACTGACACTGTCCCTACCTACAGTTTTCTGTCCCTAGAATAAATGTTTTTTTTAAGCACACTATAGCACAAGGACAATTCAGTCACTGTCCTTCCAGGTCCCTGGAAACAAGGACTTGCAGAGTGAAATAAACTGACACTCTCCCTACCTACAGTTTTCTGTCCCTAGAATAAATGTTTTTTTTAATCACAATATAGCACAAGGACAATTCAGTCACTGTCCTTCCAGGTCCCTGGAAACAAGGACTTGCAGAGTGAAAGAAAAAAAACACTCTCCCTACCTACAGTTTTCTGTCCCTAGAAAAAATGTTTTTTTTAATCACAATATAACACAAGGACAATTCACTCACTGTCCTTCCAGGTCCCTGGAAACAAGGACTTGCAGAGTGAAATAAACTGACACTCTCCCTACCTACAGTTTTCTGTCCCTAGAATAAATGTTTTTTTTAATCACAATATAGCACAAGGACAATTCAGTCACTGTCCTTCCAGGTCCCTGGAAACAAGGACTTGCAGAGTGAAATAAACTGACACTCTCCCTACCTACAGTTTTCTGTCCCTAGAATAAATGTTTTTTTTAATCACAATATAGCACAAGGACAATTCAGTCACTGTCCTTCCAGGTCCCTGGAAACAAGGACTTGCAGAGTGAAAGAAACTGACACTCTCCCTACCTACAGTTTTCTGTCCCTAGAATAAATGTTTTTTTAAGCACAATATAGCACAAGGACAATTCACTCACTGTCCTTCCAGGTCCCTGGAAACAAGGACTTGCAGAGTGAAATAAACTGACACTCTCCCTACCTACAGTTTTCTGTCCCTAGAATAAATGTTTTTTTTAATCACAATATAGCACAAGGACAATTCAGTCACTGTCCTTCCAGGTCCCTGGAAACAAGGACTTGCAGAGTGAAAGAAAAAAAACACTCTCCCTACCTACAGTTTTCTGTCCCTAGAAAAAATGTTTTTTTTAATCACAATATAACACAAGGACAATTCACTCACTGTCCTTCCAGGTCCCTGGAAACAAGGACTTGCAGAGTGAAAGAAACTGACACTGTCCCTACCTACAGTTTTCTGTCCCTAGAATAAATGTTTTTTTTAATCACAATATAGCACAAGGACAATTCAGTCACTGTCCTTCCAGGTCCCTGGAAACAAGGACTTGCAGAGTGAAATAAACTGACACTCTCCCTACCTACAGTTTTCTGTCCCTAGAATAAATGTTTTTTTTAATCACAATATAGCACAAGGACAATTCAGTCACTGTCCTTCCAGGTCCCTGGAAACAAGGACTTGCAGAGTGAAATAAACTGACACTCTCCCTACCTACAGTTTTCTGTCCCTAGAATAAATGTTTTTTTTAATCACAATATAGCACAAGGACAATTCAGTCACTGTCCTTCCAGGTCCCTGGAAACAAGGACTTGCAGAGTGAAATAAACTGACACTCTCCCTACCTACAGTTTTCTGTCCCTAGAATAAATGTTTTTTTTAATCACAATATAGCACAAGGACAATTCAGTCACTGTCCTTCCAGGTCCCTGGAAACAAGGACTTGCAGAGTGAAAGAAACTGACACTCTCCCTACCTACAGTTTTCTGTCCCTAGAATAAATGTTTTTTTAAGCACAATATAGCACAAGGACAATTCACTCACTGTCCTTCCAGGTCCCTGGAAACAAGGACTTGCAGAGTGAAATAAACTGACACTCTCCCTACCTACAGTTTTCTGTCCCTAGAATAAATGTTTTTTTTAATCACAATATAGCACAAGGACAATTCAGTCACTGTCCTTCCAGGTCCCTGGAAACAAGGACTTGCAGAGTGAAAGAAACTGACACTCTCCCTACCTACAGTTTTCTGTCCCTAGAATAAATGTTTTTTTAAGCACAATATAGCACAAGGACAATTCACTCACTGTCCTTCCAGGTCCCTGGAAACAAGGACTTGCAGAGTGAAAGAAACTGACACTGTCCCTACCTACAGTTTTCTGTCCCTAGAATAAATGTTTTTTTTTAAGCACACTATAGCACAAGGACAATTCAGTCACTGTCCTTCCAGGTCCCTGGAAACAAGGACTTGCAGAGTGAAATAAACTGACACTCTCCCTACCTACAGTTTTCTGTCCCTAGAATAAATGTTTTTTTTAATCACAATATAGCACAAGGACAATTCAGTCACTGTCCTTCCAGGTCCCTGGAAACAAGGACTTGCAGAGTGAAAGAAACTGACACTCTCCCTACCTACAGTTTTCTGTCCCTAGAATAAATGTTTTTTTTAATCACAATATAGCACAAGGACAATTCAGTCACTGTCCTTCCAGGTCCCTGGAAACAAGGACTTGCAGAGTGAAAGAAACTGACACTCTCCCTACCTACAGTTTTCTGTCCCTAGAATAAATGTTTTTTTAAGCACAATATAGCACAAGGACAATTCACTCACTGTCCTTCCAGGTCCCTGGAAACAAGGACTTGCAGAGTGAAATAAACTGACACTCTCCCTACCTACAGTTTTCTGTCCCTAGAATAAATGTTTTTTTTAATCACAATATAGCACAAGGACAATTCAGTCACTGTCCTTCCAGGTCCCTGGAAACAAGGACTTGCAGAGTGAAATAAACTGACACTCTCCCTACCTACAGTTTTCTGTCCCTAGAATAAATGTTTTTTTTAATCACAATATAGCACAAGGACAATTCAGTCACTGTCCTTCCAGGTCCCTGGAAACAAGGACTTGCAGAGTGAAAGAAACTGACACTCTCCCTACCTACAGTTTTCTGTCCCTAGAATAAATGTTTTTTTAAGCACAATATAGCACAAGGACAATTCACTCACTGTCCTTCCAGGTCCCTGGAAACAAGGACTTGCAGAGTGAAATAAACTGACACTCTCCCTACCTACAGTTTTCTGTCCCTAGAATAAATGTTTTTTTTAATCACAATATAGCACAAGGACAATTCAGTCACTGTCCTTCCAGGTCCCTGGAAACAAGGACTTGCAGAGTGAAAGAAACTGACACTCTCCCTACCTACAGTTTTCTGTCCCTAGAATAAATGTTTTTTTAAGCACAATATAGCACAAGGACAATTCACTCACTGTCCTTCCAGGTCCCTGGAAACAAGGACTTGCAGAGTGAAAGAAACTGACACTGTCCCTACCTACAGTTTTCTGTCCCTAGAATAAATGTTTTTTTTTAAGCACACTATAGCACAAGGACAATTCAGTCACTGTCCTTCCAGGTCCCTGGAAACAAGGACTTGCAGAGTGAAATAAACTGACACTCTCCCTACCTACAGTTTTCTGTCCCTAGAATAAATGTTTTTTTTAATCACAATATAGCACAAGGACAATTCAGTCACTGTCCTTCCAGGTCCCTGGAAACAAGGACTTGCAGAGTGAAAGAAACTGACACTCTCCCTACCTACAGTTTTCTGTCCCTAGAATAAATGTTTTTTTTAATCACAATATAGCACAAGGACAATTCAGTCACTGTCCTTCCAGGTCCCTGGAAACAAGGACTTGCAGAGTGAAAGAAACTGACACTCTCCCTACCTACAGTTTTCTGTCCCTAGAATAAATGTTTTTTTAAGCACAATATAGCACAAGGACAATTCACTCACTGTCCTTCCAGGTCCCTGGAAACAAGGACTTGCAGAGTGAAAGAAACTGACACTGTCCCTACCTACAGTTTTCTGTCCCTAGAATAAATGTTTTTTTTAAGCACACTATAGAACAAGGACAATTCAGTCACTGTCCTTCCAGGTCCCTGGAAACAAGGACTTGCAGAGTGAAATAAACTGACACTCTCCCTACCTACAGTTTTCTGTCCCTAGAATAAATGTTTTTTTTAATCACAATATAGCACAAGGACAATTCAGTCACTGTCCTTCCAGGTCCCTGGAAACAAGGACTTGCAGAGTGAAAGAAAAAAAACACTCTCCCTACCTACAGTTTTCTGTCCCTAGAAAAAATGTTTTTTTTAATCACAATATAACACAAGGACAATTCACTCACTGTCCTTCCAGGTCCCTGGAAACAAGGACTTGCAGAGTGAAATAAACTGACACTCTCCCTACCTACAGTTTTCTGTCCCTAGAATAAATGTTTTTTTTAATCACAATATAGCACAAGGACAATTCAGTCACTGTCCTTCCAGGTCCCTGGAAACAAGGACTTGCAGAGTGAAATAAACTGACACTCTCCCTACCTACAGTTTTCTGTCCCTAGAATAAATGTTTTTTTTAATCACAATATAGCACAAGGACAATTCAGTCACTGTCCTTCCAGGTCCCTGGAAACAAGGACTTGCAGAGTGAAATAAACTGACACTCTCCCTACCTACAGTTTTCTGTCCCTAGAATAAATGTTTTTTTTAATCACAATATAGCACAAGGACAATTCAGTCACTGTCCTTCCAGGTCCCTGGAAACAAGGACTTGCAGAGTGAAATAAACTGACACTCTCCCTACCTACAGTTTTCTGTCCCTAGAATAAATGTTTTTTTTAATCACAATATAGCACAAGGACAATTCAGTCACTGTCCTTCCAGGTCCCTGGAAACAAGGACTTGCAGAGTGAAAGAAACTGACACTCTCCCTACCTACAGTTTTCTGTCCCTAGAATAAATGTTTTTTTAAGCACAATATAGCACAAGGACAATTCACTCACTGTCCTTCCAGGTCCCTGGAAACAAGGACTTGCAGAGTGAAAGAAACTGACACTGTCCCTACCTACAGTTTTCTGTCCCTAGAATAAATGTTTTTTTTAAGCACACTATAGCACAAGGACAATTCAGTCACTGTCCTTCCAGGTCCCTGGAAACAAGGACTTGCAGAGTGAAATAAACTGACACTCTCCCTACCTACAGTTTTCTGTCCCTAGAATAAATGTTTTTTTTAATCACAATATAGCACAAGGACAATTCAGTCACTGTCCTTCCAGGTCCCTGGAAACAAGGACTTGCAGAGTGAAAGAAAAAAAACACTCTCCCTACCTACAGTTTTCTGTCCCTAGAAAAAATGTTTTTTTTAATCACAATATAACACAAGGACAATTCACTCACTGTCCTTCCAGGTCCCTGGAAACAAGGACTTGCAGAGTGAAATAAACTGACACTCTCCCTACCTACAGTTTTCTGTCCCTAGAATAAATGTTTTTTTAAGCACAATATAGCACAAGGACAATTCACTCACTGTCCTTCCAGGTCCCTGGAAACAAGGACTTGCAGAGTGAAAGAAACTGACACTGTCCCTACCTACAGTTTTCTGTCCCTAGAATAAATGTTTTTTTTTAAGCACACTATAGCACAAGGACAATTCAGTCACTGTCCTTCCAGGTCCCTGGAAACAAGGACTTGCAGAGTGAAATAAACTGACACTCTCCCTACCTACAGTTTTCTGTCCCTAGAATAAATGTTTTTTTTAATCACAATATAGCACAAGGACAATTCAGTCACTGTCCTTCCAGGTCCCTGGAAACAAGGACTTGCAGAGTGAAAGAAACTGACACTCTCCCTACCTACAGTTTTCTGTCCCTAGAATAAATGTTTTTTTTAATCACAATATAGCACAAGGACAATTCAGTCACTGTCCTTCCAGGTCCCTGGAAACAAGGACTTGCAGAGTGAAAGAAACTGACACTCTCCCTACCTACAGTTTTCTGTCCCTAGAATAAATGTTTTTTTAAGCACAATATAGCACAAGGACAATTCACTCACTGTCCTTCCAGGTCCCTGGAAACAAGGACTTGCAGAGTGAAAGAAACTGACACTGTCCCTACCTACAGTTTTCTGTCCCTAGAATAAATGTTTTTTTTAAGCACACTATAGAACAAGGACAATTCAGTCACTGTCCTTCCAGGTCCCTGGAAACAAGGACTTGCAGAGTGAAATAAACTGACACTCTCCCTACCTACAGTTTTCTGTCCCTAGAATAAATGTTTTTTTTAATCACAATATAGCACAAGGACAATTCAGTCACTGTCCTTCCAGGTCCCTGGAAACAAGGACTTGCAGAGTGAAAGAAAAAAAACACTCTCCCTACCTACAGTTTTCTGTCCCTAGAAAAAATGTTTTTTTTAATCACAATATAACACAAGGACAATTCACTCACTGTCCTTCCAGGTCCCTGGAAACAAGGACTTGCAGAGTGAAATAAACTGACACTCTCCCTACCTACAGTTTTCTGTCCCTAGAATAAATGTTTTTTTTAATCACAATATAGCACAAGGACAATTCAGTCACTGTCCTTCCAGGTCCCTGGAAACAAGGACTTGCAGAGTGAAATAAACTGACACTCTCCCTACCTACAGTTTTCTGTCCCTAGAATAAATGTTTTTTTTAATCACAATATAGCACAAGGACAATTCAGTCACTGTCCTTCCAGGTCCCTGGAAACAAGGACTTGCAGAGTGAAATAAACTGACACTCTCCCTACCTACAGTTTTCTGTCCCTAGAATAAATGTTTTTTTTAATCACAATATAGCACAAGGACAATTCAGTCACTGTCCTTCCAGGTCCCTGGAAACAAGGACTTGCAGAGTGAAATAAACTGACACTCTCCCTACCTACAGTTTTCTGTCCCTAGAATAAATGTTTTTTTTAATCACAATATAGCACAAGGACAATTCAGTCACTGTCCTTCCAGGTCCCTGGAAACAAGGACTTGCAGAGTGAAAGAAACTGACACTCTCCCTACCTACAGTTTTCTGTCCCTAGAATAAATGTTTTTTTAAGCACAATATAGCACAAGGACAATTCACTCACTGTCCTTCCAGGTCCCTGGAAACAAGGACTTGCAGAGTGAAAGAAACTGACACTGTCCCTACCTACAGTTTTCTGTCCCTAGAATAAATGTTTTTTTTAAGCACACTATAGCACAAGGACAATTCAGTCACTGTCCTTCCAGGTCCCTGGAAACAAGGACTTGCAGAGTGAAATAAACTGACACTCTCCCTACCTACAGTTTTCTGTCCCTAGAATAAATGTTTTTTTTAATCACAATATAGCACAAGGACAATTCAGTCACTGTCCTTCCAGGTCCCTGGAAACAAGGACTTGCAGAGTGAAAGAAAAAAAACACTCTCCCTACCTACAGTTTTCTGTCCCTAGAAAAAATGTTTTTTTTAATCACAATATAACACAAGGACAATTCACTCACTGTCCTTCCAGGTCCCTGGAAACAAGGACTTGCAGAGTGAAATAAACTGACACTCTCCCTACCTACAGTTTTCTGTCCCTAGAATAAATGTTTTTTTTAATCACAATATAGCACAAGGACAATTCAGTCACTGTCCTTCCAGGTCCCTGGAAACAAGGACTTGCAGAGTGAAATAAACTGACACTCTCCCTACCTACAGTTTTCTGTCCCTAGAATAAATGTTTTTTTTAATCACAATATAGCACAAGGACAATTCAGTCACTGTCCTTCCAGGTCCCTGGAAACAAGGACTTGCAGAGTGAAAGAAACTGACACTCTCCCTACCTACAGTTTTCTGTCCCTAGAATAAATGTTTTTTTAAGCACAATATAGCACAAGGACAATTCACTCACTGTCCTTCCAGGTCCCTGGAAACAAGGACTTGCAGAGTGAAATAAACTGACACTCTCCCTACCTACAGTTTTCTGTCCCTAGAATAAATGTTTTTTTTAATCACAATATAGCACAAGGACAATTCAGTCACTGTCCTTCCAGGTCCCTGGAAACAAGGACTTGCAGAGTGAAATAAACTGACACTCTCCCTACCTACAGTTTTCTGTCCCTAGAATAAATGTTTTTTTTAATCACAATATAGCACAAGGACAATTCAGTCACTGTCCTTCCAGGTCCCTGGAAACAAGGACTTGCAGAGTGAAAGAAACTGACACTCTCCCTACCTACAGTTTTCTGTCCCTAGAATAAATGTTTTTTTAAGCACAATATAGCACAAGGACAATTGACTCACTGTCCTTCCAGGTCCCTGGAAACAAGGACTTGCAGAGTGAAAGAAACTGACACTGTCCCTACCTACAGTTTTCTGTCCCTAGAATAAATGTTTTTTTTAAGCACACTATAGCACAAGCACAAAACACACTGACACTCTCCCTACCTATCCTTCTCTTTCCCTAAACTAAAGGAATCCAGGTTAAGCAAGAAAGAAATAACAGTCACTGTCCCTGCCTATGCTGCTCTATCCCTGCTCCGGAACACACTACACTAGGCCGCCGTGCTGGCGGCCTTTTATAGTGTGGGGCGTGTACTAAACACCCTCAGCAATAATTGGCCACAGGCATCCTGCCTGTGGCCAATCATTGCTCTCCTCGCTGCCGGCGCTGTGATTGGCCAAGCATGCGGGGTCACAGTGCATGCTTGGCCAATCACAGCGCCTGGATGACACTGCGATGGCGTAGTGCATTGTGGGCCGTTCGCGTCACTCGAATTTGGCGCGAACGGCCCAAATCGTTCGATCTTCGTCGAACGATCGAACAGCCGATGTTCGAGTCGAACGTATGTTCGACTCGAACACGAAGCTCATCCCTACACGTGAGAGGTGTGGTTGGCGTTCTGCTCTCAGTGACACAGTCTCTTCCAGCAGTATTATCAATAGGCTAAAAGCCATCTCACCAATTCCAGGGTACAGCTGTGGATGTTCTTAGGGGGCCCCCTCAGACTCTCCCCAAAGCTTCCAGTGACAGTGGTGTGAGCAGATGGGTGTAAACATTCTGACCTACTGTTAGTGGCACAGGTGTTGCTAGTGCAGCAGAGGCAGTGTTGCACCGAGCGTCCTCAACCCCCTAGTCACAGCAGCTGATATGCAGAGGTCCTCTCTCCTCCAACCCTGGCACCAAAAGCCTTGAACATTTCCAGGGCAGAGCAGTAAAAATCCTCCTCTCCTCCCCCTGAGACCCACAGTCTATTGGGACCTGTAGTTTTGCAACCTCCACACAGTGCAGCAATCCCTTGTTCTTATAACCGACATCTCCCATGAGATGACTGTATGTGCACAGACTTTAAACAGTTTGACTAGGCCACTTTTTTAACATTAATTAATTCGTAACTTTGGAAAAATTTAAATTCATTATGTTCTATTCATTTTAGATGCGGAATTTGTTATTTCGATAATTCGGAAAAATCCAAAGTTCGGAAATCTGGAAATTCGGATAAAAACCTGAACATTCGAAAGAATGAAAATCCCAAAATTTGAAAATCCGAAATAATTAACTAACTAATAATAACTAACTATTAAAATATAGGTATTGGAATTTCCTTTCAAATTTGGCTGTTAGTGAACGTAATGAATACGAATTTATCTGAAGTTATGAATTATCCAAAATAACGAATGCCACATCTAAACGAATGGAACTTAACAAATTAATAATAATAATTCTTAATAATAATAATAAAAAGTTTTTATTATTATTATTTATTATTATTAATTTGTTCCATTCGTTTAGATGAGGCATTTGTTATTTCGGATAATTTCTAACTTCGGATAAATTCGTATTCGTTACCTATAAGTTAATAGTTAGTAATAGTTGTTGAATACTTTTGAATTTGCAGACTTTCGAATTTTGAATTTTCGAATTTTCAAATTTCCAAATTTTAGTTTTTGGAAAAATTTGTTACATGGGTTTTCGTTAATTCAAATATTTCCGAATTAACTAATTTGTCGAACTTCGTCTAAAAAAGCAATTCGGAACAAAACAAATTGCACATGTCTAGGACCTACACCGGCCATTTTTAAATCAAGAAATCAGTGTAAAAGAATATATTTATATAACTCTTAAAAAGCCCCCAAAACATTATAGAGAGAAAGTGCGGTCTTTACACACTTTAACCATGCTACTTAGTCAACAGGACGCACACCAGCCAGCTTTTAAAAATAAAACAGCATGATAGCATATTTATTCCACAGTAAAAAGCCCCCCTATAGCAGTTATATGGGAAATGCAATTGAATCTATATTGTTTCACTAGGTTCATTATTCATAGTAATGCTGCCACTCTGTGGTCATTGTTTAAATTACACCCACTTTTTTAGTATCCTCCCTCCTATATGATGTAAGATCCTACCTTCCTCATTCCTGTATTGTTCCTGCAAGACGTACATTGAGACTCAAAAATAAATATTTCTTTTGATCTTCAAACACTGAAGAAGCCAGCATCTACTGCATCAAATTGTTTCCTTTAACCCTTCTGCATGCAATAAAGATATCTATGGATGTTAAAGAGGATCTTCACTGCACCTGAGCATCACAAGCAAAAAACATTTTTAATATTCAAACCAAAATCCTCCATCCATCCATGTCTCCATGCTTTATTTTGTTGGGAAATCACTTTGAAAAACATCCTCCTAGCATTTCTGGCCCTGACCATCTCCAGTAAGGGCATTTAATTCCTGGGATCCATCTGTCCTTAGTTCAAGCATGCATACAGGAGAGTGTGCTTAGTAGGGATGAGCTGCGAGTTTGAGTCAAACCCATGTTAGACTTGAACATCGCCTGTTCGGCTGTTCGCCGAATTTTGAACATTATGGGTCGTTTGAGTGGCGTGTCACGGCCCATAATTCACTGCGGCATCGCAGTGCATTGCTGGCTGATGATTGACCAAGCATGCACTATGACCCGCATGCTTGGCCAATCACAGCGCCGTAAGTACAGAGAGCCGTAATTGGCCAAAGCCAGGGTGTCTTTGGCCAATCATGGCTCAGAGCAGTAGGTAAACGCCCCACACTATATAAGGCCGCCAGCGTGGCGGCCTTGTGTAGTGTGTTTCGGCGTTGGTTAACTTAGAAGACAGAGCGAGAGAGAGAGACAGTGTAATTTGATTTGAGTTAGAGCAGGCAGGCGAGTCAGTTAGCTGCAGTTACAGTGTGTAGAGGATATATATGCATCCTAGGTGTTGTATATATATTTACACACTGTATTCAGTTTATCTAGATCCGTTCCTGTTATTCTCTATACTGAGAGGCAGGCAGGTGATTGTGCTAGCTGCAGTATTTTCACTTAGTGTACTGTGTCCTTTGCACAGCGTGCCCCTAAAGTTACCTGAATACAATTGCTGTTCTCATACTAATACCACAGGCAGGGACCTGCATTATTTTCACTTAGTGTACTGTGTCCTTTGCACAGCGTGCACCTAAAGGTACCTGAATACGATTGGTGGTGTTCTCATACTAATACCACAGGCAGGGAGCTGCATTAATTTCATTTAGTGTACCTGTGTCCTTTGCACAGCGTGCACCTAAAGGTACCTGAATACAATTGGTGGTGTTCTCATACTAATACCACAGGCAGGGAACTGCATTAATTTCATTTAGTGTACTGTGTCCTTTGCACAGCGTGCACCTAAAGGTACCTCAATACAATTGGTGGTGTTCTCATTCCAATACCACAGACAGGGAGCAGCTTTATTTTCACTTAGTGTACTGTGTCCTTTGCACAGCGTGCACCTAAAAGGTACCTGAATACAATTGGTGGTGTTCTCATACTAATACCACAGGCAGGGAACTGCAAGTATTTTCAGTTAGTGTACTGTGTCCTCTGCACAGTGTGCACCTAAAACTAACTGAAGAAAATTGCAGGTGTTCTCATACTAATACCACAGTAGGCAGTTGATTCTGATAGCTGCAGTATAATCAGTATATATATATATATATATATATATATAGCGGCCCCCTCCCTCTCCTCTCTTTATCAGCTCGTCTGTCTCTTGTCTAGGGGTACCTTAGAGGAGAGATTGCGGGGTCACCACGCCAAGCCTTCACCGCAGATGTTTGTGTCCTCCTCTCTGAGTGGTGCTGCCTACAACACGGCCGGGGTAAATGGTCCTGGGCTTCTCAACTGCTGGATCTACTTCAAATAGAAACTCCCCACAGGCCTCGCATCGCCCGAACGGCTTCAGTTGGCACACCAGTCCCGAACAGCCGGGACAAATCACACCCAGGGCTTCAACGTCCATGCATGAATACAGGGCGAATCGTCCCCTTGGCATTAGCCAAATCCCTGTATCAGTCACTGGAGCAGCAGCAGTCAAAGACGTGGTAGAAGGATGAAGTGGAACCCACGCTGTTTGTCCGAACATGGTGACTTGCTGTTGGTCCATTGCGCACTGCAAAGTTTTTGCGCTAACGTCCCATGTGTAGTCCTTCACACGTATTGAACTCCTCCCCTTTGCTCCAGTTCGCGGGCTTTTCTTATTTTTTCCTTTCTGAGTCACGCCCACGAACTAAGCGGTGGGGGTGTGCCTGGTGGCGCAGTGCAAATAGAAACCCCCACGTGTACTACTTCACACGGCTGGGCTCCCCCCTTCTCTCGCTCTTCTGCGCGGGCCTTTCCCTTCACTGGGTCATGTCCACGACTTCGAGCAGGGATGCACTTTGGCCAATAACGTGGCCCACCTACTCGGAACTCCTCCCGGCAGACACGTTCAACTCCGTAGTAGCACGAACACCAATCCCGGACCCGAGCCACCACGTGTAGCGGCCCCCTCCCTCTCCTCTCTTTATCAGCTCGTCTGTCTCTTGTCTAGGGGTACCTTAGAGGAGAGAGTGCGGGGTCACCACGCCAAGCCTTCACCGCAGATGTTTGTGTGGTGTAAGCAAAGTTCTTATATTACCTTCGGGTCGGTGTTCTGCACCTGGAACCTCCAAAGAGAGAGTTACCTTGAACAATGTCTGTCAGAAAACGAGCCCCACACCATTAAAGTCCAACACTCCTTTATTCTTCTCAATGCAAAAGTGAACACCATCAGTTGGACTCCTTAGAGGCTCACCTGTCACCGGCAATATGGTCTTCAAGCAAGTGTCTCCCACCGGTCCATTACACCTTCCGGATTCGGGTACCCACTCCCGGGGTTCCCTAGGATCTCCTTCCCTCGCGGAACTCAGTGGTGGGCACTGAGCTCCAGACCTCCGTTCGAGTACCTCACCCCAGGCTAAAGGTGCCTGGGATGGAACACGACCTCCGAACGTCCTCTAGGCCTAGGCCGCGTAGGGGACCGACACAAACCACTGCCCTCAGGCTGAAGGTGCCCGGGACTCGACCCCGTGACAAAGAGGGCCGGCCCCCTTATACCCTCTCCCAGCAAGCACGGTGGGTTCCCCGCCGCACCATACCGCTGCCGAGGGAGGACAAAAAGGGAGCACAGCAATGGTTCAACCCCAGCCCAAGGCGACAGCGCCACCCGTGGGCTGCAGGGAACTGCACATCACTGGTGTCTCTGCCAGTTTTAGACACACAGAAAAGTGTATACCCGCTACATATATATATATATACACATCCCACTTTTGTGCAGCTACATCTCACTGCAGACCATTAGTATGTCTGGAAGGCAAACAAGGAGCAGACAGTCACGAGCCAATAAAAGAGGGCAAACAGGCTCTGTGTCTAGAGGCAACAGTGCTGGTCGTGGACACGGTGCATCCTCATCAGCACGTGGCCGTGGGACACGCTTGTCCTTCTTTTCAGCAGCTGGCCATGTTGAGCCGCAACATGCCGAAGACTTGGTAGAGTGGATGACCAAGCCGACCTCATCCTCCTCATCCTCTCTCACCCAGGCTCAGGGTACTTTGTCTGGCAAAGCAGCTGCCAACGCGGCCTCTTCCCTCGGCTCAATGGAATCAGTCACTCCTTCCCTAGCCCCACCATGTCCTCCTGAGGAGTCCCCCGATCTGTTTGACCACAGTGTTGGGTACATGCTCCAGGAGGATGCCCAGCGTTTTGAAGGCTCCGATGATGGAACCCAGCTAGAGGAAGGCAGTAACGTAAGCCCAGAGAGAGGGGGTGCCCAACAAGGACAGCAATCTGGCAGTCATGTTCCCCCAGCTGCAGCATACTGCCAGGTTTGCTCCAGTGATGAGGAGGGAGGGGATGATGAGGTCACTGACTCCACGTGGTTGCCTGATAGGAGGAGGAGGAGGAGGCACATCTCCAACGAGGCATGATGCCCTCCAGGGGCCAGCTTAAGGGCAGCACACTGACTGCATCACACCCCAGAGCTCCGCATGTGCAGGGCGATGCTGTCTCTGCGCGTTATTCCAAAAGTTATTTGGTGTGGGCCTTTTTTGAGATGAGTGCATCAGATCGCAGCGCTGCTATTTGCAACATATGTCTCAGGTGTATCTTGCGTGGCCAAAACATCACCCACTTGGGCACCACATGCTTGATCAGACATACAGTATGTCGACCTTCCATGCAGTTCGTTGGCAAGCACACCTAAAAGACCCACACCAAAGAACAAAGCGGACCTCTCCTTGCTCCTCATCAGCTGGGATCTCCAACCCCATAATACCTTCAGTCCTCTCTGAAACCTGCACTGAGAGGAACGAAGGTGTAGAATTAGGTGTGTCACAGCCAAGAACTTGCGGGCAATCTGCTATTGGTACACCGATGTCAGATTGTACCAGGCAAATTTCCCTGCCCCAGCTGCTGCACTGCCGAAAGAAGTTCGCTCCCAGCCATCCACATGCCCAGCGGTTGAATGCTAACTTGGCTAAATTGCTAGCACTTCAACTGCTGCCTTTTCAGTTGGTAGACTCTGCCCCCTTCCGTGAGTTTGTGGAATGTGCGGTTCCTCAGTGGCAGGTTCCCAACTGCCACTTTTTCTCACGGAAGGCGATTCCGGCTCTCTACCGGCATGTGGAAGGTAATGTCTTGGCCTCGCTGGACAGGGTGGTCAGTGGTAAGGTGCATATTACCACTGACTCATGGTCCAGCAGGCACGGACAGGGATGTTACCTATCTTTTACGGGGCATTGGGTGACTCTGATGGCAGCTGGGAAGGATGCAGGACAAGGTGCAGTAGTGTTGGAGGTTGTTCTGCCACCACACCTCCAAAATGCTACTACTGGTGATTCCGACACACCTCTCTCCTCTACCCCCTCCTCTTCTTCTTCCTCCATGGCCTCTTCCTGTGCTTTGTCCTCGGAACTAGCGGTGCTCCGTAAGCGTTCAAGGGGCTACGCAAGTACGCAGGCCAAAAGATGCCATGCAGTGCTTGAGCTGGTGTGCTTGGGGGACAGGGGCCACACTGGGGCAGATATTATGTCAGCTCTGCAGGGGCAGACTCAGAGGTGGTTGATGCCACTCCAGCTTAGGCCAGGAAAGGTGGTTTGTGACAATGGCACCAACCTCCTCTCCGCCCTCCAACAGGGACAACTGACCCATGTGCCCTGTTTGGCTCATGTCCTTAACTTGGTGGTGCAACGGTTCTTGGGCAGGTACCCGGGCTTACAGGATGTCCTGAAGCAGGCCAGGAAACTCTGTGGGCATTTCCGCCGGTCATATAATGCCAGTGCTCGGCTGGCTGACCTCCAAAAGGAATATGACCTGCCCAAGAACCGCCTAATCTGTGACATGCCCACCAGGTGGAACTCTATGTTGGCCATGCTGCAGCAGCTGCACACGCAGCAGAGGGCCATCAATGAGTATCTGTTGCAATATGGCACCAGGACAGGGTCAGGGCAGCTTGGTTTTTTCCTCATGCCAGTGGGCCATGATCAGGGATGCATGCACTGTTCTGTCACCATTTGAGGAGGCCACGAGGATGGTGAGCAGTGACAGTGTATGCATCAGTGACACTGTCCCTCTTGTCCACCTGTTGGAGCACACACTACGTGGAATAAAGGAAAGGGCACTTGAGGTAGAACAGAGGGAGGAAGAGGAGGACTTCCTTACCTCTCAAGGCCCCCTTTATCCAGACAGTGTTCCTGCTGGCCCGCCTATCACACAGGAAGAGGACGAGGAGGAGGAGGATTGTGTCAGCATGGAGGTGGAGCCTAGCACTCAGCATCAGCAGCAGTCTTCAAGGGATCAATTACAGTCTCAAGAAACCCATGGACTTATACATGGCTGGGAGGAGGTGGCTGCGGATCATGTCGTCCTGAGTGACCCAGAGGACTCCGGACCGAATGCACCAGCAAACCTACCCTGCATGGCCTCCCTGATCCTGCAAAGCCTGCGGAAGGATCCTCGTATTCGTGCCATCAAGAAGAGGGATTACTGGCTGGCAACCCTCCTTAATCCACGTTACAAGGGTAAGGGTGCAGACCTTATCTTGGCATTGCAGAGGAAGCAGAGGATGAAACATCTTCGGGAGGCCATGCATAAAGGTCTGTGCAACGCGTTCCCAGAGACTGGGTGGTTACAAATTCCTGGTCCTGGACAACGTTTTGCTGAGGCTTCAGTCAGTCAAAGAAGGAGGGGTGGAGAAGGTGGCCGTCTGACCGATGCGTTCAGACAATTTTTTAGTCCGCAGCCTCAAGGTATGATCGGTTCCAGCAACCATCGCCACCGTCTGTTTTACATGGTGCAGGAATACCTATGGGCAAGATCAGACTTGGACACCTTTCCCACCGAAAATCCTCTGAGTTACTGGGTCTTGAGGATGGATCACTGGCCAGAGCTTGCACAGTATGCAATTCAGTTACTGGTCTGTCCTGCATCCAGCATTCTTTCAGAACGCACATTCAATGCTGCTGGAGGCTTTGTAACCGATCACAGGGTGCGCCTGTCCACCGACTCGGTCGATCGACTGACCTTCATAAAAATGAATCAGTCTTGGATCACCACCAGCTACCAAGCACCTGATGCTGATGTAGCCGAGTAATTTTTTTTGAAATGTCAGATCCCTTCAAGACTGCCTATGCTAATGCTGAGTGACTATCCTGTTATGCTGAGTGACTATCCTCTTCCACCTCAATGATCATGCTGATAGCTTGTAAGAACATTTTTGGTTCTGGGCACCACCACTAGTGGCTCAGGCCTCGTACACACGGCCGAGATTCTCGTTGAAAAAAACATGTCGTTTTTTTCGACGAGATTCCTGGACAAGAAAATTGTCCCGGCCGAGTGTACACACGCTCGTTTCAAAGAACCCGCGGTTCTTTGAATGGAGCGTACGCGGTGACGTCATCGACTACGACGAGCAAGCGCTCGTCACATTCGATGCCGTCGCCGCCATCTTGGTATACCCTACGTATGCCTAGGAAGCTACCGCGCATGCGTCAAATTCATTTCGAACATGCGCGGGCTTCCCGGCGGACAGGTAAGTGTACACACACTCACTTTTCTCGTCGAGAAACAGGCTGACGAGAATCTCGACGAGAAAATAGAGAGCAGGTTCTCTATTTTCTCGTCGAGGTTACTTGTCGGTTTTCTCGACGAGAAACCCGATAGCCGCGTACACACGACCGATTTACTCGGCAAGACATCTCTGCCAGCAAGTTTCTTGCTGGTTCTTGCCGAGAAAATCGGTCGTGTGTACGAGGCCTAAGGCCCAATTTTTCAGCCCCTGTTTAACAGGGGCGTGTAATTACATTTTTTGATGCAATACTTTGCAGCAGGGCTCATTCCTGTGCTCCAACTAGAGTATCTGTGAGGGGTTGCAGTGTTGTGTCACCAGTGCCTAAGGCCCAATTTTTCAGCCCCTGTTTAACAGGGGCGTGTACTTAAAATTTTTGATGCAATACTTTTTAGCAGAGCTCATTCCTGCGCTCCAACTAGAGTATCTGTGAGGTGTTGCAGTGCTGTGGCACCAGTGCCTAGGTCCCAATTTTTCTGCCCCTGCTCAACAGGGGCATGTAATTACAATTCTTGATCTAATATTTCACAGCAGGGCCCATTCCTGCACCCACCAAGAGTAACTGTGAGGGCTTACATTGTTGTGGCAACACCACCAAAGGCCCAATTTTTCTGCCCTTGTTCAACAGGTGCATGTAATTACAATTCTTGATCTAATATTTCACAGCAGGGCCCATTCCTGCACCCACCAAGAGTAACTGTGAGGGCTTACAGTGTTGTGGCAACACCACCACCAAAAGCCCAATTTTTCTACCACTGTTCAACAATGGCATGTAATTACAATTCTTGATATAATAGTTCACAGCAGGGCCCGTTCCAGCGCCCACCAAGAGTAACTGTGAGGGCTTACAGTGTTGTGGCAACACTAACTCCTAAGGGCCAATTTTCTGCAGAGTATATACAGCAGGCCCCTACTTTCAAACATCCAACTTACAAACGACTCCTACTTGCAAACGGAAGGAGACAACAGGAAGTGAGGAGATATCTACCCCTAGGAAGGGAAATTCTCTCCTGTAAGAGTTAATATGGGAAAAACGTATCTCCTCTCCACTGATGCATTATCATAAATCCTTGTTTCACTAAAAAACCCAAATTTTTAAAACAAAATTGTCATTGGGACAAAAAGTGAGGTGAAATGTTCTGAAGAGGTACACAGACAGCAAAACAAATGGTACAGGGGTAATAACCCTTCCCTATGTTTTCCAAAAAGCTTAGAAATAGATTTTTGGGCTGGAGCTACACTTTAAAAATGTACCAGTTCAAAATTACAAACAGATTCCACTTAACAACAAACCTCACCGCCTGTATACTGCTGTTCAGAGTATATAGGGCCTGGGGGTGGGGTTCCCCTTAATATCCATACAAGACCCAAAGGGGCTGGTAATGGGCTGGGGGGGGGGTACCCATGCCATTTTTCTTAATGATTTTCATCTGTATTCCCGGGACCAGAAATTACATTAAAGCCGCAAGCAGTTTTAAATGACTTTTTTTCCTTTAGAAATATAATTTTGTGCAGGGACAGTTCTAAACACGGGAAACACGTGCCACTTCACAGGCATACTATAGACATCCCCCAAGTATGATATTTAAAGGAATATTTCACTTTTGTTTTTTCACTTTAAGCATCATTAACCACTTGCCGACCGCGCCATAGCCGAAAGACGGCTGCAGCGTGGTCGTGTTATTCTGGGTGGACGTCCAATGGACGTCCTCCCGGAATCTTGCTCCCGCGCGCTCCCGGAAATATCCGTGACCGCCGGGTCCGGAAGACCCGGCGCATCACGGATCGCGGTAAATACCTGCTAATCGCGCCCGTTTACCACGTGATCGCTCCGTCAAATGTGATGACGCCGGTTTCCTCTCTCCCCTCTCTGTACCGATCGGATGGCAGCAGCGCTGTGGGCTGGATGTGTAGTGCCCACAGCGCAGCTCTGTAACAATTGAAGTCACAGATCCACCCATCTCTGCTCAGCCATCCCTGCAATACTCTGCAATACCCTGCCCATACTCTGCAATACCCCGGCCATACTCTGCAATACCCCGGCAATACTCTGCAATACCCCGGCAATACTCTGCAATACCCCGGCAATACTCTGCAATACCCTGGCAATACTCTGCAATACCCTGCCCATACTCTGCAATACCCTGCCCATACTCTGCAATACCCTGCCCATACTCTGCAATACCCTGCCCATACTCTGCAATACCCTGCTCATACTCTGCAATACCCTGCTCATACCCTGCAATACCCTGCTCATACTCTGCAATACCCTGCCCATACTCTGCAATACCCTGCCCATACTCTGCAATACCCTGCCCGTACTCTGCAATACCCTGCCCGTACTCTGCAATACCCTGCCCGTACTCTGCAATACCCTGCCCGTACTCTGCAATATCCTGCCCGTACTCTGCCATACCCTGCCATACTCTGCCATACCCAGTCATACCCGGCCATATTCGGCCATACCCAGCCATGTTCAGCCATGCTTAACTTTGTGTTAAAAAAAAAAAGCATTTTAACCACTTCCCGCCCGCCGGCCGTCATATGACATCCTTGAATTTGTGTGGGAATATCTGAATGATGCTTGCAGCTACAGGCATCATTCAGATATCAGCTTTTTCAGCCGGCGATTCCCTACACCATAAGAATGATCATAGCGGCTGTTCCGCCGTTTGATCGTTCTTACGGGAGGCGAGAGGGGACGTCCCCCCCTCCCGCCACCCTTTGGTGCTTCTACCGACTCACCGCTACGATCGAAGCCAGGATAGCTTTTTATTGTTTTCAAGCTTCCCAGCCTAGAGGTGAGATGTGGGGTTTTATTTACCCCATATCTCACTGTAAAGAGGACCTGTCATGCCATATTCCTATTACAAGAGATGTTTACATTCCTTGTAATAGGAATAAAAGTGATCAAAAAAAATATTTTTGGGGAAGAAAGTGTCAAACTAAAATAAATAAAGTAAAATAACAAAAAAAGTTTTTTGTTTTTTTTTAAAGCGCCCCTCCCCCCGTGAGCTCGCATGCAGAAGCGAATGCATACGTAAGTCCCGCCCACATATGAAAACGGTGTTCAAACCACACATGTGAGGTATCGCTACGAAAGTTAAAGCGAGAGCAATAATTTGGCCCTAGACCTCCTCTGTTACTCAAAACATGCAACCAGTAAAAAAAAATAAAAGTGTCTCCTATGGGGATTTTTAAGTAGCGAAGTTTGGTGCCATTCCACGAGCGTGTGCAATTTTAAAGGATGACATGTTAGGTATCTATTTACTCGGCGTAACTTCATCTTTCACATTATGCAAAAATATTTGGCTAACTTTACCGTTTTGTTTTTTTTAAAGCACAAAACTGTTTTTTCCCCAAAAAACGCGTTCAAAAAATTGCTGCGCAAATACCGTGCAAGATAAAAAGTTGCAACAACCGCCATTGTATTCTCTAGGGTCTTTGCTAAAAAAAAACATATATAATGTTTTGGGGTTCGGTGTAATTTCCTAGCAAATAAATTATGAATTTTACATGTAGGAGAGAAATGTCAGAATTGGCCTGGGTGCTCCAGAACGCCTAAGGGTGCTCCCTGCATGTTGGGCCTCTGTATGTGGCCACACTGTGTAAAAGTCTCACACATGTGGTATCGCCATAGTCGGGAGTAATAGCAGAATGTGTTTTGGGATGTAATTTGTGGTATGCATATGCTGTGTGTGAGAAATAATCTGCTAATATGACAATGTAGTGAAAAAAAAAAAGAAAAAAAAATCTTGATTTTGAAAAGAATTGTGGTAAAAAATGACAACTTCAAAAAACTCACCATGCCTCTTTCTAAATACCTTGGAATGTCTTCTTTCCAAAAAGGGATCATTTGGGGGGTATTTGTACTTTTCTGGTATGTTAGGGTCTCAAGAAATTAGATAGGCCGTCAGTACTTCAGGTGTGATCAATTTTCAGATATTGGCACCATAGCTTGTGGACTCTATAACTTTCACAAATACCAAATAATATAAACCAATGTGTACTTATTTTTACCAAAGATATGTAGCAGTATAAATTTTGGCCAAAATTTATGAAGAAAAATTACTAATTTGCTAAATTTTATAACAGAAATGAAGAAAAATGCATTTTTTTACAAAATTTTCCGTTTTTTCTTTTATAGCTCAAAAAATCAAAAACCCAACAGTGATTAAATACCACCAAAAGAAAGTTCTATTTGTGTGAAAAAAAGGACAAAAATTTTATATGGGTACAATGTTGTATGACTGAGTAATTGTCATTCAAAATGTGAGAGCACCGAAAGCTGAAAATTGGTCTGGTTAGGAAGGGGGTTGAAGTGCCCAGTGGTCAAGTGGTTAAAATCACTGCTCCCGAAAAAACTGAAGTTTTTAAAACTTTTTTTTGCATTGATACATGTACCCTGGGGAAGGACCCGGTCCCCAAACCCTTTTTAGGACAATAACTTGCATATTAGCCTTTATAATTAGCACTTTTAATTTTGAACGTTCGAGTCCCATAGACTTTAACGGGGTTCTAAAGTTTGCGCAAACTTTCGGTCCGTTCGCAGGTTCTGGTGCGAACCGAACCGGGGGTTGTTCGGCTCATCCCTAGTGCTTAGCTGAGAAAACCCACCCCTCTTCCTCTCCTGAAGACTCCTTGGATGTATGACATAATTTGCTTAGCCTGGACACCAGGAAGTAACTGAAAAAAAGTGACAAAAAATAAGTTTAAAACAAGTAAATATTATATAATTTCCTATCTATTTACTAATGCTAGCAGCATTAAAAATAATCAAGGTTGATTGGAAATGTGAAGTTCCACTTTAAGTGTTTGGTGAGTTCAGCTATCTGGTCTACAACCAACTGAGTGACCACCTCATAAAGAATAGCCTTCTTGATCCTCTTCAGTCTGGATTTCGCCCTCAACACGCCACAGAAACTGCTCTCCTAAAACTCACAAATTACTTACTAACCTCAAAAACCAACGGACACTATTCTGTACTATTACTTCTGGACCTTTCGGCTGCCTTTGATACGGTTGACAACCCCCTCCTCAAAAAACTTTACTCCCTCGGTCTCTGTGACTGCGCTCTTTGGTGGCTCTCATCCTAATGTACCTATCCCAACGCACCTTCAGTGTCACTTGCAATTCTACTTCCTCCTCTCCTCTTCCCTTCTCTGTTGGGGTCCCCCAAGGTTCTGTTCTTGGATCTCTCTTATTTTCAATCTACACCTCTTCCCTGGGTCAGCTGATTGCCTTACACGGCTTTCAATATCATTTCTACGCTGAAGACACCCAAATCTATCTCTCCACCCCTCAACTTACTCCATCTGTCTCCTCACGCATCACTAATTAACTAACAGACATATCTGTCTGGATGTCACACCACTTCCTCAAACTCAACTTGTTCTAAACCGAGCTCATAATATTTCCTCCCCCACGTGCCTCTTCCCCTGACTTCTCTGTCAAGAGCAATGGCACAACCATCCACCCATCCCCCCATGCCAGGGTGCTAGGTGTTATCCTGGACTCTGAACTCTCCTTTTGGCCCCACATCCAATCCCTTTTTAAAACTTACCCCCTCAACCTCCGCAACATCTCCAAACTACGTCCCTTCCTAACCAATGAAACCGCAAAGCTCCTGCCTTGACTACTGCAACTCACTCCTCATTGGCTTACCTTTAAATAGACTATGTCCTCTTCAGTCCATCATGAATACTGCAGCCAGACTCATCCACCTTACAAACCGCTCAGCGTCTGCTACCCCTCACTGCCAATCCCTCCATTGGCTGCCACTCACCCAACAAATTAAATTCAAAATACTAACAATAAGTTACAAAGCCATCCACAATTGTCCTCTTTGTTCCTTCCAAGACCTCCTGCTCTCTAGCTCCCTCCCATATTCGCCTCCAGGACTTCTTCTGAGCCTCTCCCATCCTCTGGAATACCCTACCCCAATCTGTCAGACTATCTCCAAATCTATCTACTTTTAGGCCATCCCTGAAATTGTTTCTCTTCGGAGAAGCCTACCCTGCCTCCACCTAACAACTGTTCTTTTATTTTCTTCATCAGCTCATGGTCCACAGTTATTACCCTTTCATATCACTTGACCCTCCCTCCTAGACTGTAAGCTCTAACGAGCAGGGCCCTCTGATTCTTCCTGTATTGCATTGTGTTGTTATTGTACTGTCTGCCCTACTGTTGTAAAGCGCTGCGCAAACTGTCGGTGCTATATAAATCCTGTATAAAATAATATTCTGATGAAGATTGTCTGCAGTAATTGTCTCTGCTACAGTCAGGCTAGACATAGATAAAGGAATAAATAAAACACTGATTGCACTGCCGGCTATAGCCTGTGGCGCTGATCGAGCAGAGAAAATCCAACAGGGTGATTTGCCAGAAGTCAATCGACAGATTGGCTAAAGAAACAGGGGGCATCAGGGGTCAAATAGACCACTTAGTGTCTTAATAATGGGCACCTGTCTCTACTATTATATAGGGGGTGGGTCAACCTCCCTGTGATAGTAGTAGATAGAAAAGTAAAATAGTGTAAAAAAAACGTAAAATCATTTAAAAAAAGTAAAAATAACACCCTCTACACACACACACACACACACACAACTACCTATATACATATACTGTACATACATTCACCTTTTTTACACTGAATATCATGCCAGAACTATAAAAAAAAAATGTTTTAGTTTAACTCTGAATTCATGGGCTGCAATGGTTTTTACTGCATCGCCTACTTACAATTTTGGCCATCTTTGTTTTCTGCTGTTTTGCAAGCCTACACCGTTATGTAATTATTTTTCGTCCTAAAAGAGAAGTATGGGAATTTTGTTTTAAATACTTACCTAGGTGGATGATGCTGCCCCCACCTGCTCTAAGGCTGAGAACTGAGCGATCAAACACTGCTGATCACTCTGTACTCAGAGCTCCCTGAGCAGAGCTGGTGACTGTCTGTCACTGGCTCTCTGCTCTGCACCCTCATGCTCACCGGAACGTTGGGCTGTGAAGGGGATGGAAGCGGCCGGCTCAGTCTCTCAGTGGCTTGTCAGGTGCTAGTCCAGGCATGTGGGCAGATCCTGACCATGCAATTGCAATCTTTCCTAGGCCTGGACCAGCTTTGTTACGTCAGCAGGCTTCAGCATGCTGTCTGCTAAAAAAGGGTCACAGAATTGCAAAATGATCTGCACTCCTGTGATCCACAGGAGAAGTACAGCCAAACACAGGTTCTGTGGCTGATTAAGGTGGTAATTAAACTCACTTGTTGCCTTACCTGCATTAAATCAGCCTCAGAATTTGTGTAATTATTATGTGTCCTTGATTAAAGGGATGATGTGGCAACCCTAATGGGCATACATATGTGTACATCTGTGTGAAGGGTAGGGTTGCCACCTCATCCCTTTAAACCCAAACACATATTAATTACACAGGTTCTGAGGCTGATTAAGGTGTTAATTAAACTTAATTAGTGCCTTATCTGCATTAAATTAGACACAGAACCTGTGTAATTAATATATGTTTGGGTTTAAAGGGATGAGGTGGCAACCCTAGTGAAGGGCTGTTTTTTTCCCGCATGGGATGTACAGATTCATGTCTATTTGGACGCAGTGGCTGCACAGACACAGTCGCTGGTTCCAATTTGGTAACAATGCAGATACAGGTGTGGGTATGTGTCCTCGAACGCAGACAGTGCCTGTTTATGGACAAGACCCGCACCTGCACGGCTGTCAAACCATCAACAAGACTGAACAGCAGTGAGTAGATAAGACGCAGGTGGTGCTAAAAAGTTTTTTGATGAAAGTGATGCAGTGTATGATTAATCCACTAGAGGTCAGCATTGCAATTGCAATTCTGAGTTGCCAACATTTCGCTACTCATCCTAAGAATTTACGATTTAAATCATATGTCAATATAATTATAAACGTACACGTTGTATTAAATTAGATTGTGAGTACATTTGTTCACTGTGAGAGATACATTATAAACATTTAAAAAAATATATAAATCAATATATAAATCAATAAAGCAATACCGTAGACATTAATAATTAGTTTCCATTCCATTTCCATTTGATTTCTTTAGGCAGATAAAAGCCAAAAAATGATCAGTGTCAATATGCACTCCTGAGCAATGACAGTAAATGGCAGTTAACGTCTATCTCAGTGATATACAGTTCATATTCCCATTGCACACATTCCTGGAATGAGCTCTTAAGGTACTGGGTGCTGTATCGACCGCCAGCTGGATGCTAGAACTTGTACGATATGTCGCTATTCACCAGGACACCAAGGATCATCAATTTCATCCAAACTGTTTCTATTAAAGAAAAATTACATCACTAAACGGTGTAGTGCAACGTTTCGGAGCCACGCAGGACTCCTTCGTCAGGCATGTGATGAGAGTGAGTCACATGCCTGATGAAGAGGTTTTGCGTGGCTCCGGAACATTGCACTACACTGTTTTGTGATGTAATCTTTCTTTAATAAAAACAGCTTGGACGAAATTGATGATCCTTGTTGTGCTGGCGAATATCTATGTATCTCAGCGATATGACTGTCTATGTCTTTATCTCTGACTTTATTTCTGTCATTCAGTGGGTTATCGGCAACAGAGGGATTTTCCAGCACTCCTTTATTTAACAAATCCAATCTTAAAGCGGAGTTCCGCTGAAAAATACTGCAGCTGCTGACTTTTAATATATGGACACTTACCTGTCCTGGGCGCCCGCGATGTCGGCACCCAAAGCCAATCTGTCCCTCGGCTCTTGGGTGGAGGTGCAGCCATCTTCGGTAAGGGAATCAGCAAGTGAAGCCTTGCAGGTTTACTTCCTTGTTCCCTACTGCGCATGCGCGAGTCGCGCTGCGCGATCCCACTGGTCCCTGCTGTCTTCTGGGACCTGTGTGTCTCTCAGAAGACAGTGGAGGGGATGGAGGAGGTGCCGGATGTGGTGTAGGTTGCCGCGGCGACCTATGCCCGTAAGTGGATTACACAGGTATTTGCTCCCTCCTCCCCCCTGAAAGGTGCCAAATGTGACACCAGAGGGGGGGAGGATTCCGAAATGCGGAAGTTCCATTTTTTTGTGAAACTCTGCTTTAATTCAGCCCACTGGTTATATTAAAGTGGAATACTGCACTTTCCAAGATTGTAAGCTCTAACAAGCAGGACCCTCTGCTTCCTCCTGTATTGAATTGTTTAGCAAATGTACTGTCTGCCCTAACGTTGTAAAGCGCTGTGAAACTGTTGGCGCTATATAAATCCTGTATAACAATAATAATAATAAAAAATGCGTGGGGGTGATTTCATTGTGGCCCGACAGACCAAGTAGCCAATGAAACACAGACGGAAGAAACACAGACGGAAGACAGGGAAAGATCAGGAGAAGATGACAGTGTTCGTGACCAACGGCAGAGCTGACAGTGCAGTGCTGAAGAGGATCACTAGCCGTATAACTCTTCTAGCACATTATGGCTAAAAGCTCCAATTTATTGATTTATTTTTGTGTGGAAGGTTAATTCTGCATTAAGCCTTTCACAGCCAAAGTAGTTTTTGTAATGTTTTGCACATATTTTTTTTAATAATTTTAGACGTAAAGATTATGTAAAACCCTCAAAACATTATACCAAATATTTCCTCAAAGCAGACACCCTAGAAAATTAAATAGTGATAGTTCCAATTTTTTATGTTACACAATATTAGCGCAATGGTTTATGAAATACAAAATTTCAGTAAAAAAATACACTGAAGTTAATTTTAAGGCACATACAAGCCGAGTAAATAGATACCCAACATGTCAAGCCTTAAAATTGCATGTGCCCGACAAACTTTGGTACCCTTCCCATAGGCAGTGGTTTAAAGGCCCCTACAGGTGATCAGTTTAGACGTAACCATGAATGAGTCTGGAATTGGAATTATTGCTCTTGCTCCAGTGTGCATGTAAAATGTGTAGCACAATTTGTGTTTTTGTGTGTAGCCGCCCCCGACACTTGCATTTGTGCTCATATATGCATGTTTGTGGGGGTGGAGGGGGCTCAAAAAGGTTTTTGGAGGGGAAATTTTAAGTGCTTGGGTGTAACTTTAATTTTTACACTTTTTCTTTTACATTTTTTTTACTAAACTTTTTTTCATAACATAGGGGACAAAAAGTGTGTTGTAATTCTTAGTGACAGGTTCTCTTTAATGAGACATCAGGATTAACCCCTGATGTCTCCCTGTCCTCCAGTGAAACTAATGGAGCACAGATCACACTCCATTAGCTATTTTCTTGGCTATACTGGCTGGAGAAAGTAAAACCAGGATTCAGAAGTGACGTTTTACACATCATTTCCAGGTCATTAGTTGGAAAGGGAGATCAGTGATTGTACATTCGCTGATCTTCCACCCGTGTACCCACTCATCATGCCGGTCCCTGATTTACCAATGGATGTGTGGGGGTGAGGGCTGACACATATAGGGGTGTCAGATCTATTGCATCTGACAGCCGACAGACAGCTTGCCAGACTTACACACACTCCCACAGGGAGTATATGTAAACCCCCCCCACCACCTCAAAAGGGTTAACGGGTTGGCTCACCTTTGCCAAAAAACTGCCTATGCAGGTAATGGTCACCTGTAGATAAAAACAAACTGTGCAGCTTTGACTAAAATTGGATAATGCCCTTGCTATAGGTGTAGGCCATCTATTGTACCTACCTCCCTAAGCCCAGCCAAAAATCTCACAGAGATAACATCATCCCATCCTGCCTTGTTGGTACTGGTGATTTTTTTTCTCTGGAACACAAAGTAATGGGGAATCTAAAATCTTTGAGCTATCATAGGAACAGGAGGTGGGAGGAAATCATCCAATGATTTTGGTAACAACTGTCTAAGTGGGGAGTTCCCCTCACTTTGGATCTTACTTTCTGCTGTGTCTCTGGGACAAGGGATTGTACAACCCCATATTAAACAAACCCCCAAAACTTTACAAATCCATAACCAACGGACAAACAAGTGATGGCCCTTTATTGGGGTTTAAAGCAGCTTATAATTACTTTTATAGCATTCTGCCCTAGACTGGATACATTTTTGGCACTGCCGCACTCAGTGGAGCAGCAAATTATTTTTCAGGTCTCGCCAGGTCTATCCCTAAATCTGGGAGTTGATTTCTCCTGCCTGCCTCTGGAAGAAGATTCCAGGAATAGAAGTAGGGAGTAGGAGGATCAATCTCTGGGCTATAAATATTTATCTGACCACAGCCATTACCTGGGAGGGAGCAACCAGAAGGTTGTTGGGGAAAAGGTAAATCTTTAGGAAAGCTTGTTCAAAGCTCTCTACTACTGGGCCCTTTTCCCCTGGGAGGCAGCCTGTGCTGCTGAAGATCTGTTGCTGTTAGGGCTCAGCATGTGTTTGGGTGAGCACCTGAAAGACATTTGCTGGAGGACACTACCTTATGAAGCTGAGCTTCAGAAGGACCACCTTCACGGAAAAGTATCACAGGGCAGCTGGTTGGAGAGCTGTATCTGGACATTGTAAGTAGGATATTTGCCTAGAGCTTCAGGTGGAACTGAGCTTTGAGGGTTAGATGCCAAGGATAGCTACAAGGACTGCTACTGCGTTTACAGAGTAGCAGATGAATTGGCTGTGCAATCTACCTCAAGCAATATTTAAAGGCTGCTACTGAAGGATTTTAGCTTGAGAATCTGTTGTCCTGTACCTACTTGCAATTTTGGAGTATCCCGCTCCCTCATCCTTCTCTTCTGTTCAATAAATCCACAAAAAGACACTTGTAGACTGAGCCTGTGTTTGTCTGTCTGTGCTCTCTAGACTGGTATCTGGGCCTGGCAGACCCTGATCAGGTAAGGGAGACCTGAGTTATATCCAGCGGCCCCTTCGGTAGGGGGGGCACTAAACTTTTAACCTTTATAAAAATAGACCAATAAACCAAACTTGGACTTGAAAGGAAAAACGCAAGTTCTGTCTAGAACTAAACCAGATTACCAACTAAAATACTGTCCACTCACAAAGGTGGGTGAAAATACTTTCAATATAGTTAAAGCTAGAGCTGTGTTTAATGTGGAGTAAAAGGGGCAGCTGCCCCAGGCCCAAACATTATTGTGGGGCCCAAATCAGCTGCCTCTTAAACCTGTGCTGCCCGCAAAAGCTGTCAGTGAGGGCACAGGAGTCGGGATACACTGAAAGACGGAGCTTCAGGCACACTGACAGGTGGAGCAGCCGGACAACTGTGTGTAAGGGCACAGTATTCGGGACACACTGAGAGGATTAGCTGCAAGCACACCGACAGGTGGAGCAGCTGGACAACTGTCGGAGAGGGCGTGAGAGTTGGACACGCTGGCAGGAGGATCTGTGGGACACATTGGCAGGAAGATCTGTGGGACTCACTGACAGGAGGAGCTGCAGGCATGCTGTGAGTGAGGGCGCTGGACACATTGAAAGGACTGACAGCGGGGGATCTGGGGTACTGTGTGGGCTCTGTTAATACTGAATCAGGGGACTAAACTGAGGCACTGGGATTAGCGTGGAGTATAGTGAGTATTATTGGAGAGCTGTGAGCAACTTGGAGTACCGGGGGTAACTTAAAGTATTGGGACTAATTTGGAATAACTTGGAGTACCGGGAGTAATTTGGAGTACTGGGAGTAATTTGGAGTAACTTGAAGTACTGGGAGTGACTTAGAGTAACTTTGAGTACTAGGAGTAATTTGGGGCAACTTGGAGTACGTGGAGTTATTTGGAGTAACCTGGTGTACTGGGAGTAATTGTATGGGAGTATTGTGAGAATAGGGAGTAACTTGGGGCATTGCAAGTAACTTGCAGTATCGTGGATGATTTTGGAGTAACTTGAAGTAATTTGAGTGGCCTGAAGTAATTTGGAGTGCTGTGAGTGATCTGGAGTAGCATGGAGTGCTGCAAGTAATTTGGAGTAACTTTTGGTATTGTGAGTAATTGTGGAGTATCTTGTAATATTGCAAGTAACTTAGGGTCTTTGTGAGTAATCTGAAATAACTAGTGGTACTGTGAGTAATTTGGAGTAACTAGGAGTATATGAGTACAGTAAGTAACTTGGAGCATTGGGATTGACTGGGGCACCAAGTGCACTTATTCGGGGACTAGGGATAAGGACCTGCAGTGCTGTCTACCAGAGTCGTAATGGAAAACCCAGTGTGAGTGGACTCCTGATCGGAAGGATCACTGCTGCTGTTTCGGTGGGTCTGGTGGGAGTGCCCTGTGGCTGCTACTTGTTACCACCATAATAGACTGAGCCATTAGGAACAGCCTACCAGCTACCCTAAAGCCCCAATACTGCCTGCAGGTCTTATTGACTGCTTTAAATCACGCCAATGGTTACCGGGCCCAACACTTAGCTGGCTTTGTTTGTTTTTTGGGATGTTGGGGTGGAGAGCGAGATTGCATGATTGGGGCCAATTTTTTTTTACCAAAGGTCCAATCAGTATTATAGATGGCCATGGTTAAAGCCATGACATAGACAGGGCAAGGACAGGAGTTTTTTCTTTAAAACTTCTTTTTCACTTTAAAGGAAACCTAACAAGGGAGAAATACTGTATGGGGGCTACTGTTGCTGATCTCTAACTTTTCTCAAACTTTTAGTTGCTTGTTCTGGTTTTGTGAGATATTAAAGTCAGGGACAGCCAGGCAACGATCATTTTCAGAATAAGGACAGAAATGGCAACTTGTTTAATATGTAGTGTAGCGACCTCACCCCTCTCACCCCTTCTCATTCTCGGCTTGCTGGTCTTGTCTAGGGGTTAATGCCGCGTACACACGATCATTTTTCCCGTCGGGAAAAATTACATTTTTTCTTTTGGACGAGAAAAACGACCGTGTGTGGGCTTTTTGTTATTTTTCCCGACGGGAAAAACGGCATTAATCACGACGAGAAAAATTAGAACATGCTCTAATTTTTCTCATCGTGATTCCCGTAATTTTTTTCCGCTGCAGTTTTCCCATAGGGAAACACTGTCGGGGAGCCTACCCACAGTCGTTTTTTTCGACCAAGAAAAAAAATGTCATTTAAGACGGCCGTGTGTAGGGGAACAAACTGTTCCTTGTTTTTCACGTCGATTTTCTCGACGGTGTTTTCACCGTCCAAAAAATAGATCGTGTGTACGCGGCATAACACGGGGGGGGGGATGAGATACCCCACGGCCCATGTCCTCCAATGTGTAGAGGTGAAGGCCAGAACTATCGGGCTTTGTGTGTATGTCCCAGAGTCACTTCCTTTACTGAATGACCCCCCTTTGCTTCCAGTAACTGACGTTCCACACACTGAAAACGGTCCAACTCGTATTTATTCTTCTCAATAAATAGTCATTCAGCACAGACAGGTTGGGACCCAACGAACAGTTCAGTATTTGTAGGGAGTAGGTCGAGGCACAATCCTTTTAGATAGAGCTAACCACTGTGGTGTCACCAATGGCGAATGGTCACTGCCACTGACTATATAGAACAGGAACATGGATTGCCTTTGCTAACGTAGCCCCTATCAGGGGAAAGACATCCGTCCAAGACAGTTACCGGAGGCCTCTCCGTCACCAGCAAATGCTGTGCTGGACTCTCCGGAGAAGTTCCGCTCACCGGCCTCCTCGTCTCAGACACGGGCACCCAAGGAGTTAGGGCCCCCTCGGATTCCTCCACCCTCGCGGAACTCAGTCGAAGGTACTGAGCTCCAGGCTTCTGTCATAGTACCTCACCCCAGGCTAAAGGTGCCTGAGATGGACTCCATCTCCCGCTCCGGCCAGGTCGAGGGCACCTGGGCCCGGAACTCCGGAACGCCAGCACCCAGGCTGAGGGTGCCTGGGTGCGGCCACGTCCTCAGACTCCGAACTCTGAACCCTATGGTCAGGGCGTCCGCCCCCTTTATCCCCTCTCCCTTTGCGTCACAGCGGGTTCCCCGCCCCGCTGTACAAGCGCCAGGAAAGGACAAAAAGGCACAGTCTTGCGGTGTGGGTTCAACCCCGCCCCAGGTCAACAGTGCCACCTGTAGGCCACAGGGAACCTCACACCACCAGAGTCCTCCAGACCCTAAATAGTTCCCAATTCTCTAGCAATCAAGGTGCATTGGATCATACTACCACCCATGCACTTCCCCCTATATTTTAGACCCCCCGCTACAGTAGGAAAGGACACTTTCTGCTTGTTATTAGTGATGAGCCGAACACCCCCGGGTTCGGTTCGCACCAGAACCCGCGAACGGACCGAAAGTTCGCACGAACATTAGAACCCTATTAAATACAATGGATGCGAACGTTCGGATTCTAAAGTGCTAATTATAATGACTATTATCCATGTTATTGTCCTAAACAGAGTTTGGGAACCCGGGTTCTGCACCAGGGGACATGTATCAATGCAAAAAGAAGTTTTAAAAATGGACGTTTTCCGGGAGCAGCCATTTTAATGATGCATAAAGTGAAAAAAAAAGTCAAATATTCCTTTAAATATTGTACCTGGGGGGTGTCTAAAGTATGCCTGTGAAGTCCCACGTGTTTCCCGTGTTTAGAACTGTCCCTGCACAAAATAACATTTCTAAAGGAAAAAAAAGCCATTTAAAACTGCTTGCGGCTTTAATGTAATGTCTGGTCCCGGTAATATGGATGAAAATCTTTAAGAAAAATGGCATAGCTACCCCATCAACCCCCCCCCCCCCTACCCCAGCCCATTACCAGCCCCTTTGGGTCTTGTATGGATATTAAGGGGAACCCCGCACACAAAATAAAAAAGGCCCTATATACTCTGAACAGCCGTATACAGGCGGTGCATACAAGACAGGGACTGTAGGTTTGTTCTTATGTAGAATCTGTTTGTAATTTTGAACAGCTACATTGTTTAAGTGTAGCTCCAGCCCAAATACCTATTTTTAAGCTTTTTGGAAAACATAGGGAAGGGTTATCACCCCTGTAACATTTGTTTTGCTGTCTGTGCCCCTGTTCAGAACATTTCACCTCACTTTGCGTCCCAATGACAACTGTTTTTGAAATGTGGTGTTTTTATTGAAACAAGGATTGGTGATAAAGCATCAGTAGAGAGGAGACACCTTTCTCCCATATTAATTCTTACAGGAGAGAATTTTCCTTCCAAGGGGTAGATTTCCTCTCACTTCCTGTTGTCTTCTTCCGTTTGCAAGTAGTAGTCGTTTGTAAGTTGGATGTTTGAAAGTAGGGACCTGCCGTATATACTCTGCAGAAATTGGCCCCTTAGGTGTTGGTGTTGGCACAACACTGTAAGCACTGACAGTTACTCTTGGTGGGTGCTGGAACGCCCTGCTGTCAACTATTATATCAGGAATTGTAATAACATATAATTGTTGAACAGTGGTAGTAAAAATTGGGCCTTTGATGGTGGTGCTGGTGCCACAACACTGTAAGGCCTGACAGTTACTCTTGGTGGGCGCAGCAATGGGCCCTGCTGTGAATTATTAGATCAATAATTATGATTGCATGCCCCTGTTGAACAGGGGCTGAAAAATTGGGCCTTTGGTGGTGGTGGTGGTGGTGGTGTTGACACAACACTGTAAGGCCTGACAGTTACTCTTGGTGGGCGCAGCAATGGGCCCTGCTGTGAATTATTAGATCAATAATTATAATTGCATGCCCCTGTTGAACAGGGGCTGAAAAATTGGGCCTTAGGCACTGGTGGCTCAACACTGCAACCCCTCACAGATACTGTACTTGGAGCACAGCAATGAGGCCTGTTGCAAAGTATTGCATCAAAAATTGTAATTACACGCCCCTGTTAAACAGGGGCTGAAAAATTGGGCCTTAGCCACTGGTGGCGGCACCCATAAACCAAAATGATCTTCCAAGCTATCATCATTAATCGGATCATTGAGGAGGAGGAGGAGGATAGCCAGTCAACATAACAGCACAGGCACTCAGCATCAGCATCAGTCTTGAAGGGATGTGACATTTTAAAATCAATTAGTCTGTTATATCAGCATCAGGTGTGTGGTAGCTGGTGGTGATCCAAGACTGGTTCATCTTGATGAAAGTCAGTCGATCAACTGAGTCGGTGGACAGGCGCACCCTGTGATCCGTGACAAATCCTCCAGCAGCACTGAATGTGCGTTCTGAAAGAACGCTGGATGCAGGACAGGCCAGTAGCTCAATTGCATACTGTGCAAGCTCTGGCCAGTGATCCATCCTCAAGACCCAGTAAGCCAGAGGATTTTCGGTGGGGAAGGTGTCCAAGTCTGACCTTGCCCCTAGGTATTCCTGCACCATGTATATCAGACGCTGGCGATGGTTGCTGGAACCGATCATACTTTGGGGCTGCGGACTAAAGAATTGTCTGAACGCATCGGTCAGACGGCCACCTTCCCCACCGCTCCTTCTTTGACTGCCCGAAGCCTCAGCAACTCATTGTCCAGGACCAGGAGTTTGTAACCTCCCAGTCTCTGGGAACGCGTTGCACAGACCTTTCTGCAAGACCTCCCGGAGTTGTCTCATCCTCTGCTCCCCCTGCGACGGTAAGATAAGGTCCGCAACCTTACCCTTGTACCGTGGATCAAGGAGAGTGGCCAGCCAGTAATGGTCCCTCTCCTTGATCCGAAGAATACGAGGATCCTTCCGCAGACTTTGCAGGATCAGGGAGGCCATGCAGCGTAGGTTAGCTGAGGCATTCAGTCCGGAGTCCTCTGGGTCACTAAGGACGACATGATCCGCAGCCACCTCCTCCCAGCCACGTACCAGTCCACTGGTTTCTTGGGACTGTAAATCATCCCTAAAAGACTGCTGATGATGATGCTGAGTGCCAGCCTCCACCTCCATGCTGACACAATCCTCCTCCTCCTCCTCCTCCTCTTCCTGTGCGATGGGTTGGACAGAAGGAACACTGTCTGGGTAAAGGGGGCCTTGAGAGGCAAGGAAGTCCTCCTCTTCCTGCCTCTGTTCTGCCTCAAGTGCCCTGTCCATTATTCCATGCAGCGTGTGCTCCAACAGGTGGACAAGAGGTACAGTGTCACTGATGCATGCACTGTCACTGCTCACCATCCTCGTGGCCTCCTCAAATGGTGCCAGGACAGTGCATGCATCCCTGATCATGCCCCACTGGCGTGGTGAAAAAAACCCGAGCTCCCCTGACCCTGTCTTGGTGCCGTAGTCGCACAGGTACTCATTGATGGCCCTCTGCTGCGTGTGCAGCCGCTGCAGCATGGCCAACGTTGAGTTCCACCTGGTGGGCATGTCACATATAAGGCGGTTCTTGGGCAGGTTCAACTCCTTTTGCAGCTCAGCCAGGCGAGCACTGGCATTATAAGATCTGCGGAAATGCACACAGACTTTCCTGGCCTGCCTCAGGACATCCTGTAAGCCCGGGTACCTGCCCAAGAACCGCTGCACCACCAGGTTAAGGACGTGAGCCACACAGGGCACATGGGTCAGTTGTCCCTGTCGGAGGGCGGAGAGGAGGTTGGTGCCATTGTCGCAAACCACCATTCCTGGCTTAAGCTGGCGTGGTGCCAACCACCTCTCGGCCTGCCCCTGCAGAGCAGACAGGACCTCTGCCCCAGTGTGGCTCCTGTCCTCCAAACACACCAGCGCAAGCACGGCATGGCATCTTTTTGCCTGCGTACTTGCGTAGCCCCTTGAACGCCTACGGAGCACCGCTGGTTCCGAGGACAAAGCACAGGAAGAGGCCATGGAGGAAGAAGAAGAGGAGGGGGTGGAGGAGAGAGGTGTGTCACAACCAGTAGTAGCATTTTGGAGGCGTGGAGGTGGAACAACCTCCAACACTACTGCACCTTGCCCTGCATCCTTCCCAGCTGCCAAAAGAGTGACCCAATGGGCCGTGAAAGAAAGGTAACGTCCCTGTCCATGCCTGCTGGACCATGAGTCAGCGGTAATATGCACCTTACCGCTGACCGCCCTGTCTAGCGAGGCCAAGACATTGCCTTCCACATGCCTGTAGAGAGCCGGAATCGCCTTCCGTGAGAAAAAGTGGCGTTTGGGAACCTGCCACTGAGGAACCGCACATTGCACAAACTCACGGAAGGGGGCCGAGTCTACCAACTGAAAAGGCAGCAGTTGAAGCGCTAGCAATTTAGCCAAGCTAGCATTCAACCGCTGGGCATGTGGATGACTGGGAGTGAACTTCTTTCGACGGTCCAGCAGCTGGGGCAGGGAAATTTGCCTGCTAGAATCGGACGTCGGTGTACTGCTAGCAGAGTGGCCGCAAGTACTTGGCTGTGACACACCTAATTCTACACCTTCATTCCTCTCAGTGCAGGTTTCAGAGAGGACTGAAGGTATAGTGGGGTTGGAGATCCCAGCTGATGCGGTGCAAGGAGAGGTCCGCTTTGTTCTTTGGTGTGGGTCTTTAAGGTAGGCTTGCCAACGAGCTGCATGGCAGGTCAACATATGTCTGATCAAGCATGTGGTGCCCAAGCGGCTGATGTTTTGGCCACGCGATATACGCTTGAGACATATGTTGCAAACAGCAGCTGTGCGATCTGATGCACTCGCCTCAAAAAAGGCCCACACCAAAGAACTTTTTGAATGACGGGCAGAGGCAGTGCCCTGCACAGGCGGAGCTCTGCGGTGTGATTCCGTCGGTGTGCTGCCCATACGCTGGCCACCCAAGGGCATCCTGCCTCGTTGGAGATGTGCCTCCTCCTCATCCTCCTCCTCCTCCTCTCTCCTATTAGGCACCCACGTGGAGTCAGTGACCTCATCATCCCCTCCCTCCTCATCACTGGAGCCAATCTGGCAGTATGCTGCAGCTGCTGGAGCATGACTGCCAGATTGGTGTCCTTCTTGAGCATCCCCTCTCTCTGCTCTCACGCTACTGCCTTCCTCTATCTGGGTATCATCATCAGATCCTTCGAAACGCTGGGCATCCTCCTGGAGCATGTACCCAACACTGTGCTCAAACAGTTCGGGGGACTCCTCAGGAGGAGGACATGGTGGGTCTAGGGAAGGATTGACTAATGAAGATAATGATACCAGAGAAGAGGACGCTTTGGCAGCTGCTTTGCCAGTACCCTGAGCCTGGGTGAGAGAGGATGAGGAGGATGAGGTGGGCTTGGTCATCCACTCTACCAAGTCTTCGGCATGATGTGGCTCAACATGTCCAGCTGCCGAAAAGAAGGACAAGCCTGTCCCATGGCCATGTGCTGATGACAATGCACCGCGTCCACGACCAGCACTGTTGCCCCCAGACACAGAGCTTGCTTGCCCTCTTTTTTTGCCTCCTGACTGTCTGCCTCTCCTTGTTTGCCTTCCAGACATTTTAATGGATGGCCTGCAGGGAGATGGGAAAAACAGCAATAAGGGTTACCTTCAGGTGTATACTGTGCAGGAGGCTTAGCAACAATGACACTGACACTGTCCCCTGCCTATCCTTCTCTGTCCCTAAACACAAGGATTTCAAATATGGTTCAGCAAGATTGGTTTAGCACAGAATAGCACACTGATAGTTTCCCTCACTGTCCTTCTCTGTCCCTACAAACAAGATTTAGCACAGAATAGCACACTGATAGTTTCCACGAGTGTCCTTCTCTGTCCCTAAACTCAAGGATTTCAAATATGGTTCAGCAAGATTGGTTTAGCACAGAATAGCACACTGATAGTTTCCCTCACTGTCCTTATCTGTCACTACAAACAAGATTTAGCACAGAATAGCACACTGATAGTTTCCACGAGTGTCCTTCTCTGTCCCTAAACTCAAGGATTTCAAATATGGTTCAGCAAGATTGGTTTAGAACAGAATAGCACACTGACAGTTTCCCTCACTGTCCTTCTCTGTCCCTACAAACAAGATTTAGCACAGAATAGCACACTGATAGTTTCCACGAGTGTCCTTCTCTGTCCCTAAACTCAAGGATTTCAAATATGGTTCAGCAAGATTGGTTTAGAACAGAATAGCACACTGACAGTTTCCCTCACTGTCCTTCTCTGTCCCTACAAACAAGATTTAGCACAGAATAGCACACTGATAGTTTCCACGAGTGTCCTTCTCTGTCCCTAAACTCAAGGATTTCAAATATGGTTCAGCAAGATTGGTTTAGAACAGAATAGCACACTGACAGTTTCCCTCACTGTCCTTCTCTGTCCCTACAAACAAGATTTAGCACAGAATAGCACACTGATAGTTTCCACGAGTGTCCTTCTCTGTCCCTAAACTCAAGGATTTCAAATATGGTTCAGCAAGATTGGTTTAGAACAGAATAGCACACTGACACTTTCCCTCACTGTACCTCTCTGTCCCTAAACTCAAGGATTTCAAATATGGTTCAGCAAGATTGGTTTAGAACAGAATAGCACACTGACAGTTTCCCTCACTGTCCTTCTCTGTCCCTACAAACAAGATTTAGCACAGAATAGCACACTGATAGTTTCCACGAGTGTCCTTCTCTGTCCCTAAACTCAAGGATTTCAAATATGGTTCAGCAAGATTGGTTTAGCACAGAATAGCACACTGATAGTTTCCCTCACTGTCCTTCTCTGTCCCTACAAACAAGATTTAGCAAAGAATAGCACACTGATAGTTTCCACGAGTGTCCTTCTCTGTCCCTAAACTCAAGGATTTCAAATATGGTTCAGCAAGATTGGTTTAGAACAGAATAGCACACTGACACTTTCCCTCACTGTACCTCTCTGTCCCTAAACTCAAGGATTTCAAATATGGTTCAGCAAGATTGGTTTAGAACAGAATAGCACACTGACAGTTTCCCTCACTGTCCTTCTCTGTCCCTACAAACAAGATTTAGCACAGAATAGCACACTGACAGTTTCCCTCACTGTCCTTCTCTGTCCCTACAAACAAGGATTAGCACAGAATAGCACACTGATAGTTTCCACGAGTGTCCTTCTCTGTCCCTAAACTCAAGGATTTCAAATATGGTTCAGCAAGATTGGTTTAGAACAGAATAGCACACTGACAGTTTCCCTCACTGTCCTTCTCTGTCCCTACAAACAAGGATTAGCACAGAATAGCACACTGATAGTTTCCACGAGTGTCCTTCTCTGTCCCTAAACTCAAGGATTTCAAATATGGTTCAGCAAGATTGGTTTAGAACAGAATAGCACACTGACAGTTTCCCTCACTGTCCTTCTCTGTCCCTACAAACAAGGATTAGCACAGAATAGCACACTGATAGTTTCCACGAGTGTCCTTCTCTGTCCCTAAACTCAAGGATTTCAAATATGGTTCAGCAAGATTGGTTTAGAACAGAATAGCACACTGACAGTTTCCCTCACTGTCCTTCTCTGTCCCTACAAACAAGATTTAGCACAGAATAGCACACTGATAGTTTCCACGAGTGTCCTTCTCTGTCCCTAAACTCAAGGATTTCAAATTTGGTTCAGCAAGATTGGTTTAGAACAAAATAGCACACTGACAGTTTCCCTCACTGTCCTTCTCTGTCCCTACAAACAAGGATTAGCACAGAATAGCACACTGATAGTTTCCACGAGTGTCCTTCTCTGTCCCTAAACTCAAGGATTTCAAATATGGTTCAGCAAGATTGGTTTAGAACAGAATAGCACACTGACACTTTCCCTCACTGTACCTCTCTGTCCCTAAACTCAAGGATTTCAAATATGGTTCAGCAAGATTGGTTTAGAACAGAATAGCACACTGACAGTTTCCCTCACTGTCCTTCTCTGTCCCTACAAACAAGATTTAGCACAGAATAGCACACTGATAGTTTCCACGAGTGTCCTTCTCTGTCCCTAAACTCAAGGATTTCAAATATGGTTCAGCAAGATTGGTTTAGCACAGAATAGCACACTGACACTTTCCCTCACTGTACCTCTCTGTCCCTAAACTCAAGGATTTCAAATATGGTTCAGCAAGATTGGTTTAGAATAGAATAGCACACTGACAGTTTCCCTCACTGTCCTTCTCTGTCCCTACAAACAAGATTTAGCACAGAATAGCACACTGATAGTTTCCACGAGTGTCCTTCTCTGTCCCTAAACTCAAGGATTTCAAATATGGTTCAGCAAGATTGGTTTAGAACAGAATAGCACACTGACAGTTTCCCTCACTGTCCTTCTCTGTCCCTACAAACAAGATTTAGCACAGAATAGCACACTGATAGTTTCCACGAGTGTCCTTCTCTGTCCCTAAACTCAAGGATTTCAAATATGGTTCAGCAAGATTGGTTTAGAAAAGAATAGCACACTGACACTTTCCCTCACTGTACCTCTCTGTCCCTAAACTCAAGGATTTCAAATATGGTTCAGCAAGATTGGTTTAGAACAGAATAGCACACTGACAGTTTCCCTCACTGTCCTTCTCTGTCCCTACAAACAAGATTTAGCACAGAATAGCACACTGATAGTTTCCACGAGTGTCCTTCTCTGTCCCTAAACTCAAGGATTTCAAATATGGTTCAGCAAGATTGGTTTAGCACAGAATAGCACACTGATAGTTTCCCTCACTGTCCTTCTCTGTCCCTACAAACAAGATTTAGCACAGAATAGCACACTGATAGTTTCCACGAGTGTCCTTCTCTGTCCCTAAACTCAAGGATTTCAAATATGGTTCAGCAAGATTGGTTTAGAACAGAATAGCACACTGACACTTTCCCTCACTGTACCTCTCTGTCCCTAAACTCAAGGATTTCAAATATGGTTCAGCAAGATTGGTTTAGAACAGAATAGCACACTGACACTTTCCCTCACTGTACCTCTCTGTCCCTAAACTCAAGGATTTCAAATATGGTTCAGCAAGATTGGTTTAGAACAGAATAGCACACTGACAGTTTCCCTCACTGTCCTTCTCTGTCCCTACAAACAAGATTTAGCACAGAATAGCACACTGATAGTTTCCACGAGTGTACTTCTCTGTCCCTAAACTCAAGGATTTCAAATATGGTTCAGCAAGATTGGTTTAGAACAGAATAGCACACTGACACTTTCCCTCACTGTACCTCTCTGTCCCTAAACTCAAGGATTTCAAATATGGTTCAGCAAGATTGGTTTAGAACAGAATAGCACACTGACACTTTCCCTCACTGTCCTTCTCTGTCCCTATAAACAAGGTTTAGCACAGAATAACACACTGACACTCTCCCTACCTATCCTTATTTGTCCCTAAACACAAGGAATCCAGGATTAGTAAAGGAAAAAAAATGACACTGTCCCTGCCTATGCTTCTCTTTCCCTGCTCCGGAACACACTACACAAGGCCGCCGCGCTGGCGGCCTTTTATAGTGTGGGGCGTGTACTAAACCCCCTCAGCAATAATTGGCCACAGGCATCCTGCCTGTGGCCAATCATTGCTCTCCTCGCTGCCGGTGCTGTGATTGGCCAAGCATGCGGGGTCACAGTGCATGCTTGGCCAATCACAGCGCCTGGATGACACTGCGATGGCGTAGTGCATTGTGGGCCGTTTGCGTCACTCGAATTTGGCGCGAACGGCCCAAATCGTTCGTTCTTCGTCGAACGATCGAACAGCCGATGTTCGAGTCGAACGTATGTTCGACTCGAACACAAAGCTCATCCCTACTTGTTATTGAGGGCAGAAAAAAAAAGAAAGAAAAAGAAACAGTTTATATTCTTTACTTCCCAGTAAGAGGAAAAAAATATAAATCATATTAAATAGGCACATTTATAATATCGTAATGTCATACTCAGCAATCTAACAAGACGTTTAAAATGCAGCAGCTCATTTACAATTCATTTGCCTGAAACCAGTTATTTTATATATAATTTCAGTTTATGTTTAGGTTATATTATTTAGCATTGTTTGCTGTATAGGAATTATTATGACCTAAAAAAGGGGATGCTGCAGGGCTTGTCTTTATTATTAGTTTGAAGACTGAAAATGCACATTTGTATTCCTAAATCTAGTACAGTAATGTCATTCTGTTTTTGCACAGATCAGCATTAATCTCAAATATCTTCAGCTTCTTTAACCACATCAATACTGGGCACTTTAGTCCCTTCCTTCCCAGACCAATTTTCAGCTTTCAGCGCTCTCACATTTTCAATGACAATTGCGCGGTCATGCTACACTGTACCCAAATGAAATTGTTATCATTTTGTTAACACAAATAGAGCTTTCTTTTGGTGGTATTTATAGACGACTACATTTTTTTTTTTTTTGCGATATAAGCGAAAAAAGAGCGGAAATTAAAAAAATATATATATATTTTCGTCTTTCTATTTTTTTCCAATAAAATTGAATTTTGTCATAAATTTAAGCCAAAATGTATTCTACTACATGATTTTGGTAAAAAAAAATCCGTTAAGTGTATAATAATTGGTTTGTGTGATCACGGACATATGTACGCAAATGATCATGTACAGATGTGCGCAGGTGATCACGGACATATGTGTGCAAATGATCATTGGGACATATGATTTTACTGTCATATATGTGGGGGACAGGTGTTTTTACTATGTGGGGACATGTGTGTGTGGGGACATGTTTGTTTACTTTCTGTGTTTTACACTGTGTGGGACACTGGGCTGGTGATCAGTGAGTAAAAAGCTGAAAAAAACAGCTCATACTCACTGATCACCAGCCAGCTGCAGCGATCTGCTCTCCTCTCCTCACCGACGACTTCTGTGTGAGGAGAGGAGAGCTGATTGCCTAGCAACCGGCTCTCTGTTTACATCACATGACGGCTGTGATTGGACATGGCCGTCATGTGATCAGGAGGGCCAATCACAGAGCCCTCCTGCCGAATCGAGATGCGCTGTGTCCGGGTGACACGAGTGCATCGGGATCGCGCGCGATCCCCCTCTTTCTGAGGGACGTTCCTGAATGTCCACTCAGAAGGAGAGAGCACCCACCCGGCCGTATATGTACAGTGGCCGGGAGGGAAGTAGTTAAAGCCCAAGTCCAGGCAAAAATGAAATGTAAAAAGTGCATTGTCCATCAATTATCTTACTCCTCAGTCTTGATTCCAAACACCTCTTCCTAAGCCATCCTGCAGTGTAATGTGCAGGGCAGTGCAGTTGAGTCACTTAGCCTTGTTTCCATATCCTATGTATAAAAACATAGGAACTGCAGAAAAATGTCAGCAGGTCCTCTGGACTGATGAGTCAAAATTTTAAATATTAGGCTGTAGCAGGTGGCAGCTTCTGCCGGCAACAGTGAAACATGGTAGGGCCTTGCAAGTTTGGGGCAAATGGAGTTGGAGATTTGGTCAGGATCAATGGTGTCCTTAGTGAGAAATACAGGCATATACTAATCCATCATGCCATATCATTAAGAACTATCTTCAGTGTAAGGAAGAACAAGGAGTCCCGGAAGTGATGGTTTGACCCCAACATCATCAAGTCTGTCTGGGATTACAGGAAGAGACAGAAGGATTTGAGGCAACCAACATCCACAGAAGATCTGTGGTTAGTTCTCCATGATGTTTGGAATGACCTACCTGCCAAGTTCCTTCAAAAACTGTGTGCAAGTATACCTAGAAGAGTCGATGCTGTTTTTAAGTTTTGAAAGGAAAGGGTGGTCACACCAAATATTTGTAGCACCCTTCTAGGTAGGTGCTAGAAGAGAGTATAGTTTTTGGATCTTTCTGCTTACCAGGAAGGCTGCCAGGTAAATTGAGATGCTCTCTGCCTAACAGAGAGCGGGGATCCATTGATAGGGTCAGGTGTTCAGGTGCTGCTCATGTTGTCTGAATGTTTCACACTGGTTTCAATAGGACAGGGCATATGGGACAGTGGGAGGAAACCTGACAAATGAGAGTTTAGGCATAGTTACAGCCCTGGAAATTGGCAGAGGAAAGTGCCTCAGTGCATGCTCTTTGACTGTATATATGCCAAGGGCACATGTGCTTGGGGTCTTCAGCTGGAGAACGGGGTCCCGGAGGGAGGGGCAGCTGCCCCTCCTCTGCACAAGCTGCTATGCAGCCTCAGGTGGCTGACCCGAGGGCCTGAATCGAGTAAAGCTGCAACCAAGATGTCCTGCAGAGCTGACTGGAAGGGAAACACACCAGGAAGGATCTGTTTTTGCCTACTGTGAAGCCTGTACACACGGCCGGTTTTCCCCTCTGAAAAAAAACGTTTTTCCCGACGGGATTCCTGCCAAGCTTGTCTTGCGTACAGGCTGTCATACAAAATCCCGCCGGTCCAAAGCGTGGTGACGTACAACACGTATGACGGCACTATAAAGGGGAAGTTCCATTCCAATGGCGCCACCCTTTGGGCTGCTTTTGCTGATCTCGTGTTAGTAAAAGTTTGGTGAGAGACGATTCGCGCTTTTCCGTCTTCGTGCTTTCAGATCGTTTTCTGCTGTTCAGAATGCTGACGAATGTGCCATCTCCATTACGAACGCTAGTTTTACCAGAACGAGCGCTCCCGTCTCATACTTGATTCTGAGCATGTGCATTTTTTTGCCCTCTGAAAAGCATACACACGACCGTTTTTCACGACGGTAAAAAGTCAGCCGGGAAATCCCGACGGGAAAATAGAGAGCAGATTTTCTTTTCTTTTTTTTCGGCAGTTTTCCTGTCTGGAAAACTGCGATGGAGCATACACATGGCTGGTTTTTCCGGCCAAACACTCTCATGGCAGTTTTCCTGCCGGGAAAACCGGTCATGTGTACGAGGCTTGAGTATGGATCTGTGTCATGGGGCCTGTCCTGTGAGGGCCATTCCTTCAACTAGTAGAGTCAGTGGACGGGTGTCAGTCAAATGGGATGCTAGAGAGTGTCCTGAAGATGAAACAGTTTCATCAAGTCTTCTGCCAGAGCAAGCAAAGGACTAATCTCTCCCATACAAGTGAAGTATGATATAGAAGAGAGTCTACTACCACATTCACCCTGTTGAGGCCAAGTGAGAGTTGTCCTCACCCGTAATTAGTTCCAGATGGAGTATTCCACTATTCCCTTCTCCCATCCAAGTTCCAAGAAAAAATACCCCAAAAAATAAACACCCTGAATTGATTATTGGATAACGAGCGGATGAGAGTACGGGTAGTTGTGTGAAAATTTCTAGTAACTGGCGGCAAGATAATAAGGGGGATTCCCAGGGAAGTCTACACACAGCATTCCCTACGGGGGCAGTGCTACATATTGATTTGGATTTCTCTTCTGTTCATTTACTTTCCATTTTGTTAATTGATAAAAAATTAACTAACACTTCTATCTTTGAAAGCATTCTTAATTTACAAATTTTTTTCACATCTGAATAAAACTTTTGCACAGTACTGTACTGTACTAATATATACTAACACTATATATTGTGGGAGATTAGCTCGTGGGGATCACCTTTTCTCAGAATGAAGGTCAGCGTACAGGCAGTTTCTTTAAAATCTGGCGTATTGCCAGCTTTATTTACAAGTGGTTTGCAATAGTCATACAAAATAAACAAAACAGTAAATCAAATCCTTGCCGTCCGGCACTAAACTAAAACAGTAACCGTTCTCTATACGGTGAGGGGCTGGTCCCCGTCACCCACAAAACACAAGGTGAAGCAAACCTTTCTTTTCCAATCCAACAAACAGAGCTCTTCTGACTCAGGTTCCCCTCTGAGTCTTAGGCCAGAGCACTGCTGTGTTCTCTTCCTGGTCTTTTAAGTTCCACCTGAGTGTGGACTCAGGTGGACCAGAACATCAAGACCGGAACCCAGCCTGCCACAGAGGCTGGAAAAACCGGACCGGATTGCCGTTCAGTCCCTTACAATGGACCGAATGCGAGGTGAAATGTAGCGATTGTCATGTATCTCACCTCGCATACCGTCACATATCCTCCCCCTCTGCTGAAGCCCCTGCGGCTGAGCACTTGACCCAGCCATACAGTGCACGCGGGAGAGGGCATTGGCATTATCCTGGAGTTTGCCCGGCCTGTGCTCAACCGTGAATTTAAAGGGCTGTAAAGCCAGGAACCACCTTGTCACACGGGCATTTTTCTCCCTGTTGTCACACATCCACTTTAGGGGAGCATGGTCAGTGACCAGCCTAAATGACTTCCCAAGTAGATAATACCTCAGGGAGTCTAAGGCCCATTTAATGGCGAGACGCTCCTTGTCAACAATGGCATAGTTCCTTTCGTGCTTGTTCAGCTTCCGGCTCAGGTATACAACCGGGTGCTCCTCACCATTTCTGTCCTGCGACAGTACGGCCCCTAGGCCCACCTCAGAGGCGTCTGTCTGTACGACTAACTCCTTTGTGAAGTCCGGGGTCACCAGCACCGGTAGTGCACAAAGGGCCTGTTTTAATTTCTTAAACGCCTTCTCGGCCTCAGGGTTTCATTTGACTATGACAGACCCTCTGCCCTTCGTCAGGTCAGTCAGAGCGATGGCAATGGTGGCAAAGTCAGGTATAAACCGTCGGTAATACCCCGTAATGCCTAGGAAGGCCCGAACTTGTTTCTTGTTTAGGGGTTGGGGCCATTTTTGAATTGCCTCAATCTTATTGGTCTGAGGCTTGACAAGTCCCCGACCAATAACGTAGCCAAGATACTTGGCCTCCTCTAGGCCTATGGCACACTTCTTTGGGTTAGCTGTGAGGCCTGCTTCCTTAAGGGAATCTACCACCGCCTGTACCCGTGGCAGGTGCGATTCCCAATCTGGGCTGTGGATGACCACATCGTCCAAATAAGCAGCCGCATACGAGCGATGTGGTCTCAAAGTTTTGTCCATCATTCATTGGAATGATGCAGGGGTCCCATGCAGACCAAAAGGCATCCGCTTGTACTGAAACAAGCCCTCAGGAGTGGAAAAGGCAGTCTTCTCCTTGGCCGATTCAGTTAGCGGTATTTGCCAATAGCCTTTTGTTAGGTCTAGGGTCGTTATATAGCGAGCCTGTCCCAACCTGTCCACAAGTTTGTCGACCCGGGGCATCGGGTACGCATCAAACTTGGACACACTGTTAAGTTTCCGAAAGTCATTACAAAACCTGATAGTGCCATCAGGTTTTGGGACCAGTACTATGGGGCACGACCACTCACTGTGGGACTCTTCTATCACATCTAACTCCAACATGTTTTTAATTTCTTTTGCGACTGCTTCACGCCTGGCCTCTGGGATTCTATACGGCTTCACATTTACCCAAACTCCTGGTTCTGTCACTATGTCATGTTGGATCATGTTGGTCAGTCCGGGTAAGGGGGGAGAAAAAGTTTATATTTTTATGCACAAACGCCCTAACATCCCTTTGTTGTGCCACGGACAGGGTATCCGTGATGGGAACGTCAGGTGTCACGGGTACCCGGTCGGTTGGAGGCGGGGACGTGGCCAGTAAAGTCTCTCGGTCCTTCCAGGGTTTTAAGAGATTCACATGGTAAATTTGGTGTGGTTTCCTTTTCCCTGGCTGGTAGACTTTGTAGTTTACCTCCCCCAGCCTTTCGACAACCTCAAAGGGACCCTGCCACTTGACTAAAAACGTACTTTCCACCATTGGAACCAATACCAACACTCTGTCCCCAGGGCTGAAAGTATGGACCCTGGCACTTCGGTCATAGACCCTCCTTTGGGCCTCCTGGGCTCGCTCCATATGTTCTCGCACTAGGGGTAGGACAGCTGCGATTCGATCCTGCATCAAGGAGACATGCTCTATGATGCTTCTATATGGGGTTGCCTCACCTTCCCATGTTTCTTTGGCAACATCTAGCAGCCCCCTGGGATGCCTACTATACAAGAGTTCAAAGGGGGAATAGCCTGTGGACGCCTGCGGAACCTCACGTATTGCAAACATGAGATATGGCAGCAAAAAATCCTAGTTTCTCCCATCTTTGTCGACCACCTTTTTCAGCATACTTTTCAAAGTTTTATTAAATCTTTCGACCAGACCATCCGTTTGGGGGTGGTAGACAGAGGTACGGAGATGGGAGATTTTGTATAACTTACAAAGCTCCTTGGTAACCTTGGACATAAAGGGGGTGCCCTGATCGGATAAGATCTCTTTTGGGATCCCCAGTCGACTAAAGACATGGACCAATTCCTTGGCGATAGCCTTAGCAGAGGTATTGCGCAAGGGTATGGCCTCAGGATAGCGAGTCGCATAGTCCAGAATCACCAGAATATGCTGGTGACCGCGGGCAGATTTTACAACCGGCCCCACCAGGTCCATACCAATCCTCTAAAAGGGGACCTTGATTATTGGCAGAGGAACAAGGGGGCTGCGAAAATGGGGTGACGGTGCCGACATATGGCACTCGGGGCACGATTCGCAGTACTCCTTGACATCTGCATGCAACCCGGGCCAGAATAATCTCTGGGCGATTCTCTCCCTGGTTTTTTCAACACTGAGATGCCCCCCCATTACATGACCATGGGCCAGGTCTAGCACCACCCTGCGGAAGGGTTTGGGAACTAGTAGCTGTTCTACCTCGTCCTCTCCATGTTTTATCACTCAATACAATAAATTGTTTTTAATTGCCATGTAGGGGAAAGACCCCACCCAATTAGGATCCACCGGTTCCCCATCCAACATCTTAACAATTTCCCTGGCTCTCATGAGGGTGGCCTCTCGTAGTTGCTCGGTACAGAAATCCTCTCTCCTGACCTCTAAATCGGGTACCACATTTTGGCTACTCTCAATGTCAGGGTCAGAGGGGTTACCCTCAGGCTGGGAGCTAGCTTCCAGGTCCTCCGGCTCCCCAGCCATGACAGGGAAAGGAAGAGGGTCTCCGGCTTCCTCGATCCCACCAACAGCATCCCCTTCCCTTTGGCAAAAAGGGTCTGGTGAGAGTTCCCGTGCTTCCCCAGCAGGGGAGCTCTATCTACCAGCCTCCCTTTGCTCTCCCATAAATTCCAGAAATGGGGAGTGAAGGTACCACCCCCACTGAATGTGTTACACTGCCCCAGGGGGTATCAACCTCAACCACCGCTGTCTGGTAGTCTCGAGTGTCCCCATGGATGCAAATTACCCCAATAGTACTGGGGTGTAGTTTTGTGGGGTTCACACAATCACTCCTGACTAGGGTCACCACACTACCAGAGTCTAGCAGGGCTGTCAGTGGCTTTCCATCCACTGGAATAACACACATCTGTTTTTCAATGCGACTCTGACATGAAGCAGTACATGCGACCTGTGCACACAAAGAAATGTGTATTTTCATATAAGCATAATCGCATTGCATAGATTCATCATTTATAGGACAGTTCGCAGCAATATGCCCTAATGCATGGCAACGAAAACATCTTATATGCTCAACCCCCAGTCCTCTCAACGGTCCCAAAGACCTTCCTGGCTGCTTTGGCCAGTCTCCAGGTCTAGGAACCACAGTCTCATCAGTTGGAACAACAGTCTTATCAAATCTCCCCAAGCTCTTGGACCCCGCAACAGTCTTACCAGAACCGCCGGGAGATTTTGCACCCCTAGATACATCGAAGTGGGGCGTAGATGGATTCACCAAGTCCTCAGTAGCAGTGTACCTCTCCACTAGGTCGACCAGTTGGGCTGTAGTTTTGGGGTCGCCCTGTCCGACCCACTTTCTCAGAGCAGCAGGGAGCACACACAGATACCAGTCCATTACCACACGCTCCATGATCTGCGGGCCTGTCAAGGTCTCTGGCTGCAACCACTTCTTGGTGAGGTGGACCAGGTAAAACATTTGTGAACGGGGTGGCTTGTTGCTGGAGTAGGACCACTGATGCACCCGCTGGGCCCGGATTGCCATGGTGACACCCAAGCGTGCGAGTATCTCTGTCTTTAGAGTCTCATAGTCCTGGGCCTTATCGGGTTCTAGGTCAAAATAGGCCTTTTGGGGTTCTCCTGTTAGAAATGGGGCCAAGAGACCCGCCCACTGCTCTTTTAGCCATCCTTCACGGACAGCAACTCTCTCAAAAGTCGCAAGGTATGCCTCAACATCATCAGCAGCTGTCATTTTTTGTAGGTGGTAGGATGCACGTATCATCTTTGCTTCCACTGGCACAGGAGGTGCAGACCCCTGTTTCAGTTCCACCAGAGCCTCTGCGAACTGCCGGTTCATCTCATGTTGTGCTGCAGCGGCCTCTGTGACTTGGCGGTTGGTTTCTCGCTGAGCTGCATTGGTCTGTAGCAGGGCCTTTATAATTTCCTCCATCTTCAGAAAAGTGCCCGCTGAATCCATCACGTGTGGGAGATTAGCTCGTGGGGATCACCTTTTCTCAGAATGAAGGTCAGCGTACAGGCAGTTTCTTTAAAACCTGGCATATTGCCAGCTTTATTTACAAGTGGTTTGCAATAGTCATACAAAATAAACAAAACAGTAAATCAAATCCTTGCCGTCCGGCACTAAACTAAACAGTAACCGCTCCCTAAACGGTGAGGGTCTGGTCCCCGTCACCCACAAAACACAAGGTGAAGCAAACCTTTCTTTTCCAATCCAACAAACAGAGCTCTTCTGACTCGGGTTCCCCTCTGAGTCTTAGGCCTCGTACACACGACCGATTTTCTCGGCAAGAACCAGCAAGAAACTTGCTGGCAGAGAGGTCTTGCCGAGTAAATCGGTCGTGTGTACGCGGCTATCGGGTTTCTCGTCGAGAAAACCGACAAGTAACCTCGACGAGAAAATAGAGAACCTGCTCTCTATTTTCTCGTCGAGATTCTCCTCGGCATGTTTCTCGACGAGAAAAGTGAGTGTGTGTACACTTACCTGTCCTCCCGGAAGCCCGTGCATGTTCGAAATGAATTCGACGCATGCGCGGTAGCTTCCTAGGCATACGTAGGGTATACCAAGATGGCGGCGACGGCATCGAATGTGACGAGCGCATGCTCATCGTAGTCGATGACGTCACCGCGTACGCTCCATTCAAAGAACCGCGGGTTCTTTGAAACGAGCGTGTGTACACTCGGCCGGGACACGTTTCTTGTCCAAGAATCTCGTCGAAAAAAACGACATGTTTTTTTCAACGAGAATCTCGGCCGTGTGTACGAGGCCTTAGGCCAGAGCACTGCTGTGTTCTCTTCCTGGTCTTTTAAGTTCCACCTGAGTGTGGACTCAGGTGGACCAGAACATCAGGACCGGAACTCAGCCTGCCACAGAGGCTGGAAAAACCAGACCGGATTCCCGTTCAGTCCCTTACAATGGACCGAATGCGAGGTGAAATGTAGCGATTGTCATGTATCTCACCTCGCATACCGTCACAATATATATATATATATATATATTTATATATTATATATATTTATTTCTTTACAACATAAGAGAGGCAATACAGTTATGATACAATACTAGATGTTTAGGAAGGCCCTGCTCATGAGAATTTACAATCTGATAAGACCATCTAATAATAAGAGTGGAGTGTCCCTGATTTGGAACAAGGTCCCTCTCTCCATCTATCCTCCTCATTTGTCCCTAATTTGGTCATGGTGCGTGGCCTGGAGGGAGTCCAGGCTGAGGTTGCCACTAACCATTGATCCAAGGGATTGCATAAATGTGTAGCTAAAGGGAGACTTTCTCATACACAGGCCCGGATTTACTCCCTTTGCGGCCCCAAGGCTGGGTCATTCAATGCCGCCCCCCCACACACACACACCATCACATAGGGGGAATCCCCAGAGAGCCCCCCTTACATCAGGGTCCCCAGAGAGCCCCTCCTTACATCAAGGTCCCCAGAGAGCCTCCCCTTACATCAGGGTCCCCAGAGAGCCTCCCTACTTACATCAGGGTCCCCAGAGAGCCTCCCTGCTTATATTAGGGTCCTCAGAGCACCCCTCATTACATCAGGGTCCCCAGAGAGCCCCTCCTTACATCAGGGTCTCCAGAGAGCCTCCCTATTTACATCAGGGTCCCTAGAGAGCCTCCCCCTACATTATGATCCCCAGAGAGCCTCCTCTTACATTAGGGTCCCCAGAGAGCCTCCCTACTTACATCAAGGTCCCCAGAGAGCCCCTCCTTACATCAGGGTCCCCAGAGAGCCCCTCCTCACATCAGGGTCCCCAGAGTGCCCCTCCTTACATCAGGGTCCCCAGAGAGCTCCTTCTTACATCAGGGTCCTCAGAGAGCTCCTTCTTACATTAGGGTCCCCAGAGAGCCCCCCTTACATCAGGGTCCCCAGAGATCCCCTCCTTACATTAGGGTCCCCAGAGAGCCCCCTTACATCAGGGTCCCCAGAGAGCCCCCTACTTACATCAGGGTCCCCAGAGAGCCTCCCTACTTACATCAGGGTCCCTAGAGAGCCTCCCCCTACATTAGGGTCCCCAGAGAACCTTCCCTTACATCAGGGTCCCCAGAGAGCCTCCCCTTACATCAGGGTCCCCAGAGAGCCCCCCCTTTACACCAGGGTCCCCAGAGAGCCCCCCCCTACACCAGGGTCCCCAGAGAGCCCCCCTTACACCAGGGTCCCCAGAGAGCCCCCTCCTTACATCAGGGTCCCCAGAGAGCCCCTCCTTACATCAAGGTCCCCAGAGAGCCTCCCCTTACATCAGGGTCCCCAAAGAGCCTCCCTACTTACATCAGGGTCCCCAGAGAGCCTCCCTGCTTATATTAGGGTCCTCAGAGCACCCCTCATTACATCAGGGTCCCCAGAGAGCCCCTCCTTACATCAGGGTCTCCAGAGAGCCTCCCTATTTACATCAGGGTCCCTAGAGAGCCTCCCCCTACATTATGATCCCCAGAGAGCCTCCTCTTACATTAGGGTCCCCAGAGAGCCTCCCTACTTACATCAAGGTCCCCAGAGAGCCCCTCCTTACATCAGGGTCCCCAGAGAGCCCCTCCTTACATCAGGGTCCCCAGAGTGCCCCTCCTTACATCAGGGTCCCCAGAGAGCTCCTTCTTACATCAGGGTCCTCAGAGAGCTCCTTCTTACATTAGGGTCCCCAGAGATCCCCTCCTTACATCAGGGTCCCCAGAGATCCCCTCCTTACATTAGGGTCCCCAGAGAGCCTCCCTACTTACATCAAGGTCCCCAGAGAGCCCCTCCTTACATCAGGGTCCCCAGAGAGCCCCTCCTCACATCAGGGTCCCCAGAGTGCCCCTCCTTACATCAGGGTCCCCAGAGAGCTCCTTCTTACATCAGGGTCCTCAGAGAGCTCCTTCTTACATTAGGGTCCCCAGAGAGCCCCCCTTACATCAGGGTCCCCAGAGATCCCCTCACATTAGGGTCCCCAGAGAGCCCCCCTTACATCAGGGTCCCCAGAGAGCCCCCTACTTACATCAGGGTCCCCAGAGAGCCTCCCTACTTACATCAGGGTCCCTAGAGAGCCTCCCCCTACATTAGGGTCCCCAGAGAACCTTCCCTTACATCAGGGTCCCCAGAGAGCCTTCCCTTACATCAGGGTCCCCAGAGAGCCCCCCCCTTTACACCAGGGTCCCCAGAGAGCCCCCCCCTACACCAGGGTCCCCAGAGAGCCCCCCTTACACCAGGGTCCCCAGAGAGCCCCCTCCTTACATCAGGGTCCCCAGAGAGCCCCTCCTTACATCAAGGTCCCCAGAGAGCCTCCCCTTACATCAGGGTCCCCAGAGAGCCTCCCTACTTACATCAGGGTCCCCAGAGAGCCTCCCTGCTTATATTAGGGTCCTCAGAGCACCCCTCATTACATCAGGGTCCCCAGAGAGCCCCTCCTTACATCAGGGTCTCCAGAGAGCCTCCCTATTTACATCAGGGTCCCTAGAGAGCCTCCCCCTACATTATGATCCCCAGAGAGCCTCCTCTTACATTAGGGTCCCCAGAGAGCCTCCCTACTTACATCAAGGTCCCCAGAGAGCCCCTCCTTACATCAGGGTCCCCAGAGAGCCCCTCCTTACATCAGGGTCCCCAGAGTGCCCCTCCTTACATCAGGGTCCCCAGAGAGCTCCTTCTTACATCAGGGTCCTCAGAGAGCTCCTTCTTACATTAGGGTCCCCAGAGATCCCCTCCTTACATCAGGGTCCCCAGAGATCCCCTCCTTACATTAGGGTCCCCAGAGAGCCCCCCTTACATCAGGGTCCCCAGAGAGCCCCCCTTACACAAGGATCACCAGAGAGCCCCCCCTAACATTAGTGTCCCCAGAGAGCCCCCCTTACACCAGGATCCCCAGAGAGCCCCTCTTACATCAGTGTCCCCAGAGGGCCCCTTCCTTACATTAGTGTCCCCAGAAAGCCCCCCCCTCTTACATCAGGGTCCCAAAACAGCTGACTCCCCCCCTTGAAGAGGTTCCCCTGTACCTGGCTGGTGGAGGTGGGAGGCGGGCGATCGGCAGCTCTATGGGGGATCTCGCTGGGGCTAGTAGTTCTATCTCCGAATGTATACAGCAGAGAGGGAAGGGGCCTCTGACCCGGGCATCAGCAACAGTGTACAAGCAGAGTGAAAGTGAAAGTGATACCTGCCCGGGTCAGAGGCCCCTCCCCTCTCCTCTCCACTGTATACACTGACACTTGAGAGAGTACTACAAGCCCCAGGGAGATCCCGCCGCCCACACAGGCACCATAGAGCTGCCGATCGCCGCCTTCCACCTCCTCCCACCTCTCCCCACTGCACTCTAAACGGCATGCCAGAGGTGCAGGGGGAGATGCCGGATCTTGGGGGGGAGGATTTTTTCACCCCCCTGTTGCCGTGGCACCGCCCCTGCACACACTGCCGCCCCGAGGCCTGGTGTCAGAGAAACATATTATGAAGAAACATATTATACTTTGAACACTAGATGGTAGCAGGGTGAAGCTGTCAGAGAAACCTTCAGCTGCAGACTGGCCGTCACATGACACGCACCACATGACTTCCACATGACTTCCTGGCTGCCTATTGTTGTGGAGATTTTTATGGAGATGTATTTAATATGTATTGTCATAGTGTCACCCAGTGTTAGTACTTCCGCAACCCGCTCTAAAAGAGCTGATTGGGGTAGTCTGAGGCTGGTTGAATCCCGTCTGAAAGGGGAAAACGTCTTGAGGTTGGAGTGTGATGTTTGCAGGGTGCGGATATGTCCATTGACGGGGTCCCTCTGTGCATTAGCACGGACGATCGTTGAGGAGGGGATGTCCTCGCTCTGCAACAACATCATTGGTTATAAGCGGATGCGCGCTCTTGTCTCTGCTGTGTCTGATCAACATTGATTGGGATTCGTAGTGCGCGTCTGAAGATAGCCTCCCTCCCCCATTCAATAATAGTATAATCTTAATATGCGTTATTCTATGGAATAGCGCAGAATAAGAATTCCTATCAACGGTAACTTTAGCCATCATACGTTATTGTATTCATTGTATGTATTATTGTATTGAATCCTTTAAACTATATTTCTTGAGTGGGATTCATGTATGGCATCTCCTGTTGGAAGGGATGTCCTTGTCATTTTCCCTGTGTGAAGGTCACATGCTGTGACCTCACTTCCTGTTGGTAACTTCTTTAGTGAGGATCACATGCTGTGACATCACTTCCTGTTGGGATTTTAATCCTGTGGGGATTTCAATAAAAGGAGAGACACACAGCTCCCAGACACACTATGCTGGTATGCTGAGATGAGAACATAGCTTTTGTGGTGCTGCCTTCTTGGGATGAATGGGAATGAACGGTGAGTGGATCTTAGCAAACTTAACTTAAAGATAGCATTATTGCAAAAGGATGAAATCTGATGTGTGCTTAGATAGCACAGGAATTATAGGCGGTGTGCTCTGCAAACAGCAGCCTAGAAATTCCACAACAGTAAATGGCGACTCTGATTGGACCAATTGCGGCCTCTTTGAGCATCACATCAGCAGAGGGGGGAGAGTGGACCTGCGATGTGATGCGTGAAGAGGCTGTACTTTGTAAAATAACAAAAATTTTCGTCTTTTTGAAATAATGCTGTTTGCAGTATGAGAGATGTGTGTGTGATTTTGTCATGGATCGTATGCCTGTGAATTTGATCGTGTGTGCCTGTGTGGGTATGCCTGGATGTTTGTGTGAGAGAAGCTGAAAATGGCTGCACCCATGAGGTATAGCGGGGGAGGGGCAGGCAGCATGGCTATCACTGCCAACATGTTTGAAAGTTGTGTATATCTGACTTTCCAATTTTCAGAACAAAGTTGTGTGTAGTGTTTGAGCCTGTGTGAATGCTGATGGAAACTGTATATTGTGAATGAAATGAAGGTATAGCTGTGATTATTTAGTGCAGCCTGCACTGAGAAGTTTGTAAATGGATGATTGTTTGTGAGCCATGTGCTTGAATGGGGGAAGGGCTTGCCCACTGCTTTTTATTGCTGGGGCTATGCCCTGAGGGAAGGAATCTCTGAGCAGACATGTAGGACAACAATATACTGTATGTGTGTGGTGTTTGTGATTTCTATGAAAAATAGAAATGGATAGATTGTGATTTTTGTAGGGGACAAAGACACATGTCCCCATAAGTGTAAAAATATTTTAAGTAAAGAGTTTGGTTTTTGAGTTGAAAGTTCCCGCTGCATATCCAAGTGGCCAGGCATTGCTAGAAGGCAGACAATAGTATGTCTCTGCAATGGCTTGTTATGGAAGCTGAGGCCACTGTGTGTGTGAACTTTATGTAGAGAAAAGTGGTGAATATCTCAGAGTATATTAACTTAGAGAAATGAATATGTTTTTAATATTGTCATGTAACTTTGAACCCCAAAAAGATTAACATAGGTGGTCCAAGGATACTATTTTGGGTATCCCTCTGGAATGGATGTAGTTGAGCTGCAGCTTCAGAAATCTGTAATGATGAGTGTTGATGGAGGTGTAGTACACGCTTTTGTGATTCTCAGAGGAGGAATGGTGGTTAAATTCTCATGCCCGTTTGTTTGAACTTTGTGTGGCTGGTCCATGGAAGGTTCTCAAGCTGCTCTCATGTTCCCATTGTATTTTTTTCTATTGCTGAAAGAGCAAAGGGAGAATTCTGGCTGTTTTTGTTTTTTCATTTGTGGTTTTGGAAACTGGGAAGTATTTCCCCCACGTTTGTATCGGAATGTTTGTATGTAGTAACGTGAATATGTTCGAACTTACCGCGGCAATCCTTCGATGCGTCGCGGCTGTTGTATTTTTGTAGGAACGGGAAAAGTAAGGGTTACAGAGGGTTTTGTTTGAATCGGTTTTGAAAGAATGTCATTGACAATTTACCAATGTACAGGAATGTCATTATTGTTTTACCATTCTTTGCAGGTTAAATATGAAGGATAGAGTAATGATTTTGCTTATAAGTATTTTTCAGGTCCAAGGAGTTTGTACATAGAGAACAGGTGTATGTAGACAGCGGTACATATGGATAAATACGAGTCTAAGGGAGGTAAAAGTATCATAGGCTATTTCATTGTTTCTTTTTTTTTTTCCTGCACCACGCATTTCTTCCTTCAGTCTGTAATGAGGAAGAAAAGGGGGGAGAATGATAAATGTAAGAGTGACAGTTTTTTTTTTGTCAAACGAATAATGTTAACCTCTGTAATTCTAACCAAGTTTGTGCCAAGACTGTCTTTCTTTGATAGAATTTGAATCGGCAAGCAGCAGTCTGGTGAAGTAGGTTCCCATCCCAGAGGCTAAGAACCTTTTGGCAATGGTTCCAGGTATTGTAAGCCACGCACAGGTTATGCAGTGACCACAGTCCCGATGTCTGGGTTATTGTCATATGAGGGCTGTTTGGAGGTCAATCAAAATCAGGGTTGTACTCTCCTCATTAGCTGTCACTTATATTCTCGGCTGATGGGGTGGGTGCGATCGTTGTGACATGAACTTCAAAATGTCCACCAAAAGGTTTTCACGAGTCCCTCCTGGACCCTGACTCAATAATCAGTTTACATTCTTTCCAACCAGGTGACTGGGTCGTTGTAAAGAAGCTTCAGGGATCAGACCACGCCAGCCACTGCAAGAAGCGGCTCAACCACACCAAAGAATGAGGAGTATCTTTGTTTATTTATATTTTTGTTGTTTAGTCAATTTCAGCAAGGGTAACTATGAAAAGCATCCCAAGTTATTATGTAAAGTGTATGTCCTGACTAGCTCAGAAAGCGAACAGGACCGATGGTCTGTTCTGAGTCTTCACCAAGTTTTAGTCACCAGCGATGACAGCGGTACATGCCATTTATGATGTTATTATGGGTATGAGGAGTTTTGACAAACTGGTGAAGACTCCAAACAGACACTTGTCAATGGAATCTAACGATGTATTTTTAGAGGGTAAAATTGTTTAGTTTTAATGGCTCTGCCTCTTGTCGGTTTGGGTATCTAGGCAGCCCACAAGTGTGTTTGAACTTTAGTTTGGTGTTTATGCGGATCTGCAGCTTATAAAGGTAATTCCCCCAAAGCAAGAGGTTCATGCGTGATGGTGAAGCTGTCCCAACATCTTAGGTCACGGCCGATCGCGAGGATCTGATGGGGCAGGAAATTAAGAATGGCAGGGACAGCTAGAAGGGATTTGTTCACCAACCCCGACCAGGTCTGGGCATGGTGTCCTGCATGAGCGGGGGGCTCGGGCTTGGGATACGATTGAACAATTCTCATCCGTTAAGGATAGGGTTCTTCATGTAATTGTTGAAGCCAGAGTTGTAGCTAAGTGAAGGTTGGGAGTCTATTTTAAGGGTCTGGGAATCTTTGGGGATCTAATTTTTATTTTACAGCGGATCGTGGTTAAAGGAAGTGGGAATATATATACTCATGTCGGTTTTAATTCTATTCTTTCTATGTCGTGACGAGGTGCTCCTGTTGCCTGATTTGACGCGTGACCAGAGTTTCCTTGATGAGACGCCCCGAAGCCGGACCCACATACAAGACACAGAGGATCACAGACCAATCGGCAGTTAACTACAGCTCACCATGTCGTGTCCTCCTTTATAAGTCATGCCCCTGATGAGTAGAGTCTACATGTCAAGCCGTGTTTTCCTTTTTATGGACTAAGGACTGATTCATTTCCAGGTGTAAGAAGCAGATCAAGTTTCATCGATGGACACATGGGGTGCATATGACAAAAAAAGGGAGGACTGTTGTGGAGATTTTTATGGAGATGTATTTAATATGTAATACGTGCCCTTTGATAACGTTTTTTTGTAAACAAAACTAGTCAGGGCGGTGCTACGCGCTGACGTCACTATTATCACGTGACCCCGGAAGCACGGGCGAACGCTAGGACCTTTTATGCCGGCAATTTTAAACTACTTTTAGGAACCGTGTATTCCTTTTTTTTGTACTTTGATGACCAGAATAAAACTGTTTTGAGGTAATACACTATCCGAGTCCCCCCCCCCCCCTCTTCTTTTTTTGGTATCTACACTGGAGGTCTGTTGGTTCTTTTTAAATGATTGGATTATACCAGCCACCAGTGGAGGAAACAGTACAACGAGAGGCAGAGGGAATATAATGACTCCGGAGTCGTGACACCCCCAGGATCAGTACCAATACCCTGCAGAGGGTGATATCTGCAGGCTCTTCTGAGCTTGCCACAGTGGAGGTCCACCTTTTGTGGTAAGGTACCCATCTTGATTCCCTACACACCGTGGTGGATGCAGTTCTCCTATGCTTTCTGTGGATTCATCTTGGGCTCTATCTTTTTCCAACATCTCCTCACAACCCCCTGTTTTTTCATCTGAAGCAACTGTTTGTCGCATTGGAACTGTTTGCTATATTGGACCTCATTTGAACTATTAAGGAATAGACTATTCCCACTTCTGTCTTTTCAATATTTAGAGCACTATTGCAGTAATACTTGACAACAGTATTGTGCCTTATATGTTTCATTAGAATATAACATATTAAGTTGATCACTATTTTAGTATTTTGAGTAGGGGTTGAGTCCCTGTTTTGCTTATTTATTTTTTGGTGTTTATATACATATTAATTTATTCACCTTTACTCATATATATTTTTCACTTCTTTAGAGGAACTCTCATCAGTGTTTTACTCTTTTCACATGTCTGTGCGCGACATTTTCTAATTCCTATTTAATATGTATTGTCATAGTGTCACCCAGTGTTAGTACTTCCGCAACCCGCTCTAAAAGAGCTGATTGGGGTAATCTGAGGCTGGTTGAATCCCGTCTGATAGGGGAAAACGTCTTGAGGTTGGAGTGTGATGTTTGCAGGGTGCGGATATGTCCACCGACGGGGGGCCCTCTGTGCATTAGCACGGACGATCGTTGAGGAGGGGATCTCCTCGCTCTGCAACAACATCATTGGTTATAAGCGGATGCGCGCTCTTGTCTCTGCTGTGTCTGATCAACATTGATTGGGATTCGTAGTGCGCGTCTGAAGATAGCCTCCCTCCCCCATTCAATAATAGTATAATCTTAATATGCGTTATTCTATGGAATAGCGCAGAATAAGAATTCCTATCAACGGTAACTTTAGCCATCATACGTTATTGTATTCATTGTATGTATTATTGTATTGAATCCTTTAAACTATATTTCTTGAGTGGGATTCATGTATGGCATCTCCTGTTGGAAGGGATGTCCTTGTCATTTTCCCTGTGTGAAGGTCACATGCTGTGACCTCACTTCCTGTTGGTAACTTCTTTAGTGAGGATCACATGCTGTGACATCACTTCCTGTTGGGATTTTAATCCTGTGGGGATTTCAATAAAAGGAGAGACACACAGCTCCCAGACACACTATGCTGGTATGCTGAGATGAGAACATAGCTTTTGTGGTGCTGCCTTCTTGGGATGAATGGGAATGAACGGTGAGTGGATCTTAGCAAACTTAACTTAAAGATAGCATTATTGCAAAAGGATGAAATATGATGTGTGCTTAGATAGCACAGGAATTATAGGCTGTGTGCTCTGCAAACAGCAGCCTAGAAATTCCACAACACTATAAAAACTGAGCAAGCGCTCAGAGGAATTGCTGGTTTGTCTTCAGCTTCCTGTACTTGAGTTCCTGTTTCCTGTTGATTGATTACCTGCTGTGACCCGAATTGACCCTGACCTACTCTGATCCAGAGGCGTTGCTATGGGGGTGCGGGGGGTGCGGGCCGCACCCGGGTGACACCCGCCAGAGGGGTGACACCGGGGCCGCCGCTACACACAGTTGTTACTTGCAGAGCTGCAGCAGAGCGTTGCTAGTGTGCCTGCCGCGCTCCTGCATCGAGCCGGCACAAGTTTTTCAGTCACTTCCCTGTCAGGCAGTTCCGGCTGACATGACATCATGATCTATAGGCAGAGAAGCGCGGCGCGGGAATGAACAACAGTCAGCGCCGCGGTAGGAAGAAAGGACTCGAGGAACCAGGAGGAGGCTGACCGCCCGGGAGCCTGGGATAAGGGAAGAGACCGGAGAGGAGGAGCCCATCTTACAGTAAGCGGCAGCAGCACTAAACACTCGGTCTGTGCACACACACACAGCACATGCCATTCCCTCAGATAAAGCCTCAAGCTGTGCTGTCTGTGCCACCAGTGAGAATGGCAGTGCCGGCTCTGTCACCCCCCACCCCCCTCTCTGTCACCCCCCACCCCCTCCCTCTCTGTCACCCCCCTCTGTCACACCCCCCCCACTCCCTCTCTGTCACCCCCACCCCCCTCTCTGTCACCCCCCACCCCCTCCCTCTCTGTCACCCCCCACCCCCCTTCTGTCTCACCCCCCACTCCCTCTCTGTCACCCCCCACCTCTCTGTCACCCCCCACCCCCCTTCTGTCTCACGCCCCCCACTCCCTCTCTGTCACCCCCCCCACCCCTCCCTCTCTGTCACCCCCCTCTGTCACCCCCCCACCCCCTTCTGTCTTACCCCACCCTCTCTGTCACCCCCCCACCCCCCTCCCTCTCTTTCCCCCCCACCCCCCTCTCTGTCACCCCCCCCTCCCCTCCCTCTCTTTCCCCCCCACCCCCCTCTCTATCACACCCCCCACCCCCTCCCTCTCTTCCCCCCCACCCCTCCCTCTCTGTCACCCCCCTCTGTCACACCCCCACCCCCTTCTGTCTCACCCCCACCCTCTCTGTCACCCCCCCACCCCCTCCCTCTATTTACCCCCCACCCCCCTCTCTGTCACCCCCCCCCTCCCCCTCCCTCTTTTTCCCCCCCACCCCCCTCTCTGTCACACCCCCCACCCCCTCCTTCTTTCCCCCCCACCCCCTCCCTCTCTGTCACCCCCCTCTGTCACACCCACACCCCCTCTGTCTCACCCCCACCCCCCTCCCTCTGTCTCACCCCACCCCTTCCCTCTGTCTCACCCCACCCCCTCCCTCTGTCTCACCCCTCCCTCCCTGTCTCACCCTCACCCCCACCCTCTCTGTCACCCCCACCCCCTTCCTCTCTGTCTCCCCCCACCCCCTCCCTCTCTGTCTCACCCCCACCCCCTCCCTCTCTGTCTCAGCTCCACCCCCTCCCTCTCTGTCTCACCCCCACCCCCTCCCTCTCTGTCTCATCCCCATCCCCTCCCTCTCTGTCACCCCTCCTCTCTGTCACCCCCTCCCTCTCTGTCTCACCCCCTCCATCTCTGTCTTACCCCCACCCCTCCCTCTCTGTCTCACCCCCTCTCTGTCTCACCCCACCCCCTCCATCTCTGTCTCACCCCCACCATCTCTGTCCCACCCCTCTCCCTTTCTCTCACCCCCACCCCTTTATCTCTCTCACCCCCCTCTCTATCACCCCCACCCTTCTCTCTCTCCCCCCTTCTGTCTCTAACCTTCCACCCCCTCTTTCCCTTTTAGGGCAAATTCACACTAAATCAGCATGAAATCAAAGATCAGCCGGAGCAATTTGGCACTCCAGCCACTCTGCATTGCAGGCTGCTAGGGGCAGTATGATTAACAGTTCAGTGCATCATACTTCCCCCCTGTTATTTTTTTTGTACAAACTTTGTTTGAAGTGTATATAATGTACATTTTATTCTCCAAAATGTCGGGCAGCACGCTGTCATTTCAGGTTCTCAAAAAAAAAGAAATGCATTCTGTTAGTAGTTTTTCTATGTTTTCTCAGTGTATAAAAAAAGTTGTGAGGGGGTTGGCAATGCTGTTTGGGGGAGGGGGCACTTCAGAGTCCAGTGCCTATAGGCTCCTGAGATGTGAATTCCGCCCTGATGGATAGAGAGAGAGAAAAGGAGAAGAAAGGAGAATAGCGAGAAAACAGTAGGGTAAAAAATATTTGGAAAAAGTTATTGGGGGGGGGTGACACCATATTTTACCGCACCAGGTGACACCAACCCTAGTGACGCCACTGCTCTGATCTTCTCCTGGACCCGATCTCGGCTTGTTTTACGGACTTTGTTCCTGTCTCCTGTGTTTGACCCTCTGCCTGTTACCCCTATTCACCTTCAGTCTCCTGTGCCTTGACCTTCTGCTTGTGACCCAGTCTTGCCTCCTGTCTCCAGTGCCTTGACCCCCAGCCTGTGACATGGATTGTCTGCTTACCTGTGTTTGATCCTCAGCCTGCTCCAGACTTTCTACCTGACTTCTCCTGCTGGATCCTGATACCCATCGGTCCCTGCTCCAGTTCTACAGGACTTCCACGCAAGCTCTACCCTGCCTGCTCGGAGCTTGTGCCTCTTTGTGCCATCCACCCTCTGCACCACCTCCAGGGGGCGGACTGTGCTTAGTCGCAACAGCGAACCGCTTTCGGCATCTCGGCCTTGGTGAGTACCCTATTCTGATAGTACAAACCAGCCATGTCAGAGGCCGACAGAGTGCGTTCTCCTCTTGAGATCCTATGCCAGCAGGCCACAGACCCCACCGACGCGGTCCAGAAACTGCAGGAAGGCTATGTCCAGATTGACGGTCGTCTCCAGCAACCTGTCTCAAGGGAGGAGACTGGTGGAGGACTACACCGCTGAATTTCGCAAATGGTCAGCTGACACAGGGTGGAACGAACCCGCTCTTAAATACCAGTACCGCCAGGGGCTGTCAGAAGCCTTGAAAGATGAGTTGGCCAGGATTGAAACTCCTGCCACTTTGGAGGATCTAATCCAATCCGCTACCAAGTTGGACAGGCGCATGCGCGAGCGGTGCCTTGAGCGCTTCTAGGCTCCCCGACCTAGCTGGATTCTCCCTAAACCTTCTCCCGTCCATCCATCCTTTCCGGTGACTCCTGTCACCCCTGCTCCAGAGGCTGAGCCCATGCAGCTTGGATTGGTCCGTGCTCCTCTCACCTCTGAAGAGAACCAACCTCTGTCTGTACTGTGGGGGAACTGGACATTTTCTTCATACCTGCCCTGTAAGACCCAGTAAGTCACGCTCACAGTTTATTATGAACTTTCAAAACACTCGTCTGTCCCAGACTTATGTCACCCTCTCTGTCTCCTTACAGCTAACGGAAAAGGAAATTCATCTACCAGCAGCTGTCTGTCTACTACCACCTTCATCTGTCTTACGACTGCCCCATTGATCTGCTACCACGTTCCGAAATACCCTTTGGCCGCATCTTTCCACTATCAGAGACTGAACTAGCGGCTCTTAAGACATACATTGATGAGAACTTGGATAAGGGGTTCATTCGTCCTTCCTCTTCGCCGGCCGGAGCCGGCATCTTCTTGTGGAGAAAAAAGATGGTTCCCTAAGACCATTCATTGATTATAGAGACGGGAACAAAATAATGATTAAAAATCGCTACCCACTCCCACTCATCCCAGAGTTGTTTCAGTGTTTCCGGTCTGCCCGAATCTTCTCTAAGTTGGATCTGCGAGGTGCCTATAACCTCATCTGAAGCAGGCCTGGGGACGAGTGGAAGACTGCCTTCAGGTCCAGGTTTGGACATTATGAATATTTGGTAATGCCTTTTGGGCTGTGTAATGCCCCGGCCACATTTCAGCACCTGGTAAACAACATTTTTCGAGAATACCTGGACAATTTCCTAGTTGTTTACCTGGACGATATTCTTATTTTCTCTGCCACCATTGAGCTTCACTGGGTTCACGTAAAGACAGTCCTTGCAATTCTCAGGAGACACAAATTGTACTTTAATGCAGAGAAATGCGAATTTGAAAAATCTGTTGTTCAATTCCTAGGCTCTGTCATTTCTACCAACGGGGTCGCAATGGATCCCCAGAAGGTCAAGGCAATTCAGGAGTGGCCGGCTCCAGTAGACAAAAAGGGAGTACAGCGGTTAATTGGATTCAGTAATTTTTACCAGAGGTTAATCATTGGTTTCTCATCCATTCTTGCACACATCACCCGACTAACCCGCCAGCACAGTCATTTTCAGTGGTCCCAAGAGGCCCAGGAAGCTTTTACCAAACTCAAAACCCTGTTCACCTCTGCACCAATCCTATGGCACCCGGATCCAGCCCTGCCATTTGTGTTGGAGGTAGATGCCTCAGAAACCGCCACAGGAGCCATCTTGTCCCAGAGACAGGGCCCCAAGGCCCTCCTCCATCCTGTAGCTTTTGCATCCCGGAAACTAAGTTCTCCGGAAAGGAATTATGATGTGGGAAACAGGAAGCTGTTGGCCATCAAGTTCGCCCGGGAGGAGTGGAGATATCTTTTGGGTGCGTCCCATTCCATTATGATCTTCACCGATCATAAAAACCTAGAATACCTCAGGACAGCCAATCGCTTAAGACCCAGGCAAGCCCGTTGGGCCCTCTTCTTTTCTAGGTTCAACTTCCATATTTCGTACAGACCCGGCTCCAAGAATGGGAAAGCAGACGCACTCTCCCGGATGTTCCCTGAATCTCAACGGAACCCAGCACCATCTTATCTCCACAAAACTTCCTTCTGCTCACACACACTGATCTTATGATCACCATTAAGTTGGCGTCCAGCCATTGTACTGACCCAGAGCTATCCTCCTTGTAAAAACGAGATTACTTGCTCTGGTCCCAAGGAACATTTTTTGTCCCACTGGAGGCTAGACCCCTGACTTTAAAGATGCTTCATGATCATAAACTGGCTGGTCACTTTGGGACTCTGAAAACTTTGAAAACTTCAGAATTGGTTGCCCGTTCCCTTTGGTGGCCTGGTTGGAGGCAGGACTGTAAAGAGTATATTCTCTCATGTGTTTCATGCTAGCGCAGTAAAGGGGCTAGCACCAAATCTTGGGGACTACTTAGACCTTTACCCATCCCAGAACGCCCATGGGCTGAAGTTTCTATGGACTTCATTGTCGATCTTCCTCCCTCGGAAGGTTTCACCTCCATCCTGGTAGTTGTCGACCGCCTTTCCAAAATGGCACACTTCTTGCCCATAGTGGGCACCCCCTCTGCCTTGGATACAGTTAACATTTTTAGCAAAGAAATAATAAGGCTACGTGGAGTACCCGACAGTGTCGTCTCTGATAGAGGGGTCCAATTCACCTCCAAATTTTGGAAAGAACTTTGTCAAGCACTAGAAATAAGGGTCTTTCTCTCCTCGGCATACCACCCTCAAAGCAACGGCCAGATGGAGAGATCGGACCAAACTCTGAAGCAGTATCTCCGCTGTTTCTCTTCCGGCTCCCAAGATGACTGGTCCTCTCTGCTACCCTACGCTGAATTTGCGTATAATAATTTGGTTCATATAGCCACCAACCAAGCACCCTTCTGATCTAACTTTGGGTTTCACCCTTCTTTGCTCCCGAACTATACCCCTAAATTATCTGTTCCTGCTGTTTAAGACCGTATAGCCTCCATCCAACGGAACTTTCAAAAGATTCAGGAAACAATGCAGAAGGCCCAGGATGACTATAAGAAGTACTACAACAGGGGAAGGAAGGAGAACCCGGTTTTCAAGGTTGGTGAGGAAGTTTGGTTATCTTCAGCTAACCTCAGATTACCTTGTCCCTCAGGGGGCGGATTGTGCTTAGTCACAACAGCGAACCGCTCTTGGCATCTCGGCCTTGGTGAGTACCCTATTGTGATACCTGGCCTCGGTGGCCTTGTCAGGAATCCGGCCCTGCTCATACATTAAGCACTTTCAGGAGATGGGACGAGCTTCCTCCCAGACTGGCACTCTCGGTGGTGGATGCTAAGGACTTGTGCCCCTACGAAAGCCAGAGTGGCCCACACATTGGGTCTTTTGGGGTTCACTGTATATTAAATGCACTATTTTTCTTTCATAAAATGTTTCCCAGTGCTTAAACTTTCATCCAGTTTCTAAATTTCTACATTGGTAAATATATAAAGGAATACGGTAGTAGTGGCAAAAAAAATCACTTGTGACATGTGGGTTTAACCAATAATTTTTTTGTATAATTCTCTATTAAGGGGTCATGGCAGGGAGTGTGTCCTATGCCTACATACATTTGCTAATAGGTGTCCCTCGTTCATATTGCAAAAAGTTAGGAGGTATGTAGTAGTGGGTGTCTGGTCAGAAGCAGACCATAAGAATATAAGGCTTCAGGGGACAGATGATCTCTGACAATAGATAGCACATTCAAAGAAGCAGGAGCAGGCCTATGCACTGCATAGCTTCCAGTGCGTACGCCTGTTCCCCCACCCCACAGTCACAACCACTGCTATGCCACCCTAAAAAAATACTAAAGTTTACCAGATCCATAAGCAGAAGGATTCATAGTCCTACCACAGGAAACAGAGTCTGTGGCATCCCCACCACCAGAAAAGTGACAAATTCTGTCAATTAAGCCTCAAGCAAGACAAGCCAACCTAACAGCACTATAAGGCCTGTCATTAGAGTTGGCAGCAGGACCACCCCTAGCTCTGCCATTAAGGAGCCAAAACACTAGGTCATTCCTGCCATTACCAGTGCTGTAATATTTCCAGAGTCTGACCAGCAATCCAAATGTTTGTAACACAAAATGAAACTTCAAAATTTCACAGCAAATCAGAAATGTCACATTTTTCCATTAGGGTGCATTTTGTATTCCTGCAAAAAATTGCCTTGATTGGAATGTTTTATTTTTATTTACAGTATTTTTTTTTTTTTTTCAAATTACATGCTATATGAGATTTTCCCACAAATAAATGGGGTATGGCAAGAAGTAGCCAGTACTGTCTATGTAATTATCTATTACCAAGGGGACAGTCAATATAAATAAGTACAAGTGTGCTGAGACTGAGATAATTGTGTTTTTATCTCATTTTTATACTAATTAAAATACATCTGTTCATTACAGGGATAATATAGTGTTTGGATGTAGTTTGTACGAAAAGGAGACACTAGAATATGATATTCTGTAAAAATGCAGCCCTTACAGTGAAAGGATATGATGGTGCAAGGGTGGGGGAAGTCAGCTGGCATGTAGATGTTAAATGAGACAGAAGACAATTGGTAATGGACCTAAAGCAGGGAAGGATGGGGAGGATAATGGAAGAGTTACAAGTTGGGTTGACGCAGAGCTGATGACAGAGAAGAAAGGAGCTGAGACACAAAATCGTTTTCAGTACAAGTGCAGGGAGAAATAAAAAATGTTATAGTGTAGAGCAAACTTTTACCGGTCACGGCACCCTTGAAAAGTATTTTCAGTCTCAAGGTACCCCAATCTAAGGCTTGGTTCACATTACTGTGTGCTGGGGAACGTGCGCAAAATTGTGCATGTTCCTAACACGCAGACAAATGAGTTGCTCTTTAGCAGACACAAAGGGGTGCCATTAATTCTTAATTGTATCGTCAAGCATTGGCAAACACAGTGCATTTTCTTTTTTATAAATTCTTTATTTTTCATATGTTTCTTAACAATGCTCAATGATTGGCTGCAAGAGGTAAGTGTGCATCATTACTGCTCACTGATTGGTTGCTAAAGGTTGCAGCACATCATCTCCTCAGTGCCTGCACATCATGGACTGGGGAGGTGACGGGACCAATCAATAGACAGAAAATTCCTAGGAATCCTAGGACTCCTGGAATCAGTGGCAATGCTGGGAGGGAGGGGTTGATGGGATCCGCGGCAGGGGTGGGGGGGAATTAGTTAGGAGGCACTACACTGTGGCAAATTCTAAATCATGTAGAGCAGAGCTGGAAATCTTTGGCAAGCATATATTGGTGAATTCTACACTGACCACCAATGTATTAGGGAATTTGCAATGACCACCAATGTGAGGGGGGATTTGCAGTGACCACCTTGTAATGGGGCATTTTATGCCACTCACCAATATAAAGGGGTATTTCTACACTGACACTAGGGATGAGGTTTGTGTTTGAGTCAAACCCATTTTCAACTCGAACATCGTCTGTTCGGCTGTTCGCCGAATTGCGAACATTATGGGCCGTTCGCGCCAAATCCGAGTGGCGCGTCACGGCCCATAATTCACTGCGGCATCGCAGTGCATTGCTGGCTGATGATTGGCCAAGCATGCACTATGACCCGCATGCTTGGCCAATCACAGCACAGTCTGAACAGAGAGCCGTAATTTGGCCAAAGCCAGGGTGGCTTTGGCCAATTATGTCTCAGGGGGTTTAGTACACGCCCTACACTATATAAGGCCGCCGGCTTGACGGCCTTGTGTAGTGTGTTGGAGTTATTTAAAGAGAGAGAGATTACAGAGAGAGACTGTAGTCATTTATATTGAGTTGAGCAGGCAGGCGAGTCAGTTAGCTGCAGTTACAGTGTGTAGAGTATATATATGCATCCTGTGTTGTGTATATATATTTATACACTGTATTCAGTTTAGCTAGATCCGTTCCTGTTATTCTCTATACTGTGACAGGCAGGCAGGTGATTGTGCTAGCTGCAGTCAGTGTTTTACTTAGTGTACTGTGTGCTTGGCATAGCGTTCACCTAAAGCTTACCTGAATACAGTTAGTGACTAATAGCGGTGTTCTCATAATAAAAATACAGGCAGAGAGCTGCAAGTATTTTCAGTTAGTGTACTGTGTCCTCTGCACAGTTTTCACCTAAAACTAACTGAAGACAATTGCTTCTTTTCCCATACTAATACCACAGAAGGCAGTTGATTCTTATAGCTGAATTATCAGTACAAATATATACATATATATATATATATATATATATATATATATATATATATATACATCCCACCTTTGTGCAGCTACATCTCACTGCAGGCCATTAGTATGTCTGGAAGGCAAACAAGGAAAGGCAGACAGTCACAAGGCAATAAAAGAGGGCAAGCAGGCTCTGCGTCTAGAGGCAACAGTGCTGGCCTTGGACACGGTGCATTCTCATCAGCACGTGGCCGTGGGACACACTTGTCCTTCTTTTCGGTAGCTGGCCATGTTGAGCCGCAACATGCCCAAGACTTGGTAGAGTGGATGACCAAGCCGTCCTTATCCTCCTCATCCTCTCTCACCCAGGCTCAGGGTACTTTGTCTGGCAAAGCAGCTGCCAAAGCGGCCTCTTCCCTTGGCTCAATGGCATCAGTCACTCCTTCCCTAGCCCCACCATGTCCTCCTGAGGAGTCCCGCGAACTGTTTGAGCACAGTGTTGGGTACATGCTCCAGGAGGATGCCCCGTTTTGAAGGCTCCGATGATGGAATCCAGCTGGAGGAAGGCAGTAACGTGAGCCCAAAGAGAGGGGGGCCAACAAGGACAGCTATCTGGCAGTCACGTTCCCCCAGCTGCAGCATACTGCCAAATTTGCTCCAGTGATGAGGAGGGAGGGGATGATGAGGTCACTGACTCCACGTGGGTGCCTGATAGGAAAGAGGAGGAGGAGGCACATCTCCAACGAGGCAGGATGCCCTCCAGGGGCCAGCTTAAGGGCAGCACACCGACTGCATCACACCGCAGAGCTCCGCATGTGCAGGGCGCTGCTGTCTCTGCACGTTATTCCAAAAGTTCTTTGGTGTGGGCCTTTTTTCAGACGTGTGCAGCAGATCGCACCATTGCCATTTGCAACATATGTGTAAAGCATATCTCGCGTGGCCAAAACATCAGCCGCTTGGGCACCACGTGCTTGACCAGACATATGTTGGCAAGCGTACCTAAAAGACCCACACCAAAGAACAAATGATCCTCATCAGCTGGGATCTCCAACCCCACTAAACCTTCAGTCCTCTCTGAAACCTACACTGAGAGGAATGAAGGTGTAGAATTAGGTGTGTCACAGCCAAGTCGTTGCGGGCAATCTTCTATCGGTACACCAACGTCCGATTGTAGCAGGCAAATTTCCCTGCCCCAGCTGCTGCACCGCCAAAAAAAGTTCACTCCCAGCCATCCACATGCCCATCGGTTGAATGCTAACTTGGCTAAATTCAACTGCTGCCTTTTCAGTTGGTAGACTCTGCCCCCTTCTGTGAGTTTGTGGAATGTGCGGTTCCTCAGTGGCAGGTTCCCAAACGCCACTTTTTCTCATGGAAGGCGATTCTGGCTCTCTACCGGCATGTGGAAGGCAATGTCTTGGACTCGCTGGACAGGGCGGTCAGCGGTAAGGTGCATATTACCGCTCACTCATGGTCCAGCAGGCATGGACAAGGACATTACCTATCTTTCACGGCGCATTGGGTGACTCTGCTGGCAGCTGGGAAGGATGCAGGACAAGGTGCAGTAGTGTTGGAGGTTGTTCCGCCACCACGCCTCCAAAATTTTACTACTGGTGATTCTGTCACACCTCTCTCCTCCACCTCCTCCTCTACTTCTTCCTCCATGGCCTCTACCTGTGCTTTGTCCTTGGAACCAGCGGTGCTCCGTAGACGTTCAAGGGGCTACGCATGCACGCAGGCAAAAAGATGCCATGCGGTGCTTTAGCTGGTGTGCTTGGGGGACAGGAGCCACACTGGGGCAGAGATTCTGTCAGCTCTGCAGGGGCAGGCTCAGAGGTGGTTGACGCCACGCCAGCTTAAGCCAGGAAAGGTGGTTTGCGACAATGGCAACAACCTCCCCTCCGCCCTCCGACAGGGACAACTGACCCATGTGCCCTGTTTGGCTCACGTCCTTAACTTGGTGGTGCAGCGGTTCTTGGGCAGGTACCCGGGCTTACAGGAGGTCCTGAAGCAGGCCAGGAAACTCTGTGGGCATTTCCGCCAGTCATATAATGCCAGTGCTCAGCTGGCTGAGCTGCAAAAGGATTACAACCTGCCCAAGAACCGCCTAATCTGTGACATGCCCACCGGGTGGAACTTTATGTTGGCCATGCTGCAGCGGCTGAACACGCAGCAGAGGGCCATCAATGAGTATCTGTTGCAATATGGCACCAGGACAGGATCAGGGAGCTTGGATTTTTTTCCCCACGCCAGTGGGCCATGATCAGGGATGCATGCATTGTCCTGGCACCATTTGAGGTGGCCACGAGGATGGTGAGCAGTGACAGTGCATGCATCAGTGACACTGTCCCTCTTGTCCACCTGTTGGAGCACACGCTGCGTGGAATAATGGACAGGGCACTTGAGGCAGAACAGAGGCAGGAAGAGGAGGACTTCCTTACCTCTCAAGGCCCCCTTTATCCAGACAGTGTTCCTGCTGGCCCGGCTATCACACAGGAAGAGGAGGAGGAGGAATGTGTCAGCATGGAGGTGGAGACTAGCATTCAGCATCAGCAGCAGTCTTCAAGGGATCAATTACAGTCCCAAGACACCCATGGACTTGTACATGGCTGGGAGGAGGTGGCTGCGGATCATGTCGTCCTCAGTGACCCAGAGGACTCCGCACCAAATGCCTCAGCAAACCTACGCTGCACAGCCTCCCTGATCCTGCAAAGCCTGCGGAAGGATCCTCGCATTTGTGCAATCAAGGAGAGGGATCATTACTGGCTGGCAACCCTCCTTGATCCACGTTACAAAGGTAAGGTTGCAGACCTTATCTTGCCGTCTCAGAGGGAGCAGAGGATGAAGCATCTTCGGGAGGCCTTGCAGAAAGGTCTGTTCAATGCGTTCCCAGAGACTGGGAGGTTACAAATTCCTGGTCCTGGACAACATGTTGCTGAGGCTTCGGTCAGTCAAAGCCGTCTGACCAATGTGTTCAGACAATTTTTTAGTACGCAGCCCCAAGGTATGATCGGTTCCAGCAACTATCACCAGCGTCTGGTTTACATGGTGCAGGAATACCTAGGGGCAAGACCAGACTTGGACACCTTTCCCATCGAAAATCCTCTGGGTTACTGGGTCTTGAGGATGGATCACTGGCCAGTGCTTGTACAGTATGCAATTGAGCTACTGGCCTGTCTTGCATCCAGCGTTCTTCTGGAACGCACATTCAGTGCTGCTCGAGGCTTTGTAAACGATCACAGGGTGCGCGTGTCCACCGACTCGGTCGATCGACTGACCTTCATAAAAATGAATCAGTCTTGGATCACCACCAGCTACCAAGCACCTGATGCTGATTTAACCGAATATTTTTTTTTGAAATGTCAGAACCCTTCAAGACTGCCTATGCTGATGCTGATGCTGAGTGACTATCCTGTTATGCTGAGTGACTATCCTCTTCCTCCTCAATGATCATGCTGATAGCTTGTAAGAACATTTTTGGTTCTGGGCACCGCCACCAGTGGCTAAGGCTCAATTTTTCAGCCCCTGTGTAACAGGGGCATGTAAATACAATTTTTGATGCAATACTTTGCAGCAGAGCTCATTCCTGCGCTCCTAATAGAGTATCTGTGAGGGGTTGCAGTGTTGTGGTACCAGAACCAGTGCCTAAGGCCCAAATTTTCTGCCCCTGTTTAACAGGGGCGTGTAATTACAATTTTTGATGCAATACTTTGCAGCAGGGCTCATTGCTGCGCTCCAAGTACAGTATCTGTGAGGGGTTGCAGTGTTGTGGCACCAGTGCCTAAGGCCCAATTTTTATGCCCCTGTTTAACAGGGGCGTGTAATTACAATTTTTGATGCAATACTTTGCAGCAGGGCTCATTGCTGCGCTCCAAGTACAGTATCTGTGAGGGGTTGCAGTGTTGTGGCACCAGTGCCTAAGGCCCAATTTTTCAGCCCCTGTTCAACAGGGGCATGTAATTACAATTTTTGATCTAATATTTCACAGCTGGGGCCATTCTTGCGCCCACCAAGAGTAACTGTGAGGACTTACAGTGTTGTGGCACCAACACCACCACCACCAAAGGCCCAATTTTTCTGCCCCTGTTCAACAGGGGCATGTAATTACAATTCTTGATCTAATATTTCACAGCTGGGCCCATTCCTGCGCCCACCAAGAGTAACTGTGAGGACTTACAGTGATGTGACACCAGCACCACCACCACTGCCTAAGGCCCAATTTTTCTGCCCCTGTTTAACAGGGGCATGTATTTACAATTCTTGATATAATATTTCACAGCAGGGCCTGTTCCAGCGCCCACCAAGAGTAACTGTGAGGGCTTGCAGTGTTCTGGTACCACCAACACCTAAGGCCCAATTTTCTGCAGAGTATATAGGGCAGGCTCCTACTTTCAAACATCCGACTTACAAACGACTCCTACTTACAAACGGAGGGAGACAACAAGAAGTGAGGGGAAATCTACCCCTAGGAAGGGAAATTCTCTCCTGTTAAGCCCCGTACACACGATCGGATAACCTATGGATTTTCGTCCGATGGATTTGTCCATCGGAAATCCGATGAAACTGTTTTTCATCAGTCTTGGCCACACACCATCAGTCAAAAAACCGACCGTTCCAAACGCGGTGACGTAAAACACTCAGATGAGCCGAGAAAAATGAAGTTTAATGCTTCTGAGCATGCGTCGACTTGATTCTAAGCATGCGTGGGTTTTTTAACCGATGGACTTGCCCATAGACGATCGGAAATTCCCATCGGTTTTTTATCCATCGGAAAATTTTAAAACAAGTTCTATTTTTTACAACCGATGGAAAAAAGACCGATGGGTACCATACACGATCGGTTGGTCTGATGAAAACCATCCATCGGACGGTTTTCATCAGTCAAACCGATCGTGTGTACGGGGCTTAAGAGTTAATATGGGAAAAAGGTGTCTCCTCTCCACCGATGCTTTATCACCATCCTTGTTTCCCTAAAAACCCAAAATTTTCAAAATCCAATTGTCATTGGGACAGAAAGTGAGGTGAAATCTTCTGAACAGGGTCAGAGACAGCAAAACAAATGTTATAGGGGTGAAAACCCTTCCCTATGTTTTCGAAAAAGCTTAAAAATTGATTTTTTGGCTGGAGCTACACTTACAAAATGTACCTGTTCCAAATTACAAACAGATTCTACTTAAGAACAAACCTACAGTCCCTGTCTTGTTTGCACCACCTGTATACTGCTGTTCAGAGTATATAGGGCCTTTTTTTAATTTGGGTGCGGGGTTCCCCTTAACCACTTGAGATCCGCGATATAGCCGAAAGACGGCTGCAGCGCGGCTCTCAAGTGCCGAGTGGACGTCCCCAGGACGTCCTTCTCTGTTTACATCCCACCGCGCGCCCTCGGCCTGTGCGCTCCGCATCACGTGATGCCGATGCGCGTGCCTGGCGGCCGCGATGTCCGCCAGGTACATGCGATCGGCTGTGACAGAGGCAGGACGTGGATCTCTGTGTTACACACAGAGATCCACGTCCTGTCAGGGAGAGAGGAGACCAATGCTGTGTCCCTTGTACATAGGGACACAGATCGGTCTCCTCCCCCAGTCAGTACCCTCCCCCCCACAGTAAGAAACACTAATAGGGAACATATTTAACCCTTTGATCGCCCCCTAGTGTTAACCCCTTCCCTGCCAGTCACATTTATACAGTAATCAATGCATTTTTATAGCACTGTTCGCTGTATAAATGTGAATGGTCCCAAAATAGTGTCAAAAGTGTCCGATATGTCCGCCGCAATATCGCAGGCCTGACAAAAATCGCAGATCGCCGCCATTACTAGTAAAAAAAAATATATATATAATAAAAATGGCATAATTCTATCCCCTATTTTGTAGGCGCTATAACTTTTGCGCAAACCAATCACTATACGCTTATTGCAAATTTTTTTACCAAAAATAAATAGAAGAATACGCATCGGCCTAAACTGAGAAAAAAATATTTTTTTTAAAAAAAATTGGGATATTATTATAACAAAAAGTAAAAAAATATTGTGTTTTTTTGCAAAATTTTCTGTCTTTTTTTGTTTATAGCGCAAAAAATAAAAACCGCAGAGGTGATCAAATAGCACCAAAAGAAAGCTCTATTTGTAGGAAAAAAATTATAAAAATATCATTTGGGTACAGCATTGTATGACCGCGCAATTGTCGTTCAAAGTGCGTCAGCGCTGAAAGCTGAAAATTGGTCCGGGTACGAAGGGGGTTTAAGTGCCCAGTAAGGAAGTGGTTAATATCCATAAAAGACCCAAAGGGGCTGGCAGTAGGCTGGGGGGTGGGGGGGTACCCATGCCATTTTTCTCAATGATTTTAATCCATATTGCCGGGACCAGACATTACATTAAAGCCGCAAGCAGTTTTAGCCCTGGTTCACACTGGTGCGTTTTGACATGCGATATGGCATGTCAAATCGCATGTCAAAATGGCGGTATTTGCCGCAAATTGCCAGCAATGGCACCGTCCTAACTGATTTTAAAAAGTAGTTTCTGTGCTACTTTTTGCGATTTTCGCCCACGATTTACATTGACATCTGTGCAGAAACCTGCACATATGCCTCTGTAATCGCGGCCGAAATCGGGACTGACCAGCGGGAGTGAAATCGTGCGAGTTCAGCTGAACTCGCACGGCTTCACTCTCGCAGCCCAGTGTGAACCTGGGCTTAAATGACTTTTTTTCCTTTAGAAATGTAATTTTGTGTAGGGACAGTTCTAAACAGGGGAAACATGTGCCACTTCACAGGCATACTTTAGACACCCCCAGGAACAATATTTAAAGGAATATTTCCCTTTTTTTTCACTTTAAGCATCATTAAAATCACTGCTCCCGAAAAAACGGCTGTTTTTAAAACTTTTTTTTGCATTGATACATGTCCCCTGGGGCAGGACCTGGGCCCCCAAACCCTTTTTAGGACAATAACTTGCATATTAGCCGTTATAATTAGCACTTTTGATTTCGAACGTTCGAGTCCATTGTATTTAATAGGGTTCTAAAGTTTGCGCAAACTTTCGGTCCGTTCGCAGGTTCTGGTGCGAACCGAACCGGGGGGGTGTTCGGCTCATCCCTAACCGACACCAATGTAATAGGAGCATTCACACCAACCACCAGTGTAAGGGGGAATATACAATGCCCTCCCTGTAAGGGGGAATTTAGGCTCGATTCACATCTATGCATGTTGCTTTTGAGCGTTTCTGAAGTGCTTTTTGCGGTGCTTGCCGCATTTTTCGACACGCTTTTTTACCGCGATTTTGCTGCGATTCGCATTTTGCGTTTTTTTTAACACTGTATATAGCTGGTTGCTAAGGAGGGGGCCGGGAAGCCGGCCGCCGCGTCCTTAACAACCGATGAGTCATCAGTTGTCAGAGGGCTTCCCGCTAAATGTAAGAAAAAGGAATTGCCGGCTAAAAAAAAATTGAGAATAAAAACTGTGTGGGGTCCCCCCCCCCAGGTCCATACCAGGCCCTTGGGTCTAGTATGGATTTGGAGGGGACCCCCATGCCAAAATTTAAAAAAAAATGGCGTGTGGGACCCCCCAAAATCCGTACCAGACCCTTATCTGAGCATGCAGCCCGGCAGGTCAGGAAAGGGAGGGGACGAGCGAGCGCCCCCCCCCCTCCTGATCCATACCAAGCCGCATGCCCTCAACATGGGGGGATGGGTGCTTTGGGGCAGGGGGGCTCTACGCCAGCCACCCCAAAGCACCTTGCCCCCATGTTGATGGGGACAAGAGCCTCTTCCCGACAACCCTTGCCCGGTGGTTGTCGGGGTCTGCGGGCGGGGGGCTTTTTGGAATCTGGAAGCCCCCTTTAACAAGGGGGCCCCCAGATCCCGGCCCCCCCATGTGAATGAGTATGGGGTACATTGTACCCCTACCCATTCACCAAAAAACAAAGTAGTGTAGTGTTAAGAAAGACAGTAGACAGTTTTTGACAAGTCTTTTGTTAAAAATCTTCTTCTTTCTCCGGTCTTCCTCCAACTTCTCCCGCATATTCATCCTCCGGTCTTCTCCTTCTCCCGTTGTTCTGTCTTCTTTGTCCGGTGTTCTTCTTCCTCTGCCGCCGCTCCCGCCGACGCTCCTCCTCCAAAGCTACATCCTGGTGATCTGTCGGTGGTGATATCCTGCATTACTTAAATAATGACGGGGGCATGGCAACCGGATTACGTCATGCGGTGGACACACCCCCTTGTGACGTCACCACCCGAGGCACGATGGGCCAGTGACATCACAAGGGGGCGTGGCCACTGGATGACGTAATCTGATAGCCACGTCCCCGTCGTTATTTAAGTAATGCAGGACATCAGCGCTGACAGATCAGCGGGAAGCAGCATCGGAGGAGGAGCCGCGGCAGAGGAAGAAGAACACCGGACAAAGAAGACAGAAGAGCGGGAGAAGGAGAAGCCTGGAGGATGAAGATGCGGGAGAAGATGGAGGAAGACCGGAGGAAGAAGGAGAAGAAGATTTTTAATAAAAGACTTGTGAAAAACTGTCTACTGTAATTTTTAACACTACACTACTTTGTTTTTTGGTGAATGGGTCTTCCAGGTTCCGATAAGCCCCCCGCCCACAGACCCCGACAACCACCGGGCAAGGGTTGTCGGGAAGAGGCCCTTGACCCCATCAACATGGGGGCAAGGTGCTTTGGGGTGGGGGACGCAGAGCCCCCCCTGCCACAAAGCACCCATCCCCCCATGTTGAGGACATGCGGCCTGGTATGGTTCAGGAGGGGGGGGCGCTCGCTCATCCCCTCCCTTTCCTGACCTGCCGGGCTGCATGCTCAGATAAGGGTCTGGTATGGATTTTGGAGGGACCCCCACACCATTTTTTTAAAATTTTGGTGTGGGGGGTCCCCTCCGAATCCATACTAGACCCAAGGGCCTGGTATTAACCTGGGGGGGACCCCACGCTGTTTTTTTCTCGATTTATTTATTTTTTTTTAGCCGGCAATTCTTTTTTTTTTACATTCAGCGGGAAGCCCGCTGACAACTGATGACTCATCGGTTGTTAAGGATGCGGCGGCCGGCTTCCCGACCCCCTCATTAGCAACCAGCTATATACAGTGTAAAAAAATAAATTTTTAAAAATGCAAAACGCTGTAAAAACGCAGTACTTGCGTTTTGGATGCGGGTCCATTGAATTCTATAACATGCAAAACGCTGCTTTTTGCAGGAAAAAAAGTCCCCGACCCTTTCCAAAAACGCAGAGGCACAAAAATGCATTGATGTGAACATGTTCCATAGGAACCCATGTTAAAAAATGTCCCTGCATTTCTGCAAAATGCATCAAAAAACGCATTAGTGTGAATCAAGCATTACACTAACAACCATTGTTAAGGAGATTTGTACTGACCACCAATGTAAGATGACACTTCTACATCGACCACCAATGTTAGGGGGATTTACAATGACAACCAATGTAAAGGGGGATTTACACTGACGACCAGTGTAATGCCGCGTACACACGATCATTATTCACGGCGGTTAAAAAACCGCCGTGAATAATGACAGGAAAAACGAGGGAACCGCTTGGTTCCCTACACACGGTCGTTTTTCCCGTCATTTTTTCTCTTGACGAGAAAAACGACCGTCTGTGGGCTCCGCGGCAGTGTTTCCCTATGGGAAAACTGCCGCGGGAAAAAATGCTGGAAAAAACGATGAGAAAATTTAGAACATGTTCTAAATTTTCTCGTCGTTTTTTTATGCCGTTTTTCTAGACGAGAAAAACGACATAAAGCCCACAGACGATCGTTTTTCTCGGCGAAAAAAAAAATGCTGTTTTTCTCGTCGAGAAAAGCGGTCGTGTGTACGCGGCATTAGGGTAATTCTGCACTTACCGCCAATGTAAAGGGAAATGTACACTGATTAGTTTACACTGACAACCAATGTAATGGGGGATTTTGCATCAAAAACCAATAAAGGGGCATTTCTACACTTGCCACCAATGTAAGGGGGGATTTACACTCACCACTAATTTAAAGAGGGCTTCTATGGACCACCAATGTAAGTGAGGATTTGAAACTGACCATAAATGCAAGTTTGGATTTTTTTACCGATTACCAATATAAAGAGGAGTTTCAACACTGGCCACCAATGTAATTGGAATTTACACTGACCACTAATGTAAGGGGGACCTTCACACTGGCCACTAGTGAGAATGAAAGGATTGTACAGAAAGCCCCAATGTAATGAGAAGATTTGCACTGATCACCAATGTAACTGAGACATTTAGACTGCGTTCACATTTGTGTGTATCGAGAACACATGCAAAATTGCTTTCCTGACACCACAGAAATGTGCTGCCCTTTAGCAAAAACACAGCAGTTCCATTAACGACACCCTTGCGCATCTGCTGAGATGTGCCTATTCACATGCACCAAAATTCACGGAGCTGTGGCACCATGTTGTTTTGAAAAAGGATTTCACCTCCAATTTGCATACCTTTGCACAACAGACTGATGTTAGGCTTAATGACCACAGTTGTAGGATTACAAGCATGCCCCTTTAACTCCCTAGTGGGCAGCATTCAGTAGAAGTGATGGTGGATATGACCTCAGGGGGGCATGATATACATATGAATGCTGCGACTATTTACATATTAACGCTAACACTATTTACATAACAATGCAGGTTATTTACATGTAAACACAGGATCTGCAGGTGAGTCATCTGTACACGGCAATAGGGCAGAGCTGGACAGCATTCGTAACAGAATTTCACACTAAGATATCAGAACACAGCACTGGACTAAAACTTCAAGGGACAAGGAAATTTAAACTGGGATAGTTGGCAAGTATGAGGCAGCTGCTTTGGGCCCCACAACAATGATAGGGCCCAAGGCTGCTGCCCCTTTTTCCCTGTCTTAAAGATGGCCCTGATCACATGGTCAGACCACGCTTCTAGAACGTTGAATATCTTATGCCACGTACACACGGTTTTAAATTCTGCCAGCAAAAGTTTGATGTGAGCTTTTGGTCGGAAATTCCGACCGTGTGTATACTCCATCGGACTTTTGCTGTCGGAATTTCCCCAAGCAAAAGATTAAGACCAGTGTCTCAACTTTTCCGACGGGAAAAATTCCAATCGGAATTTCCAATCGTCTGTAGCAATTCCGACGCGCAAAATTCAGACGCATGCTCGGAAACAATTTGACGCATGCTCGGAAGCATTGAACTTAATTTTCTCGGCTCGTCGTAGTGTTGTACGTCACCGCGTTCTTGACGGTCGAAAGTTCAGAGAACTTTTGTGTGACCGTGTGTATGCAAGCCAAGCTTGAAGGAGAATTCCGTCGGAAAAACCATCCAAGGTTTTTCCGACGAAAAATCAGATCGTGTGTACGGGGCATTAGACTCTCTATCTCCTAAACGTGTGTCTATGGAGACTTAACTCCCACCTGTTGAACTCTCCACTGAACAAAACATTTCTTCATGCCCAACTGACAAAATACTTCCAACTTAATGTGGGCACTGTACAGGACACATTTGTCCTGTGGAATGCCCACAAATCTTTAATCCGAGTTCTTTTTATCAAACTTGGTTCCAGGGCTAAGAAGGGAAGGCTGCAGCAGCTTGATCATCTCATGGCAGATATTAAGCAGACTGAAACACTTATTAAATCTAAGCCAGATCCCAGCTTGTGAACTAAACTTACTACCCTTATGCCCCATACACACGATCATTTTTAATGTCATTTTTAAAACTGACGTTTTTCTCGTCATTTTTTTTCTTGTTTCCTCTCAAGCCTGTCTTGCGTACACACCATCATTTTAAAAAATGTTCCAGAAAAGCGCAGTGACGTACAGCACGTACGACGGCACTATAAAGGGGAAGTTCCGTTCGAATGGCGCCACCCTTCATGTTAGTAAAGTTTGTTGAGAGACGATTCGCTCTTTTCAGTCTAGTGCTTTTCAGTCCGTTACAGCATGACGAATGTGCTATCTCCATTACGAACGCTAGTTTTACCAGAACGAGCACTCCCGTCTCATACTTGATTCTGAGCATGCAAATTTTTTTTCACGTCGTTAAAGCATACACACTATCGTTTTTCACGTCTTTAACCACTTAACGACCGCCCACCGCCGATTTACGTCGGCAGAATGGCACGGACAGGCAGAATCACGTAGATCTACGTGATCGCCTTTGTGCAGTTGGGGGGTCCATCCGGACCCCCCTTCACTGCAGTGAGCGGCCGTTAAGTGTTCGGGAGCGATCAGGCATGAGGGGGGGGGCGCTCAATTCCGCCCCCCCCTCGCGATCGCTCCCGGCCAATGAAAATGCTTCCTCCGCCATGTGATGTAAACAAGGCTGGAGGAAGTGATGTCATCTCCCTCGCCGCGGTCTTTTCGTTCCCGGCGCCGAGCAGAGAAGAAGCAGGTTAGTGCACCAACAGTCCACTGACACGTAGGTACACATAGGCACACAAATCACCCCCCAGTCACCCCCAGATCACCCCCCAGGTCACCCCAAAGCCCCCAATCACAGTGTCACTGATTGCAGTGATCATTTATTTTACTGATCACTGCATTTAGTGTCATCTGTGATTGTAAAAAGTTGCAGGGCAGGTAGGATTAGGCCCCTTTAGGTCCAGGGTAGCCCCCTAACCCCCCCTAATAAAGGTTTAACCCCTTGATCACCCCCCAGGTAACCCTTTCACCCCCTAACTTCAGCGTCACTAAGCAATTGTTTTTCCGATCGCTGTATTCGTGTCGCTGGTGTTTTAGATAGGCAGTTATTTTTTTTTAGGTTCGCCGCAGGTTTTTATTAGTGTCAGGTACCCCCATATATTATTTTAACCCCCTGATTGCCCCTAGAGTTAACCCTTTCACCAGTGATCGCCGTATAAGCGTCACTGGTGTCACTGGTTAGCCAGTAAGTTATTTAGTTATTTAGGTTACCCGTCAGGTTTTTATATAGTGTCAGGTACCCCCATATTTAACCTAATAAAGGTTTTAACCCCCTGATTGCCCCTAGTTAACCCTTTCACCAGTGATCACCATATAAAGGTTACGGGTGACGCTGGTTGATTAGTTTGCTTTTTATAGCATCAGGGCACCCGCCGTATATAACCCAATAAAGGTTTAACCCCCCTGATCGCCCGGCGGGTGAGATCAATTAGGTTTTAGCGCCAGAGAGGGTCTGCGTCGCCCCAGGCAGTGTTAGGTTAGTGACAGTAACGCTAACACCCACACGCAAAGCATACACCCCCCTTAGTGGTATAGTATCTGATCAGATCTGATCAGATCTATACTAGCATCCCCAGCGGTTTAGGGTTCCCAAAAACGCAGTGTTAGCGGGATCAGCCCAGATACCTGCTAGCGCCTGCGTTTAGCCCCTCCGCCCAGCCCAGCCCAGCCCAGCCCACCCAAGTGCAGTATCGATCGATCACTGTCACTTACCAAACACAACACACATAACTGCAGCGTTCGCAGTGCTTGGTTTTTGGGGCCCTGTACGCGGCTAGGCTCCCAAAAAGTCCCACACATGTGGTATCCCCGTACTCAGGAAAAGCAGCAGAATGTATTTTGGGGTGCAATTCCACATATAACCATGGCATGTGTGAGCAATATATCATTTAGTGACAACTTTTTGTACATTTTTTTTTTCTTTTTGTCATTATTCAATCATTTGGGACAAAAAAAATATTCAATGGGGTCAACATGCCTCTCAGCAAATAGCTTAGGGTGTCTACTTTCCAAAATGGGGTCATTTGGGGGGGTTTTGTGCCATCTTGGCATTTTATGGCCTTCAAAACTGTGATAGGTAGTGAGGAGTGAAATCAAAAATTTATGCCCTTAGAAACCTTGAAGGCGGTGCTTGGTTTTTGGGGTCCCGTACGCGGCTAGGCTCCCAAAAAGTCCCACACATGTGGTATCCCCGTACTCAGGAGAAGCAGCAGAATGTATTTTGGGGTGTAATTTCACATATGCCCATGGCATGTGTGAGCAATATATCATTTAGTGACAACTTTGTGCAAAAAAAAAAAAGTTTGTCATATTCCCGCAACTTGTGGCAAAATATAAAATATTCCATGGACTGAACATGCCTCTCAGTAAATAGCTTGGGGTGTCTACTTTCCAAAATGGGGTCATTTGGGGGGGTTTTGTGCTATTTTGGCATTTTATGGCCTTCGAAACTGTGATAGGTAGTGAGGAGTGAAATCAAAAATTTGCGCCCTTAGAAATCCTGAAGGCGGTGCTTGGTTTCCGGGGTCCCGTACGTGGCTAGGCTCCTAAAAAGTCCCACACATGTGGTATCCCCGTACTCAGGAGAAGCAGCAGAATGTATTTTGGGGTGCAATTCCACATATAACCATGGCATGTGTGAGCAATATATCATTTAGTGACAACTTTTTGTATTTTTATTTTTTTTTTTGTCATTATTCAATCACTTGGGACAAAAAAAAAAAATATTCAATGGGCTCAACATGCCTCTCAGCAATTTCCTTGGGGTGTCTACTTTCCAAAATGGGGTCATTTGGGGGGGTTTTGTACTGCCCTGCCATTTTAGCACCTCAAGAAATGAGATAGGCAGTCATAAATTTAAAGCTGTGTAAATTTCAGAAAATGTACCCTAGTTTGTAAACGCTATAACTTTTGCGCAAACCAATAAATATACGCTTATTGACATTTTTTTACTAAAGACATGTGGCTGAATACATTTTGGCCTAAATGTATGACTAAAATTGAGTTTATTCGATTTTTCTTATAACAAAAAGTAGAAAATATCATTTTTTTTCAAAATTTTCGGTCTTTTTCTGTTTATATCGCAAAAAATAAAAATCGCAGAGGCAATCAAATACCATTAAAAGAAAGCTCTATTTGTGGGAAGAAAAGGACGCAAATTTCATTTGGGTACAACATTGCATGTCCGCACAATTTACAGTTAAAGCAGCGCAGTGCCGAATCCCAAAAACAGGCCTGGTCCTAATGGCCCGAAATGGTCCGGGGCTTAAGTGGTTAAAAAAAACGACATGAAAAACGACGTGAAAAAAGAGAGCATGTTCGAAATTTTTAATGCCCGTTTTTCACGTCGTTAAAAATGCTCTGGAGCATACACACGATCATTTTTAATGGCAATTTTTTTTAATGGCATTTTTAACGGCATGAAAAATGATCGTGTGTATGGGGCATAAGACATGAATTACGTCTATTGCTCCTCAAAGGTTTGGAGGTTTTGCACTAGTTGCTTGAATATGATGCATTATGCAACTGGCAATAGAGCAGGGAAGACTTTGGCTAGACGCCTACAGGGCTATCATAGTAAAACCAAAATTGCCTATCTATATCATCCCACTTCTGGGCAGAAAGTTTACAATCCACAAGAAATTACTGACGCATTTAGCTGTTACTACTGCTCTCTCTACAATTTAACGACCCCTCAACTCAACCGCTTTTATCAGATATTGATAATTTCCTAACCCTCCTAAATATGGCCCTATTTAGATCTGATCTTCAATTCTGTTGCAGCCTCCTCCTATTTTCTGCAAGAGATGCTTAATGCTCTTGCCAAAACCAGAGAAGGATCCCACCACCCCCCAGAACTTTCACCCCATTTCTTTGCTAATTACAGACCTAAAACTGTATGCCAAACACCTAGCCTTTCGATTAGCAGATGTTCTACCCACTTTGATACATCTGAACCAGTCAGGATTTACTCAAGGAGAGTTGTAAATGTCCTTCACTTTGCTAAGAAATCTAGAACTCCCTCCTTGTTCCTGGCATTAGACGCCAAAAAGGTCTTTGACAGGACCCATTGGACCTATCTATCTATTAGCAAAATTTGGATTTACTGGGCGAATACTCTCAGCTATCTTAGCTTTGTATGCATGTCCCTTTGCCCAAGTGTACACATCAGGTATGTTGTCAAAGCCCTTTTAAATTACTAATGGAATGCGGCAAGGCATCTTCAATTTACTTATGGAACCATTGGCCACTTATATTAGGCCTCTTTGCTTATGAGGTCATATTAATGCTCACTAAAACTGAAACTTCCCTGATGGCGGTACAAGAAGCTCTGCATTTGTTTAATGCTTTGTTTTATTATAAGGTAAATATGACTCAAGCCTCGTACACACGGCGAGAATCCCGTCTGTTAGAAAACCGTCGGTTTTCCTGATGGGATTCCTGGCAAGCTTGCCTTGCCAAGCCCTGTGTACACACGGGCATTCAAAAGAACCGCCGTTCTTCTGAATGGCAAGAACGCAGTGACGTCATCGACTACGACGAGCCTGCGCTCGTCACATTCGATGCCGTCGCCGCCATCTTGCTACACCCTACACTACCCTTGTATGCTACCGTGCATGCGTCGAAGTCTCATCGAGCATGCGCGGGCTTACCTGGGACAGGTAAGCATACACACTCACGGTTTTCTCGGCAGGAAAACTCTGCAGAGAATCCCGACGAGAAAAATAGAGAGCAGGTTCTCTATTTTTCTCATCGAGATTCCCGGCAGTTTTCCAGACGAGAAAGCATACACACGGCCAGTTTTCTCTGCAAAAAGCTCTCCCAGCAGCTTTCTTGCCGAGAAAACCGGCCGTGTGTACGAGGCTAAAGTCTTATATATTAGATCTTGGTCTAGATCCCCGTGTGAAACTCAAGCTTCAATCTCAATTCCCATTTGTGTGAAAGGAGACTGGTATTACTTACTTAGCAGTGGTGCTTACTCGGACGGCGGACTTATTATTTAGAGAAAACTATTCACCAATTTATTTAGAAACTACGCTCTAGCTTATCAGCCTTAGTGAATCATGAACTTTCCTGGTCAGGCAGATTGACGGCGTTTAAAATGCTAATACTGCTCCAACTGCTGTTCCTCTTTAGAACAATACCTATACCAGTACTTAATTATTACTTTTCAACTCTGCAATCTATACTGAACCAATATCTCTGGTGGGGAAAAAGAGCCAGATGCGCATTTGGCAAACTCATTAAACATAGGAAAGTGGGTGGTCTTGGACATGTTCTAATAAAAGATTACTACTTAGCTATGGCGCTAGCCTATCTCAAAGGTTGGTTTGCCCAATATCCCACTTCGTTTTGGACAGAAATTGAGGCCGAATCAGTACCAGGAAAAAATCTCCTAACCTCTTTGTTATCATCCACATTCAAACCACACAATATATCGTACTTAATTTATTGCCCATAATTCTAGCATCACTACATGCTTGGAAGAGCCTTCAGTCTCTACCTAAAACTGATCGAGTAACCACCCTACCTATACCTCTGTCTGTATGCAGTTCAGTGATCCCTAACCTGTCACTGGCTTATTGGTCTAACAAAGGTATAGTGTGGCTCCATGACCTATTTAGGAATAATTCCTTAAAAATCTTCTTGGATTTTCAGCTTGAGTACCAAGTATCTAATAGTAATAATTATGTTTATCTGCAGATTGCTTCATACCGTCAACACAATCTCTTGCTCTCTTACCATCTCCCATGCAACACTGTACACTACTGCTAAAAATGCAAAGAGTCTAGAGGGGGCATATCTCTGTTTTATGCTCTGCTACAAGATAAAAATACCTTCTTCAAATCTTCATCATATCTTGCATTGTAAATTAATGTGGGAGAGAATTTCACTCACAACCAATGGGAGTACGCATTCAAAACCATCTATAAGGCTGCTAGAAATGTAAATCTGTGGGAACTAATGCAAAAATTACACCTACGAGGGTATTAAACCCCCCATTGTGTCTCCAAATTCAACGCCTTATCATCTAACCTCTGCTGAAGATGGTGTGGCCAAGTGACTACATTGTAGCACCAACTATGGTCCTGAAAAAACCTAGCTAAATTCTGGATGACCATGTAAAAATTTTTGTCTGAAATTGCATCTACCCCCATAGCTATCTCCTGAAGCCTAGCCATTTTAAATCTAGGACTAGAATCCTTTCCATATCCATTACAGATTGTAGTGTCACACGTTTTAATGGCTGCCTGCTGATATTTCTAAGACCCTGAAAATATTCCCTCCCTCCCACAATTTCTAAAGTGCTTAGGACAACTCACCTTCATTTCCAATATGAAACCATGTTTACTTCCACAAACGGTACTTATTCACGCATGATCTCCTTGTGGCAACCATGGGTGCACTGGCATGAGTCACAGGGCAATTCTCTTATTAATAAAAATCCTTGACTTTTGGCGCTCATATTACCGTATATACTCGAGTATAAGCTGACCCGAGTATAAGCCGAGGTACCTACTTTTACCACAAAAAATGGGAAAACTTATTGACTCGAGTATAAGCCTAGGGGGGGAAATGTGCCCATTGCCACCTCACTGTGCCAATTGCCCAACCTTACTGTGCCCATTGCCATCTCACTGTGTCCATTGCCACCTCACTGTGCCCATTGCCACCTTACTGTGTCCATTGCAGCCTCCCTGTGCCCGAGTCAGTCATTACCTGAAAATCTTCTTATTCCGTGGCCGGCGTCCATTGTTTAAATCTTGCGGCTTTCTTCTGGTCCCTTCCGTGATAGGCGTTTCCAGCAAACACTGTGTTGAGTGTTGCGCCTATCACGGAGATCCTCTCATTTTCGGACTCCGTTTCCCAGCAGGCACTGTGTTCAGTGTTCTGCCAATCACGGACGTCGGACAAGAGAACGTCCATGATAGGCGCAACACTCAACACAGTGTTTGCTGGAAACGCCCATCGCGGAAGGGACCAGAAGAAAGCCGCGAGATTTAAACAATGGATGCCGGCCGCGGAATAAGAAGATTTTCAGGTACTGACTCGGGTATAAGCCGAGGGGTATACTTTCAGCCCTAAAAAAAGGGCTGAAAAACTCGGCTTATGCTGCGTACACACGATCATTATTCACGGGGGTTAAAAAACCGCCGTGAATAATGACAGGAAAAACGAGGGAACCGCTTGGTTCCCTACACACGGTCGTTTTTCCCGTCATTTTTTCTCTTGACAAGAAAAACGACCGTCTGTGGGCTCCCCAGCAGTGTTTACCTATGGGAAAATTGCAGCGGAAAAAAATGCTGGAAAAAACAACGAGAAAATTTAGAACATGTTCTAATTTTTCTCGTCGTTTTTTATGCCGTTTTTCTCGACGAGAAAAACGACATAAAGCCCACAGACGATCGTTTTTCACGGCGAAAAGAAAAAATGCAGTTTTTCTCGTCGAGAAAAGCGGTCGTGTGTACGCGGCATTATACTTGAGTATATGCTATTCTGGATCCTCTATGTGTATGTCTACATTTGTATCCTTTCGCTCACAGATTGTACTGCGTTTTTTTCTCTTTTCCCTATTGTTACTCTAGGATGCTCCTATGTTACCTTTTTTTGTACTACACTTTTGTATTACTTGACTGAACATATGAATACCATGATGTTGCTATGACAATTTTGTTTAATATGTAATACCTTTAATAAAGAAAGATTGAATGTAAAAATAGAGGCAAGGGGAGAAAAACATGAGAACAACTTTTATTTTGGGGTGAAGGTCTGCTTTAAGTAATCATATAACATTTTCTTTTGCAACAAACATACTCCAGGTATCTCATATTGATTTGCCTTTTTTTTTTTTTTCTGTGTGTTTTCTGTGTGCATCATTAGTTAAAAGGCTCTGGATAGGCATGACAAAAATGTTAGATGGAGAGGATTACAACTGCTGCGCAGCCAATACATTTTTGTGTGTTTATACATTTGTGAATAAATGGTATTTTTATGCCTTGAATGTGAATTCCCATTTTCATATAATCTGTAAAAGGGCCAGGAGAAAGGAACAGCTGCTCCACCATATTTCAGAGCCAGGCATTTCAGACATTTGCTATGAATCCTCTCTGGGCAAGGAAATTTAGTGGAAACAAAGGACAGAGACTGTGAAGGGTGTCTACAGCCAAACTACAAAGGTTCAAAACCTGACATATGATAAAAAAACATTCACACATTTAAAGTGACTAAATGCACTTAAAAAAAAAACATGAATGCAAAAGCAGACTATGAAAGCAAAAGCTTTATCATTACCTGTCAGAGAGTTGTTGAGTTTAATCTTCAGCTATTTGAAGAGTTCCAGGTACCGCCTCCATCCAACAAATCCTTTGATTCAGAGAGCGTGGCACTGTGGGCACTAGTGTGGGACGCTGTTTCTCCCATCAATCCCTGCAGTGTCCTTTAGTGACTTGTAGGAATTAATGACCTGTAGTACACACCAAACTCCCAGCCACCTACCGAGATTCTAAATATTAAACCCTCACAAGATTGTACACATGCCAAGGCCGCAATGTTTTGCTTCCCAGCCACAGTAATTGACAAGTGAAACCAACCATCAAACTCACCCATTAGATCAATGGGCCACACCTTCGTTCGCAGTTGTAGAGTGGTCCTGCAATGAAAAATTGCCGTCCTTTAAAAAATATATGCAAAAACAGGTGACAGGAGGTGGCAGTAGTGCCTCCTGAACACCTGCCAGCTGCTGCAATATCGCCTGGCGACCTGCTGTCAAGTGACAGTCCCACAGGTTCAAGCCAAAAACAGGTTTGTCCAAAATCTTATCAGCAATCATGACCAGCATATATAAGAAGATAGCTGCATCACTGGATATTAGGATAGTTTTCTGTGTACTGTATGAAACGCGTAAGTGTAGGTAATTTGTCTACAGTGCAAATGCATCTCATTAAGACTTGCTGTTTTCAAAGAAATGCAAAAAAAAAAAAGAACTGTCCAATCACAGCCTCATCCCCACTATACTATTGAAGTAAATAGGAAACCACTCTCTTGCATACAGATATATCCATGCACTGTGTTAATAAAAAAAACAAAAACATTTTAGCTGGATTTGGGCCACAGCTATCAGCATTTTGCATCATTCAGTAATTCACACACTCAATTTACCTTAAATATAAATGTATTTGTCATATCAGTAAAACATTTAACTGCACTGATAAGTTAGAAAGATATTTACAGACCTGAATGCCAACCACACAAAAGTGATAAACATTAAGTGAGATCTATGGTAGGCTATCATCTTTATGGGTAATTGGGATCTATGGTAGACTATCATCTTTATTGGTAGTTAAGATAAATATCATCATAATAAGTAAAGTGTGCAACAGTACGCTAATAGTTACCTCCGTTTACAAACAGCATTTTTAAGTTGGAATTATTTCAGCTTTGAAACTATGCCTCGGAAAGATATTGAGATATATCATACCATTCAATGTGCTAAGTCTGCAAATACAGGCCAAGAGAAAACCAGTTTGTTTTTGTTTTAATGATTAAGACAGACTCATTGCAAAAAATGACCTGGCAATGGTGCACTGCTATCCCATTATTCAGACATGGAATACTATTACTGGGGTTATATCAGGCCAATGTTTTTAAACATTTACTCAGCGAGTGTAGAATTTGTATACACTAACATTTTCTTCTATTCGTCTTCATTTTATCATTGGAAGGAATTTCCCTGTGTAAGGGATCATTTGTCTAAGCTAGGTTACTAAATATGCAGCCTATTTGGGTGGTGAAGCTATGTGGACATAGAAACTGTATAACTTAAAAAAAAAATTGTGGGTTATTTGTGAGACAGAATGAGAAGTCAATTGGCTAGAGATTAGTGTAACAATCCAGATAAAATAAAATATAACTTTGCCTTGTAATGTGGCTCCAGGTCCGTGGAACAGACACAACACTTAAAATGTACGTCGAGCCAAATAGTTTTTTTTTTTTGTTTGAGACACTTTAAAAAAAATGTTTCTTTTATGCGTAGACCCCTAAACCCCAACCCCTAACCTATTTTTTGCCTTTTTTTAACCCTAGCTGAAAATAAAAAAAATGTATATAAAATGTGGGGGGAAAAAAAAAGAAAAAAGAAAGATAAGTGCAAGAGAGTCCGGCGGCTAGACAGCAACTGAAGTTGTTTCAGACCATAGGTGTGCGCACAGGGTGTTCCGGATGTGCCTGGGCACACCCTAATCACCCCAGGTGCATTAGTATTATCGCTCTGTGTGCTGGCAGGAAGATGGGAAAGATCTCCTTCTTGCTGGCTATGCCATAAGAGAAGTGTTTACGCTCTTCTCTTTCACTGTTCTGGAAGGGAGATCAAGGTGCCAGGGTAATATATATGTAGACATACACACACATGTGTTTGAGCTTTAGGGTGCACACACTAATGCAATAGGCTGTGCACACCTATGTTGCAGACGCACACAAAAAGATAGTTCAGTCCAGGCACTGTGAACACAGGGGTACTCGCTAATGCATAGAACACCACACTGCAATTCACATTATTGTGGCACAATACAGCACACTGTGTATAGTGCTGAAGAGCACTGTATTTAGCACGGTATAGCACAACTATCTCTAAACACTGACAAAAGGCTGCTGTTAGTCCTTTAATAGTGAGAGGGTTGGTATATAGGAAAACCTCACATTACCTCTATTAGAAAACAAATAAATTAAGTATTTCCTATTTCCTTACACATAGGCCCTACTTAAAGAGGATCTCCAGTCTCCCCAGGAAAATTAAAAGTCACCATCTACAAATAATGTAGCTGCTGAATTTTAATATAAGGACACTTTCATGTCCAGGGATCCAGCATTATCCTCACCTGAGCCGATTCTTTAATCGGCTTTGGGTCCAGGCGTCAGCTTCTTAAATTGTTTTAATGTACCATATATACTCGAGTATAAGCCGAGTTTTTAAGCACAAATTTTTGTGCTGAAAATGCCCCCTCGGCTTATACTCGAGTCACCTTTTTGCGCCTGATCTCGCGGAATTTGGAGAGCCGTTACCGGCCGGCTGTAGATCTCCTGGACCCCAAACATGGCACACATATAGCCCCACTCTTCCTCTACAAGTGTGCAAAGTTTCTTGTCCGGGGGACCTACGGCCGGGGAGCACCGATTTTTCAAAGCCGGGCACCCCTTCCATAGACTCCCATGTTAAACGTCAGTCTAGTCATGGACACAGTGAGGCATGGGCACAGTGAGGCATGGACACAATGAGGCAAAGTGAGACACACCCTAGGCTTATACTCGAGTCAATAAGCTTTCCCAGTTTTTGTGGTAAAATTAGGTGCCTCGGCTTATATTCTGGTCCGCTTATGCTCGAGTATATACGGGTATTACATTCTGTTTATACTGACTCAGTCACTATGAGGTACGTTTTCTGTATTCTGCAAAAAACCTTGTTGATCCTGCTGCTCTCTATCTCCACCTTCTGTTCATGTCCCCAATTCACCTAGGGATTTTGCAGCTGTGGTGCCAACTCTGCACATGCTCAGTTTTCCGTGAGTTTCTTTGCTGAACATCTCCTCCCTATCACATCTGAGCAGCCCATATGACTATAGAGTCGCACATGTGGGTGTATACACAGTGGTAAATGATAGCCCACGCCCTCCCTCCACCTCCATGCCTACTATCCAGCTAAACACAACATAACATAACTCCTGACTCTGCTCCTGTTTACCTGGGAGTTTTTGGTGTTCCTGTCTACTAGGGATGAGCCCGCGGTTCGAGTTGAAGGTAAGTTTGAGTCGAACATCGGGTGTTCGCTGTTGGCCGAATACCGAACATTATGACATTATGGGGCTATTTTGGCTCGGGGTTCTCCTTAAGATCCATACCAAACCTAAAGGGCCTGTTATGGATTTAGGGGTGGATCCCTACTTAATTTGTATTTATTTTTTGGCACAGGGTTCCCCTTAAAATCCATACCAGACCTGAAGGGCCTGGTAATGGACTGGGGGGGAGGGGACCCATGCTGTATTTTTTTCAATGGTTTTTATTTAGGTATATTGCCGGTCCCCAAACACTTTTTATGGCAATAACATGCATATAAGCCTTTAAAATTAGCATTTTTGATTTTTCATGTTCGTGTCCCATAGACGTTAATGGTGTTTGCACAAATTTTTTGCCTGCTCGCAAGTTCTGGTGCGAGCTGAACCGATGGGTTTTCGGCGCATCCCTACTGTCTACCTTTGGCTGGTTTCACACAGGCTTTAGCTTGTATAAGAGGAGTATGAACAGCAAGCTTTGATAAAGCTTATAACCACTTCAATACAGGGAACTTTCACCCCCTTCCTGCCCAGGCAAATTTTTAGCTTTAAGCACTACCAGAAAATGCCAGGACAGTACAAATATTCCCCAAATGACCCCTTTTCTTGTTCATACATCACGGGACACAGAGCAGCATAGTCATTACTATGTGGGTTATATAGATTACCTTCAGGTGCTGGCACTGGCAACTTCCAAAACAGGAAGTACCCTCCCCTATATAAGCCCCTCCCATCCGGGAGTACCTCAGTTTTTTGCCAGTGTCTAAGGTGTTGGCCAAGGTTAACATGTATTCATCTGGGCTTGTGTACAGGTTCTCTGGGCCTTAGCAAGCTATTCCGGATCCGACCAAAAAAGCTTCATAGCTAAACGGTCGGTACCCGGGCCTTGCAGAGAAGAGCAGGGTTTTGCCTGTAATGCCTCTCTTAGGAGGGCTGGACCCTGGGATCCAGAGCTCTGGTCATACCCAAAACCAAGAGGCTATCTGTGCAGGGTGCTATACAGGTCCAGGGGAGTGGAATCCCTGGGAACCCGGTCCCTGAAGGTCTAGTACAATGCCTGCCGTGAGAGGTGAAGTTTGGGCTTCTGTGGACCAAACAAAGTCCTGCGGCGGGGAAAAGGTAAGTGGGGGCCCCTCAGGAACTTGGTTCTATTGAGGGGACCCCCAAGCCTAATATGTCTTTCTGCCTGTTACCTAAAGGGTATTCCCGCTAATAGCTGTATATGCCTAAGAAATCCTAGAAATGTTTTTTCATAAGGGAAGTTTTAAAAAAACTGTAAACCTGGAAATGTTTTTTCATAAAGGAGGTTTTAAAAAAAAAAAAAAAAAAAGACAAAGGTGCGGTACCTGTGTTTGTCCACTAGAGGCCGCTGTGGAACGTCTTTTTTCTTGGGACTATTCCTTCCATGGTGAAAGTCCAGGCAGATGAGTGAGCTCTCTATCAGGGAAGCTGCATTCCTCTGTCATGCTGCCAAGTAGTTTCCTTCCATCCCCGAGTCCTGGTGAAACAGGGACCCTGGCTCCTCTCCCTACATGGCGCCAAGAGCGCACACGTGCACGCGCGCGCTCGCGCACACATGCTTTCCTTTTATAAGGTTTAGCTTAAAAAAAGGGGGCGGAGCCTGGCGGATGACGCGCTCTGTGCGCCCAGCGCTTCTGCGCATGTGCGGGCGTCCCAGCAAGATAAAAGGACTCAGTCCACGCTGCTTGCTATGGACACAGAGCATGAAAAGGAGCTGGTAGCATGGTATAGGGGCTTACAGCGGGCGGTTGATACAGGCATCCCCAGAAAGACGCATTAGTAGACACCCACTGATGTACATAGCAGCAAATTGCATTAGACTATTTCAGTAAGGGGTGTATTGCGGCTGGAATACCTCAGCTTTGAACTAAGGAATATGCCGCCTAAAAAACTCCGAGATATACCTCTCAGGAAGTGTAGGGGGTCTCCATCGGGCTCTGAGGATCTGGAGCAGTCATCTGCACCCTCCTCCCCTGAGAAATCAGAGGTTAATACCCATAAGGAACCCCCGGGAGTGCCAGGTACTGCGGCTGTCCTCAGTCCACCTGCTCCTGCATATATAACAGAGGAGGTTTTTTCCTCAACTCTGGAGGGATTGGAGCAGAGATTGGCAGCATTGATCGCTTCTTCTCTACAGGAAAGAAAGCGCGCCAGATCTCCATCACCTCCATTAGAGTGCCTGTTGGCAGAGCAACAGTCCCAGGAAGGGACCGACCTACCTGAAGGGGATCAGGAGGAGGTTAGCTCTGTTTTTGAGGAATCGACAGTAGATGAACCATTTTCAGCATCGCAGACTGAAAGATTGTGGGTCCAGACCCTAACTGACATGGTTCGATCTGCATTTAAAATGCCTCTTGTTGAACCATCAACTACTGCTGTCTCCTCATTGGGGTCGCTAAAAGCTCCCCAGGTTAATTGCTCCTTTCCAATACATCCATTATTGGAAGGACTTATATACCAGGACTGGGAACATCCTGATAAACTATTTGTTCCGCCTAAAAGGTTTCCGGTGATCTATCCCATGGAGGAAAAGTTCACCCAGAGATGGAATGTTCCTACGGTGGATGCAGCCATCTCTTCTGTGAACAAATCACTGACATGTCCAGTAGATAATGTTCAAATGTTCAAAGATCCAGTGGATAAAAAATTGGAATCTTTATTAAAATCTGCTTTTTCCACAGCAGGGGCTGTTACACAGCCAGCAGTGGCAGCTATTGGGGTCTGCCAAGCTTTAAAGGATCAAATGAAAATGGTCCTGAGGGATTTGCCAGACCAGCAGGCCCAGGCTCTGGCTGATCTGCCTAGAGCATTATGCTTTGCGGTTGACGCCATCAAGGATTCTATCCATCAGGCCTCCCGCCTCACGCTGTCTTTGGTACATATGCGTAGGCTTCTGTGGCTCAAAAACTGGTCTGCTGAAGCTCCCTGTAAGAAGCTCTTAGTTAGCTTCCCATTTCATGGGGAACGCCTTTTTGGCGAAGACCTGGATAAGTATATCCAGAAGATTTCCAGTGGTAAAAGTACTCTCTTACCGAGTAAAAAGAGGTCTAGGGGTCCATCTTTTAAGGGGACTACCTCTCCTATCCCTGCGACGTCTGCTACTAAGCAGTTCCGACGGCCTCCTCGGTCAAACTCAGGAGGTAAAAATCAGGGACAGCCACAGGGTAATAAAAAGCCCTGGATCCGAAGAGGTACTAAACCAGCCTCCAAGTCAAGCCTATGAAGGGCTGCCCCCACTCAAACGGGTGGGGGGAAGACTTCAGTTGTTCGCAGAGACCTGGCGGGAGACGATCAAAGACAGATGGGTGCTCTCCGCAGTAACTCTGGGATACAAGTTGGAGTTAAAAGAGTCTCCTCCGTCCCATTTTATGTGGTCAGGCATGCCAAGAGACCCTCTAAAAAGAGGGTCTCTCCTATTGGCGTTAGAACAACTATTGCTCCAAGGAGTAATTATGGAGGTTCCTATGGAAGAGTGGGGGTTGGGTTTCTACTCAAACCTTTTCACAGTCCCGAAGCCAAACGGGGACATAAGACCCATATTGGACCTAAAGAGTCTAAACAAATTTCTAAACGTCCGGTCTTTCCGGATGGAGTCGATCCGATCGGTCACCGCTGCCCTACAAGGGGAGGAATGGTTAGCCTCGATCGACATCAAAGATGCTTACTTGCATGTTCCCATCTTTCCAGGTCATCAAAAATTCCTACGCTTTGCAGTAGAAGGGCGCCATTTTCAGTTCAGAGCCTTACCATTCGGTCTGGCCACAGCACCACGAGTGTTCACAAAAATTCTGGCCCCACTGTTGGCCGATCTAAGAACACGGGGTGTAACGATAATGGCATACCTAGACGACCTGTTGTTGATGGACCACTCAGTTGCCAAGCTAGAAGTGGTAATTGTCGATACAATCAAGTATCTAGAGTCTCATGGTTGGGTCATCAACCTGGACAAGTCAGCCCTACAGCCAGTGAAAAACCTGGTATATCTAGGGCTACGGCTGGATTCAGACCAGAGGAAGATTTTCTTACCTCTAGACAAGGTATCCTCTTTGAGGGCCTTGGTCCGTCTGCTTTGTGCAAAAAGACAGCCGTCCATACGCCTGTGCATGAGGCTGCTAGGAAAGATGGTAGCATCATTCGAAGCTGTACCATACGCCCAATTCCACTCAAGGAATTTACAAAGGGCCATATTGTCAGCCTGGAACGGAAAAGTTCAGGCTCTAGACTTCCCGATGGCTTTGTCCCCTTCCGTTCGGAAGAGTCTCTGCTGGTGGTTGATCCCCCAGAATCTCCAGAAGGGAAAACCCTTCAGCCCGATATCTTGGAAGGTGGTCACTACAGATGCCAGCCTTATAGGCTGGGGGGCAGTACTGGAGCAATGGTCTCTCCAGGGCAGATGGTCAAATGTAGTAAAAACCCTGCCCATCAATCTCTTAGAGATACGAGCAGCCCGGTACGCCCTAGTAGCCTGGACATCCAGACTCCAAGGGTCCCCTGTCAGAATTCAATCAGACAATGCCACAGCAGTGGCATATATCAATCATCAGGGAGGCACCGGGAGTCGTGCAGCCCAGAGGGAAGTAAGTCACATCCTGGAATGGGCAGAAAAGCATGTCCCATGTATATCAGCTGTCTTCATTCCAGGGGTGGAGAATTGGAAGGCGGACTTTCTGAGTCGCCAACAGTTATGCCCAGGGGAATGGTCCCTTCATCCCGAGGTCTTCCGAGCAATATGTCAGCGGTGGGGAACACCGGATGTAGATCTGCTAGCATCCAGATTCAACGCAAAGGTGGACAGATTTGTCTCCCGGACAAGGGATCCCCTCGCTTGCGGCTCGGATGCTCTGGTGTTCCCTTGGGATCAGTTCAGACTGATATATGCATTCCCTCCGCTACAATTGTTGCCTCGACTCCTTCGCAGAGTCAGGTTGGAGAAGAAGCCGGTGATCCTGGTGGCTCCAGCGTGGCCCCGAAGGGCCTGGTACGCGGAGATCATCAAAATGTCTGTGGGGAGTCCTTGGACCCTTCCACGTCGTCCGGACCTGCTTTCGCAAGGACCGATATACCACCCTTCCTTACTAACTCTAAGTTTAACGGCCTGGCTATTGAATCCCACATCCTAAAGAAGAGAGGTCTCTCTAACTCTGTGGTATCAACTATAATCAATGCCAGGAAGCCTGTATCCAGGCAGATCTACTATAGAGTTTGGAAGGCGTACATCACTTGGTGCGAGGCCAGAAAATGGCATCCACGTAAGTACGTTATAGGCAGAATTCTGGACTTCCTGCAGTGGGCTGTAGACAGGAAGTTTGCCTTAAGTACTATTAAGGGCCAGGTTTCGGCCTTGTCAATACTATTTCAAAGGCCCCTGGCTATGCATTCACTTGTCAAATCCTTTATGCAAGGTGTGACTCGTATTATTCCACCGATTAAGGCTCCCATATGCCCATGGGATCTAAATTTGGTTCTGTCGGTTCTGCAGAAGCAGCCATTTGAACCTTTGCGGCACATTTCCTTGGTTCTACTCACCAGGAAATTGATATTTTTAGTAGCCATATGCTCGGCTAGAAGAGTGTCGGAATTAGCCGCCATGTCCTGTAAAGAGCCATATCTGGTTATCCATAAGGACAGAGTAGTATTACGTCCTCACCCAGCCTTTCTTCCTAAGGTGGTATCGAGGTTTCACTTGAACCAGGATGTGGTTCTTCCTTCTTTTTTCCCCAAACCAAGCTCGGTAGAGGAAAAGTTATTGCATTCTTTGGATGTAGTAAGAGCAGTTAAAGCTTATCTAGAAGCCACTGCTCAGATTCGTAGAACGGATTCTTTGTTTGTTCTGCCGGAAGGCCCCAGAAAGGGTCAGGCAGCATCAAAATCTACTTTAGCCAAGTGGATTCGACAGGTCATAATACAAGCCTATGGCTTGAGAAGTAGACCGCCTCCGTTCAAAGTTAGGGCACACTCCACGAGAGCAGTTGGAACTTCATGGGCAGTGCATCACCAGGCCTCCCTGGCGCAAATTTGTAAGGCCGCAACATGGTCTTCAGTACACACGTTTACTAGGTTCTACCAGGTGGACGTTAGAAGTCAGGAGGATGTCGCCTTTGGGCGCAGTGTGTTGCAGGCCGCAAAAGATCCTCATGCCTGATGGCGCCCAGCTTATGTATGGTGTATCCCCCCCCTCATGTGGCATTGCTTTGGGACGTCCCACATAGTAATGACTATGCTGCTCTGTGTCCCGTGATGTATGAACAAGAAAGTAGGATTTTTAAAACAGCTTACCTGTAAAATCCTTTTCTTGGAGTACATCACGGGACACAGAGCTCCCACCCCTCTTTTGGGGACACGTATTGCTTTGCTACAAAACTGAGGTACTCCCGGATGGGAGGGGCTTATATAGGGGAGGGTACTTCCTGTTTTGGAAGTTGCCAGTGCCAGCACCTGAAGGTAATCTATATAACCCACATAGTAATGACTATGCTGCTCTGTGTCCCGTGATGTACTCCAAGAAAAGGATTTTACAGGTAAGCTGTTTTAAAAATCCTACTTTTGGAAATTAGACAGTCCAATGTATTTAGAGAGAGGCATGGAGTGTTTTTTGAAGTTTTTTTTGTCACAATTTTTGGGAAAATTAAGAAATTAAAAAAAAATAACTTTTTTCTTTCAAAAAAATTTATTTTTACATACTGTCACTGTGTAGTACAGTGCTATCATATGGGTGTGGTGGTGATCAGGGACAGTGACTGGTGATAATTTGAGTTCTTTGAAGTTGTAATTTTTTGCCACAGTTTTTTGGAAAATGATCAGGGACACTGACTGGTGACAGTATATAAACAATAAAAAAAAAAAAATGTATATATTTTTTTTTTTACACACTATGATCAGAACAATACAGTGTTACCATAGTAACACTGTACTACTCTGGGGAAGTGATCAGGGTTTTAAAAAAAAACAAAAAACATTATAATTGCTTATATACAGTGAATTACACTGATCAATCATTGGCTGTGTCCGGTGGATATGACGTCCACCTGTGACGACGAATGTCCTGCCCAGTTTGTAAATGTTGAAAACCGATCCTAATGGGAGTTGCTGTTTGCCACTTCACAACTGCGCTATAGCCAAAAGATGGCTACAACACGGCTCTCCAGCTCTCCTGGGGTGCATATCGGGAGTTCACCTGTAACTGATCTTGACTAGGGATGAGCTTTATGTTCGGGTCGAACATGAGTTTGACTCGAACATTGGCTGTTCGCCCGTTCGGTGAATAGCGAACAATTTGGGGTGTTCACGGCAAATTCGAAAGCCGCGGAACACCCTTTAAAAGTCTATGCGAGAAAGAGAAATCAAAAGTGCTAATTTTAAAGGTTAAAGGAGTTGTAAAGGTTTGTTTTTTATTTTCTAAATAGGTTCCTTTAAGCTAGTGCATTGTTGGTTCACTTACCTTTTCCTTTGATTTACCTTTTAAATGTTTGTTTTCTTTGTCTGAATTTCTCACTTCCTGTTTCTCCTCACTGAACTCCACACCATCATCCGAGTGGTGTGGAGTCATCCAGAACAGCTTACTGAACAGCTTACTGAGGATAAACAGGAAGTGAGAAATTCAGACAAAGAAAACAAAGAAAAAAAATATTTAGAAGGTAAATAGAAGGAAAAGGTAAGTGAACCAACAATGCACTAGCTTAAAGGAACCTATTTAGAAAATAAAAAATGAACCTTTACTACCCCTTTAATATGCAAGTTATTGTCATAAAAAGTGTTTGGGGACCTGGTTCCTGCCCCAGGGGACATGTATGCAAAAAAAAGTTTAAAAAAAGTTTTTTCGGGAGAAGTCATTTTAATAATGCGTAAAGTGAAACAATAAAGTGAAATATTCCTTTCAATTTTGTACCTGGGGGGTGTCTATAGTATGCCTGTAAAGTGGCGCATGTTTCCCATGTTTAGAACAGTCCCTGCACAAAATGACTTTTCTAAAAGAAAAAAAGTAATTTAAAACTACTCTCGGCTGTAATGAATTGTCGGGTCCCGGCAATACAGATAAAAGTCATTGAAAAAAATGGCATGGGTTCCCCCCAAGTCCATTACCAGGCCCTTTGTTTAGTATAAATATTAAGGGGAACCCCGAACCAAAATGTAAAAAAAAAATGCGTGGGGGTCCCCCCAAATTTCATACCATGCCCTTCAGATCTGGTATGGATTTTAAGGGGAACCCTGTGCCAAGATAAAAAAAATGGCGTGGGTTTCCCCCCAAAAATCCATACCAGACCCTTATCCGAACACGCAACCTGGCAGGCCGCAGGAAAAGAGGGGAGACGAGAGAGCGCCCCCCCTCCTGAACCATACCAGGCCACATGCCCTCAACATGGGGAGGATGTCCCCATGTTGATGGGGACAAGGGCCTCATCCCCACAACCCAGAGAGGGGCGGGGTCCCCTGCGTATGTCACGGGTGGCCCCGCCCTCGGCTATTTAAGAGATGTCAAGCGGGTCTCGCGTCATTCCGTTACCAATTCACATAGGGGGGGCCGTGATCTGTGGTCCCCTTTGTTAAAGGGGGCTTCCAGATTCCAATAAGCTCCCCGCCCGCAGACCCCCACAACCACCGGGCAAGGGTTGTGGGAATGAGGCCCTTGTCCCCATCAACATAGGGACATCATCCCCATGTTGAGGGCATGTGGCCCGGTATGGTTCAGGAGGGGGGGGCGCTTTCTCGTCCCCCCTCTTTTCCTGCGGCCTGCCAGGTTGGGTGCTCGGATAAGGGTCTGGTATGGATTTTTGGGGGGAACCCCACGCCATTTTTTTTATTTTGGCACGGGGTTACCCTTAAAATCCATACCAGTCCCGAAGGGTCTGGTATGGATTTTGGGGGGAGGGGGCTCCTACGCCATTTTTTTTTTAAATGGTGCAGGATTCCCTTAATATCCATACCAGACCTGAAGGGCCTGGTATGAAATTTGGGGGGACCCCCACGCATTTTTTTTCAATTTTGGTTCGGGGTTCCCCTTAATATTCATACCAGACCCAAAGGGCCTGGTAATGGACTGGGGGGGAACCCATGCCGTTTTTTTTCAACGACTTTCATCTGTATTGCCGGGACCCGACAATTCATTATAGCCGCGAGTAGTTTCAAATTACTTTTTTTCCTTTAGAAATTTCATTTTGTGCAGGGACTGTTCTAAACAAGGGAAACATGCACCACTTTACAGGCATACTATAGACACCCCCCAGGTACGAAATTTATAGAAATATTTCACTTTTATTGTTTCACTTTAAGCATTATTAAAATCACTGCTCCCGAAAAAACTTTTTTAAAACTTTTTTTGCATTGATACATGTCCCCTGGGGCAGGACCCTGGTCCCCAAACACTTTTTATGACATTAACTTGCATATTAACCTTTAAAATTATCACTTTTGATTTTTCATGTTTGTGTCCCACAGACTTTAACGGTGTTCGCGTGTTCAAACAAATTTTTTGCCTGTTCGTATGTTCTGCTGCGTACCGAACTGGGGGGGTGTTCGGCTCATCCCTAATCTTGACATGGGCTCTCTGACTGTCCCTCCTGATCATGTGATGTTTGTGCCCAAACATCTGACGGTGTCACTGGTGGACCGTCAACATCTGTCACAGTATACCAGTGCACAAAAACATCTCTCAGTGTACCAGTGTCTCATTAACATATGTTACAGTATGAATGTTGATGGGGTCCTTGAATCCTACAAAGATGATGAGGGTGATCTTAGTGGGATCTTCACCAGGTTAAAAAATCTGATGATCTCTGAGAACCACACAAAATGGGACATTGCTTATCTTGAAACCTATATTGGGCATGGTATGGTTCCCAGGAGCTTAAGGTGGGATGTGGCACCCCAAAAAGGCGATACTGATTTGTAGGATTGGTTTAAGCTGGGGTTTCTTTCCTTCGTTTTCTGGTTGAAAGGAAAACTGCAAAATTAACCAAGCTAGATGAGGAATTCAAGCTTATTAAAGAAAAACTCAATCTGGTGAGAGAAGCAGATGAGTAGAAGGAAAAATCCCTGGGCCTTCTAAAAACCCTGGAAAGGGAGGATAAACACCAAAGGGCCAAAAAGAAAAAAAAGTACAACAGAGACCTTGGGGACTACCATGGGAATATAGTATTTGTATGTCCAAAAAAATTACTAGAGGAGCAGTCCAAACTGAATAGGGTTGAGATGGAGGTTACTATACCTTCTAGTGGGCAACCTACAACTAGATTGGGTCAACCACCTACTCAGCACAGTGTGTCCAAACGCACTGCATCCATCGACCCCCACCATCACACACAGGAGACACAGACTACACTCCGGTTTTAATTAAATGTGCACAAAGCTGTTGGAGCCTCCAGAAATGATGGCAGACTGGGTGATGTGATGAAAGAGATAGGAAGCTGTCAGCAGAACAAGTCCTGCAGAAGAGCACACATCAGGGGAGAAAACTGTTGGGGTTCTATGATCTGGATATAACCCTTATGGACCATCTGAACGGATCGTATTGACCCAATAAGGGAAGGACTGCAACACTAAAGGTCGCGGCTGGGCTACAGTCGATTGTCCCAAACCACTTGCCCTCCTGTAAGCTGTAAATCCTTTGGTGGTGGATTTCTCACGTTTTGCCTTGATTGGTCACTGCGGTGTGAATTCTATGGTTCTCCTGTCATATGGATTTGTGGACTGTTTCAGATCTTGTGTAAAAATGTTATTGGACTATTTGGTTTAATATCTGCTAGTTCATATGTGCATTTGAAGAAACCTTTATCAGGCTCTGGTTTCACAAGGTGGCGCAGTTTTTTCGTTTTCCATTAATTTATTGTCTCGTGTCCTTCCAAAGAAAGACATATGGATGGTTACGGTTGATGTAGCGTCACTCTACACCATCATTCCACACAAACTAGGTTTTAGTGCTGTTCAGGGTTTTCTTGAACGCGACTCTGGGCTCCCTCAAAAACAGGTGGACTATCTGATGTTGTTATTAAGATTCGCTGCCTCTTCAAATTACTTCTGGTTTGACAATCATTTCTACCGGCAGGACACAGGGGTTTCTATAGGGGCCAAATACGCCCCCAGTTTGGCTAACCTGTTTATGGCCAAGTGGGAGGAGGATGTCATCTATGCTGGGAATGTGCCACAATTGGCTTTTTGGGCCAGGTACATTGATGACATCCTCCTCCTATGGGATGGCCAATATCAGGATCTTGTTGTGTTTATGGAGTTTCTCAACTCCAACCAGAGGGGAATTCATCTTCAATATGAGGCCAGCCAGGTTGGGGTACACTATTTAGATTTAAAAATTGAAATTAAAGAAAATTCCTTTGTCACGTCTACCTTCTTTAAGGAGACTGATAGGAACTCCTTTATCCCTGTTGGGAGTTGTCACCACGAACCTTGGTTGAAAGGAGTCCCTAAGAGCCAATACCTCAGGCTGCGGAGGAATTGCTCTGATCCACAGACATTTCTAGTGCAGGCTGAGGTTCTCACCCAGAGGTTCCTTGAGAAGGAATACCAGAGGGATTTTTCGTTAACGCCCCTGATTCCTTGGGGGTTCCTTTCGGTACCTCTTACTCGTTGCAACATAGGACTATTAGGAACCTAATCAATAAGCATTGGCATATTGCCACAAATGATGCCATTCTAAAGGATGTCCTACCGGAGAAACCGAGAATTATTTTTCGTGGAGTTCCTAATTTACGGAACCAGATAGCTCCCAATGTCCTTGATCCACCTGTTAGGACCCAAGGTTTTTTTGATCAGTTATCTGGGTACTACAAATGTAGGAAGTGTAGGGTGTGCCAATTTAATGCTTCTAGGGAAAGACGTGTGATTACCGTCTCGTCTACTGCTACCCAGGGTCAGTATACGATTAAACCATGTATCACATGTGCCACTACCGGGGTAGTCTACATGTTGCAATGTCCTTGTGGCATGCAATATGTGGGGCGTACTAAACACCCCTTACGAATGCGCCTCAATGAGCACATTACAAATATCAAAGTGGGCTTTAGGAATCATTCAGTGTCTAAACATTACTTACTGAAGCATAATAGGGATCCCTCCGGGACTCTCTTCCTGGGCATTGATAAATATAAGCCTCACTGGAGGGGGAGCCTATTGGTCAGAGAGATCTCCAGGATGGAGATGGCCTGGATCCATAGGCTCAAGACTTATGCTCCCTATGGGTTAAACATCGAGACAGATGTAAATGCTTTTATTAATAATGCATAAGGGACCTGACTCGATGTGAAGTGCCAGGATGGTTTGCTTTTTTAAAGTTTCCACCACCCTTTTTTCTTCATATGTTGTCCTATTACTATTAACAATTTTTTTAATTTTTTTTATTAATCTGTATTTTATGACACATTTTCACGTTCTCACATATTTTGTCACAATTTATCAATTTTTTCCCCCGCCCCCCCTCCCCCTTATTCACATTATTGGTATGCTCTCATGGCCTACCAATTCCTCAATAAGATTTAATTATGATCTATATCATTTGTATATGTTCACTATATATATAAAAAATGTTTTTAATATTACTCATATTCATTTCAAATCACTATTATGTGATTACATATAACACTGTTTTGCACTTTTTTAGTGCACGTTTTTTTGTGAGCTCCACACCGTGTTTATTAAGGACATTAATGGTTCCTCTATCTATGTGCCCACTGCCTTTGTCAGGGAAGGCTTTACCCACTGGTGGCGCAGTCGGCCCTATAGATCACAATACTAGTGTCCACCAGCAGGTGTCCTCTCGCAGCCTGTATCTTTGACAGAGGATATCACCTGCTGGTGGTAATGCCTGATCCATGGGCCGTAGTACCGGCGTCCACCAGCGGGGGTATTCCGGCAGTGTGGGGCAGGCAGTACTTCCTTCGATCAGCTGTGACATGAGGGCAATTATAGCAGTCCTATAAATACCCGGCGAGCCCTTACATGCTCGCCTTGGTATCTTTCTCCTGGAGCCTTGACCTTGAAGCCTGTATCCGGACCTGCTGGTGGTAATGCCTGATCCATGGGCCGTAGTACCGGCGTCCACCAGCGGGGGTATTCCGGCAGTGTGGGGCAGGCAGTACTTCCTTCGATCAGCTGTGACATGAGGGCAATTATAGCAGTCCTATAAATACCCGGTGAGCCCTTACATGCTCGCCTTGGTATCTTTCTCCTGGAGCCTTGACCTTGAGCCTGTACCTGTCCTTGAGCCTGTACCTGTCCTTGAGCCTGTACCTGTCCTGTCCCGTCCCGACCTGATCCCTATCCTGAGCCTATCCATCCGTCTTCTCCCTGCCTGCCTTTGTTCCCTATTCCCATCTGCTGACTCCCCGTGTATGACCTTGGTCTGGCTACGTTTATGCCCCTGGAACACTCCTCTGTCAATCTCCTGATCTGCTGTATATGACCCTGGCCTGGCTTTCATTCAAGATTCTGGTACTGCCCTTTGTTGTATATATTATTTGTTGTTTGTGGGTTGTTTGTTAGTTTGCACTGTTTGTAGTTATCCATACCACCTTTTCAATAAACCCCATTATATTTTACTCTACATGCGTTTTGGTTATCTCTGTGCAGTCCACACAGTCTGGTCAATTAATTCCCTGATAGCCTTCCTGGTGTAGGGTGTGCTCCCTATGCCTAGTTTTAGCCTGATGAGTTTGTGACTTTGGTTATATCGTCATCATCCTTGTCTACATATTATACAATTTTTTTGATTTTTTAGATTAGTTTTTGTATTTAGGTTTGAAACTATATTTTTCAAAGTTAGTTTTAAACAATTTATATTCTTTTAATTTATATCAATTGCGAGTGTTGCCTTCAAAACGCAATACTGGCAATGTTCCCATTTTTAAACTGGCGCTCTAAGTTCCAATCCCCGCACTTCATAACAAGATTTGGCTATAAATGGTGGTGTGTCAGTATGTCGCCCTATCCCCATTGACAACGTCCATCGTGACGAAACGCGTATGGGAGCGACGTGCTGACGTCACCACGCCGAATGGAGGGAAAGGGCGTTTGTATGTTTGCCGGCCGGCTTACCTTTTATGCTTTTAATTCTACGTTTTGATGTAAGTGTTTAAAAATTTTTATGGAATAAATCTATCTTGGCGATATTACCCTATGGTCTGTGTCCCCTCCTTCCATCGGTCCTACACATTGGTCGTATGCCCATGATCGGGCGGATCGGGTGGAAGAGAGTCTATGGTGCCATCGCTGTGCCTGTACAGGTCTGCTGTCTTCCATCTAGCAAAGGCCGCGGCTGGGTTACAGCCGGTCGCTTCTTATGGGCTTGCCTTCGGTAAGCTGCTAATTCCTTTGCTGTGATCACTGGGTTTTGCGAACAGTTATTGAATGCAATATTTGCAGTTTTTTACACTGGAGTTTATTCCTGCATATGGGACTTTTTACTATTATTTAAGTTCTGGTTTAGGTTCTATCATACAGGCACCTATTGGACTTTTCTATCCACCATTAATTTGGGACATTATTATAATTTTTTGCATTTAGTGGCTGGTGCCTTTGTTTTATGAGCACTGTTTTCTACTCATTAGCCCCTGGATGCTATACAATCTTTTGAATATTGGCGCAGTTTTTTCTGTTTTATTTATATGTTACAGTGTACCTGTGCACAAAAATATCTGTCACAGTGTACCAGTGTCTCGTCATCATCTGTCACAGTGTACCAGTGCACAAAAACATCTGTCACAGTGTACCAGTGTCCCATTAACATCTGTCAGGGTACCATTAACATTTCAAGCTTTTAGCGCTGTCACATTTTGAATGCCAATTGCGCGGTCATGAAACACTGTACTCAAACTAAATTTGTATCATTTTCTTTCCACAAATAGAGTTTCCTTTTGGTGGTATTTGATCACCACTGGGGTTTTTATTTTTTGCTAAACAAACTAAAAAAGACCAAGATTTTGGAAAAAAATATGTTTTTCTTGGTTTCTGTTATAAAATGTTGTTTTCTCCTTTACTGATGGGCACCTGTGAGTTGGCACTGATAAGGTGGCAGCGATGGGCACTGATAAGGAGGCACTAATATGTAGAATTGATGGGCACTGATAGGCTGCACTGATATGCAGCACTAATGGGCACTGATAGGCGGCACTGATTGGCAGGGCAGCCATCAGGAACTTTGGGGCCCCTTACACAGCTTCAAGCATGGGCCCCCTGGAGCCGAGGAGAACCGGGGGGGGGGTGCTGCCGCCACGAATTGAGAAGCGGGGGGGGCTGCCGCAAATTGAGAAGCGGGGGGGTGCCATGAATTGAGAGGCAGGGGGTTTGGGTGCTGACGAACACAAAAAAGACCAGAAGAACAAAAAAACAAAAAAAAGGGGGGTTGCCATCCTGGGCCCCTTACAAAAAATGTATAAAAAAATAAAATAAAAAATGTATAAAAAAAAGGGAGGTTTCCATCCGGGGCCCTGGGGACCTCCGGGCCTCTAGGGACCTCTGGGCCCCTTACAAAAAAAAAACTGAAATAAAATAAATAAATAATAAAAATATATATATATATTTTTTTAAATAAAAAAAAAAAGAGAGGTTTTCATCCGGGGCCCTGGGGACCTCTGGGCCCCTTACAAAAATAAATAAATTAATTAAATAAAATAAATAAATACAAAATAAAAAATTAAATAAAAAAATGAATAATAATAAAAAAATATAAAAAATAAAATAAAAAAGGGGGGTTGACATTCGGGGCACTGGGGGCCTCTGGGGACCTCTGGGCCCCTTACAAAAAAAAAATAAAAAAAAATTGAATAAAAAAATGAATAATAAAAAATTAATTATAAAAAAATAAATAAACAATGGGGGTTGACATTCGGGCCCCTGGGGACCTCTGGGCCCCTTACAAAAAAGGGGGCCATCCGGGCCCCTGGGGACCTCCGGGCCCCGTACAGGTGTACTGCCTGTACCCCCTGATGGCGGCCCTGCTGATGGGCACTGATAGGCAGCACTGATGGGCACTGATAGGTGGCACTGATGTGCACTAATAGATGGCACTGATGGGCAGGACTGATGATGAGATACTGACAGTCATTACTCATGGGCACTGATTGGCATCTGTGAAGGGCACTGACAAGCGTTACTGATGGGCACTGGTTGGCACTTTGATGGGCATTGATTGACACTTTGGTGGGCAGATGTGGTGGGCACCTCTGATGGGGGCATAGCAGATAATCAATGCGCTGATTATCAGCGCAGACCCCTCTCTGACAGGAGAGTCGCCAATTGGCTCTCCCTGTCAGCACGAACCGAGGAAAGACGTTTACTGGCACTTCCTGGTTACACGCTGTGATCAGCTGAGATTGGTCACAGCTGATCACGTGGTAAAGAGCCTACGTCATAGGCTCTTTACCATGATTGGAGTTGCGGTGTGTCAGAGTGACACACTACACCACGATCACCGCTCTACGTGCCCGCGCGGGCACGCAATCACAGCTTATCCTGCTGGATGTCATATGACATCCAATCAGGATAACTTAACCACTTTGCGCACGTCATTCTGTTCTATGACAGGTGGGAAGTGGTTAAGAGGTCTACAGAGGTGGTGTGCGGTTTGGCTTACACTTGGTAGAGGACTCAATACATTTGTATTGGGCACATAGACTATGTTTTGGATTTTATGACACTAATCTATTTGGGCACTTTAGGCATTTGGACTACACTTGCACATAATTTCATATCTTGGACTAGTATATGTGGCGCTTACTCAATGAACAATAAATAATGATACATTTTCAAATAAATAAAGTGCAAATTCAAAGTGAAAGTGCAAATAATATGAATAAATGAAGTTTGTTCACACACAATAACGTAATCTTCATGCACCATAAAGGTGCCACAGTGTATAAAGTGGCAATGCAATAAATACAAATAATAACGTGCCTAGTCCAAAAATTCATAGATAAAAGTGCTTGTGTGAAATGAGCAGAATCCAATGAATCCAGATCATATAAACTTCCACCATCCGTAGTGCGCCAGTGGTTTGCCCCAGCCTCTCACCTCAAATAAAAATCCCTACAGGTCTAGTTGAACTTTTGTTTATACGTGACTCCACGATCCAAGCAATCGTTCAGGAAAAACTTACAGATAATAACGAAACCTGTTTAAAGCGGTTGTATACCCAAATTTTAAACTTTTACCTACAGGTAAGCCTATAATAAGGCTTACCTGTAGGTAAAAAGAATATCTCCTAAACCTGTACGGATTAGGAGATATTCCCCTCGCAATGAGCCGCTGAATGCAGCAGCGCATGCGCAGCGGGGATTCTCGGCTAAAGGCCGGCAGCCGCCGGACCTTGCCGACGTGCGGGAGTGACGACATCGCCGCTCCAGCCACTCACAGAGCTGGAGCGGCGATACCCGGAAGACACGCCGAGGCAAGATGACACCTCCCTCGGCGTGGACGAGGTAAGTTCCCGACGCCCCGTTCTAAGGTAAGTATTTCATAATGAGCTAGTATGCGGTGCATACTAGCTCATTATGCTTTTTGCCTTACAGGTATGAAAAAAATAAAAAATACAGCAGCGGGTATACAACCGCTTTAATAAAGTTGGGATTCCATCAGTGGCGCTGGTGCTCAATAATTGGGGGGGGGACATGCAGGAAACACCAGCAACACCCCCCCACAGGAGTTGGACGGCCTCCTTACCTTAGGAAGCAGATACCCTGACTGTTATGACTCTGATCACCCCTCCTTATCTCTCCTCTGTCCGAGCCGGGGAGTGCTGGATGGCTGAGCCGCTGCGGGTAAGCCATCCCTGGAGTCACAGTGTCGGCTGGTGGGTCGGTCGGTCGTTCTTCCCCTGCATCTCCTCCGGCCATGCGTCTCCTCCTGGGACCTCCATTCCTATTCCTGGGACCTCCATTCAGACAGGTTAAAAGATTTCCACTGGTAATGGTGATATCTTTAACAGATCCTCACTTCCCTCCATATACTGTTCACATGTAACATAATCGAATCTCTATGGTACAGTAATCCAATACACGTATTTTATTAAAACAGCAGTAGACTTACAGTTAAAATCACAATAATCGGCTTCACATATAACAGGACTTCGGGTCCCGGCTGCAACCGGAAGTCCTGTTATATGTGAAGCCGATTATGTGCATGATTCACTTCATTAGTTCACACAAAAAGTAGCGCTGCACATTTTTTGTTTATTTTGTATACCCGAAAGCTTATCCTAAGAATTTGAATGTTAGTGCAAATAGAAAAAGTATCATGGACAAGTGCACTAATACAGCTACAATCACCTCAAGCACGTTGTGTGGGATGTTAATCTTGTGCAAGCTCTCTGCTGATATGTGGTGACATCATGACCTCTGCCTCTGGAGGTTACATCAAAGCAGCTGCCTGGCTTACATCAATAACTAAATCCCCACTTTACTACCCATTTGATGTGGTGCCTTTGATGATTTAATTTCAGGGGTGCAGGTGCAGTTCTAGCAATGCACACCATGCTGTGAAGTCACACATGAAAAGCATGTTCCCAGTGGATCCATAGAGTAAGTAGCCCAAACTGTGGAATGACTCTAATTCAGAACTAGGACTAACACATATTATGCCAATATTAATGCAGGAGTTGCCGTACTAATTAAGCAGCTAATATAAAATTCAGCAGATTAATGGATATTAAAGATGCACTTTCATTTGTGCTTTCATTATATTATTTGTATGCAGAACTCTCTAAAAAAACTGAAATACACGCAGCAGTTAAAGCAAAGATTCCGTCTAATTAAAAAGGAGGATGTTGTTTTAAATCAAATTGAATTGTTAGCAGCTAGTATTTTGTTTGCAGTGGGATTATACATTGTTTCCAATATTACTGTTAACTATTCAAATTAATATATTTCCTGGCGTTTGGCTCTGCCTTAAATCAAAGAGATTGGGTCTAATGTTTTCTGAATTCGTACATTTACATATATATGTTGAACCCACATTAGACATCAAGGCAATTTTGTGTTCTGTGGTCCTACCCTTATCAACTCGGCAAATATGAAAAAAATATATAAACTGAGAGCATGCTTACCTGGGAGTTATTCCAAACCTCCCTGTAATGAATGCACATGAAAAGTCCAAAGTAAAGCTGTCTATACACCAATAGAATTGTGTTCGAAAACGTTTGTTTCCACAACGTTCATTTGATTTTCTAATGATTAGTGGGGTCAAATAATTTTTTTAATGTTTTGTTTCTGCAGTGATGACAAAACTCGAACAGGCAGGATGGAAAATCTTTATTGAACAAATTTGTAACTGTGAATGTGGGTTCAGGGAAAACTGTACAGATAATAACAAAACCTGTTTAATAAATCTGGAATTTCATCAGTGGCGCTAAACATGAATGCAGGGAACACCAGCAACCCCCCCCCCCCACAAGAGTTGGACAGCCTCCTTTCCTTATGAGGCAGATGTCCTGCCTGGGATGACTCTGATTACCCCTTCTTATCCCTCCCCTGTCAGAGCCGGGGAGTGCTGGATGGCTGAGCCACTGTGGGTGAGACATCCCTGGAGTCACAGTGCCGTCTGGTGGGTCGGTCGGTTGGGCTTCCCCTGCATCTCCTCCAGCCATGTGTCTCCTTCCTCCTCCTCCTCCTCCATGCTCCTCCTAGGCCAATAGGTTCGCTTCTGCTTTCGGTCAATCGGGAAATGATTCTCACGACCCGCTTCCTGATTGGCTGGGGGGAAAATGAGCGTGACAATAGCGAATAATTATTTGCTATTGCGACACAACTGGGTGGGCTCAGGGCGCAGTGCTCTGCGCCCCAAGCCCACCCTTTTTTGAAGCATATTAGAGCCTCTGACTCTAATCACATGCTTAAAAAAAAGAAAAAAATCCCCCATTGGAATCCATGCATCCGGCGCCCTGCATGTAGATCAAAGGACACATGGATGGGGGGGGGGGGGGCGGTGCCCGTGCTCCCCTAATAGACTGGCCACCACTGGATTCCATTCAGATAGCAGGTCTGTTCAAAATTTAAAGGACTTTCAAACAAAATTAGTTGACTCATGGCAAGAAAGAGTGTTCTGATAAATGATTTTTCGACAAACGTTCAAATGAAAATCTAACTGTATATGGTCAGCTTTAAGAAAACCAAGGATTTATTGTATACATTTGCAAATATACAGTATATGGAAACTGCATAGTGCATCACTGAGCCTCTGTTTGCCCACAATCAAAACTTTGTTGGAAGTCATGAGGACCCTATTAGACCCCTTTCATACTGTCGCTAAAGCATTGCTCGTTTTAATGGCGCGTTTCGCCCAAAGAAGGGGTTAAAATCGCCCATGTTGCGGCACTTTGGAAGCGCTGCCTATTCATTTCAATGGGCAGGGTGTTTTGGGAGCACTAAATACAGCACTCCTAAATCACCCCAAAGATGCTGCGTGTGGGACTTTTCCTAACGTGAATGAATGGGAGGCGGTTTTCAGGCGCTTTACAAGTGCTATTTCTAGCGCTAAAATGCCTGAAAACGGCCTCAGTGTGAAAGGGTTCTAAAAGTAACACTAAACTCTGGTTTTAAAAAAAAATCTATCCAAGTATGTTTTCTTAATTCAAAACAATACCCTTCTATTGCTCTCAGCCACCTATGAATCTGCAAACTCCTTATCTTTTTTGTTCGGTACACAGGCTTGATATTTATAGACCCAGGATTATAGTCTGGCATGTTCAGGTGATTGGACACTGGCAAAGCTTTTGAGGACACACTCCCTAGGCATGCCCCTATAACCCTACCCCACTCCATGAGTTCTTTATTTTTGCTAGTGTTCTAAGGAGATGGACCTATTCTTCCTTAAGGAACAAGCACTCTTACTTAACTAGTTTACTATTTTACTTTGTATTATTTAATCATCATTTTACTGTCTTCCAGTACAACAAGAAAAAGCAGTGCACCAGGAGCCATACCCGGACCCCACACTACGAGGATTGCCTGTAATGTTGCTTTGTTTCCATCTCTATGGAACTCAGACCATTAAGACCCCTTTGGGGTTATGCCCACCATGATGGGGTAAGTCTGGCCCCTTTATTTATAGGGACCAGCAGTATAGTTAGGTAAGACAGGTTCACCATGTTTATTGGACCGTTCATGTAGCCGAAGAGAAAATCTAAGATATAATACCTCCATTACTTGCTTTACACTGTTAATATGTATTCAGAAAAGTATTAATTTATAAGTTAAAACGTTTGAGAAATTGGGAATGTGTTTGAAGCTTATTCACTTACAGAGTGCTAAACTTTTCAAACTCAGTGCTAAAATTCCACCACACAGAGCTTAGTCTCAGGTGAATGACTAGATGGTACATCACACCACAGGTCGCAAAGTTTACCACTCCTTCCTCCTAGAGCCTTTAATATGGTACTCAGGTGCTTCCTCCCACCCTTTTGCCGTGAGGACATTGAAGTCAACACACAGACATCTTAACCTGATTTCCTGCATCCTACTTTGTGAGTACTCTACGGGGAAATACCCTCATCGGTAGCAATAACGTAAACCAGGTGCAAGGGAATCACAGCAAAAAGTTAGGCAAACGCACAATCTTGTGGATCCAAAATATATATAATGTTTCCTGGAGGAGAGCAACAGTGCCAACAGGCATTTGGTAAAGTTGGAGACATGGCAAGGACCACCGATGGGTTATGGTACCACAGGGTGAGAATTTTATATCAAGATTCTTGATATTTTTTGCTAGTTGAGGACTTGTAAGATAGAGAAAGTAGTTTAGTGCGGACTTCAGGTGTGAAAGTAACATCTAGGTCTCTTTCCCATTGGTCGAGGAATCACTTAGGAAATTGAGAGGCTTCTGAGAGTAAAAGTTTGTAGGCCCAGGAGAGAGTATGTTGGAGTTGAGATGGCGAGAGGTATTCTTTTTTAAAGAGTGTTAGGTTCCAGGCAAATTTTCCAAACACAGGAAATGGGTCAATTGTAAGATTTGGAATGCTCCCAGAGAGGAAAAATCTGATTCTAAGGACATTTCAGATTTTAACATTACTATACAAAAAAAATTACAGGTAGTCTTTTTCACACATAACATCCCCCTATTTGATAGCAATAAATTAAGTGAAAAAAAGTGAAAAAAAAATAAAGGTTTAGTAAATCAAAAACCCCCAATTTTTTTAAAGCCTCCCCTGTAAACACACATACGAACATAAATCATGCGACCAATGCGCCTATCTAGAAAATGATGGTTGTGCTACACAAATTAGGTATCGCCACACATGCCAGAGTGAGAGCAATAACTCTAGGGCTATTATTCACTGTTAACTTTGATGACCTGTAATATTAAAACGTTGCCGTTGAGCAATTTTGAGCACCAATTTTTCTTGCCATTTCACCGACATGTACAATTTTAAAGTGGTTGTAAACCCACTTAGACAACTTGCACCTACAGGTGCAAGAAATATTTCCTTAATCGACACGGTTAAGGAGATATTTACTATAAATACAGCGCCAATGACATCACACGCATGTGCACTAGCGTGCATGCGTGTGATGTCATCACCGCTCCGGCTAATCACAGCGCCGGAGCGGCGATACACTGATGGCAGTGACGGGACATTGAGGCAAGATGGCGGCGGCGGTGGAGGGGAACGACGAGCAGTTTGGGGGCTTCGATCTCAGGCAAGTCATTCATAATGAGCTAATATGCTATGCATGATAGCTCATTATGGCTTTCTTTTGCAGGGTTTAAAAAAAAAAAACTGTTTACTTACTCTTTAAGGTTTGAAATGTTTGGTATTTCTCATCTTTTATACCCCCCCCCCCCAATAAAACGGTAATGTATGCTTTACTGAAAATATGGGTTTGATAAACCGTTTTGTTAACACCATGTCAAAAAATTGCAACTATGACCATTTTATTTTTAGGGGTCTCTGCTTTTGGAAAATACTGTATATAACCATTGAGGATTTAAACCAACCTTCACACCTAAAAGTTGTATTTTAAAATGTGTGCAAAAAATACAAAAAGAGTTGGCAATGAAGATGTTATTTACTGTGTGTTAACAATATTTAAATAATCCACTGATTGGCCAAAGATCTACAATCAATCAATCAATCAATAAATAAATACACACATAAGTAAAAAAAAATAGAAAGGTTCTGGCATTTTTGTGATGTCTGTCAGTTCTGCCATATAATGAAATGTCAGCTATGCTGGAGATTTTAATGATATCTCAATAAAACCTCTCGTTCACAATAGCTTTGTATTACTTTAAAATAAGTTACAAACAATGCATTTGTTAATGAAAAATGTGTCTTTTGTTTTTAAAGTGGAACCTTTACAAAAGAAAATAAATAGTTAAAAAATGGATCCCAAGAGCGTCTAGCCTTAAGCCCCGTACACACGGTCGGACTTCCATCGGACTTTTCCGTGGTTTTTTGTCCGAACGGAGTTGGTCGGGAACACCCATAGCATACACACGCTCTGACTTTTCTACAAACTTTCCCAAAACTTTTTGCAACATCACGTGGTTTTTCTGCTCTATTCTGCTCTTTACCGCCACCCTTTGGTCAACTTCTGCTATTGTTGGTTGATTTTAACATTAGTTGTTTTGTCCATCGGACAAAAGTCCGATGGTTTTCTGTACACACGGTCGGACTTTGCTCCATCGGCCTTTTGTTGGGCAAAAGTTTGTCCGTTTGCAGACCCAACTTTTGTCTGATGAAAACAAGAAAAAAGCAAAAAAAGTTTGTCCGATGGAGCGTACACACAGTCGGATTGTTGGTCCAACTTGCTCAAAATGAAGTTTGTTGGGCAAAAGTCTGACCGTGTGTACGGGGCTTTAATGTGATTGTATGTACAGCAAATTAGCACATTATAGCAGACTTGCCTTTGAAGCGATCCCCTGCAGTGGTGTGGTGTCAGCATTCCCACCGGTTATGAGTGCTTCCATCTTCTTCAGGCTTTCCTTCCAGGTTTGGACCCTTTGGCCATTTGGTCTGGCTGGGATAACGTCACCCCCACACATGTGCCCAGGAGTCACATCATCTTGGCACAGAGCCATGCCATACACATATGCTTGCCAGCTGTGTAAAGATAAAGAACAAGAAAAAAATATAGATATGCCCAGTATGTCTTTTATAAACGACTTCAGAAACTGCTCTTGTAATTCATGTTACCAAGGAAAATCATTTAGTACAGCCAAATTCCTTTGTCACACTATATTTTATAAAGATCATCTTTGTGATTCATTGCAGTGCCACAGCAGTAATGATTGCCCTGCCACTGAAGAAAAATGAATTCTATGCCATCAAAAATAAGTCAGAAAATGAGCAAGTCCTTCTAAATAATGTTTTTACCACAATGTCACCTTGTTGTTGCTCAGAGGAAAATAAAGTGAGTCCTAACAATGGCTCCTCAGTTAATGTTATCAACTGCTTGTCCCATTATTATGAATGTATTTACTGACTATTTATTTATGTCTGATCTTGGTATCTACTTTCTAAAATGGAAAGACATTTATTGGTTTATTTGATCTATAGTAGAGTCAGACCTGTGTTAATTCCTAAGTTAATAAAAAAAAAAAATCAGCACAAGGGTCATAAACTACTATGAATCCAATGTGTCCCTCATGCTGATGGCTCCTTGTTTAGTTTAAATTCTCCTACTTTGATTCCCCCCTCCACCACCATTGCTGTAATCTTGCCCTGCAGTAGGGGTTAATAGAGCTCAGGGACCTGTCATTTGCATTAATCATTAGTGCCAACTATGCCCACTCTTTCTGCCCCCTCCTCTATTCGTAGAAGCTGTACTATAGCTTCCATGAATGACACACTCTATGAATGGAGGGGGCAGACCTTTCATTCATCTGTCTGTCCTCCATTCAGAGATTGTTTTTCAAAAGCAGCACAGCCCGGTAGCGTTCAGCACTATCCCTCATTAGGGGAGGCTGTAAAGTTTAAAGTGGAAATTTAAAGAGGAAGTAAACCCTCATGGGTTTTATTTCCTTTTTTGTTCCCTGCAAAGTAAAAGCATTATGTGCTAGTATGCATTGCATATTAGAACAATATGTGACACTTACCTGCAAACGAAGCCTGCGCTCCCCATGCTGGAGGCCGCATCCATGTTCGATCCTCTTTCTTTCTGGGGCTGTGGACTCCGGCTGTGTAACTGGCCAGAGTCGTGTGACGTCTCTCCAGCACATGCGTGGCGGAGCAGCCAGTCACGGCGCTCGCTAGTGAAGAAACGGCCCAGAGGGCCGTTTCTTCACAGTGCATGCGCTGATGACCCAAACGGTGCACGTTTAGGAGATATTTACTGTACCTATAGGTAAGCCTTATTATAGACATACTTATAGATACAGCTTGAAAAAGGAGGTCTTCAACCACTTTAAGTAAAAAGCCAACATTTGGGTTGATTTCACTGGAGAGCGCAAAATCTGGTGCAGCTCTCCATAGAAACCAATCAGCTTCCAGTTTGTTTGTTTTTTTGTCAAAGCTTAATTGAACAAATTTTAGTTAGAAGCCAATTGGCCACCATGCAGAGCTGCACCAGATTTTGCACTCTCCAGTTTTAGTAAATCAACCCCCATGTCTCCCGTGCACTAAAGTTCCATTATCTGCCTGCATGCCCTATACACTTAGCTGGGCATGAGTAGCTCAGTGTAGAAATTTCAGCAATGCCGGGATGAATGAATTTGCACATGCAAGGGAGTAATATCATCATGGCCAGGCCACTGAAAATCGGTACCCCGAAGCCGATCTGAAGATGACAGCTTCTAAAAATATTGAAAGAGTTACTTGAACAAGGCTATAGAATGGATTTAAAGCATGACTATTTTGGATAGAGTGGGGTAATGTTTAAATCTCTGTCAGGTTTTAGATAAACTTTTAAAAACATTTAAAAAACATATTCCCAGATGAACAGAACATAAAATGCTTCCGTGTGTCAATTTTCTTTATTTTGCTGGCTGCACATTTTCCGATAGGAATATACTTGAATTTTCTCTTTGCAGAGGAGTAGCCTATTACATTTTCCTGAAGTGATTCCAAAATATAAATATCACATTTAAGAATAAAATATGACATAGACTACAAGAAAATAAATAGATGTACAGATTAATAGATACATTATTTAAACAGAAATTTGGTTTAGTTTCCACTGGAAATACAACATTTATAACCTCTCTGTCATCATGTTTGGAATTATGTTCTCAGCATTATTATTTTTATGATACAATATATGGGGGAGAATGAATATGAAACAAACCCATCTGTTATACTATCACCACTTGAGTACCATTATAGTCAAGGCTTCTTCCTGATCGTAGCAACATGGCATACTAACCACCTTTTGACAAAACGTACATCAATCAGTAATAGTTTGGAGCATTCTCCACAAATGTATATATACTTTAATAAAGAGTATAAATATTAAATTGGGATAGCAGAAAACCTTTCTTTACCACATCTTTCTTTAGAGTAAAAATGGTAGAAATGTAGTGTTTCAAGCACAAATGGTAGTCTAAAGTAACTTTCTGGCCAATACCAAAGATCCCTCTGGCTAGATTTTTCGCAGACCTCAACTTCAGTGCCCTGGTAGCCCATCAGATCTTTAACCACTTCCTTACCGGGCCTATTCTGGCACTCCTCTCCTACATGCAAAAATCATAATGTTTTTGCTAGAAAATTACTCAGAACCCCCAAACACTATATATATATGTTTTTTTAGCAGACACCCCAGGGAATAAGATGGCGGTCATTGCAACTTTTTATCTGGCACGGTATTTGCGCAATCATTTTTCAAACGCCTTTTTTTTTGGAAATAAAAAGGTTTCATGAATTAATAAATAAATAACAAAACATTAAAGTTAGCCCAATTTTTTTGCATAATGTGAAAGATGATGCTACGCCGAGTAAATAGATACATATCATGTCACCCTTCAAAATTGCACACGGTCGTGGAATGGCGCCAAACTTCAGTACTTAAAAATCCTCATGGGCGACGCTTTAATTTTTTTGACTGGTTACATGTTTTGAGTTACAGAGGAGGTCTAGAGCTAGAATTATTGCTCTCGCTCTAACGTTTGCGGCGATACCTCACATGTGTGGTCTGAACACCGTTTTCATCGGTGGGTGGGACTTAAGTATGCATTCGCTTCTGCGTACGAGCTACAAGGGACAGGGGCAATTAAAAATTTTCATTTTTTTTTATTGTTAATTTTACTTTAAACTTTTTACATTGACACTTTAAAAAAAAAAAAAAAATAACTTGATCACTTTTATTCCTATTACAAGGAATGTAAACATCCCTTGTAATAGGAATAAGCATGACAGGTCCTCTTTACAGTGAGATATGGGGTCAATAAGACCCCACATCTCACCTCTAAGTTGGGAATAGGGATGAGCTTCGTGTTCGAGTCGAACATACGTTCGACTCGAACATCGGCTGTTCGATCGTTCGACGAAGATCGAACGATTTGGGCCGTTCGCGCCAAATTCGAGTGACGCGAACGGCCCACAATGCACTACGCCATCGCAGTGTCATCCAGGCGCTGTGATTGGCCAAGCATGCACTGTGACCCCGCATGCTTGGCCAATCACAGCGCCGGCAGCGAGGAGAGCAATGATTGGCCACAGGCAGGATGCCTGTGGCCAATTATTGCTGAGGGTGTTTAGTACACGCCCCACACTATAAAAGGCCGCCAGCACGGCGGCCTAGTGTAGTGTGTTCCGGAGCAGGGATAGAGCAGCATAGGCAGGGACAGTGACTGTTATTTCTTTCTTGCTTAACCTGGATTCCTTTAGTTTAGGGAAAGAGAAGGATAGGTAGGGAGAGTGTCAGTGTGTTTTGTGCTTGTGCTATAGTGTGCTTAAAAAAAACATTTATTCTAGGGACAGAAAACTGTAGGTAGGGACAGTGTCAGTTTCTTTCACTCTGCAAGTCCTTGTTTCCAGGGACCTGGAAGGACAGTGAGTGAATTGTCCTTGTGCTATATTGTGCTTAAAAAAACATTTATTCTAGGGACAGAAAACTGTAGGTAGGGAGAGTGTCAGTTTATTTCACTCTGCAAGTCCTTGTTTCCAGGGACCTGTAAGGACAGTGAGTGAATTGTCCTTGTGCTATATTGTGATTAAAAAAAACATTTTTTCTAGGGACAGAAAACTGTAGGTAGGGAGAGTGTTTTTTTTCTTTCACTCTGCAAGTCCTTGTTTCCAGGGACCTGGAAGGACAGTGTGTGAATTGTCCTTGTGCTATATTGTGCTTAAAAAAAACATTTATTCTAGGGACAGAAAACTGTAGGTAGGGAGAGTGTCAGTTTATTTCACTCTGCAAGTCCTTGTTTCCAGGGACCTGTAAGGACAGTGAGTGAATTGTCCTTGTGCTATATTGTGATTAAAAAAAACATTTTTTCTAGGGACAGAAAACTGTAGGTAGGGAGAGTGTTTTTTTTCTTTCACTCTGCAAGTCCTTGTTTCCAGGGACCTGGAAGGACAGTGAGTGAATTGTCCTTGTGCTATATTGTGCTTAAAAAAAACATTTATTCTAGGGACAGAAAACTGTAGGTAGGGAGAGTGTCAGTTTATTTCACTCTGCAAGTCCTTGTTTCCAGGGACCTGTAAGGACAGTGAGTGAATTGTCCTTGTGCTATATTGTGATTAAAAAAAACATTTTTTCTAGGGACAGAAAACTGTAGGTAGGGAGAGTGTTTTTTTTCTTTCACTCTGCAAGTCCTTGTTTCCAGGGACCTGTAAGGACAGTGAGTGAATTGTCCTTGTGCTATATTGTGATTAAAAAAAACATTTTTTCTAGGGACAGAAAACTGTAGGTAGGGAGAGTGTTTTTTTTCTTTCACTCTGCAAGTCCTTGTTTCCAGGGACCTGGAAGGACAGTGAGTGAATTGTCCTTGTGCTATATTGTGCTTAAAAAAAACATTTATTCTAGGGACAGAAAACTGTAGGTAGGGAGAGTGTCAGTTTATTTCACTCTGCAAGTCCTTGTTTCCAGGGACCTGTAAGGACAGTGAGTGAATTGTCCTTGTGCTATATTGTGATTAAAAAAAACATTTATTCTAGGGACAGAAAACTGTAGGTAGGGAGAGTGTTTTTTTTCTTTCACTCTGCAAGTCCTTGTTTCCAGGGACCTGGAAGGACAGTGAGTGAATTGTCCTTGTGCTATATTGTGCTTAAAAAAAACATTTATTCTAGGGACAGAAAACTGTAGGTAGGGAGAGTGTCAGTTTATTTCACTCTGCAAGTCCTTGTTTCCAGGGACCTGTAAGGACAGTGAGTGAATTGTCCTTGTGCTATATTGTGATTAAAAAAAACATTTTTTCTAGGGACAGAAAACTGTAGGTAGGGAGAGTGTTTTTTTTCTTTCACTCTGCAAGTCCTTGTTTCCAGGGACCTGTAAGGACAGTGAGTGAATTGTCCTTGTGCTATATTGTGCTTAAAAAAAACATTTATTCTAGGGACAGAAAACTGTAGGTAGGGAGAGTGTCAGTTTATTTCACTCTGCAAGTCCTTGTTTCCAGGGACCTGTAAGGACAGTGAGTGAATTGTCCTTGTGCTATATTGTGATTAAAAAAAACATTTTTTCTAGGGACAGAAAACTGTAGGTAGGGAGAGTGTTTTTTTTCTTTCACTCTGCAAGTCCTTGTTTCCAGGGACCTGTAAGGACAGTGAGTGAATTGTCCTTGTGCTATATTGTGATTAAAAAAAACATTTTTTCTAGGGACAGAAAACTGTAGGTAGGGAGAGTGTTTTTTTTCTTTCACTCTGCAAGTCCTTGTTTCCAGGGACCTGGAAGGACAGTGAGTGAATTGTCCTTGTGCTATATTGTGCTTAAAAAAAACATTTATTCTAGGGACAGAAAACTGTAGGTAGGGAGAGTGTCAGTTTATTTCACTCTGCAAGTCCTTGTTTCCAGGGACCTGTAAGGACAGTGAGTGAATTGTCCTTGTGCTATATTGTGATTAAAAAAAACATTTTTTCTAGGGACAGAAAACTGTAGGTAGGGAGAGTGTTTTTTTTCTTTCACTCTGCAAGTCCTTGTTTCCAGGGACCTGGAAGGACAGTGAGTGAATTGTCCTTGTGCTATATTGTGATTAAAAAAAAACATTTTTTCTAGGGACAGAAAACTGTAGGTAGGGAGAGTGTTTTTTTTCTTTCACTCTGCAAGTCCTTGTTTCCAGGGACCTGGAAGGACAGTGAGTGAATTGTCCTTGTGCTATATTGTGCTTAAAAAAAACATTTATTCTAGGGACAGAAAACTGTAGGTAGGGAGAGTGTCAGTTTATTTCACTCTGCAAGTCCTTGTTTCCAGGGACCTGTAAGGACAGTGAGTGAATTGTCCTTGTGCTATATTGTGATTAAAAAAAAAATTTTTTCTAGGGACAGAAAACTGTAGGTAGGGAGAGTGTTTTTTTTCTTTCACTCTGCAAGTCCTTGTTTCCAGGGACCTGTAAGGACAGTGAGTGAATTGTCCTTGTGCTATATTGTGCTTAAAAAAAACATTTATTCTAGGGACAGAAAACTGTAGGTAGGGAGAGTGTCAGTTTATTTCACTCTGCAAGTCCTTGTTTCCAGGGACCTGTAAGGACAGTGAGTGAATTGTCCTTGTGCTATATTGTGATTAAAAAAAACATTTTTTCTAGGGACAGAAAACTGTAGGTAGGGAGAGTGTTTTTTTTCTTTCACTCTGCAAGTCCTTGTTTCCAGGGACCTGTAAGGACAGTGAGTGAATTGTCCTTGTGCTATATTGTGATTAAAAAAAACATTTTTTCTAGGGACAGAAAACTGTAGGTAGGGAGAGTGTTTTTTTTCTTTCACTCTGCAAGTCCTTGTTTCCAGGGACCTGGAAGGACAGTGAGTGAATTGTCCTTGTGCTATATTGTGCTTAAAAAAAACATTTATTCTAGGGACAGAAAACTGTAGGTAGGGAGAGTGTCAGTTTATTTCACTCTGCAAGTCCTTGTTTCCAGGGACCTGTAAGGACAGTGAGTGAATTGTCCTTGTGCTATATTGTGATTAAAAAAAACATTTATTCTAGGGACAGAAAACTGTAGGTAGGGAGAGTGTTTTTTTTCTTTCACTCTGCAAGTCCTTGTTTCCAGGGACCTGGAAGGACAGTGAGTGAATTGTCCTTGTGCTATATTGTGCTTAAAAAAAACATTTATTCTAGGGACAGAAAACTGTAGGTAGGGAGAGTGTCAGTTTATTTCACTCTGCAAGTCCTTGTTTCCAGGGACCTGTAAGGACAGTGAGTGAATTGTCCTTGTGCTATATTGTGATTAAAAAAAACATTTTTTCTAGGGACAGAAAACTGTAGGTAGGGAGAGTGTTTTTTTTCTTTCACTCTGCAAGTCCTTGTTTCCAGGGACCTGTAAGGACAGTGAGTGAATTGTCCTTGTGCTATATTGTGCTTAAAAAAAACATTTATTCTAGGGACAGAAAACTGTAGGTAGGGAGAGTGTCAGTTTATTTCACTCTGCAAGTCCTTGTTTCCAGGGACCTGTAAGGACAGTGAGTGAATTGTCCTTGTGCTATATTGTGATTAAAAAAAACATTTTTTCTAGGGACAGAAAACTGTAGGTAGGGAGAGTGTTTTTTTTCTTTCACTCTGCAAGTCCTTGTTTCCAGGGACCTGTAAGGACAGTGAGTGAATTGTCCTTGTGCTATATTGTGATTAAAAAAACATTTTTTCTAGGGACAGAAAACTGTAGGTAGGGAGAGTGTTTTTTTTCTTTCACTCTGCAAGTCCTTGTTTCCAGGGACCTGGAAGGACAGTGAGTGAATTGTCCTTGTGCTATATTGTGCTTAAAAAAAACATTTATTCTAGGGACAGAAAACTGTAGGTAGGGAGAGTGTCAGTTTATTTCACTCTGCAAGTCCTTGTTTCCAGGGACCTGTAAGGACAGTGAGTGAATTGTCCTTGTGCTATATTGTGATTAAAAAAAAATTTTTTTCTAGGGACAGAAAACTGTAGGTAGGGAGAGTGTTTTTTTTCTTTCACTCTGCAAGTCCTTGTTTCCAGGGACCTGGAAGGACAGTGAGTGAATTGTCCTTGTGCTATATTGTGCTTAAAAAAAACATTTATTCTAGGGACAGAAAACTGTAGGTAGGGAGAGTGTCAGTTTATTTCACTCTGCAAGTCCTTGTTTCCAGGGACCTGTAAGGACAGTGAGTGAATTGTCCTTGTGCTATATTGTGATTAAAAAAAACATTTTTTCTAGGGACAGAAAACTGTAGGTAGGGAGAGTGTTTTTTTTCTTTCACTCTGCAAGTCCTTGTTTCCAGGGACCTGGAAGGACAGTGAGTGAATTCTCCTTGTGCTATATTGTGCTTAAAAAAAAACATTAATTCTAGGGACAGAAAACTGTAGGTAGGGAGAGTGTCAGTTTATTTCACTCTGCAAGTCCTTGTTTCCAGGGACCTGTAAGGACAGTGAGTGAATTGTCCTTGTGCTATATTGTGCTTAAAAAAACATTTATTCTAGGGACAGAAAACTGTAGGTAGGGAGAGTGTTTATTTTCTTTCACTCTGCAAGTCCTTGTTTCCAGGGACCTGTAAGGACAGTGAGTGAATTGTCCTTGTGCTATATTGTGATTAAAAAAAACATTTATTCTAGGGACAGAAAACTGTAGGTAGGGAGAGTGTCAGTTTATTTCACTCTGCAAGTCCTTGTTTCCAGGGACCTGTAAGGACAGTGAGTGAATTGTCCTTGTGCTATATTGTGATTAAAAAAAACATTTTTTCTAGGGACAGAAAACTGTAGGTAGGGAGAGTGTTTTTTTTCTTTCACTCTGCAAGTCCTTGTTTCCAGGGACCTGTAAGGACAGTGAGTGAATTGTCCTTGTGCTATATTGTGCTTAAAAAAAACATTTATTCTAGGGACAGAAAACTGTAGGTAGGGAGAGTGTCAGTTTATTTCACTCTGCAAGTCCTTGTTTCCAGGGACCTGGAAGGACAGTGAGTGAATTCTCCTTGTGCTATATTGTGCTTAAAAAAAACATTAATTCTAGGGACAGAAAACTGTAGGTAGGGAGAGTGTTTTTTTTCTTTCACTCTGCAAGTCCTTGTTTCCAGGGACCTGGAAGGACAGTGAGTGAATTGTCCTTGTGCTATATTGTGCTTAAAAAAAACATTTATTCTAGGGACAGAAAACTGTAGGTAGGGAGAGTGTCAGTTTCTTTCACTGTGAAAGTCCTTGTTTCAAGGGACAGAGAAGGACACCTGAAGGTAGCCCTTATTGCTTTTTTCCCATCTCCCTGCAGGCCATCTATTAGAATGTCTGGAAGGCAAACAAGGAGAGGCAGACAGTCAGGAGGCAATAAAAGAGGGCAAGCAGGCTCTGTGTCTGGGGGCAACAGTGCTGGTCGTGGACGCGGTGCATTGTCATCAGCACATGGCCATGGGACACGCTTGTCCTTCTTTTCGGCAGCTGGACATGTTGAGCCACATCATGCCGAAGACTTGGTAGAGTGGATGACCAAGCCCTCCTCCTCCTCCTCATCCTCTCTCACCCAGGCTCAGGGTACTGGAAAAGCAGCTGCCAAAGCGTCGTCTTCCCTGGTATCAATGTCAGACAAATCATCAGTCACTCCTTCCCTAGACCCACCATGTCCTCCTCCTGAGGAGTCCCCCGAACTGTTTCAGCACAGTGTTGGGTACATGCTCCAGGAGGATGCCCAGCGTTTCGAAGGGTCTGATGATGAAACCCAGCTAGAGGAAGGCAGTAGCGTGAGAGCAGACAGAGGGGATGCTCAAGAAGGACACCAATCTGGCAGTCATGTTCCAGCAGCTGCAGCATACTGCCAGATTGGCTCCAGTGATGAGGAGGGAGGGGATGATGAGGTCACTGACTCCACGTGGGTGCCTAATAGGAGAGAGGAGGAGGAGGAGGATGAGGAGGAGGCACATCTCCAACGAGGCAGGATGCCCTTTGGTGGCCAGCGTAAGGGCAGTACACCGACGGAATCACACCGCAGAGCTCCGCCTGTGCAGGGCGCTGCCTCTGCCCGTCATTCAAAAAGTTCTTTGGTGTGGGCCTTTTTTGAGGCTAGTGCATCAGATCGCACAGCTGCTGTTTGCAACATATGTCTCAAGCGTATATCGCGTGGCCAAAACATCAGCCGCTTGGGTACCACATGCCTGACCAGACATATGTTGACCTGCCATGCAGCTCGTTGGCAAGCCTACCTCAAAGACCCACACCAAAGAACAAAGCGGACCTCTCCTTGCACCGCATCAGCTGGGATCTCCAACCCCACTATAACTTCAGTCCTCTCTGAAACATGCACTGAGAGGAATGAAGGTGTAGAATTAGGTGTGTCACAGCCAAGTACTTGCGGCCACTCTGCTAGCAGTACACCGACGTCCGATTCTAGCAGGCAAATTTCCCTGCCCCAGCTGCTGGACCGTCGAAAGAAGTTCACTCCCAGCCATCCACATGCCCAGCGGTTGAATGCTAGCTTGGCTAAATTGCTAGCGCTTCAACTGCTGCCTTTTCAGTTGGTAGACTCGGCCCCCTTCCGTGAGTTTGTGCAATGTGCGGTTCCTCAGTGGCAGGTTCCCAAACGCCACTTTTTCTCACGGAAGGCTATTCCGGCTCTCTACCGGCATGTGGAAGGCAATGTCTTGGCCTCGCTGGACAAGGCGGTCAGCGGTAAGGTGCATATTACCGCTGACTCATGGTCCAGCAGGCATGGACAGGGACGTTACCTTTCTTTCACGGCCCATTGGGTCACTCTTTTGGCAGCTGGGAAGGATGCAGGACAAGGTGCAGTAGTGTTGGAGGTTGTCCCACCGCCACGCCTCCAAAATGCTACTACTGGTTGTGACACACCTCTCTCCTCCACCCCCTCCTCTTCTTCTTCCTCCATGGCCTCTTCCTGTGGTTTGTCCTATGAACCAGCGGTGCTCCGTAGCCGTTCACGGGGCTACGCAAGTACGCAGGCAAAAAGATGCCATGCCGTGCTTGCGCTGGTGTGTTTGGGGGACAGAAGCCACACTGGGGCAGAGGTCCTGTCTGCTCTGCAGGGCCAGGCCGAGAGGTGGTTGACGCCACGCCAGCTTAAGCCAGGAATGGTGGTTTGCGACAATGGCACCAACCTCCTCTCCGCCCTCCGACAGGGACAACTGACCCATGTGCCCTGTGTGGCTCACGTCCTTAACCTGGTGGTGCAGCGGTTCTTGGGCAGGTACCCGGGCTTACAGGATGTCCTGAGGCAGGCCAGGAAAGTCTGTGTGCATTTCCGCAGATCTTATAATGCCAGTGCTCGCCTGGCTGAGCTGCAAAAGGAGTTGAACCTGCCCAAGAACCGCCTTATATGTGACATGCCCACCAGGTGGAACTCAACGTTGGCCATGCTGCAGCGGCTGCACACGCAGCAGAGGGCCATCAATGAGTACCTGTGCGACTACGGCACCAGGACAGGGTCAGGGGAGCTTGGTTTTTTTTCTCCACGCCAGTGGGGCATGATCAGGGATGCATGCACTGTCCTGGCACCATTTGAGGAGGCCACGGGGATGGTGAGCAGTGACAGTGCATGCATCAGTGACACTGTACCTCTTGTCCACCTGTTGGAGCACACGCTGCGTGGAATAATGGACAGGGCACTTGAGGCAGAACAGAGGCAGGAAGAGGAGGACTTCCTTGCCTCTCAAGGCCCCCTTTACCCAGACAGTGTTCCTTCTGTCCCACCCATCGCACAGGAAGAGGAGGAGGAGGAGGAGGAGGAGGATTGTGTCAGCATGGAGGTGGAGGCTGGCACTCAGCATCATCAGCAGCAGTCTTTTAGGGATGATTTACAGTCCCAAGAAACCAGTGGACTTGTACGTGGCTGGGAGGAGGTGGCTGCGGATCATGTCGTCCTTAGTGACCCAGAGGACTCCGGAGCGAATGCCTCAGCAAACCTACGCTGCATGGCCTCCCTGATCCTGCAAAGTCTGCGGAAGGATCCTCGTATTCTTCGGATCAAGGAGAGGGACCATTACTGGCTGGCCACTCTCCTTGATCCACGGTACAAGGGTAAGGTTGCGGACCTTATGTTACCGTCGCAGAGGGAGCAGAGGATGAGACAACTCCGGGAGGCCTTGCAGAAAGGTCTGTGCAACGCGTTCCCAGAGACTGGGAGGTTACAAACTCCTGGTCCTGGACAACGAGTTGCTGAGGCTTCGGCCAGTCAAAGAAGGAGCGGTGGGGAAGGTGGCCGTCTGACCGATGCGTTCAGACAATTCTTTAGTCCGCAGCCCCAAAGTATGATCGGTTCCAGCAACCATCGCCAGCGTCTGATAAACATGGTGCAGGAATATCTAGGGGCAAGCTCAGACTTGGACACCTTTCCCACCGAAAATCCTCTGGCTTACTGGGTCTTGAGGATGGATCACTGGCCAGAGCTTGCACAGTATGCAATTGAGCTACTGGCCTGTCCTGCATCCAGCGTTCTTTCGGAACGCACATTCAGTGCTGCTGGAGGATTTGTCACGGATCACAGGGTGCGCCTGTCCACCGACTCGGTTGATCGACTGACTTTCATCAAGATGAACCAGTCTTGGATCACCACCAGCTACCACACACCTGATGCTGATATAACAGACTAATTGATTTTAACATGTCACATCCCTTCAAGACTGATGCTGATGCTGAGTGCCTGTGCTGTTATGTTGACTGGCTATCCTCCTCCTCCGAGTCCTCAATGATACGATTGATGATGATAGCTTGGAAGATCATTTTTGTTTATGGGTGCCGCCACCAGTGGCTAAGGCCCAATTTTTCAGCCCCTGTTTTACAGGGGCGTGTAATTACAATTTTTTTAGCAATAATTTGCCATAGGGCTCATTGCTGTGCTCCAAGTACAGTATCTGTGAGGGGTTGGAGTGTTGTGGCACCAGTGCCTAAGGCCCAATTTTTCAGCCCCTGTTTAACAGGGGCGTGTCATTACAATTTTTGAAGCAATACTTTGCAACAGGGCTCATTGCTGTGCTCCAAGTACAGTATCTGTGAGGGGTTGTAGTGTTGTGCCACCAGTGCCTAAGGCCCAATTTTTCAGCCCCTGTTCAACAGGGGCATGCAATTACAATTCTTGATCTAATAATTCACAGCAGGGTCCATTGCTGCACCCACCAAGAGTAACTCTGAGGGCTTACAGTCTTGTGGCAACGCCACCACCACCACCACCACGAAAGGCCCAATTTTTCAGCCCCTGTTCAAAAGGGGCATGTAATTACAATTCTTGATCTAATAATTCACAGCAGGGCCCATTGCTGCACCCACCAAGAGTAACTGTCAGGGCTTACAGTGTTGTGGCACCAGCACCACCATCAAAGCCCCAATTTTTACTACCACTGTTCAACAATTATATGTAATTAAAATTCCTGATATAATAGTTGACAGCAGGGCGTTCCAGCACCAACCAAGAGTAACTGAGTGCTTACAGTGTTGTGCCAACACCAACAACTAAGGGGCCTATTTCTGCAGAGTATATACGGCAGGTCCCTACTTTCAAACATCCAACTTACAAACGACTCCTACTTGCAAACGAAAGAAGACAACAGGAAGTGAGAGGAAATCTACCCCTAGAAAGGAAAATTCTCTCCTGTAAGAATAAATATGGGAGAAAGGGGTCTCATCTGTACTGATGCTTTATCAGCAATCCTTGTTTCAAGAAAAACACCACATTTCAAAAACAGTTGTCATTGGGACGGAAAGTGAGGTGAAATGTTCTGAACAGGGGCACAGACAGCAAAACAAATGTTACAGGGGTGATAACCCTTACCTATGTTTCCCAAAAAGTTTAAAAATAGATTTTTGGGCTGGAGCTACACTTCAACAATGTACCTGTTCAAAATTACAAACACATTCTACATAAGAACAAACCTACAGTCCCTGTCTTGTATGCACCGCCTGTATACGGCTGTTCAGAGTATATAGGGCCTTTTTTATTTTATGTGCGGGGTTCCCCTTAATATCCATACAAGACCCAAAGGGGCTGGTAATGGGCTGGGGTAGAGGGGGGGTCATGGGGTAGCTATGCCATTTTTCTTAAAGAATTTCATCCATATTACCGGGACCAGACATTACATTAAAGCCGCAAGCAGTTTTAAATGGCTTTTTTTTCCTTTAGAAGTGTCATTTTGTGCAGGGACAGTTCTAAACACGGGAAACACGTGGCACTTCACAGGCATACTTTAGACACCCCCCAGGTACGATATTTAAAGGAATATTTGACTTTTTTTTTTTCACTTTATGCATCATTAAAATGACTGCTCCCGAAAAACGACCGTTTTTAAAACTTCTTTTTGCATTGATACATGTCCCCTGGTGCACAACCCGGGTTCCCAAACCCTATTTATGACAATAACATGCATAATAGTTGTTATAATTAGCACTTTAGAATTCGAACGTTCGCATCCATTGTATTTAATAGGGTTCTAATGTTCGTTCGAACTTTTGGTCCGTTCGCGGGTTCTGGTGCGAACCGAACCCGGGGGTGTTCGGCTCATCACTAGTTGGGAAGCCTAAAATAATAAATGCAGAGGCCGGGCGTGAAGTCATAACATCGCGCCCGGCCTCTGAATGATCATAGAGACTCCGGCGACCATCTGGTCCACCGGAAATCTCTGTGATCACCATCCGGGGCCGGCGGATCTGTTCTCCAACTCATGGATTGCAGCGGTGAGTCGGTAGAAGCACCGGAGGGTGGCGGGAGGGGGGGACGTCCCTTCTCGCCGCCCATAAGAACGATCAAGCGGTGGAACAGCCGCTATGATCATTCTTACGGTGCACGGAATCGCCGGCTCTAAAAGACGATATCTGAATGATGCCTGTAGCTGCTGGCATCATTCAGATATCCCCACTGAAAGTCAAAGACATCCATGGACGTCCGTCCGGTGGGAAGTGGTTAATCAGTAGAGAAAAAGACTGGTGAAACTGAAGTGGGTTGAAAATAGGTGGCATAGGAAATCAACGACAGTACAGCAGGACTGAAGTTGGTATGAGCTTATGATCTGGGACTGAACTTTTTCTGTTCATGGAAACTGAACGTCAAGAATAATAGCGGTATTAGTACCAATATTATTGTTTAATACTGTATTGCTTTTAGGTCCTCCATTCATATTAGGTCCTGCTATTATCTTGTTAAGAAGGAATAAAATAAATTTATTATGATTTACAACATATAATTGTCTGCAGAAAAATGACTCAATATTGAGATATTAATTTAAGCATATACATGTAGCCAGTGGGATTACTTTCTTCTTAAAAAATGCTTTTTCTCTAATGTAAATAAGGTTTTAGTGGTTTTTCCTTCTGACATTTTTAAAAATGAGACCCATAATGACAGCATACATGGACAGAATGGGTCAATAAGTGTTTGGATTTTCTATGTCGCTAGCAATATTTAATGAGATAACAAACAGGGTAAGGGGACTTTGAACAATCCCTGTATGTGGAACAGCTGCAAGAACACACTGGGGTTGATTTACTAAAGGCAAACCGACAGTGAACTCTGCAAGTGCAGTTGCTCCAGAGCTTAGTAAATGAGGTGAAACTTCACTTTGCAAAGAATACCCAATCACGTGTAAAGAAGATAAAAAACAAACAAAAAAAAAGCAGCATTTTTTCTTGCACGTGATTGGATGATGGAATTCAGCAGAGCTTCTGCTCATTTACTAAGCTCTGGAGCAACTGCTATTGCAGAGTGCAACTGCACTTTGCAAAGTTCACAGTCTATTTGCCTTTAGTAAATCAGCCCAAAAGTCTGAAAGCCACCTGATAACAGGTTTTGCAAAGATAATTATACAGAATATTTTTTCCCAGGTTTTTTCCTTTCTTAGGAATACAATTTATATCTACCAAATTTTTAACTTTTCTATACCCAATCCAGTGGTGGCTTGTCCATTAGGGGCACATTATTCATGCATCCGGCCCGCTAATCTACACGCATGGATTCACATTTTTTTTTTCTAAGCACATGATTAGAGCCAGAAGCTCTAACAGGCTTCAAAAAAGGGTGGGCTCAGGGCGCAGAGCACTGCAGGGCGGGCCACTGAACCAGGCCTTTATAGTTATATTTATATTCCTAAGCTCATTTATGTTGCAAAATGTATTTATTACGTGTGAATTCCATCTAAAACAACTTACAATTTCTCCTTTTGACAGCTAATTCAAGGCAGCAGGGGAATGTCCGTTGTCACTTTGAACAGAAGTTCCTGTGGGATAGTTAGGTAACTATCAACTTAGGTTGGACTTAATGGACTTGAGTCTTCTTTCAACCTCACCTACTATGTAATTATTTAACATGCCCCCATTGTTTTATTCAGAATCCTTCCTCACATCAATGCATGTATTATGATTCCGGAGCCAGCAGGCTTGGCAGAAAGCAATTCTTGAAAAGAAACTGAGGCAAGGAAAATAATTAACATGGGGATTCATTAAAAAAATTGTTTAGCTGCATTACATGACATTTACTAGACAGCTACTGTTCAGTTTTAACCACTTGCCTGCCGGGCACTTTTACCCCCTTCCTGACCAAGCCAGTTTTCAGCTTTCAATGCTCTCACACTTTGAATGACAATTACCCAGTCATGCAACACTGTACACAAATTTAATTTTTAGAATTTGTTGAGACAGATAGAGCTTTCTTTTTGTGGTATTTAATCACCACTGGGTTTTTTTTTTTTTTTGCTAAACAAATGAAAAAATACCAAAAATGTTGAAAAAAACGTTTTTCTTAGTTTCTATCATAAAATTTAGCAAATAATTAATGTTCGGCCTTTTTACCCCGATCTGTGATCAGAGAGCGTGCCTGATGCGCACCGCAGGAGGTGCATGGGGGGCGGGGTCCTGAGAGAACATCTACTTTCGGCTATAGTGTGGTTGGCAAGTGGTTACCCACCTCCTGGTCTATTGTAATAATACAGCTGGGTGGGAGCATTTCTATCCTGGGTGGAGGTCATATGACTTCCTCCCATTCGTGTGCCTTGTGCATGCCCTAGACACAGAGGAGCCCTGGTATCATGTGACCAATCACAATGGCTTTAATTCATAGCCATTGTGCACTACTGTGATGATCTCTGTGATTGATCACATGATTCTGGGCCAATAACAGCAGAGCTGTACCATGTGATAGCTGTGGCCAATCACGGCTATCACAATTGTACTCAATGGCACATGAATGGATGCCATTGACAGTTTCACAGTATAAAATTGATTGCTTTTACAGTGATCATCACTGTAATAAGCAATTATATTGTGTAAAAAAAATCCTAATTACCTCTTGCACTATGGTGACACTGTACTCATCTGGTGACAGTTTGTGTAAAAAAATGTTAAGAAAATTGAATTTTTTTTTTTTTTTTCTTACATGCTGTCACCAGTCAGTGTCCCTGATCACCATCACACTATCATATGGTGATGCTGTATTGCTCTGGTGGCAGTATACAAAAAAAAATTGTGAAAAAAAACGTATTTTATTTAAAAAAATTGTGACAAAAAATTACAACTTCAAAAAACTCACCCTGCCTCTTGCTAAATACCTTGGGGTGTCTACTGTCTAAAAGGGGGTTATTTTGGATGTATTTGTACTGTCCTGGCATTTTAGGGCCTCAAGAAACTTATAACTTTCACACAGAGTAAATAGGATACACTGATTTGGGTTATTTTTTACCCCAAAAATGTAGCAGAATACATGTTGGCCTAAATTTATAAAGAAAGATTATTTATTTGCAAAATTTTACAACAGAAACTTAGAAAATTGTGTTCTTTTAAAAAAAAATCTTGGTATTTTTAGGTTTATGCAGAAAATAAAAATAAATAAAAAACCCAGTGGTGATATAAAAAAACAAAAAAAAACCACCAAAACAAAGCTCTGTGTGTCTTAAAAACATTATAGGAAGTGCGCATGCGCGGGGCTCAGGAAATCGCCGCCTGAGCCGTGAGCTCCGCTCCAGCCTCTCACAGCGGCGCCTACAACAGCGCACATGGCGATTCTAACTACGCCAAAAAACCACAGCTGACCACCGGGACACCAGGGAACACCCCCATATAAACAGAATCTAAATCTTAGAGGTATTGGGGCCGGAATTCCAGTTTTAAATGTCGGCCCAAAAATCCAAAATGGCCTCCGCGCCTCAGCACTCAGCCTCTAATACAAATTCCCTCACAGAGCAAACGCAGGCTCATTCTACAGCATCTACCTTCTCCTCAGGACCCCAGGAGGGAATTACTCAGGTACTTAAAACTTCTCCAACCACACCTGAGACCCCCAATAGCCGCCATTGACAGACTTTACCCCTCCTTTCATGGGGCATAATACTGCTATTCAGGCCATTCCTGTTACCTCAGGAGCACCTCATAGAGATGAGTCCTATCAAATGGCAGATTTATTCCAAAAATTTTTGGACCTCCTGAACAAGGGACCAGCACAAACGGCTGCCAAAATTACTAGAGATCTGAAAGCTGACTTTAACAACCTGGGCTCCAGAATTGACTCAATTGAAAATAAAATGGAAGAAACTATTGCTGCTTCTAACCAAAATAGGAAACAGATTCACACAGTTCAAGAACAATTGGATCTTGCCTTATCTAGAATCGATGAACTTGAAAATAGGTCCCACAGATATAATATCAGGATCAGGGGACTCCCAGAAATGGTTCTAGATATCCCCACGGCAGCCCAGGACTTACTCAGAACCATACTTCCTAATGCCCCCCTCAACCGCCTGGAACTAGACAGGGCCCACAGAGCCCTAGGACCTCCAAGGAAGGATGGAAAACCCAGGGACATTATTATTAAGCCCCATTTATATTCAGTGAAGGAAGAGGCTATGAAGCAGTCTAGATCCTCCCAGCAAGTGACATACCAAGGCCACCCAATACAATTATTTGTGGATCTGTCTTCATCTACAATTCAGCGCAGGAGGGCACTGAAACCATTACTATTAATCCTGACAAAAAAGGAAATTAAGCACAGATGGGCTTTCCCATTTGCGGTCAAGTTCACTGATAACGGTAGACCTTATTCTTTTTCCAACTTCTAAGATGGCGAACGTTTGCTACTACAGCTAAAGTGATTCTCCCATGAAGCAGACATGGACACTTCTCTAACCAGTTCTGGATCTACCAAAAGACCCATTCCAACAAGTCCACAATCTCCTCAGTGGAACAAAGTAAAAGAAAATCAAGGACAATGGTCCCACCTGATTGAGTAGTATTTCCTACTTATCCACCTTAATTTTACCTTGGACCTAGAGTCCAAGCTCTTTCCCCTCGGGGAAGTTTGTTTGGTGTTCTCCCCCTTTTTCACTCAACATGCCCCCCAGGACTATTTTATGATTCTCCGTTGTGGTGATAGTTCATTGTTCACATTCATAAAACGGTTTTGTTGATCTTTCTAGACTTCTAGAGTTCCTGAACAAACTACATTTTTCGAGAGACTTTAGTCCCATGACTTTGATGGAAATTCTCCAGATCAACTTTACACAGCTAACAGTAAAGAAACAATGAAAGGATTGTTTGTTTATTGCAAGGACCTTTTAATCCTTCCACACTAAAAGATTTGAGACACCTAGTGTCTCTCCCTACCCTTACACTAGGGGGCTTCTCAATGCGTACAGTTTAAAGAATACTAAGCTGTGTTGCTCATTGAACTTTATCTTTTTTCTTACGGCGCCCTGTGAGGGGCTGGTACACATGTGCCTCTACCTATCCCTTGGAAACCAGTAGGTCTCTGAGGAATAGGTTGTCTGCACCCTTTGGGTCAGACACTACTTCTACTTGTTGTAAGGCTCCGGGGGGTCATCTCCACCTCCGGACCCTGGTTTATATGTTAGGAGACTTTTTCTTCTTTTTCATCCTCTTTTTTTTTCTTTTCCCTTTTTCTCTCCTCCCATTTTTTATACATGCCTAACTTATTTATACATTACAGATCTTTGAATTTCGGGCTCAACTTGAACTTGGTGCAACTTACTTTCCTGCTGAGGAAGATACTGAGATTAAAAAAATTATAAAAATTTAATTTGTGTACCATTTTAAGTGTGATGCTGAAATCTGAAAATTGTTCTGGGCAGGAAGGGGGTGGAAGGAATTGTGCACGTGTCTGGTATTGAAGTGGTTAAAATAGAACTGTGGCCATGCAATGAACTTTTAAATGTTTACATATACCTAAGAAGCAGCAAATAAGCTTTAACATGTTCTCTGGCATCTGTAGCTGCAGAGACAACGGAGCATTTTATCCTCAGAGTTCACAGCAGAAGTACTGAAGTTCTTCATGTCAAGTCTTAGTAATTAGCTCTTCCCCTCCCAAAGTACCTGCATTTGCATTATAAATTAGAAAACTGTCAGGCTGCCAGTCGGGGGCTGTTCCTTCTGTGAGGCACGTTGGCTGCCTCAAGTGATCCTCAGCGGAGGAACTGTGAGAGCAGCACTAACACCAGGGTACCCACAAGGACTCTCCAGACCCAGTAATGCTCAGTAAGAAGTGAGTTTGGTAAAACTATATTGAGCCCTAGCTCAACCTGTCATGTTCAGTTAAAAGTGCAGGCTCAGCATCACTGCCTGTATTACCAGTGCCTGAGATGACCAATTTTGCTGAAAGGGAAAGGAGGGGTCAAAAACATCTGCCTAAGGCAGCATAATGCTGCCAAGACATTGCTGGGATGGGGAGAGCTAAGTCGCTAAAATGAGTAAGTGTTTCTGCTATAAGTTTTAAGGATGAATTACTCCACTGTTTCGGCAGCTACAAAGGTTATACAAGTGGAACCTTGGATTACGAGCATAATCCGTTCCAGGAGAATGCTTGTTATCCAAAGCACTTGCATATCAAAGCGAGTTTTCCCATAGAAGTCAATGGAAACGAAAATAATTAGTTCCACATTAACTTCTATGGCATGCAATACCGCATATGGCCAGAGGTGGGGGGCGCCGGAGAGACTCGGACATACTCGGAGACCGTTTGGCTGCATTGGGAAACCCTCGGAAAGGCTCGGATACACTCGAAACTGAGTATTTCCGAGTGTTTCCGAAAGGCTTCCGGCGCCCCCGCACCTCTGGCCAAATGCGGTACTGCACACCGCAGTGGCTTGAATCCTACTCGATTTGCGAGACAACACTCGTAAACCAAGTATGAATTTAAAAAAAATAATTGCTCGTATTGCAAAACGCTCGTTAACCCCGTTACTCGCAATCCGAGGTTCCACTGTAGCTTTAAACTGCAAATAGAAATAGAAGAATCCGCGCTGTGGCGTGATAAACAGATTGTGCGGCTGCTCTCACATTCAGGTAGTATAAATAACCCACATAGATAAAAAACAGATGATGTGTAGCACCACTTTAAGAAATACTCAATAGTGCAGTTCACATTAAATAAACCAATGTGCAAAAAATCGATCAGCGTATTAAGTAAAACAGATAAAAAAACAAAATCCCAATTAGCTGTATAAAGTCCAAAGTGATAAGAAGATGCCAAACCTTCACACGTGAAAGTATTCTTCTGAGAGTGTGTTCCAAGGCCAATCACCATCTCCCTATATAGTTAGCACTCACCGGAACAGATGGCTGCCATTACAACAGCATACTGGCATACCCCACTTTTAAGAACACAATGGGGTTTATTTACTAAAGCTGGAAAGCGCAAAATCAGGCTTACTTCTGCATAATAACCAATGAGCTTCCAGGTTTTATTACCAAATAGGGATGAGCTTCGTGTTCGAGTCGAACATACGTTCGACTCGAACATCGGCTGTTCGATCGTTCGACGAAGATCGAACGATTTGGGCCGTTCGCGCCAAATTCGAGTGACGCGAACGGCCCACAATGCACTACGCCATCGCAGTGTCATCCAGGCGCTGTGATTGGCCAAGCATGCACTGTGACCCCGCATGCTTGGCCAATCACAGCGCCGGCAGCGAGGAGAGCAATGATTGGCCACAGGCAGGATGCCTGTGGCCAATTATTGCTGAGGGTGTTTAGTACACGCCCCACACTATAAAAGGCCGCCAGCATGGCGGCCTAGTGTAGTGTGTTCCGGAGCAGGGATAGAGCAGCATAGGCAGGGACAGTGACTGTTATTTCTTTCTTGCTTAACCTGGATTCCTTTAGTTTAGGGAAAGAGAAGGATAGGTAGGGAGAGTGTCAGTGTGTTTTGTGCTTGTGCTATAGTGTGCTTAAAAAAAACATTTATTCTAGGGACAGAAAACTGTAGGTAGGGACAGTGTCAGTTTCTTTCACTCTGCAAGTCCTTGTTTCCAGGGACCTGGAAGGACAGTGAGTGAATTGTCCTTGTGCTATATTGTGCTTAAAAAAACATTTATTCTAGGGACAGAAAACTGTAGGTAGGGAGAGTGTCAGTTTCTTTCACTCTGCAAGTCCTTGTTTCCAGGGACCTGTAAGGACAGTGAGTGAATTGTCCTTGTGCTATATTGTGATTAAAAAAAACATTTTTTCTAGGGACAGAAAACTGTAGGTAGGGAGAGTGTTTTTTTTCTTTCACTCTGCAAGTCCTTGTTTCCAGGTACCTGGAAGGACAGTGAGTGAATTGTCCTTGTGCTATATTGTGCTTAAAAAAAAACATTTTTTCTAGGGACAGAAAACTGTAGGTAGGGAGAGTGTTTTTTTTTTTCACTCTGCAAGTCCTTGTTTCCAGGGACCTGTAAGGACAGTGAGTGAATTGTCCTTGTGCTATATTGTGCTTAAAAAAAACATTTATTCTAGGGACAGAAAACTGTAGGTAGGGAGAGTGTCAGTTTATTTCACTCTGCAAGTCCTTGTTTCCAGGGACCTGTAAGGACAGTGAGTGAATTGTCCTTGTGCTATATTGTGATTAAAAAAAACATTTTTTCTAGGGACAGAAAACTGTAGGTAGGGAGAGTGTTTTTTTTCTTTCACTCTGCAAGTCCTTGTTTCCAGGGACCTGTAAGGACAGTGAGTGAATTGTCCTTGTGCTATATTGTGATTAAAAAAAACATTTTTTCTAGGGACAGAAAACTGTAGGTAGGGAGAGTGTTTTTTTTCTTTCACTCTGCAAGTCCTTGTTTCCAGGGACCTGGAAGGACAGTGAGTGAATTGTCCTTGTGCTATATTGTGCTTAAAAAAACATTTATTCTAGGGACAGAAAACTGTAGGTAGGGAGAGTGTCAGTTTATTTCACTCTGCAAGTCCTTGTTTCCAGGGACCTGTAAGGACAGTGAGTGAATTGTCCTTGTGCTATATTGTGATTAAAAAAAACATTTTTTCTAGGGACAGAAAACTGTAGGTAGGGAGAGTGTTTTTTTTCTTTCACTCTGCAAGTCCTTGTTTCCAGGGACCTGGAAGGACAGTGAGTGAATTGTCCTTGTGCTATATTGTGCTTAAAAAAAACATTTATTCTAGGGACAGAAAACTGTAGGTAGGGAGAGTGTCAGTTTATTTCACTCTGCAAGTCCTTGTTTCCAGGGACCTGTAAGGACAGTGAGTGAATTGTTCTTGTGCTATATTGTGATTAAAAAAAACATTTTTTCTAGGGACAGAAAACTGTAGGTAGGGAGAGTGTCAGTTTATTTCACTCTGCAAGTCCTTGTTTCCAGGGACCTGTAAGGACAGTGAGTGAATTGTCCTTGTGCTATATTGTGATTAAAAAAAACATTTTTTCTAGGGACAGAAAACTGTAGGTAGGGAGAGTGTTTTTTTTCTTTCACTCTGCAAGTCCTTGTTTCCAGGGACCTGGAAGGACAGTGAGTGAATTGTCCTTGTGCTATATTGTGCTTAAAAAAACATTTATTCTAGGGACAGAAAACTGTAGGTAGGGAGAGTGTCAGTTTATTTCACTCTGCAAGTCCTTGTTTCCAGGGACCTGTAAGGACAGTGAGTGAATTGTCCTTGTGCTATATTGTGATTAAAAAAAACATTTTTTCTAGGGACAGAAAACTGTAGGTAGGGAGAGTGTTTTTTTTCTTTCACTCTGCAAGTCCTTGTTTCCAGGGACCTGGAAGGACAGTGAGTGAATTGTCCTTGTGCTATATTGTGATTAAAAAAAACATTTTTTCTAGGGACAGAAAACTGTAGGTAGGGAGAGTGTTTTTTTTCTTTCACTCTGCAAGTCCTTGTTTCCAGGGACCTGGAAGGACAGTGAGTGAATTGTCCTTGTGCTATATTGTGCTTAAAAAAAACATTTATTCTAGGGACAGAAAACTGTAGGTAGGGAGAGTGTCAGTTTATTTCACTCTGCAAGTCCTTGTTTCCAGGGACCTGTAAGGACAGTGAGTGAATTGTCCTTGTGCTATATTGTGATTAAAAAAATCATTTTTTCTAGGGACAGAAAACTGTAGGTAGGGAGAGTGTTTTTTTTCTTTCACTCTGCAAGTCCTTGTTTCCAGGGACCTGGAAGGACAGTGAGTGAATTGTCCTTGTGCTATATTGTGCTTAAAAAAAACATTTATTCTAGGGACAGAAAACTGTAGGTAGGGAGAGTGTCAGTTTATTTCACTCTGCAAGTCCTTGTTTCCAGGGACCTGTAAGGACAGTGAGTGAATTGTTCTTGTGCTATATTGTGATTAAAAAAAACATTTTTTCTAGGGACAGAAAACTGTAGGTAGGGAGAGTGTCAGTTTATTTCACTCTGCAAGTCCTTGTTTCCAGGGACCTGTAAGGACAGTGAGTGAATTGTTCTTGTGCTATATTGTGATTAAAAAAAACATTTTTTCTAGGGACAGAAAACTGTAGGTAGGGAGAGTGTCAGTTTATTTCACTCTGCAAGTCCTTGTTTCCAGGGACCTGTAAGGACAGTGAGTGAATTGTCCTTGTGCTATATTGTGATTAAAAAAAAAAAATTTTTTTCTAGGGACAGAAAACTGTAGGTAGGGAGAGTGTTTTTTTTCTTTCACTCTGCAAGTCCTTGTTTCCAGGGACCTGTAAGGACAGTGAGTGAATTGTCCTTGTGCTATATTGTGATTAAAAAAAACATTTTTTCTAGGGACAGAAAACTGTAGGTAGGGAGAGTGTTTTTTTTCTTTCACTCTGCAAGTCCTTGTTTCCAGGGACCTGGAAGGACAGTGAGTGAATTGTCCTTGTGCTATATTGTGCTTAAAAAAAACATTTATTCTAGGGACAGAAAACTGTAGGTAGGGAGAGTGTCAGTTTATTTCACTCTGCAAGTCCTTGTTTCCAGGGACCTGGAAGGACAGTGAGTGAATTGTCCTTGTGCTATATTGTGATTAAAAAAAACATTTTTTCTAGGGACAGAAAACTGTAGGTAGGGAGAGTGTTTTTTTTCTTTCACTCTGCAAGTCCTTGTTTCCAGGGACCTGTAAGGACAGTGAGTGAATTGTCCTTGTGCTATATTGTGCTTAAAAAAAACATTTATTCTAGGGACAGAAAACTGTAGGTAGGGAGAGTGTCAGTTTCTTTCACTGTGAAAGTCCTTGTTTCAAGGGACAGAGAAGGACACCTGAAGGTAGCCCTTATTGCTTTTTTCCCATCTCCCTGCAGGCCATCTATTAGAATGTCTGGAAGGCAAACAAGGAGAGGCAGACAGTCAGGAGGCAATAAAAGAGGGCAAGCAGGCTCTGTGTCTGGGGGCAACAGTGCTGGTCGTGGACGCGGTGCATTGTCATCAGCACATGGCCATGGGACACGCTTGTCCTTCTTTTCGGCAGCTGGACATGTTGAGCCACATCATGCCGAAGACTTGGTAGAGTGGATGACCAAGCCCTCCTCCTCCTCCTCATCCTCTCTCACCCAGGCTCAGGGTACTGGAAAAGCAGCTGCCAAAGCGTCGTCTTCCCTGGTATCAATGTCAGACAAATCATCAGTCACTCCTTCCCTAGACCCACCATGTCCTCCTCCTGAGGAGTCCCCCGAACTGTTTCAGCACAGTGTTGGGTACATGCTCCAGGAGGATGCCCAGCGTTTCGAAGGGTCTGATGATGAAACCCAGCTAGAGGAAGGCAGTAGCGTGAGAGCAGACAGAGGGGATGCTCAAGAAGGACACCAATCTGGCAGTCATGTTCCAGCAGCTGCAGCATACTGCCAGATTGGCTCCAGTGATGAGGAGGGAGGGGATGATGAGGTCACTGACTCCACGTGGGTGCCTAATAGGAGAGAGGAGGAGGAGGAGGATGAGGAGGAGGCACATCTCCAACGAGGCAGGATGCCCTTTGGTGGCCAGCGTAAGGGCAGTACACCGACGGAATCACACCGCAGAGCTCCGCCTGTGCAGGGCGCTGCCTCTGCCCGTCATTCAAAAAGTTCTTTGGTGTGGGCCTTTTTTGAGGCTAGTGCATCAGATCGCACAGCTGCTGTTTGCAACATATGTCTCAAGCGTATATCGCGTGGCCAAAACATCAGCCGCTTGGGTACCACATGCCTGACCAGACATATGTTGACCTGCCATGCAGCTCGTTGGCAAGCCTACCTCAAAGACCCACACCAAAGAACAAAGCGGACCTCTCCTTGCACCGCATCAGCTGGGATCTCCAACCCCACTATAACTTCAGTCCTCTCTGAAACATGCACTGAGAGGAATGAAGGTGTAGAATTAGGTGTGTCACAGCCAAGTACTTGCGGCCACTCTGCTAGCAGTACACCGACGTCCGATTCTAGCAGGCAAATTTCCCTGCCCCAGCTGCTGGACCGTCGAAAGAAGTTCACTCCCAGCCATCCACATGCCCAGCGGTTGAATGCTAGCTTGGCTAAATTGCTAGCGCTTCAACTGCTGCCTTTTCAGTTGGTAGACTCGGCCCCCTTCCGTGAGTTTGTGCAATGTGCGGTTCCTCAGTGGCAGGTTCCCAAACGCCACTTTTTCTCACGGAAGGCTATTCCGGCTCTCTACCGGCATGTGGAAGGCAATGTCTTGGCCTCGCTGGACAGGGCGGTCAGCGGTAAGGTGCATATTACCGCTGACTCATGGTCCAGCAGGCATGGACAGGGACGTTACCTTTCTTTCATGGCCCATTGGGTCACTCTTTTGGCAGCTGGGAAGGATGCAGGACAAGGTGCAGTAGTGTTGGAGGTTGTCCCACCGCCACGCCTCCAAAATGCTACTACTGGTTGTGACACACCTCTCTCCTCCACCCCCTCCTCTTCTTCTTCCTCCATGGCCTCTTTCTGTGGTTTGTCCTATGAACCAGCGGTGCTCCGTAGCCGTTCACGGGGCTACGCAAGTACGCAGGCAAAAAGATGCCATGCCGTGCTTGCGCTGGTGTGTTTGGGGGACAGAAGCCACACTGGGGCAGAGGTCCTGTCTGCTCTGCAGGGCCAGGCCGAGAGGTGGTTGACGCCACGCCAGCTTAAGCCAGGAATGGTGGTTTGCGACAATGGCACCAACCTCCTCTCCGCCCTCCGACAGGGACAACTGACCCATGTGCCCTGTGTGGCTCACGTCCTTAACCTGGTGGTGCAGCGGTTCTTGGGCAGGTACCCGGGCTTACAGGATGTCCTGAGGCAGGCCAGAAAAGTCTGTGTGCATTTCCGCAGATCTTATAATGCCAGTGCTCGCCTGGCTGAGCTGCAAAAGGAGTTGAACCTGCCCAAGAACCGCCTTATATGTGACATGCCCACCAGGTGGAACTCAACGTTGGCCATGCTGCAGCGGCTGCACACGCAGCAGAGGGCCATCAATGAGTACCTGTGCGACTACGGCACCAGGACAGGGTCAGGGGAGCTTGGTTTTTTTTCTCCACGCCAGTGGGGCATGATCAGGGATGCATGCACTGTCCTGGCACCATTTGAGGAGGCCACGAGGATGGTGAGCAGTGACAGTGCATGCATCAGTGACACTGTACCTCTTGTCCACCTGTTGGAGCACACGCTGCGTGGAATAATGGACAGGGCACTTGAGGCAGAACAGAGGCAGGAAGAGGAGGACTTCCTTGCCTCTCAAGGCCCCCTTTACCCAGACAGTGTTCCTTCTGTCCCACCCATCGCACAGGAAGAGGAGGAGGAGGAGGAGGAGGAGGATTGTGTCAGCATGGAGGTGGAGGCTGGCACTCAGCATCATCAGCAGCAGTCTTTTAGGGATGATTTACAGTCCCAAGAAACCAGTGGACTTGTACGTGGCTGGGAGGAGGTGGCTGCGGATCATGTCGTCCTTAGTGACCCAGAGGACTCCGGAGCGAATGCCTCAGCAAACCTACGCTGCATGGCCTCCCTGATCCTGCAAAGTCTGCGGAAGGATCCTCGTATTCTTCGGATCAAGGAGAGGGACCATTACTGGCTGGCCACTCTCCTTGATCCACGGTACAAGGGTAAGGTTGCGGACCTTATGTTACCGTCGCAGAGGGAGCAGAGGATGAGACAACTCCAGGAGGCCTTGCAGAAAGGTCTGTGCAACGCGTTCCCAGAGACTGGGAGGTTACAAACTCCTGGTCCTGGACAACGAGTTGCTGAGGCTTCGGCCAGTCAAAGAAGGAGCTGTGGGGAAGGTGGCCGTCTGACCGATGCGTTCAGACAATTCTTTAGTCCGCAGCCCCAAAGTATGATCGGTTCCAGCAACCATCGCCAGCGTCTGATAAACATGGTGCAGGAATATCTAGGGGCAAGGTCAGACTTGGACACCTTTCCCACCGAAAATCCTCTGGCTTACTGGGTCTTGAGGATGGATCACTGGCCAGAGCTTGCACAGTATGCAATTGAGCTACTGGCCTGTCCTGCATCCAGCGTTCTTTCGGAACGCACATTCAGTGCTGCTGGAGGATTTGTCACGGATCACAGGGTGCGCCTGTCCACCGACTCGGTTGATCGACTGACTTTCATCAAGATGAACCAGTCTTGGATCACCACCAGCTACCACACACCTGATGCTGATATAACAGACTAATTGATTTTAACATGTCACATCCCTTCAAGACTGATGCTGATGCTGAGTGCCTGTGCTGTTATGTTGACTGGCTATCCTCCTCCTCCGAGTCCTCAATGATACGATTGATGATGATAGCTTGGAAGATCATTTTTGTTTATGGGTGCCGCCACCAGTGGCTAAGGCCCAATTTTTCAGCCCCTGTTTTACAGGGGCGTGTAATTACAATTTTTTTAGCAATAATTTGCCATAGGGCTCATTGCTGTGCTCCAAGTACAGTATCTGTGAGGGGTTGGAGTGTTGTGGCACCAGTGCCTAAGGCCCAATTTTTCAGCCCCTGTTTAACAGGGGCGTGTCATTACAATTTTTGAAGCAATACTTTGCAACAGGGCTCATTGCTGTGCTCCAAGTACAGTATCTGTGAGGGGTTGTAGTGTTGTGCCACCAGTGCCTAAGGCCCAATTTTTCAGCCCCTGTTCAACAGGGGCATGCAATTACAATTCTTGATCTAATAATTCACAGCAGGGTCCATTGCTGCACCCACCAAGAGTAACTCTGAGGGCTTACAGTCTTGTGGCAACGCCACCACCACCACCACCACGAAAGGCCCAATTTTTCAGCCCCTGTTCAAAAGGGGCATGTAATTACAATTCTTGATCTAATAATTCACAGCAGGGCCCATTGCTGCACCCACCAAGAGTAACTGTCAGGGCTTACAGTGTTGTGGCACCAGCACCACCATCAAAGCCCCAATTTTTACTACCACTGTTCAACAATTATATGTAATTAAAATTCCTGATATAATAGTTGACAGCAGGGCGTTCCAGCACCAACCAAGAGTAACTGAGTGCTTACAGTGTTGTGCCAACACCAACAACTAAGGGGCCTATTTCTGCAGAGTATATACGGCAGGTCCCTACTTTCAAACATCCAACTTACAAACGACTCCTACTTGCAAACGAAAGAAGACAACAGGAAGTGAGAGGAAATCTACCCCTAGAAAGGAAAATTCTCTCCTGTAAGAATAAATATGGGAGAAAGGGGTCTCATCTGTACTGATGCTTTATCAGCAATCCTTGTTTCAAGAAAAACACCACATTTCAAAAACAGTTGTCATTGGGACGGAAAGTGAGGTGAAATGTTCTGAACAGGGGCACAGACAGCAAAACAAATGTTACAGGGGTGATAACCCTTACCTATGTTTCCCAAAAAGTTTAAAAATAGATTTTTGGGCTGGAGCTACACTTCAACAATGTACCTGTTCAAAATTACAAACACATTCTACATAAGAACAAACCTACAGTCCCTGTCTTGTATGCACCGCCTGTATACGGCTGTTCAGAGTATATAGGGCCTTTTTTATTTTATGTGCGGGGTTCCCCTTAATATCCATACAAGACCCAAAGGGGCTGGTAATGGGCTGGGGTAGAGGGGGGGTCATGGGGTAGCTATGCCATTTTTCTTAAAGAATTTCATCCATATTACCGGGACCAGACATTACATTAAAGCCGCAAGCAGTTTTAAATGGCTTTTTTTTCCTTTAGAAGTGTCATTTTGTGCAGGGACAGTTCTAAACACGGGAAACACGTGGCACTTCACAGGCATACTTTAGACACCCCCCAGGTACGATATTTAAAGGAATATTTGACTTTTTTTTTTTCACTTTATGCATCATTAAAATGACTGCTCCCGAAAAACGACCGTTTTTAAAACTTCTTTTTGCATTGATACATGTCCCCTGGTGCACAACCCGGGTTCCCAAACCCTATTTATGACAATAACATGCATAATAGTTGTTATAATTAGCACTTTAGAATTCGAACGTTCGCATCCATTGTATTTAATAGGGTTCTAATGTTCGTTCGAACTTTCGGTCCGTTCGCGGGTTCTGGTGCGAACCGAACCCGGGGGTGTTCGGCTCATCACTATTACCAAAGCTTAATTGAATAAGCTGGAGTTAGAAACTAATTGGTTTCTATGCAGAAGTGAGCCTGATTTTGCGCTTTAGTAAATAAACCCCATTGTGTACTTAAAAGTGGGGTGTGCCTGTATGCACCCACAACATGTGTTAAAACATCCACAGTGTGTATATAAAACTCTCTACATAATTGCATCAGGTGGAACCTCTCAATAGGATGTAGCCAAGATGTATCTGGGATAAATAAAGCTCACCAGGAGCCAAAAGATAATCTGTAATAGTGCAGTATTTTAATAGGAAAATTGATTTATGACACAATCATAAATGAAAGAGCAAGAACACTTCCATAAACAGCCACTGCTGACCCGGGATCGCTCAGTGGCATAACATCAGCGGAAGAAACTGTCCTGACGTATTTTGTCCAATAGGACGTTATAAAAGGGTCCTAATACAGCTATAAACTGGTCAATGTAACATCAAACATTCTGTGTTCCCTCTAGTTGCCTGATTATGCATAATCCTTTTTGATAGAATATGTTATAATTATTTCACACTAATTGTTTAGAGAGTCTGCTCTCTTTTCCTCTATGTGACTAATGATGGCAGAAAGACTTTTTATCTGTTCTATTGCAGAGTGCAGGTCAGTAAGCAGTCCTAAATCTGTAGCTCTCCTCCACTTCTATATTGAACCTATGAAGGAGATTTACTAAATCTGGTGCACACAGAATCTGGTGCAGTTGTGCATAATAACCAATCAGCTTCTGGGTTTTATTGGCAATACTTAATTGAACAAGCTGAACTTAGAAGCTGATTGGTTACTATGCACAGCTGCACCAGTCTCTGGTTTTAGTAAAAAGTGTATTATGAGCTTGTTTTATTAATTTCAGCCTTTTTTAATCAAGGTGCCATGGCAAAATGTCTAAACACTTCCCAAAAATTGTCAACAAGCCAAACGAGGGGACCAAGCCTACCTTTTTTGTTACATAAAGGCACGGGTGTTTATTGTGCAACATTACAACCCTGGGCCAGCTGCTGGCATCCTACCAAACCGATGATGTCCTCAGTTGGTAAGGAGGACTTCTGGCACCTGCACAACATCCTTGTTTGGCTCTGCCTTGCCCCTCTCCGGGACACTGGGGTCACATTAGCTGAGCAAGGGACAGAAACTGAGGGAGAAGAGAAAAACTAGGATACTAGTCAGTACCAATGTGCAAAGGTATATTTGTTTTGTCAGAAATCACCTCTAATGTTGGGTGTCCTACGTGTGTAGATGCTGCTGCAATGTGTAAAACTATTACTATTACGTTTTTTAAATTTTTGAATGGGGTGCCTCCAGATTGTGCATAATTTTAAAAGGGTGCTTTGACTGAAAAAAGGTTCAGAAGCACTGCTCTATGGTATGTCACAATGCCTATGTGCTTTCTATTTGCTTTTTAGTTTAATACAAAGATGCTCAATCTGAAACTGTTGGCGCTATATAAATCCTGTATAATAATAATAATCTTAACTAAAAAACTCAGAAAGCTGCAAAGCTATGGATACATTGTTGTTTTTCTAATAGCAAAGGATTTTGGAAATTGACAAAAGAAAAAAAGTTACTCTGTGGCAAGATTGTATCCTTTCATCACACAAGTGCTGTTAGTTTGTGTTTTTTGTAAGCTTGAATGTCCTGGCCACTGTTCTAAACTAATTTTGACCTAATTTTGCTTTTATTGTTCCTTGTTTGCTTTTTTTTTTGTTTGTTTTTTAATGACATTTTAAATTGGACTTTATTATTATGTGTACACTAGTTTGCTTAAAAATGCTGTAAAGTAAGTATCCTCCTCTTGGCAGTGATTAAAGATGGCCAGTTGACCAATTTTCTAGGCTGTACAGAAAAGCTGTGCTAATCTATAGTACACTTGGGTGCACACACTAAGATAATTACATGAAAACAAAAGCACAAACATTATTGATGGCTTTATTGTGAATAATTCTGCCTACAGCGGACAGCTGAAAAACTAGCATCCTTGATCTTTATCTTTTCATTGCTGCAAAGGTTGAGGTGGCAAATTACAGGTCACTGGGTTTTTAGGTTTTCCTTTTCTTCGTATCCTTGAACACAAAGGCAGGCAACAAACTGGAAGCTATTATTTAGACCTGACGTGGTCTTCTTTTTGAAGCAGATTTCTACTTTAATGTTCCAGGCACGTTAGAACAAGAGAAATAAACTAACAATTGTTCTACTATAAAGGTTTCAAGGACAACTATCATCTAAAATATAACCTTGACAATAACACTATGGTTAATTTGCTTACCTAATTTTATTAGTTTTTAGATTAGTCATATGAAGTTTTTATTATTGGTACACTGTTTTTATATTAAAAAAAAAAGATGCTCCTTCCTCTTTATTATAGGCTGAAAATGTGCAAACATATTATTATATGTAACTGTATCTGACAATTACAGTATTAAACTGGAAGTAACCTCTTTTTTGGCATTTGTACTTACAGGTAAGCCTATAACAAGGCTTGCCTGTAGGTACAGTGAATATCTACTAAACCTGCATGGTTAGGAGATATTCACACTGCATGCAGCCGTTGATGTCACCAGCGCATGTGCTCTGAAGGGAAGGTATACCCGTGCCGTCCCCTCAGAGCTCTGTGCCACGGTCCGTGACTCCCATGCGCAATACATGCACATTCTCCATATTTCCCTCTTTAATATTGAGTTAAAAAATACCTGATGATCTGCAGGACATTCAGCCCCTAAATTACAGTATGAGCCAACAACACAGTGCCCTGAATGCAATTTTTAGTTGTTCTTTGGTGGTGGGTTATTTTTAATGGCAAACATATACAGCTACATTTCAAAAAATTATATGTTTTTACTATTAATCTTTCATAATAAAAACATCTGTAGATATCCATTAGGTATTCTTCACCTGCATATACTAAGTCACTGCAAAGATATGCACAGTTTTAATAACACATGTCAAAGTTTCTAAAGTGCTTTCAGGCATTAAAGTGTTATTAAAAGTTAGATTTAAAAAAAAAATTAGAATTAGAATAAGTAAAAAAATAAAGTTATACTCACCAGTTCTGTGCAACAATATTGCACAGAATGGTCCTTTACCTCTTGGCATTACCCCTCCAGCGCTGTCTGCTCCTTCTTCCTATGCGTGGGAGTTCAGGCATACCCCTGAGCTGGGCTGTGTGCATCCCTAGACACACACACACAGTGCTGGTAAACTCCACCCCCGCTCCCCCCTCACAGGAGACAGTTGCCCTCAGTGTCTCCTGTGAGACTAGGATGTGAGTGGTGATGCAGCCTGGACAGGGTTAGATCAGTGAGAGGAGTTAGGTGTTTAGGGATGGGATGGGGGGAAGAGTTAGTGGCGAGTTTTTTAACTTAATGCTAGGAGTGAATTAGGGTTTAAAAACTGTTTGATATTAGAACCACTTTAAGATTTGTTTTGCCTTTGTCCTTAAAGGGATTTTTTATCATAATGCTTTCTATGCATTGAGATAAAACACCTTCCGTGTGTAGCAGCCCCCTCAGCCCCTTTAACACTTACCTGAGTTCCCTCTCTGTCCAGTGATTCCCACAAGTGTCTCAGCTGTCTGAGATTCTCTCTCCTAATTGGCTGAGACACAGCAGCGGCGCCATTCGCTGCCACTGCTGTTAATCAAAGTCAGCTAGCCAACCAGGAGAGAGCGGTGGCACAACCAGGAGAGTGAATGGACACAAGGAGCTGTGACTCAGCTCGGGTGCCCCCATAGAAAGCTGCTTGGTGTGGGGGCACTGAACAGGAGGGAGGGGCCAGGATCACAGAAGAGGGACCCAAGAAGAGGAGGATTGATCTGCGCAAATCCACTGCAACAGAGCAGGAAAGTATTACATGTTTGTTATTTTTATAGGAAAAAAACTAGACTTTACAATCACTTTAAGGGGTTAAATAGATGGCACTGCAGATACATCTGCAGCCTGAAGGTGACATTATTCATCAGCAGACTAAAGGCTTATTTTCTAAGCGCCAGCATATTTTTAAACCTCTAACCTGCATATGATCACTATGTTATAGCTGACTTTACAGCCAGTGAGGAGGGAGAGGGGCCAAGCCACAATCTGCTTGGGCACTCAGCAGGGATAGGGGGTTCAGGCCAGGAATGCCAGTGGGGACACGAGAAGCAGAGGATTGGGGCTGCTCTGTGAACTGAGCAGGTAAGTTGACATGTTTGTTATTTAAAAATAAATAAAAAATTAACCTTTAGAATCACTTTAAGTACACCAAATCACCACATCCTCAATCCCCCTATTTTAATAGCTGCTAATAAAGGCAGGCAATCCCTGTATTCATCATGTCTGGTAGTCTTAAATGGAGCGGTAGAGGTTCTTCATATGAAGCCATTGAGTGGTGGGAAGGACAAACAGGTGGTTGAGCAGCACCTTTAAAGTGGAACTAAACCCACTGATTTATAAACCCCCTACATATACCCAGTAAAATGACTGGCCTCAGGTGATACACAGAGATGAAACAAATCCTCCTACATAAGTTGTACCTGTCTATCTGCAGCCATCTCTTCTCTACATCTGTTCAAAATGCTGAAGTATAACGTTTGTCTGAGCGCTCAGAAAAATAGGGGCAGAGATCTGAAGTCACACTTTGCAGAACTCAGAGAGGACACCTCTGAGTGCCGATTAGAGGGAAGAGACACCCCCCCCCCCTTTTCACACAGCACACATGAACACAGCTGAGCATGTTAATCAGCAGGAGATGCCTCCCCTGTCACCTTTTTTCTCTTGATGTCAGGAAAACGTTTCAGAAGTGATTCATGCTGATAGTAGAGGAATGAAGCAGCAGAAAGAAAGGACACTTGACACAGTGGGGTCGATTTACTAAAACTGGAGAGTGCAAAATCTGGTGCAGCTGTGCATGGTAGCCAATCAGCTTCTAACTTCAGCTTGTTCAGTTAAGCTTTGACAAAAACCTGATTGGTTTCTATGCAGAGCTGCACCAGAATTTGCACTCTCCAGTTTTAGAAAATCAACCCCAGTGCTCTTAATTGCGACAAGTACACTCTAGAAGGATATGCTTTGTTCCTATTTCATACCTGAGGATTACAACCACTTTAAGGCATGCATGGAATCATAAATGTTACAGTTACTTGTGTGCTTATGTCAGCTCCTAACCGAACTGTCAAGCCATCAAATGGTTGGTGTCATAACTGATCACACATGCAGCACCATAGCAACCACAGATCAAACAAAGGCTAAGATGGCAGCTTCCTTGTGTCAGGGCTGGGCTCTCAGCAGCTCTCTTCTCTGTGCTCAGGCTGCTCAGCTGTTGGATAATTGTCAGCACTCATGGTTTCTACAGTGGCTCACCTGGTGGTCATTACCTGTTTGTCAGTCCCGCCTACAGCCAGCCTCTTCTGGCTATTTAAACTACCTTGTTCATTCTTTTCGTGCCTTCGCCATGGTCAACATATCTGGAGATTCTCTGCTGTGTTCCTGTGAAAGACTTTGCCTGGCTGAAGTCCTTTCTTGTTCCTGATCCTGTTCTTCTGCCTCTGACTATGCTGATCTCTGATTTCCTGATTACTGGCTTGTCTGACCACCCGCATTAGCTTCCAATCCTGGCTTATGTTTTGACTATGTTTACTGATCTGTACCGTTTTTACCATTACATTAAAAGGTGTGATTTTTACTGCATTTCTGTCTCAATCTGAATCATGGTTCCTGACACCTTGGCTGTAAAGAATAGGAGAGTTTAGTTCCATTATAAAAAAGATAGGATATCTGCGTTTTCTTTCCATCAGTGGACGTGCTATAGAGCCAGAACTCATATAAGAGGTTGTGGAGTGGCTAACCAAGCCTTCCTCATGCTCCTTTTCATCCCAGGTGCCGAGTAGCACATTTTTCTTAGCAGCTGAAAATTCTTTGTGCCCTCTCCTTCCTCCTTCTTTACAACTAATCCGACCATTGCCCCACAAACTGGCATAGAGGAGTTAGCTGAATTATTTCAGCACAGTGTGAGTTACTTGATGTAGGAGTATTGTAAAGAATTCTTGTTGTGCAATGTTGAGGAAAGAGACAACAAACAGGGAGCAGCAATTGCCATTGATGTTCCTGCAGCTGCAGGAAACCAGGGGCCAGTGACTGTAGGAAAGTGAAGGAGATACATATAAATAGCGAGGCAGGATTTTGTACAGCGGTAGCTTGTAGAGGAGTGAAGGGAGCAGCCATCCTATTAGACTCTCCTGCTGATTTGCCTTGTGGGTGCAGGCCACTGCTACCTCCTAGGCTACTCCATAAAGCTTAGCAGTCTGTACCTTTTTCAACACATTTGCTTGCAACAGATGTTCTAATGTAGCCTGTTCCTGCAGTGTATCAAGTGTTCTAAATTTACCAGGCATTTGGATGCCACATGCTTGAAAAAACACATGATTTTTTATAACAAAGCTTGGTGGGAGCAGCACATGAATTATATGAGTTGGCAGCAAATGACCTACACTCTTCCTCTTCACTAATCTCTTTCCATTTCTCTCTCTCCTCCACAAGAATCTCTATCTGTATCTGTTGCAAATGATAGGGATGAAAGCAGTGGCAGCCCGTCCATAGGGGGCGCCCGGGCGCGGCCCCCCCTCCTGTGGTCACCAAAAATTATTTCATTTTTTTAAAACGGGCCCTTTAAGAGGTTTTTTTTTTTTTAAATGTCCTTTTCTTCACACAATGAGTGGCGGTGCGTCCATAGTGGGCGCAGAAGCGCCGCCGTCGCTCGCTTCTGCGCCCGGCCGTCACTCACAACAATACATAGGTTCATGCATTGCCCCTTGAGCGCCGGCCATCTGAATCACAGCATCTGGTTGGTCTTTAGAAGTGCCTATCAGAGCCAGCAGGCTCTGATAGGCTTCCCTACTACAGCCTGAGGGCTGTAATCGGCTTCTAAATATCTAATGAGAGGACGCACAGGGGTGCGTTCCCTGGCCAATCAGGTTCACCGGGTCTGGTTACCGGTAACCTGATTGGCTGAAACGACATCGAGGGCGGGAGAAGACATCGAGGACGGAAGAAGGACGGCGCTGACTCAGGGAAGGTAAGTGCAGGGCTGGGGGGGACAAACTGGCTGTATTATGAGGACAAACTGGCTGTATTATGAGGACAAACTGGCTGTATTTGGGGGACAAACTGGCTGAATATTGGGGACAAACTGGCTGTATATGGGGGACAAACTGGCTGTATATGGGGGACAAACTGGCTGTATATTGGGGGGGAAACTGTCTGCATACGGGGGACAAACTGGCTGTATATTGGGGGCCAACTGGCTGTATAGTGGGGGGCAACTGGCTGTATATTGGGGGGCAACTGACTGTATATTGGGGGACAAACTGGCTGCATACTGGGGACAAACTGGCTGCATATTGGGGACAAACTGGCTGCATATTGGGGACAAACTGGCTGCATATTGGGGACAAACTGGCTGCATATGGGGGACAAACTGGCTGTATATTGGGGACAAACTGGCTGCATATGGGGGACAAACTGGCTGTATATTGGGGGACAAACTGGCTGTATATTGGGGGACAAACTGGCTGTGTATGGGGGACAAACTGGCTGTATATTGGGGGCAACTGGCTGTATTATGGGGGACAAACTGGCTGTATATGGGGTACAAACTGGCTGTATATGGGGGACAAACTGGCTGTATTATGGGGGACAAACTGGCTGTATATGGGGGACAAACTGGCTGCATATGGGGGACAAACTGGCTGTATATTGGGGGGAAACTGGCTACATAATGGGGGGAACTGGCTGTATATTGGGGGACAAACTGGCTGTATATTGGGGGACAAACTGGCTGTATTATTGGGGGGACAAACTGGCTGTATTATTGGGGGGACAAACTGGCTGTATTATTGGGGGACAAACTGGCTGTATATGGGGGACAAACTGGCTGTATTGTGGGGACAAACTGGCTGTATATGGGGGGAAACTAGTGGCGTTTGGGCACAGTGGCTGCGTTTAATGGGCACAGTGGCGGCAATTGATTTTTTTTTTTTTCAGTTTGTTTGCGCCCCCCCAAAAAAATTTGAGCACCAGCCGCCACTGGATGGAAGTATGACAAGGAGTTTGGGAGGGTTACCTTACAACACATCAAGCAGGGAAGATGGTCAGAACGAGGCCACACAATAATAAAGTAGAGCAGAGTAGAGCTACTCCATAAATCTCCTAACCCAACCCTGCCATCACCAGCAGCATCTTCTACCAGGCAGATGTCTCTTCCTTAGCTGCTGGAGCAGAAGGAAAAATTGTCACCCAATCACTCCCTTGTCAAGTGTCCCAATGCCAGATAGGCAAACTTTCTGGCTTTCCAGCTACTCCCATAACATTTTCTGGAGTCTGACCCCTTCTGTGACCTTGTCCTGTGCTGAACCCCAGTGGGAGGAATCCAACTGACATTTTTGTTACTCAGAAGGCCATGCCTACCTTCTATAGCATGTAAAAGGCAATGCCTCCATGTCAAAGGATCACATGGTTAGTGACAAGGTCCACATGACCACAGACACATTTTCCAGAGTTTCCTTTATGGTGCAATGGCTGAATTTTCTGGCAGCTGGGGAGGATACAGGGTGGGGTACACCACTGGAGCTGGTTGTGCTGTCTTGTGTTCTGCACAGCTCAGTCACCTCTGCCCCCTCAGTTGCCTCAGTGGTCTCATTCAGTGTCTCGCCAGAGCCACCAGTCTCAACAAGCAACTAAAATCCTACACAATAGTCCAGTCAAAATACCAGGGGGACAGATGCCACACTGGGCCAAAAATTCTATCAGCTTTTCAGGAGCAGGCCCAGAGCTGGCTGACCCCACACCATCATATGGTAGGCAAGATGGTGTGTGACATTTATGAGGTCATTCATGATGAAGTGCCTGCACAAGGCCCAAAGATCTGGCCCATGAATAAGAGGATGGCCACTTTTTTGGATCCACGTTACAAGAAAATGGCAGATCTCATGCTGCTATCACAGAGGGTGCAAAAAATGCACCACTTGGTAGAGGTGCTGCAGAGAAACTTTTTGGCCTCCTTTCTAGAGAATTGCAGGATACCCTTCCATAGCAAATGTGCCTCTAACCCTCAGGTTGCATAAAGTAAAAGCAGCAGTGGCAATAGCTGCCTTAAGCTGGCCATTGATGAATAGTTTTTTTTTTCTTTGTCAGTTGACTGAATGAAAAATAAACAGATTCCTAGATCCACAAAAACAAGCTGGATGAAGGAATCCCCCACTGGGACATTGTATTCTAACAGCGGGACCAAATGAATCAGTTTGACAGAAGTTGATCTAACAATCAAAACAATCTAAACTGTTGAATAGGGATGGTTGCACATTGATCGAAGAAACTGCAGAACTGGCTGAATTTCGATCCATTTATGGGCAGCTTTAATGATTCTTTTAGGTATTTTTTTAAACAACAGCAGGCAGGCATGGCTGATGGTAGAAGTCACAAGCAGGGCCCAAATCATACGATCTCAGATTAACTGGAATTTAAGGTGAATGAAATCTTCAAACCAAGGACCCCATGGATTATGGGGTGTCCAGGTTGGATCACTGGCTGAAACTTGCACAGTACATGTTAGAGCTATTGGCTTGCCCTATGTCCAGTGTGCTGTGAGTAAAGGCATTCAGTGTGTAGTGCTTTTGTGACAGAGAGACAAAACTGCTTGTCCGCTGATACAGTTGATTACTCTGCAACCACTACCATCTAATTGTCAACAGTACCAGGACCTTTTACTGCTGCTGACCTGCTGCTATTACAACCTCCTACCCAGGGCCGCCATCAGGGGGGTACAGGCAGTACACCTGTAAGGGGCCCAGAGGTCCCCAGGGGCCCAGATGCCCCCCCATTTTTTTGTAAGGGGCCCAGTGGTCCCCAGGGGCCCGGAGTTCCCTAGGGCCCCGAATGTCAATCCCCCCTTTTTTTTATTTTATTTAATTTTTAATTTATTTATTTATGTTATTTATTTTTATTTTTTGTAAGGGGCCCAGAGGTCCCCAGAGGCCCTGAGGTCCCAAGGGCCCCGGGTGGCAACCTCCCCTTTTTTTATTATTTTTTAATAAAAATTCGTATTATTATTATTTTTTTTATAATTTTTTTTTGTAAGGGGCCCAGAGGTCCCCAGAGGCCCGGAGGTCCCCAGGGCCCCGGATGGCAACCCCCCCTTTTTTTTGCTCTTTTGTTTATTTTTGTGTTCGTCAGCACCCAAAGCCCCCCCCGACCTCAACAGTTTGCTGCGGCAGCACCCCCTGCTTCTCAATTTGTGGCACCCCCCCGCTTCTCAATTTGCGGCAGCCCCCCCGCTTCTCAATTTGCGGCGGCAGCAACCCCCCCCGGTTCTCCTCTGCTCCAGGGGGCCAAGCTGTGTAAGGGGCCCCAAAATTCCTGATGGCGGCCCTGCTCCTACCACTACTACTGGCCTGCCACATTAGCCATCATAAATTTTCCGCAGCTGGATCTCAGCTGCAAAAGTTATAGTGTTTGCTGTGGGCTAAATTATACTCTGTGTCTCCTAGTTTGCAGCCTATTCCACTGCTATCAAAAATACTTCTGGATATTGTCTGAAATAGTGCACTCTTATTGCAATTTCGGGATTAAAACCTGTCTGGTATCTCCCTGTTAAACTGCTGCCTGTTAAAAGTGCTTACATGCTGTGCATGAAGTCAGTACAATATTTTGCTTGCTTTTCTCTATAAAACAAAAACATGCCTATGTTGATTTTTGGATTAAAAGCTAACTGTTATACCTCTTGTTCAAAATGCAGTCTAGTGCAATATTAAATACTGTGTACATTGTCACTACAATATTTTGGTGTTTTTTTCTGATTTTATAAATACACTTGTATCGATACCCCCAGCTAAGAGAGCCACTGAAATGATTTGTTTGGGCCCTGTAATGCACTGCTGTCAACCTCCAGCAATTGGCTCTAACCTCTCCTGGCACAGTCAGTAGGGGATGGCAAGGTTGTGTAACCTATCACTCTCAGAGGCACAATCCTGCAATAAACACAGCAATAGGGTATGGCTAGCAATAGGGATGAGCTCGATGTTCGAGTCGAACATAGGTTCAACTTGAACATCGGCTGTTCGCAGCGTTCGGCGAACAACGAACGATTTGGGCCGTTCGCGCCAAATTCGAGTGACGCGAACGGCCCACAATACACTGCGCCATCGCAGTGTAATCCCGGCGCTGTGATTGGCCAAGCATGCACTGTGACCCTGCATGCTTGGCCAATCACAGCGCCGGCAGCGAGGAGAGCAATGATTGGCCACAGGCAGGATGCCTGTGGCCAATTATAGCTGAGCGGGTTTAGTACACGCCCCACACTATAAAAGGCCGCCAGCGCGGCGGCCTTGTGTAGTGTGTTCCGGAGCAGGGAAAGTGAAGGATAGGCAGGGACAGTGTCAAATCTTGTCAAATCTATTCTTTGCTAAACCTTGTGTGTAGGGACAGAGAAGGATAGGCAGGGAGAGCGTCAGTGTCATATACTTTGCTAAATCTTGTGTGTAGGGAGAGAGAAGGATAGGCAGGGAGAGTGTCAGTGTCATATACTTTGATAAACCTTGTGTGCAGGGAGAGAGAAGGATAGGCAGGGGACAGTGTCAGTGTCATATTCTTTGCTAAACCTTGTGTGCAGAGAGAGAGAAGGATAGGCAGGGAGAATGTCAGTGTCATATACTTTGATTAACCTTGTGTGCAGGGAGAGAGAAGGATAGGCAGGGGACAGTGTCAGTGTCATTGTTGCTAAGCCTCCTGCACATTATACACCTGAAGTTAGCCCGTATTGCTGCTTCTTCCTGGTGTGTTACACCAACAGGATTTTGCGGCACTTACAGTGGGCGGAGTGTGCCTCCTGACCATATTACACCTTAACTTAGCCTGTATTGCTGCTTTTCCCATTTCCCTGCAGGCCATTAGAATGTCTGGAAGGCAAACAAAGAGAGGCAGACAGTCAGGAGCCAATAAAAGAGGGCAAGCAGGCTCTGTGTCTAGATTCAACAGTGCTGGTCGTGAACGCGGTGCATCGCCATCAGCACGTGGCCATGGGACACGCTTGTCATTCTTTTCGGCAGCTGGACGTGTTGAGCCGCATCATGCCGAAGACTTGGTAGAGTGGATGACCAAGCCCTCCTCATCCTCATCATCCTCTCTCACCCAGGCTCAGGGTACTGGCAAAGCAGCTGCCAAAGTGTCCTCTTCCCTGGTATCAATGTCATCATCAGTCACTCCTTCCCTAGACCAACCATGTCCTCCTGAGGAGTCCCCCGAACTGTTTGAGCACAGTGTTGGGTACATGCTCCAGGAGGATGCCCAGCGTTTCGAAGGGTCTGATGATGATACCCAGCTAGAGGAAGGCAGTAGTGTGAGAGCAGAGAGAGGGGATGCTCAAGAAGGACACCAATCTGGCAGTCATGTTCCAGCAGCTGCAGCATACTGCCAGATTGGCTCCAGTGATGAGGAGGGAGGGGATGATGAGGTCACTGACTCCACGTGGGTGCCTAATAGGAGAGAGGAGGAGGAGGAGGAGGAGGATGAGGAGGAGGCACATCTCCAACGAGGCAGGATGCCCTCGGGGGGCCAGCGTAATGGCAGCACACCGACGGAATCACACCGCAGAGCTCCGCCTGTGCAGGGCGCTGCCTCTGCCCGTTATTCAAAAAGTTCTTTGGTGTGGGCCTTTTTTGAGGCGAGTGCATCAGATCGCACAGCTGCTGTTTGCAACATATGTCTCAAGCGTATATCGCGTGGCCAAAACATCACCCGCTTGGGCACCACATGCTTGACCAGACATATGTTGACCTGCCATGCAGCTCGTTGGCAAGCCTACCTTAAAGACCCACACCAAAGAACAAAGCTGACCTCTTCTTGCACCGCATCAGCTGGGATCTCCAACCCCACTATACCTTCAGTCCTCTCTGAAACCTGCTCTGAGAGGAATGAAGGTGTAGAATTAGGTGTGTCACAGCCAAGTACTTGTGGGCACTCTGCTAGCAGTACACCGACGTCCGATTCTAGCAGGCAAATTTCCCTGCCCCGGCTGCTGGACCGTCGAAAGAAGTTCACTCCCAGCCATCCACATGCCCAGCGGTTGAATGCTAGCTTGGCTAAATTGCTAGCGCTTCAACTGCTGCCTTTTCAGTTGGTAGACTCGGCCCCCTTCTGTGAGTTTGTGCAATGTGCGGTTCCTCAGTGGCAGGTTCCCAAACGCCACTTTTTCTCACGGAAGGCGATTCCGGCCCTCTACCGGCATGTGGAAGGCAATGTCTTGGCCTCGCTGGACAGGGCGGTCAGCGGTAAGGTGCATATTACCGCTGACTCATGGTCCAGCAGGCATGGACAGGGACGTTACCTTTCTTTCACGGCCCATTGGGTCACTCTTTTGGCAGCTGGGAAGGATGCAGGACAAGGTGCAGTAGTGTTGGAGGTTGTTCCACCGCCACGCCTCCAAAATGCTACTACTGGTTGTGACACACCTCTGTCCTCCACCTCCTACTCTTCTTCTTCCTCCGTGGCCTCTTCCTGTGCTTTGTCCTCGGAACCAGCGGTGCTCCGTAGGCGTTCAAGGGGCTACGCAAGTACGGAGGCAAAAAGATGCCATGCCGTGCTTGCGCTGGTGTGTTTGGGGGACAGGAGCCACACTGGGGCAGAGGTTCTGTCTGCTCTGCAGGGGCAGGCCGAGAGGTGGTTGACGCCACGCCAGCTTAAGCCAGGAATGGTAGTTTGCGACAATGGCACCAACCTCCTCTCCGCTCTCCGACAGGGACAACTGACCCATGTGCCCTGTGTGGCTCACGTCCTTAACCTGGTGGTGCAGCGGTTCTTGGGCAGGTACCCGGGCTTACAGGATGTCCTGAGGCAGGCCAGGAAAGTCTGTGTGCATTTCCGCAGATCTTATAATGCCAGTGCTCGCCTGGCTGAGCTGCAAAAGGAGTTGAACCTGCCCAAGAACCGCCTTATATGTGACATGCCCACCAGGTGGAACTCAACGTCGGCCATGCTGCAGCGGCTGCACACGCAGCAGAGGGCCATCAATGAGTACCTGTGCGACTACGGCACCAGGACAGGGTCAGGGGAGCTTGGGTTTTTTCACCACGCCAGTGGGGCATGATCAGGGATGCATGCACTGTCCTGGCACCATTTGAGGAGGCCACGAGGATGGTGAGCAGTGACAGTGCATGCATCAGTGACACTGTACCTCTTGTCCACCTGTTGGAACATACGCTGCGTGGAATAATGGACAGGGCACTTGAGGCAGAACAGAGGCAGGAAGAGGAGGACTTCCTTGCCTCTCAAGGCCCCCTTTACCCAGACAGTGTTCCTTCTGTCCCACCCATCGCACAGGAAGAAGAGGAGGAGGAGGAGGAGGATTGTGTCAGCATGGAGGTGGAGCCTGGCACTCAGCATCATCAGCAGCAGTCTTTTAGGGATGATTTACAGTCCCAAGAAACCAGTGGACTTGTACGTGGCTGGGAGGAGGTGGCTGCGGATCATGTCGTCCTTAGTGACCCAGAGGACTCCGGACCGAATGCCTCAGCTAACCTACGCTGCATGGCCTCCCTGATCCTGCAAAGTCTGCGGAAGGATCCTCGTATTCTTCGGATCAAGGAGAGGGACCATTACTGGCTGGCCACTCTCCTTGATCCATGGTACAAGGGTAAGGTTGCGGACCTTATCTTACCGTCGCAGAGGGAGCAGAGGATGAGACAACTCCGGGAGGCCTTGCAGAAAGGTCTGTGCAACGCGTTCCCAGAGACTGGGAGGTTACAAACTCTTGGTCCTGGACAACGGTCAGTCAAAGAAGGAGCGGTGGGGAAGGTGGCCGTCTGACCGATGCGTTCAGACAATTCTTTAGTCCGCAGCCCCAAGGTATGATCAGTTCCAGCAACCATCGCCAGCGTCTGATATACATGGTGCAGGAATACCTAGGGGCAAGGTCAGACTTGGACACCTTCCCCACCGAAAATCCTCTGGCTTACTGGGTCTTGAGGATGGATCACTGGCCAGAGCTTGCACAGTATGCAATTGAGCTACTGGCCTGTCCTGCATCCAGCGTTCTTTCAGAACGCACATTCAGTGCTGCTGGAGGATTTGTCACGGATCACAGGGTGCGCCTGTCCACCGACTCTGTTGATCGACTGACCTTCATAAAGATGAACCAGTCTTGGATCACCACCAGCTACCAAACACCTGAAGCTGATATAACAGACTAATTTATTTTCAAATGTCACATCCCTTCAAGACTTATGCTGATGCTGAGAGACTGTCCTGTTATGTTGACTGACTATCCTCCTCCTCCTCAATGATCCGATTGACGATGATAGCTTGGAAGAACATTTTTGTTTCTGGGTGCCGCCACCAGTGGCTAAGGCCCAATTATTCAGCCCCTGTTTAACAGGGGTGTGTTATTACAATTTTTTATGCAATGCTTTGCAGCAGGGCTCATTCCTGCACTCCAACTAGTGTATCTGGGAGTGGTTGCAGTGTCGTGGCACCAGCACCAGTGGCTAAGGCCCAATTTTTCAGCCCCTGTTTAACAGGGGCGTGTAATTACAATTTTTGATGCAATACTTTGCAACAGGGCTCATTGCTGTGCTCCAAGTACAGTATCTGTGAGGGGTTGTAGTGTTGTGGCACCAGTGCCTAAGGCCCAATTTTTCTGCCCCTGTTTAACAGGGGCATGTAATTACAATTCTTGATCTAATAATTCACAGCAGGGCCCATTCCTGCGCCCACCAAGACTAACTGTGAGGCCTTACAGTGTTGTGTCAACACCACCAGCACCACCACCACCAAAGGCCCAATTTTGCAGCCCCTGTTCAACAGGGGCATGCAATTACAATTCTTGATCTAATAATTCACAGCAGGGCTCATTCATGCGCCCACCAAGAGTAACTGTGAGGGCTCACAGTGTTGTGGCAACACCAACATGTAATGGGCAAATTTCAGCTGAGTATATACGGCTGGCCCCTACTTTCAAACATCCAACTTACAAACGACTCCTCCTTGCAAACGGAAGGATACAACAGGAAGTGAGAGGAAATATACCCCTAGGAAGGCAAATTCTCTCCTGTAAGAGTTAATATGGGAAAAAAAAGTGTCTCCTCTCCACTGATGCTTTATCACCAATTCTTGTTTCAATAAAAACCCCAAATTTTCAAAAAACATTTGTCATTAGGACGGAAAGTGAGGTGAACTGTTCTGAACAGGTGCACACTGCACAGACAGCAAAACAAATGTTACAGGGGTGATAACCCTTCCCTATGTTTTCCAAAAAGCTTAAAAATAGATTTTTTGCCTGGAGCTACACTTAAACAATGTACCTGTTCAAAATTACAAACAGATTCTACATAAGAACAAACCTACAGTCCCTGTCTTGTATGCACCGCCTGTATACGGCTGTTCAGAGTATATAGGGCCTTTTTTATTTTGTGTGCGGGGTTCCCCTTAATATCCATACAAGACCCAAAGGGGCTGGTAATGGGCTGGAGTGGGGGGGGGGTGTGTGATGGGGTAGCTATGCCATTTTTCTTAAAGATTTTCATCCATATTACCGGGACCAGACATTACATTAAAGCCGCAAGCAGTTTTAAATGACTTTTTTTCCTTTAGAAATGTAATTTTGTGCAGGGACAGTTCTAAACACGGGAAACACGTGGCACTTCACAGGCATACTTTAGACACCCCCCAGGTACTATATTTAAAGGAATATTTGACTTTTTTTTTTCACTTTATGCATCATTAACCCCCTTAGCGGTAATCCCGAGTCTGGCTCGGGGTGAGTTTTCAATGCTAAGAGCGGTAACCCCGAGCCAGACTCGGGCTGCATCGCAGTACCCAGGGGAAGTAACTTACCTTGTTCCCTGGATCCTGCGATGTCCTCCCGCAGTGTCTGCGAGCCCTGTTTCGCTCGATCCGAGTGCCGAGCTCCGTTCCCTGCGACGTTGCGACGCACGGGGACGGAGTTCGGCGCCAAATTCAAAAAAGTAAACACATAGTATACATACAGTATACTGTAATCTTACAGATTACAGTACTGTATGTAATAATTACACATCCCCTTTGTCCCTAGTGGTCTGCCCAGTGTCCTGCATGCACTTTTATATAATAAAAACAGTTTTTTCTGCCTGGAAACTGAAGATTGTCCATAGCAACCAAAAAGTGTCCCTTTATGTCAAAAGTGGTTTTAGACCAGCTATAAAACAGCGATAATAAATTAGAATCACTCGCAGAATTGAGCGATAGCGATTTGTGGGGAAATTCGTCATCAAACAAAAAATCTAATGACAGCGACAATTCTGCAACTGAGCAAATTTCAGTGTTTTTGATTTGATTACATTATTGAATAATTTTTATTATAATTACATTACTATTTGTTATAATTATTTATAGTTATTTATTATATTATAATTTATTATTTTGTGTTTCAAACTTTATCATACCCGGGATGTCTACTAGACTCTTGTTTGGTCAGGTTTAAGTAAGTAATTACTAAGAATCGCAGGCCTACAATACATAACACCAAATTTCCATGCAAAATAATTGTTCCGCTTTTGGTACATAATTCCAGACAGAATCATACCGCCAGGGAGGTTAAAATGACTGCTCCAGAAAAACTGAGGTTTTTAAAACTTATTTTTGCATTGATACATGTCCCCTGGTGCAGAACCCGGGTTCCCAAACCCTTTTTAGGACAATAACATGCATAATAGTCGTTATAATTAGCACTTTAGATTTCGAACGTTCGCATCCATTGTATTTAATAGGGTTCTAAAGTTCGTGCGAACTTTCGGTCCGTTTGCGGGTTCTGGTGCGAACCGAACCCGGGGGTGTTCGGCACATCACTAGCTAGCAATAACCGTTTCTTCTGCAAAGTAAATGACACAAACACAAGTGTACTTAACCCTGGCACTTTTACTGAGAGTGTTGGTTAGGCATAGAAAAGTATACATGAACACATGCAGAGCCCTGCAATGAAAAGAGTACTTTTGCAAACAGACAGATATAATAAAAGAAACTAACAGTCCCCGCTGCTGTTATTCTACCTCGTGGGTAAAAATGGCGCCCAGAAATGTCTACGCTACTGAGTCAGGCCTGACTGTACTATGTAGAATTTCTGCAGAGGAAAACCTTCGCTAGCAAACGGTGGTGCACTTTTGAAGAAAACAAGTTATAATCCACAAAGAGGAAAAGGGTCTTGAACTTGGTGAACACAGGATAAGTCTTAGAGACTCCTAGATACTCAAGGCGCTGTCTCTCTGGTGTATGACTACAAGCACTAGAGTTAATTCTGAGTAGGGATGAGCTTCGTGTTCGAGTCGAACATACGTTCGACTCGAACATTGGCTGTTCGATCGTTCGACGAAGATCGAACGATTTGGGCCGTTCGCGCCAAATTCGAGTGACGCGAACGGCCCACAATGCACTACGCCATCGCAGTGTCATCCAGGCGCTGTGATTGGCCAAGCATGCACTGTGACCCCGCATGCTTGGCCAATCACAGCGCCAGCAGCGAGGAGAGCAATGATTGGCCACAGGCAGGATGCCTGTGGCCAATTATTGCTGAGGGTGTTTAGTACACGCCCCACACTATAAAAGGCCGCCAGCACGGCGGCCTAGTGTAGTGTGTTCCGGAGCAGGGATAGAGTAGCATAGGCAGGGACAGTGACTGTTATTTCTTTCTTGCTTAACCTGGATTCCTTTAGTTTAGGGAAAGAGAAGGATAGGTAGGGAGAGTGTCAGTGTGTTTTGTGCTTCTGCTATAGTGTGCTTAAAAAAAAACATTTATTCTAGGGACAGAAAACTCTAGGTAGGGACAGTGTCAGTTTCTTTCACTCTGCAAGTCCTTGTTTCCAGGGACCTGGAAGGACAGTGAGTGAATTGTCCTTTTGCTATATTGTGATTAAAAAAAACATTTATTCTAGGGACAGAAAACTCTAGGTAGGGACAGTGTCAGTTTCTTTCACTCTGCAAGTCCTTGTTTCCAGGGACCTGGAAGGACAGTGAGTGAATTGTCCTTTTGCTATATTGTGATTAAAAAAAACATTTATTCTAGGGACAGAAAACTCTAGGTAGGGACAGTGTCAGTTTCTTTCACTCTGCAAGTCCTTGTTTCCAGGGACCTGGAAGGACAGTGAGTGAATTGTCCTTTTGCTATATTGTGATTAAAAAAAACATTTATTCTAGGGACAGAAAACTCTAGGTAGGGACAGTGTCAGTTTCTTTCACTCTGCAAGTCCTTGTTTCCAGGGACCTGGAAGGACAGTGAGTGAATTGTCCTTTTGCTATATTGTGATTAAAAAAAACATTTTTTTCTAGGGACAGAAAACTGTAGGTAGGGAGAGTATTTTTTTTCTTTCACTCTGCAAGTCCTTGTTTCCAGGGACCTGTAAGGACAGTGAGTTAATTGTCCTTGTGCTATATTGTGCTGAAAAAAACATTTATTCCAGGGACAGAAAACTCTAGGTAGGGACAGTGTCAGTTTCTTTCACTCTGCAAGTCCTTGTTTCCAGGGACCTGGAAGGACAGTGAGTGAATTGTCCTTTTGCTATATTGTGATTAAAAAAAACATTTTTTTCTAGGGACAGAAAACTGTAGGTAGGGAGAGTGTTTTTTTTCTTTCACTCTGCAAGTCCTTGTTTCCAGGGACCTGTAAGGACAGTGAGTTAATTTTCCTTGTGCTATATTGTGATTAAAAAAAACATTTATTCTAGGGACAGAAAACTCTAGGTAGGGACAGTGTCAGTTTCTTTCACTCTGCAAGTCCTTGTTTCCAGGGACCTGGAAGGACAGTGAGTGAATTGTCCTTTTGCTATATTGTGATTAAAAAAAACATTTATTCTAGGGACAGAAAACTCTAGGTAGGGACAGTGTCAGTTTCTTTCACTCTGCAAGTCCTTGTTTCCAGGGACCTGGAAGGACAGTGAGTGAATTGTCCTTTTGCTATATTGTGATTAAAAAAAACATTTTTTTCTAGGGACAGAAAACTGTAGGTAGGGAGAGTATTTTTTTTCTTTCACTCTGCAAGTCCTTGTTTCCAGGGACCTGTAAGGACAGTGAGTTAATTGTCCTTGTGCTATATTGTGCTGAAAAAAACATTTATTCCAGGGACAGAAAACTCTAGGTAGGGACAGTGTCAGTTTCTTTCACTCTGCAAGTCCTTGTTTCCAGGGACCTGGAAGGACAGTGAGTGAATTGTCCTTTTGCTATATTGTGATTAAAAAAAACATTTTTTTCTAGGGACAGAAAACTGTAGGTAGGGAGAGTATTTTTTTTCTTTCACTCTGCAAGTCCTTGTTTCCAGGGACCTGTAAGGACAGTGAGTTAATTTTCCTTGTGCTATATTGTGATTAAAAAAAACATTTATTCTAGGGACAGAAAACTCTAGGTAGGGACAGTGTCAGTTTCTTTCACTCTGCAAGTCCTTGTTTCCAGGGACCTGGAAGGACAGTGAGTGAATTGTCCTTTTGCTATATTGTGATTAAAAAAAACATTTTTTTCTAGGGACAGAAAACTGTAGGTAGGGAGAGTATTTTTTTTCTTTCACTCTGCAAGTCCTTGTTTCCAGGGACCTGTAAGGACAGTGAGTTAATTGTCCTTGTGCTATATTGTGCTGAAAAAAACATTTATTCCAGGGACAGAAAACTCTAGGTAGGGACAGTGTCAGTTTCTTTCACTCTGCAAGTCCTTGTTTCCAGGGACCTGGAAGGACAGTGAGTGAATTGTCCTTTTGCTATATTGTGATAAAAAAAAACATTTTTTTCTAGGGACAGAAAACTGTAGGTAGGGAGAGTGTTTTTTTTCTTTCACTCTGCAAGTCCTTGTTTCCAGGGACCTGTAAGGACAGTGAGTTAATTTTCCTTGTGCTATATTGTGATTAAAAAAAACATTTATTCTAGGGACAGAAAACTCTAGGTAGGGACAGTGTCAGTTTCTTTCACTCTGCAAGTCCTTGTTTCCAGGGACCTGGAAGGACAGTGAGTGAATTGTCCTTTTGCTATATTGTGATTAAAAAAAACATTTTTTTCTAGGGACAGAAAACTGTAGGTAGGGAGAGTGTTTTTTTTCTTTCACTCTGCAAGTCCTTGTTTCCAGGGACCTGTAAGGACAGTGAGTTAATTTTCCTTGTGCTATATTGTGATTAAAAAAAACATTTATTCTAGGGACAGAAAACTCTAGGTAGGGACAGTGTCAGTTTCTTTCACTCTGCAAGTCCTTGTTTCCAGGGACCTGGAAGGACAGTGAGTGAATTGTCCTTTTGCTATATTGTGATTAAAAAAAACATTTATTCTAGGGACAGAAAACTCTAGGTAGGGACAGTGTCAGTTTCTTTCACTCTGCAAGTCCTTGTTTCCAGGGACCTGGAAGGACAGTGAGTGAATTGTCCTTTTGCTATATTGTGATTAAAAAAAACATTTTTTTCTAGGGACAGAAAACTGTAGGTAGGGAGAGTATTTTTTTTCTTTCACTCTGCAAGTCCTTGTTTCCAGGGACCTGTAAGGACAGTGAGTTAATTGTCCTTGTGCTATATTGTGCTGAAAAAAACATTTATTCCAGGGACAGAAAACTCTAGGTAGGGACAGTGTCAGTTTCTTTCACTCTGCAAGTCCTTGTTTCCAGGGACCTGGAAGGACAGTGAGTGAATTGTCCTTTTGCTATATTGTGATAAAAAAAAACATTTTTTTCTAGGGACAGAAAACTGTAGGTAGGGAGAGTGTTTTTTTTCTTTCACTCTGCAAGTCCTTGTTTCCAGGGACCTGTAAGGACAGTGAGTTAATTTTCCTTGTGCTATATTGTGATTAAAAAAAACATTTATTCTAGGGACAGAAAACTCTAGGTAGGGACAGTGTCAGTTTCTTTCACTCTGCAAGTCCTTGTTTCCAGGGACCTGGAAGGACAGTGAGTGAATTGTCCTTTTGCTATATTGTGATTAAAAAAAACATTTTTTTCTAGGGACAGAAAACTGTAGGTAGGGAGAGTGTTTTTTTTCTTTCACTCTGCAAGTCCTTGTTTCCAGGGACCTGTAAGGACAGTGAGTTAATTTTCCTTGTGCTATATTGTGATTAAAAAAAACATTTATTCTAGGGACAGAAAACTCTAGGTAGGGACAGTGTCAGTTTCTTTCACTCTGCAAGTCCTTGTTTCCAGGGACCTGGAAGGACAGTGAGTGAATTGTCCTTTTGCTATATTGTGATTAAAAAAAACATTTATTCTAGGGACAGAAAACTCTAGGTAGGGACAGTGTCAGTTTCTTTCACTCTGCAAGTCCTTGTTTCCAGGGACCTGGAAGGACAGTGAGTGAATTGTCCTTTTGCTATATTGTGATTAAAAAAAACATTTTTTTCTAGGGACAGAAAACTGTAGGTAGGGAGAGTATTTTTTTTCTTTCACTCTGCAAGTCCTTGTTTCCAGGGACCTGTAAGGACAGTGAGTTAATTGTCCTTGTGCTATATTGTGCTGAAAAAAACATTTATTCCAGGGACAGAAAACTCTAGGTAGGGACAGTGTCAGTTTCTTTCACTCTGCAAGTCCTTGTTTCCAGGGACCTGGAAGGACAGTGAGTGAATTGTCCTTTTGCTATATTGTGATTAAAAAAAACATTTTTTTCTAGGGACAGAAAACTGTAGGTAGGGAGAGTATTTTTTTTCTTTCACTCTGCAAGTCCTTGTTTCCAGGGACCTGTAAGGACAGTGAGTTAATTGTCCTTGTGCTATATTGTGCTGAAAAAAACATTTATTCCAGGGACAGAAAACTCTAGGTAGGGACAGTGTCAGTTTCTTTCACTCTGCAAGTCCTTGTTTCCAGGGACCTGGAAGGACAGTGAGTGAATTGTCCTTTTGCTATATTGTGATTAAAAAAAACATTTTTTTCTAGGGACAGAAAACTGTAGGTAGGGAGAGTGTTTTTTTTCTTTCACTCTGCAAGTCCTTGTTTCCAGGGACCTGTAAGGACAGTGAGTTAATTTTCCTTGTGCTATATTGTGATTAAAAAAAACATTTTTTCTAGGGACAGAAAACTGTAGGTAGGGAGAGTGTTTTTTTTCTTTCACTCTGCAAGTCCTTGTTTCCAGGGACAGAGAAGGACACCTGAAGGTAGCCCTTATTGCTTTTTTCCCATCTCCCTGCAGGCCATCTATTAGAATGTCTGGAAGGCAAACAAGGAGAGGCAGACAGTCAGGAGGCAATAAAAGAGGGCAAGCAGGCTCTGTGTCTGGGGGCAACAGTGCTGGTCGTGGACGCGGTGCATTGTCATCAGCACATGGCCATGGGACACGCTTGTCCTTCTTTTCGGCAGCTGGACATGTTGAGCCACATCATGCCGAAGACTTGGTAGAGTGGATGACCAAGCCCTCCTCCTCCTCCTCATCCTCTCTCACCCAGGCTCAGGGTACTGGAAAAGCAGCTGCCAAAGCGTCGTCTTCCCTGGTATCAATGTCAGACAAATCATCAGTCACTCCTTCCCTAGACCCACCATGTCCTCCTCCTGAGGAGTCCCCCGAACTGTTTCAGCACAGTGTTGGGTACATGCTCCAGGAGGATGCCCAGCGTTTCGAAGGGTCTGATGATGAAACCCAGCTAGAGGAAGGCAGTAGCGTGAGAGCAGACAGAGGGGATGCTCAAGAAGGACACCAATCTGGCAGTCATGTTCCAGCAGCTGCAGCATACTGCCAGATTGGCTCCAGTGATGAGGAGGGAGGGGATGATGAGGTCAATGACTCCACGTGGGTGCCTAATAGGAGAGAGGAGGAGGAGGAGGATGAGGAGGAGGCACATCTCCAACGAGGCAGGATGCCCTTTGGTGGCCAGCGTAAGGGCAGTACACCGACGGAATCACACCGCAGAGCTCCGCCTGTGCAGGGCGCTGCCTCTGCCCGTCATTCAAAAAGTTCTTTGGTGTGGGCCTTTTTTGAGGCTAGTGCATCAGATCGCACAGCTGCTGTTTGCAACATATGTCTCAAGCGTATATCGCGTGGCCAAAACATCAGCCGCTTGGGTACCACATGCCTGACCAGACATATGTTGACCTGCCATGCAGCTCGTTGGCAAGCCTACCTCAAAGACCCACACCAAAGAACAAAGCGGACCTCTCCTTGCACCGCATCAGCTGGGATCTCCAACCCCACTATAACTTCAGTCCTCTCTGAAACATGCACTGAGAGGAATGAAGGTGTAGAATTAGGTGTGTCACAGCCAAGTACTTGCGCCCACTCTGCTAGCAGTACACCGACGTCCGATTCTAGCAGGCAAATTTCCCTGCCCCAGCTGCTGGACCGTCGAAAGAAGTTCACTCCCAGCCATCCACATGCCCAGCGGTTGAATGCTAGCTTGGCTAAATTGCTAGCGCTTCAACTGCTGCCTTTTCAGTTGGTAGACTCGGCCCCCTTCCGTGAGTTTGTGCAATGTGCGGTTCCTCAGTGGCAGGTTCCCAAACGCCACTTTTTCTCACGGAAGGCTATTCCGGCTCTCTACCGGCATGTGGAAGGCAATGTCTTGGCCTCGCTGGACAGGGCGGTCAGCGGTAAGGTGCATATTACCGCTGACTCATGGTCCAGCAGGCATGGACAGGGACGTTACCTTTCTTTCACGGCCCATTGGGTCACTCTTTTGGCAGCTGGGAAGGATTCAGGACAAGGTGCAGTAGTGTTGGAGGTTGTCCCACCGCCACGCCTCCAAAATGCTACTACTGGTTGTGACACACCTCTCTCCTCCACCCCCTCCTCTTCTTCTTCCTCCATGGCCTCTTCCTGTGGTTTGTCCTATGAACCAGCGGTGCTCCGTAGCCGTTCACGGGGCTACGCAAGTACGCAGGCAAAAAGATGCCATGCCGTGCTTGCGCTGGTGTGTTTGGGGGACAGAAGCCACACTGGGGCAGAGGTCCTGTCTGCTCTGCAGGGCCAGGCCGAGAGGTGGTTGACGCCACGCCAGCTTAAGCCAGGAATGGTGGTTTGCGACAATGGCACCAACCTCCTCTCCGCCCTCCGACAGGGACAACTGACCCATGTGCCCTGTGTGGCTCACGTCCTTAACCTGGTGGTGCAGCGGTTCTTGGGCAGGTACCCGGGCTTACAGGATGTCCTGAGGCAGGCCAGGAAAGTCTGTGTGCATTTCCGCAGATCTTATAATGCCAGTGCTCGCCTGGCTGAGCTGCAAAAGGAGTTGAACCTGCCCAAGAACCGCCTTATATGTGACATGCCCACCAGGTGGAACTCAACGTTGGCCATGCTGCAGCGGCTGCACACGCAGCAGAGGGCCATCAATGAGTACCTGTGCGACTACGGCACCAGGACAGGGTCAGGGGAGCTTGGTTTTTTTTCTCCACGCCAGTGGGGCATGATCAGGGATGCATGCACTGTCCTGGCACCATTTGAGGAGGCCACGAGGATGGTGAGCAGTGACAGTGCATGCATCAGTGACACTGTACCTCTTGTCCACCTGTTGGAGCACACGCTGCGTGGAATAATGGACAGGGCACTTGAGGCAGAACAGAGGCAGGAAGAGGAGGACTTCCTTGCCTCTCAAGGCCCCCTTTACCCAGACAGTGTTCCTTCTGTCCCACCCATCGCACAGGAAGAGGAGGAGGAGGAGGAGGAGGAGGAGGATTGTGTCAGCATGGAGGTGGAGGCTGGCACTCAGCATCATCAGCAGCAGTCTTTTAGGGATGATTTACAGTCCCAAGAAACCAGTGGACTTGTACGTGGCTGGGAGGAGGTGGCTGCGGATCATGTCGTCCTTAGTGACCCAGAGGACTCCGGAGCGAATGCCTCAGCAAACCTACGCTGCATGGCCTCCCTGATCCTGCAAAGTCTGCGGAAGGATCCTCGTATTCTTCGGATCAAGGAGAGGGACCATTACTGGCTGGCCACTCTCCTTGATCCACGGTACAAGGGTAAGGTTGCGGACCTTATGTTACCGTCGCAGAGGGAGCAGAGGATGAGACAACTCCGGGAGGCCTTGCAGAAAGGTCTGTGCAACGCGTTCCCAGAGACTGGGAGGTTGCAAACTCCTGGTCCTGGACAACGAGTTGCTGAGGCTTCGGCCAGTCAAAGAAGGAGCGGTGGGGAAGGTGGCCGTCTGACCGATGCGTTCAGACAATTCTTTAGTCCGCAGCCCCAAAGTATGATTGGTTCCAGCAACCATCGCCAGCGTCTGATAAACATGGTGCAGGAATATCTAGGGGCAAGGTCAGACTTGGACACCTTCCCCACCGAAAATCCTCTGGCTTACTGGGTCTTGAGGATGGATCACTGGCCAGAGCTTGCACAGTATGCAATTGAGCTACTGGCCTGTCCTGCATCCAGCGTTCTTTCGGAACGCACATTCAGTGCTGCTGGAGGATTTGTCACGGATCACAGGGTGCGCCTGTCCACCGACTCGGTTGATCGACTGACTTTCATCAAGATGAACCAGTCTTGGATCACCACCAGCTACCACACACCTGATGCTGATATAACAGACTAATTGATTTTAAAATGTCACATCCCTTCAAGACTGATGCTGATGCTGAGTGCCTGTGCTGTTATGTTGACTGGCTATCCTCCTCCTCCGAGTCCTCAATGATACGATTGATGATGATAGCTTGGAAGATCATTTTTGTTTATGGGTGCCGCCACCAGTGCCTAACGCCCAATTTTTCAGCCCCTGTTTAACAGGGGCGTGTAATTACAATTTTTGAAGCAATACTTTGCAACAGGGCTCATTGCTGTGCTCCAAGTACAGTATCTGTGAGGAGTTGCAGTGTTGTGCCACCAGTGCCTAAGGCCCAATTTTTCAGCCCCTGTTTAACAGGGGCGTGTCATTACAATTTTTGAAGCAATACTTTGCAACAGGGCTCATTGCTGTGCTCCAAGTACAGTATCTGTGAGGGGTTGCAGTGTTGTGCCACCAGTGCCTAAGGCCCAATTTTTCAGCCCCTGTTCAACAGGGGCATGTAATTACAATTCTTGATCTAATAATTCACAGCAGGGCCCATTGCTGCACCCACCAAGAGTAACTGTCAGGGCTTACAGTGTTGTGGCACCAGCACCACCATCAAAGGCCCAATTTTTACTACCACTGTTCAACAATTATATGTAATTAAAATTCCTGATATAATAGTTGACAGCAGGGCGTTCCAGCACCAACCAAGAGTAACTGTGAGTGCTTACAGTGTTGTGCCAACACCAACAACTAAGGGGCCTATTTCTGCAGAGTATATACGGCAGGTCCCTACTTTCAAACATCCAACTTACAAACGACTCCTACTTGCAAACGCAAGAAGACAACAGGAAGTGAGAGGAAATCTACCACTAGGAAGGAAAATTCTCTCCTGTAAGAATAAATATGGGAGAAAGGTGTCTCCTCTGTACTGATGCTTTATCAGCAATCCTTGTTTCAAGAAAAACACCACATTTCAAAAACAGTTGTCATTGGGACGGAAAGTGAGGTGAAATGTTCTGAACAGGGGCACAGACAGCAAAACAAATGTTACAGGGGTGATAACCCTTACCTATGTTTTCCAAAAAGTTTAAAAATAGATTTTTGGGCTGGAGCTACACTTCAACAATGTACCTGTTCAAAATTACAAACAGATTCTACATAAGAACAAACCTACAGTCCCTGTCTTGTATGCACCGCCTGTATACGGCTGTTCAGAGTATATAGGGCCTTTTTTATTTTATGTGCGGGGTTCCCCTTAATATCCATACAAGACCCAAAGGGGCTGGTAATGGGCTGGGGTAGGGGGGGGGGGGTCATGGGGTAGCTATGCCATTTTTCTTAAAGAATTTCATCCATATTACCGGGACCAGACATTACATTAAAGCCGCAAGCAGTTTTAAATGGCTTTTTTTTCCTTTAGAAGTGTCATTTTGTGCAGGGACAGTTCTAAACACGGGAAACACGTGGCACTTCACAGGCATACTTTAGACACCCCCCAGGTACGATATTTAAAGGAATATTTGACTTTTTTTTTTTCACTTTATGCATCATTAAAATGACTGCTCCCGAAAAACGACCGTTTTTAAAACTTCTTTTTGCATTGATACATGTCCCCTGGTGCAGAACCCGGGTTCCCAAACCCTTTTTAGGACAATAACATGCATAATAGTTGTTATAATTAGCACTTTAGAATTCGAACGTTCGCATCCATTGTATTTAATAGGGTTCTAATGTTCGTTCGAACTTCCGGTCCGTTCGCGGGTTCTGGTGCGAACCGAACCCGGGGGTGTTCGGCTCATCACTAATTCTGAGCAACAGTTATCTGGCCTAGTGGATCCTGTGTTTGTCTCTGAGCAGGTGCTCTCTCACCCAACCGGACCAGTCTGTGTCCGTATCTTCCGTTGCTGTGTCTCGGTACACAGATCCCACGACACCCGGGTCTTCGGTCCTCCTCGCCACAGCACAGCAGCAGTCCAATGATGTCCCACAAGCTCCTAGGTGAAACGGAAGGCTCTTTGGAGAAAAACCCAGGCTTCAGGCCTGGTAACACAGCAGACTCGAACAGGAGTTCCACTTGCTGGGCGGGCGGTGTCCAAAGAGACCGAACTCAGTCCCGCCCCTCAGTTAAATAGCCCACCCCAGCAGTCCTTGCGCGGGGCAATGCACGTTGGGTGTCCCGTGGCATTCTGGGTACTGTAGTCTCTGAGGCCTAAAAGCAATACCCTGCTACACACTCTAATGTTGAAATTTTGACCGGTGTCTCAAAATGTGGCTTAAAAAAATTATACCAGTATTTGCTCCCACTTCCTGGCATAGATCATCGCGGTGATCGTGGTGACCCACGCCACTTCCTGTGCCTACACTGTCCTCCCCCGCTGTCTTCTGGGAAACACACAGGTCCCAGAAGACAGAAGGGACCAGTGAAGACGAGCAGCGTGACTCGCGCATGCACAGCAGGGAACCAGGAAGTGAAGCCGCAAGGCTTCATTTCCTGATTCCCTCACCGAGGATGGCGGCGGGGCAGCCGAGAGCCGACCGACTGATCGGCTTCGGCTGCCGACATCGCGGGCACTCTGGACAGGTAAGTGTCCATTTATTAAAAGACAGCAGCTGCAGTATTTGTAGCTGCTGGCTTTTAATATATATTTTTTTTTTTTTGATGGACCTCCGCTTTAACATTTGTAAGATGATTCTTTTATAAATAGACCCCCAGGTGTTTAAATACTGTTTATGGAGTTTGTATAGTATTTCCTTATTATTATGTCGTATTTTATATTATTATTATTTTTATTCAGGATTTATATAGCACCAACAGTTTGTGTACCACTTTACAAAATAAAGGAATACAGTACAGTTCAATACAATTCATCAGAAGAGAGTAAGCGGGCCCTGTTTGTGAGAGCGTACAAGCTAAAGGAAAGGGAAAGTGATACAAAAGGTAGAAACTGTGTGGGGACAAGTTAATCAAGAAAGTAAAATTCAGTTGCTAGCTAGAAGCAGGATACATTTGCCCAAAAAGATGAGTTTTCAATGATTGCCTAAAGGCAGACAGGGCAGGAAATAATTGTACAGGTTGGGGTAGGGATTTACAGGGGCTAGGATAGAATAGGCGCTGAAGAAGTCTTGGTGGCAAGCAAAGGAGGAGGTGACAAGGCAGCTAGAAATCAGGAGGTCTTGGGAGGAGTGAAGGTGATGTATGGGGATGGGATAGTTTGTGTAAAGGTAGACTAATAAGGAGGGAGTTGCAGTAGTCAAGGCAAGAAAAACAAACAAACATACATACCAGTGTGATGCTGTAGCTGTCCCCTGCCGACTCTAAACCTGCTGATCTCTCAGTTCTTGGTCCGCTCTGAGCAGAAAGCAGTGACTGTCAGTCACTGTTCTCTGCACTGCCCCTCTAGTTTTATTGGAGCACGTGGCTCGAGAGGGGTGGGAGCAGCTGGCTCAGATTTTCAGTGGCATGCTAAAAGGCTGAGCCAGCTGCCGGTCAGGCATCTGAGTGAATTCTGACATTATTGTAGGGATCTTTCCAGAGCCTAGAGAGGCTTTGTGAGGTCAGCTGACAGTGGAATTTAGCTCTCTGTTGGTTGATTCTGGGTCACATGAGAGCAAACGTAAGTGCACCTCTGTGACCCACAAGAGAAGCTTTGCCAAAAAAGCTTTGGCCATATTTTTCTTTTAAGAGAACATTGTCCAATGGGCACCTATGTTCTAGGGACAGCTGTCTAAGAAGGGAATTACTTTCACATTGGGAGATTTCCTCTAAATTTGTTTGTTGCATCTGTGGGACAGGAAGTGAAGGCAAATTTCCCCAATAGTACACAGACCGCAAAAAAAAATATCTATCAAGGGTTCTATCCCTTCCTTACTCTATTCAAATCTAAACAATATATTTTGTCAATATATAATTTACATTAGTCAAGTTCTCTGCAGTGTTATGAAGTATAGTATAAAAGGTATAATTTCTGCACATTTTATTACCATCCATATTTGAATAGTTTCTTATAGAATTATGACTCAGTCCTGATCACCCCTGTTCATGTAAATATCTCACAATGTACAGATCTGTATGGCACATGATTGTGATGGTGACGGTGGACTGTAAGGCCTCATGCCTACGGACGTTTTTACAGCCGCGTTTTTGAGCGTTTTTTACAGCTTAAAAACGCCTGTCCATGTTAGTCTATAGCTTCATGCCCACCTAGACGTTTTTGAGCTGAAAATAGCATAGGCATTTAAGCTGTAAAAAAAAAACAGGATCAGTGCCTTCTTTGGCGTCGGCGTTAGGCCTAAAAAAACGCGAAGCGTTAAAAAACGTGCAAAAACGCAGCGATTGCGTTTTTGAGCTCCGAGGTTTTTTTTTCGAAAAAAAAAAAAGGAAACAATAACATGGACATGCATTTTTAAGCTGCAAAAAACGCGGCTGTAAAAACGTCCGTGGGCATGAGGCCTAAAAATATATATTTTTCCATCCAAATTTCTATTTGTAACATTCATTTTACAAAATTTTTCAGGTGATAATGTGCTCACTCTTAAGTCACACTAGCATGTCAAACCAGCACTTATTTGTATTCAAAGGACATCTCTAAATGCATGTAATAATTTTTTATTGGTGCCATTCACACTGTATACCTTTACCTGCATGCTGGTGCTGTCAGTTTAGCTGTGTTTAGAAAGAATAGAATTCTGTGCATCCAGATTCCAATTAGATATTCCAATTAGATATTCTATCTAAAGCAGGAACAGCTAAACACATGAAAAATTATCTGGGAAGTTGATTATGCTTCCAAGAAGACTCCCTCTACTTTTAGAAAAGCTAAATGCAAAAGTGCAAATGTGAATGGGGCCTTACACTGCACTATGGAAATCAGTTTTCTCTTTTCGTCCATGGACGGACACAGCCTTCCTAATTCTTGACATATGGGTTATGTTCCTGTTCATAGGAGAGGACTAGGCAGACATGTGAGATATTTAAATACATGTTACTTTAACAGAGTTGAACATCCCCGCCCAGGGGGCGGTCCCTCCAGACATAACCCTCCTCCCTGCAGTTAGCAGCTCAGTTTTGTTCTGCCTAGCAAAGGAGATGGACTTGGCTCCCTTTGGGCCCAGAGTCCTGAGGAAATTTTTTATTTTATTTTATTTTATTTTATTTAAATGTATTTTATTTTGTGATTCTTCAATCAACAGTCGGCAGGGCAACAGGCTGGATATATAGATCCTTGTAGTCTTCCCAGTCCGGCCAGCGAGCGTGTACAGTCCCTTACAAATAGGTGTCGGGTCTGTCATGACATACCCCATGGCTCCAGGGGTGGCCGGTGAGCTTGTGCTCCGGGGTCCACATATGACTGGGCTGCTTGCTGTCTCACTCACAGTGGACCGGGCCGACAGCTACTCCGTACTACTCGGTTCTAGTCTGTCAGGGACGCACCAGCAATGTCCATGCATGGACGGGTAAGTACAGTTCCTTCCGTTTTGACGCTTTGGAACAGCTGGGCTTTCCTGGAGGGTCATTAGGGGTCCCCTGTCCTCCCTTCCCTCCCTCTGTCCCCCTTCTTTCCTCCTCCCCATTGCGGGGCCTGCTGCGTCGGCGGGGTGTACCTGTAGGGGTCTCCGTATCCCAGGTGGGGGTCCGCCCTCTGTGGGGGTGGTGTGTTTTTTGGTAGCCTCCGCTCGGCTTTCCTGCGGCCTTCTCGTCCACCTCAGTGTGCTCGGGCGCCATTTTTGGTAGCGCCGGCGCCATTTTCTAGTGTTTTTTTTCTGTATGAAAAATTCCATTGGCGGCCATTTTGTCATAGCCGTGCTGTGGCGCAGGTCTTCATTGCGCGCGTCCTTTTTTCTGAGGAGCCTGGCGGCCATTTTGGGGAATGTTTTTTTCACTGTGTGGCTTGGCCTCTAGCGCTGGAAGCTTCCTGAACGGCGCGAATAGCGCTAATCACCTCACAGATTACCTCAGGTGTGTGAGGCAGAGCAGACAACGGTGCTGCGCAGTCTCTGGCTGGGTGGTGTGGCCCTGGGTAGCCCCCCCCGGGTCAGCGCAGTTAGGAGGGTGAATTGTCAGTAGAAACATATACTTTATGTTTTTACACACACACTAATACATATACACGTAATACATACACAGTATGTGGATGTATTATACTACGGTGTTGACTTAGTCCCTAAGGACTGTTAGTGGGTCAGAATGGAGTCTGAAGCTAATTCCAGAGGCAGCAACAGGTGCCCCTGCACCTGCAGTTACTAGGGCAATTTGTCTGCAGCCCTGGATGCGGGCGTTGGGGGGTATGTAGCTCCCCCTCCCCCTGCCATATCCTGGGGAATACTCTGACTCAGGACCACTGTTCTGAGGTGTCAGAGGATGCCATCTGCCTGGAGTTTGCATGTTCATGTCTGCGTGGGTTTCCTCCGGGTGCTCCGGTTTCCTCCCACTCTCCAAAGACATGCGCGCCCTCGGCGCAATACACAGTATAAACATACACAATATGTTTATACACACACTCTAAATACATACACAGTATGTGTATGTATTATTATTACTCTCTGTGTCTGTGTGGGTTTCCTCCGGGTACTCCGGTTTCCTCCCACGCTCCAATGACATGCGCGCCTTCGGCACAATACACAGTATAAACAATGTGTTTGTACAAACAGCACTTATCAGTGTAGTATCTGCTGGGACATCCACTGAGGTGTCAGTCCTTTTTTGGGTCGCACTAACCGACCCACTCTATGTAGGTTTTTCCTTATGATTGATTTATTTGATGGATCATAGATAAGGAATGGGGACTGCCGCAGAGGTCCTTTTTGGTCCCTCAGCGCACGGCGGTCCGTTATCCTTTTGAAGAGCCATTTTTAAAAAAAAAGTTTTTTTTCCCATGAAGTTGAACCCCTGATATCAGGGGTACCACGGACCGTGTTCGCCATGCTGGGGTTAGCGTTGCGCCCGTTAGTGGCTGTGACTTTGTCTCTGACACTCACTGAATGGACAAAACATTTGTACCAGACAGTGGCGGAGCATCAGCTCTCTCTAAAAGTTGTGACACTGGCAGGTGCAGGGTCTGGTGTACGTAGGTGCGGCAATCCTGGATGCAACTTCTTTGGTCTCCAGGGCCTCTGTGTCCGTGGTGGTCTTGCGCCATTTGAGAGGGCTGATATGCTGGTCCGCTGACCGAGCTTTTATGGAAGCTCTGACAGATTTACCTTTCTAAGGTGGGAGGCTCTTTGGTGCCTCACTGGACGACGTTGTTAGGATGTCACAAGAGTAGGGATGAGCTTCGTGTTCGAGTCGAACATACGTTCGACTCGAACATCGGCTGTTCGATCGTTCGACGAAGATCGAACGATTTGGGCCGTTCGCGCCAAATTCGAGTGACGCGAACGGCCCACAATGCACTACGCCATCGCAGTGTCATCCAGGCGCTGTGATTGGCCAAGCATGCACTGTGACCCCGCATGCTTGGCCAATCACAGCGCCGGCAGCGAGGAGAGCAATGATTGGCCACAGGCAGGATGCCTGTGGCCAATTATTGCTGAGGGTGTTTAGTACACGCCCCACACTATAAAAGGCCGCCAGCACAGCGGCCTAGTGTAGTGTGTTCCGGAGCAGGGAAAGAGAAGCATAGGCAGGGACAGTGACATTTATTTTTTCTTGCTTAACCTGGATTCCTTTAGTTTAGGGAAAGAGAAGGATAGGTAGGGAGAGTGTCAGTGTGTTTTACTGTGCGAATCCTTGTTTCTAGGGACAGGGAAGGACAGTGAGGGAATTCTCCTTGTGCTATAGTGTGCTTTAAAAAAACATTTTTTCTAGGGACAGAAAACTATAGGTAGGGAGAGTGTCAGTGTGTTTTACTGTGCGAATCCTTGTTTCTAGGGACAGGGAAGGACAGTGAGGGAAATTCTCCTTGTGCTATAGTGTGCTTTAAAAAAACATTTTTTCTAGGGACAGAAAACTATAGGTAGGGAGAGTGTCAGTGTGTTTTACTGTGCGAATCCTTGTTTCTAGGGACAGGGAAGGACAGTGAGGGAAATTCTCCTTGTGCTATAGTGTGCTTTAAAAAAACATTTTTTCTAGGGACAGAAAACTATAGGTAGGGAGAGTGTCAGTGTGTTTTACTGTGCGAATCCTTGTTTCTAAGGACAGGGAAGGACAGTGAGGGAAATTCTCCTTGTGCTATAGTGTGCTTTAAAAAAACATTTTTTCTAGGGACAGAAAACTATAGGTAGGAAGAGTGTCAGTTTCTTTCACTGTGATAATCCTTGTTTCTAGGGACAGGGAAGGACAGTGAGGGAAATTCTCCTTGTGCTATAGTGTGCTTTAAAAAAACATTTTTTCTAGGGACAGAAAACTATAGGTAGGGAGAGTGTCAGTGTGTTTTACTGTGCGAATCCTTGTTTCTAGGGACAGGGAAGGACAGTGAGGGAATTCTCCTTGTGCTATAGTGTGCTTTAAAAAAACATTTTTTCTAGGGACAGAAAACTATAGGTAGGGAGAGTGTCAGTGTGTTTTACTGTGCGAATCCTTGTTTCTAGGGACAGGGAAGGACAGTGAGGGAAATTCTCCTTGTGCTATAGTGTGCTTTAAAAAAACATTTTTTTCTAGGGACAGAAAACTATAGGTAGGGAGAGTGTCAGTGTGTTTTACTGTGCGAATCCTTGTTTCTAGGGACAGGGAAGGACAGTGAGGGAAATTCTCCTTGTGCTATAGTGTGCTTTAAAAAAACATTTTTTCTAGGGACAGAAAACTATAGGTAGGGAGAGTGTCAGTGTGTTTTACTGTGCGAATCCTTGTTTCTAGGGACAGGGAAGGACAGTGAGGGAAATTCTCCTTGTGCTATAGTGTGCTTTAAAAAAAACATTTTTTCTAGGGACAGAAAACTATAGGTAGGGAGAGTGTCAGTGTGTTTTACTGTGCGAATCCTTGTTTCTAGGGACAGGGAAGGACAGTGAGGGAAATTCTCCTTGTGCTATAGTGTGCTTTAAAAAAACATTTTTTCTAGGGACAGAAAACTATAGGTAGGGAGAGTGTCAGTGTGTTTTACTGTGCGAATCCTTGTTTCTAGGGACAGGGAAGGACAGTGAGGGAAATTCTCCTTGTGCTATAGTGTGCTTTAAAAAAACATTTTTTCTAGGGACAGAAAACTATAGGTAGGGAGAGTGTCAGTGTGTTTTACTGTGCGAATCCTTGTTTCTAGGGACAGGGAAGGACAGTGACGGAAATTCTCCTTGTGCTATAGTGTGCTTTAAAAAAACATTTTTTCTAGGGACAGAAAACTATAGGTAGGGAGAGTGTCAGTGTGTTTTACTGTGCGAATCCTTGTTTCTAGGGACAGGGAAGGACAGTGAGGGAAATTCTCCTTGTGCTATAGTGTGCTTTAAAAAAATTTTTTTCTAGGGACAGAAAACTATAGGTAGGAAGAGTGTCAGTTTCTTTCACTGTGATAATCCTTGTTTCTAGGGACAGGGAAGGACAGTGAGGGAAATTCTCCTTGTGCTATAGTGTGCTTTAAAAAAACATTTTTTCTAGGGACAGAAAACTATAGGTAGGAAGAGTGTCAGTTTCTTTCACTGTGATAATCCTTGTTTCTAGGGACAGGGAAGGACAGTGAGGGAAATTCTCCTTGTGCTATAGTGTGCTTTAAAAAAACATTTTTTCTAGGGACAGAAAACTATAGGTAGGAAGAGTGTCAGTTTCTTTCACTGTGATAATCCTTGTTTCTAGGGACAGGGAAGGACAGTGAGGGAAATTCTGCTTGTGCTATAGTGTGCTTTAAAAAAACATTTTTTCTAGGGACAGAAAACTATAGGTAGGGAGAGTGTCAGTGTGTTTTACTGTGCGAATCCTTGTTTCTAGGGACAGGGAAGGACAGTGAGGGAAATTCTCCTTGTGCTATAGTGTGCTTTAAAAAAAACATTTTTTCTAGGGACAGAAAACTATAGGTAGGGAGAGTGTCAGTGTGTTTTACTGTGCGAATCCTTGTTTCTAGGGACAGGGAAGGACAGTGAGGGAAATTCTCCTTGTGCTATAGTGTGCTTTAAAAAAACATTTTTTCTAGGGACAGAAAACTATAGGTAGGGAGAGTGTCAGTGTGTTTTACTGTGCGAATCCTTGTTTCTAGGGACAGGGAAGGACAGTGAGGGAAATTCTCCTTGTGCTATAGTGTGCTTTAAAAAAACATTTTTTCTAGGGACAGAAAACTATAGGTAGGGAGAGTGTCAGTGTGTTTTACTGTGCGAATCCTTGTTTCTAGGGACAGGGAAGGACAGTGAGGGAAATTCTCCTTGTGCTATAGTGTGCTTTAAAAAAACTTTTTTTCTAGGGACAGAAAACTATAGGTAGGGAGAGTGTCAGTGTGTTTTACTGTGCGAATCCTTGTTTCTAGGGACAGGGAAGGACAGTGAGGGAAATTCTCCTTGTGCTATAGTGTGCTTTAAAAAAACATTTTTTCTAGGGACAGAAAACTATAGGTAGGAAGAGTGTCAGTTTCTTTCACTGTGATAATCCTTGTTTCTAGGGACAGGGAAGGACAGTGAGGGAAATTCTCCTTGTGCTATAGTGTGCTTTAAAAAAACATTTTTTCTAGGGACAGAAAACTATAGGTAGGAAGAGTGTCAGTTTCTTTCACTGTGATAATCCTTGTTTCTAGGGACAGGGAAGGACAGTGAGGGAAATTCTCCTTGTGCTATAGTGTGCTTTAAAAAAACATTTTTTCTAGGGACAGAAAACTATAGGTAGGAAGAGTGTCAGTTTCTTTCACTGTGATAATCCTTGTTTCTAGGGACAGGGAAGGACAGTGAGGGAAATTCTCCTTGTGCTATAGTGTGCTAAAGCATTCCTCATCAACCATCTTTGAAATCCTTGTTTTTTGGACAGTCAGGGAAATTGTCGTTGTGCTATTCTGTGCAAAAGCAATCATCCTCAACCATATTTAGAAATCCTTAAGTAAAGGGACAGAGAAGGACACCTGAAGGTAGCCCTTATTGCTTTTTTCCCATCTCCCTGCAGGCCATCTATTAGAATGTCTGGAAGGCAAACAAGGAGAGGCAGACAGTCAGGAGGCAATAAAAGAGGGCAAGCAGGCTCTGTGTCTGGGGGCAACAGTGCTGGTCGTGGACGCGGTGCATTGTCATCAGCACATGGCCATGGGACACGCTTGTCCTTCTTTTCGGCAGCTGGACATGTTGAGCCACATCATGCCGAAGACTTGGTAGAGTGGATGACCAAGCCCTCCTCCTCCTCCTCATCCTCTCTCACCCAGGCTCAGGGTACTGGCAAAGCAGCTGCCAAAGCGTCCTTTTCCCTGGTATCAATGTCACTCCTTCCCTAGACCCACCATGTCCTCCTCCTGAGGAGTCCCCCGAACTGTTTGAGCACAGTGTTGGGTACATGCTCCAGGAGGATGCCCAGTGTTTCGAAGGGTCTGATGATGAAACCCAGCTACAGGAAGGCAGTAGCGTGAGAGCAGACAGAGGGGATGCTCAAGAAGGACACCAATCTGGCAGTCATGTTCCAGCAGCTGCAGCATACTGCCAGATTGGCTCCAGTGATGAGGAGGGAGGGGATGATGAGGTCACTGACTCCACGTGGGTGCCTAATAGGAGAGAGGAGGAGGAGGAGGATGAGGAGGAGGCACATCTCCAATGAGGCAGGATGCCCTTTGGTGGCCAGCGTAAGGGCAGTACACCGACGGAATCACACCGCAGAGCTCCGCCTGTGCAGGGCGCTGCCTCTGCCCGTCATTCAAAAAGTTCTTTGGTGTGGGCCTTTTTTGAGGCTAGTGCATCAGATCGCACAGCTGCTGTTTGCAACATATGTCTCAAGCGTATATCGCGTGGCCAAAACATCAGCCGCTTGGGTACCACATGCCTGACCAGACATATGTTGACCTGCCATGCAGCTCGTTGGCAAGCCTACCTCAAAGACCCACACTAAAGAACAAAGCGGACCTCTCCTTGCACCACATCAGCTGGGATCTCCAACCCCACTATAACTTCAGTCCTCTCTGAAACATGCACTGAGAGGAATGAAGGTGTAGAATTAGGTGTGTCACAGCCAAGTACTTGCGGCCACTCTGCTAGCAGTACACCGACGTCCGATTCTAGCAGGCAAATTTCCCTGCCCCAGCTGCTGGACCGTCGAAAGAAGTTCACTCCCAGCCATCCACATGCCCAGCGGTTGAATGCTAGCTTGGCTAAATTGCTAGCGCTTCAACTGCTGCCTTTTCAGTTGGTAGACTCGGCCCCCTTCCGTGAGTTTGTGCAATGTGCGGTTCCTCAGTGGCAGGTTCCCAAACGACACTTTTTCTCACGGAAGGCTATTCCGGCTCTCTACCGGCATGTGGAAGGCAATGTCTTGGCCTCGCTGGACAGGGCGGTCAGCGGTAAGGTGCATATTACCGCTGACTCATGGTCCAGCAGGCATGGACAGGGACGTTACCTTTCTTTCACGGCCCATTGGGTCACTCTTTTGGCAGCTGGGAAGGATGCAGGACAAGGTGCAGTAGTGTTGGAGGTTGTTCCACCGCCACGCCTCCAAAATGCTGCTACTGGTTGTGACACACCTCTCTCCTCCACCCCCTCCTCTTCTTCTTCCTCCATGGCCTCTTCCTGTGGTTTGTCCTCGGAACCAGCGGTGCTCCGTAGGCGTTCAAGGGGCTACGCAAGTACGCAGGCAAAAAGATGCCATGCCGTGCTTGCGCTGGTGTGTTTGGGGGACAGAAGCCACACTGGGGCAGAGGTCCTGTCTGCTCTGCAGGGCCAGGCCGAGAGGTGGTTGACGCCACGCCAGCTTAAGCCAGGAATGGTGGTTTGCGACAATGGCACCAACCTCCTCTCCGCCCTCCGACAGGGACAACTGACCCATGTGCCCTGTGTGGCTCACGTCCTTAACCTGGTGGTGCAGCGGTTCTTGGGCAGGTACCCGGGCTTACAGGATGTCCTAAGGCAGGCCAGGAAAGTCTGTGTGCATTTCCGCAGATCTTATAATGCCAGTGCTCGCCTGGCTGAGCTGCAAAAGGAGTTGAACCTGCCCAAGAACCGCCTTATATGTGACATGCCCACCAGGTGGAACTCAACGTTGGCCATGCTGCAGCGGCTGCACATGCAGCAGAGGGCCATCAATGAGTACCTGTGCGACTACGGCACCAGGACAGGGTCAGGGGAGCTTGGTTTTTTTTCTCCACGCCAGTGGGGCATGATCAGGGATGCATGCACTGTCCTGGCACCATTTGAGGAGGCCACGAGGATGGTGAGCAGTGACAGTGCATGCATTAGTGACACTGTACCTCTTGTCCACCTGTTGGAGCACACGCTGCGTGGAATAATGGACAGGGCACTTGAGGCAGAACAGAGGCAGGAAGAGGAGGACTTCCTTGCCTCTCAAGGCCCCCTTTACCCAGACAGTGTTCCTTCTGTCCCACCCATCGCACAGGAAGAGGAGGAGGAGGAGGAGGAGGAGGAGGAGGAGGATTGTGTCAGCATGGAGGTGGAGGCTGGCACTCAGCATCATCAGCAGCAGTCTTTTAGGGATGATTTACAGTCCCAAGAAACCAGTGGACTTGTACGTGGCTGGGAGGAGGTGGCTGCGGATCATGTCGTCCTTAGTGACCCAGAGGACTCCGGAGCGAATGCCTCAGCAAACCTACGCTGCATGGCCTCCCTGATCCTGCAAAGTCTGCGGAAGGATCCTCGTATTCTTCGGATCAAGGAGAGGGACCATTACTGGCTGGCCACTCTCCTTGATCCACGGTACAAGGGTAAGGTTGCGGACCTTATGTTACCGTCGCAGAGGGAGCAGAGGATGAGACAACTCCGGGAGGCCTTGCAGAAAGGTCTGTGCAACGCGTTCCCAGAGACTGGGAGGTTACAAACTCCTGGTCCTGGACAACGAGTTGCTGAGGCTTCGGCCAGTCAAAGAAGGAGCGGTGGGGAAGGTGGCCGTCTGACCGATGCGTTCAGACAATTCTTTAGTCCGCAGCCCCAAAGTATGATCGGTTCCAGCAACCATCGCCAGCGTCTGATAAACATGGTGCAGGAATATCTAGGGGCAAGGTCAGACTTGGACACCTTCCCCACCGAAAATCCTCTGGCTTACTGGGTCTTGAGGATGGATCACTGGCCAGAGGTTGCACAGTATGCAATTGAGCTACTGGCCTGTCCTGCATCCAGCGTTCTTTCGGAACGCACATTCAGTGCTGCTGGAGGATTTGTCACGGATCACAGGGTGCGCCTGTCCACCGACTCGGTTGATCGACTGACTTTCATCAAGATGAACCAGTCTTGGATCACCACCAGCTACCACACACCTGATGCTGATATAACAGACTAATTGATTTTAACATGTCACATCCCTTCAAGACTGATGCTGATGCTGAGTGCCTGTGCTGTTATGTTGACTGGCTATCCTCCTCCTCCGAGTCCTCAATGATACGATTGATGATGATAGCTTGGAAGATCATTTTTGTTTATGGGTGCCGCCACCAGTGGCTAAGGCCCAATTTTTCAGCCCCTGTTTTACAGGGGCGTGTAATTACAATTTTTTTAGCAATAATTTGCCATAGGGCTCATTGCTGTGCTCCAAGTACAGTATCTGTGAGGGGTTGGAGTGTTGTGGCACCAGTGCCTAAGGCCCAATTTTTCATCCCCTGTTTAACAGGGGCGTGTCATTACAATTTTTGAAGCAATACTTTGCAACAGGGCTCATTGCTGTGCTCCAAGTACAGTATCTGTGAGGGGTTGTAGTGTTGTGCCACCAGTGCCTAAGGCCCAATTTTTCAGCCCCTGTTCAACAGGGGCATGCAATTACAATTCTTGATCTAATAATTCACAGCAGGGCCCATTGCTGCACCCACCAAGAGTAACTCTGAGGGCTTACAGTGTTGTGGCAACGCCACCACCACCACCACCACGAAAGGCCCAATTTTTCAGCCCCTGTTCAAAAGGGGCATGTAATTACAATTCTTGATCTAATAATTCACAGCAGGGCCCATTCCTGCACCCACCAAGAGTAACTCTGAGGGCTTACAGTGTTGTGGCAACGCCACCACCACCACCACCACGAAAGGCCCAATTTTTCAGCCCCTGTTCAAAAGGGGCATGTAATTACAATTCTTGATCTAATAATTCACAGCAGGGCCCATTCCTGCACCCACCAAGAGTAACTCTGAGGGCTTACAGTGTTGTGGCAACGCCACCACCACCACCACCACGAAAGGCCCAATTTTTCAGCCCCTGTTCAAAAGGGGCATGTAATTACAATTCTTGATCTAATAATTCACAGCAGGGCCCATTCCTGCACCCACCAAGAGAAACTCTGAGGGCTTACAGTGTTGTGGCAACACCACCACCACCACCACCACCACGAAAGGCCCAATTTTTCAGCCCCTGTTCAACAGGGGCATGCAATTACAATTCTTGATCTAATAATTCACAGCAGGGCCCATTGCTGCACCCACCAAGAGTAACTGTCCTGGCTTACAGTGTTGTGGCACCAGCACCACCATCAAAGGCCCAATTTTTACTACCACTGTTCAACAATTATATGTAATTAAAATTCCTGATATAATAGTTGACAGCAGGGCGTTCCAGCACCAACCAAGAGTAACTGTGAGTGCTTACAGTGTTGTGCCAACACCAACAACTAAGAGGCCTATTTCTGCAGAGTATATACGGCAGGTCCCTACTTTCAAACATCCAACTTACAAACGACTCCTACTTGCAAACGCAAGAAGACAACAGGAAGTGAGAGGAAATCTACCCCTTGGAAGGAAAATTCTCTCCTGTAAGAATTAATATGGGAGAAAGGTGTCTCCTCTGTACTGATGCTTTATCACCAATCCTTGTTTCAAGAAAAACACCACATTTCAAAAACAGTTGTCATTGGGACGGAAAGTGAGGTGAAATGCTCTGAACAGAGGCACAGACAGCAAAACAAATGTTACAGGGGTGATAACCCTTACCTATGTTTTCCAAAAAGTTTAAAAATAGATTTTTGGGCTGGAGCTACACTTAAACAATGTACCTGTTCAAAATTACAAACAGATTCTACATAAGAACAAACCTACAGTCCCTGTCTTGTATGCACCGCCTGTATACGGCTGTTCAGAGTATATAGGGCCTTTTTTATTTTATGTGCGGGGTTCCCCTTAATATCCATACAAGACCCAAAGGGGCTGGTAATGGGCTGGGGTAGGGGGGGGGGGGTCATGGGGTAGCTATGCCATTTTTCTTAAAGATTTTCATCCATATTACCGGGACCAGACATTACATTAAAGCCGCAAGCAGTTTTAAATGGCTTTTTTTTCCTTTAGAAGTGTCATTTTGTGCAGGGACAGTTCTAAACACGGGAAACACGTGGCACTTCACAGGCATACTTTAGACACCCCCCAGGTACGATATTTAAAGGAATATTTGACTTTTTTTTTTTCACTTTATGCATCATTAAAATGACTGCTCCCGAAAAACGACCGTTTTTAAAACTTCTTTTTGCATTGATACATGTCCCCTGGTGCACAACCCGGGTTCCCAAACCCTTTTTAGGACAATAACATGCATAATAGTTGTTATAATTAGCACTTTAGAATTCGAACGTTCGCATCCATTGTATTTAATAGGGTTCTAATGTTCGTACGAACTTTCGGTCCGTTCGCGGGTTCTGGTGCGAACCGAACCCGGGGGTGTTCGGCTCATCACTACACAAGAGGTAATTGAACTCTTCTACCTCAGTCCACTAAGAGTAGAGGGCCGCCCCGTAAGTCGGAACCTTCCTTCCCCATACGAAGGCGGTATTTTTGAGGGTTGTCATTCCCATACCGCCGCAGGACAGGTGTAGCCTTCCTGTTTTTCCGACCGGTGGGTTTGTGAAGTGGTCTCTTCAGGGTACAAGATCGAGTTTTCTCTTTCTTGTTCGCCGAAAGGTTTCTTGCCTCAAATCTTCCTTTCCTACCGTCTCGTCTGACTGCCCTAAGGGGGCAGTTCAAGATTTGTTGGGGGTTCGGAAATTCAGGATGGAGTCGGTTCGCTCCATCCCGGGGACCTTTGGGTGTTCCTGGACATCAGGGACACGTGTTTGCATGTCGCCATATGCGACAGGCACCATTGGTTCATGCATTTAGTGGTCAGGGAGGACCACTATTAATTTATGGCTCTCCCTTTTGACCCAGTGTCAGCACCAAAAGTTTCACCAGGGTGCTCGCCCCGATTCTAGCCTTGCTGAGACAGCGCAGCATTGCCTTTGTAGGTTGTTTAGATGGTCTTCTTCTGTAACCTGTTTCCAGATTTAAATTAGAGGAGGACGTGTCTATAGTCAGTCAGATTCTCCAAGACTTTGGGTGGATGCTGTACCTCCAGATGTCGGTGCTAGTTCAGACTCAGCGCCTAGAATACCTGGGGCTGCTCTGTACTCTTCGGAGGCAAGAGTTTTCTCCCTCCAGGGAAGTTGCAAACGCCCCTGGCTGCGGTGAGTTGGGCCTCATGGTAGCCTCCTTCGAGGCAGTACCATATGCCCAATTCCACACTGGGAGGGGGAGATTCTGTCCTATTGGAACAAATCTCCGTTGTCTCTGGATCATCAGATTCAGGTAAATCGCTTAGTCAGGGCCTCTCTGACTTGGTGACTGACATTCCCTGCACTTCAGTCCAGGACGTTTTTTCCTTCCTTTCTATTGAACGCCAGCCTAACAGGTTGGGGGGGAGTCTGGGGGGTCCAGTCGGCCCAAGGTCGCTGGACTCTGGACGAATCCCATATGCTGATCAATGTTCTGGAACTTCGGGCGATCAGGCTGTGTCTCTCCTCGTGGTCGAAGAGACTACAAGGACGCCCGATCAGACTCCAGTCAGACAACACCACGGCTGTGGCTTATGTCAACCATCTGGACATTCTGGGGTGGGCGGGAAGAAGCGTACCGGCTCTGTTGGCCGTCTACATTCAAGGTGTAAAACCCTGGCTGGCGGACTATTTGAGTCGCCAGTTGCTGGACCAAGGGGAATGGTCATGCATCCGGAGGTTTTTCACCTCCTTTGCAGGAGGTGGGGCACGCCGCACGTGGACCTCCTGGCTTCTCGACTCAATAGCGTGGTGTCAAGATTCGTGGGCAGGTCCAGAGATCCCTGGGCAGACGCGTCATACGCGTTGGTGGCCCTGTGGGGTAAGTATCGGCTAATTTATGCCTACCCCCCACTGATGTTGCTTCCTCGTCTGCTCCGCAGAGTGCAGACCGAGGGGATCCCGGTGATCCTAATCGCTCTGGATTGGCTCCGGCGTCCTTGGTACGCTGACTTCGTACACCTGGTGGCGGATGCACTGGTGACTGCCAATGCGGGTGGACCTTCTGTCTCAAGGTCCCATACTTCATCCTGCTTTACAGTCGCTGGCTTTAACGGCATGGCTATTGAAAGCCAGGTACTAAGGGACCGAGGTCTTTCGGATTTGGTAATCTCGACCATGCTGAGGGCACTAAAATCTTCTTCCAGGAATATCTACCATCGCACTTGGAAGGCCTACATCTCTATGTGCGCAAAGATGGAGTGGCGTCCACGGACGCATTCAGTTTCCATGGTCCTGCTGTTTTTTACAGCGTGGAGTGGATCAGAAACTTGCCTTAAGCTCCATTAAGGGTCAGATTTCAGCTTTGGCTGTTTTCTTTCAACGGCCTTTGGCGACCCATTCCCTGGTGGGTACCTTTTGTATGGGGAGTTTCGACATATGCTTCCCCCAATTAGACCACCTCTCCCTCCTTGGGATTTGAACCTGGTGCCCTTTGAGAACATCAGAGAGGTTCCTCTCTTAACACTATCTCAGAAGGTGGCCTTTCTAGTGGCCATTACGTCTGTCAGACGAGTTTCTGAAATGGAGGCCTTGTCTTGCAAGTCTTCCATAAGGATTAAGCGGTACTGCGCCCGCAGCCTTCGTTTCTTCCGAAGGTGGTTTCGGCCTTCCACCTGAATGAGGACATTGTATCCATTCTTGTGTCCTCGGCCGTCGCATCCCAGAGAGACTGCGCTCCATACTTTAGACGTGGTACATGCCTTGCGGGTGTACCTGTCTGCTGCGGCTCCGTTCCGGAGGTCTGATTCACTGTTTGTGTCGGTGTCTGGTCCACAAAAGGGCCTAGCGGTCTCGTCAGCCACCGTCTCTCGGTGGTTCAGGAAAACCATTGTGCGGGCCTATGCCTTTTAGGGGCGGGCTCCCCCCCTTTTTCCGGTCACGGCACTTTCAACTAGGGCAATTAGTGCTTTCTGGGCTTTCCAACATCAAGCGTCTCTCTCTCTCTCTCACCGGTGTGCAGGGCGGCGACTTGGTCGTCTGTGCGCACTTTCTCCAAATTTTACAAGGTTGGTGTGAATGCATCTTCAGATGCTTCCTTCTGCCGCAAGGTTTTTCAGGCGGCTGTTTAAAGTTGCAACTCCTCCGTTGAGGAGCTCTGCTTGCTTGGGGTGAAGTTAGTTGTTTTTTGATATTGTTCCCACCCCTCGTTTTTTTGGACACTGCTTGGGGACGTCCCATATGTCAAGAATTAAGAAGGCTGTGTCCGTCCATGGAGGAAAAGAGAAAATAGGATTTTTTGTACTCACCGTAAAATCCTTTTCTCTGTCGTCCATGGACGGACACAGCACCCACCCCTCCTTTTTAGGTTTGTACTGCTTGTTACGAACTGAGCTGCTAACTTCAGGGAGGAGAGTTATGTCTGGAGGGACCGCCCCCTGGCGGGGCTGTTGAACTCTGTTAAAGTAACATGTATTTAAATATCTAACATGTCTGCCTAGTCCTCTCCTATGAACAGGAACATAACCCATATGTCAAGAATTAGGAAGGCTGTGTCCGTCCATGGACGACAGAGAAAAGGATTTGACGATGAGTAAAAAAAAACTTATTTTTGCGTACATTGTGGCAAATCAGCCCTAGTGTATAAAGAATCATGTTCAAAAATAAATAGTTCACCATTTTAATCTAGTAAATTGATTAATATTTCTGAAAAAGCTTAAAAAAAGAACAGTTAAGAAATCACTGGGTGTTAACTAATGAATAACAATTATATGCTGTTATTAAAACTAGGGATGAGCTTCGTTTTCGAGTCGAACCCATGTTCGACTTGAACATCGGCTGTTCGATCGTCCGACGAAGATCGAACATTATGGGCCGTTCGCGCCAAATTCGAGTGGCGCGTCATGGCCCATAATTCACTGCGGCATCGCAGTGCATTGCTGGCTGATGATTGGCCAAGCATGCACTATGACCCGCATGCTTTGGCCAATCACAGTGCAGAAAAAACGGAGAGCCATAATTGGCCAAAGCCAGGGTGGTTTTGGCCAATTATGGCTCAGGGGGTTTAGTACACGCCCCACACTATATAAGGCCGCCGGCTCGGCAGCCTTGTGTAGTGTGCAGAGACTGAAGGAAAAGCTTGGACAGCCGCACTCCCAAAATTGGTTGTTTTTATTTTAAAAAAAAGGAAAAAATCACATCAACACAAAATCACAGCAAAACACAGCAATGGAGCTGACGCGTTTCGCACTACAGATCAGTGCTTATTCATAGCCTTGTGTAGTGTGTTGGAGTTGTGAAACGAGGGTTTACAGAGACAAAATTTTGAGTATGGCCTCAGTTAGAGAATTATAGTCAGTAAATAAATAGTGCCATCACCCATAATAAGTACTGAAGAGAAAACCTAATGAGCATAGGGTGATGGCTGCTAATGCCATCTCACCCATAATTGATCACCAGGGATAAGGATGTAGGTTGGATTTTTCTAGGCACTGATAACACGACAAAAAAGTCATATAAAAGTATATTTATGACATAAAAAAAGAACTATACAATTAAAAACATAAGCCAAACCCCACAGCAGAAAAACAGTATTTGTAGGTGACGGAGCCACCGTCACAATCTGTTTGAGGTGGAGAGAGGCGAAAACCTCAACCTCAACCTCAACACCGCTTCTTCAGGAGGGTCTGTACAATACATAATATACAGAGTAAATGCACTAGCAATAGCATATACATACAATGCATAGAAGTACAATATTGCAATATCATGATTACAGTCAATGTCAAAATTGCTTATCCGCTCACCGTGTGTAGTTCATGGACCAGACGACTGTTCGAAAATACCCCCCGCGGCGAACGAGGGGGACATGTGTGGTGCTCTCTGGTGAAATTAATTAAATACTATTAAGGTATAATCATTATTATAGTTGGGGAGTTATTATTGGACATCAGGTATAGGTGGGAAATTTCCATTTCAATAATTCATTAAAACATTTCTCAACGTCCAGTCCTGATGAAGCCTTACAGGCGAAACTGTTGAACACTAATGGACGTCATTGTTAACTATATACCATTCTTTTCTGTTACATGTTAGGTAGTAGATGTATACCTGTAACGGTTAGTGATATGTGTATGTTAGTTTTTTATTTTGATGTGATCAATCAATTATATACTTTTTTACAAACATCTTGTCGTATCCACTATTATATTAGCACCTTTAAAGTCCCATATCCCGTTCTTCTAAAATTGTCAATTTCAGGGATGTCGGTGCTATAACATATTGTTTTAAGGTATGCCAATCTCTGCCCACCACCCTTTGACCGTTCGTGTGTATGGTTTCTTGTCAAGAAAACTGCCGGGAATCTCGACGAGAAAAATAGAGAACCTGCTCTCTATTCTCTCGTCAGGATTCTCATTTTTCTCGTCGGGATTCTCGTTAGCCTGTTTCCCGACGAGAAAATCGGTCGTGTGTATGCTTTTCCGAGTCTTAAAAAACCGTGCATGCTCAGAATCAAGTATGAGACGGGAGCGTTCCTTCTGGTAAAACTAGCGTTCGTAATGAAGATAGCACATTCGTCACGCTGTAAGAAACTAAAAGCACGAAGACTGAAAAGCGTGAATCGTCTCTCCCCAAACTTTTACTAACACGCGGTAACACAAGATCAGCAAAAGCAGCCCAAGGGGTGGCGCCATTGGAATCGAACTTCCCCTTTATACTGCCATCGTACGTGTTGTACGTCACCGCGCTTTACAACAACAAGTTTTTTTATTGACAGTATGTATGCAAGTCAAGCTTGACAAGAATCTCGTTGAGAAAACCAACATTTTTTTTTACGACGGGATTCTCGGCCGTGTGTACGAGGCTTAAGTGTAGATCTATGTTTGTCCCAAGCATGTTTGAAACCATTTATTGTTGGCTGGCTCACTACCTCTGCTCGAAGTTTATTCCAAGCATCAACCACCCTTTCAGTACAAAATTACTTTCTAAGATTAGTTTTGAACTTTCCTCCAGTTATTTTGAGAACTGCCCTCCTAAACCTTCTTATTATGATTATACAGGATTTCCACAGCGCCAACAGTTTGCATAGCGCTTTACAACATGGAGGCAGACAGTACAGTAATCCAATTCAGGAGGAATCAGAGGGCCCTGCTCGTTAGAGCTTACAATCTAAAAGGGAGGGTCAAGTGATACAAAAATTAATAACTGTGGGGGGCGAGCTGATGGAGAAAATAAAACTACAATTGTTAGGTGGAGGTAGGATAGTCTTCTCTGAAGAGAAAAGTTTTCAGGGATTGCCTAAAAGTGGACAGAGTAGGAGATAGTCGGACAGATTGGGGTAAGGAATTTTCAAGGATGGGAGAGGCTCAGGAGCAGGGGCGGATCCAGGGGGGGACAACAGGGCAATTGCCCCCCCCCCGAGACCATCTGTCACACTCACTTGCTTGCTCTGTTTTTTTTTTTTTGCGCCTGATCTCCCGAACTTTGGGGACCCGGTACCGGCCGGCCATAGGTCCCCTGGACGCCAAATGTGGCACACATGTAGCCCCATGTCTCCTCTACAAGTGTGCAAAGTTTGGTGTCTGGGAGACCTACGGCCAGGGAGCACTGATTTTTTAAAGCCGGGCACCCCTTCCATAGACTCCAATGTTAAACGGTCATTTCTCTGGTGATTTTGCGGACCTGGTACCACTCCTTCCATAGACTCCCATGTTAAACATCAGTCTAGTTATGGGCACAGTGAAGCATGGGCACAGTGAGGCATGGGCACAGTGAGGCAAAGTGAGGCACAGTGAGGCATGCAGATGGACACCCTAGGCTTATACTCGAGTCAATACGTTTTCCCAGTTTTTTGGGGTAAAATTAGGTGCCTCGGCTTATATTCGGGTCGGCTTATACTCGAGTATATACAGTACTTGTTCTGCGGCTGCCGCTGCCTCTCTGAGTCTCTCTCTCAGTTTCTCACATCAGCCGATCAGTAGCACCGAGAGAGAGACTCGTCTAATGTAGTTACGAGGCGCACTGACACGATACCAGGAGCGGAGGAGGAGGTGGGTGGAGCCTCTTCCCTGCACTCGTTGCTAACGCCTGGGCCGCTTGGCGTCTAGCAACGAGTGACGTCAGTGAGTCACGTCGGGTCGCTCTGCGGGCAGGTGCGATAGCGTGCGGCTCCACAGACGGGTAAGAAAGCGGGCGGCTCTGCTTGCGGCGCGGTTTGTGGGCGGGCGGCGCGGTTCGTGGGCAGACCGTGCTGCTCAGAGTGTTGGCAGCGCAGGTGAGAGTGAGAGAGCAGGCTCAGTGTGGCAGCAGGCCAATCAGCTAGCCATGAGCGGGGGAGCAGAGAGATGAGATCATCTCTCACCGCCTGTGCCTGCCCTGCATTCCTGCAGTGACTTCCGCCCTCACTGTGCAGGCAGCAGAGAGATTACATTATCTCTCTGCTGCCTGACTCTGGGAGTCTGGGACACAGCAAGAGACAACCAAAACTACACCTTAGCAGGCAAGTTAGTGACAATCCGCAAGGTGTGGCAGGCGACGTGGCAAGTGACAATCCGCAAATTGTGTCAGGTGACGTGGCAAATGACAATCTGCATCTGGTGGCAGGCAAGTGACAATCAGCATGGTGTGGCAGGTGACGTGGCAAGTGACAATCCGCAAGGTGTGGCAGGTGATGTGGCAAGTGACAATCCACAAGGTGTGGCAAGTGGCAATCCACAAGATGTGGCAGGTGACGTGGCAAGTGACACGCTCAGGGCTCCCACTAATTGCAGGCGACGGTGGCAAGTGACACACTCGGGGCTCCCACTGATTCTGCATTGAACTATTTACAATATACAATATAATAATAGAAATAATGTGCTTCAATCATCCTGACACCATAACAACCATGGTGCCGGGATGATTGAAGCGCCGACACCAGCCATTTCCCTGATAAATTTCCCACAAAAAAAACATATTTTTTGGCAGTGCCCCTCCCGAGAAAAGACTCTGGATCCGCCCCTGCTCGGGAGAAGGCCTGGAGGCGAGCATTGGAGGAGGTGGCAAGGAAGCTAGAGAGCAGGAGGTCTTGGGAGGAATGCAGAGAACGATTTCGTTGGTATTTTAAAACTAGGTTAGTGATGTAGCTGGGGGCCGAGTTGTGGATGGCTCTGTAAGTTGTTGCTAGAATTTTGAATTTAGTTCATTGGGTGAGTGGCAGCCAATGGTGGGATTGGCAGAGAGGGGTAGCAGATGCTGAGTGGTTTGTAAGGTGGATAAGTCTGACAGCAGCATTCATGATGGACTGAATAGGACACAGTCTATGTAAAGGTAATCCAATGAGGAGGGAGTTGCAGTAGTCGAGGCGAGAGATAACCAAGGAGTGGATTAGGAGCTTTGTGGTGTCATTGGTTAGGAAGGGACATATTGTGGAGAGGTTGAGGTGACAAGCATTGGAAAATGATTGGATGTGGGCCTGAAAGGAGAGTTCAGAGTCCAGGATGGAAATTTTTATGAGCTTGGTTTTGAACAGGTCGAGTTGGAGAAAGTAGTGTGATATTCAGACTAATATGTCAGTCAGTAAATTAGTGATGCGTGAGAAGACTTATGGAGTGAGCTGAGGGGTAGAGATGTAGATGTGTGTGAAGAAATTATATTTGAGTGTATAAATGATATTGAAGGCCATGGGAGGCTGGCCCAGGGAGGAGGTGTAGATTGAGAAAAGGGGAGGTCCAAGAACAGAACCTTGGCGGACCAAACGGAGAAAGGAAGAGGAGAGGAGAAAGTAGAATTGTAAGTGACACTAAAATTGCGGCCCCCCTATTCACCCCCTTGATGTACTAAAATGTTTCAACCATGTCTGCCCTTTCCCTCCATCCTCCAGACTCTACTTAATACGTTCCTGAAGTCACTCTCGATATGTTTTATCCCCCAGACCTTTCACCATTTTTGTTACCCGTCTCTGGACTTGTTCTATATTATCAATATTTTTTCGTAAGTGAGGTCTCCAGAACTGGACAGTATTTTAAATGAGGTTTCACTAAAAAACTATATAGGGGGATCAGGACCTTCTTCCTCTCCTGCCAAAGACCAGTCCAGAGGTTCCCCTGCTTTTCTCATCAACATAAAACCCCTAAGCCAAGTGAGAAAAGTAGAAAAGAAAATGTATTTTCACAAGTACAATCATAAACAAAGAAGTAAAAGTTGAATTTGGAGTAAACTGAGCCAGGTCCATCTCTTGTGTTGAAAGCCAAACTAAAACACATAGCCACACTCTTCTCAAACAGCTCCAGTCCCTTCAGGAGATTTCATCTGTTTCAGTCTGTATGGAAAACACTAAGAAATAAGTTCAACATCTCACTAATTTGGTTTGGAATTGGTGGAAAGATTATCTCTATGACTTGCAATGTTGCAACAAATTGCACAAAATCAATACAATACAATCAATACAAAATCAATACAAACCTCCAAGCAGTTGGTCTTATTTTACTTAAGGCAAAGAGGTTCATTAGATGAATGGTCAGTGGATCTCATTTCCAGAGCAGTAGTCAATGACATTGAAGCAAAGACTATGCATGATGCTGTCACCTTATATCTTGGAAGCCAGATAACCACAAGGAGTGCCAGCTCTGCATTAAACCATCTCCAGCCTTCAAAGAGACTTCTTCCCAAAGGTCAAAATGTAATATAATTACATGTACCTGTAGCACACAGACCCCCTTTTACCTGCCTTGTTCTTCGGCTCTTCGCAGGAAGAAGGGGCACACCATGCCACAACCCCGTACCCTCCTGTATTAAGAGGTTGAGCGGTGATGTTGGTGGGTCATTTCACAGTTAAGCCAGAAAATGTTTTCTCACCTCTGTGGATAACAGATTTGAGTACCCGTTTCCCCCAGTGAATAGAATGTCCAAACTTGCTGTAACTCCAACAGAGAGTTTATTGCTTATCTTAGCAAATAACAGTCTCTTGATAGGAACAAAGGTTGGAGCAAGAAAAAGGACAGCATAAGATGTGGGGAGAGGCCCAGGCACAATCTCAGTCCCTTCACTGTTCAGTTTCTCGAACAGACTCAGCCTCAAATGGATAGTCTACTTAGGACAAGACTAGCAGCCAAATGACACTCACACTTTACTCAAGGCTTCTATCACAGACCTGGTGAACTTGACCTTGGCCTAGGGAGAAGACATCCCTCCGGAGTGTTACCGGGACCCTTTCCTTCACCGTGACTACCGCATCAGTCCTTCGGAACGGTTCCTCACCCGGCCTCCTCTACTCAAGGCGGCACCCTGAGATTCCTCGATCCCCGATGGGCTCCAGCCAAAGGTGCTGGGCCCAGGCCTTTGCTGCAATTCCCGAGTCCACGCACCCAGGACGGACAGGAACAGCAGAGTAGTACCTCACCCTGGGACTAAAGGTGCCCAGGATGGAACAGGAACACCCGACCCTGGGCCTAGGGCGCCCAGGGCGGACAGGAACACTCCCTGGGAGTAGGACCAAGAAGAACCCCCAATAGGCAGCGTCCGCCCCTTTTATCTCCTCCCCCAGCATGCACAGCAGGTTAACCCCGCCCTACAGTACGTTTGCCGAGAGGGGACACAAAAAGCACAGCCCTGTATTAGTGGTTCAACCCTAGCCTACTATGGCAGCGCCACCTGTACTCCAATACTCTCCCTGCAGATAAAATGGTTGTAAAAACCCTGACAAATTAGGGTGTTTGGGCGTAACTTCCACCCAAACACTTTCCCTAAATTTAGCACCCCGCTACATACCATTGCAGATATTGAAGAAGTAATATGAAATTGTGGATTGTTATGTTGCTTGATGTATTGTTTATTGTTAGATTTTTTTTGATGACACCTATGACCTTGCTGGTAACTCCAATGATGACACTGGTGATGACCCTGCTGGTAACTTTAATGATGACACTGATGACCTTGCTGGTAACTCCAATGATGACACTGATGACCCTGCTGGTAACTTTAATGATGACACTGATGACCCTGCTGGTAACTCCAATGATGACACTGATGACCCTGCTGGTAACTTTAACGATGACACTGATGACCTTGCTGGTAACTCCAATGATGACACTGATGACCCTGCTGGTAACTTTAATGATGACACTGATGACCCTGCTGCTAACACCAATGAGGACACTGATGACTCTGCTGGTAACTTTAATGATGACACTGATGACCCTGCTGGTAGCTCCAATGATGACACTGATGACCCTGCTGGTAACTCCAATGATGACACTGATGACCCTGCTGGTAACTCCAATGATGACACTGATGACCCTGCTGGTAACTCCAATGATGACACTGATGACCCTGCTGGTAACTCCACTGATGTCACTGATGAATCTGCTGGTTATTTCAAGGATGACACTGATGACCCTGAAGCACTATAACTCTTTGAAGAATTTGATGACTAAAATGTTACTCTAAATGTCCACTGTATATGTTTACTTTTTGGGCACAGTACATCATTGTATCCTGTACAATACAGTATTTTTGTTGTTTATATTTTTGTGTTCTGTACTTATGCAAATTAAAACAACGTTATTGAGTTGGAGTTTTGTGTTTAGGCCGCGTCCTCCAACTCTGAACCCCAAGGTCAGGGCGTCCGCCCCTTTTATCTCCTCTCCCTTTGCGTCACAGCGGGTTCCCCACCCCGCTGTACCGGCGCCAGGAAAGGACAAAAAGGTACAGTCTTGCGGTGCAGGTTCAACTCCGACCCAGGGCGACAACGCCACCTGCAGGCCACAGGGAACCTTGCACCACCAGAGTCCTCCAAGAACCACAAAAGGGATTCTCAGATTCCCTAACAATTAGTACATCTGGGTTAAATTACCCAGATGCTCCCCCACAAATTGAAATACCCGCTACAGCTTTTTTTCAGAATACAGTATAGTACAGTAGGTAAGAATGCTTAAAATATTGATTACTTGTGGCTCCTTGTTTAACAACCAATTCGTTTAATGACCTGGTCGCTGGAACTTAACCTGGTCATTAAGTGAGGAGTACCTGTAGTGAAATTTACATATTGCAGACACGTCATATTACTCATACTGAATTAGATGAGTTAGGTTGTTTTAGGTATTATTGTTGTGTAACCAGCCAAGCTGCATGCTCTCCATGTGCACATACCTTCATCACGCCTTATGGTGGAGGATGCAAGTAGCAGCCCTTCCGGCACAAGGTTTCATTTCCAGAAGACATTACTATTAGAGGTTATGAGAAGGGAGATTCTATATGACAGCCTTTTAACTTCTTTACTGGAACATATATGCTTCAGTCATACCACAGGGTGACGGCACTAATCCTTGGTTACAAACAGATAATAGCACAGTCAAGAGCTGAGTTGAGAAGCAGCCCATACCTCTTATGCCGCGTACACACGATCATTATTCACGGCGGTTTAAAAACCGCCGTGAATAATGACATTTTAAAAGAGGGAACAGCTTGTTCCCCACACACGGTCATTTTTCTCGTCATTTTTTAAAATGACGAGAAAAACGATCGTTTATGGGCTCCGCGGCAGTGTTTCCCTATGGGAAACACTGCCGCGGAAGAAATGTCAGGAAAAACGACGAGAAAAATTAGAACATGTTCTAATTTTTCTCATCGTGATTAATGCCGTTTTTCCCGTCGGGAAAAATGGCAAAAAGCCCACAGACGATCGTTTTTCTCGTCCAAAGGAAAAAATGTAATTTTTCCCGACGGGAAAAATGATCGTGTGTACGCGGCATAAGGGTTTGTCAGGGTCTTACATCCTATACCTAAGGGATGTGAGTAGTTCCATAGTCCTGTACCTCTCCTTGCTTGCCACCACCCGCAGGGAGATTCATAAAATGGGCTATCAAATATTACATCTTTGCTGCCTTTCTATACAGCCCTCCACCCAAGATGCTTCAAACTGGCTGGGGCAGGACTGGCACTTTCTTGTTATTTATGATACACTCCACTCATTACTCTAGTAATAAACCTCTAGTGGCTATCAATGCACCTACACTCCCTACTTTCCACTACAGGGATCCCAAACATAAATTGGCCAATTTGCAAAAGTTGCAAACATTTATGGCCCTGAACTGTGCCGCGGCAATGCGATTCCTGCACGTATGCATGAGAATGACATAATTGCAGCCCGGCCTATCAAACGGCCGAAGGCATGGAACCTGGAAGGAAGACCAGGAGAAGATGGAAGCGCTGGGGGCCAGCTGAATCTATCCCACTGCAGCAATGGAGGGCACCTTTTGACAGGTAAGTCTGTAATAGTGTACTAATATGCAGTGCATACTAACACATTATGGCATAACCCACCTGGGGGGGGCCCTACATTTTTTTTATATAGGGGAGTTTACTACCGCTTTAAGAGCTGACACCTCAACCAAGCTCAGCAAACAAATGGACAGGAGCAAATAAAAAAAATTGCATAAAAGCATACATTGCAAATTCTGAACATTATTTACATCTCTGTAAAGAAATGGCCATTAAAGCAGCACTAAAACAGTAAACGAAGATGTCATCTTTAGCATTGTCCTATCTGCAGTTACCATGTGCTGCACATATGATCAGTTTTGACACCAACCATTTAATGACTTGATAGTTTGTTTGTGAACACAAGTAACTGTGATGGTTAGCATTCATAGCATAACTTGAATGTAACTGTTTTGGGAAACTGGTAAAGTTCTACATGTCTATTAACATTACGCTGAAGTTGCAACAAAAAGGGTAGTTCCTTTGCATGCCCTTCCCCTGGGCAAATATACATCAACGGCCCACTGGGCATGGGCTAATCCCCATTCCCCATTCAGCACCAATAAATTGTCTCATGGTCATCCAGGTGCATCAAGTCCACTAAGTCCCCCTCTCAGGTACCCTGGAGAAGTCCAAATGGCTCTCTGTTCTGGCCCCCTCCATGATACTGAAGGCATCCTCTCATGATCCCTCCAGAACTATCACAGCAACCTCTGCCGCCGCTTCAGGTTCTGTCTCAAAAATCCAGCTTTCCATTTTAACAGAGACTGGTTCTAGGGACAACACCAATGCTTGCAGCCTTTCTGTGAGTGTCGTGGGGTACGCCCTCTGGGACCGTGAAAGACAAGAGTGCATGGAGAAGTCTATGGACCCTATTTATTCATACAATTTGTACAGTATATGTGTCCACATGGACTCGATCTATATCCATATCTCCATGCCTATTGTATTGGGTACTTGTTGATCCTGTCAGTCAGTAGGGTGCTTTGTATGTTAAATGTCTATTTAATTAGTATATCTTGTAATAAAGATTCATATTTTTTAGATAAACACAGTCTCATGTTGTGCCCACAAAATACACTTGTTTTTATAGGGTTTCCATTCATTCAATCCTTATTCTCTCACTCTCTGTTAAGCAAATAGCAATTAAATTTACCAAGATGTCTCTCTTTTAAGCAGAGAAACCAAAAACGATTATACACTAATCCTAGTACCTACCTAGGATAAAGTTTGGCTTGCCACCAAAATATTCAACGTTCCATCGATTAAGTTTATACCACGGTCAGGGCCAGATTAAGAACATCATGGGCCTGGTGCTGAGGATTTTGGTGGGGCCTTTTATAAATAATAAATATGCAAACATTTTTTGTTATAACAAATTAAATTAAAGAGAGAGAGGGAGAATGAGAGAGAGAGAGAGGGGGGATGAGAGAGGGTTGAGGGGTAAGGGAGGGAGGATGAGAGAGAAAGGGGGGTGAGAGAGAGAGGATGCGCATGAGCATGCGTGAGAATGACATCAACGCAGCCCGGCTAAGGCAAGTGACCGAAGGCACAGAACCCAGAAGGAAGACCGGTGAAGATGGATTGATCACAGCGCAGCACTGGAGGGCTCAGTCTGACAATTTAAGTGTACTCTAATGTGCTAATATGCTGTGCATACTTGTACATTGTGGCATAACCTACCTCAGGGCCTCTAAAAAGTAGTAATGTTAGCAAAGTTTACTACTGCTTTAATATCACAGGATCCCAGGAGCCTCTCATGGGGCCCCTTACTGACCCGGTGGCCCTTGGCCAGTGCCTAAGTGCATAGTTGCCAACATTTCAAAAATATTTTCAGGGACACTTTTTTTTACAAGTGCTATATTTAGAGTAGCTGAGATCCCCTATGTTCCTCTATACATCACAATAGTAATCACAAAATTAAATAGGTACTAATAATGGGCAGAACAAATATGAGGACTGAGAAGATTTCCTCTAGTTGAACTAACAAAAGTGTGCCTATTCTAGAGCTGGTAACATTCAGGATATTCAGTATAATTATAAAGAACTGTTTTTGTGGGTAAGAGGCATAGGGGAGGAGTATGGATGGTATAAAAGTGGGAAGAATGTGCACGTGAGGGAGAGGAATGTGGAGGGTCTAACAGCGGGCACTATGTACAGGAGAGGAATGTGGGGGGTATAACAGTGGGCACTATGTACAGGAGAGGAGTGTGGAAGATATGACAGTGTGTGGTATGTACAGGAGAGGAGTGCAGGGGGTATGGCAGAAGGCACTATGTACAGGAGAGGAGTGTGAAGGGTATGACAGTGGGCACTATGTACAGGAGAGGAGTGTGAAGGGTATGACAGTGGGCAGTATGTACAGGATAGGAGTGTGGAGGGTATGACAGTGGGCAGTATGTACAGGAGAGGAGTGTGGAGGGTATGATGGGGACAGTATGTACAGGAGAGGAATGTGGAGAGAAAGATAGTTGGCAGTATATACAGGAGAGGAGTGTGGAGGGTATAACAGTGGGCAGTATGTACAGGAGAGGAGTGTGGAGGGTTTGATGGGGACAGTATGTACAGGAGAGGAATGTGGAGAGAAAGATAGTTGGCAGTATATACAGGAGAGGAGTGTGGAGGGTAAGGTTGAGTTACAGTATGTACAGGAGAGGAGTGTGGAGGGTATGACAGTGGGCAGTATATGTACAGGAGAGGAGTGTGGATGGTTTGATAGTGGGCAGAATGCACAAGAGAGGAGTGTGGAGGGTTTGATGGGGGCAGTATGTACAGGAGAAGAGTGTTGAGGGTATGATAGTGGGCAGTATGCACAGGAGAGGAGTGTGGAGGGTATGACAGCTGGCACTATGTACGATAGAGGAGTTTATGAATGTGGGCAGTATGTACAGGAGAGGAGTGCGGAGGGTATGTGACAGTGGGCAGTATGTACAGGAGAGGCATGTGGACGGTATGATAATGTGCAGTATGTACATAAGATGAGTGTGGAGGGTATGAAAATGGGCTGTATGTACAGGAGAGGAGTGTGGAGGGTATGACAATAGGCAGTACGTACAGGAGAGGAATGTGGAGGGTATGACAGCGAGCAGTATGTACAGGAGAGGAGGGTGGAGGGTATGACAGCCGGCACTATGTACAATAGAGGAGTTTATGAAAGTGGGCAGTATCTACAGGAGAGGAGTGTGGACGGTAGGGATGAGCCGAACACCCCCCTGGTCGGTTCGCACCAGAACCTGCGAACGGACCGAAAGTTTGTGCAAACTTTAGAACCCTATTAAATACAATGGACGCGAACATTCGAAGTCGAAAGTGCTAATTATCAAGGCTAATATGCAAGTTATTGTCCTAAAAAGTGTTTGGGGACCCGGGTCCTGCCCCAGGGGACATGTATCAATGCAAAAAAAAGTTTTAAAAACTGACGTTTTTTCGGGAGCAGTGATTTTAATGATGCTTAAAGTGAAAAATATCGTACCTGGGGGGTGTCTAAAGTATGCCTGTGAAGTGGCACGTGTTTCCCGTGTTTAGAACTGTCCCTGCACAAAATGAAATTTCGAAAGAAAAAAAAGTCATTTAAAACTGCTTGCGGCTTTAATGCAATGTCTGGTCCTGGCAATATGGATGGAAATCATTGAGAAAAATGGCATGGGTACCCCCCCCCCCCCCCAGCCCACTACCAGCCCCTTTGGGTGTTGTATGGATATTAAGGGGAACCCCACACCCAAATTTAAAAAAGGCCCTATATACTCTGAACAGCAGTATACAGGCAGCGCAAACAAGACAGGGACTGTAGGTTTGTTCTTAAGTAGAATCTGTTTGTAATTTGGAACAGGTACATTTTTTAAGTGTAGCTCCAGCCCAAAAATCTATTTTCAAGCTTTTGGAAAACATTTGTTTTGCTGTCTGTGCAGTGTGCACCTGCTCAGAACATTTCACCTCACTTTCCATCCCAATGACAAATGTTTTTTGAATTATTATTTTTTTTAATTGAAACAAAGATTGGTGATAAAGCATCAGTGGAGATATTAACTCTTACAGGAGAGAATTTCCCTTCCTAGGGGTAGATTTCCTCTCACTTCCTGTTGTCTCCTTCCGTTTGCAAGTAGGAGTCGTTTGCAAGTTGGATGTTTGAAAGTAGGGGCCTGCCATATATACTCTGCAGAAATTTGGCCCTTAGGTGATGGTGTTGCCACAACACCCTCACAGTTACTCTTGGTGGGCGCTGGAACGCCCTGCTGTGAACTATTATATCAAGAATTGTAATTACATGCCATTGTTGAACAGTGGTAGGAAAAATCAAAAATTGGGCCTTTGGTGGTAATGGTGTTGCCACAACACTGTAAACCCTCACAGTTACTCTTGGTGGAGCGCAGGAATGGGCCCTGCTGTGAATTATTCGATCTAAACAGGAAGGGAGTTACCGCTCCAGGTGAATATGCTGCAGCAATCAATGTTCTCTCAGGAAACCGTGGGTGCTTGCAATGCACAAGGCAAATGAGTAAGCACTAGATTATAGTGCAAAACGCTTCAGCTGTTTGTCCCTTACTTGCTGTGCTTTGTAGTGCATCTTATCCTTTTTTACAATAAAGGCAACCGAAAAGTTTTTTTTGGAGTGCGGCTGTCCATATCAATTTTTTCTCCATTTCCCCTGTTAAACAGGGGCATAAAAATTGGGCCTTAGGCACTGGTGCCACAACACTGCAACCCCTCACAGATACTGTACTTGGAGCGCAGCAATGAGCCCTGTTGCAAATATTGCATCAAACATTGTAATTACACGCCCCTGTTAAACAGGGGCTGAAAAATTGGACCTTAGCCACTGATGGCGGTGCCCAGAATCAAAAATGTTCTTACAAGCTATCAGCATGATCATTGAGGAGGTAGAGGATAGTCACTCAGCATAACAGGATAGTCACACAGCATCAGCATAGGCAGTCTTGAAGGGATCTGACATTTCAAAAAAAAATATTCGGTTACATCATCATCAGGTGCTTGGTAGCTGATGGTGATCCAAGACTGATTCATTTTTATGAAGGTCAGTCGATCTACCGAGTCAGTGGACAGGTGCACCCTGTGATCGGTTACAAAGCCTCCAGCAGCACTGAATGTGCGTTCTGAAAGAACGCTGGATGCAGGACAGGCCAGTAGCTCAATTGCATATTGTGCAAGCTCTGGCCAGTGATCCATCCTCAAGACCCAGTAACCCAGAGGATTTTCGGTGGGAAAGGTGTCCAAGTCTGATCTTGCCCCTAGGTATTCCTGCACCATGTAAACCAGACACTGGCGATGGTTGCAGGAACCAATCATACCTTGGGGCTGCATACTAAAAAATTGTCTGAATGCATGAGTCAGACGGCCACCTTCTCCACCGCTCCTTCTTCGACTGACCGAAGCCTCAACAACGCGTTGTCCAGGACCAGGAATTTGTAGCCTCCCAGTCTCTGGGAACACGTTGCACAGACCTTTCTGCAAGGCCTCCCCGAAGATGCTTCATCCTCTGCTCCCTCTGCGACGGCAAGATAAGGTCCGCAACCTTACCCTTGTAACGTGGATCAAGCAGGGTTGCCAGCCAGTAATGATCCGTCTCCTTGATCACACGAATACGAGGATCCCTCCGCAGGTTTTGCAGGATCAGGGAGGCCATGCAGCGTAGGTTTGCTGAGGCATTTGGTCCGGAGTCCTCTGGGTCACTCAGGACGACATGATCCGCAGCCACCTCCCCCCAGCCACGTACAAGTTCATGGGTGTCTTGGGACTGTAATTGATCCCTTGAAGACTGCTGCTGATGCTGAGTGCTAGGCTCTACCTCCATGCTGACACAATCCTCCTCCTCCTCGTCCTCTTCCTGTGTGATAGCCGGGCCAGCGGGAACACTATCTGTATAAAGGGGGCCTTGAGAGGTAAGAAAGTCCTCCTCTTCCTGCCTCTGTTCTGCCTCAAGTGCCTTGTCCATTATTCCACACAGCGTGTGCTCCAACAGGTGGACAAGAGGGACAGTGTCACTGATGCATGCACTATCACTGCTCACCATACTCGTGGCCCCCTTAAATGGTGCCAGGACAGTGCATGCATCCCTGATCATGGCCCACTGGCGTGGGGAAAAAAATCCAAGCTCCCCTGACCCTGTCCTGGTGCCATATTGCAACAGATACTCATTGATGGCCCTCTGCTGCGTGTGCAGCCGCTGCAGCATGGCCAACGTAGAGTTCCATCTGGTGGGCATGTCACAGATTAGGCGGTTCTTAGGCGGGTTGGATTCCTTTTGCAGGTCAGCCAGTCGAGCACTGGCATTATATGACCGGCAGAAATGCCCAAAGAGTTTCCTGGCCTGCTTCAGGACCTCCTGTAAGAACCTGCCCAAGAACCGCTGCACCACCAAGTTAAGGACGTGAGTCAAACAGGGCACATGGGTCAGTTGTCCCTGTCCGAGGGCAGAGAAGAGGTTGGTGCCATCGTCGCAAACCACCTTTCCTGGCTTAAGCTGGTGTGGCGTCAACCACCTCGAAACCTGCCCCTGCAGAGCTTACATAATCTCTGCCACAGTGTGGCTCCTGTCCCCCAAGCACACCAGCTCAAGCACCACATGGCATCTTTTTGCCTGCGTACTTGCGTAGCCCATTGAATGCCTACGGAGCACCGCTGGATCAGAGGACAAAGCACAGGTAGAGGCCATGGAGGAAGAAGAAGAGGAGGGGGTGGAGGAGAGAGGTGTGTCAGAATCACCAGTAGTAGCATTTTGGAGGTGTGGTGGCGGAACAACCTCCAATACTACTGCACCTTGTCCTGCATCCTTCCCAGCTGCCAGCAGAGTCACCCAATGTGCCGTGAAAGATAGGTAACGTCCCTGTTCATGCCTGCTGGACCATGAGTCAGCGGTAATATGCACCTTACCGCTGACCGCCCTGTCCAGCGAGGCCAAGACATTGCCTTCCACATGCCGGTAGAGAGCCGGAATTGCCTTACGTGAGAAAAAGTGGCATTTGGGAACCAGCCACTGAGGAACCGCACATTCCACAAACTCACGGAAGGGGGCAGAGTCTACCAACTGAAAAGGCAGCAGTTGAAGTGCTAGCAATTTAGCCAAGCTAGCATTCAACCGCTGGGCATGTGGATGGCTGGGAGCGAACTTATTTCGGCGGTGCAGCAGCTGGGGCAGGGAAATTTGCCTGGTATAATCTGACGTCGGTGTACCAATAGCAGATTGCCCACAAGTACTTGGCTGTGACACACCTAATTCTACACCTTCAGTCCTCTCAGTGCAGGTTTCAGAGAGGACTGAAGGTATAGTGGGGTTGGAGATCCAAGCTGATGAGGAGCAAGGAGAGGTCCGCTTTGTTCTTTAGTGTGGGTCTTTTAGGTAGGCTTGCCAACGAACTGCATGGCAGGTCGACATATGTCTGGTCAAGCACGTGGTGCCCAAGCGGCTGATGTTTTGGCCACGCGAGATACGCCTGAGACATATGTTGCAAATGGCAATGGTGCGATCTGCTGCACACGTCTGAAAAAAGGCCCACACCAAAGAACTTTTGGAATAACGCGCAGAGACAGCAGTGCCCTGCACATGCGGAGCTCTGCGATGTGATGCAGTCGGTGTGCTGCCCTTAAGCTGGCCCCTGGAGGGCATCCTGCCTCGTTGGGGATGTGCCTCCTCCTCCTCCTCTCTCCTATCAGGCACCCACGTGGAGTCAGTGACCTCATCATCCCCTCCCTCCTCATCACTGGAGCAAATCTGGCAGTATGCTGCAGCTGGGATTACATGACTGCCAGATAGCTGTCCTTGTTGGGCATCCCTTCTCTCTGGGCTCACGTTACTACCCCCTCTCTCTGGGCTCACGTTACTGCCTTCCTCTAGCTGGGTTCCATCATCGGAGCCTTCAAAACGCTGGGCATCCTCCTGGAACATGTACCCAACAATGTGGTCAAACAGTTCGGGGGACTCCTCAGGAGGACATGGTGGGGCTAGGGAAGGAGTGACTGATGCCATTGAGCCGAGGGAAGAGGCCGCTTTGGCAGCTGCTTTGCCAGACCAAGTACCCTGAGCCTGGGTGAGAGAGGATGAGGAGGATGAGGACGGCTTGGTCATCCACTCTACCAAGTCTTGGGCATGTTGCGGCTCAACATGGCCAGCTGCTGAAAAGAAGGACAAGCGTGTCCCACGGCCACGTGCTGATGAGGAGGCACCGTGTCCACGACCAGCACTGTTGCCTCTAGACACAGAGCCTGCTTGCCCTCTTTTATTGCCTCGTGACTGTCTGCCTCTCCTTGTTTGTCTTCCAGACATACTAATGGCCTGCAGTGAGATATAACTGCACAAAGGTGGGATATATATTGTGAGGGGGTTAACTCGGTAGCGGGTGTGTGTGACCCCCTGGTTGGGCTCCCCACACAAAAACAGGGCCAGCAGACGGAGGTTGTGGTTTTCAAAATCAAAAGGTGCGGTTTATTTCTCTATGTACAGTGACAAAAACACAGCAAAGCCAAAAAGAAACATAAACAAAATAAATCCTGGTCAGTTTGACCTCTGACTAAACATGCAGGTTTCCTAAACTAACAACTGGGATCAGCCTGGTGCTGTCCTAGTCCCTAAGTCCCTGGTTTAGTAAAAGTCCAAACAAATAGCCACACAGGCTTTGCCTCACCGCACAGGGGTTCACTCTCCCTAGACAGTCCACACAGGTCTGGGTCCAGGCATGAGCTAACATCTAATGAAGCTGGGAGTTTTTATAGAGGCCTTAAACGAACTGACAGGCTTCAGCTGGTCTCATCAACTCCCTGCCTGCACGACGCCCAGCCCTCTCCCTAGAGGTATGAGTCATCCATGAGCCCACTAGCCTCAGCTGGGCTTCATCAACTCCCTCCCTAGTTGTATAAGTCAGCATAAAGCCTGAATCTGGGAGAAATATATCTACCCCCCTGGATGCAACCAGGTGACTTTACCTTCCTGCTGTCACATACCCCCCCCTCTTGTTTTAACCTTGGGGTTGGAACACTAGCAATCAGGCATTCATGTACTCGAGACAAAGCATCCACATTCCCCATTTGAACGCCAGGGCGATGCTTTACTGTGAAGTTGAATTCCTGTAGGGCCAGGAACCACCTATTCACTCTTCTATTTGTCTCCTTGTTTTGAGCCATCCACTTTAACGGAGCGTGATCCGTAACCATGTCAAAGTGCCTACCTAGCAGATAGTACCGAAGGGAATCTAGAGCCCACTTCACCGCTAAACACTCCTTTTCAACCGTGGCGTAATTTACCTCATGGGACTTCAACTTCCTGCTGAGATAAATGACTGGGTGCTCTTCCCCGTTCCAGACCTGGGACAATACTGCTCCTAACCCCACATCTGACGCATCACTTTGTACGACAAAGTCTTTAGAGAAGTCGGGTGAGTACAACACTGGCTGGCTACATAAGGCTTGTTTCAAGAATTGGAATGCTGCCTCAGCCTCGGGGGTCCATTTAATCATGACCGACCCTTTCCCTTTCGTCAGGTTGGTTAGGGGCACAGCCTTAGAAGCAAAGTGGGGAATGAAGCGCCGATAATAACCCGCGATTCCCAGAAAGGCCCGTACCTGCTTCTTGCTGTTGGGACGTGGCCAACTCTGGATGGCCTCGACTTTGTTGAGTTGGGGTTTTATCACTCCCCTGCCAATGGTGTACCCAAGATATTTGGCCTCCTCCTGCCCAATGGTACACTTCTTGGGGTTAGCCGTAAACCCCGCTTCCCGGATAGAGTCTAGGACTGCTTGCACTTTTGGCAGATGTGAGGCCCAATCTGTGCTATGGACAATTACGTCATCCAGGTAAGCCGCAGCATACTTCCGATGGGGCCTCAGTATCTGGTCCATTTTCCGCTGGAATGTGGCTGGCGCATTCTGTAACCCGAACGGCATTCTCTTATATTGGAACGCCCCGTCTGGGGTTACAAATGCGGTTTTCTCTTTGGCCGACTTGGCCAGGGGAATTTGCCAATACCCTTTTGTGAGGTCAAGAGTCGTCATGTATCGGGCTGTTCCCAGCCGGTCGATTAACTCATCTATACGTGGCATGGGGTAGGTGTCAAATTTTGTAACTTTGTTCAACTGACGAAAATCGTTACAAAATCGCCAGCTCCCATCCGGTTTAGGCACCAACACAATGGGACTAGACCAATCACTTTGGGACTCCTCTATCACCCCTAAGTTCAGCATTTTCTGTACTTCCTCCCGTATTGCCTCCCGTCGGGCCTCTGGGATCCGATAGGGTTTTAACTTCACCCTTTCACCGGGCGGGGTAATAATATCATGCTCTACCCCAGATGTTTGTCCCGGCAGCTCAGAGAACACCTCCTTGTTGCGAAGCACAAACTCCTTAACCTCCTGTTGTTGGGGTTGTGACAAGGTGGCTGCTATTCCAACCTCCGGAATCACGCAACCAGTTTGAGCTGGTGACCAAGTTTCTGCGACTAGGGACTCTCTATCCCTCCAGGCTTTCAACAGATTAACGTGATATATCTGTTCGGGCTTTCGCCTTCCTGGTTGTCTGACCTTGTAATTCACTTCGCTCACTTTTTCCATTATCTCGTAGGGGCCTTGCCATTTGGCAAGGAATTTACTTTCAACCGTAGGGACAAGTACCAATATCCTATCCCCCGGGGAAAAGGTACGGGTCTTTGCTCCACGGTTGTACACTCTCTGCTGTGCCAACTGCGCTTGGGCCAAATGTTCCTTCACGATGGGCATTACCTGTGCAATTCGATCTTGCATCAGGGCGACATGCTCAATCACACTCCTGTGGGGAGAACTCTCACTTTCCCAAGTTTCCTTGGCAATATCCAACAGCCCTCTTGGGTGTCTCCCATACAGTAACTCAAAGGGGGAGAATCCCGTAGAGGATTGGGGCACCTCCCTAATAGCAAACATCAAATAAGGAAGTAGACAGTCCCAATCCTTTCCATCTCTATCCACCACTTTCTTCAACATTTGTTTTAGGGTTTTGTTGAATCTTTCAACCAGCCCATCGGTTTGGGGGTGATACACAGATGTACGCAATTGCGTCACTTTGAACAATTTACACAGCTCTTTCATAACCCGGGACATAAAGGGTGTACCTTGGTCCGTAAGCAGTTCTTTACAAATACCCACCCGGCTAAAAACAAGAGATAGCTCTTTGGCTATGGTTTTGGCCGAGGTATTTCTGAGAGGGATCGCTTCTGGATAACGGGTGGCATAGTCCATTATAACCAATATGTACTGGTGCCCCCTAGCGGACTTGATTATAGGACCTACCAAATCCATTGCGATTCTCTCAAACGGGACCTCAATGATGGGTAGAGGGACCAGCGGGCTACGGAAATGTGGCATCGGGGCCGACCTCTGACACACAGGGCAGGAGGAACAATAATTTTCTATGTCCTTCATCACCCCAGGCCAATAGAATCTCTGTAATACCCTCTCTCGGGTTTTCTCTGTCCCCAGATGACCTCCAAGAATGTGCCCATGGGCCAACTCCAACACCAACTTCCTGTAAGGTTTGGGCACCACAAGCTGCTCAACGGTTTCTTCTGCCCTTTTTGCCACCCGATACAGTAGGTCCTTCTCTACGCTGAAGTATGGGTAAGTGCAGGTATTATCTGGGTTCACTAACTCGCCATCTATTTCCACTACGTTTCCCCGTGCCTTTATTAGGGCGGGGTCTTTTAACTGTTCTGTGGTAAAATTTTCCCTGTGAACCTCCAGATCAGAAAACTCCACAGACGGTAGGTTTTCGTCTGAGGAGGTGGGCTCCTCTCCAGTTTCTTGAGTCTCCCCTGCCAATACTGACAAGGGAAATTCTGGAGAGTCCTCACCACTCTCAGAGGAGTTCTGGCTATCACATTCCTGGTACATAGGGGCACCAGTGGGGGGCTCAGGATCATCCCACAGTTCCCAGAACTTCGGAAAATCCCTTCCCACAATGGCATCATGCGGTAATTGAGATACTAACCCCACTGGATGAGAGAGGGTACCTTTGGGGGTCTCGAAACACACTGTAGTCACTGGATACTCTCGGGTGTCCCCATGCACACAAATAACAGCTACCTTGCTATTCCCAGAGACCTCTGTTTTAACTAATTCAGCCTTTATCAGGGTCACAAGGCTACCTGAATCCAGTAATACCACAACATTTCTACCATTAATACACATTTTGCATAAATGTTTCTCAGTTCCCCGAATGGCAGTGCATGCGACTGTCGCACACAGCGACTGACGTCTGTCCATCAGAAAGTCACATTGCATGGGTTCCTCCACAACCGGGCAATTTGCTGCAATATGTCCCGCTTGCCGGCAGCGGTAGCAAACAATCCATTTGGCTGCCTCTTGAGCCCCTGACTTCCCAGGCTGTTCTCGCCAAACTTTGGGTAGAGCTCCCACCCTCTCACTCTCTCCACCCTCACCCCTTGGAATCCTCTTATCCGCCCCTGGGGATGGTCTGGTCTTAGGGTGGAAAGTCCGAGAGTCTCTGGAAGAGGCCGTCAGGTTCTCTGTAGCCAAGTATTTCTCTACACGATCCACAAGACCACCGGCCGTCTCTGGGTCTCCATGGCTTACCCACTTTTGGATGGCAGTAGGAAGAGCTCTCAAAAACCGATCCATTACAACACGTTCCACAATCTCTGGTGCGGACAAAGTCTCTGGCTGTAGCCACTTCCTGCTCAGGTGAATGAGATCATACATTTGAGACCTGGGGGGGTTTTCCAAGCTGGAAAGTCCAGTTATGCACACGCTGAGCCCGGACAGCCAGGGTGACACCCAGCCTTGCCAATATTTCAGCTTTTAGCATCACATAGTCTTTTGCTTGGTCAGGCTCTAGGTCATAGTAAGCCTTCTGCGATTCACCAGTTAACAGAGGAGCCACCAGTCCAGCCCACTGCTCCTCAGGCCACTTTTCTCTTTCAGCAGTCCTTTCAAATGTGGTCAAAAATACCTCTGGATCATCCTCTCCAGTCATTTTTGTCAATAAACGACTCACCCCAAAGGACGCGGTATTAGTGGGACGGCTTTCCTCACTGGTCTGCGGACGTTGCTGCATTACTGCTTCCATTTGTTGTAGTCTCTGCTCTTGCTTCTGTAACAGGTCTATGAAGCGGGCCTCAGATTGCTGCTGGGCTTGTTGATGAGCTTGCTGCTGGGCTGCAAGGCTCCTTTGCAAACCTGCATTTGTCTGCTGTTGATTGGCATTTGCTAGAGCCAGCTGTTTCAGTATCTCCTCCATGCTGGCTTAAAAAAAACTGCCACTGGTTCTCCACCAACTGTGAGGGGGTTAACTCGGTAGCGGGTGTGTGTGACCCCCTGGTTGGGCTCCCCACACAAAAACAGGGCCAGCAGACGGAGGTTGTGGTTTTCAAAATCAAAAGGTGCGGTTTATTTCTCTATGTACAGTGACAAAAACACAGCAAAGCCAAAAAGAAACATAAACAAAATAAATCCTGGTCAGTTTGACCTCTGACTAAACATGCAGGTTTCCTAAACTAACAACTGGGATCAGCCTGGTGCTGTCCTAGTCCCTAAGTCCCTGGTTTAGTAAAAGTCCAAACAAATAGCCACACAGGCTTTGCCTCACCGCACAGGGGTTCACTCTCCCTAGACAGTCCACACAGGTCTGGGTCCAGGCATGAGCTAACATCTAATGAAGCTGGGAGTTTTTATAGAGGCCTTAAACGAACTGACAGGCTTCAGCTGGTCTCATCAACTCCCTGCCTGCACAACGCCCAGCCCTCTCCCTAGAGGTATGAGTCATCCATGAGCCCACTAGCCTCAGCTGGGCTTCATCAACTCCCTCCCTAGTTGTATAAGTCAGCATAAAGCCTGAATCTGGGAGAAATATATCTACCCCCCTGGATGCAACCAGGTGACTTTACCTTCCTGCTGTCACAATATATATATATATATATATATATATATATATATATATATATATATATATATATATATATATGTATATATCTCTATACTGATTATAATGCAGAATCAACTGCCTGCTGTGGTATTAGCATGAGAAAAGCAGCAATTGTCTTCAGTTAGTTTTAGGTGAAAACTGTTCAGAGGACACAATACACTAACTGAAAATACTTGCAGCTCTCTGCCTGTGGTTTTATTATGAGAACATCACTATTAGTCACTAACTGTATTCAGGTAAGCTTTAAGTGAAACACTGACTGCAGCTAGCACAATCACCTGCCTGCCTGTCACAGTATAGAGAATAACAGGAACGGATCTAGCTAAACTAAATACAGTGTATAAATATATATACAACACCTAGGATGCATATATATCCTCTACACACTGTAACTGCAGCTAACTGACTCGCCTGCCTGCTCTATCTAACTCAATTTAAATGACACTGTCTCTCTCTCTCTGTAAGCTCTCTCTTTAACTAACACCGCAACACACTACACAAGGCCGCCATGGAGGCGGCCTTATATAGGGTGGGGCGTGTACTAAACCCCCTGATACATAATTGGCCAAAGCCACCCTGCCTTTGGCCAATTATGGCTCTCCGTTCTTTGCGCGCTGTGATTGGCCAAAGCATGCGGGTCATAGTGCATGTTTGGCCAATCATCAGCCAGCAATGCGATGCCGCAGTGAATTATGGGCCGTGACGCGCCACTCGAATTTAGCGCGAACAGCCCATAATGTTCGCAATTCGAAGAAACAACCGAACAGGCAATGTTCGAGTCGAACATGGGTTCGACTCGAACTCGAAGCTCATCCCTAGTGGACGGTATGATACTGAGCAGTATGTACATGAGATAAGTGTAGAGGGTAAGACAGTGAGCAGTATGTACAGGAGAGGAGTGTGGAGGGTATGACAGTGGGCACTATGTATAGGAGAGAAGTGTGAAGGGTATGACAGTGGGCACTATGTATAGGAGAGGAATGTGGAGGGTATGACAGTGAGCAGTATGTACAGGAGAGGAGTGGGGGGGTATAACAGTGGGCACTATGTATAGGAGAGAAGTGTGGAGGGTATGACAGTGGGCACTATGTATAGGAGAGGAGTGTGGAGGGTATAACAGTGAGCAGTATGTACAGGAGAGGAGTGTGGAGGGTATGACAGTGGGCACTATGTATAGGAGTGGAATGTGGAGGGTATGAGAGTGAGCAGTATGTACAGGAGAGGAGTGTGTAGGGTATTACAGCGGGCACTATGTATAGGAGAGAAGTGTGGAGGGTATGACAGTGAGCAGTATGTACAGGAGATAAGTGTGGAGAGTTTGACAGTGGGCACTATGTACAGGTGAGGATGATGAAGGAATCTGGGAAGGAAAAATGTAAAGGTTTGTGGAAGGATGTTTAGGGACTGCGTAGTGGTTAAGCAGGTAATACATGTATTGAAATTACACCAGTTAAGCAGAGACCAGCCATAGTCGATCTATGTATGGGCTAGCTGGTTTTACACAAGTCAATCTATTAACTGACTTGAGTACAACCAGTCTGTCAGGTTTTTCCCAAAACAATCAGTGCTGCCAGCTATAGTTAGCAACACTGATCATTGTATTCACTGGCAGAACACAATAACACTGCAGGAGTGATTCCCCCATCCACAGGTCAGCAGGTGAGAGGGTGTGAGGGGACAGGCTGGGGAGAGATACTAGTCAGTGGCTGGGTAGGCACTGGTTAGTATCAAAGCCAGATACACACAGGTTACATACGCCATGATCGTTAGAGCAAGAGCAATAATTCTAGCACTAGACCCCTTCTGTAAATCTAAACATGTAACATGTAAATAAATTTAAAGCATTGCTTAGTATACAAAAAATCATGCTAACTTTAGTGTTTTATTTTTTTATTTTTTTATGAATGAAACAGTTTCTTTCCAAAAAAAACACATTTGAAAAATTGCTTCCCAAATACCGTGTAACATAAAAAGTTGTAAAGACCACCATTTTATTCCATAGGGTGTCTGCTAAAACAATATATATAATGTTTGAGGGTTCTGAGTAATTTTCTAGCAAAAAAAATTAAGATTTTTACATGTAGGAGAGAAATGTCAGAATTGGCCGCTCTGTATGTAGCTTCCAACAGGCTGCGCAAGCAGCCCCGTATCTCCTGGAACCATAAATTATAGGACCCCCATATTTTGACCAGTGGTAGGGTAGGCCTTCAGCTACCTACCTCCTAAATATGGCCCCTGGTCGCCGAGCAACAACCCTCAAAGTCTATCTTTTTTATTTGGGGCAAATGGGCCTATCTTGAAGAAGGGGCCTGGAGCTGCAGCTCCAATAGCCCCTATGTTAATCTGGCCCTTCCCACTGTATATTATCACTTATGTTATCACTGCAATAATTAACCCAGTCACCTGCAAACTTTGTCTGCATCTGCATCTCAAGTTACCAAATTTCTTCCTTCCTTTACTCAAACCTCTGATCCTGAATGGATTTGCTCGTCCTTCATCTCTAGCTATTTCCTCAGTCAATCCATCTCAAGCAAATGTTTCATCAAAATCCTGGAAAATGTTTTATGAAAAACTTCTGTACATGGACATCAGCCCCTGAGAAAGATCCTGGGTCCCTGCATCCAAAGTGTTTAAGACCCCTTACCCAGTAAAGAGTTTCAATCTCCATTTTGGATGAGGGGGAACATTAAAAGTAATATCATAGTCACCATTGCTGGAATCCAGTGCCAGGTCTCCTCTCCAGTTTACAGCCATATGGAATATTCGACAGGGGCTATAATTCCTGCCATGCCTCTGCAGTTAAAGCGGGTAGCAGTTGCGTGGGGATAAAAGCGGGTCAACCATGGGGTTTTAATACCCCATCCAACCTCACATGCGAATAAGCACTAAAAGTATAAAAGAGACACCCACGTATAATTCCCTTCCATCCTAGTTCCTAATATAATCCTAACCCCCAACAGACAGAATATGACAAGGCTTTTGTATCTTGCAAATGCATCACCAGTCCCACAAAACAATATGCAGGATGGGTCCAGGAATGCTCAATTTTTTGGCTCAGGAGATCTAAAACCAACCTTCTTTGCAGGTAATCAACATGTGTATGGGCAAACAACTTTTATTCTTACTAAGCACAGATATACATGCACCCATCTTAATAACAGTGCAACTAGTTTAAAACTAGACTTATTTTAAAGCACTTAAAGCGGAGGTCCACCCAGAAAAAAAAAAATACATGAAAAATCCTTAAAAAAAAAAGAAAAAAATTAATAGAAAAAAAAAATTATACTCACCCGAAATGCCTGTTGCTATGCGGAAGTCCCCTAATCTGCCTTCTGCTGTGCCTCTTCCTTGTCCTCGGATTGAGAACTTCCGTTTCCTCTTCTTGTGAATGGGGCACGCTGCCTTCTGGGAACTGTGTGTATCCCAGGAGGCAAGCCGCCCATTCACAAAGCGCCGTGCGAGTGGCGCATGCACAGTAGGAAACGGGCAGTGAAGCCGTAAGGCTCACTGCCTGTTTCCCTTAGTCAGGATGGAGGAGCCGGGAGCCTGGCAGCAGCGATCGATCGCCGTGGCAGGACCGACATTGCGGGCGTGTAGGACAGGCAAGTGTCCTTATTGAAGTCAGCAGCTACACTGTTAGTAGCTGCTGACTTAAAAAAAAAAAAAGCCCTACTCCTTCATCACATTCCAGGAAGGAGAAGATCTGCTGCTGGAGCTGGGCATCATCTCCAGGGAACCACACTCGCCTTCCCCACAGCACCAGAAAAACCGCCCCCTGTCCCCACTGTGGTCCTCACAAAAATCCCAACCAGCTAGAAGGTCCCCACCTCATACCTGAGGGAACTGCCGCCTCTTTACCCCATTGCCATACCGGGGAACTACACGACTCTATCCTATGTAGGTGACTGTCCCCTACTGTGGATCTCCGTGAAGCGGTCAACTTCGCTTCGGATCCCTTTCCAGTGGATGGCCCACGAGTTTAAGGTTTTGTTACCTGATAATTTAGTTATGGACCAACCCCAGTTTCTCCCCTGGGGGTATTGTTGGTTGATCGAGGATATGCAGGGTTTGTATTGCCTAACTGGGGAACACCCCAGATGGACCTTCTATTCTTACCCGATTATTCCATATCCATTCGAGAGGACTTTGTCCAGGAGCGGTTTATTGGTTAGTTCTTTTCACCCATACCTGCCTTACCTCTGATTATATATATTTAGAACTTTTTGAGACGAAGCCGGGGTGTATACGCATGCCCCTCTCATGACCTTGCCTTCACCAGATGATGGAGGCAACTTCATGCTTTGTACCCTGGGCTTTGATCCCGGGGAGGGCCTCGGCCCTTAGCTATTTGTATGTTCTAACGACCATATTGTTTTTTGTGTCATTGTTTTTGATGAATAACATGTTCTCTTTTTTACTCTCTTCTCTTTACCTCTTCTCTGCCTTCCCTTTCCCATCCCTATGCTGGACCTTGACCCCGCGCTTTGGTCCCGATGGTCCACCTCCACGGGAGGAACGAACCGAACTCTCTAACAAAGGACTCAGATTCCCGTTCAGCAAGTCTCCAGGTAAGAGTGCTCTGCCCCACCACGATGGCTAAGACACAGAACTCTGCATGCTCAATTGTCACACATAACGTGCATGGATTCAATTCCCCAATCAAAAGGAATATGGCTTTCCAATGTTATTCCAAGCAGAAAATTGATATCCTGCTGCTACAGGAGACCCACTTTTCCAAAACCTCCACCCCCAGGTACCTTAGCGCCAAATACCCGCAGTACTATCTTTCCTCGGGCTGTGAAAAGAAAAGAGGGGTGGCCATATGTTTCTCGAAAACAACTCCCTTTACCCCCATAACTATAGTTAAGGATAAGATTGGGAGGTATATTATGGCAGTCGGTCGTATTCACGACCAACTGGTTTCCCTCATCTCATACTATGCCCCTAACTCGGGACAAGTGGAATTCTTTTCCTCTATGTTCAAGATTCTTATGCCTAAGGTTCAAGGACAGGTGATTATGGGAGGAGACAGTAATATCCCACTGGACCGTGCCCTAGATAGATCCGATCCGGTGAGGACAGTCCTCAAACGGGTACCCAAGTATAGCAACAAGATAGCTAGACTATTGCATTTACATGGTTTGGTTGACGCCTGGCGGGAGGATAATCCGACCGCCCGGGATTATACCCATTTTTCCCACGTGCATAGAACTTATTCACGAATAGACCACATATTTACTCATACAGCTTTACTGCCATTTATGAGTTCGACTAAGATCCTGACTGTTCCCTGGTCGGATCACTCCCCCGTTAGAGTGACATTTTCGAGCTTATGGACGAAGCCTTCTCCTTCTCCATGGCGCCTAAATGCTTCCCTGCTAAATGACCCCATATTGTACTCGGAATTAGAAACTGAACTGCGGGCATTCTTTCAGGTCAACTTATCATCAGAAACGTCCCCTGCCATAAACTGGGCTGCCCATAAGGCTTCCATACGGGGGAAGCTTATCCAGATAGCGGCTAGGACTAAACGTAATCGGGAAAGTACCATCAAACAGCAGGAAATAGAGTTGCAACACCTCCTAGATGAACAGAAAAAGACCCCGTCTATAGACATTAGACACAAAATTGACTCAGCCAGATTGGCACTGAACATAGCCCTTACCACCCAGGCAGAGAAGTCCATTCGGTGGTCAAAGCATAGATACTACACCATGGGTGATAAACCCACTACCCTGCTTGCCAGGAAGCTAGTACCCCGGAAATACTCCCCGACATTACCCAAATTGAAACTGAGTAATGGGCAACCAACCCAGAATCCACAATTAATTACACGAGAATTCCGAGATTTTTTCTCATCACTGTATAGCCAACAGGCCCAATTCTCGAGAGAGAAAGCTGATGAATTTTTTCAAAATGTTCCTTTACCCCAGCTCCAGCGAGCTCACACCGAACTTATGGAAGGTGAATTTTCGGAGTCGGAAATTAAAATGGCCATTAAATCCTTACACCCATTTAAGGCCCCTGGCCCAGATGGCTTTTCAGGTCACTACTACAGAAAATTTCAGGATATTCTCATCCCCAACCTATGTGCGTATTTCAATGACATCCGCAAGGGAAATAGCATCCCAGCCCACGAAAACATGGCTTATATACATGTCATACCGAAACCGGGGAAAGACCAGGGAACTTGCTCCAATTACCGCCCTATATCTTTGATAAACGTAGACTTAAAAATTCTGTCCAAAATATTGGCCTGTAGACTAAACACTTTTCTGGCACAGTATATACACCCCGACCAAGCAGGATTCGTTCCTGGCCGCCAGGCGTCTGACCAGACCAGAAGAATAATAGACATTATCTCAGCTATTCGATCAGATTGGGATGGGAAAGGGCCTAGACAAGCAATGTTGCTTTCTTTAGATATTCGGAAGGCCTTTGATTCCCTGTCATGGGACTACTTATTTTATGTCTTAGCACAATATAACTTCGGTCCGCAGTTTTTGTCGACTCTAAAAGCCCTGTATAATTCCCCTGCGGCATCACTAATGATTAATGGCTACTCGTCCACTCGCTTTCCAATCCAACGGGGGACTCGCCAAGGCTGCCCACTGTCACCCTTATTATTTGTACTGGCCATAGAACCGTTAGCTATCAAACTCCGCGAATGTACAAGTATAAAGGGAATAGAAAGTGGGGATAGAGAACACAAAACCGCATTTTTTGCGGATGATATCTTACTGATGGTCTCCGCGCCCATCACCACCCTTCCGAATGTCCATGCCATACTGCTGCCCTTCTCTAGGCTCTCTGGTCTTTCAATTAACCAGGAAAAATCCAGAGCGTTGAACATCTCCCTACCGGATCGGATTGTAGACACCCTCAAATTCTCTTACAAATTTGTTTGGGAACCCGTTGCCCTCCCATATCTAGGAATTAACCTAACTTCCTCCATACATACCCTGTACTCCCAAAATTATCCTGCACTCTACAAACGCTTAGTGGCTGACCTGACCAGCTGGCAGATACATCCTCCATCATGGTTCGGCAGACTATACTCTATAAAGATGAATATCCTTCCTAGGATTCTCTATCTTTTTCGCACGTTGCCTATTAATTTGGTCAAGACGGATTTATTGAACTTCCAAAGGAAGTTGTTTCAGTTTCTCTGGGGCGACAAGAGGCCTAGGGTGAACCGACGCACGTTATTTACCCCAAAAAAGAAAGGGGGCTTGGGAGTCCCTAATCTGCTCAAATATTTTTATGCCGCCCAACTATCCCAGCTAATTCGGTTCCACTCCTCCCAGCCTCACCTGTTATGGATGCACTTAGAATCCCAGTCATGCCCATCCAAATTGATATCACATATGTTATGGTTACCAGCTCGAGACCGGCCCCCGATTTTATGCCCCTCCCTCTCCCTTTCATTTAGCATCTGGGATAGGCTATTTAAACCTCACTCGTTCAAGTCCCTGCATGGCCCATTGGCTCCGTTGCTGAGAAACAAAGAATTCACCCCAGGCCTCACCCCTCATGCCTTCAACTGGTGGACCAATAAAGGGCTCCTGCGCATTGCAGACCTCTGTGATCATAAGGGCATGTTCTCTAAACAGACCCTAATAGACAAATACCAGATGCCAGACTCAGAACACTACAGATTTGTTCAACTGAAACATTACTTAGACACATTGTCGCGCAAGAGTGATCTGACGTCCATGACGCCCATGGAATACCTATGTCACAAATATGATAAAATTAGGGGTCATGTTTCGGAATTGTATGCTATCATAACACACACTTCGATTAAGCAAGCTTACATGGTCAGGTGGGAACAGGACCTCCAAGAACACCTCGAATTAGAGGAATGGCACTTAATTGCCCAAGCAGCCTCCAAATCTCTTATTAACACATCTATTGTAGAGGCAAACTATAAGGTCCTTCTACGGTGGTACATGGTCCCGACCAGGTTAGCCACTTATGTCCCAGGAGCTTCTCCAAAATGTTTCAGAGGTTGTGGACAAGATGGAACAACTTACCACATATGGTGGCAATGCCCCAAGGTGCGAAGATTTTGGATAAGGGTGTACAACCTTATCTATACCCTTGCCCAGGTCAACCTCACCAAATCCCCTAAACACGCCCTGCTGGGGCAAAAAATCGAAGCGGCTTCAAATAACGAGAGAAGGCTTCTTACCTTTATATTCACCTCTGCCAGAATAACTATAGCTAAGAATTGGAGGTCAGCTGTCATCCCATTTGACCAGCTTAAGCATAAGCTCTCATGGCTCATGTTGAACGAAAGGCTCTCGGCAGTCTTGAATGATAAACTAGCGGCATTCGAAAAGGTTTGGAGCCCGTGGATCAGATACTTGACGGGAGATCCCCGAACTGCTCCGATCTAAGGATCTTTAGAGTGGCAGGGATCAGAGCTAGGGCCCCCCCCTCTCTCCTCTCCCTTCTTTCCCTTCTTTCCTCTATTCTTTGTACTCTTCTGGTTTTATAAAGAGTTTGACAAGTACTATCTGAGTTCCAAAACAGAAGTACCCAGTATTTTCATTAGTATAAACAACCGTCAGTCTACTCTGCATATGCAATAATGTCTGCATAGTTTACTTTTGTTAGTTCCGTTGGAGAATATGTTGATAAAAAACTGGAACAAAAGTTATGTTAAAGGGGAGGATAATTCTCCTCACAATATGTTCATACGCTCTAACTGCATTACCATTATCCTGTGATGTTTTAGAAAAACGCAAGAACAATGTAATAGCATTTTTACTCTGTACTTGGTATTCTGCTCTTCATTGTTTATAAAATCAATAAAAACGATTGGAAAAAAAAAAAGAAAAAAAAAAAAAAAAAAAAAAAAAAGCTGCACCTTCCCCCTAATGACCAGGATATTTTTTGCAATTCGGCACTGCGTCGCTGGCTTAACTGACAATTGCGCGGTTGTGTGACGTTGCACCCAAACAAAATTGACGTCCTTTTTTTCCCACAAATAGAGTTTACTTTTGGTGGTATTTGATCACCCCTGTGGTTTTTATTTTTTGTGCTATAAACAAAAATAAGAGCTACAATTTTGAAAAGAAAATATTTTTTTTTACTTTTTGCTATAATAAATATCCCCCCCCAGGAAAAAAAAACAAAAACAAATTTAATAATCGATTTAGGCCAATATGTATTCTTCTACATATTTTTGGTAAAAAAAAAATGGGCGTGCTGACGTCCCCAACATACCGAGAGTCCGGAAGGAACGGGCTGTCTTTAGCCGGCCGGCTATTATACCATACACCACACGCCTTTTGTATTACATCTAACTGTAAGTGCAATTTTAATATAATAAATACCATTTTAATACTGGATTACACTATGGTGGCTTTCTTTTCCATTGGCAATTTGGATCCGGGCTGCATGGAGAGGACTGGCGTATAATCATAGTGGAGGAATACAGATTCTAGCCACTCTTAGAGACCCTGGCAGGGGATAACAGCTATCTGCTTTTACTGATCTCTGATGGGATCGGGTGTTCCGGTAAGCGGCAGTAATCTCTAATGGTGGTGGAATCTTTGTCTATCAGAATAACAGCACTCTTTCATCTGGTGTTTTGTGTTTGAAGTCACCAACAGTGAACTGAGGAGACCTTTATTCTATTATGTCATTCTGTTGGACACTCTCTGATAATTTATTTTTATGTACAGGACTATTTCTTTGATATTGGCAAATTTATGTTTAGTCACATTTTTTGATAAATCTGTTACTATTGTTCGTTTGTATTTTCAAAGATTGGGTTCTAGATAATCTTTTATTCACTGTAAGGATTTATTGTTCACATTTTTTGCGCAGCTTTTTTAAGTTTATACATGTATACAGCGATCAGTGCTATAAAAATGCACTAGTTACAGTATAAATTACACTGGCAGGGAAGGGGTTAACACTAGTGGTGATCAAGGGGGTAAATGTGTTCCCTGGGAGGTGTTTCTAACTGTAGGGGGAGGGGACTGACTGGAGGAGGAGAGAGATCCCGGTTCCTGATCACTAGGAACAGACGATCTCTCGCTACTCCCCTGTCAGAACAGAGATCTGTCTGTTTACATTGACAGATCCCCGTTCTGGCTCTCTGTGGAGCGATCATGGGTGGCCGGCGGACATATAGTTGTAAAACAGACTGATGTACAGCTACGGCGATTCGCGAAAATGAGCCAACCTGCCGGCTGGTCGGCAAGTGGTTAATATATAATAAACTAGGTTTACTTACAGATACTGAAAACACAGTGTAAAAAAACATTATTTTTTTTTAGGTGGATTTTTACACCTAGCAATACTAATGCAGCTGGGAAGGGCTTAAAAAATATGTGCCTTAAACACATTACATTTTAATAAATAAGCATACTGTTTTAATATGGTAAATAAATAAGATGCAGTACACAAACTATTCTTGGCATTAAGTACATTAGTTGATGAAAAACAGTCGTTTTTAAAATTGCTTTTATATAACTGCTTGGAACAGTTATTTTAATTACGAAAAAATTTCTGCCAAGACTATTGCCACAAATAAAACTTTTACTGCTTGAAATAATTAGTTGAGTTCCGCTGTACATTTAAGACTGCCAAAGCATCTTTCTTATACTTTGCTGTATACATCATTAAATTGTTTGTCAGCAGATTTTTCTTAGGTTGGTCATATTGTAATGTGTTAGTTCTAGTTAGAAAGTTACCACTATTTTCTAAGTTGTCATAGTTTACTTTTGTAAATGTAGCCCACTTAGGGTGACCACGTGTCCCGGATTGCCCGGGACAGTCCCGCATTTCGCAGGTCTGTCCCGGGCACCTTCATTCCAGGACAATACAGTGTCCCGGAATGAAACTGACACAGCCACCCCCCGGGCCAATCTGATGCCCCCAAAAAAGGCCACCACATCACTGCTTTACTCACTGACAGTACTTGTCCTGGCCGGGAATGCCTGGAGGAGCACAATCCCGGCCCCCTGCTTGTGATTGGAAAAATCATAAATCCCGCCTCTTGAGTCTAATCACTGTGCTGTGATTCGTTACAGCACAAGCTGATTTTTGGGAAGGGGGGTGTCCCTGAATTGTAGTTTGGAAATGTGGTCACCCTAAGCCCACTGCCTGAGATACTACTGAGAATTCAACTACCTTTGGGGTACATATGATACAGTATATGTGATCTGCCATTTAGGTGCTCTCAAGACTTATGCACCAGACTATAGTGTCTGAGCAGAGTGGCCCTTCCCCAGTAAGATGGGTTTTCGAAAGATTTGATAGTAGAAAGACAAACACTCCTGCGCACAAGTGAGTACCAGGTGGACTAAAGGTTCATAATAGATAGTGCCATAGGCCTTGCTGCACTCGAGGATAGGGGTATCCTAACAGTCAACAGAGAAAAAGAGAAAAGAGGGCACACCAACCTTGTGCATTATCTTTAGGTATGTTTATTTAAAATAAAGTAAAAAAACTACCCACAAACAGATATAGAAAACTTGCGATACAAATGATCTCCAGATGACAGCGATTGGTCTAGAGACAACAGACTCCAGATGGTACCAGAGGAGATTTTGAAGGCCACTGCCCCCTGAAGTGTTTCGAAGGAATACCTTCTTCCTCAGAGCCCAGCAGTGGGTTTTCTAAAGAGCCTGAGATCACATCAGAGAGAAAGATTTAAAAATAGTGAGAATATCTACTTTGAGTTTTTATGTTGCTACTACTTATACATACTACCCAGTCCAGCTTTTAGTGTTTTCATACTCCACCCTTTATGCACATATTTATAATAATTATTTCTTATTTGGAATATAATGCCCCCTTTTCTTTTTGTTAATGCATAATCTTAATTATTATTTTCCTGTAACCTTTAAAAACCTCAATAATAATATATAAACGCTGACAATGTTCAATAAATATTATTAAATTCCTTATAAAAAACTGTTAGACTATCACACAACAGTTAGGAGTCATGTCCGGGTCCAACCAGGAAGGCATTAACAATACCGAGGGATAATGCAGAATTGTAGCCCAGAAACTGTGCATCAACTTAAAAATGTAGAACAAATTCAAATTTGATCAGGGAATGAAGGGCTCATACATGGCCAAGCTTGGTGGGGTCGGCAATGGGGTCAATCCAGGAATGCTATACATAATCACACCCATAGACAAAAATATACTACAATAGATAATACACAATAGTGGCTTTCAAAGCAGCATGGGCCAACGACAGGGTTAGGGTTGTATGGTGCTCATAAGGACTTAATGGAGGCTGCAGCAGTAGGCAGTAATGAGTGATGAGACCCAACACAAGTGTAGCAATACCCCCAGTTAAGAGGGCTGCAGGTAAAGTTTTGGGCCTGTAACACACTGCTGTCAACCCCCAGGAACTGTCTCTAGCCTCCCTTGGCACAGCTAGCACTAATGGAAGTGTGAAACCCACTATGCTATAGGAATCGCCACTCCGCAATAAAGCATACACAATAGTTAATATCAATTTACCTGAGCTGACTGCTTCAGCTGGGATAGACAGTACGCCACACAACTTGCTTGCTTAACCACAAATACTTTTATTGAGTAGAAGATATAAGGTTAGACAATGGTACATTTATCTATGCAGAGCCCTGCAATATTAAAAGTCAAGCAAATAACAAGTACTACGTTCTAACAGTCTTATGCACACTGAATGTCTCTCAGTAAACTACGCTCGCGAGCTTCCCCCTCATGGCCAATATGGCGCCCAAACAATGTCTCCCTGCTGAACAGTCAGGCCTGACTAATTCACACACAGTTAATTTGTTGAGAAGGATCTTCGCTAGCAATGGTGGTGCACTTTCTAGGTTATTTGTAATCCAAAGGTATTCAATTGTTAGTTACTCAGCATGCAATAAGACAACTTAAATCCGGCTGCACAACACACTGTTCCTCTGGGGTGCAATGTAACACTCCGATAACAGTGGGCCCTGACCAAAGGATACTGGGCCTAAAAGGTAGTCAATGAATACTGAGCAAGTGCTCTCTCACCCGACCGGACCAGTCTGTACACCCGACTTCAGTAGTTGGTGCTCCAGCACAAAGTCTCACGATACCCGTAGTCTCCGATTCTCTCGACCATCCGAGGGAGATTGATGGATGAGACGACTCTGGGTTCTCCCGTGACGATCAGCACGCTCTCCGGATCCCCTAGGCTCAGGCTCTCCGGCCTAGTCCAAAGCAACTGGCCCCAATGTAGGCTCCACTTGCTAGGAGGGCGGTGTCCAAAGAGACCAGCGTGTTGCTCCTCCCTGCTTAAATAGTCCTTCCCCAGCAGACCTTTGCGCCGGGCAATGCACTGTGGGTGTCCCGCTGCACACTGGGTATAGTAGTCTTTGTACTCATTTAAAGTGACACCCCACTACAGAAGTATCCATAAACTGTGATGATCAACAAAGTGTCATCTGGATCGAGTCACTGTCTGTTTATCCTAATAAGATTGGGGTTATCGACATCTCAACAAAACTAACTGTAAGTTACGGAGATCACACTTTCAATGCTTAGATTGGAGAGACAGAACAGTCAAAAGATCGTTAGAAAGATCAGTCAATACATCCCCAGAAAGATCAATCAAAAGATCTGATCCTTGCTAGCTCTGGATCCACTGTGAGATGTTATATGGACACTGGAAATAGCAGCCATCAGACAGTGCAGCCATTACTACACAAGCCTGTGTGTGTGTGTAGCACCCTCCCTAATATTTGGGGACGCTATGTTTTAAATTTAGGGGTGGTCTGAGCCAGTAGTTGGGCTCAGACATGTTATTATACTAAATTGTGCTTCTGCTCTGGGTGTGATGCTGTCTGGCAGTAATGTTCCCTGTTCGCCTGTAGGTGGCACTGTCAGCACCGGCATAGGTTGAACTACAGGGGGTATCACAACACTTGGGTGTCCTTTCTCGGCAGCTGTGCAGTGGGCGTGGTCTACCCGCTGTGCATGCTGGGAGAGGGTACATAAGGGGCAGACGCCATTGGTTCTGGGTCCTTCTGGTGCGCCTCGTGGCCCTCATGGCACGGGGATGCGTGTGTGTTCTGGCCCCGGGCACCTTCAGCCCGAGGCTACAACATCGCTACCTGTTAGGCCCAGCTCTACCGCCTGGTCCTACAACTCAGGAAAGGATCCCAGGCTACCCACCTGCGGGAAGCCCACGCTTGGGAACTGACGCATTTCGCACTATAATCTAGTGCTTACTCATAGCTTAACATGCATGTTAAGCTATGAGTAAGCACTAGATTATAGTGCGAAATGCGTCAGCTACCATCCCTGCTTTGCTGTGATTTGTAGTGCATCCACCTATTTTTTACAATAAAGGCGACCGTCAAGGTTTTTTGGAGTGCAGCTGTCCATATTGTTCTTCTTTTTTTTTTCTAACTGCTGTCTCGGGAGGAGGCCTGGAGCTCACCTAAGGAGGGATCCATCATCATCATTACAAGCCCTGCAATACGCCAATCCGGCATAAAGGTTCTCTCACTATTGCTTGGCTGGGAGGTTCGGGACTTTTAATAAATCTGTGGCAGAGGATTCCTGATCGTATCCCTAATGCCGCGTACACACGATCGTTTTTCACGTCGTTAAAAATGCCATTTTTTAACTTGGGCATTAAAAACTATCGCGTGTAGGCTCTAGAGCAGGGGTTTCAAACTGGCGGCACTCCAGCTGTTGTGAAACTACAAGTCCCATGAGCAGTGCCGATCCTGACCTCCCTGGGGCCCTAAGCAAAATTCTGCTAAGGGGCCCTCTACCTGACCTGTGATGCCGTGAGCTATGTAAACCATTTGCCATTGTAAGGATCATTCTTGCCACTGACCACCAATGTAAGGAGTATTCTTCTCACTGACCACCAATGTAAGGAACATTCTTCCCACTGATCACCAATGTAAGGAATATTCTTCTCACTGACCACCAATGTAAGGAGTATTCTTCTCACTGACCACCAATGTAAGGAGTATTCTTCTCACTGACCACCAATGTAAGGAACATTCTTCCCACTGATCACCAATGTAAGGGACATTCTTTCCACTGACCACCAATGTAAGGAACATTCTTCCCACTGATCACCAATGTAAGGAACATTCTTCTCACTGACCACCAATGTAAGGAACATTCTTCTCACTGACCACCAATGTAAGGGACATTCTTCTCACTGACCACCAATGTAAGGGACATTCTTCTCACTGATCACCAATGTAAGGGACACTCTTCTCACTGACCACCAATGTAAGGGACATTCTTCTCACTGACCACCAATGTAAGGAGCATTCTTCCCACTGACCACCAACGTAAGGGACATTCTTCCCACTGACAGCGGGAATGAAAGCGTGCAAGTTCAGCTAAATTCGCACGATTTCATACCCGCATGTCAGTGCGAGTTTGGCAGCACAGATGTCAATGGAAATCGTACCCAGAAGTCGCCAAAAGTTGTACAGAAACTACTTTTGGGAATCAGTGCGGCGCCACAAATGCGGCATCGCACCGATTCGGGTAGTGCCATTGCCACTGATTTGACATGCGATTTGACATGTTATATCGCATGGCAAATTGCTCCAATGTGAACCAGGACTGAGTGCTATTCCCTATATATAACTGTGATATCTAGACACTGAATGCACTGAGTGGCATTCAATGTACCAGATGTCAGTGTGCACCAGTGAATAGCACCTGCCACCTGGTAAATAGACACAGCACAGGGCAAGAAGGAACACTCAGCAGCATGGCTCGTTTTTCTTATTGTAACACAGACACACACTAACTGCTGCTGTATTTGTATCACACTGACCTGCTGCTGCACACAAGGCAGGTCAGTGTGGGTGCCGTTGAGGAAGGGAAATTCCAAGATGACTCCGCTCAGCCTCCGCGTAGGGTTGCCACCTTTTCATTAAGCCAAACCCGGACACTTTAGCGGCGCACAGCAATTTTTTCATTTTTTTTCCAGTATACACTATAGAATTGTAAAAGACTTGGGACACCTTTGGGTGCCCCGAGAAAAGCAGTAATGTGGTGCCGTGATGAACAGTAGGTTTGGCCAGATGGTTGGTCTTCCCCCCAGTATAATCCCCCACGGTCAGTCTGTTGCCTAGTACATCCTCCTCAAGTAAGTCTGTTTCCCAGTACATTCCCCCCAAGGTCAGTCTGTCCCCCAGTACCCCCCCCCCCCAAGGTCAGTCTGTGCCCCAGTGTAATCCCCCCCCAGTCAGCTAATGCTGACAGAGGTTGGCGTGAAAGGGGCAGGAAGGACTCTATACAACTGCCCAAGGGCAATAATATGAGAGCTGAGTATTTTGGGGAGCCACATGCAGAAGTGCAAGAAGTAATATGAGAATCCCAAATGGAGTCATTCAAACACACTTCCAGGCGTACTGACCCCTCTCCAGGAGAAGGAGAACCCCTAACAGGAGGAGTGCATGGGGGTGATTAGAGGGGACTCCCTCCCACCCATACAGGAATACTGACAAATACTCCCACCTCTAGATAAAGAAGACCCCCAGCTAGGAGGACTGCAGGGGGTGATAAGAGGGGACCCTCATCCAGGAACTCCCTTCTCACTCCAGTTAAAGAAGATCCCCAGGTGGAGAGCACTGCAGGGGGGTGATGAGAGGAGACCCCAATCCAGGAAATCCCCCTCCATCCCCCCTCCAGTTAAAGTAGACCTCCAGCTAGGAGGACTGCGGGGAGGGGATAAGAGGGCAGTGGCGGTGCGTATATAAAGGGCGCATGGGCGCCGCCCCCTCTCTATCACCATAGATCGATTAATGCATTGCATGAATCTATCTATGGTCGCCGCTGACACCCCCTATTCAGGTGCCCAGCCCCTTTTCGGGCGCCGGGCACCTGAATTATAGTGGCGGGTATTTTTTGGAAGCACCTGATTAGAGCCATAGGCTCTAATATGCATCGAAAAGGGTGTCCATGCTGGGCGCTCGCTGTTCACTCAGCGTTGTGTTAGCAAAGCAAATGAATATTGGCTTTCCTAAAACTGAACCGCCTCTCAGCCAATAAGGTGCTCGGGTCTGTTACCTGTCACCTGATTGGCTGAAACGACAGGCGCTGTGATTGGACGCCTATCGCAGAGGACGGGAAGAGACAATGGGAGAAAACATCGAGGAGCGTGGACACCACTGCCCCACCGTGACAAGGTAAGTGACGGGCAGGCGATGCACACTGGCAGCATTTGATGGGCACAGTAGCGGCAATTGATGGGCACACTGGCAGCGTTTGATAGACACACTGGCTGCGTTTGATGGGCACACTGGCTGCGTTTTGATGGACACACTGGCTGCGTTTTGATGGACACACTGGCTGCGTTTTGATGGACACACTAGCTGCAATTGATGTTTTTTTTTTTCAGTTTGTTTGCGCCGCCCCCCCCTTCCCCCCCAAAAAAATGTTTTGAGCACCACCTGCCACTGTAAGAGGGGATCCCAATTCAGGAACATAGGACTCCCCCTCCAGTAAAGAAGATCCCCAGCTGGGGGGAGTGATAAGAGGGGACCCCCATGCAGATATACAGGAATTTGCCTCCCTGCCCCCTCCAGTTATAGAAGACCCCCCAGCCAGTAGGACTGAAGGGGGGGTGATAAGGGGGACCCCTATCCAGGAATATGTGAGGGGTGATAGGAGGGGACATTGCTAACCCCCCTCTGGTAGAAAGACCACCTTTTAGGAAGAATACAGACATCTGCCCCCCCCCTCTTAAAAAGGTGAATGACAGTGTAGTGAGTGAAGATATTCAGAGATTTACACACACACACAGCTCCGGTCACAGTGCAGAGGGGGAGGGGGTGACTCACCATAGCAGATAAAGAGGAAATCCCCGTACAGCTCCGATGTCTGTGAAGGAGCTCTGGCTGGGCGGGCTGCCTGTCACCGCTGCTTCTACTCCTCTCTCTGTCCCCTGCGCTGCTGAAACTCTCACTCTCAGCAGTGGCGGCGAGAATTCACAGGCTGGCTGACTGGGGGGGGGGGGGGGGGATAAACAGCAGGCAAGTTGCGGGGGGAAGCAAAGGGTCATTCCCGTACGGGTGGCAACACTACCTCCGCGTGCACTCTGCACCCTCCAGCTCCATTACCATCTGTCCCCCACGGCAGTGACGAATTCCCCAGGGAGAGAGGTGGCCGGAGCGCCTGTCACTAAAATCATCACCGCACCTCTGACTGATGATCTATCCCGGCCAGCTCATATAGCTGCATCAACCGGGATTTAAAGGGTTTTACTGATTCCTCGGGGGTATCTTTTTCCAGAATTTTTTTCTGCCTATTAAGCTGCGGGCACCTCCATGGGTGAACTCCCACCACGGGGCCCTCGGGCAGTTGTGGGGCCCTACGCAGCTTGCGTAGGGAGCGTATGGGTCGGATCGGCTCTGCCCATGAGGCATTGCAAGGCTGACAGTTCCAAGCATGACTCCCACAGGCAGAGGCATGATGGGACATGTAGTTTCGCAACAGCTGAAGGGCCACCGGTTTGAGACCCCTGCTCTGGAGCATTTTTAACGACGTGAAAAATGGCCTAAAAAAATTTAGAACCTGCTCTATTTTTTCACGTCGTTTTTCATGTCGTTTTTTTTTCCCGTCGTGAAAAACGGTAGTGTGTATGCTTTTACGAGGGGAAAAAACGCGCATGCTCAGAATCAAGTATGAGACGGGAGCGCTTGTTCTGGTAAAACTCATACTTGATTCTGAGCATGCACGTTTTTTTTCCCCTCGTAAAAGCATACACACTACCGTTTTTCACGATGGGAAAAAAAAACGACATGAAAAACGACGTGAAAAAATAGAGCAGGTTCTAAAATTTTTTATCCCGTTTTTCACGTCGTTACAGCGTGACTAAAAAGCACGAGGCTTATCTTGACAAAGAACTATTGTCTAATATCAATGACTTATGGTCTAATACTTTTAAATGCATGTCTGCTCTCTCCCAACAATCTCATGAGCCATTACAACTACATAGTTGCCAACAGTTCAGATTTTCCCAGGACAATCCCGATTTTGGGACCCTTGTCCCGATCGTTGGCCGTCCCGAATTGGGATTTTGTCCCGGGAAAAACGGGAATGTTTGGCTCTGCAGCATTTCTGGCTCCGGGCTCAAACAAAATGGCCGCCGGCGCCGCCGCTAGAGCTTTCCCCTTGTGTTCAGCTACATCTCCCCTCAAGTTCAGTGGAGAGGGGAGGGGCCGATCCGTGCAGCCAATGAATCGGCTCCTCTCTTCACAATTCTCCAGCCGGAGATAGCTGCACGGATCGGCCCCACCCCTCTCCACTGAACACGAGGAACCAGAGGAGATGTAGCTGCACTGCAGCCAATACCGTCCGTGAGCCTGTCAGAATGTCTGTGGGTAGGGATGAGCCGAATACCCCCCCCCCCCCCGGGACATGTATCAATGCAAAAATAAGTTTTAAAAACGAACGTTTTTTTGGGAGGAGTCATTTTAACCACTTAACGACCACTCACTGTATATGGACGTCGGCAGAATGGCACCGACAGGCACAATCACGTACAGTGTACATGATTGCCTTTGTACAGTTGGGGGGTCCGATCGGACCCCCCTCCTATACAGTGAGCGATCGGTATTCGTTGGGGAGCGATCCGAGATGAGGGGGCGGCCATTCGATTCCGGCCACCCCCCCCGCGATCGCTCCCGTCGAATGAAAATGCTCCCTCTGCTGTGTAATGTAAACACAGGCAGAGGAAGCAGGAGGAAGTGATGTCATCTCTCATGCGGCGCTCACATATACCGAGCGCCGTACAAGAGAAGACACACAGGTCAGTGCACTAACACTACACTGACACCAGGACACATAGGCACATAAATCGCCCCCCCCAGGTCACCCCCCAGCCCCCAGTCACAGTGTCACTGATTGCAGTGACCATTTATTTACTGATCACTGCAATCAGTGACATTTGTGACTGTAAAAGTGTCACTAAAGTTAGTTTTAGGTCCAGTGTAGCCCCCTAACCCCCCCTAATAAAGGTTTAACCCCCTGATCACCCCCCAGATAACCCTTTTACCCCCTAGCACCGCCGTCGCTAAGCGATCATTTTTCTGATCGCTGTCTTAGCGTCGGTGATGCAGATCGGTAGCCAGTAATTATTTTTAGGTTCGCCGCAGGTTTTTATAGCGTCGGGTACCCCCGTAAATTATCTAATAAAGGTTTAACCCCCTTGATCGCCCCCCAGGTAACCCTTTCACCCCCTATCACCACTGTCGCTAAGCGATCATTTTTCTGATCGCTGTCTTAGCGTCGGTGATGCAGATCGGTAGCCAGTAATTTTTTTTAGGTTCGCCGCAGGTTTTTATAGCGTCAGGTACCCCCATAAATTATCTAATAAAGGTTTAACCCCCTTGATCGCCCCCGAGGTAACCCTTTCACCCCCTATCACCACTGTCGCTAAGCGATCGTTTTTCTGATCGCTGTCTTAGTAACGGTGATGCAGATCGGTAGCCAGTAATTTTTTTTAGGTTCGCCGCAGGTTTTTATAGCGTCAGGTACCCCCATATATTATCTAATAAAGGTTTAACCCCCTTGATCGCCCCCCAGGTAACCCTTTCACCCCCTATCACCACTGTCGCTAAGCAATAGTTTTTCTGATCGCTGTCTTAGTGTCGGTGATGCAGATTGGTAGCCAGTAATTTTTTTTAGGTTCGCCGCAGGTTTTTATAGCGTCAGTTACCCCCATAAATTATCTAATAAAGGTTTAACCCCCTTGATCGCCCCCCAGGTAACCCTTTCACCCCCGATCACCACTGTCGCTAAGCGATCATTTTTCTGATCGCTGTCTTAGCGTCGGTAATGCAGATCGGTAGCCAGTAATTTTTTTAGGTTCGCCGCAGGTTTTTATAGCGTCAGGTACCCCCATATATTATCTAATAAAGGTTTTAACCCCCTAATTGCCCCTAGTTAACCCTTTCACCAGTGATCACCATATAAGTGTTACGGGTGACGCTGGTTAGTTAGTTTGCTTTTTATAGTGTCAGGGCACCCGCCATATATATAACCCAATAAAGGTTTAACCCCCTGATAGCCCGGCGGGTGATATCAATTAGGTTTTAGCGTCAGAGAGGGTCTGCGTCACACCCCAGGCAGCGTCTGGTTAGTGCCAGTAACGCTAACACCCACGCGTGAAGCATACACCCCCCTTAGTGGTATAGTATCTGATCAGATCAACATCTGATCTGATCAGATCTATACTAGCGTCCCCAGCAGTTTAGGGTTCCCAAAAACGCATTGTTAGCGGGATCAGCCCAGATACCTGCTAGCACCTGCGTTTTGCCCCTCCGTCCAGCCCAGGCCACCCAAGTGCAGTATCGATCGATCACTGTCACTTGCAAAACACAACACACATAACTGCAGCGTTCGCAGAGACAGGCCTGATCCCTGCGACTCCAGTGCTGTAGGAGGTGATTTCACCACCACAGTTAAAAAAAAAAAAGCATATATGCCGAAGCATTGGGGCAGCAGGGGCGGAGGAGCGATTTTGCTCCTAATGCCGCGTACATACGGTCGAAATTCCGACGGAGGCTTGCCCGTGGAAAAGTCCGACCATGTGTGTGCGGCATAACTTTTTTGCGGGAGGATGCCCCCATGCTTCGGCATATATAAATGGTGCATGTATGCCCATCATTAGAAGTGGGTGGATGAAGGGCGGTATTCTAATGGTGCGCATACCCACCGATCAATCTCTTTTTTCGTTCAGCCAACTGGCTGCATGAAAAAAAAAGATTACAATACATGTCCAACAAGGACCAGCAACGTACTGGTATGTTGCTGGACTTTGAATGTTTATACCAGAATGATGCCTGCGGGTTTAGGTATCATCTTGGTATCATTATTTTCAGCCAGCGGCCGGCTTTCATGTAAAAGCAATCCTAGTGGCTAATTAGCCTCTGGACTGCTTTTACAAGCAGTGGGAGGGAATGTCCCCCCCCCGGATATAAAAAGCGCCATTGGGAAATTGGGAAAGCATTTTATCACACCGATCTTGGTGTGGTCAGATGCTTTGAGGGCAGAGGAAAGATCTAGGGTCTAGAAGACCCCAGTTTTTTCAAAAAAAGAGTACCTGTCACTACCTATTGCTATCATAGGGGATATTTACATTCCCTGAGATAACAATAAAAATGATAAAAAAAATAAAAATATGGAAGGAACAATTTAAAAATAAAATAAAAAAGCAAAATTAATAATAAAAAAAAAAAAGCACCCCTGTCCTGCCCAATGGCGAACGCAAGCGTCGGTCTGGCGTCATATGTAAACAGCAATTGCACCATGCATGTGAGGTATCACCGCGAAGGTCAGATCGAGGGCAGTAATTTTAGCAGTAGGCCTCCTCTGTAAATCTAACGGGGTAACCTTTAAAGGCTTTTAAAAATGTATGTAGTTTGTCGCCAATGCACGTTTGTGCGAAATTTTAAAGCATGTCATGTTTGGTATCTATGTACTCGGCCTAAGATCATCTTTTTTATTTCATCAAACATTTGGGCAATATAGTGTGTTTTAGTGCATTAAAATTAAAAAAAGTGTATTTTTTCCCCAAAAAATGCGTTTGAAAAATCGCTGCGCAAATACTGTGTAGAAAAAAAAAATGTAACACCCACCATTTTAATCTGTAGGGCCTTTGCTTTAAAAATATATATAATGTTTGGGGGTTCAACATAATCTTCTTGCAAAAAAAATATGTTTTCATGTAAACAAAAAGTGTCAAAAAGGGCTTTGTCTTCAAGTGGTTAGAAGAGTGGATGTAAGCTTCCTAATGTTGTGTATAAAATGCCAGAACAGTTCAAAACCCCCCCAAATGACCCCAAGCTATATACTGAGAGGCATGTCGAGTCCATGGAATATTTTATATGTTGACACAAGTTGCTGAAAAAAGACAATTTTTTTTTTTGCACAAAGTTGTCACTAAATGATATATTGCTCAAACATGCCATGGGCATATGTGGAATTACACCCCAAAATACATTCTGTTGCTTCTCCTGAGTACGGGGATACCACATGTGTGAGACTTTTTGGGAGCCTAGCCGCGTACGGGACCCCAAAAACCAAGCACCGCCTTCAGGCTTTCTAAGGGTGTACATTTTTGATTTCACTTCTCACAGTTTCGGAGGCCATGGAATGCCCAGATGGCACAAACCCCCCCCCCCCCCAAATGACCCCATTTTGGAAAGTAGACACCCCAAGCTGTTTGCTGAGAGGTATTGTGAGTATTTTGCAGATCTCGCTTTTTGTCACAAAGTTTTGAAAATTGAAAAAATAAATAAATATATATATATATATTTTCTTTCTTCATTTTCAAAAACAAATGAGAGCTGTAAAATACTCACCATGCCTTTCGGCAAATAGCTTGGGGTGTCTACTTTCCAAAATGGGGTCATTTGGGGGGGTTTTGTGCTATTTTGGCATTTTATGGCCTTCGAAACTGTGATAGGTAGTGAGGAGTGAAATCAAAAATTTGTGCTTAGAAATCCTGAAGGCGGTGCTTGGTTTTCGGGGGCCCCGTACGCGGCTAGGCTCCTAAAAAGTCCCACACATGTGGTATTCCCGTACTCAGGAGAAGCAGCAAAATGTATTTTGGGGTGCAATTCCACATATAACCATGGCATGTGTGAGCAATATATCATTTAGTGACAACTTTTTGTAATTTTTTTTTATTTATTTTTTGTCATTATTCAATCACTTGAGACAAAAAAAAAAAATATTCAATGGGCTCAACATGCCTCTCAGCAATTTCCTTGGGATGTCTACTTTCCAAAATGGAGTCATTTGGGGGGGGGGGGTTTGTACTGCCCTGCCATTTTAGCACCTCAAGAAATGAGATAGGCAGTCATAAACTAAAAGCTGTGTAAATTCCAGAAAATGTACCCTAGTTTGTAGACGCTATAACTTTTGCGCAAACCAATAAATATACGCTTATTGACATTTTTTTTACTAAAGACATGTGGCTGAATACATTTTGGCCTAAATGTATGACTAAAATTTAGTTTATTCGATTTTTCTTATAACAAAAAGTAGAAAATATCATTTTTTTTCAAAATTTTCTGTCTATTTCCGTTTATATCGCAAAAAATAAAAATCGCAGAGGCAATAAAATACCATTAAAAGAAAGTTCTATTTGTGGGAAGAAAAGGACGCAAATTTCGTTTGGGTACAACATTGCATGTCCGCACAATTTACAGTTAAAGCAGCGCAGTGCAAAATTCTGAAATCACCTCTTGTCCTTTAGCTACAAAATGGTCCGGGGCTTAAGTGGTTAATGATGCATAAAGTGGAAAAAAAAGTGAAATATTCCTTTAAATATCGTACCTGGGGGGTGTCTAAAGTATGCCTGTGAAGTGGCACATGTTTCCCGTGTTTAGAACTGTCCCTGCACAAAATGAAATTTCTAAAGGAAAAAAAAGCCATTTAAAACTGCTTGGGGCTTTAATGTCATGTCTTGTCCTGGCAATATGGATGAAAATCTTTGAGAAAAAGGTTAGCTGAGGCATTCGGTCCGGAGTCCTCTGGGTCACTAAGGACGACATGATCAGCAGCCACCTCCTCCCAGCCACGTACAAGTCCACGGGTTTGTTGGGACTGTAAAACAACCCCTAAAGACTGCTGCTGTTGATGCTGAGTGCCATGCTCCACCTCCATGCTGACACAATCCTCCTCCTCCTCCTCCTCGTCCTCGTCCTCTTCCTCCTCCTCGTCCTCGTCCTCTTCCTGTGTGATGGGTGGGACAGAAGGAACACTGTCTGGGTAAAGGGGGCCTTGAGAGGCACGGAAGCCCTCCTCTTCCTGCCTCTGTTCTGCCTCAAGTGCCCTGTCCATTATTCCACGCAGCGTATGCTCCAACAGGTGGAAAAGAGGTACAGTGTCACTGATGCATGCACTGTCACTGCTCACCATCCTCGTGGCCTTCTCAAATGGTGCCAGGACAGTGCATGCATCCCTGATCATGCCCCACTGGCGTGGTGAAAAAAACCTGAGCTCCCCTGACCCTGTCCTGGTGCCGTAGTCGCACAGGTACTCATTGATGGCCCTCTGCTGCATTTGCAGCCGCTGCAGCATGGCCAATGTTGAGTTCCACCTGGTGGGCATGTCACATATAAGGCGGTTCTTGGGCAGGTTCAACTCCTTTTGCAGCTCAGCCAGGTGAGCACTGGCATTATATGATCTGCGGAAATGCACACAGACTTTCCTGGCCTGCCTCAGGACATCCTGTAAGCCCGGGTATCTGCCCAAGAACCGCTGCACCACCAGGTTAAGGACGTGAGCCACACAGGGCACATGGGTCAGTTGTCCCTGTCGGAGGGCGGAGAGGAGGTTGGTGCCATTGTCGCAAACCACCATTCCTGGCTTAAGCTGGCGTGGCGTCAACCACCTCTCGGCCTGCCCCTGCAGAGCAGACAGAACCTCTGCCCCAGTGTGGCTCCTGTCCCCCAAACACACCAGCGCAAGCACGGCATGGCATCTTTTTGCCTGCGTACTTGCGTAGCCCCTTGAACGCCTACGGAGCACCGCTGGTTCCGAGGACAAACCACAGGAAGAGGCCATGGAGGAAGAAGAGGAGGGGGTGGAGGAGCAGTAGTAGCATTTTGGAGGCGTGGCGGCGGAACAACCTCCAACACTACTGCACCTTGTCCTGCATTCTTCCCAGCTGCCAAAAGAGTGACCCAATGGGCCGTGAAAGAAAGGTAACGTCCCTGTCCATGCCTGCTGGACCATGATTCATCGGTAATATGCACCTTACCGCTGACCGCCCTGTCAAGCGAGGCATGGACATTGCCTTCCACATGCCGGTAGAGAGCCGGAATCGCCTTCCGTGAGAAAAAGGGGCGTTTGGGAACCTGCCACTGAGGAACCGCACATTGCACAAACTCACGGAAGGGGGCCGAGTCTACCAACTGAAAAGGCAGCAGTTGAATTGCTAGCAATTTAGCCAAGCTAGCATTCAACCGCTGGGCATGTGGATGGCTGGGAGTGAACTTCTTTTGACGGTCCAGCAGCTGGGGCAGGGAAATTTGCCTGCTAGAATCGGACGTCGGTGTACTGCTAGCAGAGTGCCCGCAAGTACTTGGCTGTGACACACCTAATTCTACACCTTCATTCCTCTCAGTGCAGGTTTCAGAGAGAAGGTATAGTGGGGTTGGAGATCCCAGCTGATGCGGAGCAAGGAGAGGTCCGCTTTGTTCTTTGGTGTGGGTCTTTAAGATAGGCTTGCCAACGAGCTGCATGGAAGGTCAACATATGTCTGGTCAAGCATGTGGTGCCCAAGCGGCTGATGTTTTGGCCACGCGAGATACGCTTGAGACATATGTTGCAAACAGCAGCGGTGCAATCTGATGCACTTGACTCAAAGAAGGCCCACACCAAAGAACTTTTGGAATAACGGGCAGAGGCAGCGCCCTGCACAGGCGGAGCTCTGCGGTGTGATTCAGTCGGTGTGCTGCCCTTACGCTGGCCCCCCGAGGGCATCCTGCCTCGTTGGAGATGTGCCTCCTCCTCATCCTCCTCCTCTCTCCTATCAGGCACCCACGTGGAATCAGTGACCTCATCATCCCCTCCCTCCTCATCACTGGAGCCAATCTGGCAGTATGCTGCAGCTGCTGGAACATGACTGCCAGATTGCTGTCCTTCTTGAGCATCCACTCTCTCTGCTCTCACGCTACTGCCTTCCTCTAGCTGGGTATCATCATCACACCCTTCGAAACGCTGGGCATCCTCGTGGAGCATGTACCCAACACTGTGCTCAAGTTCGGGGGACTCCTCAGGAGGACATGGTGGGTCTAGGGAAGGAGTGACTGATGATGACATTGATACGAGGGAAGAGGACGCTTTGGCAGCTGCTTTGCCAGTACCCTGAGCCTGGGTGAGAGAGGATGAGGAGGATGAGGAGGGCTTTGTCATCCACTCTACCAAGTCTTCGGCATGATGCGGCTCAACACGTCCAGCTGCCGAAAATAAGGACAAGCGTGTCCCATTGCCACGTGCTGATGACGATGCACCGCGTCCACGACCAGCACTGTTGTCTCTAGACACAGAGCCTGCTTGCCCTCTTTTAATGGCTCCTGACTGTCTGCCTCTCCTTGTTGGCCTTCCAGACATTATAATGGCCCGCAGGGAGATGGGAAAACACAGCAATAAGGGGTAGCTTCAGGTGTATACTGTGCAGGAGGCACACTACGCCCACTGTAAGTGCTGCAGATGCCTGCCTGTGTTACACAACAGGAAAACACAGCAATAAGGGTTAGCTTCAGGTGTATATTGTGCAGGAGGCACACTACGCCCACTGTAAGTGCTGCAGATGCCTGTTAGTGTAACACAAAAGAAAAAAAACACGAGCAATAAGGGGTAGCTTCAGGTGTATACTGTGCAGGAGGCACACTACGCCCGCTGTAAGTGCTGCAGTTGCCTGCCTGTCTTACACAACAGGAAAACACGGCAATAAGGGCTAGCTTCAGGTGTATATTGTGCAGGAGGCACACTACGCCCACTGTAAGTGCTGCAAATGCCTGCCTGTGTTACACAACAGGAAAATACAGCAATAAGGGCTAGCTTCAGGTGTATATTGTGCAGGAGGCACACTACGCCCACTGTAAGTGCTGCAGATGCCTGTTAGTGTAACACAAAAGAAAAAAACCACGAGCAATAAGGGGTAGCTTCAGGTGTATACTGTGCAGGAGGCACACTACGCCCACTGTAAGTGCTGCAGATGCCTGCCTGTGTTACACAACAGGAAAACACAGCAATAAGGGTTAGCTTCAGGTGTATATTGTGCAGGAGGCACACTACGCCCACTGTAAGTGCTGCAGATGCCTGTTAGTGTAACACAAAAGAAAAAAAACACGAGCAATAAGGGGTAGCTTCAGGTGTATACAGTGCAGGAGGCACACTACGCCCGCTGTAAGTGCTGCAGATGCCTGCCTGTGTTACACAACAGGAAAACACAGCAATAAGGGCTAGCTTCAGGTGTATATTGTGCAGGAGGCACACTACGCCCACTGTAAGTGCTGCAGATGCCTGTTAGTGTAACACAAAAGAAAAAAACCACGAGCAATAAGGGGTAGCTTCAGGTGTATACTGTGCAGGAGGCACACTACGCCCGCTGTAAGTGCTGCAGTTGCCTGCCTGTCTTACACAACAGGAAAACACGGCAATAAGGGCTAGCTTCAGGTGTATATTGTGCAGGAGGCACACTACGCCCGCTGTAAGTGCTGCAGATGCCTGCCTGTGTTACACAACAGGAAAACACAGCAAGAAGGACTAGCTTCAGGTGTATATTGTGCAGGAGGCACACTACGCCCGCTGTAAGTGCTGCAGATACCTGCCTGTGTTACACAACAGGAAAACACAGCAATAAGGGCTAGCTTCAGGTGTATATTGTGCAGGAGGCACACTACGCCCGCTGTAAGTGTTCCAGATGCCTGCCTGTGTTACACAACAGGAAAACACAGCAATAAGGGCTAGCTTCGGGTGTATACTGTGCAGGAGGCTTAGCAAAAATGTCACTCGAATTTGGCGCGAACGGCCCAAATCGTTCGATCTTCGTTGAATGATCGAACAGCCGTGTTGCCCAAGCGGCTGATGTTTTGGCCACGCGAGATACGCTTGAGACATATGTTGCAAACAGCAGCGGTGCAATCTGATGCACTTGACTCAAAAAAGGCCCACACCAAAGAACTTTTGGAATAACGGGCAGAGGCAGCGCCCTGCACAGGCGGAGCTCTGCGGTGTGATTCAGTCGGTGTGCTGCCCTTACGTTGGCCCCCCGAGGGCATCCTGCCTTGTTGGAGATGTGCCTCCTCCTCATCCTCTTCCTCTCTCCTATCAGGCACCCACGTGGAGTCGGTGACCTCATCATCCCCTCCCTCCTCATCACTGGAGCCAATCTGGCAGTATGCTGCAGCTGCTGGAACATGACTGCCAGATTGCTGCCCTTCTTGAGCATCCCCTCTCTCTGCTCTCACGCTACTGCCTTCCTCTAGCTGGGTATCATCATCAGACCCTTCGAAACGCTGGGCATCCTCGTGGAGCATGTACCCAACACTGTGCTCAAACAGTTCGGGGGACTCCTCAGGAGGACATGGTGGGTCTAGGGAAGGAGTGACTGATGATGACATTGATACGAGGGAAGAGGACGCTTTGGCAGCTGCTTTGCCAGTACCCTGAGCCTGGGTGAGAGAGGATGAGGAGGATGAGGAGGGCTTTGTCATCCACTCTACCAAGTCTTCGGCATGATGCGGCTCAACACGTCCAGCTGCCGAAAATAAGGACAAGCGTGTCCCATGGCCACGTGCTGATGACGATGCACCGCGTCCACGACCAGCACTGTTGTCTCTAGACACAGAGCCTGCTTGCCCTCTTTTAATGGCTCCTGACTGTCTGCCTCTCCTTGTTGGCCTTCCAGACATTATAATGGCCCGCAGGGAGATGGGAAAACACAGCAATAAGGGGTAGCTTCAGGTGTATACTGTGCAGGAGGCACACTACGCCCACTGTAAGTGCTGAAAATGCCTGCCTGTGTTACACAACAGGAAAACGCAGCAATAAGGGCTAGCTTCAGGTGTATATTGTGCAGGAGGCACACTACGCCCACTGTAAGTGCTGCAGATGCCTGTTAGTGTAACACAAAAGAAAAAACCACGAGCAATAAGGGGTAGCTTCAGGTGTATACTGTGCAGGAGGCACACTACGCCCACTGTAAGTGCTGCAGATGCCTGCCTGTGTTACACAACAGGAAAACACAGCAATAAGGGTTAGCTTCAGGTGTATATTGTGCAGGAGGCACACTACGCCCACTGTAAGTGCTGCAGATGCCTGTTAGTGTAACACAAAAGAAAAAAACACGAGCAATAAGGGGTAGCTTCAGGTGTATACTGTGCAGGAGGCACACTACGCCCGCTGTAAGTGCTGCAGATACCTGCCTGTGTTACACAACAGGAAAACACAGCAATAAGGGCTAGCTTCAGGTGTATATTGTGCAGGAGGCACACTACGCCCACTGTAAGTGCTGCAGATGCCTGTTAGTGTAACACAAAAGAAAAAAACCACGAGCAATAAGGGGTAGCTTCAAGTGTATACTGTGCAGGAGGCACACTACGCCCGCTGTAAGTGCTGCAGTTGCCTGCCTGTCTTACACAACAGGAAAACACAGCAATAAGGGATAGCTTCAGGTGTATATTGTGCAGGAGGCCCACTACGCCCGCTGTAAGTGCTGCAGATGCCTGTCTGTGTTACACAACAGGAAAACACAGCAATAAGGGCTAGCTTCAGGTGTATATTGTGCAGGATACACACTATGTTTGCTGTAAGTGCTGCAGATGCCTGCCTGTGTTACACAACAGGAAAACACAGCAATAAGGGCTAGCTTCAGGTGTATATTTTGCAGGAGGCACACTACGCCCGCTGTAAGTGCTGCAGATGCCTGCCTGTGTTACACAACAGGAAAACACAGTAATAAGGGCTAGCTTCAAGTGTATATTGTGCAGGAGGCACACTACGCCCACTGTAAGTGCTGCAGATGCCTGTTAGTGTAGCGCAAAAGAAAAAAACCACGAGCAATAAGGGGTAGCTTCAGGTGTATACTGTGCAGGAGGCACACTACGCTCACTGTAAGTGCTGCAGATGACTGCCTGTGTTACACAACAGGAAAACACAGCAATAAGGGCTAGCTTCAGATGTATATTGTGCAGGAGGCACACTACGCCTGCTGTAAGTGCTGCAGATGCCTGCCTGTGTTACACAACAGGAAAACACAGCAATAAGGGCTAGCTTCAGGTGTATATTGTGCAGGAGACACACTACGCCCGCTGTAAGTGTTGCAGATGCCTGCCTGTGTTACACAACAGGAAAACACAGCAATAACGGCTAGCTTCAGGTGTATATTGTGCAGGAGGCACACTACGCCCGCTGTAAGTGCTGCAGATGCCTGCCTGTGTTACACAACAGGAAAACACAGCAATAAGGGCTAGCTTCAGGTGTATATTGTGCAGGAGGCACACTACGCCCGCTGTAAGTGTTGCAGATGCCTGCCTGTGTTACACAACAGGAAAACACAGCAATAAGGGCTAGCTTCGGGTGTATACTGTGCAGGAGGCTTAGCAAAAATGACACTGACACTGTCCCCTGCCTATCCTTCTCTGTCCCTGCATGCCAACACACTGTAAATGCACAAGGTTTAGCAAAGAATATCACTGACACTGTCCCTGCCTATCCTTCTCTCTCCCTGCACACAAGGTTTAGCAAATAATATCACTGACACTGTCCCTGCCTATCCTTCTCTCTCCCTGCATACAAGGTTTAGCAAATAATATCACTGACACTGTCCCTGCCAATCCTTCTCTCTCCCTGCACACAAGGTTAATGAACAAATAGCAAAGACACTGTCCCTGCCTATCCTTCTCTCTCCCTGCACGCCGGAACACACTACACAGGGCCGCCGCGCTGGCTGCCTTTTATAGTGTGGGGCGTGTACTAAACCCCCCTGAGCTATAATTGGCCACAGGCATCCTGCCTGTGGCTAATTATGGCTCTCCTTGCTGCCGGCGCTGTGATTGGCCAAGCATGCGGGGTCACAGTGCATGCTTGGCCAATCACAGCGCCGGTATTGCATTGCGATGGCGCAGTGTGTTGTGGGCCGTTCGCGTCACTTGAATTTGGCGCGAACGGCCCAAATCGTTTGATCTTCGTAGAACGATCGAACAGCCGATGTTCGAGTCGAACGTATGTTCGACTCGAACACTGAGCTCATCCCTATCAGTGGGAGTTCTCAGTGTCTTGGTCACTGTATAAAGTCTCCTGACTTTGTGAATCATTCATCACTCTGAGACTAAGCAATGTGCTTGTAGTTAATCACAGAGAACAGCAGAGCTTAAATTAAGTAGAACACAACCCTCCATCTGCAGCCAACCCTCCGCTGGGGACACTGGTTTAAGAGGCACTCCACTGTGGACATTGACCGCTGGGGACACTGACCGCTGGGGACGCCTGATGTAAGAGGCACTCCGCTGGGGACACCTGATGTAAGGAGGGACTCCGCTGGGGACACCTGATGTAAGGAGGGACTCCGCTGGGGGCACCTCATGTAAGGAGGGACTCTGAGAAAGGGAGCCGCTCAGATGTAGTGATGAGCCGAACACCCCCGGGTTCGGTTCGCACCAGAACCCGCGAACGGACCGAAAGTTCGAACGAACATTAGAACCCTATTAAATACAATGGATGCGAACGTTCGAATTCTAAAGTGCTAATTATAACAACTATTATGCATGTTATTGTCATAAATAGGGTTTGGGAACCCGGGTTGTGCACCAGGGGACATGTATCAATGCAAAAAGAAGTTTTAAAAACGGTCGTTTTTCGGGAGCAGTCATTTTAATGATGCATAAAGTGAAAAAAAAAAAGTCAAATATTCCTTTAAATATCGTACCTGGGGGGTGTCTAAAGTATGCCTGTGAAGTGCCACGTGTTTCCCGTGTTTAGAACTGTCCCTGCACAAAATGACACTTCTAAAGGAAAAAAAAGCCATTTAAAACTGCTTGCGGCTTTAATGTAATGTCTGGTCCCGGTAATATGGATGAAATTCTTTAAGAAAAATGGCATAGCTACCCCATGACCCCCCCCCCCTACCCCAGCCCATTACCAGCCCCTTTGGGTCTTGTATGGATATTAAGGGGAACCCCGCACATAAAATAAAAAAGGCCCTATATACTCTGAACAGCCGTATACAGGCGGTGCATACAAGACAGGGACTGTAGGTTTGTTCTTATGTAGAATGTGTTTGTAATTTTGAACAGGTACATTGTTGAAGTGTAGCTCCAGCCCAAAAATCTATTTTTAAACTTTTTGGGAAACATAGGTAAGGGTTATCACCCCTGTAACATTTGTTTTGCTGTCTGTGCCCCTGTTCAGAACATTTCACCTCACTTTCCGTCCCAATGACAACTGTTTTTGAAATGTGGTGTTTTTCTTGAAACAAGGATTGCTGATAAAGCATCAGTACAGATGAGACCCCTTTCTCCCATATTTATTCTTACAGGAGAGAATTTTCCTTTCTAGGGGTAGATTTCCTCTCACTTCCTGTTGTCTTCTTTCGTTTGCAAGTAGGAGTCGTTTGTAAGTTGGATGTTTGAAAGTAGGGACCTGCCGTATATACTCTGCAGAAATAGGCCCCTTAGTTGTTGGTGTTGGCACAACACTGTAAGCACTCAGTTACTCTTGGTTGGTGCTGGAACGCCCTGCTGTCAACTATTATATCAGGAATTTTAATTACATATAATTGTTGAACAGTGGTAGTAAAAATTGGGGCTTTGATGGTGGTGCTGGTGCCACAACACTGTAAGCCCTGACAGTTACTCTTGGTGGGTGCAGCAATGGGCCCTGCTGTGAATTATTAGATCAAGAATTGTAATTACATGCCCCTTTTGAACAGGGGCTGAAAAATTGGGCCTTTCGTGGTGGTGGTGGTGGTGGCGTTGCCACAAGACTGTAAGCCCTCAGAGTTACTCTTGGTGGGTGCAGCAATGGACCCTGCTGTGAATTATTAGATCAAGAATTGTAATTGCATGCCCCTGTTGAACAGGGGCTGAAAAATTGGGCCTTAGGCACTGGTGGCACAACACTACAACCCCTCACAGATACTGTACTTGGAGCACAGCAATGAGCCCTGTTGCAAAGTATTGCTTCAAAAATTGTAATGACACGCCCCTGTTAAACAGGGGCTGAAAAATTGGGCCTTAGGCACTGGTGCCACAACACTCCAACCCCTCACAGATACTGTACTTGGAGCACAGCAATGAGCCCTATGGCAAATTATTGCTAAAAAAATTGTAATTACACGCCCCTGTAAAACAGGGGCTGAAAAATTGGGCCTTAGCCACTGGTGGCGGCACCCATAAACAAAAATGATCTTCCAAGCTATCATCATCAATCGTATCATTGAGGACTCGGAGGAGGAGGATAGCCAGTCAACATAACAGCACAGGCACTCAGCATCAGCATCAGTCTTGAAGGGATGTGACATGTTAAAATCAATTAGTCTGTTATATCAGCATCAGGTGTGTGGTAGCTGGTGGTGATCCAAGACTGGTTCATCTTGATGAAAGTCAGTCGATCAACCGAGTCGGTGGACAGGCGCACCCTGTGATCCGTGACAAATCCTCCAGCAGCACTGAATGTGCGTTCCGAAAGAACGCTGGATGCAGGACAGGCCAGTAGCTCAATTGCATACTGTGCAAGCTCTGGCCAGTGATCCATCCTCAAGACCCAGTAAGCCAGAGGATTTTCGGTGGGAAAGGTGTCCAAGTCTGACCTTGCCCCTAGATATTCCTGCACCATGTTTATCAGACGCTGGCGATGGTTGCTGGAACCGATCATACTTTGGGGCTGCGGACTAAAGAATTGTCTGAACGCATCGGTCAGACGGCCACCTTCCCCACCGCTCCTTCTTTGACTGGCCGAAGCCTCAGCAACTCGTTGTCCAGGACCAGGAGTTTGTAACCTCCCAGTCTCTGGGAACGCGTTGCACAGACCTTTCTGCAAGGCCTCCCGGAGTTGTCTCATCCTCTGCTCCCTCTGCGACGGTAACATAAGGTCCGCAACCTTACCCTTGTACCGTGGATCAAGGAGAGTGGCCAGCCAGTAATGGTCCCTCTCCTTGATCCGAAGAATACGAGGATCCTTCCGCAGACTTTGCAGGATCAGGGAGGCCATGCAGCGTAGGTTTGCTGAGGCATTCGCTCCGGAGTCCTCTGGGTCACTAAGGACGACATGATCCGCAGCCACCTCCTCCCAGCCACGTACAAGTCCACTGGTTTCTTGGGACTGTAAATCATCCCTAAAAGACTGCTGCTGATGATGCTGAGTGCCAGCCTCCACCTCCATGCTGACACAATCCTCCTCCTCCTCCTCCTCCTCCTCCTCCTCTTCCTGTGCGATGGGTGGGACAGAAGGAACACTGTCTGGGTAATGGGGGCCTTGAGAGGCAAGGAAGTCCTCCTCTTCCTGCCTCTGTTCTGCCTCAAGTGCCCTGTCCATTATTCCACGCAGCGTGTGCTCCAACAGGTGGACAAGAGGTACAGTGTCACTGATGCATGCACTGTCACTGCTCACCATCCTCGTGGCCTCCTCAAATGGTGCCAGGACAGTGCATGCATCCCTGATCATGCCCCACTGGCGTGGAGAAAAAAAACCAAGCTCCCCTGACCCTGTCCTGGTGCCGTAGTCGCACAGGTACTCATTGATGGCCCTCTGCTGCGTGTGCAGCCGCTGCAGCATGGCCAACGTTGAGTTCCACCTGGTGGGCATGTCACATATAAGGCGGTTCTTGGGCAGGTTCAACTCCTTTTGCAGCTCAGCCAGGCGAGCACTGGCATTATAAGATCTGCGGAAATGCACACAGACTTTCCTGGCCTGCCTCAGGACATCCTGTAAGCCCGGGTACCTGCCCAAGAACCGCTGCACCACCAGGTTAAGGACGTGAGCCACACAGGGCACATGGGTCAGTTGTCCCTGTCGGAGGGCGGAGAGGAGGTTGGTGCCATTGTCGCAAACCACCATTCCTGGCTTAAGCTGGCATGGCGTCAACCACCTCTCGGCCTGGCCCTGCAGAGCAGACAGGACCTCTGCCCCAGTGTGGCTTCTGTCCCCCAAACACACCAGCGCAAGCACGGCATGGCATCTTTTTGCCTGCGTACTTGCGTAGCCCCGTGAACGGCTACGGAGCACCGCTGGTTCATAGGACAAACCACAGGAAGAGGCCATGGAGGAAGAAGAAGAGGAGGGGGTGGAGGAGAGAGGTGTGTCACAACCAGTAGTAGCATTTTGGAGGCGTGGCGGTGGGACAACCTCCAACACTACTGCACCTTGTCCTGCATCCTTCCCAGCTGCCAAAAGAGTGACCCAATGGGCCGTGAAAGAAAGGTAACGTCCCTGTCCATGCCTGCTGGACCATGAGTCAGCGGTAATATGCACCTTACCGCTGACCGCCCTGTCCAGCGAGGCCAAGACATTGCCTTCCACATGCCGGTAGAGAGCCGGAATAGCCTTCCGTGAGAAAAAGTGGCGTTTGGGAACCTGCCACTGAGGAACCGCACATTGCACAAACTCACGGAAGGGGGCCGAGTCTACCAACTGAAAAGGCAGCAGTTGAAGCGCTAGCAATTTAGCCAAGCTAGCATTCAACCGCTGGGCATGTGGATGGCTGGGAGTGAACTTCTTTCGACGGTCCAGCAGCTGGGGCAGGGAAATTTGCCTGCTAGAATCGGACGTCGGTGTACTGCTAGCAGAGTGGCCGCAAGTACTTGGCTGTGACACACCTAATTCTACACCTTCATTCCTCTCAGTGCATGTTTCAGAGAGGACTGAAGTTATAGTGGGGTTGGAGATCCCAGCTGATGCGGTGCAAGGAGAGGTCCGCTTTGTTCTTTGGTGTGGGTCTTTGAGGTAGGCTTGCCAACGAGCTGCATGGCAGGTCAACATATGTCTGGTCAGGCATGTGGTACCCAAGCGGCTGATGTTTTGGCCACGCGATATACGCTTGAGACATATGTTGCAAACAGCAGCTGTGCGATCTGATGCACTAGCCTCAAAAAAGGCCCACACCAAAGAACTTTTTGAATGACGGGCAGAGGCAGCGCCCTGCACAGGCGGAGCTCTGCGGTGTGATTCCGTCGGTGTACTGCCCTTACGCTGGCCACCAAAGGGCATCCTGCCTCGTTGGAGATGTGCCTCCTCCTCATCCTCCTCCTCCTCCTCTCTCCTATTAGGCACCCACGTGGAGTCAGTGACCTCATCATCCCCTCCCTCCTCATCACTGGAGCCAATCTGGCAGTATGCTGCAGCTGCTGGAACATGACTGCCAGATTGGTGTCCTTCTTGAGCATCCCCTCTGTCTGCTCTCACGCTACTGCCTTCCTCTAGCTGGGTTTCATCATCAGACCCTTCGAAACGCTGGGCATCCTCCTGGAGCATGTACCCAACACTGTGCTGAAACAGTTCGGGGGACTCCTCAGGAGGAGGACATGGTGGGTCTAGGGAAGGAGTGACTGATGATTTGTCTGACATTGATACCAGGGAAGACGACGCTTTGGCAGCTGCTTTTCCAGTACCCTGAGCCTGGGTGAGAGAGGATGAGGAGGAGGAGGAGGGCTTGGTCATCCACTCTACCAAGTCTTCGGCATGATGTGGCTCAACATGTCCAGCTGCCGAAAAGAAGGACAAGCGTGTCCCATGGCCATGTGCTGATGACAATGCACCGCGTCCACGACCAGCACTGTTGCCCCCAGACACAGAGCCTGCTTGCCCTCTTTTATTGCCTCCTGACTGTCTGCCTCTCCTTGTTTGCCTTCCAGACATTCTAATAGATGGCCTGCAGGGAGATGGGAAAAAAGCAATAAGGGCTACCTTCAGGTGTCCTTCTCTGTCCCTTGAAACAAGGACTTTCACAGTGAAAGAAACTGACACTCTCCCTACCTACAGTTTTCTGTCCCTAGAATAAATGTTTTTTTTAAGCACAATATAGCACAAGGACAATTCACTCACTGTCCTTACAGGTCCCTGGAAACAAGGACTTGCAGAGTGAAAGAAAAAAAACACTCTCCCTACCTACAGTTTTCTGTCCCTAGAAAAAATGTTTTTTTTAATCACAATATAGCACAAGGACAATTCACTCACTGTCCTTACAGGTCCCTGGAAACAAGGACTTGCAGAGTGAAATAAACTGACACTCTCCCTACCTACAGTTTTCTGTCCCTAGAATAAATGTTTTTTTTAAGCACAATATAGCACAAGGACAATTCACTCACTGTCCTTCCAGGTCCCTGGAAACAAGGACTTGCAGAGTGAAAGAAAAAAAACACTCTCCCTACCTACAGTTTTCTGTCCCTAGAAAAAATGTTTTTTTTAATCACAATATAGCACAAGGACAATTCACTCACTGTCCTTACAGGTCCCTGGAAACAAGGACTTGCAGAGTGAAAGAAAAAAAACACTCTCCCTACCTACAGTTTTCTGTCCCTAGAAAAAATGTTTTTTTTAATCACAATATAGCACAAGGACAATTCACTCACTGTCCTTACAGGTCCCTGGAAACAAGGACTTGCAGAGTGAAATAAACTGACACTCTCCCTACCTACAGTTTTCTGTCCCTAGAAAAAATGTTTTTTTTAATCACAATATAGCACAAGGACAATTCACTCACTGTCCTTACAGGTCCCTGGAAACAAGGACTTGCAGAGTGAAATAAACTGACACTCTCCCTACCTACAGTTTTCTGTCCCTAGAAAAAAAGTTTTTTTTAATCACAATATAGCACAAGAACAATTCACTCACTGTCCTTACAGGTCCCTGGAAACAAGGACTTGCAGAGTGAAATAAACTGACACTCTCCCTACCTACAGTTTTCTGTCCCTAGAAAAAATGTTTTTTTTAATCACAATATAGCACAAGAACAATTCACTCACTGTCCTTACAGGTCCCTGGAAACAAGGACTTGCAGAGTGAAATAAACTGACACTCTCCCTACCTACAGTTTTCTGTCCCTAGAATAAATGTTTTTTTTAAGCACAATATAGCACAAGGACAATTCACTCACTGTCCTTCCAGGTCCCTGGAAACAAGGACTTGCAGAGTGAAAGAAAAAAAACACTCTCCCTACCTACAGTTTTCTGTCCCTAGAAAAAATGTTTTTTTTAATCACAATATAGCACAAGGACAATTCACTCACTGTCCTTACAGGTCCCTGGAAACAAGGACTTGCAGAGTGAAATAAACTGACACTCTCCCTACCTACAGTTTTCTGTCCCTAGAATAAATGTTTTTTTTAAGCACAATATAGCACAAGGACAATTCACTCACTGTCCTTCCAGGTCCCTGGAAACAAGGACTTGCAGAGTGAAAGAAAAAAAACACTCTCCCTACCTACAGTTTTCTGTCCCTAGAAAAAATGTTTTTTTTAATCACAATATAGCACAAGGACAATTCACTCACTGTCCTTCCAGGTCCCTGGAAACAAGGACTTGCAGAGTGAAAGAAAAAAAACACTCTCCCTACCTACAGTTTTCTGTCCCTAGAAAAAATGTTTTTTTTAATCACAATATAGCACAAGGACAATTCACTCACTGTCCTTACAGGTCCCTGGAAACAAGGACTTGCAGAGTGAAATAAACTGACACTCTCCCTACCTACAGTTTTCTGTCCCTAGAATAAATGTTTTTTTTAAGCACAATATAGCACAAGGACAATTCACTCACTGTCCTTCCAGGTCCCTGGAAACAAGGACTTGCAGAGTGAAAGAAAAAAAACACTCTCCCTACCTACAGTTTTCTGTCCCTAGAAAAAATGTTTTTTTTAATCACAATATAGCACAAGGACAATTCACTCACTGTCCTTACAGGTCCCTGGAAACAAGGACTTGCAGAGTGAAATAAACTGACACTCTCCCTACCTACAGTTTTCTGTCCCTAGAAAAAATGTTTTTTTTAATCACAATATAGCACAAGAGCAATTCACTCACTGTCCTTACAGGTCCCTGGAAACAAGGACTTGCAGAGTGAAATAAACTGACACTCTCCCTACCTACAGTTTTCTGTCCCTAGAATAAATGTTTTTTTTAAGCACAATATAGCACAAGGACAATTCACTCACTGTCCTTCCAGGTCCCTGGAAACAAGGACTTGCAGAGTGAAAGAAAAAAAACACTCTCCCTACCTACAGTTTTCTGTCCCTAGAAAAAATGTTTTTTTTAATCACAATATAGCACAAGGACAATTCACTCACTGTCCTTACAGGTCCCTGGAAACAAGGACTTGCAGAGTGAAATAAACTGACACTCTCCCTACCTACAGTTTTCTGTCCCTAGAATAAATGTTTTTTTTAATCACAATATAGCACAAGGACAATTCACTCACTGTCCTTCCAGGTCCCTGGAAACAAGGACTTGCAGAGTGAAAGAAAAAAAACACTCTCCCTACCTACAGTTTTCTGTCCCTAGAAAAAATGTTTTTTTTAATCACAATATAGCACAAGGACAATTCACTCACTGTCCTTACAGGTCCCTGGAAACAAGGACTTGCAGAGTGAAAGAAAAAAAACACTCTCCCTACCTACAGTTTTCTGTCCCTAGAAAAAATGTTTTTTTTAATCACAATATAGCACAAGGACAATTCACTCACTGTCCTTACAGGTCCCTGGAAACAAGGACTTGCAGAGTGAAATAAACTGACACTCTCCCTACCTACAGTTTTCTGTCCCTAGAATAAATGTTTTTTTTAAGCACAATATAGCACAAGGACAATTCACTCACTGTCCTTACAGGTCCCTGGAAACAAGGACTTGCAGAGTGAAAAAAAAAAAAACACTCTCCCTACCTACAGTTTTCTGTCCCTAGAAAAAATGTTTTTTTTTAAGCACAATATAGCACAAGGACAATTCACTCACTGTCCTTCCAGGTCCCTGGAAACAAGGACTTGCAGAGTGAAAGAAAAAAAACACTCTCCCTACCTACAGTTTTCTGTCCCTAGAAAAAATGTTTTTTTTAATCACAATATAGCACAAGGACAATTCACTCACTGTCCTTACAGGTCCCTGGAAACAAGGACTTGCAGAGTGAAAGAAACTGACACTCTCCCTACCTACAGTTTTCTGTCCCTAGAATAAATGTTTTTTTAAGCACAATATAGCACAAGGACAATTCACTCACTGTCCTTCCAGGTCCCTGGAAACAAGGACTTGCAGAGTGAAAGAAACTGACACTGTCCCTACCTACAGTTTTCTGTCCCTAGAATAAATGTTTTTTTTTAAGCACACTATAGCACAAGCACAAAACACACTGACACTCTCCCTACCTATCCTTCTCTTTCCCTAAACTAAAGGAATCCAGGTTAAGCAAGAAAGAAATAACAGTCACTGTCCCTGCCTATGCTGCTCTATCCCTGCTCCGGAACACACTACACTAGGCCGCCGTGCTGGCGGCCTTTTATAGTGTGGGGCGTGTACTAAACACCCTCAGTAATAATTGGCCACAGGCATCCTGCCTGTGGCCAATCATTGCTCTCCTCGCTGCCGGCGCTGTGATTGGCCAAGCATGCGGGGTCACAGTGCATGCTTGGCCAATCACAGCGCCTGGATGACACTGCGATGGCGTAGTGCATTGTGGGCCGTTCGCGTCACTCGAATTTGGCGCGAACGGCCCAAATCGTTCGATCTTCGTCGAACGATCGAACAGCCGATGTTCGAGTCGAACGTATGTTCGACTCGAACACGAAGCTCATCCCTACTCAGATGTAGATATCCTCCAAATGACCTCCTCCCAGCAACCAAGGGTGAAAGCAATGCAAGTATGAGCAAAACAGGAAAAGGATTTTGCACATCATGACACACTGATCAAAAATTAGCTGACAATTTTTGATCAGTGTGTTGTGATGTGCAGTGTATGCTTTGGATTCCTGGACTTTTGAAATAAAGGCTTTTTATTTTGGAGTGCTGCTATCCAGAAAAATCCTTTTCCTAAGGAGGGACTCTGCTGGGAATGCCTGATGGAAGGAGGCACTCTGCTGGGGACACTGAACACTGGGGACACCTGATGTAAGAGGCACTCCGCTGGGGACACCTGATGTAAATGTAAGAGGCACTCCGCTGGAGACACTGACCGCTGGGGACACCTGATGTAAGAGGCACTCCACTGGGGACACTGACCGCTGGGGACACCTGATGTAAGAGGCACTCCACTGGGGACACTGACCACTGGGGACACCTGATGTAAAAGGCACTCCGCTGGGGACACTGACCGCTGGGGACACCTGATGTAAGAGGCACTCCGCTGGGGACACTGACCGCTGGGGACACCTGATGTAAGAGGCACTCCACTGGGGACACTGACCGCTGGGGGCACCTGATGTAAGGAGGGACTCTGCTGAGGACACCTGATGTAAGGAGGCACTCCGCTGGGGACACCTGATGTAAGGAGGGACTCTGCTGGGGACACCTGATGTAAGGAGGGACTCTGCTGGGGACACCTGATGTAAGGAGGCACTCCGCTGGGGACACCTCATGTAAGGAGGGACTCCGCTGGGGACACCTCATGTAAGGAGGGACTCCGCTGGGGACACCTCATGTAAGGAGGGACTCTGCTGGGAATGCCTGATGGAAGGAGGCACTCCGCTGGGGACAACTGATGGCATCTGGTGGCAGGCGACGTGGCAGGTGACACTCTTAAGGGTCCCACTGATTCTGCATTATGGTGAGTTGAATGATTTCATTCTATATTACAATGTAATAATAGAAATAATGCGCTTCATTCATCCTGACACCATAACAACCATGGTGCCGTGATGATTGAAGGGCCAACACCAGGTGTTTGGAGTATCTTTATCTGCTGATTGTTAAACTCTGGAATACATATATTTCTATTGTGATGTAGGATCTGGGCCTGCTGTCCATCCATCTCTCTTTCCTTCTCTCCCTCTCCCTCATTCATCTCAGACTCTAACCACACCCCTTGTGAGCCACGCCCACGTAAGCCCCGCCCACTATTAAGTGTAAACCACGCCCATTTTTCACTGCGGTGCGCTTAGCACAACACATTTTTCTGTTAGCCTATGCTACGCCTGCAAACGCATGCCCCGCACCCTAATTATAGCAAACCTCCACCTACTTCCAAAAAAGTTTCCCGATTTTTTTTTTTGCAATGTTGGCAACTATGCAACTAGAGGGCGCTATCAAGCAATTGTTGCTTATAAGAACTATCCAATACTGTGTGTTAAATATTCAGATTTCTTAAAGCGGTACAACACTCAAGGGTCATTGGAAGAATTAAAGGGATTTGAGGAGCTCAATCTTGAAAGAGACAATTTAGTGGTGCAAACAAAGACAAAGGCAGAAGTGAGAATAACACGGCTTCATGAATCCAGATCTTATCGGTCTGCATCTACTAGACACTCCACAAGATCTTCCAAATCCCTACAATCAAGATCTTCCACACACAGTCAACAACTCATAAAGGCCTGTGCAGATGCTGAAGCTTCTAAAATTCAGGCAGCTTTCGCCCAACAGAAAGCAGAGAAAGAAGCCGAAGCTGCACGTCAGAAAGCAGAGATGGATGTTTTGGAAAAACAATGTGAGCATGCCACAGCCATGGCAAGGTAAGGGTCTTAGAACAAGCCGATAGTGAAAGCGAAAGAGACAACAGTTGCAGACACTCAGTTGTATCTTATGCCTCAGATTCCTCACATACCTCTCCAGAATGCCAACCTGTAACAGCAACCAAAGCACTCAATCAAAGTCTCTTATCTGCACCTACTGTACCTCAAGACAATTTGCCTTTATATCTTCCAGTACACCAGACTGCAGCATCTCAGCAAGCAGCAGACACTGGTATGCATATAACAGACTGTCCACCTTACATTGGCACTAACCAAGTACCTCCTGGCAAGCACACTAATCCACAGCTTCAAACCAACATGTGAATGGACTTTAAGCCAGTTCCAGCATTTAATGCCTTCGCACCAACATAAGTCACTTAATGTCAATGCACCAGCCATCACAACTAACTCTGTTCCACCTGCAGTCATGCATGTAAAGTCTGAGAACACGAACATGTCACAGTTTGCTAAATACATGCTCCGCAGAGAGCTCACTAAGACAGGCCTCACCACTAGGGATGAGCTTCATGTTCGAGTCGAACATACGTTCGACTCGAACATCGGCTGTTCGATCGTTCGACGAAGATCGAACGATTTGGGCCGTTCGCGCCAAATTCGAGTGACGCGAACGGCCCACAATGCACTACGCCATCGCAGTGTCATCCAGGCGCTGTGATTGGCCAAGCATGCACTGTGACCCCGCATGCTTGGCCAATCACAGCGCCGGCAGCGAGGAGAGCAATGATTGGCCACAGGCAGGATGCCTGTGGCCAATTATTGCTGATGGGGTTTAGTACACGCCCCACACTATAAAAGGCCGCCAGCGCGGCGGCCTTGTGTAGTGTGTTCCGGAGCAGGGAAAGAGAAGCATAGGCAGGGACAGTGTAATTTTTTTTCCTTTACATAATCCTGGATTCCTTGTGTTTAGGGACAAATAAGGATAGGTAGGGAGAGTGTCAGTGACAGTGTGCTATTCTGTGCTAATCCTTGTTTGTAGGGACAGAGAGGTACAGTGAGGGAAACTGACAGTGTGCTATTGTGTTCTAAAACTATTTTGCTGAACCATATTTTCAATCCTTGAGTTGAGGGACAGAGAGCTACAGTGAGGGAAACTGACAGTGTGCTATTCTGTTCTAAAACTATTTTGCTGAACCATATTTTCAATCCTTGAGTTGAGGGACAGAGAGCTACAGTGAGGGAAACTGACAGTGTGCTATTCTGTTCTAAAACTATTTTGCTGAACCATATTTTCAATCCTTGAGTTGAGGGACAGAGAGCTACAGTGAGGGAAACTGACAGTGTGCTAAAACTATTTTGCTGAACCATATTTTCAATCCTTGAGTTGAGGGACAGAGAGCTACAGTGAGGGAAACTGACAGTGTGCTATTCTGTTCTAAAACTATTTTGCTGAACCATATTTTCAATCCTTGAGTTGAGGGACAGAGAGCTACAGTGAGGGAAAGTGTCAGTGTGCTATTGTGTTCTAAAACTATTTTGCTGAACCATATTTTCAATCCTTGAGTTGAGGGACAGAGAGGTACAGTGAGTGAAACTGACAGTGTGCTATTCTGTTCTAAATCAATTTTGCTGTTCCATATTTTCAATCCTTGAGTTGAGGGACAGAGAGCTACAGTGAGGGAAACTGACAGTGTGCTATTGTGTTCTAAAACTATTTTGCTGAACCATATTTTCAATCCTTGAGTTGAGGGACAGAGAGCTACAGTGAGGGAAACTGACAGTGTGCTATTGTGTTCTAAAACTATTTTGCTGAACCATATTTTCAATCCTTGAGTTGAGGGACAGAGAGCTACAGTGAGGGAAACTGACAGTGTGCTATTGTGTTCTAAAACTATTTTGCTGAACCATATTTTCAATCCTTGAGTTGAGGGACAGAGAGCTACAGTGAGGGAAACTGACAGTGTGCTATTCTGTTCTAAAACTATTTTGCTGAACCATATTTTCAATCCTTGAGTTGAGGGACAGAGAGCTACAGTGAGGGAAAGTGTCAGTGTGCTATTGTGTTCTAAAACTATTTTGCTGAACCATATTTTCAATCCTTGAGTTGAGGGACAGAGAGGTACAGTGAGTGAAACTGACAGTGTGCTATTCTGTTCTAAATCAATTTTGCTGTTCCATATTTTCAATCCTTGAGTTGAGGGACAGAGAGCTACAGTGAGGGAAACTGACAGTGTGCTATTCTGTTCTAAAACTATTTTGCTGAACCATATTTTCAATCCTTGAGTTGAGGGACAGAGAGGTACAGTGAGGGAAACTGACAGTGTGCTATTCTGTTCTAAAACTATTTTGCTGAACCATATTTTCAATCCTTGAGTTGAGGGACAGAGAGCTACAGTGAGGGAAACTGACAGTGTGCTATTCTGTTCTAAAACTATTTTGCTGAGCCATATTTTCAATCCTTGAGTTGAGGGACAGAGAGCTACAGTGAGGGAAACTGACAGTGTGCTATTCTGTTCTAAAACTATTTTGCTGTTCCATATTTTCAATCCCTGAGTTGAGGGACAGAGAAGGACACTCGTAGAAATTATCAGTGTGCTATTCTGTGCTAAATCTTGTTTGTAGGGAGGGACAGAGTAGGACAGTGAGGGAAAGTGTCAGTGTGCTATTCTGTTCTAAAACTTTTTTGCTGAACCATATTTTCAATCCTTGTGTTTAGGGACAGAGAAGGATAGGCAGGGGACAGTGTCAGTGTCATTGTTGCTAAGCCTCCTGCACAATATACACCTGAAGGTAGCCCTTATTGCTGTTTTTCCCATCTCCCTGCAGGCCATCCATTAAAATGTCTGGAAGGCAACCAAGGAGAGGCAGACAGTCAGGAGGCAAAAAAAGAGGGCAAGCAGGCTCTGTGTCTGGGGGCAACAGTGCTGGTCGTGTACGCGGTGCATTGTCATCAGCACATGGCCATGGGACACGCTTGTCCTTGTTTTCGGCAGCTGGACATGTTGAGCCACATCATGCCGAAGACTTGGTAGAGTGGATGACCAAGCCCACCTCATCCTCCTCATCCTCTCTCACCCAGGCTCAGGGTAGTGGCAAAGCAGCTGCCAAAGCGTCCTCTTCTCTGGTATCATTATCTTCATTAGTCAATCCTTCCCTAGACCCACCATTCCCTCCTCCTGAGGAGTCCCCCGAACTGTTTGAGCACAGTGTTGGGTACATGCTCCAGGAGGATGCCCAGCGTTTGGAAGGATCTGATGATGATACCCAGCTACAGGAAGGCAGCAGCGTGAGAGCAGAGAGAGGGGATGCTCAAGAAGGACACCAATCTGGCAGTCATGTTCCAGCAGCTGCAGCATACTGCCAGATTGGCTCCAGTGATGAGGAGGGAGGGGATGATGAGGTCACTGACTCCACGTGGGTGCCTAATAGGAGAGAGGAGGAGGAGGAGGATGAGGAGGAGGCACATCTCCAATGAGGCAGGATGCCCTTGAGTGGCCAGCGTATGGGCAGCACACCGACGGAATCACACCGCACAGCTCCGCCTGTGCAGGGCGCTGCCTCTGCCCGTCATTCAAAAAGTTCTTTGGTGTGGGCCTTTTTTGAGGCGAGTGCATCAGATCGCACAGCTGCTGTTTGCAACATATGTCTCAAGCGTATATCGCGTGGCCAAAACATCAGCCGCTTGGGCACCACATGCTTGATCAGACATATGTTGACCTGCCATGCAGCTCGTTGGCAAGCCTACCTTAAAGACCCACACCAAAGAACAAAGCTGACCTCTTCTTGCACCGCATCAGCTGGGATCTCCAACCCCACTATACCTTCACTCCTCTCTGAAACCTGCTCTGAGAGGAATGAAGGTGTAGAATTAGGTGTGTCACAGGCAAGTACTTGCGGGCACTCTGCTAGCAGTACACCAACGTCCGATTCTAGCAGGCAAATTTCCCTGCCCCAGCTGCTGGACCGTCGAAAGAAGTTCACTCCCAGCCATCCACATGCCCAGCGGTTGAATGCTAGCTTGGCTAAATTGCTAGCGCTTCAACTGCTGCCTTTTCAGTTGGTAGACTCGGCCCCCTTCCGTGAGTTTGTGCAATGTGCGGTTCCTCAGTGGCAGGTTCCCAAACGACACTTTTTCGCACGGAAGGCTATTCCGGCTCTCTACAGGCATGTGGAAGGCAATGTCTTGGCCTCGCTGGACAGGGCGGTCAGCGGTAAGGTGCATATTACCGATGACTCATGGTCCAGCAGGCATGGACAGGGACGTTACCTTTCTTTCACGGCCCATTGGGTCACTCTTTTGGCAGCTGGGAAGGATGCAGGACAAGGTGCAGTAGTGTTGGAGGTTGTTCCACCCCCACGCCTCCAAAATGCTACTACTGGTTGTGACACACCTCTCTCCTCCACCCCCTCCTCTTCTTCTTCCTCCATGGCCTCTTCCTGTGGTTTGTCCTCGGAACCAGCGGTGCTCCGTATGCGTTCAAGGGGCTACGCAAGTACGCAGGCAAAAAGATGCCATGCCGTGCTTGCGCTGGTGTGTTTGGGGGACAGGAGCCACACTGGGGCAGAGGTCCTGTCTGCTCTGCAGGGGCAGGCCGAGAGGTGGTTGACGCCACGCCAGCTTAAGCCAGGAATGGTGGTTTGCGACAATGGCACCAACCTCCTCTCCGCCCTCCGACAGGGACAACTGACCCATGTGCCCTGTATGGCTCACGTCCTTAACCTGGTGGTGCAGCGGTTCTTGGGCAGGTACCCGGGCTTACAGGATGTCCTGAGGCAGGCCAGGAAAGTCTGTGTGCATTTCCGCAGATCTTATAATGCCAGTGCTCGCCTGGCTGAGCTTCAAAAGGAGTTGAACCTGCCCAAGAACCGCCTTATATGTGACATGCCCACCAGGTGGAACTCAACGTTGGCCATGCTGCAGCGGCTGCACACGCAGCAGAGGGCCATCAATGAGTACCTGTGCGACTACGGCACCAGGACAGGGTCAGGGGAGCTCGGGTTTTTTTCACCACGCCAATGGGGCATGATCAGGGATGCATGCACTGTCCTGGCACCATTTGAGGAGGCCACGAGGATGGTGAGCAGTGACAGTGCATGCATCAGTGACACTGTACCTCTTGTCCACCTGTTGGAGCACACGCTGCGTGGAATAATGGACAGGGCACTTGAGGCAGAACAGAGGCAGGAAGAGGAGGACTTCCTTGCCTCTCAAGGCCCCCTTTACCCAGACAGTGTTCCTTCTGTTCCACCCATCGCACAGGAAGAGGACGAGGAGGAGGAGGATTGTGTCAGCATGGAGGTGGAGGCTGGCACTCAGCATCATCAGCAGCAGTCTTTTAGGGATGATTTACAGTCCCAAGAAACCAGTGGACTTGTACGTGGCTGGGAGGAGGTGGCTGCAGATCATGTCGTCCTTAGTGACCCAGAGGACTCCGGACTGAATGCCTCAGCTAACCTACGCTGCATGGCCTCCCTGATCCTGCAAAGTCTGCGGAAGGATCCTCGTATTCTTCGGATCAAGGAGAGGGACCATTACTGGCTGGCCACTCTCCTTGATCCACGGTACAAGGGTAAGGTTGCGGACCTTATCGTACCGTCGCAGAGGGAGCAGAGAATGAGACAACTCCGGGAGGCCTTGCAGAAAGGTCTGTGCAACGCGTTCCCAGAGACTGGGAGGTTACAAACTCCTGGTCCTGGACAACAAGTTGCTGAGGCTTCGGGCAGTCAAAGAAGGAGCGGTGGGGAAGGTGGCCGTCTGACCGATGCGTTCAGACAATTCTTTAGTCCGCAGCCCCAAAGTATGATCGGTTCCAGCAACCATCGCCAGCGTCTGATATACATGGTGCAGAAATACCTAGGGGCAAGGTCAGACTTGGACACCTTCCCCACCGAAAATCCTCTGGCTTACTGGGTCTTGAGGATGGATCACTGGCCAGAGCTTGCACAGTATGCAATTGAGCTACTGGCCTGTCCTGCATCCAGCGTTCTTTCAGAACGCACATTCAGTGCTGCTGGAGGATTTGTCACGGATCACAGGGTGCGCCTGTCCACCGACTCGGTTGATCGACTGACTTTCATCAAGATGAACCAGTCTTGGATCACCACCAGCTACCACACACCAGATGCTGATATAACAGACTAATTGATTTTAAAATGTCACATCCCTTCAAGACTGATGCTGATGCTGAGTGCCTGTGCTGTTATGTTGTCTGGCTATCCTCCTCCTCCTCCTCAATGATACGATTAACGATGATAGCTTGGAAGATCATTTTGGTTTATGGGTGACGCCACCAGTGGCTAAGGCCCAATTTTTCAGCCCCTGTTTAACAGGGGCGTGTAATTAAAATTTTTGATGCAATACTTTGCAACAGGCCTCATTGCTGTGCTCCAAGTACAGTATCTGTGAGGGGTTGCAGTGTTGTGCCACCAGTGCCTAAGGCCCAATTTTTCAGCCCCTGTTCAACAGGGGCATGCAATTATAATTATTGATCTAATAATTCACAGCAGGGCCCATTGCTGCGCCCACCAAGAGTAACTGTCAGGCCTTACAGTGTTGTGGCACCAGCAACACCATCACCACCACCACCACCACCAAAGGCCCAATTTTTCAGCCCCTGTTCAACAGGGGCATGCAATTATAATTATTGATCTAATAATTCACAGCAGGGCCCATTGCTGCGCCCACCAAGAGTAACTGTCAGGCCTTACAGTGTTGTGGCACCAGCAACACCATCACCACCACCACCACCACCAAAGGCCCAGTTTTTCAGCCCCTGTTCAACAGGGGCATGCAATTATAATTATTGATCTAATAATTCACAGCAGGGACCATTGCTGCGCCCACCAAGAGTAACTGTCAGGCCTTACAGTGTTGTGGCACCAGCACCACCATCAAAGGCCCAATTTTTACTACCACTGATCAACAATTATATGTTATTACAATTCCTGATATTATACTTGACAGCAGGGCGTTCCAGCACCCACCAAGAATAACTGTGAGTGCTTTCAGTGTTGTGCCAACACCAACACCTAAGGGGCCAATTTCTGCAGAGTATATACGGAAGGTCCCTACTTTCAAACATCCAACTTACAAACCACTACTACTTGCAAACGGAAGAAGACAACAGGAAGTGAGAGGAAATCTACCCCTTGGAAGGAAAATTCTCTCCTGTAAGAATTAATATGGGAGAAAGGTGTCTCCTCTCTACTGATGCTTTATCACCAATCCTTGTTTCAATACAAACACCACATTTCAAAAACAGTTGTCATTGGGACGCAAAGTGAGGTGAAATGTTCTGAACAGGGGCACAGACAGCAAAAAAAATGTGACAGGGGTGATAACCGTTCCCTATGTTTTCCAAAAAGCTAAAAAAAAGGAATTTGGCATGGAGCTACACTTAAACAATGCAGCTGTTCAAAATTACAAACAGATTCTACAGAAGAACAAACCTACAGTCCCTGTCTTGTATGCACCGCCTGTATACGGCTGTTCAGAGTATATAGGGGCTTTTTTATTTTGTGTGCGGGGTTCCCCTTAATATCCATACCAGACCCAAAGGGGCTGGTAATGGGCTGGGGTAGGGGGGGGGGTTGATGGGGTAGCTATGCCATTTTTCCTAAAGATTTTCATCCATATTACCGGGACCAGACATTGCATTAAAGCCGCAAGCAGTTTTAAATGGCTTTTTTCCCTTTAGAAATGTTATTTTGTGCAGGGACAGTTCTAAACACGGGAAACACGTGGCACTTCACAGGCATACTTTAGACACCCCCCAGGTACAATATTTAAAGGAATATTTGACTTTTCTTTTTTTCACTTTATGCATCATTAAAATGACTGCTCCCGGAAAACGTCCGTTTTTAAAACTTCTTTTTTGCATTGATACATGTCCCCTGGTGCAGAAGCCGGGTTCCCAAACTCTGTTTCGGACAATAACATGGATAATAGTCGTTATAATTAGCACTTTAGAATCCGAACGTTCGCATCCATTGTATTTAATAGGGTTCTAATGTTCGCGCGAACTTTCGGTCCGTTCGCGGGTTCTGGTGCGAACCGAACCCGGGGGTGTTCGGCTCATCACTACTCACCACGTTTGATGACAAGCCCGAAAATTACAGAGGCTGGAAATCCACCTTTAAGGCCACAATGACCTAGACATCAATGCCATAGACAAATTAAATTTGCTCATCAGATGGCTAGGTCCCCAGTCAAGTGAACGCATCAAGAGGCTCAAAGCAGTTCATATCGACAACCCCACTGCAGGCCTTAATGCTGCTTGGGACAGACTTGAACGTACCTTTGGCAGCCCAGAGGCCATTGAAGATGCCTTATTCAAAAGGTTGCAAAGCTTCCCGAAAATTTCTTCTAGAGACTTTCTAAAGTTTCAATGTTCTATTAGAGCTTCAACTTGCTAAGGCGGACATCAACTTATCTGGTCTAAGTTACCTTGACACCACTCGTGGCATCAACCCTATTGTTCTCAAACTACCATATGGCATTCAAGAAAAATGGGCAGCGCATGGATCAAAGTATAAAGAAAATCATCGAGTTGCCTTTCCTCCTTTTTCCTACTTCTGCAAGTTCATCAAAAGAATTGCAGACACTAAGAATGACCCAAGTTTCTCCTATGGTGACTGTAACCCTCTCAGTTCACCCTCTCCAAGACCTATGAACACACGTATGACACACAGAGACCATAGAAGTCCAGTGTTAGTAAAAAGGACTAATGTTCTACCTGCACCTGCTACAGTTCTCGAAAAGACTGATCAAAACAAGAAAATTGAGAACCCAAATCGTCAATGTCCGATACATAACAAACCACACCCACTTAAGAAATGTATCGGCTTCAGGAAGAAGACCTTACAAGAACGTAAGGAACTTTTAAAGAAATTTGGAGTTTGCTACAAATGCTGTGCCTCCACAGAACACTTTGCAAATGACTGTAAAGCTATCATCAAATGTATAGAGTGTGACAGTGATGACCATGTGTAAGCTCTTCGTCAATATCCACACAACTCTACTACACTCACAAACAATCTTCCTGAGGCAAAGCAAGGCGGGGAGCCAGCACTACAGAAGTCTTAGGTAGGGGAGCCAGCGGTCTTGTAGTTGCTCCCCTGAATGACAATGTGGAAATATTCTTGCCCACTATTACTGAGTTGTATTGCGTTTGTTAAAAATATGATTTTTATTATATTAATCAGACATAGGATACATGGGACAATTTTACAATAGTGAGTTGGTCAGATTACCTGTCAGCATTTGGTTTAAGTAGATTTCTCAAACAAATGACAATGGTATTAGATATCATTGTTGTATTTTAGTACATTACCTGTTTGAGATTTCTTTCAGCTCTCAAACTGAAAAGAATTACAGTTTAGATTACAGGTTTCGTTTTGAGTAGACAATAGGTTAGATACCATTGTTGTATCCAATATGCTAATGTCTCTATAGCCACAGTAAACAAGTAAACATTACCTGTTTGAGATTTCTTTCAGCTCTCAAACTGAAAGAAATCACAGTTTAGATTACAGGTTCGTTTTGAGTAGACAATAGGTAGATAGCATTGTTGTATTCAATGCTATTGTTGAAATACATCTATGTTTTCTGTTTTGGTAACAATGGTTAACAGCCTGACACACATAAAAGCAGGACAGTAAGCTAGGAGGGACACACACCATGTTGCTGTAAGATCAGTGAGAAGCCACTCAGGAAGAAGAACAGGACCTGGTCTCCAAGAAGAATCATTGCCAATGGAGATCACGAGTAATCGAAGATAAGTAACCTTTAAATGTATTTGTAGTTATAGACCATAGGCTGTTCTATTTGCTAGGCATTTTGCTTGTTATAGAGATCTGTCAGTCTTGTATTGTAGTCCTAATATTGTAATAGTTTTTTATGTACAGCATCTTTGTATAGCAAAAGCACATTTACACACTGCAGAAGTCTCAGCTTCCTTGTTATACCACAGAGTAACCTTGCTAGATAGACGCAAGCGAAACATTTGGGGGCTCGGCCGGAATTTGTGTTATAATTCAATTGAAGCAGACTTGTTTTTCTGTAGTGTGTTGTGTAGCTTGTGCTAGGTAAAATGCTGCGTAAGCTGTTTAGGAAAAGCAAGGCTGCAGAGGGTTCTGGTGACCAGAAGAAAGTGTGCAGCTTACCTATCTGGGCCAGAAATAATGAGTGGGAGCCTCTTGCTAATGCATTTGTGAAGTATGCTTCTCCCTTGAAGCTGACTTGGGGTGATAAAGTCTCAGATCATTTTGTAGATTTTAGCCTTAAGGGGTTGGATTTAAGTAAGAAAGAGAAGAGGACAGTGTCCACAGTGGGTTGGTACTTCCTCCATGCTCTCTATACTGAATCACATAGAAGGGAGAAGGCAGAGGCAGAAGTTAAGGTATTAAAAGACCAGCTAGCAGTTGCTTCAGAGTGTGTACGTTCAACCGCTAGTCGGGCTGATGATTTGCAAGAGTGGTGTGCAGCCCTCATGACTAAATCAATTAATGCCTTAAGGAAAAGGAAGGGGCGTAAACCTGTTAGTAAAGCCAGGGTACGTGCCATTGTCACATCCCAAAATTGGGATTGTGAGGATGTGTTCTCCTCAAATGATAGTGAGGATGAGGAGATAGAGTTTGATATTTCAGAGGGTGATCTGCTAGTGGGAAAGAAAAAGTATGCCAGACCTCTCATTACTAAGCATAGAAAACGGCAACATGATAGAGAGGATATGGCAGATGGGGAGGTGCATTATCGCAACCCCAGAGATGTTGAATTTGAAGAAGTATGGGAGTTTTCACAAACTGAACTCCATGAGCTGGCAGAACAATACAAACAAAGGTCTGGGGAACCCCTATTGGGTTGGCTCCTACGCTTATGGGATGAAGGGGCGGACAGTGTTGTTTTGTCAGGTAAGGAAGCAGTGGCTATGGGAGTGTTAACCCATGATCCACAATTGCGTCAGGCAATGCGAAAAGCCCGAGAGTTTAGAGTGAATTTTTCACTGTTAGACCTTGTGAGAGATGGAATAGTCCGAGTATACGCTAGTCCTACTGACCTGGAAAATACCTACTCCTGGAGATCAATAGGAGAGGGTATTTCCAGGATACGTGAGATGGGCTGTATAACCGGATTAAATACATTTCCAGAATGGATAGGTCCAGATATGGAACCCTTTACGTTTGCTCTGCGCCCTAAGCTGATGAAGTCTGCGCCATTTAATCTCAGGGCTCCATTATTGCCCTTGTTGGGAGGCCTGGGATTAAACAGCAAGATTCATGAAGCCACAACCCTTTTAAGCCAGTTGGGGGAGATAGAGGAGACTAAAACAAAACCTGTCAGGGCAGTAGATAAGGTCAAGGCCAGACAGAAAGAATACAAGCAGAAAAGAACAGAGAAGAAACGGAATGGGGTAGAGAAGACAGAAGGTGGAGAGAAAACCAGGCTAGTTGTTTCTAGGAAAGAAATGTGGGTGGATCTATTAAAGGCAGGAGTACCTAAAGATGAGATAGATGGCATTTCTACTGCAGAAATGCTGAAGAGGTGGAAACATTTATTAGGGAAAACTGTCAGGGTTAGAAACACTACTCCTAGTGAAGATAACATCAGCCTAGACTTAGAGGAAACAGAACAGACCCCTCCTGTTAGCCCTAAACCAATTCCCAAAACTGAACATGAACCCAAATCCCTTTATCCTGGGGAGGAGTTAGAGAGAATCAGAAAAGGGGATTGGGAGGTTCCTTATCCTTTATGAAGGGAAGGTGAGTCTCCTGTAATAGCAGCAAGGGCAGTGACAGCAGGAGACCGACACCCATATGCACCTGTCACTGTATGGTGGGGGAAGTCATCTTCTCCTACACATGTAATGGCTTTAGTTGATAGCGGAGCTGAAGTTACACTTTTGCAAGGAAATCCTTCCCATCACAAAGGAGAATTGATTTATGTAGAAGGCTTGGGAGGGCAAACTACACCAGCAGTTAGGATACAGGTGAAATTGGCTATTGGCAAGGGATCAGGATTTATGACAAATGTTTTGATATCAGAGTTACCCGAAAATATTCTTGGGATGGATGTACTTCAAGGTCAGTCAATTCAGACTGAAAGAGGTACATTCACATTCGGGTATCCTGATAAAGCGTATCTGGTAAGGGCGGTGAAGGCTGTGGTCAGAGGTCATGCGAAATGGACCCCTGTCTACATTCCTCCACCAGAGAAGCCAGTCTGTCTCAAGCAGTACAGACTTCCTGGAGGCCACAAAGAAATTGGGGAGACTATTCAAGAACTGTTGAGAGTAGGGATCCTTAGACCTGCTGTAAGTCCTTTCTCGTCTCCGGTGTTCCCAGTAAAGAAACCTGATGGGACATATCGAATGACTGTGGATTACAGAGGTCTAAACAAAGTGGCACCTCCATTAAAGTCAGCTGTACCAGATATGATCTCAATTGTTGAGAAAATTGCTAAAGATGCAGGAGAATATCATGCTGTGATAGACCTGGCTAATGCTTTCTTTTCAATTTTGATAGACCCAGATTGTCAAGACCAGTTTGCTATGGTGTGGGACGGCCTCCAGTACACTTTCACTGTCCTTCCGCAAGGCTATCTTCATTCTCCAACGATTTGTCATGGACTGATTGCCCGAGATTTAAGTACCCTGAATTTGAAAGTCGCTGTGTTTCACTACATTGATGACATCATGATCTCTGGGACAAAAGAAGATGTAACTGAAGCACTGCACCTGCTGATACAACACTTGGAGAACAGAGGGTGGGCTATCAACAGAGACAAAGTCCAAGGACCTGCCACAGAGGTGAAATTCCTAGGAATGATGTGGACTGGGCCACAGAGGAAGATTCCAGAGACAGTTGTGCAAACTATCCAGGCGCTGTCGCCCCCTACTACCAAAAAGGAGGCACAGAAGTTCATTGGAGTTGTAGGATTCTGGAGATCGTTCATCCCACATCTTGGACTGATATTAAGGCCTATATTCAATGTTACCAGAAAAAAGACTGAGTTATCATGGGGTTCAAAGCAGCGGACTGCATTCCTGGCTGCTAAAGAAGCTATTTTGCAGCATCAGGGATTGGGACCCGTGAGACAAGGAGTACCATTTCAGCTGGATGTAGTGGAGCAGAATGGTACCATATCTTGGAGTCTGTGGCAGCCAAATGAAAAGAAAGGACTGAGAGCAATACCTATTGGATTTTGGTCCAAACAACTGACAGGGGCACAGACGAGATACACGCCCTTAGAAAAGTACCTGTTTGGGGCCTACACAGCACTTCAACGTGTAGAGACCATTACAGGAAAGGACACAGTCACCATCCATACTGCATTGCCAATAGCAGGATGGGTGAGAGATAATGGACTAACCACTAGGGCAGCTGTAGCCCAGAACCAGACACTGATGAAATGGAAGTGGTACCTTCAAGAAAGAGGGGGTATTGCAGCTGGGGATGTTAGAGACATTTCAAAACAGTTGGCAGGGCTTGTTACTTTTACCAGCACCCGGCCAGAAGAAGAAATTCCTGTGCTGCAGTCATCCCCCATTCAAGAGGCTCCCCCCTTTGAGTCTCTGTCAGAAGACATGAAGGAGTCAGCGTGGTTCACTGATGGTTCAGCCATAATCGCCTCGTCTGGGCGTAAATGGACAGCAGCAGCCTACAATCCAAGTACAGACACAGTCCTGCAGGAGTCCGGAATCGGAGGGTCCAGTCAGTATGCAGAGTTGAAAGCTGTAGTGATGACTCTTCAGGAGGATCCTTCTTCCCATGTCACTATCTACACTGACAGCTGGGCGGTTTTTAAAGGACTGACAACTTGGATGCCCACGTGGAAGTCCAATGAATGGATGATTCATGGAAAGGTGGTGTGGGGAGGCAAGGAAGTCTGGGACTACATCTGGAAGGAAGCTCACTCCCGCACCATAAAAGTGGGGCATGTTGATGCACATGTGCCCCTAGTGCCAGACTTTGAGAACTATAACAGAGTTGCAGATGAAATCGCAAAAGTGAAGGCAGTTGTGCCAATTGATCCTGTTTTGATGAACTTGGCCAACTGGGCCCACAAACAATCTGGACATTTGGGGCAGAAAGCAACATATGAATGGGCACAGCAGAGAGGATTGCCTATATCCATGGACATGATAAAGACTGTAATAGGGAACTGTACAGTGTGTGGAGAAGTGCGACAATGGCCATTGCAAAAGTACTCCACTGGGTCGATTAAGAGGGGTGAGAGGCCTGCAGAGATCTGGCAGATTGACTTCATTGGTCCCCTGCCCCGGGGAAACAATGGACTGAGATATTGTTGCACTGCGGTGGACACCTATTCAGGACTTATGCTTGTTCATCCTTGCAAACGTGCAGATCAAGCCGCAACGCTTCAAATGCTTCAGAAACTTGTCATTGCTTATGGTTGTCCCAAACAAGTCCAAAGTGATAATGGCTCACACTTCACCGGATTAACAGTACAGCAGTGGGCCAAAGATTCTGGAGTGTACTGGTTGTGCCACATCCCATACCATCCACAGGCAGCTGGTTTGATTGAAAGATACAACGGGCTATTGAAGGACCAGATATGCAAAATTACATCCACACATACACTAAGGGGGTGGGATCGGGTCCTCACACAGGCAGTCATGTTGTTAAATTCTAGGCCAATAGCCAAAAGCACACCATATGAGAGGATGGTTGGGGCTGAGGCACAGATTCCACAGCTGGAGTGCAGAGTTCAGTATTTATGTAAGGTTCCTGAAAGAACAGGGTTTAACAGATACCATGTTACTGCTTCCCATGACATAGAAACCAAGAGTGACGTATCTGAAGCTGAAGCCTATCCAGGAATGAGAGGGAATCTGGCAGGAAGGTATGAAGTTATATTTGCATTGGCAGATGAGCTTCAAGACAGTGGCTGGGACTCTGACTGGTTAGTGGATACTTCTCAGCAAGAGTGGAAAGTGAGGCTACATAACAACAAACCTTCCAAAATAAACAGCAGTGATCTTCTGGGAAATATCAGTATATTTCCTCTCCTCCCTATTGATGTTCTTTGGGAGGGTCAGAGGTGCATACAGGCAGGTGGCAAAGTATTAGTCAGATATCCAGGCAAGAAGCCATTTAGAGGAGAGATTGTAGCTGAAGGGCCAGGATCTACTGTTTATGTATCGTTAGAAGGAACAGATAATCCGCTTTGTTTTCCACTCCACAGGCTGTCTCCGATTTGATCCATAGGAAGACCAGAGGAAAGTGGTTACATGATGGAAAGAATGACAGAAGATCGCAAGAGCTGTGGAGAACAAGGCCTTTGATGTATTTCAAGCCTGGACTTGTTTCTAAAGAACTTTAGAATGGACTTTCTAATGAACTTTTATCCAAAGACTGAAAACACCTTCCCAGTGACAGAAATATGGGAGGGGTTGCATTTAAGGAAAATTCATGTGTATATTGAGTTTTTAGTAATGAAGAGATTTTCTGTGTGTGGTCTGAGAGAAAAAAAATAAAAATCATAGGGCGGAATGTATTGCGTTTGTTAAAAATATGATTTTTATTATATTAATCAGACATAGGATACATGGGACAATTTTACAATAGTGAGTTGGTCAGATTACCTGTCAGCATTTGGTTTAAGTAGATTTCTCAAACAAATGACAATGGGATTAGATACCATTGTTGTATTTTAGTACATTACCTGTTTGAGATTTCTTTCAGCTCTCAAACTGAAAAGAATTACAGTTTAGATTACAGGTTTTGTTTTGAGTAGACAATAGGTTAGATACCATTGTTGTATCCAATATGCTAATGTCTCTATAGCCACAGTAAACAAGTAAACATTACCTGTTTGAGATTTCTTTCAGCTCTCAAACTGAAAGAAATCACAGTTTAGATTACAGGTTCGTTTTGAGTAGACAATAGGTAGATAGCATTGTTGTATTCAATGCTATTGTTGAAATACATCTATGTTTTCTGTTTTGGTAACAATGGTAAACAGCCTGACACACATAAAAGCAGGACAGTAAGCTAGGAGGGACACACACCATGTTGCTGTAAGATCAGTGAGAAGCCACTCAGGAAGAAGAACAGGACCTGGTCTCCAAGAAGAATCATTGCCAATGGAGATCACGAGTAATCGAAGATAAGTAACCTTTAAATGTATTTGTAGTTATAGACCATAGGCTGTTCTATTTGCTAGGCATTTTGCTTGTTATAGAGATCTGTCAGTCTTGTATTGTAGTCCTAATATTGTAATAGTTTTGTATGTACAGCATCTTTGTATAGTAAAAGCACATTTACACACTGCAGAAGTCTCAGCTTCCTTGTTATACCACAGAGTAACCTTGCTAGATAGACGCAAGCGAAACATGAGTGCAACCAGATTCCAAGCAGCAAAGAGGAGATCCCTACTCCTGAAGATGCCTTTCACCATTCTCACGTGAAGGACATAGCCGACCAAATACCAGCCCTTGACGAAAGTGCTGGTATCCTGCTGTTACTTGGCCGAGACATCTTAAGGGTGCACAAGGTTCGTCAGCAAATCAACGGTCCACATGATGCACCATATGCTCAGTGTCTGGATCTAGGCTGGGTCGTCATAGGCAATGTCTGTCAAGACAAAGGCAGCAGGTCTTACTCGGTCTCTTCCTTTAAAACACACGTCCTGTCAAACGGACTGACTACTTGTTCTGCACTTCAATATAACGTGAAAGATAGACTGTTTGAAAAGGGTGCACAATGGCACATCATACAAGATGATAAGAAAGCCCTTAATGTCTGGGATGACAACATCGGCAACACAGTGTTCGAGGTAAACACTAAAGACAACGTGTTGGCTGCTACCATGGAAGACAAAGTATTCCTTAAAACCATGAGTAAAGAGTTCTACCAAGATGATTCCAACAGTTGGGTAGCACCTCTACCATTTCGTACCACAAGAAAGAGACTACCAAATAACAAAGTGGAACGTATTAGGAAGTTCCCTACGCCTGAACAATGGTACTATGTTCCCACTAACCTCAACCCTGCTGATCGCAGCAGTCAAACAGTACCTACTACTGTATTTATGGACACATCATGGCTATCTCCAGCAGTACTCTTGAATGATGAAATCATCTCAAGTTCTACAGATTCTAACTTTGAACTGGTTCATCCAGAATCTGATAAGGAAATCAGAGCTGTTACCACCACACTCAACACCTCTGTAAAAGCAAGGGTAAGGCTGAGTCCTCACCGCTTTGAACGCTTTTCTAAGTTCTGTTGTACAAGCCATTGCACGTCTCATTCACATTTCTCATCAATTTGCAAACAGCTCTAGCACTGGAAAAGAGTGTCACAAGTGGCACATCTGTAAAGGCCCTCCCGCAGTTGAGGAAGTCTCTCGAGTAGAAAAGATTGTGAACTTCTTTAAAGACAACAAATGTAAATGGGAATTCAACCCACCTCATTCCTCTCACATGGGAAGCTCCTGGGAACACATGATTGGAGTTGCAAGGAAAATCCTGGACTCTATGCTACTGGACCAGAAAACTTCCCATCTTACCCATGAAATCTTAGTCACTCTTCTTGCAGAGGTGTCTGCTATAATCAACGCAAGGCCTCTGGTCCCTGTGTCCTCAGATCCAGAGTCTCCAGTATTGCTCACTCCAGCCACTCTTCTTACCCAAAAAATTGGGATAGCCACTATTCCCACAGAGGAACTTCATTATCCTAATGTTTACAAGCATCAATCGAAACAAGTTCAACATCTTGCTAATATGTTTTGGAACCGTTGGAAGATGGAGTACCTTTCTAACCTTCAAAGTCGCAGTAAATGGCAAGCCAGCAAACCCAACCTACAAGTGGGAGACATAGTTCTTTTGAAAGAGACAGATTCTCATTGAAACCATTGGCCTATGGGTCTTATTACATAGACTTTGCCAAGTAACAACGGAAAAGTACGGAAAGTAGAAGTTAAAGTAATGAAAGAAGGTTCTGCACACTTTTACTTTAGGCCTATAAAGGAACTAGTACTTATTTTTCCCAAAGAAGAAGACAAGTCATCAACTTGATTCAAAGGGAGGTATGAAGGATTGATGCATGTTGCTGCCTTTCCCTCTGAAGATGGATATTTCCTTTTCACAGCCTGGACCTTTGAAACCAACACCTGCAAGTATATGTCAATGTTTGCATTGTTTCCCTTGTTCTTCCCTTCCCTCTTGTTTTGCAGTGTTCTTGGAAAGAATGTTCATTACTTATATTTGGACTTGGACTAAAGTTTGTTAATAATAGAAATCATAGATTTTGACGGGGAGTGTCATGTTTCACATGCCTTGTGATATGCCTTTAAATGTTATATGCATTATCCTGTCCCTGGTTCCTCCCCTTCCTGTATCTCAGATTTATCCTGTATAGTTAGCCCCACCCCCTTTTCCCAGTAGTGCATCAGCACATGTGTGGACCAGATCACATTATGATCTTTTGATCTATCCGATGTTCATTGTTGTAAGATCATCACAGTTTATGGATTAAACTTCACAAGATCAACAAGGTGTTGTCTGGATCGAGTCACTGTCTGTTTATCCTAATAAGATTGGGGTTATCGACATCTCAACACAACTAACTGTAAGTTACAGAGATCACACTTTCAATGCTTAGATTGGAGAGACAGAACATGTGTCATTTATAGAGAGACATCCAATCCTTTAGTTAAATCCATTCATTCTTTTAATAATCAGTACTTACTTTAGCAAATAATTTTAAAGTCCAATTCCCTCTATTGTTGTTGAATCAGAGAGAGACTAGCAGATAGCTTGGTGTTATTAGCATCTGGAGTGGAGATGCTGCTTTCCCAAGTTTCAAATGGACATTATTGCTGAGTTGCTGCTTCTGACACTGAAGACAAAGCTCAAAAGTGTGCTGAGAGGTGGGCCTACAATAGAAGAACTGCCGTTGTGACAATCAAAACTCAGAAGCCTGCAGTAATATCTGCAGGTTTGACCAAAAAATACTACAGCGCTGACACTGTGCCCACCCTATAGTGATAAAATGTCATATACCAGGTTAGAAAATAAGTATTGAAAGATACTTATTCCCAGAGGTATAGGAATAAAAATGTCAATTGGTAGAAAATGGCTGACACTGTGGTGCTGGCAAGGCTGCTTTCATTTGTGGGCTGGAAATCCACAATCTGTAAACTAGGAATTTAGTGTGCTACACTATGCCGGTTTGGCGCTTTCTTTCCTTCCCTTCCCTTCATATCTGCAGGTTTGGCCTTCCCACTAAGGTGGATGAAATGCTAAAGTGGTACTTTAGTCAGAAAATTAAGTCCTGATAGATCACTTCAGGCTTGCCCCTTTTAACTATGTAAAACATTAAAAATAAGTGCCTATACTGTTTAAAATCCTGTAGTACACTGTCTCACCCTGCTCTGCACATGCTCAGTTGGTCTCTATTTTTAGGCTAGTAAAAAAAAGGGGGGTACTAATGCGCCTACCACTTGGTGTATATCTAATGAATAAATTAATAGAGTGCTAACACCCTATATAAATAAAGTGCAAATGTGAATAACAGTGACAGGTAGCAGCTGAACTCCTATGGTGTAACCAACACAGATAATAAATGTAAAAATATTGAAGCAGCGCTATTAGTCAAAGTGCAAATTGCTAAAAACAAAAAAAGTGCAATATACTGATAAATGGTTCAATATAATATAAAAATAGGATAACTAAAACACATATATAATCGAAGTGTCTATAAATATTAATAAAGTGGCATCCAATCTAAAGTGCATCAAATCTAAAGTGCATCAAAAATGAAAAATATATATATATATATATATATATATATATATATATATGTATTTAAATAAGTCCAAATGTGATGTTTCCCAAAAAATAAATATGTGATCATATTGTGATCATATTGTACATATAAACAATCACAATCTCCCAGAAGAAATTAAATATTCCGGTGGACAAGAAGAGAGGAGAGGGAGAAGAACAGGTGTGGAAGTCCCAGTGTTCACATCCAATGGAAAACCAATAATGCAAGTGTAGCGCACACACCTCTCCCCAACCTGCATTAATTTAGGCTCCTCGCAGGAAGAGAGAGGCACACCGCACCACAAGCCCATACCCTCCTGTGTAAAGAGGTTGAGCGGTGTTAGTTTTTGGCCTTGTCTGCGGCCAGAGTCAAAGTCCTCCTGAGAATGATCTCACCTCTACCTTAGATAGATGCAAGTCCTTGTTTTCCCCAGGAATGCGAATGTCCACACTAGCTGAAAGTCCAACTCAACATTTATTTCACACTGGATAATAAACAGCCTCTTTGAGAGCAGACAGGTTGGAGCGAAGATACAGGACAGCTTATATGTGGAGGAGGTCAAGGCACAAAAACGTAGCTTAACTCTTTAGACTGTTTAGGTTTCTCAAACAGCTTTGGCGCACGATCTCTGCCACAGACCGTGAGGTTGGTCTCTGCCACAGACCGGGTGAATAAAGTCACTGACTTGGAGAGTAGGGTCACTGCCACTGACCTGATAAATAGGGCCTTGCCCTATGAAGTCACTGCCACTGACTTGGAGAGTAGGGTCACTGCCACTAACCTGATGAACTTCCTTCTTGAGGTATTTGGCCCATGTCAAGGAGAAAACATCCCTCCGGAGAGTTGCCAAAGGCCCCCACCGTCACCACGACTATGCGCTGGGTCTTCGGAAAGGGTTACCTCCCTGGCCTCCTCGTCCCAGATACGGGTCCCCTCGCAAGGCGGCACCCTGGGAGTCCTCAATCCCTAGCGGACCCCAGCCGAAGTTGCTGGGCCCCGGGCCTTCAAAATAGTACCTCACCCCAGACTGAAGGTGTCTGGGATGGAACAGGAACTCCACCTCCAGGCCTAAGGCACCCGGAGATGACCCTCACTCACCCCCAGGCCAAAGGTGCCTGGGTGTGGACCTCGAACGGAAGACGTTTGCACCTTTTATACCCTCTCCCGACAGGCACAGCAGGTTCCCTGCCCCGCCGTACTACTGCCGAGAGGGGACACAAAAGGCACAGCCCTCTATTGGTGGTTCAACCCTGGCCCATGGCGACAGCGCCACATGTAGGCCACAGGGAACTGTACACCAATACTATCTCCCATGAACAGAAATGGTCCATTAACCCTTACAATCAGTGTGTCTGAGCCTAATTACCACTCAGACACTCCCCTTAAATTGAACACCACACTACACAAGTATGATTCCACAATCCTCCCCCGGTAGTGCCAGCCTCTCACCTTAACAACAAAGGCCTAGGGAACGCCCAGGAAAAAACCAAGCATACTTACCGACCAGCTAGCTGACAACCAATTAACCTGTCTAACAGTATGCGTTAAAAACAGGGGTTTGTCCGCACGCATTTGCAAACGCATGCGTGAGCCACAGAGCCGCGCCAAGGCCCCCTGGAATCTGTGTTCCTACACTAACTGTGAGTGTCCCCACAATGGAGGCACATGCATTCTGATGGTTAGATGAGGACAGGTGGACTGAAGGGGAGCCACCCCTCCTTAAAGGTACAGGAGCACACCAAACACCCAGCATAGCACAATGGCAGCAAAGGTGTTGGTGCGCTGCTGGACCAATACAAGCACCACCGGTGAAAACAAAAACATGTCCACCGCCCTCATCTGTAGCTGGCCATAACAGTAAGCAGCATTGGAAGGCTAAAGCAGATAACAACAAAGGCCTGGGGAATGCCCAGGAAAAAACCAAGCATACTTACCGACCAGCTAGCTGACAACCAATTAACCTGCCTAACAGTATGCGTTAAAATCAGGGGTTTGCCTCTCACCTTGTTTATGGACCCAAAAAGGGTCAGACAAAGCTCTAATCAATCTCCAGCATAAGCTCCACAGGGGGTCACCGCAACATTTTCAACACTTCCGCCAGTCTTGTTGATGGACCCAGAAGGGTCAGACAAAGCTCTCACCGATCTCCAGCATAAGCTCCATAGAGGATGACTGCAGGCTCCTTCACCACTGCCACCAGTATATATCTGGGGTCTATAGTCCCTTCAATCCACAGCTTCTCCTCGGAGCTGCACACTACGCCGAACCCCTCAAAGATCAGAGCTAAAATGGACTTTCCTCCACTTTCCTCTGGGAGATCTATATGATCACACATTAATTTTTTTGGGAAACATCACGTTTGGACTTATTTAACCACTTAACGACCGCCCACTGTAAATATACGTCGGCAGAATGGCACCGACAGGCAGAATCACGTACATATACGTGATTGCCTTTGTATAGTTGGGGGTCCAATCGGACCCCCCTTCTTTACAGTGGGTGGTCGTTTTACCTTCGAGAGCGATCCGGCATGAGGGGACGGCCGTTCGATTCCGGCCCCCCCCTCTCGATCACTCCCGGTGAATGAGAGCTTCCCCTGCCTGTGTACTGTTTACACAGGCGGGAGGAAGTGATGTCATCTCTCCTGCGGCACTCACATATACCGAGCGCCGTACAGGAGAAGATGCAGGTTAGTGCACACAACACTACACTGACACCAGGACACATAGGGACATAAATCGCCCCCCCAGGCCCCCCCAGACACCCCCAGGTCACCCCCAAGATCACCCCCCAGCCCCCAGTCACAGTGTCACTGATTGCAGTGACCATTTATTTAGTGATCACTGCAATCAGTGACATTTGTGACTGTAAAAGTGTCACTACATTTAGTTTTAGGTCCAGTGTAGCCCCCTAACCCCCCCTAATAAAGGTTTAACCCCCTGATCACCCCCCAGATAACCCTTTCACCCCCTAGCACCGCCGTCGCTAAGCGATCATTTTTCTGATCGATGTCTTAGCGTCGGTGATGCTGATCGGTAGCCAGTAATTTTTTTTAGGTTCGCCGCAGGTTTTTATAGCGTCGGGTACCCCCATATATTACCTAATAAAGGTTTAACCCCTTTGATCGCCCCCCAGGTAACCCTTTCACCCCCTATCACCACTGTCACTAAGCGATAATTTTTCTGTTTGATGTCTTAGCGTCGGCGATGCTGATCGGTAGCCAGTAATTTTTTTTAGGTTCGCCGCAGGTTTTTATAGCTTTGGGTACCCCCATATATTACCTAATAAAGGTTTAACCCCCTTGATCACCCCCAGGTAACCCTTTCACCCCCTAGCACCGCCATCGCTAAGCGATCATTTTTCTGATCGATGTCTTAGCGTCGGTGATGCTGATCGGTAGCCAGTAATTTTTTTTAGGTTCGCCGCAGGTTTTTATAGCGTCAGGTACCCCAATATATTACCTAATAAAGGTTTAACCCCCTTGATCGCCCCCCAGGTAACCCTTTCACCCCCTATCACCACTGTCACTAAGCGATAATTTTTCTGATCGCTGTCTTAGCGTCGGTGATGCAGATCGGTAGCCAGTAATTTTTTTTAGGTTCGCCGCAGGTTTTTATAGCGTCAGGTACCCCCATATATTATCTAATAAAGGTTTAACCCCCTGATCGCCCCCCAGGTAACCCTTTCACCCCCTATCACCACTGTCGCTAAGCGATCGTTTTTATGATCGTTGTCTTAGTGTCGGTGATGCCGATAGGTAGCCAGTAATTTTTTTTTAGGTTCGCCGTCAGGTTTTTATATAGCGTCAGGTACCCCCATATATTACCTAATAAAGGTTTTAACCCCCTAATTGCCCCTAGTTAACCCTTTCACCAGTGATCATCATATAAGTGTTACGGGTGACGCTGGTTAGTTAGTTTGCTTTTTATAGTGTCAGGGCACCCGCCGTATATAACCCAATAAAGGTTTAACCCCCTGATCGCCCGGTGGGTGATATCAATTAGGTTTTAGCGTCAGAGAGGGTCTGCGTCACACCCCAGGCAGCGTCAGGTTAGTGCCAGTAGTGCTAACACCAACGCGTTAAGCATACACCCCCCTTAGTGGTATAGTATCTGAACAGATCAATATCTGATCTGATCAGATCTATACTAGCGTCCCCAGCAGTTTAGGGTTCCCAAAAACGCAGTGTTAGCGGGATCAGCCCAGATACCTGCTAGCACCTGCGTTTTGCCCCTCCGTCCAGCCCAGGCCACCCAAGTGCAGTATCGATCGATCACTGTCACTTACAAAACACAACACACATAACTGCAGCGTTCGCAGAGACAGGCCTGATCCCTGCGACTCCAGTGCTGTAGGAGGTGATTTCACCACCACAGTTAAAAAAAAAAAGCATATATGCCGAAGCATTGGGGCAGCAGGGGCGGAGGAGCGATTTTGCTCCTAATGCCGCGTACATACGGTCGAAATTCCGTCGGAGGCTTGCCCGTGGAAAAGTCTGACCATGTGTACGCGGCATAACTTTGGCGGGAAGATGCCCCCATGCTTCGGCATATATAAATGGTGCATGTATGCCCATCATTAGAAGTGGGTGGATGAAGGGCGGTATTCTAATGGTGGGCATACCCACCGATCAATCTTTTTTTTTCGTTCAGCCAACAGGCTGCATGAAAAAAAGATTACAATACATGTCCAACAAGGACCAGCAACGTACTGGTATGTTGCTGGACTTTGAATGTTTATACCAGAATGATGCCTGCGGGTTTAGGTATCATCTTGGTATTATTCTTTTCAGCCAGCGGCCGGCTTTCATGTAAAAGCAATCCTAGTGGCTAATTAGCCTCTGGACTGCTTTTACAAGCAGTGGGAGGGAATGTCCCCCCCCCCCGGATATAAAAAGCGCCATTGGGAAATTGGGAAAGCATTTTATCACACCGATCTTGGTGTGGTCAGATGCTTTGAGGGCAGAGGAAAGATCTAGGGTCCAATAGACCCCAGTTTTTTCAAAAAAGAGTACCTGTCATTACCTATTGCTATCATAGGGGATATTTACATTCCCTGAGATAACAATAAAAATGATAAAAAAAAAAAAATATGGAAGCAACAGTTTAAAAATAAAATAAAAAAGCAAAATTAATAATAAAAAAAAAAAAAAAAAAAGCACCCCTGTCCTGCCCTGCTCTTGCCCAATGGCGAACGCAAGCGAAGGTCAGATCGAGGGCAGTAATTTTAGCAGTAGACCTCCTCTGTAAATCTAACGGGGTAACCTGTAAAGGCTTTTAAAGGCTTTTAAAAATGTATGTAGTTTGTCGCCAATGCGCGTTTGTGCGAAATTTTAAAGCATGTCGTGTTTGGTATCTATGTACTCGGCCTAAGATCATCTTTTTTATTTCATCAAACATTTGGGCAATATAGTGTGTTTTAGTGCATTAAAATTTAAAAAAGTGTATTTTTTCCCAAAAAAATGCGTTTGAAAAATCGCTGCGCAAATACTGTGTAGAAAAAAAAATGCAACACCCACCATTTTATTCTGTAGGGCCTTTGCTTTAAAAATATATATAATGTTTGGGGGTTCAACATAATTTTCTTGCAAAAAAAAATATGTTTTCATGTAAACAAAAAGTGTCAAAAAGGGCTTTGTCTTCAAGTGGTTAGAAGAGTGGATGTAAGCTTCCTAATGTTGTGTATAAAATGCCAGAACAGTTCAAACCCCCCCCAAATGACCCCATTTTGGAAAGTAGACACCCCAAGCTATATACTGAGAGGCATGTCGAGTCCATGGAATATTTTATATGTTGACACAAGTTGCGGAAAAAAGAAATATTTTTTTTTTTTTTGCACAAAGTTGTCACTAAATGATATATTGCTCAAACATGCCATGGGCATATGTGGAATTACACCCCAAAATACATACTCCTGAGTACGGGGATACCACATGTGTGAGACTTTTTGGGAGCCTAGCCGCGTACGGGACCCCAAAAACCAATCACCGCCTTCAGGCTTTCTAAGGGTGTAAATTTTTGATTTCACTTCTCACTGCCTATCACAGTTTCGGAGGCCATGGAATGCCCAGATGGCACAAAACCCCCCCAAATGACCCCATTTTGGAAAGTAGACACCCCAAGCTATTTGCTGAGAGGTATTGTGAGTATTTTGCAGATCTCACTTTTTGTCACAAAGTTTTGAAAATTGAAAAAAAAAAAGAAAAAAAAAATGTTCTTTCTTCATTTTCAAAAACAAATGAGAGCTGTAAAATACTCACCATGCCTCTCAGCAAACAGCTTGGGGTGTCTACTTTCCAAAATGGGGTCATTTGGGGGGGTTTTGTGCTATTTTGGCATTTTATGGCCTTCGAAACTATGATAGGTAGTGAGGAGTCAAATCAAAAATTTGTGCCTAGAAATCCTGAAGGCGGTGAATGGTTTTCGGGGTCCCGTACGTGGCTAGGCTCCTAAAAAGTCCCACACATGTGGTATCCCCGTACTCAGGAGAAGCAGAATAATGTATTTTGGGGTGCAATTCCACATATAATCATGGCATGTGTGAGCAATATATCATTTAGTGACAACTTTTTGTAATTTTTTTTTTTTTTTTTGTCATTATTCAATCACTTGGGACAAAAAAAAAAAATATTTAATGGGCTCAACAGGCCTCTCAGCAATTTCCTTGGGGTGTCTACTTTCTAAAATGGGGTCATTTGGGGGGGGTTTGTACTGCCCTGCCATTTTAGCACCTCAAGAAATGAGATAGGCAGTCATAAATTTAAAGCTGTGTAAATTCCAGAAAATGTACCCTAGTTTGTAAACGCTATAACTTTTGCGCAAACCAATAAATATACGCTTATTGACATTTTTTTTACTAAAGACATGTGGCTGAATACATTTTGGCCTAAATGTATGACTAAAATTGAGTTTATTCGATTTTTCTTATAACAAAAAGTAGAAAATATTATTTTTTTTCAAAATTTTCGGTCTTTTTCCGTTTATATCGCAAAAAATTAAAATCGCAGAGGCAATCAAATACCATTAAAAGAAAGCTCTATTTGTGGGAAGAAAAGGACGCAAATTTCGTTTGGGTACAACATTGCATGTCCGCACAATTTACAGTTAAAGCAGCGCAGTGCAAAATTCTGAATTCACCTCTGGTCCTTTAGCTACCAAATGGTCCGGGGCTTAAGTGGTTAAATATATATATACATATATATATATATATATATATATATATATATATATATATATTATTTTTTTTCTTTTTTGATGCACTTTAGATTTGATGCGCTTTAGATTGGATGACACTTTATTAATATTTATAGGCACTTCGATTATATATGTGTTTTAGTTATCCTATTTTTATATTATATTGAACCATTTATCAGTATATTGCACTTTGTTTTTAGCAATTTGCACTTTGACTAATAGCGCTGCTTCAATATTTTTACCTCTATTTTTAGGCACTGTGCCTAAAATCAGAGCCACTTGAGGCCGATCTGCTGCCAGCCTAAAGATTTACTGCTGCTCAGGGACTATGGGCTTCAGCAAAATGGCAGCCAGCAAAAAGAAACAGCAAAAAGAAACAGGAACAATGCTGGAGGCAATTTACAGCACACAATAATTTTGGTAGCATAATTATTAATGTGGAATGTATGTTCCTTGAACATTATTTTATCAGGTTGTTATGGGTAAAGTTCCACTGTAAGCGAGCGGTGCACCAATAGAACTTTGTTCAAAAAATTAGCTTTAAGAACATTCGTTCAATTTTTATATATTTTTAAAAAATTTATTTGTTTCCTTTTTTTCCTGGTAAGGCCGTCCTTGCCCTGGTCAAGCAAACATAGGCAGGGATGGCAATGGAAACGTCTTAAGCAAGAGGAAAGTCCCAGGCCTCAATACTATTAAAGAACAAAAAAAAAATCATCAATAAAATCCAAAAAATCCCATAAGAAAAGAAACACCCCTGAAACCGCTGGCTCAGAGAAAATCAGTTTAAACTGAAAAAAGGCCCTATCAACATTAAATATTAATATTAAATATTAAATAACATAGTATGTTATTAAATAACATTTTAGATTATGAAAATAAACCAAACATCAAATTATCACCGAGATGAGGCACAAAACTGCCTGGTGTATATATTACTGTTGCATATAAGTGCCATGATTTTATTTAATTAAGTACAAAATGCATACCTGCTTGTACATCCCACAGTGAGACATGGCGTTTCTCCATGGTAATTTGATTTTTACAGGGCAATAAAGTAGTTAATTTCAACGTGCGTTCTGGAATAAATGTCCTAATTAGCATTGGAAATGTATCTAGGCAGCCCTAGTAATGTAAGGAGAATGTCTTTAATGATCACCTGCTATGGGCCATAGAAACTCAATCACTCTGCCTTCAGATCAAAATCTGCAAGCACATTGTAGATGTGACACATTACATTTTTTGTTGAAATTTTTTTTCATTATATACAGTATCAGGAAATGTTTGTTACAAAATGCTATAAACAAAAATAACAATAATGATGACCATTTTATTATTTTAGCATTACTTATAACTGCCATTTCCCTACAGTTTATTGACAGAATTTTTAGACATACCTTTTTTATGTTGCTCTTTACTTTGATGTAAAGCTTCATAAGTGGGCCACCGACATTACAACCTGATTATTGGTAACATCTACAATATGTAGTGCAAGAGTCTACCTTACCGATCTCTCCTACTTTATATAAACAGGTAAGTCCTCACATAATGTTTAAGTTTTGCTGATATATGAGATCAAATCTCTTTTTGCTTTCTAACACTGTGTGTGGGTGGGGCTAGACCTAAAGCTGTGACTTAAAGTGAACAGGTAGGATAACTTCTTTCATTTTTTTTTTTTTTTTTTTTTAATAAATAGGTAGTTATTACGGTAATAATTCATTTGCTTGCCTAAAGTTTAACTATGGACAGTAAGCACCTATACACATCCTCCACAATGCCTCACAATAATGCAAGACTTACATATGGTAGGGTGCCTTAGAATTCCTTCTTTAAAAAAGTACCAGTAAGGTTAAAGAGTGTGGTGCTATGCAGGCATATTCAGACAAAGGTTGGATGACAAGGTCCTTCCCCCAATTGCCTGGTATTCTTCCGGAGGTATGCAGCTCTCTCTCTAATCCGTCCCTGCTCCTCTGGAACCCTTCTCTAGGCTTTGCCTACCTTTTCCTAACCAGCAGGTATCTGTCCCAATTTTACACTTTTCATGCTCCCAAAATGACCCAGCAGGGGTTATATATAAAATCTCACTGAGTCTAAGATGGCTACCCAAATCTACAAAGAGCTCTGTATTTAATCAGACACAGGGTCCCTTAAGATAGCTGCCTGGAGCTCAGTGCAGAGAAAAAGTCAGTCTTTTGCCAGTTTCTCCTAGTGCCAGAGGTAACCAGCAATTATGTGATCACTGTGTTTACTTCTGGCAGCTAACCCAGATGAGAGTAAATGATTTGAAGATCTTCACCTGTGATGTCACCTTCTTGAGTAATAATCTCACTTGTCAGTTGCAGTGGCGGCTGCGTAACACGATCCTATATTTCCATCCTGCTTAAAGAATGCAGTCCTCGGCATTACAGTTATGACCAATATGACAGCTAAACAAAGCAAAGAACACTACCATAAACAAAAAAAAAAACAATTCAAATAACATAATCAAAATACTTAAAGAGCATGAGTCCTCTAGTAGCATGCTTCGGCAGGCAGGACTCATCGTCCTGAGAGTGTCCATCCTCAACAGAAGAATCCAGGTGCTGTTCATCCCCATTAGGAGAATCAGGGCTTTCTTGGCCCTGGGTTTCTGCTGCAGTGGGGTCTGGCAAGGGGTTCCTTGGCTGAGGTCAAGGCGGTGACAGGAGGAAGAGGAGAAAAATACCTGTAGCATTGCTTTGAATTACATGTTCGTCTGCGCCACCTTGACCCTGTGAACTTTCCAGCCCTCCTGACATTCTAGGTTCAGACATGTATATACCTTTAAATAACACACTGACACAAGGCAGATTGATTAGCTCTCTCAGATTTTACTAAATCAAGCAGAGAGTTTTGGAACTCGGCCAAATCCTGGATAAACAGCCAAGACTCAGTTGAACAAGTCCCCAAAGCAATTAAATGACCGTTTGAAATGACAGATACATAATATAAATGCACACAGAAACAGACAATAAATGAATGGATCTCTAAAAAGGCTACTGGTTACTGTCTATAATACCACTGGGGGACCCCAGGCCAGCCTATTATACCTTTTATCGTAATGAGAGAAGAAGTAAAATAGGTAATAGTGGTGTTTTTCCTTTAAATAGCGATAGAATAACAGTGTTCAGAAATACAAGGCCTTGCTATTATCTTCACCGGAAGTTGGAGCTCAAAGAGTCAAGAATTCTAAGTGTAGCTGTCAGGGCTGGGCTCAGCCCTTCCTTCTCTGTGCTGGCAGCTCAGCTGTCAGCTAATTGCCAGCTCCCATCTCTCCACAGTGACCCACCTGTTGATGATCCTGCTCGTCATCTCTGCCTATTTAAGGACTTCCAGTTCATTTGCTCTTTGCCTTCGCCTATGTTAACATCACAAGAGACTTTCTACTGCGTTCCAGTTGAAGACCTGCTTGTCTGATGTTCCCTCTGGCTACAGATCCTGCTTGCTGTACTACTACCTTTATCGCTGGCACTTGGACATTGGCTTGGCCGACTATCCGATCCGGTTACTCAACTCTGTTTTGACTACGCTTACTCTGTTTACCTTTTTATTTTTATTATTAAACAAGTGTGATTTAAATGTACTTCTGTCTCTGTCTGATTCATGGTTTCTGACAGTAGGCGAAGGCCATGAATTCAGAATATGCTGCCAATCCACTTGTTAATAATATTTTTTCCAGATTGGATGACCTGGATCACTGCATGGATCATGGCGATACAGACGCTTCTGAGTCGCACGGCTAATCTAGAGTCTCCCACTGTGGCCGCTCCGGTAGTCTCTGTGCAGGCATCCGCCTCAAGTATTTCCCCTTTAAGAGGTATATCTGGTTCTGCTCTGCTTCCCCAGCGATTTGGGGGCGATCCAGTTCAGTGCAGAGGGTTTCTCAACCAGGTTGAGATATACTTTGAGATGCTGCCCCAGGCGTTTCCCACGGACAGAAGCAAAGTGGGTTCATGATATCTTTGCTTTCTGACAGAGCCTTGGCCTGGGAAAACCCTCTATGGGAGATGCAAAAACCCGTGGTCTTGAGTTACCCAGAATTTGTAGCTTCCTCAAAAGGGTATTTGACGTTCCAGCACGCTCCGCTTCTGCTGCCAAGTGCCTCATGTCCATCAAACAGAGTACGAGGACGGTTGCCGATTACGCCATTGAATTCCGTACTCTGGCAGCAGAGGTTGCTTGGAACAATGAGGCCCTCGTGGCTGCTTTTTCTCATGGTCTCTCGGATAACATCAAGGATGAGATAGCAGCCCGAGATATACTCACTGAGCTGGAGAAGTTGATCACATTTGCCATCCTCATTGACTCCAGACTCAGAGAGAGACTCTCTTAAGGAGCGCTTGCAGAAGCCTCCTGTATATTTGTCTCCGAGCTTTGCAGTCCCACTTTTGCCTCCCTCACCTCTCATGCCTCCTGGTACCGAGCCGGCCTGTGAAGTTGAACCCATGCACTTGGGCTTCACGCGTCTCTCTGCGGATGAGAGAGCCCTTAGGAGGAGGGAGAGATTGTGCCTTTATTGTGGCCAGGCTGGTCACTTTTTGAAGTCTTGTCCTACCTGTCCAGGGAACGCCCGAACCTTGAGGTCCTGTCATGGACAGACCTTAGGTGCCTTTGTTTCGTCTCCAGTTTCCCAGAAGGATAAGCCCCTGGTTTCGGATACCCTGTCGTGGGCTGAGTCGTCCATCGAGATACAGGCTCTAATCGACTACAGGGCTGTAGGCCTGTTCATTGATGCTGCCTTTGTATCGAAGCACTCGATTCCGCTGCAGCTGCGTGACACTCCACTTGCCATTGAGGCTCTTGACGGGAGACCTCTACAGCCTGCCCATGTGACTCATGAGACTGTTCCGTTGTCCATGGCCGTAGGGGCTCTTCACCATGAGATAATCCAGTTCCAAGTTATTTCCTCACCTAAGTTTCCGCTGGTTATTGGTTATCCTTGGTTACAGAGGCACAACCCCTCTTTTGATTGGCTCCATGCTGAGGTTCTGACCTGGTCTCCACAATTCAGTAAGAGATGCTTCCAGAAGGTAGCCAAGGTCCTGTGCACCTCTTCACTCTCCTCCCTGCCGGAGGAGTACAACGATTTTAGCAATGTCTTTGACAAAGTTCAAGCCGGTACTTTGCCTCCACACCGGTCGCATGATTGCGCAATTGACCTTCAACCTGGTGCCATGCCCCCTCGAGGCCGGGTTTACCCTTTGTCGGTCTTGGAGGATAAGGCCATGGAGGAGTATGTTGCAGACGCACACTCTCTCAAGGTTTCATCCGCAAATCCTTGTCTCCTGCTGGTGCTGGTTTCTTTTTTGTGAAGAAGAAGAGTGGTGAACTGAGACCTTGCATTGACTATAGGGGTATCAATCATCTCACCATTAAGAATGCCTATGTGATTCCGTTGATTACGAAATTATTTGACCACCTCAAGGGAGCAACGGTTTTCACAAAGCTTGATTTGAGAGGGGCATACAATCTCGTGAGGATTAAGGAGGGCGACGAGTGGAAAACTGCCTTTAATACCAGAACAGGTCATTATGAATATCTCGTAATGCCTTTTGGCCTCTGTAATCCTCCTGCAGTTTTCCAGGAGTTTATTAACGATGTCCTCCGAGATTTATTGCAGTTATGTGTGGTGGTCTATCTCGATGATATCCTCATATTTTCCAAGTTCCTGGAGAGCCACCACACAGATGTCTGTCAAGTGCTTCAGAAACTAAGACAGAACAATCTCTATTGTAAGCTGGAGAAGTGTGAATTCCATCGGGAACAGGTCAAATTCCTGGGTTATGTAATTTCCACGGCTGTTTTTTTGATGGACCCAGAGAAACTTTCTACAGTGGCTTCGACCCGTGGGTTTACGTCCTCTGCAGCGATTTTTTGGCTTTTCCAACTATTATCGGAAGTTTATTCGTAACTTCTCGTCTCTGGTCAAGCCCTTGACTGATATGACCAGAAAGGACGGTAACCCACAGAGTTGGTCTCCAGAGTCCATTAAGCCTTTTGAGAGTCTTAAGGCTGCCTTTGTTTCTGCTCCTGTGTTGGCACATCCTGATCCTACGTTGCCTTTTATCCTTGAAGTTGATGCTTCTGAGACTGGAGTTGGCGCCCTTCTGTCTCAACGTCCTAGCTCTGACAGCGCTATGCATCCGTGTGGCTACTTTTCTAAGAAATTGTCACCTGCGGAGTGCAATTACGAGATTGGTGACAGAGAGCTGATGGAGATCATTTTAGCCCTCAAAGAGTGGAGACATCTCCTCGAAGGTACCACTGTGCCGTTCTCATTCTTACTGACCATAAGAATCTCACATTCTTGTCTGAGGCTAAGCGCCTCTCTCCCAGAAGGGCACGATGGGCTCTTTTCTTGTCGAGTTTAAATTACATTGTCTCATTCTTACACGGTACTAAGAATGTAAGGGCTGATGCCTTGTCACGACAATTTTCCTCCACTTCCAAGATGGAGACGGTTCCGGTTCCTGTGATTCCTCCTGATCGTATTTTGGCTACGGTTCGCACCAGTCTCACTTCTCCTTTGGGAGACAAAATTCTTGCTGCTCAGGTCGATGCCCCTCCTGAGAAACCTTGTGACCGCTGCTTTGTTCCCGAGAGTCTCCGTACTGCCGTACTCCAGACTTACCATTCTCCCAGATTTTAGCTAACCGCCTAAATGATGTAGTAACGTCCCTAGTTCACAGTGATCAAGGGGGCTTTATTCCCGGCAGGTCCACCAGAATGAATATTCGCAGGCTGTTCCACAACCTACAGTATCCACACGACTGTCCTCCCACCCGTGCCATTGTGTCCTGGGACACATGCAAGGCGTTCGATAGTGTGGAATGGCCATATTTTTTTCGGGTACTACAAATGTATGGCTTTGGCCCACGGGTGATAACATGGGTAAAACTTCTTTACACTTCCCCGGTAGCTCGGGTGTGGGTCAACTCCTCTATCACTGAACCCTTTCCGATAACTAGGGGCACGCGACAGGGGTGCCCGTTGTCACCCCTCTTGTTTGCCCTGGCCATGGGGCCACTGGCAGTACGTATCCAGTCCTCCCCTTCCATCAGGGGTCTCCCAATTGCCACTATAGAAGAACGCATTTCACTATATGCGGATGACACATTGGTGTATCTGGCTGATACAGATGGGTCACTGCAGGCTTTATTGATGGAGATTACCGCCTTTGGTGATTATTCAGGCTTCCAGGTGAATTGGGATAAGTCCAGTCTTTTTCCTCTGGACATGGCTGTGCCCCCCCTAATTCACCCGGATTCCAAACTTCAGGTGGTGTCCTCCTTTAGGTACCTTGGGGTTGTGGTGAAAACCCCTTTATCTTCATATATCACCAATAACCTAGATCCCCTATTGATCCGCCTTCAGGAGCAGACCAAGCAGTGGATGGACTTGCCATTGGACCTCATGGGAAGGGCCAAAGTTTTAAAAATGATTTACTTACGTTCTGGGGCTGCAGAACGAGCCAATCAGTCCTTGGAGCAATTTCTGCATTGCTATATTTCTGACCATCACAACTGGTCTGACCTCTTACCTTGGGCGGAGATTGCTCACAATAGCGCTCTGAATTCTGCTTCCCGTTTGTCCCCGTTTATGGCGAACTATGGTTTCCAACCTTCCATGTTGCCTGACTCATTTGTTCCTCAGAGTATTCCTGCATTAGAGGAACATCTCCGTGGTCTTCATTCCACTTGGGTACAAGTCCAGGAGGCTTTGCGACAGGCTAACGAGAGGTACAGACTCCATGCTGACCGCAGACGCCTGCCTGCGCCTTCCTACCAGGTCAGGGACAGGGTCTGGCTTCGTGTTCCTTCTCTGAAGTTCGCACCTCGGTTTATTGGGCCTTTCCGTATACTTCGCAGGATAAACCCAGTGGCTTACGCATTGGACCTTCCTTCCAGTATGCATATCTCTAATGTGTTTCATGTTTTCCATTTGAAATCTTTGGTCTACAACCGTTTTACCACATTGGTGCCACATCCTCACCCTATACAGGTTGATAACCATGAGGAGTATGAAGTACAGTCCATTGTCTTCCGATCCCTTTATAGCCTCTCGCAGTTCAAGAAATGCAAGAAATGCATTAAGGTAAAAAATGTTTAGACTTTACAACCACTTTAAGTGTTGAATGTCATCTAGGTAAAGCCGAACAGAATCAAAGTTGAGATCTCCAAAGCACCACTCCATCAGTCTCTAAAGGGTAATGGGGCATTAGACAGTCGAAAGGGTAAGCTGTAAGTAAACTCAAATAACCCTAGAGGGGTAATGAAAGCAGCTATTTCACAGTCTCCTTCCTTTACAGAAACTAATTACCGTAACTTAATAACTTAGAATCTATAATACTTAATTCCATCTGGTAGCTATATGTAGTATTTTTCATTTAAAGTCAACTATTTACATTTAAAAAGCACAGGATAAAGCCTATGTACATTATTCCCTGTGTTCAATTCTGTCAGCTAACCCAGAAGTGGGTAAGAAATCTGGGGATTATTGCTTCAATACCTGTGCTGTCATCTACTCAAGCCATAATCTCGCTCATTTAGTGCAGGGGTAGCTGTACAATACCCTCATACTTTTGGCAATTTTACCTTATACAGGGGGGTCCCCGACTTACGAACGCCCGACTTACGAACCCCTCCTACTTACGAACTGGGCGCTGCGGGGACCCTCTGCCGTTCTGCGCTTACCATCTGCTGTTCTGCGCATGCACGGCCAGACGGAGCCTCGGAAAATGTCGGAAATGTCCGTAATTGGCCGCGCATGTGCAGAACGGCATTCGACGGACCATCGGAAATGTCCGTAATTGTCGTTCTGCGCATGCGCGGCCAACTTATGAACATTTCCGAATTACAAACAGGGTCCCTAACGGGTTCATAACCCGGGGACCCCCTGTACTATTAAATATAGTATTATGTTTTATAAGCTGATCTACACTTACTTTAAAAGGAATTTTTTAAATCTTGTGCTCATCTTAATAGGATGGACCATTGCTAAATCTGTCATGATGTGAGGATGTCATTTCTGACCTCTCTTTTAAAAAATGCTTGTTATCTGGCTGTTATACTGGCCCTCTAGCTTTTAAACTTTGAGTCCCTGATCTGAAACAAATATGAAGATAAGGACACACAACTTTTTTTGACTTTTCAGATACTTGTCCATGTCAGGAAGTATGAAAGTGAGAAGGTCAGGATAACAGCCAATCAACTAGCATTTTAATAAGGTGAGCAATAGCAATGTTCACATTTGTCTCGTGATATATTCTTGCAGTTTGAAGGTTGACAGTGCTGGCTCCAAATCAGAGAATTTGCATTGCTTGCTCACCCCCACCTGCTTCCTCTGCCACTATAAAACTATTCTCATACCCCCAACTTTTGAACTTCAGAATGAGGGACACTGGAGATTGGGAGCATGCAAGGGCCAGTTTTCACACAGCAACAATTCTGCCACCTGGAAAACTTGAAGACTGGTACAACATAATCTGAAAGGCAACCCCTCAGCAATCTCCTTAAACATAAAATGCTGTTACAGTCCATCTGAACTTGAAAATAATCCATGCAGTGATTATGTGTCTCGCAGTGCAAGGATTACCTGCATTTTAACTTCACCGAACTTCTGACTGAAGAGGCCGTTCAGGCAGAATGGCGTGCCTCCTCCTCCCTCCTCCTCTGTGTACAGGAAAACATCACAGCAGGAGGAGGAGGGGCGGGTTCAAGACAACCCGCACATTCCACGGGCATTCCGGGACTCGGCCCTGATTCACAGAACTTGATGTTTCATGGGAGTGTAATAAGAATATAGCATATATATTGAGGAGAGTGCCATTTCCACACATCCACCTGGAGCGGTGATCTCTTCCCCAAGTGTAATAAGAATATATACCTCCCAACTGTCCCTGATTCACCGGAACTGTCCCAGAAATTGGTCCCTCTTCCGGAGTCCTGGCGAATCAGGGACGGTTGGGAGGTATATATTCTTACTACACTCCCGTGATACATTGGGGGGTATTTACTAAAGGCAAATCCACTTTGCACTTAAAGTGCAAAGTGCATTTGAAATTGCACTGAAAGTGCACTTGGAAGTGCAGTCGCTGTACATCCGAGGGGGACATGCAAGGAAAAGAAAAAACAGCATTTTAGCTTGCACATGATTGGATAATAAAATCAGCAGAGCCTCCCCTTATTTCAGATCTGCCCCTCAGATTTACAGCAACAGCACTTGTAGTTTGCACTTGTAGTGCAAAGTGGATTTGCCTTTCGTAAATAACCCCCATTGAGTTCTGTCAATGGAGGAGAAGGAGGAGTAGATTGGCAGCATCTCCTCCACTCACAGAACTCAATGCATCATGGCAGTGTAGTAAAAAAAGTTCTATGAATGACAGAGGAGGCAGGAAAGAGAGGGTGAGTGCCACAACTTTTCTGATTAGAAGTTGCTGACATTAACCTTCACAGCACAGTATCTGGTGGCTGTAAAATGAACACAGCACTGTGGACTTTGAGCAGAGGCAGCCACCTGCAGTCAATGAGATACACACCATTACACATGGTGCTGTATCCGAAATAAAAAATTCACCTAATTTCAGCTTTAAAGGGGTTGTAAAGGTAAATGTTTTTTCACCTTAATGCATCCTATGCATTAAGGTGAAAAAACATCCGACAATACCGCCCCCCCCCCCCGAGCCCCCGTTTTACTTATCTGACCCCTCGAAAAGTCCTGCGCTCGCCCCATCATCCTCCTCGTTGCTGAGCCTGGCCGTTGATTGGCTACAGTGGATGGATTGAAAGCAGTACAGCCATTGGCTGGCGCTGCTGTCAATCACATCCAATGACGTGGGGCCGAGTGATACAGTCTGCGGCTATGGCCGCCGCTGTATCACGGGAGCGCGCCCGCAATAACTCTACACCATGCGAGCTCACTCGCATGAAGGTGTGGAGTCCTTGCGGGGAGGAGCCGAGACAGCCGCCGAGGGACCCCAGAAGAAGTGGATCGGGCCACCGTGTGCAAAACGAGCTGCACAGTGGAGGTAAGTATAACATGTTTGTTATTTTTTTTTAAAAACAGGAACCTTTAGCGTTCCTTTAAAAATGGCACTCCACATTGAATCAGCAGGGCATTTGTCAGAATTACCAAAAAGTATCATATTTTTGCATAAATAAGTACCTTACCATGAATAAAAAATGCTTCTTTGAGTTGCATCATTGCCTTTAGAGACTTGATAAAGATAACAAGACCTACGTGGTGCACTGTGGGTGTTTCAAATCATAAGAAACTGTATGTAGCGGACCCCCAAAATTGGGGTCGCTGTGCCCTAAATTTAGGGGCGGCCTGGGCAATAGTTTGGCTCAGGTTTTCTGAATCTTTAGATTGGACTCTGCTCTGCTGTGGTGTTGCCTGGGTGTATAGTTCCCCTTGACCTGCAGGTGGCGCTGTTGCCCAGGTCTTGGGTCGAACCACAGGTGGCATTATAGCGTGATTGTGTGTCCTCTCTCGGCAGCCAAACAGTGGGCGTGGTTTACCTGCTGTGCATGCCGGGAGAGGATACATAAGGGGCAGACGCCATCAGGCAGGGAGATTGGCCGGGGGATTCCAAGGGGGACCCCTGGTGGCGAGAGTCACGCCCTTTGGCCGTGCTGATGACCAGGGGTGCGTGAATTGGTCAAGAAGTCTCGGGCACCTTCAGCCCGAGGCTATAGTGTTCCAGGTAGGCCCAGTACCTTCAACTGGGTCTACAACCAAACCATCGGAGTCCCAGGGTACCCGAGGGAGGGTGGCCCGCTCTGAAAGAGAGGAAACCAGGGGAGGACCTGTCCGGAGGATCGGTGAAGGAAGTCACTGTCTCAGGAGAGGCCTGGTATCCTATCAGAGGGAAGGATTCCGTGAGTTGCACAATAGCTCCTGTGATGTGCCCCACTGGCACTTATGGTTTCTAAAAGTTGTGGGCGCTAGAGAGTTCTAGATTCGGGAACTAAAGGATTCTGTGGCAAAGGATCTCCTGAACTTGTCTTTGAAGGGGACGAAATCTAAAGTAACTGTTCCTTCTCCACTCCGGCTGCTAGAACTGTGAGAGGGATCTATCCGGGTGAGCAATACCCACTCAGGCTTGAGTGGAGAATAGCGTAAATGGGTGCCACATGCCTGAACCTATCTCCCTACTCAACACCATCTCTATCTTTAACCTTTTTCCCACTAAGTTCCAAGCAAGAAAAATAAACTCGTCTGTTGGAGTTTAAAACAGTCTGGAAATTGGCCTTCTTTTAGGAAAGAGAATAGACTTTTCCCTACACTCTAGGGACGAGAACCAACGGAGGGAGGTAACTCGCTGCAGGACCCAAAAATTGTATGAACACCGCTCAACCTCTTATACCAGGAGGATACGGGCATGTGGCATGGTGTGCCCTACTCTGCAAGTGGAGGTAAGCAGGAGAAAAAGGGTCTGTGTGCTACACGTAGAATGTCATTTGTTTTGAATTTCTTCAATAGAGTATAAGAAGGAAACAGAGCTCACTTATGTAAGTATGGCTGCCCCCACCTACATATATAATACAATGATTTTAAAATAATAAATGCTGGAATGCTTATTTACATATAGTCAATCCTTTTTACGCATATAAATAAAGCATTATAAAAGAGTATAATTCCACTTTTGTCTGAGCTACTAAACACCCATCATCCCCTCACCCTACAGTCTGCAAAGGCAAATTAAAATGAACACTTCTGGGCGAGGTGAGGGTGATGTCACTGTACCTCTCTACTACCTTCTGGGATAGTTGGGCACTCAAAATCCCACAAGAATGCACTGCATCCTAAATCCTCATACACACGATCGGACTTCCATGTGACTTTTCCGTGAATTTTGCTCCAAAGGGCGTTGTCCATGAACTTGGTATGCATACACACAGCAGGACTTTTTCAGCCAACTTTCACCAAATCACGTGGTTTTTCTGCTCTTTACCGCCACCATTTGGGCAACTTCTGCTATGGTTGTCTGATCTTTAGCATTGGTTCTAAGCATGCGTGTTTGTACTTTGGACTTTAGTCCGATGGACTTGTGTACACAGGATCGGATTTGCTCCATCAGACATTTGTTGCCTGAAAGTTTGTCTGTTCTCACAGCGAACATTTGTCCGATGAAAAAGCGAAAAAGTTTGTCCGATGGAGCATACACACGGTCGGATTGTCTGCAAAAACAGGTCCGTCGGAGGTTTGTTGTTAAAAAGTCTGATCGTGTATACAGGCCTTAATGCAAGGGTATATACTTACAGGCAGGGCCGCCATCAGGAATTTTGGGGCCCCTTACACGGCTTCAGGCATGGGCCCCCTGGAGCAGAGGAGAACCGGGGGGGTGCTCTGCCGCCGCGAATTGAGAAGCGGGGGGTGCCACAATATGAGAAGCGGGGGGTGCCATGATATGAGAAGCGGGGGGTGCTGCCTCCGCAAATTGTTAAGGTCGGGGGGGGGGCTTTGGGTGCTGACGAACAAAGAAAGAACAAAAAAAAAGGGGGGCTGTTGCCATCCGGGGCCCTGGGGACCTCTGGGCCCCTTACAAAAAAAAATGTTTTATAAAAAAAAAAAGGGGGTTGCCATCCGGGGGGCCTGGGGACCTCCGGGCTTCTGGGGACCTCTGGGCCCCTTACAAAAAATAAATAAAAATAAATAAAAAATAATATATATATATATATATATATATATATATATATATATATATATATATGTAGCGGCCTCACCCCGTCCTCTTTAGCTAGGGGTATGTCACGCGACAGAGTGAGGTGCGCTACGGCCCATGTCCTCCCCATGGCTGTGGGTGAGGTGAAGGCCAGTACCAATCTTTTCCTCGGGCCAAATGTGTGCTGGTTATGAGGGTCAGTCCTTCCGCGCCAGAATCTCCTTTTGCTCCCATTAACAGAGTCCATACACCCATCAAAGTCCAAACTCAGGTTTATTGCGTATCTCCACATACAGTCAAATGCAACAGTATGATACGATGGGGAAACAGGTCGAGGCACTGTACAGGTTCCTAGTCCCTACACTCCCTGTGCTATGACCAGGGGTTGCTGGAGCCTTGATTAGAGCTCCTCCGCTGCGCTGTAGCCCCTATCAGGGGAAGATGTCCTCCAAGGGAGTTACCGAAGGCCCATCTGTCACCGGGTTGACACTGCACCGGGTCTTCGGACGGGTGACCTCCCCAGCCTCCTCACCTCAGATGCGGGTCCCCTCGCAAGGGGCGCCCTGGAGCAACTTCACCCTCGCGGGACCCAGTCGGAGTCACCGGGTCCCAGGCCTCCTCAATAGTACCTCACCCCAGGCTGAAGGTGCCTGGGATGGACTCCATCTTCATTCCGGCCAGGCCTAAGGCGCCTAGGCCGGAACCTTGAACCGCCCGCACCCAGGCCTAAGGTGCCTGGGTGCGTGAAGAGATGATCCCCGAAGAAAAAGACCTCATGGCGGGGGCGTCTCCCCCTTTTATATCCTCCCATCGACACCACGGCGGGTTCCCCGCCCCAGCCGTACCATCTCCGCAAAGGGACAAAAAGGGGTAGCACTGTGGTAGTGATTCTACCCTGAGCCAGTAGGTACACTGACACCCACTGGTCAAGGAGAATATCGCACCACCCAATCCTCCACGAATAACAAAAAGGGGTCTGAACCCTAACATAACTACACACCTGGGTCACACTACCCCCAGGTGTATCCCACTAAATTGAGGACCCCGCTACACACTCCCCCCTGTGATTTGACGCTGGTCCCCAGCGTCAGGTGCACACCCATGTCTTCCCATTAACGTGGTGACATGGAGTGAACCCCAGAGGCTGTCCCCAAACTTTGAATACTGTACATGTCAAGACCTGTTCAACGAAAAAAAAAAAAAAATATAAAACGATAAACTCTCATATAAAACTTCTGATTTGTACACATTTACAATCCCTCCCATTCCTAATCACAAACCACCCCACTCTCAGCAGTCTTGATCGATGAATCTCCTGCAGAAGGGAAACAAAGAAACAACATCCTAACAATCTGTGTCATTTGGCATGAATGGGTCTGTCAGCCGAGAAACCCATTCACTCCAATAAGTAAAGTGATGTATGTGTAACATTTTCAAACAATCGTTGCACAACACTGCCACCTGGTGACAGCGCCACGGTCACAACACTTGCCGAAGTCTTCATTCTTCCTGCTTTCCTACTCTAACTCTATCCCCAAATGTCTCTGACTTTTGGCACATGAAGAAAAGGGAGAACAAAAAAAAACAACAACTCCCAAGTCTCCAGTGAGTGAAAGAAAAGCCCAAATCAAAACAAAAGTAGGGCACAGTTCTAGGCTTATGGGAATGTCTCTTCCAGAAAGTTTCCACAGCAACAAAATAGGAGTTCACTTCTCCTACAAGTAAAATCTTGGATCCGGCAAAAACAAGGGCTTCAGGTGTTTGTCAAATACTTCCACCGAATATTCGACGTCTTCTCCTTCTTTCCTGCAGATGAGCACCTTATCAGCATGGATATGGCGTCCCAGTCTCCAATCAGCTTTACAGTCTTTAAACTTTTTAGACACCGGCGGCGAACATGACAGGTATCGCCGGGCATGGGGCACTTTGAGTTTTTCCCACACAAACTCGTCATACCACCGTGGTCGCAAGACCTCGACTTCATACAATAAGTCCCGAGGCAAGTAGGGGTACTCCCACCCATATTCACGGGCGACTCTCTGGGAGAAAAGTCTCTGCAATCGAGCTAGAGGCGGCATCACATCTCGCTCACCTTCTCTTGGCTGTACGATGGCCTCCGGGTGCCGAGTGTTGCGGAGCTCCAACGTCCGCTGGGAAATCCTTGAAGCTGAGGAAGTACTGACTTATCCAAGGCACCCTGTTACCCCCCCCCCCCAGTAACTGGACGACACACAGTTCTGGGAGTAAATCAACCGCTTTATTTTGCCCAGGCTGGCTTTTTATATCATTTCCCATGCAAGGGTTTTCTTAACTCATTTTACAGGGGCATTCCCTTCAACAATTAACAGATGACAGCGATTTAATTACCTGGGATGTGTGAGACGTTGGTCTCTGCATATTTACCCATAACAATGAAACCGTGTCAGACACATTACTAGGAGTGTAATTACATCCCGTAGCAGATAATACATGGTCATTAACATACTGACAATAGATGAATAGAACGCTACCTCAGACCCCCAATTAACCCAATTTACTTATTCAGACATCAGTAGACATTCTGTCTCTACATTTCCTGGAATGAATTTTTGCTGTCACCTTGGAAGTGATCAAAACCATTTCTCAGTTTCAGTATTTTGCTACACTGCTCCCCCTTACCCACAAACCGGCATACACAGTCTGATCCTTAACGGATCGGCTTGGGGATGTCCGGGGACCATCACAGATCACTTTTCCAGTTCAGTTTGCCGCGATAATCCGTCAGCATTGCCGTTCTGTTTCCCGGGGCGGTAGTGGATAGTAAAGTCATACGGTTGTAACGCCAGACTCCAGCGCAACAACCGGGCATTGTCCCCTGCCACTCGATTTAGCCATACCAACGGGTTGTGGTCTGTGAGTAGGGTGAACTGTTGTCCGTACAAGAAGGGCTGAAGCTTCTTTAGGGCCCACACCACAGCCAGGCATTCTTTTTCTATGGCGGCGTAGCTCACTTCCCTGGGGAGAAGCTTCCTGCTCAAGTAAACTACGGGGTGTTCTCCGCCATCTGCTCCAACCTGGCTCAATACCGCGCCCAATCCAAACATTGAAGCATCTGTGTGAACAAGAAATCGTTTAGATGGATTGGGATCAGCTAGTACCGGACTGTTAACCAGGGCCTGTTTGAGCTGTTGAAATGCCTGTTCACACTCTGGGGTCCATTCTACTTGGCGGGGTAGGTTTTTTTTTGTAAGGTCAGTGAGGGGTTTGGCCAGGGTGCTGTAGTTCGGGACAAATTTTCGGTAGTAGCCAGCCGTTCCGAGGAATGCTAAAACCTGTGTTTTGGTACGGGGGGTTGGCCACTGGGCCACTGCCTCGACTTTGGCGGGTTCGGGCTTTTGTTTCCCACACCCAACCCGGTGTCCCAAGTACTGTACTTCCGCCATCCCAATATGACATTTACTCGGTTTGAGGGTTAGGCCGGCCTCTTTGATTCGGTCTAGCACCGCTCCTACATGGCCCAGATGCTCCTCCCAGGTCTCACTAAAAATCGCGATGTCATCCAAGTATGCACATGCATAATCCTGGAAGCCATCAAGCAGCCGGTCTACCATCCGTTGGAACGTGGCTGGGGCGTTTTTCATCCCAAATGGCATGACCTTAAACTGGTACAGGCCAAATGGGGTGACAAAGGCCGACTTGAGAATGGCATCTGGGGCAAGGGGAATTTGCCAATAGCCCTTACATAGGTCGATGGTCGTGAGGTATTGCCCTCTGGCCATTCGATCTAAGAGCTCATCTATCCTGGGCATTGGGTACGCGTCTGATACTGTTTTGTCATTGAGTCGCCGGTAGTCTACACAGAAGCGGGTAGTTCCATCCCGCTTTGGTACCAAGACCACCGGAGAAGCCCAAGGACTATCCGACGGCTCTATGACCCCGAGACGGAGCATCTCTTGTATCTCCTGTCTCATGTGCTCCCTGACCGCCTCAGGTATTCTATAGGGCGTCTGTCTGAGGGGTGGTTGTTCCGAGGTGTCTACTCGGTGCATTGCCAGCCAAGTGCATCCAGGGATGTTTGAGACAGTTGCTCCCTTCGTGACTAGCAATTGCCGTGCCTGGATGCGCTCTTGGGGGCTTAACCGTTCCCCCAGCTGAACCTCATCTAAAGTGCCCAGCGTCTCATCCTCCCCCAGAAGGTCTGGTAAAGGAAGACTTTCGAACTCGTCGAAGGCAGGCGCGCATATGGCAGCCACCTCCTCTATTCTCTCATAGTACGGTTTGAGCATGTTCACATGTAGCATGCGTCCACCCCCATTTCCAGAGCAAGGACCTATCACGTAAGTGGTATCGCATCTCTTCTCCACCACTTGGTATGGGCCCTGCCAGGCGGCCTGTAGCCTGTCGTGGCGAACAGGTTTTAAAATCAAAACCTTTTGGCCAATCTGAAAGCTACGTCCTCTGGCGCCCCTGTCATACCATTGGCGCTGGCGAGTCTGCGACGCCTGGAGGTTAGTACGCACCTTCTGAGTCAGTTCCTCCAAGCGGTCACGGAACTCCAACACATAGGGTATAACAGGGGTACCATCCTCCCCTTCTGCTCCTTCCCAGTGTTCCCGGATTAAATCTAGGGGCCCCCGTACTTTTCGTCCGAAAAGTAGCTCAAAGGGGGAGAATCCTGTAGATTCCTGTGGCACCTCCCGGTAAGCAAACAGAAGGTGGGGCAGGAATCTTTCCCAGTCCCGACTCGCGTCCGTGAAAGTCCGGAGCATTTGTTTTAACGTGCCATTGAACCTTTCACATAGGCCATTTGTCTGGGGTGATAGGGGGAACTCATAATTGACTTGATGCCACACAGTCTCCACAGCTGCTGGGTGACTTCCGCAGTGAACTGAGTGCCCTGGTCCGAGACTATCTCTCTGGGAAAGCCCATCCGAGAGAAGACCCGCATCAGCGCCTCAGCCACGGTCTCCGCGTGTATATTGGTCAGAGCTACCGCCTCGGGATACCGTGTTGCATAGTCCACTATTGTCAGAATGTACTTTTTGCCGGAGGGGCTGGGTTTGGCGAGGGGTCCTACAATATCTACGGCTACCCGTCCGAACGGCTCCTCTATAATGGGTAGGGGTTGTAATTTGGCCTTGTGGCGATCCCCCCGTTTCCCTACCCGTTGACAGGTGTCACACGTTTGACAATACTGTCTCACATCTTTGGAGATGCCAGGCCAAAAGAAGGTGTGGGTAAGCCGGTATCTTGTGCGGCTGACCCCTAAGTGTCCGGACAGGGGAATATCGTGAGCTATCTGCAATAATTCTCTCCTGTATTTCTGAGGGACCACTAATTGTCGGGTTTGGACCGGTAAGGATCCGGCTGCGACTCTCTCGGAGTCGCGGTACAATAGCCCCCGGTGCCAGGAATAGTTCTCTCCCTCTAATCCAGCTTGTGACTGGGTTACTTTGTCCCTATAGATCTGTAACGTGGGGTCGCTACGGGTTTCCTGCCCAAATGCTGCGGGGGTATCCCAGGGAAGGGGTTTAACAGTTGGGGGAAGTGTTCTTACCAGAGCCTCAGAGGGTGCGCTGTTTTCCATGGTGTGGGCCTGGGACCGGGTGGTAATGGGGTAGATCTCGTTGGTAACCGGGGCTGATGCAAAAGCCGAAGTCAACTGGCCGAGATCGTTCCCCAGCAGGACATCAGCGGGAAGCTCCTGGATCAACCCCACCTTAATTAATCCGGAGCCGGCACCCCAGTTTAGGTGTACTCTTGCTGTGGGTAGCCTGTGTACTGCTCCCCCTGCAACCCGCACGGCTACGGAACTCCCAGTGTGGTCGGCCTCTGGAACCAGGTGTCGTTTGACCAGTGTGAGGGTGGCGCCGGAATCTCGTAGACCTTGAGCAGTCTTCCCGTTCAGCTGTACTGACTGGCGATGGTGTTGCCTGTTGTCGGTAGCTGCCTGTACTGGGTCAGCCTCATGTAGGATACTCCAGTGTTCCTCCAATTCTTCCGCTCTGCGGTTGACCGGGGCCACTTCCGTGTGATAGCAATGAGCGGCAGCCCATGCTGGAGGGGGTGGCCCTGGTCGGATCCATGCCGCTTGGTCCTGGTTCTGAGTGCAGTCTCTCTGATAGTGCCCAAATTGCTTGCATGAATGGCACTGCACTCCCTTGCGCCCGAGGTATCGATTTGCAGGGGGGTTAGGGATTAGCCCGGGTCGTTGTGTAGCTGGGGGCCCTGGGTTATGGTTCAGTGGTCTGGTGCTTGTTCGGAAGCTAGTCTGTGATGGCCGGCGGGCATCTTGATATTCGTCAGCTTGCCTGGCCGCTTCCGAGAGAGTGGTAGGTTTGCGATCCCTTACCCACTCCTGTACCTCTGGGTTTAGTCCATTAAAGAATTGCTCCAGTAAAATCAGCTGGGTGATCGCGTCTGCTGTGGTTGCCTGACTGGCTTGTAGCCAAGCTAGGGCTGCCCTCTGCATTCGGCAAGCCCATTCGGTGTGGGAGTCCTTCTCCTGTTTCTTTGTGTCCCGGAAGCGTCTCCTGTATGCTTCTGGGGTGATGGCATACCTTGCCAAAATAACTTCCTTTACCCGGCTATAGCTTGCGATTTCCTCATCTGGCACGGCACTGTAGGCTTCTGCTGCACGGCCTGAAACTTACCAGCTAAGATCCGTACCCAGTCTGTCTGGGGTACTTGGTACAGCTTGCATTGCCGTTTAAAATCTTGCAGGAAGCTATCGATTTCTTCCTCTGCTTCCACAAACTTTTTAAAGGCATCATGGGGTACTTTTAGTTTTGTCTCTGGTGCCGGTGTGGTCGTTAGCAGTCTCTCAGAGGCACGCTGTTCCGCCAGCCGGAGTTGGGTCTCCCGTTCTTCTCTCGCCGTGATAAAGGCATCCACTTGGGCTAACGTTGCCTGTACCAGCTCGCTGGAGGGATTTTCTCCATAAAACGCTAGCCTGCGTTTCACTTCTTGGTCAAACTCGGTCTCCATGGCTTCTGTAGCCATACTGTGTGCCCGATCCCCCTCGGTTAGTTCTGCAATCAGCTCAGCTTTGGATTTATTTCTGGCGATCTTCCCTCTTGCTTCCAGCAAATCCTTTAACGTTGCTCGTTTTAATCCAGCATAGTTTGTCTCCATTCACACTTTCATTCGTGTAGCTGAATTTGCATGAACGCTGCTTCCTCTTGCTGCAAGGCTTTAATCCCACCGCTGCCAACCAGTGTTGCGGAGCTCCAACGTCCGCTGGGAAATCCTTGAAGCTGAGGAAGTACTGACTTATCCAAGGCACCCTGTTACCCCCCCCCCAGTAACTGGACGACACACAGTTCTGGGAGTAAATCAACCGCTTTATTTTGCCCAGGCTGGCTTTTTATATCATTTCCCATGCAAGGGTTTTCTTAACTCATTTTACAGGGGCATTCCCTTCAACAATTAACAGATGACAGCGATTTAATTACCTGGGATGTGTGAGACGTTGGTCTCTGCATATTTACCCATAACAATGAAACCGTGCCAGACACATTACTAGGAGTGTAATTACATCCCGTAGCAGATAATACATGGTCATTAACATACTGACAATAGATGAATAGAACGCTACCTCAGACCCCCAATTAACCCAATTTACTTATTCAGACATCAGTAGACATTCTGTCTCTACATTTCCTGGAATGAATTTTTGCTGTCACCTTGGAAGTGATCAAAACCATTTCTCAGTTTCAGTATTTTGCTACACCGAGGTACCTTCACCATCTCAGGCGGCTTTGCTCTTGGTGCCCGCAATGAAGCACGCTGCATCCCCACTATCAGAGCGGGTGATGTGGTTGAATGTGGAAGGTTATTTGGAGGACTAGGCTTCCTCAATAACTCTGGGGCTTGCACCCGAAGCGTACTGTCATCTATGGACATGGGGGAGTCCTGTGGCTTACTCTGCACGGGTAGCGGGCGTCTGTCCCAGCCCTTCCGGTGGAACAGCTCGTCTATTTCTCCGTCATCCCCACAGTCCGACAGCGACTCTAGATCGGAGGTGTCATACATCTCGGCGGGAAGGTAGTCCCTAGTGGACGGAGAACTACCCTCCCCTGCGGGCTCCACCAGATGTGAACTCCCGACACCTCCAACCACACACACAGTCCCAACCCCTGGCTCACCTGGACCTTTTTCAGCACTGGGATGTCCAGGATTCTTCCGACCGGATCCATCCAGGTCTGGCAAGCAGCGGGGTGAAGCTCGACCACGACCACAGGAGGCCTGCACCAGGCCTATCTTCCTCTTCGGGGGTGGCAGCAGGGATTCTGTGGTGACCGAAGCAGTGTCCTCGGATTTTTCTCTCTCAGTCTCTGGTTGGGCAGTCACTTCGCCCTGGTCAGCGCGTACGGGAACCTCCGCAGAGGCTTTGATCTCTCCCTCCGGAGTGGCAGTTCCTGTGATGCAGTTGAGGCGTAGGGCCCGGGGCCTTTCCGTGTGTGGTTCAACCTCAAAAAGGAACTCCTTGCATGCTTCGCATCGCCCAAATGGCTTTAGTTGGACCACCAGTCCCGAGCATCCGGGACAGATCACACCGAGGGCCTCCGTGTCTCTGCATGAATACAGAGCCAACTGTCCTCGGGGCCTAAGTCTTATTCCCGTGTCTGTCAGGGGAGCAGCAAATGCAGTCATCTTGAAAGGATAAGGTACCGACATCCACTGGGAGCCTGAGTTCACTCCGACCACTTGCTGCTCCATCACGCGCTGACCACGCGCCGGAGTCTCCACATGTATCTCCACACGTGGCCAGACTCCTCCCACAACTTGCACACTTTCGCGGGCTTCCGCCAGCCTCCGCCCACGAATTGTACAGTCACGGGGTGCCTCGTGGCGCAGTGCAGCAAAAGTCCCCACATGTAGTACGTCACACGGCTGGACTCCTCCCTCTTCCCGCTCTTTCTGCATGGGCCTCTCCCGGTTTTTCAGAGAAATTTCCACAACTTCGAGCACAGGGACGCACTTTGGCCAATCACATGGCCGACCTGCTCGGACCTCCTCCGGGCAGCAAAGTTCAAACACAGCCGTTCCAAACCTCAGGGTCAACACACATTTCATCCCAGACTCACGAGCCCCCACGTGTAGCGGCCTCACCCCGTCCTCTTTAGCTAGGGGTATGTCACGCGACAGAGTGAGGTGCGCTACGGCCCATGTCCTCCCCATGGCTGTGGGTGAGGTGAAGGCCAGTACCAATCTTTTCCTCGGGCCAAATGTGTGCTGGTTATGAGGGTCAGTCCTTCTGCGCCAGAATCTCCTTTTGCTCCCATTAACAGAGTCCATACACCCATCAAAGTCAAAACTCAGGTTTATTGCGTATCTCCACATACAGTCAAATGCAACGGTATGATACGATGGGGAAACAGGTCGAGGCACTGTACAGGTTCCTAGTCCCTACACTCCCTGTGCTATGACCAGGGGTTGCCGGAGCCTTGATTAGAGCTTCTCCGCTGCGCTGTAGCCCCTATCAGGGGAAGATGTCCTCCAAGGGAGTTACCGAAGGCCCATCCGTCACCGGGTTGACACTGCACCGGGTCTTCGGACGGGTGACCTCCCCAGCCTCCTCACCTCAGATGCGGGTCCCCTCGCAAGGGGCGCCCTGGAGCAACTTCACCCTCGCGGGACCCAGTCGGAGTCACCGGGTCCCAGGCCTCCTCAATAGTACCTCACCCCAGGCTGAAGGTGCCTGGGATGGACTCCATCTTCATTCCGGCCAGGCCTAAGGCGCCTAGGCCGGAACCTTGAACCGCCCGCACCCAGGCCTAAGGTGCCTGGGTGCGTGAAGAGATGATCCCCGAAGAAAAAGACCTCGTGGCGAGGGCGTCTCCCCCTTTTATATCCTCCCATCGACACCACGGCGGGTTCCCCGCCCCAGCCGTACCATCTCCGCAAAGGGACAAAAAGGGGTAGCACTGTGGTAGTGATTCTACCCTGAGCCAGTAGGTACACTGACACCCACTGGTCAAGGAGAATATCGCACCACCCAATCCTCCACGAATAACAAAAAGGGGTCTGAACCCTAACATAACTACACACCTGGGTCACACTACCCCCAGGTGTATCCCACTAAATTGAGGACCCCACTACATATATATATATATATATATATATATATATATATATATTTTTTTTTTTTTTTTTTATAAAAAATACATAAAAAAGGGGGATTACCATCCGGGGCCCTGGGGACCTCTGGGCCCCTTACAAAAAAAAAGGGGGGGTTGCCATCCGGGCCCCTTACAGGTGTACTGCCTGTACCCCCCTGATGGCGGCCCTGCTTACAGGTTTGCGAACACCCAGGTATCCCAGAAGGCAGAGGTGAGGAATGATGGAAGAGTTGGAAGCTGGGACAAGGCCAGTTTCACTTTGGGGTCTTTCAATAGAGTGAACCCTTCCGTTTTCATGGAAGGTCCTCTTTAAGTACACTAATGTCATTATATGTAATGTTTTCAGAAGGTCTTCTTTGACTGCTCTTTATATATACAGTATATAGTAGAAGTCCTTTTTCAGACACACTTCTCTGAGTGCTGATGTACTAGCCACAGTAAACCTTTTATTAACGGATGCTTGTCAAAGCAGATAAAATACTGTGCTACACAATAAAGGGGCCTTGAACAGTAAGGTTGTAGAAAACAAACCAATCAAACACAGCAATAACATATTTTCAATATTGATCTTGACACTTTTTACTGAAAGCTGCAAATAAATCTTCCAGTAATGTGAATTCATGCTAGCAATGACAAGTAGAAAAATAAATCCCCCCCCTGCTGATACTTGTAATGTAGTTACCTGAATAACTTTTATTATATAAAGTAATAGAAATCTTTATAAGTAAATAGCGAAGTAGCAGGCTACCTTCTGTATAAGTGTTTATGAATGGTGGATACAAATAAAAAAATAAAGGAAATGCTTTATTGTGTGCTGTATTTCATTTCTCCAGGTGGGTGTTAGGATAACAATAGTTTTCTCTGAGCCACTGCTATTATAAATCAAAGCACACCATTTCCATTATTCATTCCTTACAGCAAAAAGTAATACATGTATGCACTTGTTTTAAAAATAAAGAAAAGTAAACAGTGCTTCCACTACTTTGGCTGAAGCGTAGTACACACCCGCTCAGGTCAGAGCCGCTGTACTAACAATCCAATGTTAGTACAATGATCTCTACTGCTGTGCTATTGTGTTCTGACAGGGGGGTCAACCCCCCCCCCCCGGCAGAACTCTCCAGCCAGTGCTCTCAGCCATTGGCTAAGAACGCTGATCACGCCGCCACATAAGACTCAATCTCTAGGGGTCAATTTGACCGTAAAATCTTTGTACAATCAACTTTAGATCTACCAAAACTATGTAATATGAAGACCTGCCAAACTCTCCAATCAATTTGTATCCAATATGTCAGACACTTTTACTACAAAGTTGTTGATAGATCCAAAGGAGGTTGTGCAATCAGAAACAGCAGCTCAGAAATAGTCATATGACATTTGGCAGATTGCAGAGGTAACAGAGTAATTTATTAAAAATTCCTCAACACTATACTGTATCTACAACCTTCAAATGTATTGCTCGAAAGTCCTAATTTGAGCAACTTGTGAGGTCTGTATACATAATGACAAGCTATATGTACATATAAGAGTTGAAGAAGAAGTCTTAAGCCTTGTTCGTACACACGGTCGGACTTCCATCTGACTTTTTCGTGTTTTTTTTGTCCGAACGGAGTTGGTCGGGAACACCCATAGCATACACACGCTCGGACTTTTCTGCAAACTTTCCCAAAACTTTTTCCAACATCACGTGGTTTTTCTGCTCTTTTCTGCTCTTTACCGACACCCTTTGGTCAACTTCTGCTATTGTTGGTTGATTGTAACATTATTTGTTTTGTCCATCAAACAAAAGTCCGATGGTTTTCTGTACACACGGTCGGACTTTGCTCCATCGGACTTTTGTTGGGCAAAAGTTTGTCCGTTTGCAGACCCAACATGAAAACAAAAAAAAACAACTAAAAGTTTGTCCGATGGAGCGTACACACGGTCGGATTGTTGGTCCAACTTGCTCAAAATGAAGTTTGTTGGCCAAAAGTCTGACCGTGTGTACGGGGCTTAAGATATAAGATATGGGGCAATTTGAAATTGACCAGGATTTTAAAGTGGAAGAATGGAGAATTGGTAAAATTCCTATTGTAATATAAAACTATGTAGCTTAAAACCCAAAAGAAAAATGTATGTGCAGGTACAGGGATTGCACCCTTATTCAAATTAAATGAATGCAAAAGCCTGCAAAGGTAACATTCATATATGTGTTCAAGCAGGAATACCTAAATACTGCTACACGGTATTACTAAACAAATATGTGTATGTGATTAAATCAAGCTCTCTGCCTGGGAAGATCAGGCAACTTCGGTCTGTGAAAGCAACAGGTATCAATACCGGAGGTCTGTTGGGTCCCTCCAAGTCTGATTACATTAGCCTCCCGTGGATGGAACAGAACAACTAGAGGCAGAAGGAGTATCTGGATCTCGGAGCTGTGACATCCCTAAGGATCAGCATCAAGACCCCGCAGAGGGTGATATCTGCAGGCCCTTCTGACTTTGCAACAGTGGAGGTCCATCTTTTGTGGTAAGGTACCCATCTTGACTCCATACCCACTGTGGTGGATGCAACTTTTCTACGATATCTGTGGATCTACCTTGGGCACTACTCTTTCCAACATCCTCCTATAATTTCCTGCTTTCTTTCATCTGAAGAATTTTTATATTGGAACTTTTTAAGGAATGGACTTCCTCACGGCTACTATATATTAAATAATTTAGAGCACTATTTAAGTGACATTTTGTAAGAGTATTCAGCCACTTTTGCTTGATTTAATCACATACACATATTTGTTTAGTAATACCGTGTAGTAGGGATGAGCTTCGAGTTCGAGTCGAACATTGCCTGTTCGCCGAACAGCGAACAAATTCGGGTGTTCGCGGCAAATTCGAAAAGTCTATGGGAGAAATCTAAAGTGGTAATTATAAAGGCTTATATGCAAGTTATTGTCATAAAAAGTGTTTGGGGACCCGGGTCCTGCCCCAGGGGACATGTATCAATGCAAAAAAAAGTTTTAAAAATGGCCGTTTTTTCGGGAGCAGTGATTTTAATAATGCTTAAAATGAAAAAATAAAAGTGAAATATTCCTTTAAATTTCGTACCTAGGGGGGTGTGTATGATATGCATGTAAAGTGGCACGTGTTTCCCGTGCTTAGAACTGTCCCTGCATAAAGTGTAATTTTTGAAGGAAAAAAAGTCATTAAAAACTCACTCGCGGCTATTAATGAATTGTCGGCTCCCGGCAATACATACAAAAGTCATTGATAAAAAAAAAAAAAAAAGCGTGGGGGTCCCCCAGAATTTAATTACCAGGCCCTTCTGGTCTGGTATAGATATTAAGGGGAATCCCGCCGCAAATTAAAAAAAAAATGCGTGCGGTTCCCATTAAATATCCATACCAGGCCCTTCAGATCTGGCATGGATTTCAAGGGAAACTCCACCCCAAATGTAAAAAAAAATGGCATGGAGTCCCCCCAAAAATCCATACCAGACCCTTATCCGAGCACGCAACCTGGCAGGCCGCAGGAAAAGAGGGGGGGGCGAGAGAGCGCCCCCCCTCCTGAACCGTACCAGGCCACATGCCCTCAACATGGGAAGGATGTCCCCATGTTGATGGGGACAAGGGCCTCATCCCCACAACCCTTGCCCGGTGGTTGTGGGGGTCTGTGGGCGGGGGGCTTATCGTAATCTGGAAGACCCCTTTAACAAAGGGGACCCCCAGATCCCTGCCCCCCTTTTGTGAATTGGTAAGGGGTACCTTGTACCCCTACCATTTCACGAAGAAAGTGTCAAAAAATGTAAAAAAAACACACAAACACCTTGGAAAAGTCCTTTATTAAAAAAAAAAAAAAAAAAAAACATTCCAGCAGTGAAATCCAGTGTCCCACGGCGATCCGATGTCCAGCGCTGTCCGTCATTGGCTGAGCCTGAGCGGACCTGATGGGGAACTTCTTCCGCAGTCTATTACATGTTTAGACCCGCCCCTTCTAAAGAAGGGGCGGGTCTATACATGTATTACACAGTGAAGGAAGTTCCCCACCAGGTCCGCCTCCTCGGTATGTTATACCGCACCTACGTCATTGGCCTGAGCGGACCTGATGGGGAACTTCCTTCACTGTGTAAATTTAAATTACACAGTGAAGGAAGTTCCCCGCTCAGGCCAATGACGTAGGCGGGGTCTGACATACTGAGGGGGCGGACCTGATGGGGAACTTCCTTCACTGTGTAATACATGTATAGACCTGCCCCTTCTCATGTTCCGCATCAGGTCCTCAGCCTTACACCGAGTCATTGGCTGAGCGGACCTGATGGGGAACTTTAGAAGGGGCTGGTCTATACATGTAATAGACTGCGGAGGAAGTTCCCCATCAGGTCCACTCAGACTCAGCCAATGACGGACAGCGCTGGACATCGGATCACCGCGGAACACTGGATTTCACCGCTGGAATGTTTTTATTTTTTTTATTTTTTTGTGTTTTTTTTAATAAAGGACTTTTCCAAGGTGTTTGTGTGTTTTTTTTTTTACATTTTTTGACACTTTCTTCGTGAAATGGTAGGGGTACAATGTACCCCTTACCAATTCACATAAGGGGGGGCGGGATCCGGAGGTCCCCTTTGTTAAAGGGGTCTTTCAGATTCCGATAAGCCCCCCGCCCGCAGACCCCCACAACCACCGGGCAAGGGTTGTGGGGATGAGGCCCTTGTCCCTATCAACATGGGGAAATCCTCCCCATGCTGAGGGCATGTGGCCTGGTACGGTTCAGGAGGGGGGGACGCTCTCTTGTCCCCCCCTCTTTTCCTGCGGCCTGCCAGGTTACGTGCTCGGATAAGGGTCTGGTATGGATTTTTGGGGGGACTCCACGCCATTTTTTTTTTCATTTGGGGTGGAGTTCCCCTTAAAATCCATGCCAGATCTGAAGGGCCTGGTATGGATATTTGGGGGAACCGCACGCATTTTTTTTTTAAATTTGCGGCGGGGTTCCCCTTAATATCTATACCAGACCTGAAGGGCCTGGTAATTGAATTCTGGGGGACCCCCACGCTTTTTTTTTATTTTTTATCAATGACTTTTGTATGTATTGCCGGGAGCCGACAATTCATTAATAGCCGCGAGTGAGTTTTAAATGACTTTTTTTCCTTCAAAAATTACATTTTATGCAGGGACAGTTCTAAGCACGGGAAACATGCGCCACTTTACATGCATATCATACACACCACCCAGGTACGAAATTTAAAGGAATATTTCACTTTTATTTTTTCATTTTAAGCATTATTAAAATCACTGCTCCCGAAAAAACGGCTGTTTTTAAAACTTCTTTTTGCATTGATACATGTCCCCTGGGGCAGGACCCGGGTCCCCAAACACTTTTTAGGACAATAACTTGCATATAAGCCTTTATAATTAGCATTTTCGATTTCGAACGTTCGAGTCAATTGTATTTAATAGGGTTCTAAAGTTCACGCGAACATTCTGTCTGTTCGCAGGTTCTGGTGCGAACCGAACAGGGGGGGTGTTCAGCTCATCCCTGCCGTGTAGCAGTATTTAGGTATTCCTGCTTGAACACATATATGAATGTTACCTTTGCTGCTTGCAGGCTTTTGCATTCATTTAATTTGAATAAGGGTGCAATCCCTGTACCTGCACATACATTTTTCTTTTGGGTTTTAATCTACATAGTTTTATTTACTTTAGAGTTTTCACTCAACCTTATTCATTTATATGAACTCTCATATAGAGTTCTATTTTTCACATGTCTGTGCGCGACATACTTTCTTGATTTTATTTCTGTTTGGTATGGTTTCACATATTTTGTTTATGTCGCAGCCTAGCTGTTACTAGCACATTATTCACATTTTTCGCATTAGCGCAGTATTACCTTTATTATTGACTATTGTAATATACACACAATACACTCTTCATCCTTACTTATCTCTTAATATTTAGTTTAACTATACCTTGTAGGATGACCTTGTTTCTGGTATGAAACACTAAATGACAATCAAGTACACAGTCGACATATAATGTTTTGTTTTATAGCGATAAACCAAGATATTAAAGCATGACATTGACTGTTCATAGAAAAGACCTTGGAGTCTCTTTTAATAAACAATGGCTTGTAGACTCACAAGAATGGTCAGTGAGAATCCTTGTAGAAGGCCAATTCTAATCATAATAAAAATAATTACAAGGACCTTCACTGCCAACAATAAGCACTTCCTAGTAACAAATTAAACTGTGTCTTAAAATATTAGTAGCCAGAGAAGCTCATTAGACTAGGCATACCATGTAAATCTTCCACTAGGATAAACTGATGCCATTCCTAGCAAATATTGGAATGTGCATGGCAATCCTAGCTGACTTGAGAAAAGACCTGCACTGGTAAATTAATATTTATTGTTTTGCATGCTGCATTATTACTGTACATAGTCGTAGTGTCTCTTGTTCTTTAAAAGTCATGAGCTTCAGGTTCAGGTTGACCATAAGTTCAAATTGTTCACAAATCAAGAAAATGGCAAACTAATATGGCATCTATAGCAATTGATTACCATGAATTGACTTCCAGGGCTCTGAACTGTGATCAGATGGCGTAGAAGGGCCAATCATGGAGGTTTTCTTATGTACCAGACCCCACCTATAAAAGTCTGGGTTCTCAGCAGTCTTTGTTCAGTGTGTGTTGGAGGAGACATGGAGAAGTTAGGGAAAGACTATATATTGTTTGCAAAGAGAGCTAGGTGCTGCTGCAAATTGCTGACATTTTCCATCTATATCTATAATGAGTCATAGACACATTGGGGGAGATTTACTAAAACTGGAGCATGTAAAATCTGGTGTAGATGTGCATAGTAACCAAACAGCTTCCAGGTTTTAGGCCTCATGCCCACGGGCGTTTTTTCAGCCGCGTTTTTGAGCGTTTTTTACAGCTTAAAAACGCCTGTCCATGTTAGTCTATAGCTTCATGCCCACCTAGGCGTTTTTGAGCTGTAAAGAGCATAGGCGTTTGTAAGCTGTAAAAAAAACCCAGGGCCAGTGCGTTCCTCAGCGTCAGAACTAGGCAGGAAAAAACGCGAGCGTCAAAAAACGCGCAAAAACGCGCACTAACGCGCAAAAAACGCGCACTAACGCGCGGTCGCGTTTTTAGCTCCGACATTTTTTTTTTTTTTTTTTTTTTTCAAAAAAAAAAAAAAAAAAAAAATATTTACAATAACATGGACAGGCGTTTTTAAGCTGTAAAAAACGCTCAAAAACGCAGCTGTAAAAACGCCAGTGGGCATGAGGCCTTATTGTCAAAGCCTAATAAAATAAGCTGAAGTTAGAAGATGATTGGCTACCATGCACAGCTGCACCAGATTCTGAGTGCTCCAGTTTTATAAAGTCTCCCCCCTGTGTTTTGGAAAGTCCTGTAGCCAATTAGGGAATAATTACACAGTGTTTGTAGGGAGACATCTTTTTGCATGTGTTGGTAACAACTTCAGTTGTTATTTAGCTTTGTGGGTATTTGTTTGCATATTTTACTATTTGATTTTTACTTTCAGCTAGGTTTAAATAAAAAACAGGGTTTGGGGTTCAGTATTTAATATAGTGCTTAAAGTGGTTGCTAACCCACTTATTGTTGTTACTACAATCCCCTCTGGTATAATAAATGCTGTGCCCCACTGTATGTGTTTTCTAAAAAAAATCTGCAGATAAATACCTTATTTTTTAGAGCCGATTGGCAGTCACGTGAATGGCCGTCTCTCTCCTCTCTAGGTCTGACAGCAAAGCGGAGTGGAGCGGAGAAACCCCCGCTGAAGTCAGACGGGAGGAGGAGCGAGATGGATGGCCGAGCGGCGCAATAAAATAAGGTATTTATGGGTGGATTTTTTAGAAAACAGATACAGTGGGGCACAGTATTTATTATAACAGAGGGGATGTACCAACAATAATAAGTTATTATACCAGCAGGAGGGGCGGCATCCACTGGTACGAGCTGACTGGCAGGAAGGGGAGGGGGGAGGAGCACAAAGGAGAGAAGAGAGCAGGTCTGCGGATGAGGGAGGAACGTAAGGGCTCAGCAGCAATGAAATACCACGGTCAGTTTACAGAGGGGAGGGTATTGCCAAGCAGGATAAGCCAGGTATTTCAGGTGTTACAGGGGGCCAAAAAAACATTATTTTTTACTTTTTGCTATAATAAATGTAGCGACCTCACCTCTCACTCCCTCCTTCTCTGTCAATGTCAATGGCTCTCGTCTAGGAGACCAGGGAGGAGAGTGTGACGCACCACCAACTCACATCCTCCAGTATGTAGAGGTGTGAGCTATACCCAATTACCTTCGGGTCTGTGCCCCTGTCCAGAGCCAAAGCTCCCCTTGAGAATGATCCTTAAACTCCCAGAAAGCCAAGTTCCACACCATTGAAAGTCCAACACGTATTTATTCTTTTAGAGCAGACTGGTTAGACAACGAACAGACAAGGTGGTGAGGAAGGTCCAGGCACAAACATGAACTTGTTACTCTCCTGTTTCGGTATGCACAAACAGGCTTGGCGCACGGTCGCTGCCACCGACCATGAGGGTGGTCGCTGCCACCGACCGGGTGAATTGGACTTGAGGTCTCTGCCACCGACCTGGGTCTTAGTTGGATCGCTGCCACCGACCATGAGAACGTGAACTACCTTCTTGAGATATGGCCCCTGTCAGGGGAGTCATCCATCTGGACGGTCACCAGAGGCCTCCGCCGTCACCAGCCAATGCTGCGCTGGATCTCCGGGAAGGTCACCTCTCTGGTCCCCCTCGCCCGAGATTCGGGTGTCCAATACCGGAGGACACCCTAGGAATCCTCCATCCCTCGCGGGACCCAGTCGAAGGTACTGGGCCCCAGGCCTCCAGAGAGTACCTCAAACCCAGACTAAAGGTGTCTGGGGTGGAATCGCAGCTCCATCCCGGGCCGAGGGTGCCTGGAGACCACCAGCACTCACACCCAGGCTGAGGGTGCCTGGGCGTGGACCTCGAGCGGAAGATGTCTGCCCCTTTTATCCCCTCTCCCAGCATGCACAGCAGGTTCCACGCCCCGCTGTACTACTGCTGTGAGAGGACAAAAAGGGTACAGAGTTACAGTGGTGGTTCAACCCTGGCCCCTGTCGACAGCGCCACCTATAGGCCGCAGGGAACTGAACACCCTGATGTCCTCCACTGGCATAAATTGGTCCATGAACCCTAACAATTGCTGCATCTGAGCCATTTATCACTCAGATGCCTCCCCTAAATGTAACCACCCGCTACATAAATATCCCAAAAAAGAAATAAAAAAAAAAGCAAATTTCTTCTTCAGTTTAGGCCAATATGTGTTCTTCTACAAAAAAAATTGCAATAAGCGTATATTGATTGGTTTGCGCGAAAGTTATAGCGTCTACAAAATAGGGGATATATTTATGTCATTTTTATTTTTTATTTTTTTAACCACTTCCCGCCCAGTCAATAGTGAATTGACGTCCGGGAAGTGGTTGCATTATCGATACTGGACGTCATATGACGTCCTGCAGGATAATGCCTTGCGCGCGCCCGCGGGGGCGTGCAGCGCGGTGATCGGGGACGGCATGTGTCCCTCGGACACAGCGCTTCCCCGATCACGGTAAACAGCCAATTTCATTGGCTGTTTACCATGTGATCGGCTGTGTCAAAGTCACAGCCGATCACCTGTCAAAACAAACTCGGCGGCGCGCTCCGTGCGCGCCGCCACAGGCTTGCAGAGCAGGGATCGGGGAAGGCGAGTGTCCCTTGGACACAGCGCGTCCCCGATCAGAGTAAACAGCCAATGAATTGGCTGTTTACCACGTGACCGGCTGTGTCCAATCACAGCCGGTCACAAATGTAAACAAACTCCACAGGAGTTACTACCTGATCCCTGCTCTCTCCTCACACACCGATCTGTGAGGAGAGAGAAGAGATCAGTAAGTTAGCTCAGTGTAGTTTGTCTACATAAGTTTACAGTGCACAACACGCCCCCCCCCCCATAAAGAGGACCTGTCACACAGACCAGCACATCAATCAGCCCAGCCAATCAGCCCATCTGTCAATCAGCCCATCTGTCAATCAATCAGCCCATCTGTCAATCAATCAGCCCATCTGTCAATCAATCAGCCCATCTGTCAATCAATCACTCCACCTGTCAATCAATCAACCCATCTGTCAATCAATCAATCAGCCCATCTGTCAATCATCTGTCACAGGCCCACCTCCATCGGTACCGCCATTGGCACCGCCACACAGGCTACCAGTACCGCCATCGGTACCAGTACCACCACCAGTACCGCCACCAGGCCCAGCATCTATACTGCCACACAGGCCCGCTACCAGTATCACCACTAGTGCCGCCATCGGTACCACCACCAGTACCACCACCCGTACCACCGTCGGTAGTGCCACCACCACCTGTACCACCACCTGTACCGCCATCGGTACCATCACCACCCGTACCGCCATTGGTACCACCACCACCTGTACGGCCATCGGTACCACCACCACCTGTACCGCCATCGGTACCACCACCACCCATACCGCCATCGCTACCACCACCACCCGTACCGCCACCTGTACCGCCATCGGTACCGCCGCCACCACCACCACCCGTACCGCCATCGGTACCACCACCACCTGTACCGCCATTGGTACCACCACCACCCATACCGCCATCGGTACCACCACACAGGCCCACCACTAATACCTCCATCGGTACTACCACACAGACCACCACCACTACCACCAGCAGTACCATTACACAGGCCCACCAATAAGCACTGCCATAATGTCCCAAAGGGTTTACACACCTGAGGAGGCATATGCCATTCTTGCCATGTCGGATGATGAGAGCAGCGGGGAGCTCCCATTATCCGATTCTGGTTCGGAATACGAGCCAGTGGAGGATAGTGGCTCAGAGTCCGAGTCCCCGGAGGAAACCGTCCCTCCCAAAAGAATGCGATCGGCACCAAGATCAGCACCAAGATCAGCACCAAGATCAGGAGAACTGCCCACCACCAGCAGCACCATACCCCAGGAAGAGGAGCCCAGTACAAGCAATGGAAATGCACGCCCAACCCGAAGAATCCAGCCCCAATCCTACCTTCCCGATGCCCTGGCAAACCCCTTATGGTTACCTGCCAACTCAGGATCCGCTATCATCCCCCCTTTCACCGCACAGCCAGGTGTGCAGCCCGACACTACAAATTTTTCTAAATTTGATTATTTTTGTTTATTTTTCCCACAAGATTTGCTGCAGAATATAGTGGATCAAACGAATCTGTATGCATCCCAATTTATTTCTGCCAACCCCGATTCTTCCTACGCCCGCATGTTCCAGTGGCGGCGTCTAGCATTGGAGGAATTTAAATTATTTTTGGGCCTTATGTTCAATATGGGGCTTACAAAAAAGAACGAAGTCCATTCATATTGGTCCAAACGCCCCATCCAACACATGCCCATATATTCCGCTGTCATGTCCAGGAAAAGATACGACAGGATTATGCGCTTTCTCCACTTCACTGACAATTCACAGTGCCCTCCCCGAGATCATCCCAACTACGACAAATTGTACAAGATACGCCCCCTAATCAATGTCTTTTCCCAGCGATTTGAAGAAGTTTTCATCCCAGACCAAAAAATTTGTGTGGACGAGTCCCTCGAACATTTCACCGGCCGACTGCAGTTCAAGCAGTACATACCAAGCAAGAGAGCCAGGTATGGGTTAAAATTAAATAAATTATGTGATCGAGCCACTGGATATGTCTGCAAATTCAGGATCTACGAAGGCAAAGACTCCCAGCTCCAGCCCCGTGATTGCCCCACATATATTGGAACCAGTGGGAAAATTGTCTGGGAGTTGGCATACCCCCTGTTCGGAAAAGGTTACCATTTATATGTTGATAATTATTATACCAGCCTGCCCCTTTTTCGCCACCTTTACAGTAAACAAACCCCGGCCTGCGGTACCTTAAAAAAAAAACGGAAGGGATTCCCACAAAATTTATTGACAAAAAAAATGCGACCTGGAGAATCGGCATCCATGAGGAACGAGGAGGTGTTGGCCATGAAGTGGAGGGACAAGAAAGATGTCCACATCCTCTCTACGATCCACAATGACACCATGGTGGAGATCCCAAGAAGACGCGGCTCCATTGTAAAGCCCGAATGTGTCCACGACTACAATTTGTACATGGGGGGGTGGATTTAAACGACCAGATGCTACAGCCCTACTTATCAACCAGAAAGTCCCGTTATTGGCACAAAAAAGTTGCGTTTCACCTGTTTCACATGGCCCTTTTTAATTTGTTTGTCTGCTACCAAAAAGCAACTCAAAATCACCGACTCCACTACCTCCAATATATCGAAGATATCATCGATGCCCTCATTTACCAACAAGATCCCGCCCCAGGAAGCATTCGCTCTGATAGTGTGAGTCGGCTTCACGAGCGACACTATCCCTCTAGCATCCCCCCCACAGAATCTGGAAGAAGACGCCAAAAGAAATGCCGTGTATGCAGCAGAGGAGGAGTAAGAAGAGACACCAGCTATTATTGTCCCGATTGTCCCTCCCAACCTGGCCTGTGCATCGGAAATTGCTTCAAAAATTATCATACATCCATTAGTTCCCCTTATTATTAACAGACTGCCATTTCCCTATTTGCCTGCTACCATGTTACTAACTACCTTCCATGTTAATTAACTGACCCTGGCCTGTTTACCGACGATGTCTTTGCTTGCCGATTTAAACCACGTTTCTGACCTCCACGTGCACCAACCTCAGCCTGTTTACCGACGATGCCTCTGCCTGCCGATTTAAACCACGTTTCTGACTTCCACGTGTACCGACCTTGGCCTGTTAATCGACCATGTTTTTGCCTGCCACTTGGACTGATCTTTTGGCCATCTACTTTTAGTACACAGGGGTCTCACATATGTGAGGGGCTTCAGAAAAGCGTTCTGAGTAGAGAAAACCAGTTTTTCGTTTTCTGTGCTCCAAGAACAGGGTCTGGTTGCCCGGAGGCTTCAAAGCGATTTGGGTGGGAGAAGCCTCTACCCCTGTCCCCCTGGCCCTAAGCTTGATGGTCCTTCCTGCTGCCTGGACCAATAATTTGGCTGTGCTGACCATATTACTGCCTGTAATGACCCATGACATTATGGACCATGCTTCTTCCTGCTGCTTGGACCAATACTTTGGCTGTGTTGACCATATATCTGCCTGCTGCCTCTACTGACTTTGGACAGCATTTCTGCCGGGACACCTCTGCCTGCTATTTGGACCTGTGCTTTGGCTGTGCTCTGGCTGTGCTGACAGTATCTCTGCCTGTGCGAACTATGGACAGTATTCCTGCCTGCTGCCTGGATGATTGCTTTTGCTGTCGCTGACCTCATCCCTGCCTGCTGCCTGGACCGATGCTCTCCTCTGTGGACCACTGCACTTCTAAAACCACAGGTAATCTTTTGTTATTTGGTATGTACCTGCTATGTGTTAGATATATGAAGGGCCTTCAAAAATGTGATCGGTAGTCAGAAAATGATATGTGCAATTAATGCTGCTAGAATGCCTGGAGGTGCTACTTGGATGTTGGGCCTCTGTATGTGGCCAGGCTGTGTAAAAGTCTCAAACATGTGGTATCGCCATACTCAGGAGGAGTAGCAGAATGCATTTTGGGGTGTAATTTTTGCTATGTACATATTATGTGTTAGAAATATCTTATAAATTGACAACTTTGTGTAAAAAAATGCATTTTAATTTTTTCTCCACATTTTCCAAAACCTTCTGGAAAAAAATGAACCGTTCAAAAGACTCATAATGCCTCATAGATTATACGTTGGGGTGTGTGCTTTCCAAAATGGGGTCATTTTGTGGAAAATTCTATTGTCCTGGTGCTCCAGGGCCTTCAAAATTGTATTAGGTGGTTGAGAAAGGATATGTGCGATTTATGCTTGTAGAACGCCTGAAAGTGCTACTTCAATGTTGGGCCTCTGTATATGGCCAGGCTGTGTAAAAGTCTCACACATGTGGTATCGCTATACTCAGGAGGAGTAGCAGAATGCATTTTGGGGTGTTATTTTTGCTATGTATATGCTATGCGTTAGAAATATCTTATAAATGGACAACTTTGTGTAAAAAAAATGCATTTTCATTTTTTCTCCACATTTTCCAAAACCTTCTGGAAAAAAATGAACCGTTCAAAAGACTCATAATGCTTCATAGATTATACGTTGGGGTGTGTGCTTTCCAAATTGGGGTCATTTTGTGGAAAATTCTATTGTCCTGGTGCTCCAGGGCCTTCAAAATTGTAATAGGTGGTTGAGAAAGGATATGTGCGATTTATGCTTGTAGAACGCCTGAAAGTGCTACTTCAATGTTGGGCCTTTGTACAGGTCCTTCTCAAAAAATTAGCATATTGTGATAAAGTTCATTATTTTCTGTAATGTACTGATAAACATTAGACTTTCATATATTTTAGATTCATTACACACAACTGAAGTAGTTCAAGCCTTTTCTTGTTTTAATATTGATGATTTTGGCATACAGCTCATGAAAACCCCAAAATCCTATCTCAAAAAATTAGCATATTTCATCCGACCAATAAAAGAAAAGTGTTTTTAATACAAAAAAAGTCAACCTTCAAATAATTATGTTCAGTTATGCACTCAATACTTGGTCGGGAATCCTTTTGCAGAAATGACTGCTTCAATGCGGCGTGGCATGGAGGCAACCAGCCTGTGGCACTGCTGAGGTGTTATGGAGGCCCAGGATGCTTCGATAGCAGCCTTAAGCTCATCCAGAGTGTTGGGTCTTGCGTCTCTCAACTTTCTCTTCCCAATATCCCACAGATTCTCTATGGGGTTTAGGTCAGGAGAGTTGGCAGGCCAATTGAGCACAGTAATACCATGGTCAGTAAACCATTTACCAGTGGTTTTGGCACTGTGAGCAGGTGCCAGGTCGTGCTGAAAAATGAAATCTTCATCTCCATAAAGCTTTTCAGCAGATGGAAGCATGAAGTGCTCCAAAATCTCCTGATAGCTAGCTGCATTGACCCTGCCCTTGATAAAACACAGTGGACCAACACCAGCAGCTGACATGGCACCCCAGACCATCACTGACTGTGGGTACTTGACACTGGACTTCAGGCATTTTGGCATTTCCCTCTCCCCAGTCTTCCTCCAGACTCTGGCACCTTGATTTCCGAATGACATGCAAAATTTGCTTTCATCCGAAAAAAGTACTTTGGACCACTGAGCAACAGTCCAGTGCTGCTTCTCTGTAGCCCAGGTCAGGCGCTTCTGCCGCTGTTTCTGGTTCAAAAGTGGCTTGACCTGGGGAATGCGGCACCTGTAGCCCATTTCCTGCACACGCCTGTTCACGGTGGCTCTGGATGTTTCTACTCCAGACTCAGTCCACTGCTTCCGCAGGTCCTCCAAGGTCTGGAATCGGTCCTTCTCCACAATCTTCTTCAGGGTCCGGTCACCTCTTCTCGTTGTGCAGCGTTTTCTGCCACACTTTTTCCTTCCCACAGACTTCCCACTGAGGTGCCTTGATACAGCACTCTGGGAACAGCCTATTCGTTCAGAAATTTCTTTCTGTGTCTTACCCTCTTGCTTGAGGGTGTCAATGATGGCCTTCTGGACAGCAGTCAGGTCAGCAGTCTTACCCATGATTGCGGTTTTGAGTAATGAACCAGGCTGGGAGTTTTTAAAAGCCTCAGGAATCTTTTGCAGGTGTTTAGAGTTAATTAGTTGATTCAGATGATTAGGTTAATAGCTCGTTTAGAGAACCTTTTCATGATATGCTAATTTTTTGAGATAGGAATTTTGGGTTGTCATGAGCTGTATGCCAAAATCATCAATATTAAAACAAGAAAAGGCTTGAACTACTTCAGTTGTGTGTAATGAATCTAAAATATATGAAAGTCTAATGTTTATCAGTACATTACAGAAAATAATGAACTTTATCACAATATGCTAATTTTTTGAGAAGGACCTGTATATGGCCAGGCTGTGTAAAAGTCTCACACATGTGGTATCGCTATACTCAGGAGGAGTAGCAGAATGCATTTTGGGGTGTCATTTTTGCTATGTATATGCTATGCGTTAGAAATATCTTATAAATGGACAACTTTGTGTAAAAAAAAAATGCATTTTAATTTTTTCTCCACATTTTCCAAAACCTTCTGGAAAAAAATGAACCGTTCAAAAGACTCATAATGCTTCATAGATTATACGTTGGGGTGTGTGCTTTCCAAAATGGGGTCATTTTGTGGAAAATTCCATTGTCCTGGTGCTCCAGGGCCTTCAAAAGTGTAATAGGTGGTTGAGAAAGGATATGTGCGATTTATGCTTGTAGAACGCCTGAAAGTGCTACTTCAATGTTGGGCCTCTGTATATGGCCAGGCTGTGTAAAAGTCTCACACATGTGGTATCGCTACACTCAGGAGGAGTAGCAGAATGTATTTTGGGGTGTAGTTGCAATTATGCATATGCTGTGTGAGAGAAAAAAACGGTTAATATGACCAGTTTGTGTAAAAAAATTTTTTTAATTTTCCCAAGAATTGTGGGAAAAAAATACAACTTCAAAAAACTCACCACGCCTCTTAGTAAATACCTTGGACTGTCTACTTTCCAAAAAGGGGTAATTTTGGGGTATTTGTACTTTCCTCGCTTGTTAGTGTCTCAAGAAATTAGATATCCCTTCAGTACATCAGGCGTGATCAGATGTGATAAATTTTCAGTGATTGCCACCATAGTTTGTAGACTCTATAACTTTCACAAAGACCAAATAATATACACTAATTTGGGTTCATTTTACCAAAGATATGTAGCAGTATACATTTTGGCACAAATTTATGAAGAAAAATTACTTATTTGCAAAATTTTACAATAGAAACTAAAAAAAAGTGTTTTTTTTTTTAAAAAATTGCTGTTTTTTTGCTTATATAGCAAAAAATAAAAAACCCAGTGGCGATTAAATACCACCAAAAGAAAGCTCTATTTGTGAGAAGAAAATGATAAAAATGTTGTTTGGATACAGTGTAGCATGACTAAGTAATTGTCATTCAAAGTGTGAGAGTACTGAAAGCTGAAAATTGGTCTGGGCGGGAAGGTGCATAAGTGCATGGTATTGAAGTGGTTAACTAGTAATGGCTGTGATCAGCGATCTTTGGTGGGACTGTAACATTGCGGCAGACAGATCGGATACGTTTGACACTTTTTGGGGACCAGTGACATTTATACAGCGATCAGTGCTATAAATAGCCACTGATTACTGTGTAAATGTCACTGGCAGGGGAGGGGTTAACGCAAATAAGGGGTTAAGTGTTCCCTAGGGAGGTGTTTCTAACTGTGGGGGGAGTTTACATTGACAGATCCCGTCTCTCCCATGGAGCGATCGCAGGTCACCGGCGGACATCCCTGCCGCCAGCCACTTGCATCAGCTCCGCCGTTGCACTATAGTTCTTAAAGCGGCTGATGTACACCTACGGCAGTTTACGCAGCTGTGTCAACCTGCCACAGTATAATGACGGCAGCTGGTCAGCGAGCAGTTAAATAGGAACTGCATGCAAGGTGGCCAAATCGAGAAAAAAAATCTTTAAGCAGATTAATTACCATACAACATAATTTGTAAACAGTGGTGTCTGTGCACTTAGGCCCGGTTCACATAGGGGCGACTCGGTCGCCTGAGGAGTCGCATCCCGCTCTGTACTATGGAACCGTTCTAATAGGAGCGACCTGAGTCGCTCCGACTTAGAGAAAGGTTCCTGTACTACTTTTGGGGGCGACTCAGGGCGACTTGCCTTGACTTCTATACAGAAGTCATTATGCAAATTGCCTCAGGCGGGTGTCTCAAGTCGTCTTGAGATCGCGCCGCCGAGTCGCTCCCGAAGTCGTGCCACCCCTGTGAGAACCGGGCCTTACTCCTTCCGTGTTTAAATGCCTTTTTTATATCCCCCACGCTGATGTTGTGAGCTGCCATTTCTACTGAGGGCATATGAAGCCGCAGCCACAGTCTTCCTGGAAATGTTTCCGTGCGCTCCGCCTCGTTGCCTATTTTAATCTTGCACATGCGTGGTAAAGGGCTCCTGGCTGTGCATGCATGGTAAAGGGCTCCCAAACGCGCACGCACATTAGAAAATATGTTTCTTACCTCTCAGAAGCTTGCGAAAAGTTTACAGCTATTCACACACACAGGGGCTGAAATCTCTGTATAAAAAATAGAAAGGCAATGCTCCTTTCACTCCCCACAGCCCTGCTCCACTCTCCCGCCCCTCCCCTGCCAGCAAACTCTCACGAGAGTGAGCAGGAAAAAGAAAGCACTGCTGGGATAGCTGACTTTTATCTCCCGGGAGCCAGTGCAGTAGTGTATTTAGGTTTTGTGCTGCCCTAGGCCTGACTAAACTCGTGCACCCCCTAATTTAAATATGACCCACCCCTTCCTGCCAAGGCCACACCCCTTGCTGTTTAAGAACCGCCATGAAAATTTTGAGTGGGGACACTAGTTCTGAGGGCCTGGGGGGGGCAATGGAGTCCCTAATTTGCATAGATTTCCTCTCACTTCCTGTTTGGCTATGGGGCAGGAAGTGAGGGGAAATCTCTGCAATGGGACAGGGATGGTAAAAAATAAACTGACCGGGCTATAACCTTCCCTTACTCTATCCAAAATGGAAAAAAAAGTGTTGCCTATAGTTCTACTCTAAGCACAAATTTCTGATAATTTTATGGAGAGGACTAAGAAGATATAACCATGCCAATGGTGCAGCAGAAAACATAGCACAGTGAGGAAGGTTTGTGGTCCAGGATGATAGGACGGTAAAAATTAGAAGCACCACCCCCCCCCCCCCCCCACAGTTGTGGAATTACGGCTGCCTGCATACCGGAAGCAGTGCAGCCACTTTATGGGGACGCTAGACTAATTTGCCTCTCAGCCCAGTCCGCCCCATAAGACTGGCGGGGACTCTTTCCGTGCTGCCCCCCTGCAAAGTGCTGCCCTAGGCCTGGGCCTTGTTGGCCTAGGCCAGGATATAGCGTTGAGCCAGTGCAAATACAGGAAACAGCTACATACGCCTAGGCGTTTTACAAACAGGGAAAGCGGAAGTGCAGAAAATAAGGTATTTACTGACACATATTTACATTTTTGATTCACAATGACTACACAGCAAGGGCTTAAGATTTCAATTTGTTTTCTTAGGTTAACAAACACTTCAAGTACTATACACGTAGTCACTACAATATTTTGGTGCCTTTTTCAGTCAAGTAAATGAACTCAGTTGTGTCTGTCCTGTTCAAAAAGCAGCCAAGTGAAAGTGGTTAAATACTGTGCACATAACAATTTTTTGTATGTGTTGCTACAAAATATAGTTTTGTTTTTCACTGAAATGTGCTATAATGCTTTGTTTTGTATTTTTTGGGTTATAAAATTCCATATTCAAATCAATATAAAAAGCTTTTAATAATCACATGGAAAATTACTTTTCCATTATAAATACCTTTTTCACATCCACATTCACTCTATTCTCACCTGCATAAGAGCTGGGGGTGGAGAAGCAGCAGCACACTGAGCTTCCCAGTGAATGGCTGTGCAGCAGGGGCATGTCAGGACAAGTCTGATCATTGGAGGAGAGCACACAGAGTTCCCAGCATAGCTAGAGAACTTAACAAGGTGTGTTCCCCTTAATAGGAAAGCAGGAACAACAGGGATTTCACACAAAGTTAGCAATACAAAAAGAACAGGATACTTTTTCATACAAGTACATGGTACAGCAGGCACATATCAGGAATATGAAGTGTTGGGGTAACAAACGCTTTAAAGCTGAATTCAGCTATGAAATGTATATAGGGTTCAAGCTCCCCTTCCCTAATAAATTCATAGATTACTGCTTGTGTAGTCTAGAGGGTTGTAAAGCAGAGAAATATTTCCCTCAGGCTGGATTCACACTTGTGCGGTGCGAATTCCAGCTCTTTTTTCTCTGCAAAGAGAATACAGAGCTGCTTAGCGGTTTGTCTGCGTTGTAGCTGTGGATTTGCTGACCTGAGAGAGGGGAGGGAGAGGGGAGGGGGCAAGTGTAGTGAGCAGGGAGAGAATTCCTGTTTAAAACGGAACACATCTGCGAATCAGATGCGTTCCCATAGAACATAATGTGCAGATAATTTGCACCGCAATGCCTAGAAAACACACATGTTTTTTGGGCAATGCGCAGTGTGAATGCATCACACATATGTGAACCAGCCTCATTAAAATAAATGTATTCTAATATGGTATGCAAATTGGATGCGGTGTAAGCCGCAACCAATTCGCATAGGTGTGAACCCGGCCTCATTCTTCACTCCTGCAGCAGCTGCAATCTCTCTCCAGCTCAGGTATGTTGGCGGGCTCTTGATAACATTATGTCAAGATATCTGTGAGAAGGCAGTGGATGACTAGTATAAAAGGGGCGGTTTAGTGGGACTGGACTGGAAAGCCTCGGGAAATGAGGAATAAGGTAATTATTCCTCTGCATAAAAACCCCTAGACTAAAAAAGCAGAATTTGAAGAATATACAGTGGAATAGCATTCAAATGATAATTTTTCTTATTCTTATAGTTCTTTTTTAATTGATAATTGCAGATAGCACAGGCATATATAACATGTTTTCTGATGAAAATTAAAAACTAAGCAAATGCCAGCTGACAAAAGATACAAAGAAAATGAAAGGTAGCACAAGGTCATGATAACTCAATTGCTGATAGCTATAATCAACAAAACCTCAGCTGAAATTTTTTGTTCTTAAATATGAAGGATGCACATGATTGCTTCAGTGTAAGTGAAAGAAACAAAATTGCTTGAATAAACTGAAAAGCAGTACAACAGTGTTCAGTCTTTATCAAAATCATCCATGATTGCATTCAGAACTTGTTGGCAGATCAAGCAAAATCAAAGACCTACACATGCAAGAAGTTAGTAGCAAAGTAGCAAAATAATTACCCCAGTAACCAATCAACCAGGGGCATCCAGAAATGGATTAATCATAATTTTAATCATTTTTTTCCTTGACCTCTTGTCCAGGAAGTGAGGGGAAACTCCCTCAATATGGGCAAGACAGCCTTTAAAGCAGGGGTCTCAAACCTGCGGCCCTCCAGCTGTTGCGGAACTACAAGTCCCATCATGCCTCTGCCTATGGGAGTCATGCTTGTAACTGTTTAGCCTTGCAATGCCTAATGGGAATTGTAGTTCTGCAACAGCTGGAGGGCCACCAGTTTGAGACCCCTGCTTTAAAGCCCTTCCTCACTCAAGGTTTGGACACACACACATTAATGTTCTGAACCTATAAAGGTAATATGACCTGTATTATATTTAGCCATATCTGATATTTAAAAAAAAATTGACAGGTCAATGTTTGCAACAAAAAAAAAAAGAAAGCTTGTGGTTTGAATGGCAAAATTACCATTGAGAGCACCTAATTTTTTGGGCACAAAAGTTGGTCGTTTGTTCAGGTTGTAGAGTTGGCACCTGTTTTCCGATAATGAAAATGTAGTTAAAAGAAAAACACACAAGGGTGCTACAAAAAATACAGAACCAATTTCAAAAGAAGAAAGCCTGAATAAGAATATAGTAAAGTGACTAATTATTTTCCCAACCACCCACCCACCCACCCAAAAGTGTTCTTTACCCTATATATAGGACCTGGGGGGCTGATTCAGCCGCTGGTTTCTTGAATCTCTTGGATACTCAAACAGCGAGATCTCCCTGTGTCCCAGCCTACCCAGCTGGTAGTTCTAGGTGTTCCCACTCAAATTTGCATATTAAAGCACCATATAATGCCTAAAATCTAGAAAATCTAACTGGGGTTCATGGCAACCTCTCATAATGGCCACAGTAGGAGTGCAAATCAGCAAGAACCAGGAACTCAAGCACAGTTCAAAGGACATATCAGGCATTGAAATATCCGTTTTGGGATAGCTGACCTTTTAAAAACGAGAATCTAACTAAGCATCTGAAGTGTCAGAACTAATGTACAATAGTACAACCGAGAAATAACAAGGAAAGGAAATATACTGAACCAGCACTGATAATCCAAAACCAAGAACTAAGAAAGGAGCAAAACCATGCAACTCCTGCTGACCTGTTGAAGCTTTTCCCAATGTTGCAATCTTCTGTGTTAAGCCCCGTACACACGGTTGGACTTTTGGCCAACAAACTTCATTTTGAGCAAGTTGGACCAACAATCCGACCGTGTGTACGCTCCATCGGACAAACTTTTTTAGCTTCTTTCTTGTTTTCATCGGACAAAAGTTGGGTCTGCAAATGGACAAACTTTTGCCCAACAAAAGTCCGATAGAGCAAAGTCCGACCGTGTGTACAGAAAACCATAGGACTTTTGTCCGATGGACAAAACAACTAATGTTAAAATCAACCAACAATAGCAGAAGTTGACCAAAGGGTGGCGGTAAAGAGCAGAAAAGAGCAGAAAAACCATGTGATGTTGCAAAAAGTTTTGGGAAAGTTTGCAGAAAAGTCCGAGCGTGTGTATGCTATGGGTGTTCCCGACCAACTCCGTTCGGACAAAAAACCACGGAAAAGTCCGATGGAAGTCCGACCATGTGTACGGGGCTTTACAAGCACATAGCTTTAAATTTAAAAAGGTTAAGGGTGCACACCGGAATGCAAAAGTGGCAGGTTCAGGGAAATACTCTGTACGTGCATACTGTACATGGGTAAATGCCGCTGCAGGAGCCATCGGTGAAGCAGGCGTTCAGCTATTCATTTGTATTGGCAGCTTTACATGGTGTCGTGGTTCCCCCACAGAAAAGCACCAGATATTTTACGCTTCAAGATTCTGGACCATATAATCGTCCATGGGAATCAGGTTAATAAAAAACACAAAACGCTTTTGATTGATATGTTCAAATAAAGAGATCTGTCTGTTATTGCATAATGCTGATGAAACGCGTGATTAGCATTTACTAATGAATTTTCTAATATATGGTAATGATCTGTGTATAGAACAAGAGTATTTTTCTGCCATTTTAATTTTGGTAGCAGGAAATCATACAAAACACTTTTTCACCCCCTGTATCTCCATCAAGGGATATAGGTCCATACACTTGTCTGTCCATTCTTCTGTTTATATGTTTAATCTGTCCAGTCTTGTGTTTATCCCACTTAAATTTTCATCTTATTCAAATCTACATTATTTAGGGTTATTAAAGTACACTATACTGATCAGGTTCTCAGTACACAGCTATAATCTATTGCCATAGGATAATTCAGTTAGTTCCTATTCTGTACATTGTTCTCTTGACAAAGCAATTAACCTTAACCAAAACTATTTTCTTACTCAGATCCTTCTAAAGTTTCTCAGTCAAGTCAAAATATCTTAAAATTAATCTTTTTAATAAAATATGCAAACTACTGTTTGGGTGACGAGCTCTAGGGTAAATTGGGAAACACCCTCAAAATTTTCAGCGTACAAATGGTGGAATGTGGCACCATTAAAGTATGTGGGTGAAGGCGCAATACCTAATAAGAACTTGATCATTAAACTGATGTGAGCAATGTCCTATAAAATTAAAGCTGCTAGCTCTATGTGTAAGTACCTAGAGGTGCACAAAATAGCAGCAGCTGTCCTTGTCCCTGAGTGCCAGACCTTTAGATACATGCTGGCAACTTGTAAAAAAATTTTTAGTTAAGTGACAGCATCACATTACGACCATAAGAGTGACTTTGTAATTAACCTATTCCACCATTATGTAATGCATGTCACAAAAAATGATGTTTATGTATGAAAGGTCATTTTAACTTACAAGTGTCAATGGAAGAATGACCGCTTTATTTGGCAGCATTATCTTTAATTCATACAACATTTACGTTGTTAGCAAGTAAAGCATTTCAAGAGCTGTTTTGTTCTGTATTACACATGCAGATTAGAAAAGTTCACCAATTATGCATTCATTTGAATATTTATAAACTCCTGCAATGTAGTTAGATATGATGATTTAAAAGCTAAGAAACATTAGTCATAGATATTTCTTGATACATAAATGTATTTGCTTCCCTGATTAAACTATAAATAGTAAACGTGCATTTAGAATAACATTACAATTAACAAAATTAACATCTATTCTTATTGTTAAAAAAACAAAACAAAATAGATTTACAGATTGTGAAGAACTTTAAAATGATCAGTGGCATACCAAGGATGGGGTGGTAGGTATAGTTCATCTTGTATAGATAGCAGTGTTGTAAGTAAGTGCGTTAAAATAAACGGCGTTACTTAACGCAGTTACTTTTGAGGGTAACGAGTAATCTAACTGATTACTCTTCCCCTCATGGTAACGTCGTTCCCCTTACTTGGGCGGCGTTACCGCAATTACATCTACTCGAGCCGCCATCTGCCTACCCGATCAGCGTGTCATGCAGACAGACGGCGGCCATTCCAGTGTTAAAAAGCCGCGCCTCAAGCCGCGCCTCCTCGTCTGTGATAGGCGGAACACTCAATTTCCCAGCAGTCAGTGTTCCGCCTATCACGGACATCCTCTCATCCTCGTCCGTGTTATGAGGATGAGAGGAGGCGGAACACTGAATGCTGGGAAATTGAGTGTTCCGCCTATCACAGACGAGGAGGAGGCGCGGCTTTTGAATACTGGCCGCCGTATGTTTTTATGACACGCTGATCGGTGGATGCAAAACGGCACACGGAGCTGCAGATGGGCACACAGAGGCTGCAGATGGTCACACGGAGGCTGCAGATGGTCACACGGAGGCTGCAGATGGTCACACGGAGGCTGCAGATGGGCACACGGAGGCTGCAGATGGGCACACGGAGGTTGCAGATGGGCACACGGAGGCTACAGATGGGCACACTGAGGCTGCAGATGGGCACACGGAGGCATGCACAGGACACAGGTAGGCTGCAATGGACACAGGGAGGTACACAGGACACAGTGAGGTAGGCAGATCTGCACAGGTAAGCATGCACAGGACACAGGGAGGTATGCAATAGACACAGTGAGGTATGCAGCTGGAGATGGGCATTGTTGACCCTCTTTTCCACTTACAGTAGCTGCTGCATTTCTCACCCTCGGCTTATACGCGAGTCAATATTAAAAAAAAAGTCAGTTACTTTGCTGAGTAACTAATTACTTTTCCAATGTAGTAACTGAGTTACTAACGCAATTACTTTTTGGGAGAAGTAATTTGTAACTGTAACTAATTACTTTTTTAAAGTAAGATGACCAACACTGGTAGATAGTAAGCGGGTGCTTTTTAGAGAATCAAAACCCATCTGGCATTCAAGCAGCCCTGGCTATACTGATTTTCCACTCAACAGAGCCTCCATAATTCTGGAGCATTGTACAATTGGCAGAGCCAGTAAATAACTGCTGACACCAATGATCTATTTGGCTAAGCTCCCACTGACCATCAATGTAAGGGATTAATGTAAGGGGGCACTTTACTACTGACCTTAAATGTAGTGGCACATAATCACTGACCACCAAAGTAGAAGGGCACTACAATGATAACCAATTTTAATGAGCATTTGTCCAGTGAACACCAATATAATGAGACTCTACATCAAAGTCCACTAATGTAAGCAAGTATTACAATGACTGCTAATGTAAAATAGCATTTCCCTGACCACTAGGAGACATGGGGGGGAACTACACCAACCACCAATGTAAAAATATCTTTTACTGACAACCATTATAAAGAGGTATGTAAAAACTTGCCTTGAATGTAAAAGCTCACTCTACCTTTGTGACCATTTTTTATATTTAGGGTGTATCAGAAAACCTGGTCAGCATGCACAGAACACTTACAGAACCCATGGCTTCTTCTCCCTATGGCACCTGCCAAATTTTAATTTGGTACAGCTGTGCATGGCTCCACCCACACAGCCGAGTCATTCACTTAGAGAGATTTGTGAGAGAGAAACCTCCAAGTCTGACATGACAGAGGGACTGTAGTTCTCAATTGAGAATAATTCAGGTGACATCACCACACTTGTAGTCCATTAATACAGCCACCAGCTCCAAATGGAACATTAATAGCCTGCAGGAGCCAGAGATTTGCACCCATGAGCCACTAATTGAGGTTCCAATCCTTTGCAGGTTCCAATGCAAGAAAAATACATACACTTTTTGCTTTTTGCAAAATAGGTGCTTTTATAACTTTTTTTAGTAAAAGATCAAATTCTCCTTTACTATTTTATTGTTAGGGATAAGCAGACAATTAAAACATTCTTGATTTCACAGCAAAGTTGTTGATTTCACCTTCACTGAATTTTTACCATTCACACTGCTTTGGTAATTTAGTTGAAAAAAGTCAGCACAGACATAAAGTTAATTTGTTTATAAAAAAAGATACCCCTAACCTTTTTTTTTCTCAAACAAAAGGTTTTTATTGAACAAAAATAAAAGAACCAATAGTTCCAGAGCACAAGCAATACATTCAAGCAGTGTGGCGCAGCACACAAGTAAAAACTTAGTACAGTATATCACCCATTCACATCCGCAAACAATTGCTCCACATGTGCCTAGTACATGCAATTACCCCCAATCCATTCCCCACATCAGCATACTCTAACAGGTAACCAACATACCCAAACACAGAAATCCGCACGCCCTATGTGGGCTCAGAATAGGCGATCATACACCAGCTCTATCGGGGCCAGACCAGGGACGTTCAGCCACGGGGCCCAAAGTTTATCATATTTAGTGCTGGTCCCCCTACGCTGATATATACGTTTTTCCAAACAAAGCGTAACACCCATCTGTGTAATCCATTCCTGCACTGTAGGCGGCTCGGTGTCTTTCCAGTGCCTCAAGATCATCATGCGAGCCTGAAATAAAGCTCTACCAATAGCCTGCTTAGGGATATCCTCCACCTGGAGGTCATCTATTATCTCCAGCAGACAAGTTTTAGGGTCTAAAGGTATCTGGACCTTGAAAGACCCATTAAGAGTGTAAATGACCTTCTTCCAGTACAGGTGGAGTTTAGGGTATTGCCATAACAGATGAATGAGATCACCATGATCTCTGCAGCATCTAGTGCAGGTTGAATCAGCATTCACCCCCATACGGGCTAGCCTAGCCGGTGTGTAATGTACCCTAAGAAGTATATAAAGCTGTGACAGCCTTTGCGCCACATTTAGAGAGCATATGGGGACCGCCTGCAAGGCTTCCTCCCACTGCTCATCCTCAAATGCGCCCACATCCTGTTCTCACAGAGACACTGCCTTCAAAAAGGCGCCCTGTAGGAAGAGATTCAGCAGCATGGCATAACAACAGGATATAAACCCCTTATAAGTAGTCACCTCAAACAGGTAGTTGAAAACCGATGCAGAGTCCAAGGTCCAAACATCTGCCTCCCTCTGTGCATCAACTGTATGTTTGAGTTGCATGTAATAAAATTGCACAGATGTCGGGAGCCGAAAATCCTCGCTGAGCTCCTGGAAGGATCTCAGTTTGCCAGCCCTAAATACGTGAGTCATATGTGACACACGGTACTTTTTCCATTTCAGACCATATGGCAATTTCACTATTTCATGGTAATATTGATTATCCCAGATAGGGTTGTATTTGGTGAACCCAGTCACTCCCTGTAGCATCTTGACCTTGTTCCAAATCTTCTGCATGAGAGCGTACGTGGGAAAAAGCGTATTAGATTTAGTGTATTTTAGGGCCTCCAGACCATCCGCCACCCCCCCAGTCGTGAAACTGAGTAGCTGGACCGAGGAGTCCAGCAAGTTCAATTTCAGGTCCTGCCAAGGGCGTATAACTCGTGCAATATGTTGCATTTTCAAAGCCAGGTAGTACAGCCAGGGATTGGGCAACGCCAACCCACCGGTGTCCTTTGATCATTGCAGCTGCTTCGTGAGCCATATAAGTGATCGAAAAATTGAATTAATAATTCTAAACTTTTTCAACGGTAATGACCATTGGGGAGTTGTGAAGCACATAGAGTAGTTGTGGCATGAGGATCATCTTTATCAAGTTTACCCTTCCCACTGGGGACAGCTTCAGCTTGCTCCACACCTTGACCCGATCGCGACAGCGATTGATCAGAGGGGTGAGGTTGAGATTGACATAGTCCAGCAGACAGGCGGTAACCTGGATGCCGAGATTACCAAAAGGACGTGGAAACAGGGATATTTTGTATGGTCATGGGATGAGGAAGGCTGACGGTCCAATAGTAGCAGGGAGGACTTGGTCCAATTAATAACTAGACCCGAGTATTCTCCAAACCGCCACACAACACTCATGGCCTCTGTCAGTGAAGTGGATGTATCGCCAAGGAGCAGCATGGTGTCATTGGCATATAGCATATAGCATGATCTTCTCCTGAAGATCTCCATAGTGAAATCCCTGTACTGAGGGATTAGCCCGGATTAGGGCAGCTAGGGGCTCAGTGGCCAGGGCGAATAGGAGGGGAGATAAGGGGCAGCCCTGACGTGTGCCTCTATGTAATTTAAAAGTACGTGAAATCCTCCCCCCTCCCGTATAGCCACTACTGGGGATGAATATAAGAGCTGTACCCACGCAATAAATCTGCTCCCAAATCCAAATTTCCTCATTACCGCCCACAGGTACCCCCACTCAACGCTATCAAATGCCTTATGGTCATCTAAGGATAACAATGCTCAGTCCCCTATGTTGTCCACCCGGGATTGGATATTGAGAAAAAGTCTCCGCAAATTTATCGCAGTCGACTTTTGGGGCATAAACCCGGATTGGTTCGAGTGTATTATGGTAGAAATAGTGCTATTTAATTGTAAAGCTAAGACTTTGGCGAGGATCTTTACATCAGTTTGCAGAAGAGAGATAGGTCGGTATGATCCCGGGTCGAGGGGGTCCTTATCCGGTTTTAAGATAAATACTATGTTAGACTGGGGAAGGTTACCGGTTTCTTTTGCAGCATTGAACACCTTCAGTAGGTGCGGGAGCATGGGTCCCCCATATTGCTTGTATACCTCTATGGGGAGCACATCGTCCCCCGGGGCTTTTGAGTTAGGGAACAAACCGGTCACCATCTGCAATTCTTTCAGGGTCAGAGGGGCGTCAAGCATTTCCCTAGCGGAGGCCGACAGGTTAGGAAGGTGGACATTGTCTAAGTAATCAGCCAAAGAGTCTAACGAGTATGCTTGTTTAGATTCATACAGGGAGGAGTAAAAACTCACAAGTTCTGACAAAATTTGGTCTGGGGAACTGGTCACCCCACTACCTCACAGATCCCATCCACTGATCGTCCGATCGTCCAGTGGATGGGATCTGTGAGGTGCCTTTTAAAATCCATTTTGTGGTGAGTACCCACCCGAAAGGGGAAACAACAAATGATTAGAAGTGGATTTTAATATTAACCCTAGAAGACATCTGAAGATCTGTGTTATTCATAACAGTTTCATCCCCAAAAAAATTCAAGTACTCTTATGAACTGAAAATAAGAAAGAGTGGTCATGGGAGTATGCTGACCATTTGAGCGCTGCTATAGAAAACTTTCATTACCCTACCCAGGGATTTGATGTGTTTTTTTATAAATTTTAGCTATATGTACTGCAAAATATTTATTTTGTTTTTAAGCGGCTGCTGATCTATATAGTATATTGGGTTAATGATTATGGTAACATACTCATTTTGGTTTGTTATAAGTTACCTGTGAGCATCTTTAGTGCTGGGATAGTGAAAGAAGGCCAGGGGAACTTCACTAGATATATATTTAGTTGCTAACATGCGTCCAGTGTGTTCACCCCCCTCATAGAATGCCGCCCTCTGGAAGAACTGTTTCCACTCCGCCCCAGAGGCCGTGGCTCGGTACAGAGCATCCTACGCCGAGAGCCATGCTGCCCTGTTAGCTTCAGTCAGATTTGCAATGAAGGTGCCCTCCAGATCTGTTCCATTCCCTCCCTCTGAGCATTTGTCTGCCTCTCAATGGCTTGGATTTCGTTAATAAATAGACCTCTCAGGACAGCCTTGAAGGCCTCCCAGGTCACGGTCACGTTCTCGGAGGCGGCGTGAATACGGTAAAAATCTAAAATGTGAGATTCTATTTGCTCATGGGAAGGGAAGAGATTCAACCAAAAAGCATTCATCTTCCACGGAGCCTTGGCCACCGTGGAAGGAGGACGCACCTCCAAGGACACAATCAATGGAGAGTGATCCGACACACTTCTAGGAGCATACGTCACCTCCGAAATGTATCGTTCAGCTACATAGGAACACAGACATAGATCTATCCTTGATAAAGAAGAGTAGCTCTTGAAGAAGCAGAAGAATTGTTTCACACCCGGATTTTTTGACCGCCATGGGTCCTTCCACCCCACCTCCTCTATAAATTTCCTTAGGGCAGTGCGATTCGTCCCCCTCCCCTCGCCCCCCGGGGGATGCTTGTCCAGCAAAGGGTCTGTGTAACAGTTGAAGTCCCCGAAGGCATACAATGGCACCTCCGGGTACCCCACCTGAAACTCCACCAGAGCTCTCAATACCTGGTTATTGTAAGGGGGGGGGGGGGTACATACACAAAAGCAAGAAAACATTTAAAAGAAAACAACCTGCATAAAATAAAAACATATCGTCCATCTGGATCAATCTCGGAGCTACGCTCCTCGTAATCTATGGAGCTATGTAGCAATACACTCACCCCCTTGAATACGAAGTGTGAGTAGAGTGATATGCTCTGCCCACCCACCGAAAGTTCAAACATGTCACAGAGTCAGCCGTAAGATGAGTCTCCTGTAGGGCACAAATGGCGGGCAAACGCTTCCTCATCATGGATGAAACCATGGTGCAATTCAGAGGGTCTTGCAAACCCCTAATGTTCCATGACAACACTGTTACAGTCGCCATCAAGGGGGGTCAAACATATAGCTGACAAGGGGAAAACAGCCCTCACCCAACCCACCCTCCTCCCGCCATGTGGTCCATGTGGTAGGGTCTGTAATGGCATACTTGCATGACAATGGAAACAGTTTGCTCAGCCAGGTAGTAAAAAAAACTGGAACTCCACACTTCTGGCGATAGAAACTGTCCGCTCCGGAACAAACTTTTGCATAGTAACATCCTAAAGCGCACAACGGTGCGGTAAACAAGTGTGCAGGTCTCATCCGTTGCAGGCCAACTGCCTGTTTGGGCTTGGCCCTCATCGGCGTGTAATCTCCTTGTAATCCCGAACACTGGGGTGTCAGCGGGAACTCCAAACTGACATGGGACAACAGGTCCCACGAACCATCATAAGGGCCGTCTAACGCGGCAACACAGTTACAGGTAATCCTTGATAGATGTATTACCAGGAGTAAACACAGTTCCGAACTCTCATTTTGTGAAAAAAATCATTGTATGTTTCCGGCAGTTCCCTCAGCCGAGGGAGAGATAAGGAAGAGCAATTGGCAATCGTCAGGTGCATCAATCTTCAGCCGCCGCAGATCTCTGAGCTTGGCGGAGCGCGTTGGCGTCTAGCCAGTCTGAGGCTTCAGCAGGGGGTTCAAAAAAGTGAGCCTGGCCCCGTAAGATGACTCTGAGTTTTGCTGGGTAAAGCATAGCATAGGGCGCCTGCAACTTCTGCAGGCGTTTTTTAATCTCAGTGAAACGCGTGCAGCTGAAAAGTAAGGGTAAAATGAGACCCACGTGCCATTATACTGAATGTTTCTCTTCTCCCTGGCCAGCCTTAGTATAATTTCTCTGTCCCTGTAGTTCATCAGGCAGGCCAGTATCGGGCGAGGAGGATTGCCCGGTGAGAGAGGCCTAGTTGGTACTCTGTGGGCCCTCTCTACCGCATATAGGTGTGTAAAAGCCTCTTTGCTGAACACATCAGCCATCCATTGTTCCACAAACTGTGTGGGGTCATGACCCTCCACCTTCTCTGGTAACCCCACCATGCGTACATTATTGCGCCTGAGGTGATTCTCAAAATCTTCAGCGCGCATATCGGTGGCCCTGGCCAGGCGTGTGGTGGACTGTGTTTCTCTAATCAGCATGGGGAGTTTATCTTCCATTTCACTTATCCTGCTCTCAGCTGCAGTGGTTCTCTCCCTTATTTTCTGTATATCTTGCCTGATCAAGCAGACCTCCTCCTCCAGGCTTCCAAAGCGTGCTTGCAAGCTATTCACAGAGGCTGTACATTTATTCACTGCTCTCAGTATGGCAGCCAGTGTAGGTTGCTCTCCCCCCTCCACCCCGGGGTCCTCAGCCTCCTCCAGAGAGTTAGAGCCTCCCTCAGCCTGATCCAACATGGTGCCTGCTCTCTCTCCCCCTCCTCCATATCAGTGTCACTGTGTGTAGCACAATCATCCAGGGGCTGCACCTCTGCCATGCCCGATTTCTCAGTCATTTTCTGGGCATAGTACCTCATATCTTTGGGGGGGGATCTCCGGTGCTATCTTTGGGGAATTTCAGCTGTTTACTCACCCCCTCCTTTGCCTTCTCTCCGCTGCGCGCCTTCTGTGTTGATGGCGGAGCGGTGCCATTTTGGTGATCCAGCCCCGGGCCTTCTCCTCTCTGTCCACGGGTCATAATAACCTCCGGAGGTACCGAAATGTCAGCAGGGTGTAGAGGAGACGTTCCCAGGCTAGGATGGCAAAAAAACGGGTGTTTTAAGATGCCGGAAACCGGATTAGATCAGGATCAAGCCGGGAGCTAAGTGAAGAAGCGTCTGCTCACATGCCACGCTGACCACGCCCCCCGATAAACCTAACCTTAATGCAAACCTGAATTCTAATGCAAACCCTAACAAGAACGCTAACCCTTTGTTTTCCAACAAGGCCACGTGGTTACCATGAAAGTGTCAACATGGTAATAAATGGCTTTGTTTATCAACAAAGCCATAAGATCTGCTCATTTGCACCCATAGGCAGCATAGCTAACATTTGCATCTGATGAAATTGCAGATTGGGAATGGCAGGTATGAAAGAAACCTAAACGCTGGCACACGTTTATGTAAACTTTTTTTTTGAAGACTGACAGTTTTATTAGTTTCAACAATAAAAACAAAAAAGTACAAAACAGTTTACATAACGTACAATAGAAGCGTCCATTGGCATTTCAATTGCTCGAAAAACTGGGATAAGACACGTAGATCCTGTAGAAAAAGATACTATGCAACGTCATCAGGTCTAATAAATACAACCAGAGCATCAGTAATACTACAACCTCACAACCGCTTGGTGGAAGTGGGCCGAGCAGTAAAAGGCACCGAAATGAGCTCAATAATAAAATTCAAAAAGAATCAATAGAGCAAAAGAGAGGCAAGAGAGAAAGAAAAGAAGAAAGAAAATAATGAAGAGCACCCACCTATACCATGACCCCCCCCCCTCCCGGAATGACCGTCTGCACAGGGCGTCCCCAATTTAGGGAGACTCAGGTTAAGGGAGATTCCACAATTCCCAGACCCGATTATGGTCATCGAGAGAATCATTCAACGAAGCGGTCAGGTTTTCCATCTGTTTCATATGCCAGATCCTGGAGAGCAAATCAAACAGAGAGGGAGGTTCCCCCTTTTTACACATAAGGGCAACTAGGCAGCGTGCAGCAGTTAACACGTGCGCGTGGAGTTTTCTAGCAAGTTTAGAGAAAGAGGAAGGTGCGAGACCAAAAAGGAAGGTTTTAGGATTGAAAGGCACCCAGGAGCCAAAGATGGAATGGTGTAGAGAGTGTAACATCTGCCAGTAGGGGGTGATTAGAGGACATGTCCAAAAAATATGGTATAACGTACCTATGTCTGCATTACAACACCAGCACCGGTGATCGGCAGAGGAATATATGGAATGGAGCAGGTCCGGGGTTTGATACCAATGATAGAGTATCTTGTATTTATTCTCTTTGTACAAGGTACAAATAGAGCTCTTAGAGGCCTGCGACCAAATAAGTTGCCACGTTTTCAAGGGTAACACTTCTCCCAAGACCTGGTCCCATTTACGCATATAGGCATGCCGAGCCCCGGACGGGGATAGGTCCATAATTAGCAGTTGATAAGCACGTAAATGCATACACTTAGAGAATGAGCCCTCTAAGCAGATTTTCTAGAATTCCATCAGGGGGGAGAACTGGATGTTTGTTACAAAGGACTGTGCAAAATGTATTTGTAAGTAACTGTAAAAAGCCTGTCTAGGCAGGATCTGGACCAGAGCATCACTGAGCTCCTGAACAGACTGATGTGCAACCTGGCGGCACCGGATGGACTGAAACATAATGTCCCAGAGGTGTTCTTTTGAATTTAGGTCAGGTGAGCGTGGGGGCCATTTAATGGTATCAATTTCTTCATCCTCCAGGAACTGGCTGCATGCTCTCGCCACATGAGGCCGGGCATTGTCATGCACCAGGAGGAACTCAGGACCCACTGCACCAGCGTAGGGTCTGACAATGGGTCCAAGGATTTCATCCCGATACCTAATGGCAGTCAGGGTGCCATTGTGTAGCCTGTAGAGGTCTGTGTGTCCCTCCATGGATATGCCTCCCCAGACCATCACTGACCCACCACCAAACCGGTCATGCTGAACGATGTTACAGGCAGCATAAAGTTCTCTGCGGCTTCTCCAGACCCTTTCACGTCTGTCACATATGCTCAGGGTGAACCTGCTCTCATCTGTGAAAAGCATGGGGCACCAGTGGCGGACCTGCCAATTCTGGTGTTCAATGGAAAACGCCAATCGAGCTCCACAGTGTCCGGCATTGAGCACAGAGCACATTAGAGGACGTCGGGCCCTCAGGCCACCCCCATGAAGTCTGTTTCTGATTGTTTGGTCAGAGACATTTACACCAGTGGCCTGCTGGAGGTCACTTTGTAGGGCTCTGGCAGTGCTCATCCTGTTCCTCCTTGCACAAAGGAGCAGATACCATTCCTGCTGATGGGTTAAGGACCTTCTACGGCTCTGTCCAGCTCTCCTAGAGTAACTGCCTGTCTCCTGGCATCTCCTCCATGGTCTTGAGACTGTGCTGGGAGTCACGGCAAACCTTCTGGCAATGACAAGTATTGATGTGCCATCCTGGAGGAGTTGGACTCCCTGTACAACCTTTATAGGATTCCAAGTATCGCCTCACGCCTCATGCTACCAGTAGTGACACTGACCCTAGCCAAATGCAAAACTAGTGAAAAACAGTCAGGAAAGATGAGTAGGGAAAAGAAATGTCAGATACCTCCACCTGAAAAAACATTCCTGTTTTGGAGGTCGCCTCATTGTTGCCCATCTAGTGCACCTGTTGTTAATTTCAATTAACAGCAAAGCAGCTGAAACTGATTAGCAGCAGCTCCGAACTTTCTGTAAACTAAAGAGGAGAGATGAGGAGAAACCTCTGTACAACACAGCATGTTTTGTTTAGGAGGAGAGGGGCTCACTGTGCACTGCCTGTCAGGCCCCTTTACTCTTGAGCTGTAACTTTATTGTAATTCTCATCTGCACCATGGTTGCAATGCAGTTTCTTTTATTAAAGGGTTTTGTTAAGAGCGATAATTAGCATAAGGCATTATTATTCTGTGGGCAGCAAAAATATGTGTGGTTATACGTAGATCTCAAATTATCCCACATCACAGTGGAACTGTAATTCAAGTTTAAAGCTCAGTTATAAAAAATGTAGATAGACAAGCTTTCACCGAAACATATTGGTGTAATATGCAACTAGAATAAGTACAGTTCTTTTAACTTTAGTAAAAAATCATCTTTCTATACTTTTTCTATCTATCTATCTATCTATCTACTTTTTTATATAGAAGAAATTATTATTTTTTCCTTATTACCTTGTTTCACCATTAAAACAAATTGCAATGTACATAATCACAGTCATAATCCAACACTGCTTAAATGCTTTTTTGGAAAATGGCCAAGTTTGTAACTATTTCTTCTGCCTCCTCTTACATACATTTACAGATATTAGTGAAGCAGTTTTGTTTTCCTCCAAGGAACAAAGTGGACAGGTACGTAAGAAAAACAAAAAAAGATACAGTTTTTCTATAACATTGGACTTTCCAGGTACTGTACATAATGACACGATAACCAATGATGTATATTATTAAAATATTTATGTTTATTTACACGTTATTCTAAAAGTCCATTTGGGTCCTCAAAGAATCAAAAATTTGCATAATTGCAATTTAACATAACAAAATATGAAGATAACACTTCACAAGGTCAATAGCTAAACCATTCCAGTCTTCTCATTATGCCGCGTACACACGACCGCTTTTCTCGACGAGAAAAACTGCATTTTTTTTTTCGCCGAGAAAAACGATCGTCTGTGGGCTTTATGTCATTTTTCTCGTTGAGAAAAACGGCAGAAAAAACGACGAGAAAAATTAGAACATGTTCTAAATTTTCTCATCGTTTTTTCCATAATTTTTTTCCGCGGCAGTTTTCCCATAGGGAGACACTGCCGCGGAGCCCACAGACGGTCGTTTTTCTCGACAAAGAAAAAAATGACGGGAAAAACGGTCGTGTGTGGGGGAAAATGCCGTTCCCTCGTTTTTCATTTTATTTCATGTCGTGATTCACGGCGGTGTTTTCACCGCCGTGAATCACGATCGTGTGTACGCGGCATTAGAGATGGGCCGAACATCCCCCGTTCAGTTTTCACCAGAATTCCCGAACAAAGAAAAGATTCTGACCCGAACAGCGATCCCATTGAAGTCTAACTTGAAAAATCAAAAGATCCCATTTTGAAGACTTATATGCAAGTAATTACCAATAAAAAGGGTATGGGAGCCTGGGTACTGCCCTGGGGGACAAGTATCAATGCAAACATGTTTTTTTTTTAAAAGATCGTTTTCACAGGAGCAGTGATTTTATTGATGCTTAAAGTGCAACAATAAAAATGAAAAATTCCTTTAAATATAGTGCCCTGGGGAGTCCATTTAGTCTGCCTGTAAAGTGGCGCATCTGTAACATGTATAGAACATGCTGCAGAAAAAAAAATGCATGAAATTACATTTAAATTGCCGGAAATAATGGGGCAACAAAGTTTCCAATCATACTTTGGAAAAGCTGAACCTCTTAGTGGCCCATTCATACCAATTATGAAAACTGCATAATAAAAAATTTACATTAACCTCTCCCACACCTCCCCTTGCTTCTTTTTTAGGCGACCCTAAGTTCCTAAAAAGCTACCAAAACACTGATGAATTTGCTTGGTGGATTAACAATAATCTAATCACCCTTAATAGATTTATTGAGAATACTTCATTAACTTCGTTCTCGATACTAAAAACCAAATACGACATTCCCAATACAGAACTCAGAAGATTTTTCCAAATTAGAAACTTCTATAATTCAAATTTTCCATTGTTAGACAATACATCTCCCACATTCTATGAGAATATCTGTACTAAATCCCCAAGAAGAACAGGCCTAATATCAGAGATATATCTAAACTTGATCAATAACACCAACCAGGATAAATTACCATACATGCTCAAATGGGAACAAGAATACGATTTTGTATTGCCCGTCGAGAAATGGTCTGAATGTATTGACAATCTTCCTAAATGCACTAAATCTATCACAATTAGGGAAACTGCAGTTAAGCTATTTGCCAGGTGGTATTATACTCCAGCCAAACTCCATTCTATATTTCCCACAGTTCCCAATACCTGCTTTAGAGATTGCACCTCAATCGGCTCCTTCTCTCACATTTTTTGGGACTATAGCCTCGTACACACGACCGAGTTTCTCGTCGTAAAAAACACGTCGTTTTTTCGACGAGATTCTTGTTAAGCTTGTCGATTTTCTCGTCAAGCTTTCCATGCGTACACACTGACATTTCCCAATTTCCTCGTTGTTCTCCGCGGTCACGTCCAGCACGTACGACGGCACTATAAAGGGGAAGATCTTTTTTCTTGGCGCCACCCCTTGGGCTGCTTTTGCTGATCTCGTGTTACCGCGTGTGAAGTAAAAGTTTGGGAAGAGACGATTCGCGCTTTTCAGTCTTCGTACTTTTCAGATAGTTTTCTGCAGTTCAGTTTGTGCTTGTGGGTTCGTATCTTGACTTTCAGGGCGTCTAGGCAGGTCGTATCTGTTTTACAGTGCGTTCTTGCCTGTTCGTTTCTGTTTTTCAATTCGTTATTCATAGGACTTGCTGTTCTAAAGTGCGTTCTGTTCTGTACGTTCTGATAAGACGACCGTTTCCTAGCCATGTCGCCTGGACATTCTCGTCGTCGAGTTCGTGCTGTGCGTGCGCTTGGTGTTGGTCTGCTTGTTTTGGACCAAGACCAGTCCATGAATGGTGTGAGGAGGAGTTCATGGACCAAGAATTGGTTGCTCCAGCGGGACCAATTCTGCCACATGCCTCTGCTGCGGGAGATCATCGAGAATAATCCTGAGGACTACAGGAATTTTCTGCGGATGTCTGACCCCTTTTTCAGGAACTGTTGGCTTTGGTGTCCCCCTATATTACCAGGAAGGACACCGTTATGCGGGAAGCCATCAGTGCTGAGCAGAGGCTCATCGCCACGTTACGTTATCTGGCGACAGGGAGAAGTCTTCGGGACTTGAAGTTCACGACAGGCATCTCCCCCCAGGCTCTGGGCCTCATAATCCCAGACACCTGTTCTGCCATTATACAAGTCCTGCAGGAGGACTATATTAGGGTAAGTTTTCTCCCTTAACATCACATTTTATGTATTACATGTATGCTAATGTATTGCATTTCTTTCATCCTTCCCTAATTACCATGATTGTAATATGCTGAGAATGTCCCCTTTGTCCTCATGTATGCCTGAAGCTTTAGATTGCCCCTTTTTTCTCCTCCATGCATATTTCCCTTCACTAACCTTTCCAGCAGGGGCGCCTGTTGCTCCAAATGTTTGGGGGTTCAAACCCCAATTTAGGAAATAAACTTCCTCCTTTTTTGCTCTGGTGCCTATTAAACGCCCCCATTTGTTCCCTCCAATGCAGCCATTTTGTCCCCTCCAATGCAGCCATTTTGTCCCCTCCAATGCAGCCATTTTGTTCCCTCTAATGCAGCCATTTTGTTCCCTCTAATGCAGCCATTTTGTCCCCTCCAATGCAGCCAGTTCCCCCCCAGCCCTGCACTTACCTTCTTGTGGTCAGCGCCATCCTTCTTCTGTCCTTGATGTCTTCTCCTTCCCTTGATGTTGCATCAGCCAATCATGTTACCATTAAACAGACTTGGTGAACATGATTGGCAGAGCAGCCTGTCAGTGTTTACCCAAGGAATGCCCCCCCCCCCCTGCGTCCCCTATTTAACTTTTCTGCAGCCAATTACATCCCTCAGGCTGTAATGTGCAAGACAATTTTCCTTACTGTTTCTGATATGCAATTTTAAGCCCATAAATGCCGCAGTTCTTCATATGTCGGTCGCTTAACAGGGGGCCATCCACCTGAATAGTGGGCGGCATAGACAATACATAGGTTAATGCAAGGCATGAACCTATGTATTGTTCTGAGTGATAAGCACAGGAGAGAGGGGGCAGTGCTCCAGCGCCCACTCTGGACGCACCGCCACTGCAATGCTATCCTGTGGCCAAACACATCTACCCCCCCTCCCCATTATAATTTATTAATGGACCATCATAGGGGGTGATGAATATGATACATGAGCCTTCCATTATACTTATTTAAAACACCTTAATAAACGTAGACTTTGCTTGATGTTGGCCTCTAATGTATTTTCTTAGAATATACTTGTAATGTTTGATTTGTGTATTCTAATACTTTTTCATCTTGTTTGACTCCACAGCTTCCTTCCACGCCACAGGAATGGCAGACTGTGGCATCGGAGTTTGCCACGCGGTGGGACTTCCCCAATTGCGGTGGTGCTATAGACGGGAAGCACGTCCGCATCGTGCCGCCACCCCGTTCTGGGTCCTACTACTTCAATTACAAGGGGTTTCATAGCATTGTGCTGATGGCGGTGGTGTCAGCACGGTATGAATTCCTCTATGTTGATGTAGGGAAGAATGGCCGGATGTCCGATGGGGGATCCTTCATCCAGACGGAGTTTGCCCTCCGTCTCCAGAGTGACGACCTTGCATTGCCACCGGATGCAGGGAATATTGAAGGACTCCCCTTTGTTTTTTTGGCTGATGAAGCCTTCGGGCTCGGACCACATCTTATGAGGCCATTTCCTCAGAGGACCCTGACCCCAGAGAAGAGGGTGTTCAATTACCGGCTGGCCAGGGGCCGAAGAGTCGTTGAAAATGCCTTCGGCATAATGGCCAGCCGGTTCCGCCTTTTTAGGACTCCCATCCACTTGGCGGACTACAAAATAAACTATGTAGTGTTATGCTGCTGTGTGCTACACAATTTTCTTTGCCGCAAATCTAATTCATATATGGCCTCAGTTTTGCCTGAGGCTGGACTTTCCCCTGATAATCCCCTGCCGGGCCTGGAATCTGCCCGTGCTGGCTTGCCCCCCCAAAATGCCCGTGATGTTCGGGACAAATACATGGACTATTTTACGGGTAGGGGGCAATTCCTATGCCAGGCTATGTCTAAAGATTGCTGTCTAACGATCCAAATAAAAATCTTGTTTAAACTTCTAACTTTTCTTGGTTTCCTGTCTCCTAGTTTGTCTTAGTGCATTTGTAGTGCCAAGTGTATTTTCATTTAGTAAATACCAACCATTTCACTATGTAACCTTAAAAAATGTACCAAATAAGGTTAGAGCATATTAGAAAAAGAAGCTACACGTTGTTTGTGTTCAAATCTTTTACTATGTGCAAATTCACACACTTTTTTTTTTTTTTTTACATTTTTTGTTTGCCTGGCCACAAACCGGCAATTGTTTTCTTAGGAAAATACAAAAACAACAGTTGCATTCCAAAAATTACAAAATTGGATACCTCGGAGCAATCTGAGACATTCACTTACACAAACTATATGTCTCTATGTGCCCGTCCTAATATGGGGTCCTGCCACCCCTTGCCCAGCCAAAAATTGAATATGCACACAATTGGGATTATTTTCCTATAGGGATTTTAGACTCCTGATCCCTATTGTCAACATGTGCTATCTGCCATCAGGGGTGATCAATGGACGTGTTTTGGGGGTGCAACCCCTTCCTCAGTTCACCTACTTTAGATACGAGGAAGGGGTTGCACCCCCAAAAGACGTACATGGATATCCCCTGATGGCAGATAGCACATGTTGACACACTGTGTGCAGATTCAATTTTTGGCTGGTTTGATTGTCAAAAAGTTTTTTACATGTAGAAGAATAAACATGAACAAAAGGGGGTTGGGATGCCTTATTGAATTCTCCCCAAAACATCGAGAATGTCTTTAAATGTTTGATCCATCACATGAATTCTTTCTTTAATTTTGTCCAGTTCCGTGCTACATTCCATCACTTGCTGGATGAGGCGGAGGGCACTGTCAGCAGAGAAACCTGTACTATCCTTCACCCCAACATTCACATCCCCTAAAAACAAAATAAAAAGGTATTATAACTCTGCAGGCCTACCTCTCTCACCTGAAGCTGTGGTGACAGATACTGACCTGTTGTGGTGACCAGTTTCACAACGTCATCCACCTCTCCTTCCTGCACTTCTCCTTCCTCCACCTCAACTTCCTCTACATCCTTCGTTTGTGGGTCTTTGGGAGTTTGGGGTTGTTGTGAAGCTGTGGGGTTCTTGTGGTCCCTGGAGTGTCCTCCTCCCAGTCTTCTCTCCCCTATGAGAATCAAACAAAAGGTAGAGTTATCACACAGAAATTCTCTATGTTAAACAAAAAAACAGGCTAAATTGCTTGGAAGTGGGGTACAAGTGTGTGTTTGGGCGGAAGTTAAAGATGAATGCATTATTTCTGACCAAGAATATGCTTAGTATTCACCTTTGTCTGTCATTTTTTAGACATGTAGGCAACACAAAAATTCTCTGAAGCACCTGTGTGGGACACCCAAAAAAGGCGGGTCTGGAGGCCCACACTATAGTGCTCCAAAGTACAGATGTGGAAAGAGCTGCTGAGTGTCCTCTCCTTTACACTGACAAAAGTTTGCATTTCATTCTCTTTACAAACACATCATCTAGCCTAAAACTTTGTGCCCCAAATTTCCCAAAAAATGGCAGATTTCTAATTACTTTTGTGGCTGTATAATAAGCCAAAACAGCGGATAGTGGCCGAACGAAGTGTCTGTAACGTAACGAACGATTACTGTGCCCAACCAAGTTCAAAATATAACATTTTGGAAGGGAGTCCAATAAGAAAAAAAAATAAACCAGCAACATGTCAGTTTAGAAAAGGATTAATAGCATAAAAGTGTACATTTTACTTACTTTTTGCGAGCATTCACTTAATGCTCCTTAACTGCTCTGGCTCCCTCAGTTTGAGGTCTGACCACCTCTTTCTGAGCTGCTCATTTGAGCGTTTCACCCCGAAATTCGTCTTCAGACTCTTCACGACTTTAGTGAGGATTTTGGCCTTCCTTCTATTTGGTTTGCTATACGGCCCATGCTTTGCGTCATAATCCGACTTGAGCAAGATGTCCACCATCTCCGCCATCTCGGCAAAAGACATATTCGATGCCTTGAATCTCCTCCTTGATCGTGACGTTTCCTCGGTCTCCAGGCTTGTCTCCTCCTCGTTAGTTGCGGAATTATCAGACACCTGCTGTAACTCCGCCATATCTGTCTGCGCGCCGAAAGAGAAGGGGCGGGGAAAAGATGTTAGTTAGAACGTCATGGGCGGGCGACGTGTGCGGGGCGACGTGTTCGAATTTTGACGCATGCGTGGTGTGTATATAGCAAACACACATGTGACTATAGTACGTTCGGTGTGCGGAGAGAGGAGTTCAAGTGACGGACATGCGAACGAAGGTATGTGATTTTGTGACTTGGACAAATTGTTGGCCTATACTGTTTTGAGAATGTTGTAGGATATATATGGTGACTACGATGTTAAGGAGGTTAGACTGTTTGCCTCACATTAGTTATATATTGTTTCTTAAACTTGCAGATACAATATGAATGTCTTTATTAGCGACAAAGAGTTCCTGGCAGAATTTATTGACCGGGTAAGGGAGCTGCCCGCTCTGTGGGAGACGAAAAACCCCATCCATAAAAAAAGAGGGGTGAGAAAAGCAGCACTGGAGAAGCTGCTCCCATTTGTGCAGACCAAGGTGCCCACAGCCACAGCAAAACAAGTGGACACTAAAATTGGGAGCTTGAGAGGCACCTACAGGACTGAACGCTCTAAGGTCCTGGCTTCTCAGAGGTCAGGAGCAGCAGCAGGTGATGTGTATGTCCCGATTTTGTGGTACTACAGCAGGATGTCCTTCCTGGATGACCACATTGAGGCAAGGCCATCACTCTCCACTCTTCCCCCCAGACTTCCCTGCAGCCAACCTGAGCCTTCTCTGGAGCAAGAGGAGGCAGCCATCCTGGATGATCCTTATTTGGCCATCTGGAGCCAGGTATAGTATTAAATGAAATTGCATTGGGATAAAATTAATGTTTGACAAATATGTCAAGATGAGAAACATACAATATTTTGGGTTCCACAAGTGAAATCAAGATCTTGAGACATTAGTCTGCACTTAATTGGGTGCTAAATAGTCAATCTGATGTAGGTGTAAATTAGAAAAAATTATTTCTGGATTTACATTCTAATTGCTTCAATCATGTTTATAAAGTTTGATGCAAAGATTAAACCAACATATTAAACTATGTCCCTTTTTCATACACAGGATGAAATCAGCCAGGAGGAGGGTCTGGAGACTGTCAGGCAGGAGGAGGAAGGGCCCAGTGGCAGCCAGGAGGTGGCAGGGCCCAGTGGCAGCCAAGAGGTGGCAGGGCCCAGTGGCAGCCAGGAGGTGGCAGGGCAAAGGAGAAGCACCAGATCCCAGGTGCCTCCCATCCGGCTTCCCAAAAGAGGCAGGAGGGACAGGACCACCAGTGAGGCAGCAATGGCCCTTATTAAAGAGGCCCATGCCACCCTCAAAGAGCCCACATCCCCTGAAGAGGCCATTGCCGGCCTAGTGGAGGCAAAGTTCAAGGTGATGAGCATGGAGCAACGCCTCCTATGCGAGCCCCTGCTCATCACCTTGCTCAACAAGGGGGTGATGGAAAAAATTACCCCCAATACCGCCATTTGTGAGGGGGCACAACTGTCCCAACCTCAACCTCCTCCTCCACCTCCACATTCTTCTTCTGCCCCACCCCCTTCTCCTCCACCTCCACCTTGTTCTTCCGCCCCACCCCCTTCTCCTCCACCTACACCTTGTTCTTCCACCCCACCCCCTTCTCCTCCACCTTGTTCTTCCGCCCCACCCCTTCTCCTCCACCTCCACCTTGTTCTTCCACCCCACCCCCTTCTCCTCCACCTCCTCCTCCTCCTGACAGGAGTACCCCTCCAGTGGCCCAGCCTCCAGCCAAACAAAGAAGGAAGGCTGCAGGGAAGGCTTCAGGAAAGGTTGCAGGGAAGGTTGCCAGGAAGACGAGGAAGTGATGGCCTTGCTTTATTGTGGTCGGACAGAAGGCAGCCTGTTGTAGTACCACACACTTGGGACATATATATCACCTGCTGCTGTTCCTGACCTCTGGGAGGCCAGCATCAGATTGTGTTCAGAAATGTTGGCCTTCTCAAGCTCCCAATTTTAGTGTCCACACAGGGTTGCTGTGTGCTCTGGGGTCCCTGGGATGCACAAATGGCAGCAGCTTCTCCAGCGCTGCCTTCTCTTTATTTTAGTTCAAACATGAATACATTTTATTTTTCTTTAAGTTCGTACTTGACTATGTGTATTTGTAAAAATGTAAAATCTAGCTTTGGAGTAAGCAGATACATTTGACTGACAAAAAAAGGGACAGATAACAACCCCCCAAAAAAATAACTAAATCGTATTTCCCAAAAAAGTGTGTAAAATTTAAATAATATATATTAAAAGATTCAATGGGAGATCACTACCAAAACATTGCGAAATTACAATTAACATCAGTTAGAAAAATAACTAATTTTTTAATATTCCTAAAAACTTGCACGATATAATACACATAAATCTTCTTAAGAGCAACAAGAAAAATTTTAAAAAAACATAGTCATAACTCTGTGTGAATATCAGCAGCAAAAGAAGTTCATTCGTTTGGATTAATGTCACATTCTAACGAAGATTTCAATGCACAACATTTAAACGATGCAAAAATTTGGAGCGTGACGAATGTGCTATCTCCATTACGAAGGCTTGTTTTACCAGAAGATGCGCTCCCGTCTCATAGTTGCTTTTGAGCATGCACGCTTTTGGAAGAGTCGTAAAAGCATACACACAAACCATTTTCTCGTCACAAAACAGGCCGACGAGAAACACGACGAGGAAATCTGGAATCCTGACGAGAAAATAGAGAGCAGGTTCTCTATTTTCTCGTCGAGATTCACGGCAATTTTCTCGTCGTAAAACCATACACACGAACGGTTTTCTCGACAAAAAAGCTCACGCGGCACTTTTCTTGCCGGTTTTGGACGAGAAACTCGGTCGTGTGTACGAGTCTTGTGAAAAAGCAGCCCAATTATGGAAACGACTCGAAAAATTTTCTTCTAAAATTTCAAACAAAATTATAACCCTTACTCTTCCCAACTGTCTCTTGTTCGCCCCGATTTTGGGTTTGAACACGTTTCAATTAAGAATAGTCCATACAATTTGTGTATCCATCCACTGGCTGATAGCTTATCATTGGAAATCCTCATCGTTACCAATTTCCCAATTGAAAATTAGAATAAACGACATTTACCTTATGGAAAAAAAATTGCATACCTTGCATAATACCATGCACCTACTGGATAAAAAATGGAACCTATGGTTCAAATACTCAGACTACCTTTTAAACCCATATTAGAATCCCCTTTTCACATCCAATTCTTTTGTACACGAAAATAACCCCACATTTCAAAATACTACTGAATCATTTATTTTCTATATGTAATAGATGTTGTCTAAAGGCGGTTACTCTGTCATAAATCATTATAATTATTGATTGAAAATACTGCAATTCTCTGATGTCATGACATAATGTTTGTACCATTATTTTGTACACAATAAAAAAGTTTGTAAACAAAAAAATAAATAAAAAATTGCCGGAAATACAAGTTTGCTGGCAAAAGAAAAATGTTGAAAGTGAATTTTTTTATTTTTAATAAAGGAATTGTCAAAAACCTGTCTCCTCTTCCTATTCATTTTGACACTTTTTTGGTGAATGAGTGGGTTACAATGTACCCCATACTTATTCACATAGGGTGGGGGGGACCATGGGGGATTTGTTAAAGGGGGCTTCTAGATTCTGATAAGTCCCCACCCACAGACCCCCACAACCACAGCCCAGGGTTGTGGGGAAGAGACCCATGCCCTATAAACATGTTGAGGGCATGTGGCCTGGTATGGTTCAGGAGGGGGGGCTCGCATGTCCCCCCTGCCTTTCCTGACCTGCCAGACTGCATGCTCAGATAAGAGTCTGGTATAGATTTTGAGGGGGACCCCACACCCTTTTTAAAAAAAATTGGTGTATGGTTCCCCTTAAAATCCATTTTTTTATTTTACTATTTTTATTCAGCAGTCAGCGGAGAAGCACATTGACAGCATTGTTAAGCATTACCTGCCCCGCTCCTTAACAACCAGCCTTTACTGTGCCCTGATTGAGCAAAGCTTTGCCCACTCAGGGCGCAGAATGCACTGTGCAGTGCGCAGTGCATTGCAGGGCGTTCTGCGGGGCGAACACCCTGCAAATTCGGGTGTTCCTCGAATAGGGCGAACGTTCCGGCCTGAGCATGAGTTCGGCCCGAACATTGGCTGTTCATTCCGTTCAGGGAACACCAAAATGTTCAGAGTGTTCAGCGGGTGTCCGCCCCGTGGGAGACGCCCGGCAATGCACTGCTTCTCATAGTATGTACTGTGTAAGACCATGTAAGTTATGGGAAGAGTGGAATGAGAATTTTAGGCTACTTGAGGATCCAAATACCCTAAAAATTGTTATTACTAATGTGGGCGCTGTGACATTATTATTATTTGGTATTTGATGTGACAAATAACAAGTGGAAGACAGCGGCAATGTGCTTACTGAACAGTCCCAAACAATATGGCAACAAAGCCTTAGTACCGCAGGCAACTCGGGTACAACTGTTCTCAGCAATGTTGATGGCACTTTAACAGTCCAAGCACTTGAGAAGACACTCTAATACAGGGGTCTCAAATTAGCGGGCCTCCAGCTGTTGCGAAACTACTAGTCCCATCATGCCTCTGCCTGTGGGAGTCATGTTTGTAACTGTCAGCCTTGCAATGCATCATGGGACTTGTAGTTTCACAATAGCTGGAGGGCCGCCAGGTTAAGACCCCTGATCTAATCTATCTTATAGTAAACTTGTGGTGATGTTCCGCGCAATTTGGACTTTATTTAGGCTGCTGCCCCCCCTGGTATGTAATCTGTCACAAGGCAAATTACTGGGTAATGTGATAAATGGTTTGGGGTATATGGCGCTACCTTATACTCTGGGGACTTTGTTAGGATTGTGTTGGGTTTCCTCTGCGGATGCAACTGATAAGCCCCTATGGGATGAGGTGCAGGACTGTGTGTATTGTGTGCTAGTAATCTAGATTCTATATATTAGCTGTGTGTATGATTCTCAACTCCTATGTATGTGGAAAAAATCCTAACCCTCTAAAGGTTGTGACAATTGTGCTATTAAATAAATAAAGTGTTACCCCTATTGATTTCCTTCTACTACAACTTTAGTGATGTGTATGATACCTATGTGAATGTGTTTCACTTTATATTAGATGCAAATTCCATAATCCAAATATTGATCTCAAGGTTACAAACAAACTTCTAGTGAACTCAGTATTACAAAAAATCACAAAAACAATATTACAAAAATTACTTCCTTGCCGTATAAGTCCCTGTATCTTATTCCATACAGTTCACATCTTAAAGTGTTGTGTGTATTCAATATATCCTGTGCCTAAAAACTGGTAATGCCTGATTTCCGTTATAGTCCCTGGTCACTGCCCCAGGTGGGAGCTGCTAGACATCCAGTTAATTCCCTTGTAGGTTAACCCATTAACTAAACCAATGAAATGTGATTCACAATGGTCATGTAATAGTTAGCCACTTTAGTGGTGAGGATTAGTTTCCTTGCAATTCCTCAATTCAAATGGTTAATCAGAAAAAGAAGTACTGACAGATATATGCATATATAGTATAGCCAGGATAAATTCATGCGCCTACAGCAAATTCATGTGTTAACATAAAAAAGTTCAAGTATTCTTCATGCGTTTTTTCAGTGATTTTGGTGATTATATATTGCCAATAGAGATCCTCCAGCTTGCAGGTAAAGAGGTGACTTTTGGTGCTCCCCCCTCGTATGGGTCCCCACTCACCAGATTGGCGTACCCCTGCAGGGGTCACAGGCTCATCGGATATCCCCAGCAATTTATCCTCCACTCCTTATGCTGTTCCACTCTCTGCTCTCTCCTCCTCCACCAATCAGATCCTCAGAAATGAACCACAGAACAGAACTTCCATAGCGTAAAATCGCTTATTTATTTGTAAAAAATAGTAAAAATTCCAAAATTTTAATAAAAATAATTATAAAAAATAAGGCCTCCAGACCTTCCTAGATTCACTCCCTTCTGGTTGTAATTACCACCAGGTGCCTAGTGAATCCACACCGCAAACCGTATGCCAATGTCAGACAAGCCCCATGGAAGTCACGCCAGCCTGCTGTGTCAGCCTCAGCTTCGGCGTGCATTCCACCGCTCGAGCCTCGCTAACCGGACGTGACGTGGACGTGTCTGGATGGTCACTGACGCGTTTCGACGTATGGTCGTTATCAAAGGTGCTATCATCCCTTCGTGTCCGACGTCTATAAGCAAGCACTGGCACTATAGCTCCGCCCCTTCAGGGCGTACCTTCCTTTTCCAATTCACTATATGTGGAGTGTATAATCGCTCCCATCTATCCTATTTGGCTCCATCTAGTGGTGGTTACGTAATTGGTTATTACTATGCCAGTGATTGCTTATATTAGTTCATAGAGACTTTTGTTTATCCTCTAAGGGGAATATGATTGAATTCAGTAAATAATACTCCTAATACATTTGTGTAGTTCTATGTTTTGTTGATTATGTGCCTTTTTAATTTAAGTAAACATTGGGGATTTGATATTACATCTATTTATCCTCTAAGGGGAATAAAATTGAATTCAGTAAATAATACCCTTAATATATTTACGTTGTGATGATTATATGCCTTATTAACTTAAGCAAACATTAGGGGTATTCCCTGATATATTATCCCCACTTTCCCCTCCTGGGTATTTATACCATTAATGACCTAGTGGGATTATTTCATTATATTTTACAATATTCAAGTACAAGACCCCCCTAGTGTTATCATTATGTATATGTTTGGTATAATTTTCTATATACTTGTCCCCATAAGTTCTTTTGCTAAATGGTCATATCTGTTGTGTATAACCATTTAGAATACCTTACTACATTTTCCACACATTTTACATCAGTTTATCCTTCCTATCACTTGGGGATTACCAAAGATGGGTTATATGAATCTCATCTCTTTGTGGTATAATTTTGAATCTATATTGTTTATTGTTTATTTCACCCACATCTATTGTATTCCAAATATTATGTTTCCAAGGGGATTCATCTAATGTGTTGATAGCTTCCCTATTTTCCTATAATCTACATAAATTATAGGAGCAACTCATATTTATTTGTGTCCCATACCCCAAAACTGAAGAATGACTTGAAAACTTGGTTTAGAAATTAGAGAGAAAACAATTGAGGTCGATATCTAGGTTGAGGCCCCTGGGAGCAAGGGACCCCAACCTACGTATCCACCTCGTTTCATTTTGGGATACTTGAATCAACTTGTTACCACCCCTCCAATGATCCTTTATGATGTCTATTGCATAGAAGATCATTCCAGATGGGTCTCTTTGGTGTACTTCATCGAAGTGTCTCGAAAGACTATGCTTCGGAAATCCCTTCTTAATGTTGGCAATATGTTCTCGGATCCTCACTTTTAGTGGTCTGGTGGTTCGTCCCACGTATTGCAGGTGGCAAGGATATTCTATCACATAAGTGACATGCGTGCTATTACATGTGATCAGTTCTCTTATTTTATATTCTTTATTGTATGCCTGTGATTTGAACGTGATTTTCCTCCTGGGCTGTGGTCTGCTTTTTCTGCAAGCTAGGCACCATTGACATTTGTAGAACCCCTTGAGTTCTGTGCATAGCTGAATTTGGGAGGGGGCATCTATGACGTTATGTACAAGCTTATTCCTCAACGTAGGAGCTTTCCTATAGATGAAGGTGGGTTTCCTTGGAATTACTTTTGAAAGTATTCTGTCTTCCATCAAAATGGGCCAGTATTTTTTAACAATATGTTCAACTTGGGAATATTGATTACTGTACCCAGTAATAAATGCTATTTTCTCATGAGTGGTTGGTGTTTTGATTTTCTTTGTTAATAGCGTTTTTCTATCCACCCTTTTAACCTTTTCTTTGAATCTGTTCACTATGATCTCAGCTTGCCTATCAAAATCTTCTTCTTTGTGGCAATTTCGTCTGATTCTTAGTAGTTGTCCTTTAGGAATATTAGCTTTCCATTTGGGATGGTGGCAGCTGTTATTGGGTATGTACCCATTTCTATCCGTTTTTTTGAAATAGGTTTGTGTATATAGCATGTCTCCTTCCTTCATTATCTCCAGGTCCAGGTATTCCATTTTTTCCTTATGACATTTCCCTGTGAACTTTATGCCATATCTGTTGTTGTTTAGATTAGATAAGAAATGCTCGAACGTGGTTTCTGTGCCTGCCCATAAGATGATCAAATCATCAATATACCTCTTAAAAAATCTGATTTCTGGTATGTTCTTATTATAAAAGTACTCCTCCTCCCACATGTCCATGAACAGGTTTGCCACACTGGGGGCATAGCGTGCCCCCATGGCAACTCCCCTGGTTTGGACGTAGTATTGTTTATTATACCAGAAATAATTATTACTCATGGCCAGTTTCAATCCTTCAAGAATGTAGTCCATCTGTTGTTGTGTTAAATCTGTACGTTCATATAAGGCTTTTTCTACTCCCTTCAGTCTGTCCTCCTGCACTATACTTGTATATAGGGACTCCACATCAATCGTGGCGATTAAACATTCTCTGACTTCTGTTTGTTTTTGAAGCTCACCCAACAGATGCGAACTGTCCCTCAAATGGGATTTCCCTTGACTAACCATTGGATTCAAAAATTTGTCGATATATTCACTTAGTCTTGAAAAAATGGAATGAATTCCGCTTATGATTGGTCTCTCTGGCGGTTTCAGTGTACGTTTGTGCACTTTAGGTACGTGATATATGACTGGGGTTTTAGTTGATTGAGAAACTAAGTACTCTGCCTCTTTTTGGTTCAGAATTTCAATGTCCCTGCCCTTGGAGACAAATGTTTTTACCGTGCCTTCCAGGACTCCCTTAGGGTTCCCTTTCAGTTTTTTATAGGTGTTCTCCACTTGCAGTAAGTTGTTCATCTCTTCTTCATAGTCCAGTTTGTTGAGTATGACTAGCCCTCCCCCCTTGTCCGCTGGTCTTATTATCACTTCCTTTTTTTCACCTATTTGTTTGATTATTTTCCAAATGTTCTTATTGTTCCTATGCGATTTTCTCTCCAATTTCCTTATATCCTCCTCTACCATCTTTTTGAATGCTGTCAGGCATTGGTTCCCCGGGGTCGGTGGGTTAAACAATGAGTTGTTTTTCAATGTAGTATGTTTGTAGACTATTGGTTCAACTTTTCTTAAATCTTTATTCAGCTCAAAATGCTTTTTGAGGTTTAGTTTCCTCATAAACTTTTGGAGATCTATATACACCTCGAACTTGTCCAATTGTTTCTCAGGTGCATATTTGAATCCCTTATCCAGAATTGCTAGCTCCTCTTTTGAAAAAATTGCATTACTTAGGTTATAAATGCCTTCCCCTAATATTCCCTTTGGCGTTTTCTTCTTCCCCCCTCTCTTTCCTCTTCTCCGTTTGTACGGTCGTTGTATCTCTGGGGGGCTTCGTTGTGTCTCTCCCACTCCTGTGGTCTTCCTTCTCTGTCTCGGATTCCTTGGTTGTAATGATATGGGCGTTCTTCCATGGGTTCCTGTCCCCTCTGTATATCTCTGTTTGCGGTTCCCCCTTGCCCTCCTTTGTTCCATGTGGAACCTCTCCAGCTCGAGTTTCTGTACGGTACTCGGGCCTGCCATCTTCCTGGTGGTCTGCTGCGGGGTCCTCCTCTGGAAAAATCCCTCTGCTCCTGATGATCGTGTCCTCTATCTCGATCTGTTGGTGTTCTCCATCCCCTACTTCTATATGGCGGGGAGACTCTGTTTCTTAAATGGTTATTTCATCTTGGGGTAGTAGGGATTCTGGTTGGGTTTCTATGGTCATCTTGATACTGACGATTATTATAAGGGGGTCTGTGTTTTGTTTGGTTTTTATTCCTGGCGTTGTTGTGGGTGGGTGGTTCCGAAGTGGTTTCAAATCTCAAATGTTGGATTGGGAGTTCATTATCACTTTCATTACCATCATCTTCACTTGAACTATCCTCCAATGATGGATTTTCTACTTCCTGATTTTCCTCCTCTTCCACCTTTTGCCATTTGTACACTCTCCCGCTTCTGTACTCTAGGACATCCCTTTTGTACTTTTTTAGTTTTTTTGCTTGGATCTCGATATCATATTTCTTAATTACTTAATGGAGTGCTAGCTCCTTATCCTTATATTCCTGTGTGGCTGAAAAGGGGGCCAGGGAATTTTTGAGTTCAACAATATTTGCCTCTATACCCTTTAGTTTAAATTGTCTTCTTTTAATGATAGTATGTAATAGATTGTTTTCACTTTGGTTGAAAAATTTGAACCAATTTTCCATTAAGGAAGGTTCATCCAGATGGTCGTTGGGGTGTATATCCCATCTAAGTCTTCTTGGTGTCATATTTTCCTTGGCATACATCTCCATTGTGGTTATATCCCACCATACTCGTAATTGCTTCTCCAAGGTGTGCCTAAGTTGTTTTAACAGTCCATCCATACTTTGTTTATGAGTCACCTGCTCCTGGCTGAAAATGCCATCTACATTTATATTTCTCTTTCCCATATATCCAAAAATGTCCATTGCTGCAGATGTAAAGTCACACCCTCAGGTGTGCTAGATAGTAAACTTGTGGTGATGTTCCGCGCAATTTGGACTTTATTTAGGCTGCTGCCCCCCCTGGTATGTAATCTGTCACAAGGCAAATTACTGGATAATGTGATAAATGGTTTGGGGTATATGGCGCTACCTTATACTCTGGGGACTTTGTTAGGATTGTGTTGGGTTTCCTCTGCGGATGCAACTGATAAGCCCCTATGGGATGAGGGGCAGGACTGTGTGTATTGTGTGCTAGTAATCTAGATTCTATATATTAGCTGTGTGTATGATTCTCAACTCCTATGTATGTGGAAAAAATCCTAACCCTCTAAAGGTTGTGACAATTGTGCTATTAAATAAATAAAGTGTTACCCCTATTGATTTCCTTCTACTACAACTTTAGTGATGTGTATGATACCTATGTGAATGTGTTTCACTTTATATTAGATGCAAATTCCATAATCCAAATATTGATCTCAAGGTTACAAACAAACTTCTAGTGAACTCAGTATTACAAAAAATCACAAAAACAATATTACAAAAATTACTTCCTTGCCGTATAAGTCCCTGTATCTTATTCCATACAGTTCACATCTTAAAGTGTTGTGTGTATTCAATATATCCTGTGCCTAAAAACTGGTAATGCCTGATTTCCGTTATAGTCCCTGGTCACTGCCCCAGGTGGGAGCTGCTAGACATCCAGTTAATTCCCTTGTAGGTTAACCCATTAACTAAACCAATGAAATGTGATTCACAATGGTCATGTAATAGTTAGCCACTTTAGTGGTGAGGATTACTTTCCTTGCAATTCCTCAATTCAAATGGTTAATCAGAAAAAGAAGTACTGACAGATATATGCATATATAGTATAGCCAGGATAAGTTCATGCGCCTACAGCAAATTCATGTGTTAACATAAAAAAGTTCAAGTATTCTTCATGCGTTTTTTCAGTGATTTTGGTGATTATATATTGCCAATAGAGATCCTCCAGCTTGCAGGTAAAGAGGTGACTTTTGGTGCTCCCCCCTCGTATGGGTCCCCACTCACCAGATTGGCGTACCCCTGCAGGGGTCACAGGCTCATCGGATATCCCCAGCAATTTATCCTCCACTCCTTATGCTGTTCCACTCTCTGCTCTCTCCTCCTCCACCAATCAGATCCTCAGAAATGAACCACAGAACAGAACTTCCATAGCGTAAAATCGCTTATTTATTTGTAAAAAATAGTAAAAATTCCAAAATTTTAATAAAAATAATTATAAAAAATAAGGCCTGCAGACCTTCCTAGATTCACTCCCTTCTGGTTGTAATTACCACCAGGTGCCTAGTGAATCCACACCGCAAACCGTATGCCAATGTCAGACAAGCCCCATGGAAGTCACGCCAGCCTGCTGTGTCAGCCTCAGCTTCGGCGTGCATTCCACCGCTCGAGCCTCGCTAACCGGACGTGACGTGGACGTGTCTGGATGGTCACTGACGCGTTTCGACGTATGGTCGTTATCAAAGGTGCTATCATCCCTTCGTGTCCGACGTCTATAAGCAAGCACTGGCACTATAGCTCCGCCCCTTCAGGGCGTACCTTCCTTTTCCAATTCACTATATGTGGAGTGTATAATCGCTCCCATCTATCCTATTTGGCTCCATCTAGTGGTGGTTACGTAATTGGTTATTACTATGCCAGTGATTGCTTATATTAGTTCATAGAGACTTTTGTTTATCCTCTAAGGGGAATGTGATTGAATTCAGTAAATAATACTCCTAATACATTTGTGTAGTTCTATGTTTTGTTGATTATGTGCCTTTTTAATTTAAGTAAACATTGGGGATTTGATATTACATCTATTTATCCTCTAAGGGGAATAAAATTGAATTCAGTAAATAATACCCTTAATATATTTACGTTGTGATGATTATATGCCTTATTAACTTAAGCAAACATTAGGGGTATTCCCTGATATATTATCCCCACTTTCCCCTCCTGGGTATTTATACCATTAATGACCTAGTGGGATTATTTCATTATATTTTACAATATTCAAGTACAAGACCCCCCTAGTGTTATCATTATGTATATGTTTGGTATAATTTTCTATATACTTGTCCCCATAAGTTCTTTTGCTAAATGGTCATATCTGTTGTGTATAACCATTTAGAATACCTTACTACATTTTCCACACATTTTACATCAGTTTATCCTTCCTATCACTTGGGGATTACCAAAGATGGGTTATATGAATCTCATCTCTTTGTGGTATAATTTTGAATCTATATTGTTTATTGTTTATTTCACCCACATCTATTGTATTCCAAATATTATGTTTCCAAGGGGATTCATCTAATGTGTTGATAGCTTCCCTATTTTCCTATAATCTACATAAATTATAGGAGCAACTCATATTTATTTGTGTCCCATACCCCAAAACTGAAGAATGACTTGAAAACTTGGTTTAGAAATTAGAGAGAAAACAATTGAGGTCGATATCTAGGTTGAGGCCCCTGGGAGCAAGGGACCCCAACCTACGTATCCACCTCGTTTCATTTTGGGATACTTGAATCAACTTGTTACCACCCCTCCAATGATCCTTTATGATGTCTATTGCATAGAAGATCATTCCAGATGGGTCTCTTTGGTGTACTTCATCGAAGTGTCTCGAAAGACTATGCTTCGGAAATCCCTTCTTAATGTTGGCAATATGTTCTCGGATCCTCACTTTTAGTGGTCTGGTGGTTCGTCCCACGTATTGCAGGTGGCAAGGATATTCTATCACATAAGTGACATGCGTGCTATTACATGTGATCAGTTCTCTTATTTTATATTCTTTATTGTATGCCTGTGATTTGAACGTGATTTTCCTCCTGGGCTGTGGTCTGCTTTTTCTGCAAGCTAGGCACCATTGACATTTGTAGAACCCCTTGAGTTCTGGGCATAGCTGAATTTGGGAGGGGGCATCTATGACGTTATGTACAAGCTTATTCCTCAACGTAGGAGCTTTCCTATAGATGAAGGTGGGTTTCCTTGGAATTACTTTTGAAAGTATTCTGTCTTCCATCAAAATGGGCCAGTATTTTTTAACAATATGTTCAACTTGGGAATATTGATTACTGTACCCAGTAATAAATGCTATTTTCTCATGAGTGGTTGGTGTTTTGATTTTCTTTGTTAATAGCGTTTTTGTATCCACCCTTTTAACCTTTTCTTTAAGTTTCTGCAGATGGTGGTCGTAGTACCCCTTTTCTTTGAATCTGTTCACTATGATCTCAGCTTGCCTATCAAAATCTTCTTCTTTGTGGCAATTTCGTCTGATTCTTAGTAGTTGTCCTTTAGGAATATTAGCTTTCCATTTGGGATGGTGGCAGCTGTTATTGGGTATGTACCGATTTCTATCCGTTTTTTTGAAATAGGTTTGTGTATATAGCATGTCTCCTTCCTTCATTATCTCCAGGTCCAGGTATTCCATTTTTTCCTTATGACATTTCCCTGTGAACTTTATGCCATATCTGTTGTTGTTTAGATTAGATAAGAAATGCTCGAACGTGGTTTCTGTGCCTGCCCATAAGATGATCAAATCATCAATATACCTCTTAAAAAATCTGATTTCTGGTATGTTCTTATTATAAAAGTACTCCTCCTCCCACATGTCCATGAACAGGTTTGCCACACTGGGGGCATAGCGTGCCCCCATGGCAACTCCCCTGGTTTGGACGTAGTATTGTTTATTATACCAGAAATAATTATTACTCATGGCCAGTTTCAATCCTTCAAGAATGTAGTCCATCTGTTGTTGTGTTAAATCTGTACGTTCATATAAGGCTTTTTCTACTCCCTTCAGTCCGTCCTCCTGCACTATACTTGTATATAGGGACTCCACATCAATCGTGGTGATTAAACATTCTCTGACTTCTGTTTGTTTTTGAAGCTCACCCAACAGATGCGAACTGTCCCTCAAATGGGATTTCCCTTGACTAACCATTGGATTCAAAAATTTGTCGATATATTCACTTAGTCTTGAAAAAATGGAATGAATTCCGCTTATGATTGGTCTCTCTGGCGGTTTCAGTGTACGTTTGTGCACTTTAGGTACGTGATATATGACTGGGGTTTTAGTTGATTGAGAAACTAAGTACTCTGCCTCTTTTTGGTTCAGAATTTCAATGTCCCTGCCCTTGGAGACAAATGTTTTTACCTTGCCTTCCAGGACTCCCTTAGGGTTCCCTTTCAGTTTTTTATAGGTGTTCTCCACTTGCAGTAAGTTGTTCATCTCTTCTTCATAGTCCAGTTTGTTGAGTATGACTAGCCCTCCCCCCTTGTCCGCTGGTCTTATTATCACTTCCTTTTTTTCACCTATTTGTTTGATTATTTTCCAAATGTTCTTATTGTTCCTATGCGATTTTCTCTCCAATTTCCTTATATCCTCCTCTCCCATCTTTTTGAATGCTGTCAGGCATTGGTTCCCCGGGGTCGGTGGGTTAAACAATGAGTTGTTTTTCAATGTAGTATGTTTGTAGACTATTGGTTCAACTTTTCTTAAATCTTTATTCAGCTCAAAATGCTTTTTGAGGTTTAGTTTCCTCATAAACTTTTGGAGATCTATATACACCTCGAACTTGTCCAATTGTTTCTCAGGTGCATATTTGAATCCCTTATCCAGAATTGCTAGCTCCTCTTTTGAAAAAATTGCATTACTTAGGTTATAAATGCCTTCCCCTAATATTCCCTTTGGCGTTTTCTTCTTCCCCCCTCTCTTTCCTCTTCTCCGTTTGTACGGTCGTTGTATCTCTGGGGGGCTTCGTTGTGTCTCTCCCACTCCTGTGGTCTTCCTTCTCTGTCTCGGATTCCTTGGTTGTAATGATATGGGCGTTCTTCCATGGGTTCCTGTCCCCTCTGTATATCTCTGTTTGCGGTTCCCCCTTGCCCTCCTTTGTTCCATGTGGAACCTCTCCAGCTCGAGTTTCTGTACGGTACTCGGGCCTGCCATCTTCCTGGTGGTCTGCTGCGGGGTCCTCCTCTGGAAAAATCCCTCTGCTCCTGATGATCGTGTCCTCTATCTCGATCTGTTGGTGTTCTCCATCCCCTACTTCTATATGGCGGGGAGACTCTGTTTCTTAAATGGTTATTTCATCTTGGGGTAGTAGGGATTCTGGTTGGGTTTCTATGGTCATCTTGATACTGACGATTATTATAAGGGGGTCTGTGTTTTGTTTGGTTTTTATTCCTGGCGTTGTTGTGGGTGGGTGGTTCCGAAGTGGTTTCAAATCTCAAATGTTGGATTGGGAGTTCATTATCACTTTCATTACCATCATCTTCACTTGAACTATCCTCCAATGATGGATTTTCTACTTCCTGATTTTCCTCCTCTTCCACCTTTTGCCATTTGTACACTCTCCCGCTTCTGTACTCTAGGACATCCCTTTTGTACTTTTTTAGTTTTTTTGCTTGGATCTCGATATCATATTTCTTAATTACTTAATGGAGTGCTAGCTCCTTATCCTTATATTCCTGTGTGGCTGAAAAGGGGGCCAGGGAATTTTTGAGTTCAACAATATTTGCCTCTATACCCTTTAGTTTAAATTGTCTTCTTTTAATGATAGTATGTAATAGATTGTTTTCACTTTGGTTGAAAAATTTGAACCAATTTTCCATTAAGGAAGGTTCATCCAGATGGTCGTTGGGGTGTATATCCCATCTAAGTCTTCTTGGTGTCATATTTTCCTTGGCATACATCTCCATTGTGGTTATATCCCACCATACTCGTAATTGCTTCTCCAAGGTGTGCCTAAGTTGTTTTAACAGTCCATCCATACTTTGTTTATGAGTCACCTGCTCCTGGCTGAAAATGCCATCTACATTTATATTTCTCTTTCCCATATATCCAAAAATGTCCATTGCTGCAGATGTAAAGTCACACCCTCAGGTGTGCTAGATAGTAAACTTGTGGTGATGTTCCGTGCAATTTGGACTTTATTTAGGCTGCTGCCCCCCCTGGTATGTAATCTGTCACAAGGCAAATTACTGGATAATGTGATAAATGGTTTGGGGTATATGGCGCTACCTTATACTCTGTGGACTTTGTTAGGATTGTGTTGGGTTTCCTCTGCGGATGCAACTGATAAGCCCCTATGGGATGAGGGGCAGGACTGTGTGTATTGTGTGCTAGTAATCTAGATTCTATATATTAGCTGTGTGTATGATTCTCAACTCCTATGTATGTGGAAAAAATCCTAACCCTCTAAAGGTTGTGACAATTGTGCTATTAAATAAATAAAGTGTTACCCCTATTGATTTCCTTCTACTACAACTTTAGTGATGTGTATGATACCTATGTGAATGTGTTTCACTTTATATTAGATGCAAATTCCATAATCCAAATATTGATCTCAAGGTTACAAACAAACTTCTAGTGAACTCAGTATTACAAAAAATCACAAAAACAATATTACAAAAATTACTTCCTTGCCGTATAAGTCCCTGTATCTTATTCCATACAGTTCACACCTTAAAGTGTTGTGTGTATTCAATATATCCTGTGCCTAAAAACTGGTAATGCCCGATTTCCGTTATAGTCCCTGGTCACTGCCCCAGGTGGGAGCTGCTAGACATCCAGTTAATTCCCTTGTAGGTTAACCCATTAACTAAACCAATGAAATGTGATTCACAATGGTCATGTAATGGTTAGCCACTTTAGTGGTGAGGATTCGTTTCCTTGTAATTCCTCAATTCAAATGGTTAATCAGAAAAAGAAGTACTGACAGATATATGCATATATAGTATAGCCAGGATAAGTTCATGCGCCTACAGCAAATTCATGTGTTAACATAAAAAAGTTCAAGTATTCTTCATGCGTTTTTTCAGTGATTTTGGTGATTATATATTGCCAATAGAGATCCTCCAGCTTGCAGGTGAAGAGGTGACTTTTGGTGCTCCCTCCTCGTATGGGTCCCCACTCACCAGATTGGCGTACCCCTGCAGGGGTCACAGGCTCATCAAGAATCCCCAGCAATTTATCCTCCACTCCTTATGCTGTTCCACTCTCTGCTCTCTCCTCCTCCACCAATCAGATCCTCAGAAATGAACCACAGAACAGAACTTCCATAGCGTAAAATCGCTTATTTATTTGTAAAAAATAGTAAAAATTCCAAAATTTAAATAAAAATAATTATAAAAAAATAAGGCCTGCAGACCTTCCTAGATTCACTCCCTTCTGGTTGTAATTACCGCCAGGTGCCTAGTGAATCCACACCGCAAACCCTATGCCAATGTCAGACAAGTCCCATGGAAGTCACGCCAGCCTGCTGTGTCAGCCTCAGCTTCGGCGTGCATTCCACCGCTCGAGCCTCGCTAACCGGACGTGACGTGGACGTGTCTGGATGGTCACCTGACGCGTTTCGACGTATGGTCGTTATCATAGGTGCTATCATCCCTTTGTGTCCGACGTCTATAAGCAAGCACTGGCACTATAGCTCCGCCCCTTCAGGGCGTACCTTCCTTTTCCAATTCACTATATGTGGAGTGTATAATCGCTCCTATCTATCCTATTTGGCTCCATCTAGTGGTGGTTACGTAATTGGTTATTACTATGCCAGTGATTGCTTATATTAGTTCATAGAGACTTTTGTTTATCCTCTAAGGCAGTGGTTCTCAACCTTCTATTGCCGTGACCCCTTGATAAAATTTTCTGAGTTGTGGGGACCCCTAACAGTAAAATTATTTTCGTAGCTTGGGTTGTCAGCATCCAAGGCAAGACAAGTAATTAGCGCCCCTAACCCATGGACATTTAGCGCTCCCCGAGTCCCTTCCACACGTACAGTATTAAAACCCCTTATGGTACATTTTAGGATGTACCACTCTTTCTCTGTTCTCCTTACTTTCCCTTTTATCTCTCTCTATCCTAATTTCTTGTGTAGCGGGCTCACCCCGCTCACCCCTTCTTATCGGCTTGTTGTCTCATCTAGGGGGAAGTATGGGGGGAGGGATGAGATACACCACAGCCCATGTCCTCTTTTATGTGTAGAGGTAAAGGCCAGGACCAATTTCACCATCGGGTCGTGTGCATACCCAGAGTCAAGACTTTTCTCTTCGTGACCCCCTCTGCTCCCAGTAACCGGAGTTCCACACCACTGAAAAAGTCCAACTCGTATTTATTCTCTGACAGCAATAAATAGTCATATAGCACAGACAGGCTGTGACCCAAAGAACAGTTCAGTATAGGGGGAAGAGTAGGTCGAGGCACAATCCTTAATTAGTACTAACCATTGTGGTGTCACCAACGGTTATGGCGCACAGCCGCTGCCACCGACTGTGTAAAATAGACAGTGAATTACCTTCACTAAATGTAGCCCCTGTCAGAGGGAAGACATCCGTCCAAGAGAGTTACCAGAGGCCCCAGCGTCACCAGCAATGCTGCACTGGACTGTTCGGAGGGGTTACGCTCCCTGGCCTCCTCGTCTCAGACTCGGGCACCCAAGGCTTTAGGGCCCCCTCGGATTCCTCCACCCTTGCGGGACCCAGTCGAAGGTACCGGGCCCCAGGCCTTCTCAATAGTACCTCACCCCAGGCTAAAGGTGCCTGGGATGGACTCCATCTCCCGCTCTGGCCAGGTCAAGGGCACCTGGGCCCGGAACTCCGGCACGCCAGCACCCAGGCTGAAGGTGCCTGGGCGCGGCTCTGACCTCCGACTCTGAACCCCATGTTCAGGGCGTCCGCCCCTTTTATCTCCTCTCCCTTTGCGTCACAGCAGGTTCCCTGCCCCGCTGTACAAGTGCCGGAAAAGGACAAAAAGGGATGCAGTCTTGCGGAGAGGGTTCAACTCCGGCCCAAGACTACAACGCCACCTGCAGGCCGCAGGGAACCTCACACCACCAGAGTCCTCCAAGAACCATAAAAGGGTCCCAGATTCCCTAACAATCAGTTCATCTGGGTTACACTACCACCCAGATACCTCCCCTAAATTCAAATACCCGCTACACTTGTTTTTTTCCCCCCATCCCTCTCTCTAGCCGTCTTTCTTGTTCTTTAATTGTTTCTCCCCCTTCCATGTATTCTCTATTTTCTTTCCTTCTCTTACTCCTTGGTGGGGGGGTGGGTGGAATGGGATGAATGGCAGTGCTGGTGGGGAGTTGGGATGAGTGGCAGTGCTGGCGGGGAGTTGGGATGATGAGTAGCAGTGCTGGGGGGAGTTCTGATCACCCAACTTAGGTGCTCTTGATCAAGGTCATCTGCTGATCTGAGAATTGTAGTGGGGACTTTTAATGGCAACTATAATCACAGGTAGTGTTACTCACTGTGTCTCTGACTTTGTGGTGTCTCGCAGCAGTGACACCTATGCTGAAATCTGAGGTCTCCTCCAGCCCCTCTCACTTCACATTCCTCACCAGTTAGCTGACCCCTAGTCTCTGTCCCCCAGCCATGCCGTGAACTGAATAGGCGGCTGCGAAGAGGCTGAGTGGGCGGCCGCGGGCTCCAGGAACAGCCCTGCTGGGCAGTTGCAAAAAGCCTGGGAGAACGGTGCGTGCTTCAGGAACAGCCCAGGATTTAGTGACCCCTGGCAAATCATCATTTGACCCCCAAGGGGGTCCCGACCCCCAGGTTGAGAACCACTGCTCTAAGGGGAATGTGATTGAATTCAGTAAAAAATACCCCTAATACATTTGTGTAGTTCTATGTTTTGTTGATTATGTGCCTTATAAATACCCAGGAGGGGAAAGTGGGGATAATATATCAGGGAATACCCCTAATGTTTGCTTAAGTTAATAAGGCATATAATCATCACAACGTAAATATATTAAGGGTATTATTTACTGAATTCAATTTTATTCCCCTTAGAGGATAAATAGATGTAATATCAAATCCCCAATGTTTACTTAAATTAATAAGGCACATAATCAACAAAACATAGAACTACACAAATGTATTAGGGGTATTAGTTACTGAATTCAATCACATTCCCCTTAGAGGATAAACAAAAGTCTCTATGAACTAATATAAGCAATCACTGGCATAGTAATAACCAATTACGTAACCACCACTAGATGGAGCCAAATAGGATAGATGGGAGCGATTATACACTCCACATATAGTGAATTGGAAAAGGAAGGTACGCCCTGAAGGGGCGGAGCTATAGTGCCAGTGCTTGCTTATAGACGTCGGACACGAAGGGATGATAGCACCTTTGATAATGACCATACGTCGAAACGCGTCAGTGACCATCCAGACACGTCCACGTCACGTCCGGTTAGCGAGGCTCGAGCGGTGGAACGCACGCCGAAGCTGAGGCTGACACAGCAGGCTGGCGTGACTTCCATGGGACTTGTCTGACATTGGCATACGGTTTGTGGTGTGGATTCACTAGGCACCTGGCGGTAATTACAACCAGAAGGGAGTGAATCTAGGAAGGTCTGCAGGCCTTATTTTCTATAATTATTTTTATTAAAATTTTGGAATTTTTACTATTTTTTACAAATAAATAAGCGATTTTACGCTATGGAAGTTCTGTTCTGTGGTTCATTTCTGAGGATCTGATTGGTGGAGGAGGAGAGAGCAGATAGTGGAACAGCATAAGGAGTGGAGGATAAATTGCTGGGGATACCCGATGAGCCTGTGACCCCTGCAGGGGTACGCCAATCTGGTGAGTGGGGACCCATACGAGGGGGGAGCACCAAAAGTCACCTCTTTACCTGCAAGCTGGAGGATCTCTATTGGCAATATATAATCACCAAAATCACTGAAAAAACGCATGAAGAATACTTGAACTTTTTTATATTAACACATGAATTTGCTGTAGGCGCATGAACTTATCCTGGCTATACTATATATGCATATATCTGTCAGTACTTCTTTTTCTGATTAACCATTTGAATTGAGGAATTACAAGGAAACTAATCCTCACCACTAAAGTGGCTAACCATTACATGACCATTGTGAATCACATTTCATTGGTTTAGTTAATGGGTTAACCTACAAGGGAATTAACTGGATGTCTAGCAGCTCCCACCTGGGGCAGTGAACAGGGACTATAACGGAAATCGGGCATTACCAGTTTTTAGGCACAGGATATATTGAATACACACAACACTTTAAGGTGTGAACTGTATGGAATGAGATACAGGGACTTATACGGCAAGGAAGTCATTTGTGTAATATTGTTTTTGTGATTTTTTGTAATACTGAGTTCACTAGAAGTTTGTTTGTAACCTTGAGATCAATATTTGGATTATGGAATTTGCATCTAATATGAAGTGAAACACATTCACATAGGTATCATACACATCACTAAAGTTGTAGTAGAAGGAAATCAATAGGGGTAACACTTTATTTATTTAATAGCACAATTGTCACAACCTTTAGAGGGTTAGGATTTTTTCCACATACATAGGAGTTGAGAATCATACACACAGCTAATATATAGAATCTAGATTACTAGCACACAATACACACAGTCCTGCACCTCATCCCATAGGGGCTTATCAGTTGCATCCGCAGAGGAAACCCAACACAATCCTAACAAAGTCCCCAGAGTATAAGGTAGCGCCATATACCCCAAACCATTTATCACATTACCCAGTAATTTGCCTTGTGACAGATTACATACCGGGGGGGGGGGGGCAGCAGCCTAAATAAAGTCCAAATTGCGCGGAACATCACCACAAGTTTACTATCTAGCACACCTGAGGGTGTGACTTTACATCTGCAGCAATGGACATTTTTGGATATATGGGAAAGAGAAATATAAATGTAGATGGCATTTTCAGCCAGGAGCAGGTGACTCATAAACAAAGTATGGATGGACTGTTAAAACAACTTAGGCACACCTTGGAGAAGCAATTACGAGTATGGTGGGATATAACCACATTGGAGATGTATGCCAAGGAAAATATGACACCAAGAAGACTTAGATGGGATATACACCCCAACGACCATCTGGATGAACCTTCCTTAATGGAAAATTGGTTCAAATTTTTCAACCAAAGTGAAAACAATCTATTACATACTATCATTAAAAGAAGACAATTTAAACTAAAGGGTATAGAGGCAAATATTGTTGAACTCAAAAATTCCCTGGCCCCTTTTCAGCCACACAGGAATATAAGGATAAGGAGCTAGCACTCCAGGAAGTAATTAAGAAATATGATATCGAGATCCAAGCAAAAAAACAAAAAAAGTACAAAAGGGATGTCCTAGAGTACAGAAGCGGGAGAGTGTACAAATGGCAAACGGAAGAAGAGGAGGAAATTCAGGAAGTAGAAAATCCATCATTGGAGGATAGTTCAAGTGAAGATGATGGTAATGAAAGTAATAATGAACTCCCAATCCAACATTTGAGATTTGAAACCACTTCGGAACCACCCACCCACAACAACGCCAGGAATAAAAACCAAACAAAACACAGACCCCCTTATAATAATTGTCAGTATCAAGATGACCATAGAAACCCAACCAGAATCCCTACTACCCCAAGACGAAATAACCATTTAAGAAACAGTCTCCCCGCCAAATAGAAGTAGGGGATGAAGAACACCAACAGATCGAGATAGAGGACACGATCATCAGGAGCAGAGGGATTTTTCCAGAGGATGACCCCGCAGCAGACCACCAGGAAGATGGCAGGCCCGAGTACCGTACAGAAACTCGAGCTGGAGGGGTTCCACATGGAACAAAGGAGGGCAAGGGGGAACCGCAAACAGAGATATACAGAGGGGACAGGAACCCATGGAAGAACGCCCATATCATTACAACCAAGGAATCCGAGACAGAGAAGGAAGACCACAGGAGTGGGAGAGACACAACGAAGCCCCCCAGAGATACAACGACCGTACAAACGGAGAAGAGGAAAGAGAGGGGGGAAGAAGAAAACGCCAAAGGGAATATTAGGGGAAGGCATTTATAACCTAAGTAATGCCATTTTTTCAAAAGAGGAGCTAGCAATTCTGGATAAGGGATTAAAATATGCACCAGAGAAACAATTGGACAAGTTCGAGGTGTATATAGATCTCCAAAAGTTTATGAGGAAACTAAACCTCAAAAAGCATTTTGAGCTGAATAAAGATTTAAGAAAAGTTGAACCAATAGTCTACAAACATACTACATTGAAAAACAACTCATTGTTTAACCCACCGACCCCGGGGAACCAATGCCTGACAGCATTCAAAAAGATGGTAGAGGAGGATATAAGGAAATTGGAGAAAAAATCGCATAGGAACAATAAGAACATTTGGAAAATAATCAAACAAATAGGTGAAAAAAATGAAGTGATAATAAGACCAGCGGACAAGGGGGGAGGGCTAGTCATACTCAACAAACTGGACTATGAAGAAGAGATGAACAACTTACTGCAAGTGGAGAACACCTATAAAAAACTGAAAGGGAACCCTAAGGGAGTCCTGGAAGGCAAGTTAAAAACATTTGTCTCCAAGGGCATGGACATTGGCATTCTGAACCAAAAAGAGGCAGAGTACTTAGTTTCTCAATCAACTAAAACCCCAGTCATATATCACGTACCTAAAGTGCACAAACGTATACTGAAACCGCCAGGGAGACCAATCATAAGCGGAATTAATTCCATCTTTTCAAGACTAAGTGAATATATCGACAAATTTTTGAATCCAATGGTTAGTCAAGGGAAATCCCATTTGAGGGACAGTTCGCATCTGTTGGGTGAGCTTCAAAAACAAACAGAAGTCAGAGAATGTTTAATCGCCACGATTGATGTGGAGTCCCTATATACAAGTATAGTGCAGGAGGACGGACTGAAGGGAGTAGAAAAAGCCTTATATGAACGTACAGATTTAACACAACAACAGATGGACTACATTCTTGAAGGATTGAAACTGGCCATGAGTAATAATTATTTCTGGTATAATAAACAATACTACGTCCAAACCAGGGGAGTTGCCATGGGGGCACGCTATGCCCCCAGTGTGGCAAACCTGTTCATGGACATGTGGGAGGAGGAGTACATTTATAATAAGAACATACCAGAAATCTGATTTTTTAAGAGGTATATTGATGATTTGATCATCTTATGGGCAGGCACAGAAACCACGTTCGAGCATTTCTTATCTAATCTAAACAACAACAGATATGGCATAAAGTTCACAGGGAAATGTCATAAGGAAAAAATGGAATACCTGGACTTGGAGATAATGAAGGAAGGAGACATGCTATATACACAAACCTATTTCAAAAAAACGGATAGAAATGGGTACATACCTAATAACAGCTGCCACCATCCCAAATGGAAGGCTAATATTCCTAAAGGACAACTACTAAGAATCAGACGAAATTGCCACAAAGAAGAAGATTTTGATAGGCAAGCTGAGATCATAGTGAGCAGATTCAAAGAAAAGGAGTACCACGACCACCATCTGCAGAAACTTAAAGAAAAGGTTAAAAGGGTGGATAGAAAAACGCTATTAACAAAAAAAATCAAAACACCAACCACTCATGAGAAAATAGCATTTATTACTGGGTACAGTAATCAATATTCCCAAGTTGAACATATTGTTAAAAAATACTGGCCCATTTTGATGGAAGACAGAATACTTTCAAAAGTAATTCCAAGGAAACCCACCTTCATTTATAGGAAAGCTCCTACGTTGAGGAATAAGCTTGTACATAACGTCATAGATGCCCCCTCCCAAATTCAGCTTTGCCCAGAACTCAAGGGGTTCTACAAATGTCAATGGTGCCTAGCTTGCAGAAAAAGCAGACCACAGCCCAGGAGGAAAATCACGTTCAAATCACAGGCATACAATAAAGAATATAAAATAAGAGAACTGATCACATGTAATAGCACGCATGTCACTTATGTGATAGAATGTCCTTGCCACCTGCAATACGTGGGACGAACCACCAGACCACTAAAAGTGAGGATCCGAGAACATATTGCCATCATTAAGAAGGGATTTCCGAAGCATAGTCTTTCGAGACACTTCGATGAAGTACACCAAAGAGACCCGTCTGGAATGATCTTCTATGCAATAGACATCATAAAGGATCATTGGAGGGGTGGTAACAAGTTGATTCAAGTATCCCAAAATGAAACGAGGTGGATACATAGGTTGGGGTCCCTTGCTCCCAGGGGCCTCAACCTAGATATCGACCTCAATTGTTTTCTCTCTAATTTCTAAACCAAGTTTTTAAGTCATACTTCAGTTTTGGGGTATGGGACACAAATAAATATGAGTTGCTCCTATAACTTATGTAGATTATAGGAAAATAGGGAAGATATCAACACATTAGATGAATCCCCTTGGAAACATAATATTTGGAATACAATAGATGTGGGGGAAATAAACAATAAACAATATAGATTGAAAATTATACCACAAAGAGATGAGATTCATATAACCCATCTTTGGTAATCCCCAAGTGATAGGAAGGATAAACTGATGTAAAATGTGTGGAAAATGTAGTAAGGTATTCTAAATGGTTATACACAACAGATATGACCATTTAGCAAAAGAACTTATGGGGACAAGTATATAGAAAATTATACCAGACATATACATAATGATAACACTGGGGGGGTCTTGTACTTGAATATTGTAAAATATAATGAAATAATCCCACTAGGTCATTAATGGTATAAATACCCAGGAGGGGAAAGTGGGGATAATATATCAGGGAATACCCCTAATGTTTGCTTAAGTTAATAAGGCATATAATCATCACAACGTAAATATATTAAGGGTATTATTTACTGAATTCAATTTTATTCCCCTTAGAGGATAAATAGATGTAATATCAAATCCCCAATGTTTACTTAAATTAAAAGATCGTCGAGGGACTCGCCATTTCAGACTCATCGATCTTGGTTGCCATCGATGTCGAGGCCTTATACAGCAGCATTCCACATTTCAGGGGTCTTGCTGCTGTGCGGGGGTTCCTCGACCGGGGCACCCTTCATGATCGGGGTCTGGGTGGCTTTTTGCTCGACGGCCTGCAATACATACTTCATCACAACTTTTTTTTCCTTCAACGACTCCCACTTCCTCCAGGTACAGGGCGTGGCAATGGGGACATGCTGCGCCCCATCCTACGCCAATTTGTACCTGGGGGAGTGGGAGGAACACCTCCTCGGTGACGAGGACCTCGTCGAATATGTGAACCACATCAAGGTGTGGCGACGATATATCGACGACGTCCTCGTCGTCTGGGAGGGACCAGAGGACACCCTTATACGTTTTTTCAATCGTTTAAACCAAAACGATTATAATCTAAAATTTACAATGACTTTTGACAAACAAAGTATCACCTTCTTGGACGTTCGACTTTTCATTGATCCAGAGAGACGTTTATGCAGCACCCTGTTTCGGAAAAGTACTGCCGGAAACACGGTGCTGCATGCTCACAGTTTTCACCCGACACCCTTGAAAAACTCTATACCCTATGGACAATATTTGCGCCTTCGGCGCAACTGTTCAAACAATACTCTCTTTTATGAAGAAGCGGGACAACTCCAAGTGAGACTTCTGGCAAGAGGTTATAGTAGGTCATGCCTACGCAAAGCCTACAACAAAGCCATAGCTAAATCTAGACCAGAACTCCTGTTTCATAAAAAAACCCATGGTGACTACAATTCAGAACAGATTGGAATCATTATGCGTTTCTCACGACAGCACCATGCCATAAGAGACATAATCAATAAACATTGGACGATACTTACCGATGATCCCAAACTTAACAGATTTATTTCAGACCATCCCTCCATCATATACAAACGTGCAACCTCTGTCAAAGACCTTTTGGTCCAGAGTGAGTACAAAAATGCTCAAAAAAGAGAGTCGCACTGTCCAGCCCTTGGTACCTTTCCGTGTGGACATTGTTCACACTGCCCACTCATGCGGAAGGAAAAAACATTCCGCCTTCCTAACGGAGAGACATTTAAGCCCTCACACTTTACCAATTGCCAAACGCGTGGCGTGGTATATTTGATGGAGTGTGAGTGCGGAGCGTTTTATGTGGGAAAGACGAAACAAGAATTTTGGCGGCGGGTGTCCAAACACATCTATAGTATGGAGATTGGTAACCGTTACCTTCCCATTGGAAGACACACCGTACTAAAACATGATTACAAAATGCCCAAAGTTTCCTTTGTTGCACTTGATCGCATGCATATTCCTGAAAGAGGAGGGGATTGGAACAAAACTTTGCTCCAACATGAACAAAGGTGGATCTTTAGACTGCAGGCTACCATATCTCCAGGGCTAAATGATTCCTTATCCTTTGCTCCTTTTTTGAAAGGTTTTGCCTCTGGCAAAACACAATAGGATTGTAATTAATCCTAAAATTAACAATTTACACTCCTCTCTCTTCCCTCTTCCTGCCGCTTCCTTCCTTCTCTCCCTTTTTTCCCCCTTATGGGGACTACATCCCAATGTCTCCATAATCATGCCGTGTAATTGTCAGATTTGAATCACCATTTTCCAGCATACTGTCAAATGTCTTTTTAGAAAATACTAGATGAATAAATATATGTATGTTTATTAATATAACCATGTATGGTAATGTTATTCTTTCCTTTTCCTTTCTTTCTTTCTTTCTTTGTTCCATCAGCTGTCCCGGATTGCTCCCTCACACCCCTTGACCGTTTGTGACTTGCATACTGGATTCGCCGATGTGGAGTCTGCGGTTTCCCCAGCAGGGGAGGAGAGACGCAGGGCCCTGTGCCTCTCCAACACTCCCACAGGTGGCAGCAGGTCTGTCCACATCAGTGAGGAATCCGTCTGCTGGGCGGCATCTGCGATCACTTCCGGGTATTGATGTACGTTCCGCGCATGCGCGGTCACGTCGTGCGTGCGTGTGACGTCATCATACCACGTGATTACGGCGGAAGTAACGGCGGCGGTCGGAGACACATGTCCCTCACAGACGCCGAGGAATTCACCAATGGAATGCCGCAATTGCGGCAGAATGGCCTCGATGGTGTGGTGGGAACCTTCAGGTGGGGGAGGACCCCAGGCTGCGGGGCTGGCAACCAATTTAACAATCAAATACTCACCATATAAACCCTGAGTGCAGAGCAATCATTCAGATGACCTCTTGCATCTCAGTGTGAGCAGACAAACGATCCTCCTGGGTAAGCACATCATTACAATTTAAAATCTTCTATTATAAATATTTATTATTTTCCTTTATAACTATATTCTTTAAACAAAACTTAAAATGTTGACTATATTTCTTATAGAACCACTATTACATATTGTAATTGAATCTCCCATTTGAAGGAGTATTCCAGTGCAGACTCTGTTTCCATTTGGATTGCCACACATTTATACCATAAGGTAACACTCTTAAAACTTTTTTAACATTTTATTAGTCTATCACTTTCCACTGACCCATGGATAACCTGTTTCATCTTTACTGTGGAGGGTGGGTTTCGTTTTCTATGGGGTGGAGGGTCCTTTTGGGGGGGAAAAAAGGGGGGGGGGTAGGGGAAGGGGGGGTCATGTGTTTTTTTTTTTTTTGTGTGTGGGGGGGGGGGGAACAAAACTGTTTACGGGGAGGACCACCATGTGTGATACACGTTAGATATGACTCCATTAGGGAGCCATATTAGGGGTTTATAAGTCACACATTAATTAGGGTATTTCTGGATTAAAGGGTAAGAATAGTCAGGGTGGGGGACTCATTAGCCTTTATAACATGCACTAGTTTAATTTGACACTTCCACTACACAATTTTTCACGTCAATTTGTATCTGTCACTTCATTATTCCATCACATTGATCATCACACACATTATTTTTTGTCACAGCGTCACCTGAAAGACAATGTAAATCACAAATACTATTGATTGATTTATATATCAATCAATAAACTTACATACATAAAGATAACAATAAATAATTGAATAACTGAGATGACATACCCTATTGAGAGGATGTATAACTTTGTCTGCTCAACACTTTAAAGTTTTATATGTCTCACTATTTAAATGATATATTGCCAAGCATTGTGTAATCATGCTTTAAATGCTCCGCTGCAGGTGTCAGCCCCCTTCCTGGGGCTCCTTTTTCCCCCTCCGTTTGGGGATCCTTATCCTACATGGTGAATTATTGTAAACTGCAGTCCCCTCCGGCGTTATTCCAGTGCGTGGGGAATCCACACGACCAGGAGGGTGTTCTGGGACCCTGGGGCATCTCCTGTTGGAAACCTTGGTAAAAATGTTCAGTGTCTACACACGATAAATTGGTGACTATGTTACTTATATATTTTTAAATTTTGTAAAAATTGGTGAAAATATTTGATGCTTACTCTATACAACCTTTTTACAGCAACACCGAAACCTCTGAAGAAGACCCATGAAAAGGGTCGAAACGCGTTAGGAAGTGTTACATAGTTTCACATACAATTGTGTTAAACTGTATGACCACTTTCAGTGTTTGCAATTGTGTTCAATGACATGTTACCAGAACTCATATCTTAAATCTGTACCACCCATTTCCTTTGAATTTTAATAAATCCATTTTTGTACATACATTGTCATCCATTTTTGAATCGAGCTGCCTAAAAACCCTACTGGGGGAACTTCCCATTCTTTATACACAACAGATATGACCATTTAGCAAAAGAACTTATGGGGACAAATATATAGAAAATTATACCAAACATATACATAATGATTACACTAGGGGGGTCTTGTACTTGAATATTGTAAAATATAATGAAATAATCCCACTAGGTCATTAATGGTATAAATACCCAGGAGGGGAAAGTGGGGATAATATATCAGGGAATACCCCTAATGTTTGCTTAAGTTAATAAGGCATATAATCATCACAACGTAAATATATTAAGGGTATTATTTACTGAATTCAATTTTATTCCCCTTAGAGGATAAATAGATGTAATATCAAATCCCCAATGTTTACTTAAATAAATAAGGCACATAATCAACAAAACATAGAACTACACAAATGTATTAGGAGTATTATTTACTGAATTCAATCACATTCCCCTTAGAGGATAAACAAAAGTCTCTATGAACTAATATAAGCAATCACTGGCATAGTAATAACCAATTACGTAACCACCACTAGATGGAGCCAAATAGGACAGATGGGAGCAATTATACACTCCACATATAGTGAATTGGAAAAGGAAGGTACGCCCTGAAGGGGCGGAGCTATAGTGCCAGTGCTTGCTTATAGACGTCGGACACGAAGGGATGATAGCACCTTTGGTAACGACCATACGTTGAAACGCGTCAAGTGACCATCCAGACACGTCCACGTCACGCCCGGTTAGCGAGGCTCGAGCGGTGGAATGCACGCCGAAGCTGAGGCTGACACAGCAGGCTGGCGTGACTTCCATGGGGCTTGTCTGACATTGGCATACGGTTTGCGGTGTGGATTCACTAGGCACCTGGCGGTAATTACAACCAGAAGGGAGTGAATCTAGGAAGGTCTGCAGGCCTTATTTTTTATAATTATTTTTATTTAAATTTTGGAATTTTTACTATTTTTTACAAATAAATAAGCGATTTTACGCTATGGAAGTTCTGTTCTGTGGTTCATTTCTGAGGATCTGATTGGTGGAGGAGGAGAGAGCAGAGAGTGGAACAGCATAAGGAGTGGAGGATAAATTGCTGGGGATACCCGATGAGCTTGTGACCCCTGCAGGGGTACGCCAATCTGGTGAGTGGGGACCCATACGAGGGGGGAGCACCAAAAGTCACCTCTTTACCTGCAAGCTGGAGGATCTCTATTGGCAATATATAATCACCAAAATCACAGAAAAAACGCATGAAGAATACTTGAACTTTTTTTATGTTAACACATGAATTTGCTGTAGGCAAATTATCCTGGCTATACTATATATGCATATATCTGTCAGTTTTCTGATTAACCATTTGAATTGAGGAATTACAAGGAAACTAATCCTCACCACTAAAGTGGCTGACCATTACATGACCATTGTGAATACATTTCATTGGTTTAGTTAATGGGTTAACCTACAAGGGAATTAACTGGATGTCTAGCAGCTCCCACCTGGGGCAGTGACCAGGGACTATAACGGAAATCGGGCATTACCAGTTTTTAGGCACAGGATATATTGAATACACACAACACTTTAAGGTGTGAACTGTATGGAATAAGATACAGGGACTTATACGGCAAGGAAGTAATTTTTGTAATATTGTTTTTGTGATTTTTTGTAATACTGAGTTCACTAGAAGTTTGTTTGTAACCTTGAGATCAATATTTGGATTATGGAATTTGCATCTAATATGAAGTGAAACACATTCACATAGGTATCATACACATCACTAAAGTTGTAGTAGAAGGAAATCAATAGGGGTAACACTATTTAATAGCACAATTGTCACAACCTTTAGAGGGTTAGGATTTTTTCCACATACATAGGAGTTGAGAATCATACACACAGCTAATATATAGAATCTAGATTACTAGCACACAATACACACAGTCCTGCCCCTCATCCCATAGGGGCTTATCAGTTGCATCTGCAGAGGAAACCCAACACAATCCTAACAAAGTCCCCAGAGTATAAGGTAGCGCCATATACCCCAAACCATTTATCACACTAATCTATCTCATGTTACAGGGTCAGCTTCTAGTGAAGAAGGGGTGGTTGAAAGGCAGAGCAGCAGTGTAGGCACACTTAGTAGACTAATAAGAAGGTCTTCATCCCAGCACACTTGAGTCCCCAGATGGTGGAACCAGAGCCACTGGGGAAATTTTCCCTTACCTGTCCTTGTGACACCTATACAACAAATGGGGGGATTAAATGTCGAAAGAACAGAAATGCAAAAAGAACATTGTCAGAGGTTCTAACCATTCCTCATTCTATTTGCATTTTTGTGTATTTTCATACAAGAGATTTCCCATCATTTCCATCCTGACAAAGATTATAACCTTTTCCAGCTCTATCCAGAATGGAAAAAAACTTGGCTACAGTTGAGCTTTATTTTTTTAAACCAAATATTATTCATAGAGAAGTGATTTTGATAGGTAGTGCATACAATACAATCAAAATGACTTTTGTTTGCTTCCTATACAAAAATAAATTGTCATAAATAATATCTTTCATTGTACTGTAAACCATCCTCTGTGGGTAGGTAAAATCCACACTAAAGGTAATTTTATGTGACACTGGTTCTGCTGTAGCCTTATAGCATTGGCTGTGTACTGAATCACAAGAACCACACACAATGAAAGTGATGGCTCTCAAAATCTATATGCATGTAAGCACTGAGGTCTTTCTTAGTATTTTTGTAGAAAATCAGCATAGACACACATCCATACATTGTAGGATTTGGAAAAATCCTAGCTGCAGCCGTAACCAGTGCTCACTGTATAGCTACACATATTTCAGCTTAGAGCAGCGTTTCTCAACCATGAAACCCTGAAATTGCTAGGGTTTATTTCATCTCTTACCTACACTGTTCCCCCCCAATGCAAGGACGCAATTTTCTACCAACCACCAATGCCACTTGCTATGGGGGTACTCATCTATTTACACATACAGCAGGACACGACCCTACCCCTCCCTCACCAATGGCTCCCGCTGCTGTCTCTGAGCCAATGAGGAGGAAGAGAGAAGACAGAGCATCTGCTCTCATTCACATCGCTGGATCAAGATTGGGCTCAGGTAAGTATAATGGGGGGGGGGGGGGAGCTGCATACAGAAGGTTTTTTACCTTAATGCAGAAAACACATTAAAGTAAAAAACCTTCTGCCTTTAGAAACACTTTAACCACTTAACGACCGCCCACTGTAAATATACGTCAGCAGAATGGCACCGACAGGCAGAATCACGTACATATACGTGATTGCCTTTGTATAGTTGGGGGGTCCGATCGGACCCCCCTTCTTTACAGTGGGTGGTCGTTTTACCTTCGGGAGCGATCCGGCACGAGGGGACGGCCGTTCGATTCCGGCCACCCCCTCTCGATCGCTCCCGGCGAATGAGAGAGCTTCCCCTGCCTGCCAGGAAGGAGGAAGTGATGTCATCTCTCCTGGGGCGCTCACATATACCGAGCGCCGTACAGGAGAAGATGCAGGTTAGTACACAAAACACTACACTGACACCAGGACACATAGGCACATAAATCGCCCCCCCAGGCCCCCCCAGACACCCCCAGATCACCCCCCAGCCCCCCCCAGCCCCCAGTCACAGTGTCACTGATTGCAGTGACCATTTATTTAGTGATCACTGCAATCAGTGACATTTGTGACTGTAAAAGTGTCACTACATTTAGTTTTAGGTCCAGTGTAGCCCCCTAACCCCCCCCCTAATAAAGGTTTAACCCCCTGATCACCCCCCAGATAACCCTTTCACCCCCTATCACCACCGTCACTAAGCAATCATTTTTCTGATCGATGTCTTAGCGTCGGTGATGCTGATCGGTAGCCAGTAATTTTTTTTAGGTTCGCCGCAGGTTTTTATAGCGTCGGGTACCCCCATATATTACCTAATGAAGGTTTAACCCCCTTGATCGCCCCCCAGGTAACCCTTTCACCCCCTATCACCACTGTCACTAAGTTATAATTTTTCTGATCAATGTCTTAGCGTCGGCGATGCTGATCGGTAGCCAGTAATTTTTTTTAGGTTCGCCGCAGGTTTTTATAGCGTCGGGTACCCCCATATATTACCTAATAAAGGTTTAACCCCCTTGATCACCCCCCAGGTAATCCTTTCACCCCCTAGCACCGCCGTCGCTATGCGATAATTTTTCTGATCGATGTCTTAGCGTCGGTGATGCTGATCGGTAGCCAGTAATTTTTTTTAGGTTCGCCGCAGGTTTTTATAGCGTCGGGTACCCCCATATATTACCTAATAAAGGTTTAACCCCCTTGATCGCCCCCCCAGGTAACCCTTTCACCCCCTATCACCACTGTCACTAAGCGATAATTTTTCTGATCGATGTCTTAGCGTCGGCGATGCTGATCGGTAGCCAGTAATTTTTTTTAGGTTCGCTGCAGGTTTTTATAGCGTCGGGTACTCCCATATATTACCTAATAAAGGTGTAACCCCCTTGATCACCCCCCAGGGTAACCCTTTCACCCCCTAGCACCGCCGTCACTATGCGATCATTTTTCTGATCGATGTCTTAGCGTCGGTGATGCTGATCGGTAGCCAGTAATTTTTTTTAGGTTCGCCGCAGGTTTTTATAGCGTCAGGTACCCCCATATATTATCTAATAAAGGTTTAACCCCCTGATCGCCCCTCAGGTAACACTTTCACCCCCTATCACCACTGTCCCTAAGCAATCGTTTTTATGATCGTTGTCTTAGTGTCGGTGATGCCGATAGGTAGCCAGTAATTTTTTTTTAGGTTCGCCGTCAGGTTTTTATATAGCGTCAGGTACCCCCATATATTACCTAATAAAGGTTTTAACCCCCTAATTGCCCCTAGTTAACCCTTTCACCAGTGATCATCATATAAGTGTTACGGGTGACGCTGGTTAGTTAGTTTGCTTTTTATAGTGTCAGGGCACCCGCCGTATATAACCCAATAAAGGTTTAACCCCCTGATCGCCCGGCGGGTGATATCAGTTAGGTTTTAGCGTCAGAGAGGGTCTGCGTCACACCCCAGGCAGCGTCAGGTTAGTGCCAGTAGCGCTAACACCCACACGTGAAGCATACACCCCCCTTAGTGGTATAGTATCTGATCAGCTCAATATCTGATCTGATCAGATCTATACTAGCGTCCCCAGCAGTTTAGGGTTCCCAAAAACGCAGTGTTAGTGGGATCAGCCCAGATACCTGCTAGCACCTGCGTTTTGCCCCTCCGTCCAGCCCTGGCCACCCAAGTGCAGTATCGATCGATCACTGTCACTTGCAAAACACAACACACATAACTGCAGCGCTCGCAGAGACAGGCCTGATCCCTGCGACTCCAGTGCTGTAGGAGGTGATTTCACCACCACAGTTAAAAAAAAAAAGCATATATGCCGAAGCATTGGGGCAGCAGGAGCGGAGGAGCGATTTTGCTCCTAATGCCGCGTATATACGGTCGAAATTCCGACGGAGGCTTGCCCGTGGAAAAGTCTGACCATGTGTACGCGGCATAACTTTTGCGAGAAGATGCCCCCATGCTTCGGCATATATAAATGGTGCATGTATGCCCATCATTAGAAGTGGGTGGATGAAGGGCGGTATTCTAATGGTGGGCATACCCACCGATCAATCTTTTTTTTTCGTTCAGCCAACAGGCTGCATGAAAAAAAAGATTACAATACATGTCCAACAAGGACCAGCAACGTACTGGTATGTTGCTGGACTTTGAATGTTTATACCAGAATGATGCCTGCGGGTTTAGGTATCATCTTGGTATCATTCTTTTCAGCCAGCGGCCGGCTTTCATGTAAAAGCAATCCTAGTGGCTAATTAGCCTCTGGACTGCTTTTACAAGCAGTGGGAGGGAATGTCCCCCCCCGGATATAAAAAGCGCCATTGGGAAATTGGGAAAGCATTTTATCACACCGATCTTGGTGTGGTCAGATGCTTTGAGGGCAGAGGAAAGATCTAGGGTCCAATAGACCCCAGTTTTTTCAAAAAAGAGTACCTGTCATTACCTATTGCTATCATAGGGGATATTTACATTCCCTGAGATAACAATAAAAGTGATAAAAATAAATAAATATGGAAGCAACAGTTTAAAAATAAAATAAAAAAGCAAAATTAATAATAAAAAAATAAAAATAAAAAAAAGCACCCCTGTCCTGCCCTGCTCTTGCCCAATGGCGAACGCAAGCGTCGGTCTGGCGTCATATGTAAACAGCAATTGCACCATGCATGTGAGGTATCACCGCGAAGGTCAGATCGAGGGCAGTAATTTTAGCAGTAGACCTCCTCTGTAAATCTAACGGGGTAACCTGTAAATGCTTTTAAAGGCTTTTAAAAATGTATGTAGTTTGTCACCAATGCGCGTTTGTGCGAAATTTTAAAGCATGTCGTGTTTGGTATCTATGTACTCGGCCTAAGATCATCTTTTTTATTTCATCAAACATTTGGGCAATATAGTGTGTTTTAGTGCATTAAAATTAAAAAAAGTGTATTTTTTCCCAAAAAAATGCGTTTGAAAAATCGCTGCGCAAATACTGTGTAGAAAAAAAAAATGCAACACCCACCATTTTATTCTGTAGGGCCTTTGCTTTAAAAATATATATAATGTTTGGGGGTTCAACATAATTTTCTTGCAAAAAAAAAATGTTTTCATGTAAACAAAAAGTGTCAAAAAGGGCTTTGTCTTCAAGTGGTTAGAAGAGTGAATGTAAGCTTCCTAATGTTGTGTATAAAATGCCAGAACAGTTCAAAACCCCCCCAAATGACCCCATTTTGGAAAGTAGACACCCCAAGCTATATACTGAGAGGCATGTCGAGTCCATGGAATATTTTATATGTTGACACAAGTTGCGGAAAAAATACAATTTTTTTTTTTTTTTTTGCACAAAGTTGTCACTAAATGATATATTGCTCAAACATGCCATGGGCATATGTGGAATTACACCCCAAAATACATTCTGTTGCTTCTCCTGAGTACGGGGATACCACATGTGTGAGACTTTTTGGGAGCCTAGCCGCGTACGGGACCCCAAAAACCAAGCACCGCCTTCAGGCTTTCTAAGGGTGTCAATTTTTGATTTCACTTCTCACTGCCTATCACAGTTTCGGAGGCCATGGAATGCCCAGATGGCACAAAACCCCCCCAAATGACCCCATTTTGGAAAGTAGACACCCCAAGCTATTTGCTGAGAGGTATTGTGAGTATTTTGCAGATCTCGCTTTTTGTCACAAAGTTTTGAAAATTGAAAAAAAAAAGAAAAAAAAAATGTTCTTTCTTCATTTTCAAAAACAAATGAGAGCTGTAAAATACTCACCATGCCTCTCAGCAAACAGCTTGGGGTGTCTACTTTCCAAAATGGGGTCATTTGGGGGGGTTTTGTGCTATTTTGGCATTTTATGGCCTTCAAAACTGTGATAGGTAGTGAGGAGTGAAATCAAAAATTTGCGCCCTTAGAAATCCTGAAGGCGGTGCTTGGTTTCCGGGGTCCCGTATGTGGCTAGGCTCCTAAAAAGTCCCACACATGTGGTATCCCCGTACTCAGGAGAAGCAGCAGAATGTATTTTGGGGTGCAATTCCACATATAACCATGGCATGTGTGAGCAATATATCATTTAGTGACAACTTTTTGTAATTTTTTTTTTTTTTTGTCATTATTCAATCACTTGGGACAAAAAAAAAAATATTCAATGGGCTCAACATGCCTCTCAGCAATTTCCTTGGGGTGTCTACTTTCTAAAATGGGGTCATTTGGGGGGGTTTTGTACTGCCCTGTCATTTTAGCACCTCAAGAAATGAGATAGGCAGTCATAAATTAAAAGCTGTGTAAATTCCAGAAAATGTACCCTAGTTTGTAAACGCTATAACTTTTGCGCAAACCGATAAATATACGCTTATTGACATTTTTTTTACTAAAGACATGTGGCTGAATACATTTTGGCCTAAATGTATGACTAAAATTGAGTTTATTCGATTTTTCTTATAACAAAAAGTAGAAAATATCATTTTTTTTTTAAATTTTCGGTCTTTTTCCGTTTATATCGCAAAAAATAAAAATCGCAGAGGCAATCAAATACCATTAAAAGAAAGCTCTATTTGTGGGAAGAAAAGGACGCAAATTTCGTTTGGGTACAACATTGCATGTCCGCACAATTTACAGTTAAAGCAGCGCAGTGCAAAATTCTGAATTCACCTCTGGTCCTTTAGCTACCAAATGGTCCGGGGCTTAAGTGGTTAATGCATTGGTTCTCAACCTGGGGGTCAAATGATGATTTGCCAGGGGTCACCGAATCCTGGGCTGTTCCTGAAGCCTGCAGCACTCTCCCAGCCTTTTCGCAGCCGCCCAGCTGGGCTGTTCCTGGAGCCCTCGGCCGCCCATTCAGTTCACGGCATGGCTGGGGGGCAGAGACTAGAGGTCAGCTAACTGGGGAGGAATGTGAAGTAGGAGGGGCTGGAGGAGACCCTATCTCCTGATTTCGGCATAGGTGTCACTGCTGCGAGACACCACAGAGCTGGAGACACATTGATTTACGCTACCTGTGATTAGAGTTGCCATTTAAAGTCCCCACTACAGTTCTCAGATCAGCAGATGATCTTGATCAAGAGCACCTAAGTTGGCTGATCAGAACTCCGCCCAGCACCGCCACTCATCTCATTCCCCCCACCAAGGAGTAAGAGAAGGAATAAAAATAGAGAATACATGGAAGGGAAAAGAAAAGAGGGGGAGGAACAAAGAAAAAAGGGAGAGAAAGAATCAGAGAGCGAACAGGAAAGATGGCTAGAGAGAGGGGTGAGGGGAAAAAAACAAGAAATTAAGATATAGAGAGATAAAAGGGAAAGAAAGGAGAACAAAGACAGAGTGGTACATCCTAAAATGTACCAGAAGGTGTTTTAATACTGTATGAGTGGAAGAGACTCAGGGAGCGCTAAGAGTGCTTTCACACTGAAAGGGCGTGGGCATCGGTGGTAAAACGCAGCTAATTTTAGCGGCGCTTTACCGTCGTTTTTGCGGTGCTTTTCAGCCGCTAGCAGGGGGCTAGCAGCGGAGCTTTGCTGGTGGTTCGGCAGCGCTGCCAATTGATTTCAATGGGCAGGGGCACTTTAGGAGCGGTGTATACACCGCTCCTAAGGCGCTGCAAAGAAGCTACTTGCATGACTTTTTTTTGACGCCCTGCCAGCACAGCGCCCCACTGTGAAAGCACTTGGGCTTTCACACTGGGATTGCAGCTGATGCTTTTTTCAGGCGCTTTACAGGCGCTATTTTTAGCGCTAAAGCGCCTGAAAAATGCCTCCAGTGTGAAAGGGGTCTAAATGTCAGTGGGCTAGGGGCACAAATTACTTGTCTTGCCTTGGGTGCTGACAACCCACGCTATGAAAATTCTACTGTTAGGGGTCCCCACAACTTGGGAAATTTTATCAAGGGGTCACGGCACTAGAAAGGTAGAGAACCACTGCTTTAGATGCACACTGTGCAAAGGACACTAAATTAAAATATTGCAGCTCCCTGCCTGTATTAGCATGAGGACACCAGCAATTGTATTCAGGTAAGCTTTAGGTGCACACTCTGCAAAGGACACTAAATTAAAATACTGTAGCTCCCTGCCTGTATTAGTATGAGAACACCAGCAATTGTATTCAGGTAAGCTTTAGGTGCATACTGTGCAGAGGACACTAAATGAAAATACTGCAGCTCCCTGCCTGTATTAGTATGAGAACACCAGCGATTGTATTCAGGTAAGCTTTAGGTGCACACTGTGCAAAGGACACTAAATGAAAATACTGCAGCTCCCTGCCTGTATTAGTATGAGAACACCAGCAATTGTATTCAGGTAAGCTTTAGGTGCACACTGTGCAAAGGACACTAAATGAAAATACTGCAGCTCCCTGCCTGTATTAGTATGAGAACACCAGCAATTGTATTCAGGTAAGCTTTAGATGCACACTGTGCAAAAAAACACTGAATGAAAATACTGCAGCTCCCTACCTGTATTAGTATGAGAACACCAGCAATTGTATTCAGGTAAGCTTTAGGTGCACACTGTGCAAAGGACACAGTACACTAAGTGAAAATACTGCAGCTAGCACAATCACCTGCCTGCCTGCCTGTCAGTATATTAGGAAGAGATTAACAGGAACAGATCTAGCTAAACTGAATACAGTGTATAAATATATATACAACACCTAGCATGCATATATATCCTCTACACACTGTACCTGCAGCTAACTGACTCGCCTGCCTGCTCTATCTAACTCAAATTAAATGACACTATCTCTCTCTCTCCCTCTCTGTCTTTAACCACCGCCACAACACACTACACAAGGCCGCCACGCAGGCGGCCTTATATAGTGTGGGGCTTGTACTAAACCCCCTGAGACATAATTGGCCAAAGCCACCCTGGCTTTGGCCAATTATGGCTCTCCGTTTTTTCCGCGCTGTGATTGGCCAAAGCATGTGGGTCATAGCAGTGGCGTCACTAGGGTTGGTGTCACCTGGTGCGGTATAACATGGTGTCACCCCCCCCCCCAATAATTTTTTTCACCCTGATAACACTGCATATATTGGCAACAGTAGTGCCGTTAATAACTATCAATCAACTAGCAAATTTGAATAACAAAATCATATGAAAATAATAGAAATCAAAGCTTAAACTGTTAAAGAACTGTATTTATTTTAACTTTAAACTTTACTGAATTAATAAATAAATAACACAAAAACAGGAACAAATATGAAAGCATTTAGTTAACATCTAAATCAAAACTTTGCTTTCCTAGCCTTGACAGCTGCAAAATTGTGAACAACATCATCAAAATCAATACATTTCGCTAGTTCACTTTCAACTGATAATATTGCAAGATCAGAAAGCCTTGCCTGTCCCATCGTTGAACGCAAATAGTTTTTTATCAGCTTCAACTTTGAAAAGCTCCTCTCGCATGAAGCCACAGACACACAGATTGTCAGAAATATTTTTAGACATAGTGAAAGGGTTGGAAGAGATTCAATGAAGTCCCATTCTGCTATGAAGGTCAAAACTTGTAAAGCCGACCAATCTTTGACTTCTTCTAGGTTGATCTTGGCTGCTTTGAGATGTCTCCTCAGTCTGGGTATTTCCATTAACAGCTCACTCTCAGATATTTCGTCATAAAAAGTGGTCAGTTTTGGAATGGACACGTTTAATGTTTCTTCAGTTTCATATATGAGACTCTTTGCTTGAACAGCCTCAAACATGGCTGCAACTTCCATGATGGCTCTTAATCTGATCTGGAGTTCAGAATGGAAGCGATCAATGCACTCAAGCATTGCCCTCTTGTTCTCGTCTTGTAGACTTATGCCTCCAGCATCACGTGCCTGTTCCCCTGCCATCCTCTTCTTAAACCTGGCTCTTCTCTCTACGGCAATTCCATATTCTTTAGATTTTAAATGTGCCTGCTTAATTGCATGTTCCACTAGGTGACTGCGCTCTTCAAACAGAAAAAGTCTTAGTGACTCTAGCTTTGTCACCACCTTGTCCAGACTTAAGCCTTTGGTCTGCAGGTACTGTTGTGTAACATCAACTTCTTGAAGTACATCACCCCAGAAGTATAGGTAGCACAAAAACGTAAAATCACAGACAGCAGGCAGTAGACATTCTGCTGCTCCTCTTGTGTCCATATTTTCAGAAGGATCACAAAGCGCTTCGATTGCAGACACAAACATATTCAATTTTTCTTTTACTGGCTTAACTGCAGCATGATGAGCACTCCAGCGTGTTGTTGATAATCTTTTCACTGACACTCCAGTATGGTGAATTAACACATCCCATCGATGGGTGGAAGCAGCAAAAAAAGAAAACATTGACTGAAGTGTTCCAAAAAATGTCACACATGAAGCATTCTCAGCAAAAGAGTGCTGACCGCACAAGTTCAGTGAATGGTCCACACAGCCATTAAAAATCGCTTTTTTGTTTTTTTCCCTAATAATGGATTGTACACCTCCATGAATTCCAGCCATAGTAGCAGCATTATCATAACCCTGAGCACGACACATCATTATGTCCAGTCCATCACTCTCTAATTTTTTAAAGATATCCACACTGAGATCAGCAGCTTTTTTCCCCTTTAAAGGGAAAAATCCTAGAAACACTTCTTTTACTTCAACTTTCCTATTCTTGATGTTCACATATCTGATCACTTCGGACATCTGGTCAGTATGTGATATGTCGGGTGTGCTATCAAACATGATTCCAAAGTACTTTGCAGACTTTATGTCCATGACATTGGAATTTAGGAATAGGAAGAATAAGGAGCCGGAGGACACACACCAGGCGCGGCCGCGGCGCTGGAGGTGTTGTTCCAGGCTTCCAGCCCAGCGGGGTGAAATTAATCAATGAATGGGTCAGCTGTAAAAAAAAAAAAAAAAAAAATAAAAAAAAATTAAAAAAAAAAAAAAAAAAAAAATTAAAAAAAAAAGAAAAAAGGAGGGTGTCACCCCTCTAGCGGGTGTCACCCGGGGGCGGACCGCACCCCCCGCACCCCCCTAGCAACGCCTCTGGGTCATAGTGCATGCTTGGCCAATCATCAGCCAGTAATGCACTGCGATGCCGCAGTGAATTATGGGCCATGACGCGCCACTCGAATTTGGCACGAACGGCCCATAATGTTCGAAATTCGGCGAACGGCCGAACAGACGATGTTCGAGTCGAACATGGGTTCGACTCGAACTCGAAGCTCATCCCTATGCAGTATTATATATGTATCTTGGCATATCATACTGGTTTTGCAGTGAAAACTTGACTTTTTCAAAGTTGTTCAAGGTCCTAAGGGGTATTGGAAGTAAATCTACAAAAAATTAAAAGACTTCAGAGGCTTCATACATGGGATCATACGTTTAACAGTTTTCATACATGTCTGGAGACTCTGGACCTTTTTTCAAAAGTTAACTTTGAGTCAAGCTGTCACCACCTCCATGAGCAGTTGAGTTATCTGGGCTGTATTGTGCTTACCATGAATGTCTATGGATATTTTAGTAGGGACAGGCAATTTGACTTTATTGTATATCACTGTAAATCACATTATCATTCAAGGTCATAGCTGGTGGGCAAAACTGTGACCTCAGATGGAGAAGTAGATTATTAATAAGCAATTTACCAATCAAAATGTGCCATGGTCCTTCTAAAATGGAATAATCAGTACTAGGAGGCATTACCCACTAATTATGGAAGACTGAGTATGCAGAAAGTTAGATAAAATAGCCTGTTAGCAAGCAAAGTTTTGAATGCTGATGCAAGTGCATGACATTCTTTCACCTGTCATTTGTAATTCTTACATTTTTATACTTTTCATTACAAATAACTTTCATTCATATCTCTCTTATATTTTATTGTTCTGACACATATTTCACAGCATCCTCTATTTATCATGTCATATTTCATCTTCAGTACTCCATTATTTAATCTTTTTTGCATTTTAAAATCACTTTCTAAATACAATGCTTCAGGGACAAGACCTACTCCCCCCGTGTTACAGAAATTGATTATAGCAGACAACAGGAAATGTTAGAGCTTGGTACTGAGAAAGATTTTTTTCTATAAACCTTTTTTAGAGGCATAAAAAATGAGTGCTGTTGCAAAAACATATTTTAAATCTTATGTAGCACTACCCCCGAAGGAGCTGCTGGTTTAGTTTGGGTCAGTACTCTGTTTTGCAACCCCTCTAACTGGCTCAGACCCTCCCTTGGCACAACTGGTGTAAATGGTAATTGTAAGTCCCACTGAATGCTGAGTTACCTTTCTCTGGTAACAATCGCTCTGGAAACAAAGATACTTCAACAAAATGTTTCACTTAACCAAGGGCAACTTTACTTGGTGTGAGAAGCAAACACAGTAATACACTTATGTATACAGTTGACCATGCAGGGCCCTGCAAGAGTCAATAAGGATAAAGACAAAGGGATTTCTAAAACAATGTTAAAATCTACTTATGATTTTAAAGAAACAAGTATAATGCTCGCGAGCTCCCCCTAGTAGGCAATACCACCCTATGTCCTGCAGTGTTAGTTTCAGACAGGCCTGACAAAGATCACTACACAAATTCCTCAATGGTGGGAGTCTTCGCTAGCAAATGTTGGTGCACTTTAATTTGTAATCCAAGGGCAACTTAAAGATGCAAATAGACTTCCGCAGAACAATGTTTGTGGAAGGGAACTCTCAGTTAGTATAACGCCACTTAAACTGCGTAGTTATCACGCGCTGCACTATGTGCTTGGTGCGTGTGAGATGCACTACTCTGGTGGAGGTGAGCCCTGAAAAGTCACAGGCCTATAACAGTTTCAGAACCTGGGCAGGTGCCCGCTCACCCAAACAGGCCTAGTCCACCTGAGTTTCCTCGCTGCTGGCACCTCGATCTGTGGTCTCTCCGCAATGTGCAGTCTCCGGTCCTTCTATCAGCAGCAGTAGATGTCAGCCGACGAACGACTCCGGTCTCTGGGAAGCGCAAGCTGGACACACAGAAAGGGATCACCCTCCAGGCTTGGCGATCCTCCGCAAGGTTGAAGGCCCAGGCTTCAGGCCTAGTCTCTCTGGCAGCAGGCCTCTCACACACGTCTGGCAGGGAGGAGGTGAAGATCCCAAGAGGCCGAACAAAGCTCCTCCCCTCCTTTAAGTAGCCTCCCCATAAAGCAGTGCGGGGATGCAATGCACTTTGGGAGGGCAGTTGCACTGTGGGTACCATAGTCTTATTATCTACTTGTGTCAATGGAGTCCCGTTCTCCAGGTACCACAAATTCCACAATGCATTGCTTCACAAGGTTAATGACAGTCTTATATTACACCACAAACCGCCACCCCGCTACACACTCCACCCAATTTAACTCTTTGGTCCACAAAGACCTCTAAAATCTTAGTTCTGTAAACACATTTTAGATTTTTAGTTGTGCCAGGGAGTGAGCTGGGGTTGCCTTCCACCAAACATGCAGTGGAAGGGCCAGGTACATTAGATGTTCTCTTAGCAGTGGAAAAGACTTCTTCAGAACATTCACCCATTTGATTATACGTCAGTCTCTTGGGAGGGTGAATGACTCTTTTCTGCCTCTGCTTCCGAGGTGTCGGTACATCTGGGTCATTAAGCACCCGTTTCTTTGAATTCTTCTTCTGGTTCAGGCGTGTTTAACCCTCTTGCCACAGAAGTGAAGTCTTATCGGGATCCCTCAATTGCGAAGAATATAGATCATCCCATGCATCCTCGGTAGGCACACTGTGTGGCAAAAATTCAGGAGCCTCTGGACGAAGAACTTCACTACTGACCGCTTCAGGAGGTGATGATGAACCAGCCATAGACTCCGACTCTTGAGAGGGCCATAACCATTCAGATTCCATATCTTCCTCCGCAGAGTCTTCTCCTTCCTGGTCTTGGTCTTCTGTATCAGTAAGAGTCAACTGAGACCTGATGACTGGTCTAGATACTCTCGACGATGCAGAGGGTTCCTGTGTTTCTGACATGGGAGGGAGGCGAACAGCTTCCGAAAGGGGCAACAGGTGGTTTCTATGCCAAGTCTCCAAAGGGCCTACACTCCCTTCTGGTCTGATCTGGTATACCGGGAGATCTGGGAGTTTCTTGCAGACTACATACGGCTGGGATCTCCAACGGTCAGCCAACTTATGCTTCCCAGGGATTCCTAAGTTCCTCAGAAATACCCTGTCACCTGGCTGTAGGTCCTGTATCCGGACCATGAGGTCGAAGTTCCTCTTGTTCCTCAGTCCTCTTAGGTCAGAAGTGGCTTGGGCCTGCTCATAGGCCAACATCAAACTCTTCCTTAACCTATCCACATACCCCTTGTGGGATGTTGCCGAAAGCCAAATCCACAGGTAGCCGAGCCTCCCTCCCAAACATCAGCCGGTATGGGGAGTATCCAGTTGTATCACTAGTAGTGCTGTTGTAAGCATGTACTATAGCAGCCACATGCTTGCTCCAATGTGGCTTCTTTTCTGAGCTCAAAGTTCCCAACATGTCCAAAAGGGTCAGGTTGAACCGCTCAGGTTGGGCATCCCCTTGTGGGTGGTATGGGGTTGTTCTAGTCTTTTGGATGCCCAGTAGATCTAACAACTTCCTTATGAGCCTGCTCTCAAAGTCTCTTTCCTGGTCTGAGTGAAGGCGTTGTGGTAGACCATAATGCACAAATAATTTTTCCACTAACACTTTGGCTATTGTTGAGGCCTTCTGATCCTTGGTAGGGAAAGCTTGAGCATATCTAGTGAAATGGTCTGTCACCACTAGGACATTCCCTTTTCCAGTCAAATCAGGCTCTAGACAGAGGAAATCAATGCACACCAGATCCATGGGTCCTTGACTCTGTAGGTGGCCCATTGGGGCGGCTTGACGTGGCAAAGTTTTCCTCTGGATACATCGGGCACAGGAGCGGCAGTATCCTTCAACTTCAGCCTGCATGCAGGGCCAGTAGAACCGGTCTCTCACAAGTTGAAATGTTATTTCGGGCCCCAAATGTCCATGGTTGTCGTGGAGGGCAGTTAGAACCACTTCCCTGTGCTTTGTAGGTAGGAACAGCTGCCACTTCTCTTCCAGATCACCAGAGGGGCCCCTTCGGTAGACCACCCCTTGGCGTATCTGCAACCGGTCCCATTCCTTGTGTAACAACCGGACTTCTCTTTGAGAATTTCTTAGAAGTAGCTCAGGGTGTTGGTCTTCCAAAGCCCCCAGTAATAGCTTCCCCAAAGGGTCTTCCAACTTACCAGAGAAAGGCAAACCTTCTTCTGCAACTTGGGTCACATTACAGTAACTCCTGGGTACTCCAGCAGCTGAAACCCCAATTTCTTCGGCTCGTGATCCCCCTTTAAGTTGAAGCTCTGTTCCCTGATACAGGGCTTGCACCCCCTCTGGGGACAGTTGGGTCCAACCTCCGCAAGGATTGGTAGAAGCATGGGATCTTCTGGACAGGGCATCAGCATCCCTATTCCCCACTCCCGGTCGGTACTTCAGGCTGAATGTGAAACTTGAGAGAGCAGCCAGCCACCTATGTCCCGTAGCATCCAGCTTGGCGGTGGTCAAGAGGTAGGTGAGTGGATTGTTATCCGTCTTCACCACAAACTCAGCCCCATATAAGTAGTCCTTCAACTTATCCACCACTTCCCACTTTAAGGCCAAGAATTCCAACTTGTGTGTGGGGTAATTCTTCTCAGCAAGTGTCAGGCTCCTACTCACATAGGCTACAGGTCGTAGGTGACCGTCATGTTCCTGGTATAGCACTAGGGATGAGCTTCGCGTTCGAGTCGAACATACGTTCGACTCGAACATCGGCTGTTCGATCGTTCGACGAAGATCGAACGATTTGGGCCGTTCGCGCCAAATTCGAGTGACGCGAACGGCCCACAATGCACTACGCCATCGCAGTGTCATCCAGGCGCTGTGATTGGCCAAGCATGCACTGTGACCCCGCATGCTTGGCCAATCACAGCGCCGGCAGCGAGGAGAGCAATGATTGGCCACAGGCAGGATGCCTGTGGCCAATTATTGCTGAGGGTGTTTAGTACACGCCCCACACTATAAAAGGCCGCCAGCACGGCGGCCTAGTGTAGTGTGTTCCGGAGCAGGGATAGAGCAGCATAGGCAGGGACAGTGACTTTTATTTCTTTCTTGCTTAACCTGGATTCCTTTAGTTTAGGGAAAGAGAAGGATAGGTAGGGAGAGTGTCAGTGTGTTTTGTGCTTGTGCTATATTGTGCTTAAAAAAAACATTTTTTCTAGGGACAGAAAACTGTAGGTAGGGAGAGTGTGTCAGTTTCTTTCACTGTCAAAGTCCTTGTTTCCAGGGACCTGGAAGGACAGTGAGTGAATTCTCCTTGTGCTAAATTGTGCTTAAAAAAAACATTTTTTCTAGGGACAGAAAACTGTAGGTAGGGAGAGTGTGTCAGTTTCTTTCACTGTCAAAGTCCTTGTTTCCAGGGACCTGGAAGGACAGTGAGTGAATTCTCCTTGTGCTAAATTGTGCTTAAAAAAAACATTTTTTCTAGGGACAGAAAACTGTAGGTAGGGAGAGTGTGTCAGTTTCTTTCACTGTCAAAGTCCTTGTTTCCAGGGACCTGGAAGGACAGTGAGTGAATTCTCCTTGTGCTAAATTGTGCTTAAAAAAAACATTTTTTCTAGGGACAGAAAACTGTAGGTAGGGAGAGTGTGTCAGTTTCTTTCACTGTCAAAGTCCTTGTTTCCAGGGACCTGGAAGGACAGTGAGTGAATTCTCCTTGTGCTAAATTGTGCTTAAAAAAAACATTTTTTCTAGGGACAGAAAACTGTAGGTAGGGAGAGTGTGTCAGTTTCTTTCACTGTCAAAGTCCTTGTTTCCAGGGACCTGGAAGGACAGTGAGTGAATTCTCCTTGTGCTAAATTGTGCTTAAAAAAAACATTTTTTCTAGGGACAGAAAACTGTAGGTAGGGAGAGTGTGTCAGTTTCTTTCACTGTCAAAGTCCTTGTTTCCAGGGACCTGGAAGGACAGTGAGTGAATTCTCCTTGTGCTAAATTGTGCTTAAAAAAAACATTTTTTCTAGGGACAGAAAACTGTAGGTAGGGAGAGTGTGTCAGTTTCTTTCACTGTCAAAGTCCTTGTTTCCAGGGACCTGGAAGGACAGTGAGTGAATTCTCCTTGTGCTAAATTGTGCTTAAAAAAAACATTTTTTCTAGGGACAGAAAACTGTAGGTAGGGAGAGTGTGTCAGTTTCTTTCACTGTCAAAGTCCTTGTTTCCAGGGACCTGGAAGGACAGTGAGTGAATTCTCCTTGTGCTAAATTGTGCTTAAAAAAAACATTTTTTCTAGGGACAGAAAACTGTAGGTAGGGAGAGTGTGTCAGTTTCTTTCACTGTCAAAGTCCTTGTTTCCAGGGACCTGGAAGGACAGTGAGTGAATTCTCCTTGTGCTAAATTGTGCTTAAAAAAAACATTTTTTCTAGGGACAGAAAACTGTAGGTAGGGAGAGTGTGTCAGTTTCTTTCACTGTCAAAGTCCTTGTTTCCAGGGACCTGGAAGGACAGTGAGTGAATTCTCCTTGTGCTAAATTGTGCTTAAAAAAAACATTTTTTCTAGGGACAGAAAACTGTAGGTAGGGAGAGTGTGTCAGTTTCTTTCACTGTCAAAGTCCTTGTTTCCAGGGACCTGGAAGGACAGTGAGTGAATTCTCCTTGTGCTAAATTGTGCTTAAAAAAAACATTTTTTCTAGGGACAGAAAACTGTAGGTAGGGAGAGTGTGTCAGTTTCTTTCACTGTCAAAGTCCTTGTTTCCAGGGACCTGGAAGGACAGTGAGTGAATTCTCCTTGTGCTAAATTGTGCTTAAAAAAAACATTTTTTCTAGGGACAGAAAACTGTAGGTAGGGAGAGTGTGTCAGTTTCTTTCACTGTCAAAGTCCTTGTTTCCAGGGACCTGGAAGGACAGTGAGTGAATTCTCCTTGTGCTAAATTGTGCTTAAAAAAAACATTTTTTCTAGGGACAGAAAACTGTAGGTAGGGAGAGTGTGTCAGTTTCTTTCACTGTCAAAGTCCTTGTTTCCAGGGACCTGGAAGGACAGTGAGTGAATTCTCCTTGTGCTAAATTGTGCTTAAAAAAAACATTTTTTCTAGGGACAGAAAACTGTAGGTAGGGAGAGTGTGTCAGTTTCTTTCACTGTCAAAGTCCTTGTTTCCAGGGACCTGGAAGGACAGTGAGTGAATTCTCCTTGTGCTAAATTGTGCTTAAAAAAAACATTTTTTCTAGGGACAGAAAACTGTAGGTAGGGAGAGTGTGTCAGTTTCTTTCACTGTCAAAGTTCTTGTTTCCAGGGACCTGGAAGGACAGTGAGTGAATTCTCCTTGTGCTAAATTGTGCTTAAAAAAAACATTTTTTCTAGGGACAGAAAACTGTAGGTAGGGAGAGTGTGTCAGTTTCTTTCACTGTCAAAGTCCTTGTTTCCAGGGACCTGGAAGGACAGTGAGTGAATTCTCCTTGTGCTAAATTGTGCTTAAAAAAAACATTTTTTCTAGGGACAGAAAACTGTAGGTAGGGAGAGTGTGTCAGTTTCTTTCACTGTCAAAGTCCTTGTTTCCAGGGACCTGGAAGGACAGTGAGTGAATTCTCCTTGTGCTAAATTGTGCTTAAAAAAAACATTTTTTCTAGGGACAGAAAACTGTAGGTAGGGAGAGTGTGTCAGTTTCTTTCACTGTCAAAGTCCTTGTTTCCAGGGACCTGGAAGGACAGTGAGTGAATTCTCCTTGTGCTAAATTGTGCTTAAAAAAAACATTTTTTCTAGGGACAGAAAACTGTAGGTAGGGAGAGTGTGTCAGTTTCTTTCACTGTCAAAGTCCTTGTTTCCAGGGACCTGGGAGGACAGTGAGTGAATTCTCCTTGTGCTAAATTGTGCTTAAAAAAAACATTTTTTCTAGGGACAGAAAACTGTAGGTAGGGAGAGTGTGTCAGTTTCTTTCACTGTCAAAGTCCTTGTTTCCAGGGACCTGGAAGGACAGTGAGTGAATTATCCTTGTGCTAAATTGTGCTTAAAAAAAACATTTTTTCTAGGGACAGAAAACTGTAGGTAGGGAGAGTGTGTCAGTTTCTTTCACTGTCAAAGTCCTTGTTTCCAGGGACCTGGAAGGACAGTGAGTGAATTCTCCTTGTGCTAAATTGTGCTTAAAAAAAACATTTTTTCTAGGGACAGAAAACTGTAGGTAGGGAGAGTGTGTCAGTTTCTTTCACTGTCAAAGTCCTTGTTTCAAGGGACAGAGAAGGACACCTGAAGGTAGCCCTTATTGCTTTTTTCCCATCTCCCTGCAGGCCATCTATTAGAATGTCTGGAAGGCAAACAAGGAGAGGCAGACAGTCAGGAGGCAATAAAAGAGGGCAAGCAGGCTCTGTGTCTGGGGGCAACAGTGCTGGTCGTGGACGCGGTGCATTGTCATCAGCACATGGCCATGGGACACGCTTGTCCTTCTTTTCGGCAGCTGGACATGTTGAGCCACATCATGCCGAAGACTTGGTAGAGTGGATGACCAAGCCCTCCTCCTCCTCCTCATCCTCTCTCACCCAGGCTCAGGGTACTGGAAAAGCAGCTGCCAAAGCGTCCTCTTCCCTGGTATCAATGTCAGACTCATCATCAGTCACTCCTTCCCTAGACCCACCATGTCCTCCTCCTGAGGAGTCCCCCGAACTGTTTCAGCACAGTGTTGGGTACATGCTCCAGGAGGATGCCCAGCGTTTCGAAGGGTCTGATGATGAAACCCAGCTAGAGGAAGGCAGTAGCGTGAGAGCAGACAGAGGGGATGCTCAAGAAGGACACCAATCTGGCAGTCATGTTCCAGCAGCTGCAGCATACTGCCAGATTGGCTCCAGTGATGAGGAGGGAGGTGATGATGAGGTCACTGACTCCACGTGGGTGCCTAATAGGAGAGAGGAGGAGGAGGAGGATGAGGAGGAGGCACATCTCCAACGAGGCAGGATGCCCTTTGGTGGCCAGCGTAAGGGCAGTACACCGACGGAATCACACCGCAGAGCTCCGCCTGTGCAGGGCGCTGCCTCTGCCCGTCATTCAAAAAGTTCTTTGGTGTGGGCCTTTTTTGAGGCTAGTGCATCAGATCGCACAGCTGCTGTTTGCAACATATGTCTCAAGCGTATATCGCGTGGCCAAAACATCAGCTGCTTGGGTACCACATGCCTGACCAGACATATGTTGACCTGCCATGCAGCTCGTTGGCAAGCCTACCTCAAAGACCCACACCAAAGAACAAAGCGGACCTCTCCTTGCACCGCATCAGCTGGGATCTCCAACCCCACTATAACTTCAGTCCTCTCTGAAACATGCACTGAGAGGAATGAAGGTGTAGAATTAGGTGTGTCACAGCCAAGTACTTGCGGCCACTCTGCTAGCAGTACACCGACGTCCGATTCTAGCAGGCAAATTTCCCTGCCCCAGCTGCTGGACCGTCGAAAGAAGTTCACTCCCAGCCATCCACATGCCCAGCGGTTGAATGCTAGCTTGGCTAAATTGCTAGCGCTTCAACTGCTGCCTTTTCAGTTGGTAGACTCGGCCCCCTTCCTTGAGTTTGTGCAATGTGCGGTTCCTCAGTGGCAGGTTCCCAAACGCCACTTTTTCTCACGGAAGGCTATTCCGGCTCTCTACCGGCATGTGGAAGGCAATGTCTTGGCCTCGCTGGACAGGGCGGTCAGCGGTAAGGTGCATATTACCGCTGACTCATGGTCCAGCAGGCATGGACAGGGACGTTACCTTTCTTTCACGGCCCATTGGGTCACTCTTTTGGCAGCTGGGAAGGATGCAGGACAAGGTGCAGTAGTGTTGGAGGTTGTCCCACCGCCACGCCTCCAAAATGCTACTACTGGTTGTGACACACCTCTCTCCTCCACCCCCTCCTCTTCTTCTTCCTCCATGGCCTCTTCCTGTGGTTTGTCCTATGAACCAGCGGTGCTCCGTAGCCGTTCACGGGGCTACGCAAGTACGCAGGCAAAAAGATGCCATGCCGTGCTTGCGCTGGTGTGTTTGGGGGACAGAAGCCACACTGGGGCAGAGGTCCTGTCTGCTCTGCAGGGCCAGGCCGAGAGGTGGTTGACGCCACGCCAGCTTAAGCCAGGAATGGTGGTTTGCGACAATGGCACCAACCTCCTCTCCGCCCTCCGACAGGGACAACTGACCCATGTGCCCTGTGTGGCTCACGTCCTTAACCTGGTGGTGCAGCGGTTCTTGGGCAGGTACCCGGGCTTACAGGATGTCCTGAGGCAGGCCAGGAAAGTCTGTGTGCATTTCCGCAGATCTTATAATGCCAGTGCTCGCCTGGCTGAGCTGCAAAAGGAGTTGAACCTGCCCAAGAACCGCCTTATATGTGACATGCCCACCAGGTGGAACTCAACGTTGGCCATGCTGCAGCGGCTGCACACGCAGCAGAGGGCCATCAATGAGTACCTGTGCGACTACGGCACCAGGACAGGGTCAGGGGAGCTTGGTTTTTTTTCTCCACGCCAGTGGGGCATGATCAGGGATGCATGCACTGTCCTGGCACCATTTGAGGAGGCCACGAGGATGGTGAGCAGTGACAGTGCATGCATCAGTGACACTGTACCTCTTGTCCACCTGTTGGAGCACACGCTGCGTGGAATAATGGACAGGGCACTTGAGGCAGAACAGAGGCAGGAAGAGGAGGACTTCCTTGCCTCTCAAGGCCCCCTTTACCCAGACAGTGTTCCTTCTGTCCCACCCATCGCACAGGAAGAGGAGGAGGAGGAGGAGGAGGAGGAGGAGGAGGATTGTGTCAGCATGGAGGTGGAGGCTGGCACTCAGCATCATCAGCAGCAGTCTTTTAGGGATGATTTACAGTCCCAAGAAACCAGTGGACTTGTACGTGGCTGGGAGGAGGTGGCTGCGGATCATGTCGTCCTTAGTGACCCAGAGGACTCCGGAGCGAATGCCTCAGCAAACCTACGCTGCATGGCCTCCCTGATCCTGCAAAGTCTGCGGAAGGATCCTCGTATTCTTCGGATCAAGGAGAGGGACCATTACTGGCTGGCCACTCTCCTTGATCCACGGTACAAGGGTAAGGTTGCGGACCTTATGTTACCGTCGCAGAGGGAGCAGAGGATGAGACAACTCCGGGAGGCCTTGCAGAAAGGTCTGTGCAACGCGTTCCCAGAGACTGGGAGGTTACAAACTCCTGGTCCTGGACAACGAGTTGCTGAGGCTTCGGCCAGTCAAAGAAGGAGCGGTGGGGAAGGTGGCCGTCTGACCGATGCGTTCAGACAATTCTTTAGTCCACAGCCCCAAAGTATGATCGGTTCCAGCAACCATCGCCAGCGTCTGATAAACATGGTGCAGGAATATCTAGGGGCAAGGTCAGACTTGGACACCTTCCCCACCGAAAATCCTCTGGCTTACTGGGTCTTGAGGATGGATCACTGGCCAGAGCTTGCACAGTATGCAATTGAGCTACTGGCCTGTCCTGCATCCAGCGTTCTTTCGGAACGCACATTCAGTGCTGCTGGAGGATTTGTCACGGATCACAGGGTGCGCCTGTCCACCGACTCGGTTGATCGACTGACTTTCATCAAGATGAACCAGTCTTGGATCACCACCAGCTACCACACACCTGATGCTGATATAACAGACTAATTGATTTTAACATGTCACATCCCTTCAAGACTGATGCTGATGCTGAGTGCCTGTGCTGTTATGTTGACTGGCTATCCTCCTCCTCCGAGTCCTCAATGATACGATTGATGATGATAGCTTGGAAGATCATTTTTGTTTATGGGTGCCGCCACCAGTGGCTAAGGCCCAATTTTTCAGCCCCTGTTTTACAGGGGCGTGTAATTACAATTTTTTTAGCAATAATTTGCCATAGGGCTCATTGCTGTGCTCCAAGTACAGTATCTGTGAGGGGTTGGAGTGTTGTGGCACCAGTGCCTAAGGCCCAATTTTTCAGCCCCTGTTTAACAGGGGCGTGTCATTACAATTTTTGAAGCAATACTTTGCAACAGGGCTCATTGCTGTGCTCCAAGTACAGTATCTGTGAGGGGTTGTAGTGTTGTGCCACCAGTGCCTAAGGCCCAATTTTTCAGCCCCTGTTCAACAGGGGCATGAAATTACAATTCTTGATCTAATAATTCACAGCAGGGTCCATTGCTGCACCCACCAAGAGTAACTCTGAGGGCTTACAGTCTTGTGGCAACGCCACCACCACCACCACCACGAAAGGCCCAATTTTTCAGCCCCTGTTCAAAAGGGGCATGTAATTACAATTCTTGATCTAATAATTCACAGCAGGGCCCATTGCTGCACCCACCAAGAGTAACTGTCAGGGCTTACAGTGTTGTGGCACCAGCACCACCATCAAAGCCCCAATTTTTACTACCACTGTTCAACAATTATATGTAATTAAAATTCCTGATATAATAGTTGACAGCAGGGCGTTCCAGCACCAACCAAGAGTAACTGAGTGCTTACAGTGTTGTGCCAACACCAACAACTAAGGGGCCTATTTCTGCAGAGTATATACGGCAGGTCCCTACTTTCAAACATCCAACTTACAAACGACTCCTACTTGCAAACGAAAGAAGACAACAGGAAGTGAGAGGAAATCTACCCCTAGAAAGGAAAATTCTCTCCTGTAAGAATAAATATGGGAGAAAGGGGTCTCATCTGTACTGATGCTTTATCAGCAATCCTTGTTTCAAGAAAAACACCACATTTCAAAAACAGTTGTCATTGGGACGGAAAGTGAGGTGAAATGTTCTGAACAGGGGCACAGACAGCAAAACAAATGTTACAGGGGTGATAACCCTTACCTATGTTTCCCAAAAAGTTTAAAAATAGATTTTTGGGCTGGAGCTACACTTCAACAATGTACCTGTTCAAAATTACAAACAGATTCTACATAAGAACAAACCTACAGTCCCTGTCTTGTATGCACCGCCTGTATACGGCTGTTCAGAGTATATAGGGCCTTTTTTATTTTATGTGCGGGGTTCCCCTTAATATCCATACAAGACCCAAAGGGGCTGGTAATGGGCTGTGGTGGGGGGGGGGTCATGGGGTAGCTATGCCATTTTTCTTAAAGAATTTCATCCATATTACCGGGACCAGACATTACATTAAAGCCGCAAGCAGTTTTAAATGGCTTTTTTTTCATTTAGAAGTGTCATTTTGTGCAGGGACAGTTCTAAACACGGGAAACACGTGGCACTTCACAGGCATACTTTAGACACCCCCCAGGTACGATATTTAAAGGAATATTTGACTTTTTTTTTTTCACTTTATGCATCATTAAAATGACTGCTCCCGAAAAACGACCGTTTTTAAAACTTCTTTTTGCATTGATACATGTCCCCTGGTGCAGAACCCGGGTTCCCAAACCCTATTTATGACAATAACATGCATAATAGTTGTTATAATTAGCACTTTAGAATTCGAACGTTCGCATCCATTGTATTTAATAGGGTTCTAATGTTCGTTCGAACTTTCGGTCCGTTCGCGGGTTCTGGTGCGAACCGAACCCGGGGGTGTTTGGCTCATCACTATATAGCACCCCTTCAAGCCCGTCTCGGCTGGTGTCCACATGAAGCTCATAGGGTTTGGTGGTGTCCGCATAAGGTAATACAGGAGCAGTGGTCAGACTCTCTTTTACTTGGTTAAAAGCTTCTTCACACTTGAAGGTCCACTGATCCTGTATGGACTCTCTGTGTTTCCTGGGGCCCAAGGAAGGTTTTGCTGGCTGTTCTGGTTCTATTCCATCTTCTTCTCCCTCATTCTTCAGAAGCTCGTTTAAGGGCCTAGCTATTTGGCAAACACCTCCACAAACCTCCTATAATAGGAGCAGAATCCCAGAAACGACCAGAGCTCGGTCACGTTGGTAGGCCTTGGCCAGGAAGTGACAGCATCCAGCTTCTCTGGATCTGTTGCTACTTCTTCCGCAGATACTATGTGACCCAGGTAATTAACTGAGGGCTGGTAGAACTGGCACTTCTCAGGGGAAAGTTTCAGGGCTTCTTCATGTAGTCTCTCCAAGACCTTTTCCAGCCTCTCTTCATGTTCCTCTAGAGTCTTCCCGAACACGATGACATCGTCCAAATAGATCAGCACTTCTATTAGGTTCATGTCTCCCACTGTTCTCTCTATCAATGTCTGGAAAGACGTAGGGCACCTCTTGGGATCTGTTTCATCTTAGCTTGATCTGCAGCAGAGGGTTCCATTCCCATCCTCAACACAATTATGGCATAACATCTTGTTCAGCCTCCTTATGTATTCAGAGAAACGTTCACCCGGTTGTTGAGAAGTGTGCTCGAATTGATATATGAGGTCAGCTAGCTGTTCCAGTTGTCCAAATTCCTCTTGCAGCATAACCAGGTAGTCATATGCTGTGCGGGTGGTTTTACTGAATCTCAAGTTCTTAACAGCTTCTGCAGCGGCTCCTCGCAGACTCTCACATATACGCTGCTTCTTCTGAGCCTCCGGCAGTTTCCATCCTTCAAGAGCTTGCATGGCTTGCTCTATCCAAACGTCAAACTCTTCCTCGCCGAGGGGCACAGGCTGTTTCCCAGAAAAGAACCTCAGCTTCCGATATCCAGCTTCCACGCACACTGTGTTACTTTTCTGGCACTTCGACACGAAGTCTCCCAGGGCGTTAAGAAGTTCTGGCCCAATCATGGACAAGGGTTGCGGGGGGCTCACAGGTCCCTTGGCTTCCTCCTCCTGAGCAGGAGTGGGAGGGCCCACCTCTGTAACTTTCGGGTGAACTAGGCGGAGTTCTGACTTGCCTCCTAGCAGTGGAAAACTCTCCTTTTTAAAGTTCTCAGGTACTTCCCCTCTCCACTCCAACAGGGCATGAGTGTTGTAAGCCCCCTGAGCTAATCTGAGAGCAACCACCCAGGCTTTCCTGTAAGAGGATAATTTTTGTATAACATTATCCACTTCCTTCCTGTCCCAATGGTCACCGGGAAGCTCCATGACTACACTTGAGCTTGAAATGGCGCCCTCTCTTGCACACCATTGGACTACAACCAAAGGGTCCATCTTGAGGTTGGTTGATTGCAGAGTACTGGATCCCGGACAAGCCCCCATGTGTAGCACTACCCCCAAAGGAGCTGCTGGTTTAGTTTGGGTCAGTACTCTGTTTTGCAACCCCTCTAACTGGCTCAGACCCTCCCTTGGCACAACTGGTGTAAATGGTAATTGTAAGTCCCACTGAATGCTGAGTTACCTTTCTCTGGTAACAATTGCTCTGGAAACAAAGATACTTCAACAAAATGTTTCACTTAACCAAGGGCAACTTTACTTGCTGTGAGAAGCAAACACAGTAATACACTTATGTATACAGTTGACCTTGCAGGGCCCTGCAAGAGTCAATAAGGATAAAGACAAAGGGATTTCTAAAACAATGTTAAAATCTACTTATGATTTAAAGAAACAAGTATAATGCTCGCAAGCTCCCCCTAGTGGGCAATATCACCCTATGTCCTGCAGTGTTAGTTCCAGTCAGGCCTGACAAAGATCACTACACGAATTCCTCAATGGTGGGAGTCTTCGCTAGCAAACGTTGGTGCACTTTAATTTGTAATCCAAGGGCAACTTAAAGATGCAAATAAACTTCCGCAGAACAATGTTTGTGGAAGGGAACTCTCAGTTAGTATAACGCCACTTAAACTGCGTAGTTATCACTCGCTGCACTATGTGCTTGGTGCGTGTGAGATGCACTACTCTGGTGAAGGTGAGCCCTGAAAAGTCACATGCCTATAACAGTTGCAGAACCTGGGCAGGTGCCCGCTCACCCAAACAGGCCTAGTCCACCTGAGTTTCCAAGCTGCTGGCACCTCGATCCGTGGTCTCTCCGCAACGTGCAGTCTCTGGTCCTTCTATCGGCAGCAGTAGATGTCAGCCGATGGATGACTCCGGTCTCTGGGAAGCGTGAGCCACCCTGGCTTTGGCCAATTATGGCTCTCCGTTTTTTCCGCGCTGTGATTGGCCAAAGCATGTGGGTCATAGTGCATGCTTGGCCAATCATCAGCCAGTAATGCACTGCGATGCCGCAGTGAATTATGGGCCATGACGCGCCACTCGAATTTGGCACGAACGGCCCATAATGTTCGAAATTCGGCGAACGGCCAAACAGACGATCTTCGAGTCGAACATGGGTTCGACTCGAACTCTAAGCTCATCCCTATACAGTATTATATATGTATCTTGGCATATCATACTGGTTTTGCAGTGAAAGCTTGACTTTTTAAAAGTTGTTCAAGGTCCTAAGGGGTATTGGAAGTAAATCTACAACAAATTACAAGACTTCAGAGGCTATATATATAAGATCATACGTTTAACAGTTTTCATACATGTCTGGAGACTCTGGACCTTTTTTCAAAAGATAACTTTGAGTCAAGCTGTCAACACCTCCCTGAGCAGTTGAGTTATCTGGGCTGTATTGTGCTTACCATGAATGTCTATGGATATTTTAGTAGAGACTAGGGATGAGCTCGGTGTTCGAGTCGAACATACGTTCGACTCGAACATCGGGTGTTCGATCGTTCGGCGAACATCGAACGATTTGGGCCGTTCACGCCAAATTCGAGTGACGCGAACGGCCCACAATACACTGCGCCATCGCAGTGCAATCCCGGCGCTGTGATTGGCCAAGCATGCACTGTGACCCCGCATGCTTGGCCAATCACAGCGCTGGCAGCTAGGAGAGCCATAATTGGCCACAGGCAGGTTGCCTGTGGCCAATTATAGCTCAGGGGGTTTAGCACACGCCCCACACTATAAAAGGCCGCCAGCGCGGCGGCCTTGTGTAGTGTGTTCCGGCGCAGGGAAAGAGAAGGATAGGCAGGGACAGTGTGATATTCTTTGTGCTATTCTTGTGTGCAGGGAGAGAGAAGGATAGGCAGGGAGAGTGTCAGTGTCATATTCTTTGCTAAACCTTGTGTGCAGGGAGAGAGAAGGATAGGCAGGGGACAGTGTCAGTGTCATATTCTTTGCTAAACCTTGTGTGCAGGGAGAGAGAAGGATAGGCAGGGAGAGTGTCAGTGTCATATTCTTTGATAAACCTTGTGTGCAGGGAGAGAGAAGGATAGGCAGGGGACAGTGTCAGTGTCATTGTTGCTAAGCCTCCTGCACAGTATACACCTGAAGCTAGCCCTTATTGCTGTGTTTTCCTGGTGTGTTACACTAACAGGCATTTGCACCACTTACAGCGGGCGGAGTGTGCCTCCTGCACTTTATACACCTGAAGCTAGCCCGTATTGCTGTGTTTTCCTGGTGTGTTACACCAACAGGCATTTGCAGCACTTACAGCAGGCGTAGTGTGATTCCTGCAAAATATACTCCTGAAACTAGGCCTTATTGCTGTGTTTTCCTAGTGTGTTACACCAACAGGCATTTGCAGCACTTACAGCAGGCGTAGTGTGATTCCTGCAAAATATACTCCTGAAGCTAGCCTGTATTGCTGTGTTTTCCTGGTGTGTTACACCAACAGGCATTTGCAGCACTTACAGCAGGCGTAGTGTGATTCCTGCAAAATATACTCCTGAAGCTAGGCCTTATTGCTGTGTTTTCCTAGTGTGTTACACCAACAGGCATTTGCAGCATTTACAGCAGGCGTAGTGTGATTCCTGCAAAATATACTCCTGAAGCTAGCCTGTATTGCTGTGTTTTCCTGGTGTGTTACACCAACAGGCATTTGCAGCACTTACAGCAGGCGTAGTGTGATTCCTGCAAAATATACTCCTGAAGCTAGGCCTTATTGCTGTGTTTTCCTAGTGTGTTACACCAACAGGCATTTGCAGCATTTACAGCAGGCGTAGTGTGATTCCTGCAAAATATACACCTGAAGCTAGCCCGTATTGCTGTGTTTTCCTGGTGTGTTACACCAACAGGCATTTGCAGCACTTACAGCGGGCGTAGTGTGCTTCCTGCAAGATATACTCCTGAAGCTAGGCCTTATTGCTGTGTTTTCCTAGTGTGTTACACCAACAGGCATTTGCAGCATTTACAGCAGGCGTAGTGTGATTCCTGCAAAATATACTCCTGAAGCTAGGCCTTATTGCTGTGTTTTCCTAGTGTGTTACACCAACAGGCATTTGCAGCACTTACAGCAGGCATAGTGTGATTCCTGCAAAATATACTCCTGAAGCTAGGCCTTATTGCTGTGTTTTCCTAGTGTGTTACACCAACAGGCATTTGCAGCATTTGCAGCATTTACAGCAGGCGTAGTGTGATTCCTGCAAAATATTCACCTGAACCTAGCCCGTATTGCTGTGTTTTCCTGGTGTGTTACACCAACAGGCATTTGCAGCACTTACAGCAGGCGTAGTGTGATTCCTGCAAAATATACTCCTGAAGCTAGACCTTATTGCTGTGTTTTCCTAGTGTGTTACACCAACAGGCATTTGCAGCACTTATAGCAGGCGTAGTGTGATTCCTGCAAAATATACTCCTGAAGCTAGCCCGTATTGCTGTGTTTTCCTGGTGTGTTACACCAACAGGCATTTGCAGCACTTACAGCAGGCGTAGTGTGATTCCTGCAAAATATACTCCTGAAGCTAGGCCTTATTGCTGTGTTTTCCTAGTGTGTTACACCAACAGGCATTTGCAACACTTACAGCAGGCGTAGTGTGATTCCTGCAAAATATACTCCTGAAGCTAGCCCGTATTGCTGTGTTTTCCTGGTGTGTTACACCAACAGGCATTTGCAGCACTTACAGCAAGCGTAGTGTGATTCCTGCAAAATATACCCCTGAAGCTAGGCCTTATTGCTGTGTTTTCCTAGTGTGTTACACCAACAGGCATTTGCAGCACTTACAGCGGGCGTAGTGTGCTTCCTGGAAGATATACACCTGAAGCTAGCCCGTATTGCTGTGTTTTCCTGGTGTGTTACACCAACAGGCATTTGCAGCACTTACAGCGGGCGTAGTGTGCTTCCTGCAAAATATACTCCTGAAGCTAGGCCTTATTGCTGGTTTTCCCATCTCCCTGCAGGCCATTAGAATGTCTGGAAGGCAAACAAGGAGAGGCAGACAGTCAGGAGCCAAAAAAAGAGGGCAAGCAGGCTCTGTGTCTAGAGACAACAGTGCTGGTCGTGGACGCGGTGCATCGTCATCAGCACGCGGCCATGGGACACGCTTGTCCTTCTTTTCGGCAGCTGGACGTGTTGAGCCGCATCATGCCGAAGACTTGGTAGAGTGGATGACCAAGCCCTCCTCATCCTCCTCATCCTCTCTCACCCAGGCTCAGGGTACTGGCAAAGCAGCTGCCAAAGCGTTCTCTTCCCTGGTATCAATGTCATCATCAGTCACTCCTTCCCTAGACCCACCATGTCCTCCTGAGGAGTCCCCCGAATTGTTTGAGCACAGTGTTGGGTACATGCTCCAGGAGGATGCCCAGCGTTTCGAAGGGTCTGATGATGATACCCAGCTAGAGGAAGGCAGTAGCGTGAGAGCAGAGATAGGGGATGCTCAAGAAGGACACCAATCTGGCAGTCATGTTCCAGCAGCTGCAGCATACTGCCAGATTGGCTCCAGTGATGAGGAGGGAGGGGATGATGAGGTCACTGACTCCACGTGGGTGCCTAATAGGAGAGAGGAGGAGGATGAGGAGGAGGCACATCTCCAACGAGGCAGGATGCCCTCGGGGGGCCAGCGTAAGGGCAGCACACCAACGGAATCACACCGCAGAGCTCCGCCTGTGCAGGGCGCTGCCTCTGCCCGTTATTCAAAAAGTTCTTTGGTGTGGGCCTTTTTTGAGTCGAGTGCATCAGATCGCACAGCTGCTGTTTGCAACATATGTCTCAAGCGTATATCGCGTGGCCAAAACATCAGCCGCTTGGGCACCACATGCTTGACCAGACATATGTTGACCTGCCATGCAGCTCGTTGGCAAGCTTACCTTAAAGACCCACACCAAAGAACAAAGCGGACCTCTCCTTGCACCGCATCAGCTGGGATCTCCAACCCCACTATACCTTCAGTCCTCTCTGAAACCTGCACTGAGAGGAATGAAGGTGTAGAATTAGGTGTGTCACAGCCAAGTACTTGCGGGCATTCTGCTAGCAGTACACCGATGTCCGATTCTAGCAGGCAAATTTCCCTGCCCCAGCTGCTGGACCGTCGAAAGAAGTTCACTCCCAGCCATCTACATGCCCAGCGGTTGAATGCTAGCTTGGCTAAATTGCTAGCGCTTCAACTGCTGCCTTTTCAGTTGGTAGACTCGGCCCCCTTCCGTGAGTTTGTGCAATGTGCGGTTCCTCAGTGGCAGGTTCCCAAACGCCACTTTTTCTCACGGAAGGCCATTCCGGCTCTCTACCGGCATGTGGAAGGCAATGTCTTGGCCTCGCTGGACAGGGCGGTCAGCGGTAAGGTGCATATTACCGCTGACTCATGGTCCAGCAGGCATGGACAGGGACGTTACCTTTCTTTCACTGCCCAATGGGTCACTCTTTTGGCAGCTGGGAAGGATGCAGGACAAGGTGCAGAAGTGTTGGAGGTTGTTCCACCGCCACGCCTCCAAAATGCTACTACTGGTTGTGACACACCTCTCTCCTCCACCCCCTCCTCTTCTTGTTCCTCCATGGCCTCTTCCTGTGCTTTTTCCTCGGAACCAGCGGTGCTCCGTAGGCGCTCAAGGGGCTACGCAAGTACGCAGGCAAAAAGATGCCATGCCGTGCTTGCGCTGGTGTGTTTGGGGGACAGGAGCCACACTGGGGCAGAGGTTCTGTCTGCTCTGCAGGGGCAGGCCGAGAGGTGGTTGACGCCACGCCAGCTTAAGCCAGGAATGGTGGTTTGCGACAATGGAACCAACCTCCTCTCCGCCCTCCGACAGGGACAACTGACCCATGTGCCCTGTGTGGCTCATGTCCTTAACCTGGTGATGCAGCGGTTCTTGGGCAGGTACCCGGGCTTACAGGATGTCCTGAGGCAGACCAGGAAAGTCTGTTTATTTCCGCAGATCTTATAATGCCAGTGCTCGCCTGGCTGAGCTTCAAAAGGAGTTGAACCTGCCCAAGAACCGCCTTATATGTGACATGCCCACCAGATGGAACTCAACGTTGGCCATGCTGCAGCGGCTGCACACGCAGCAGAGGGCCATCAATGAGTACCTGTGCAACTACAGCACCAGGACAGGGTCGGGGGAGCTCTGTTTTTTTTCACCACGCCAGTGGGGCATGATCAGGGATGCATGCACTGTCCTGGCACCATTTGAGGAGGCCACGAGGATGGTGAGCAGTGACAGTGCATGCATCAGTGACACTGTACCTCTTTTCCACCTGTTGGAACATACGCTGCGTGGAATTATGGACAGGGCACTTGAGGCAGAACAGAGGCAGGAAGAGGAGGACTTCCTTGCCTCTCAAGGCCCCCTTTACCCAGACAGTGTTCCTTCTGTCTCACCCATCGCACAGGAAGAGGAGGAGGAGGAGGAAGAGGAGGAGGATTGTGTCAGCATGGAGGTGGAGCCTGGCACTCAGCATCATCAGCAGCAGTCTTTTAGGGATGATTTACAGTCCCAAGAAACCCGTGGACTTGTATGTGGCTGGGAGGAGGTGGCTGCGGATCATGTCGTCCTTAGTGACCCAGAGGACTCCGGACCGAATGCCTCAGCTAACCTACGCTGCATGGCCTCCCTGATCCTGCAAAGTCTGCGGAAGGATCCTCGTATTCTTCGGATTAAGGAGAGGGACCATTACTGGCTGGCCACGGTACAAGGGTAAGGTTGCGGACCTTATCTTACCGTCGCAGAGGGAGCAGAGGATGAGACAACTCCGGTAGGCCTTGCAGAAAGGTTTGTGCAACGCATTCCCAGAGACTGGGAGGTTACAAACTCCTGGTCCTGGACAACGAGTTGCTGAGGCTTCGGTCAGTCAAAGAAGGAGCGTGGGGAAGGTGACCGTCTGACCGATGCGTTCAGACAATTCTTTAGTCTGCAGCCCCAAGGTATGATCAGTTCCAGCAACCATCGCCAGCGTCTGATATACATGGTGCAGGAATACCTAGGGGCAAGGTCAGACTTGGACACCTTCCCCACCGAAAATCCTCTGGCTTACTGGGTATTGAGGATGGATCACTGGCCAGAGCTTGCACAGTATGCAATTGAGCTACTGGCCTGTCCTGCATCCAGCGTTCTTTCAGAACGCACATTCAGTGCTGCTGGAGGATTTGTCACGGATCACAGGGTGCGCCTGTCCACCGACTCGGTTGATCGACTGACCTTCATAAAGATGAACCAGTCTTGGATCACCACCAGCTACCAAACACCTGAAGCTGATATAACAGACTAATTTATTTTCAAATGTCACATCCCTTCAAGACTGATGCTGATGCTGAGTGACTGTCCTGTTATGTTGACTGACTATCCTCCTCCTCCTCAATGATCCGATTGATGATGATAGCTTGGAAGAACATTTTTGTTTCTGGGTGCCACCACCAGTGGCTAAGGCCCAATTTTTCAGCCCCTGTTTAACAGGGGCATGTAATTACAATTTTTTATGCAATGCTTTGCAGCAGGGCTCATTCCTGCACTCCAACTAGAGTATCTGGGAGAGGTTGCAGTGTCGTGGCACCAGCACCAGTGCCTAAGGCCCAATTTTCAGCCCCTGTTTAACAGGGGCATGTAATTACAATTTTTTATGCAATGCTTTGCAGCAGGGCTCATTCCTGCACTCCAACTAGAGTATCTGGGAGAGGTTGCAGTGTCGTGGCACCAGGACCAGTGTCTAAGGTCCAATTTTTCAGCCCCTGTTTAACAGGGGCGTGTAATTACAATATTTGATGCAATACTTTGCAACAGGGCTCATTGCTGTGCTCCAAGTACAGTATCTGTGAGGGGTTGCAGTGTTGTGGCACCAGTGCCTAAGGCCCAATTTTTCTGCCCCTGTTTATCAGGGGCATGTAATTACAATTCTTGATCTAATAATTCACAGCAGGGCCCATTCCTGCGCCCACCAAGAGTAATTGTGAGGCCTTACAGTGTTGTGTCAACACCACCACCACCACCACCAAAGGCCCAATTTTTCAGCCCCTGTTCAACAGGGGCATGCAATTACAATTCTTGATCTAATAATTCACAGCAGGGCCCATTCATGCGCCCACCAAGAGTAACTGTGAGGGCTTACAGTGTTGTGGCAACACCAACACCTAAGGGGCAAATTTCTGCAGAGTATATACGGCAGGCCCCTACTTTCAAACATCCAACTTACAAACGACTCCTCCTTGCAAACGGAAGGATACAACAGGAAGTGAGAGGAAATCTACCCCTAGGAAAGCAAATTCTCTCCTGTAAGAGTTAATATGGGAAAAAAAAGTGTCTCCTCTCCACTGATGCTTTATCACCAATTCTTGTTTCAATAAAAACCCCAAATTTTCAAAAAACATTTGTCATTAGGACGGAAAGTGAGGTGAACTGTTCTGAACAGGTGCACACTGCACAGACAGCAAAACAAATGTTACAGGGGTGATAACCCTTCCCTATGTTTTCCAAAAAGCTTAAAAATTGATTTTTTGGCTGGAGCTACACTTAAACAATGTACCTGTTCAAAATTACAAACAGATTCTACATATGAACAAACCTACAGTCCCTGTCTTGTATGCACAGCCTGTATACGGCTGTTCAGAGTATATAGGGCCTTTTTTATTTTGTGTGCGGGGTTCCCCTTTGTAACGGCACCCCAAATATCAAAGGGGTTTAACGCTGTTTAAAGATCTCTTCCCTCTCCTGGACACAAATTCACTGCCGATCCTCCACAGCCAGACGACCACTTCCCATAGGAATTAATCCTTCTGAAAGAACGAGACGCACTCTGTATCTTTCAGGGATAGACTGACTTTTATTGAAAAAACACTGTAACTTTTATATACATCCAATACTGCATTAACCTAAAATGAACAATGGTCCAGCTCCACCCACAACACAACAAGACCCAATACACATTATTTTGACACCTGTTAGGAGACAACTAATCCCCTTATGTTTAAATAACTATGCATGACCTTTATATTCACCAGACTGTCTGTTACTCTACAATACACACAAGGACAGACTCAATTTCCCCAATCCACATCACCACAAACAATGGGGTAGCTATGCCATTTTTCTCAAATATTTTCATCCATATTTACGGGACCAGACATTACATTAAAGCCGCAAGCAGTTTTAAATGGCTTTTTTTCCTTTAGAAATGTAATTTTGTGCAGGGACAGTTCTAAACACGGGAAACACGTGCCACTTCACAGGCATACTTTAGACACCCCCCAGGTACGATATTTAAAGGAATATTTGACTTTTTTTTTTCACTTTATGCATCATTAAAATGACTGCTCCCGAAAAACGGTCGTTTTTAAAACTTATTTTTGCATTGATACATGTCCCCTGGTGCAGAACCCGGGTTCCCAAACCCTTTTTAGGACAATAACATGCATAATAGTCGTTATAATTAGCACTTTAGATTTCGAACGTTCGCATCCATTGTATTTAATAGGGTTCTAACATTCGTGCGAACTTTCGGTCCGTTTGCGGGTTCTGGTGCGAACCGAACCTCAGGGTGTTCGGCTCATCCCTAGTAGGGACAGGCAATTTGACTTTATTGTATATCACTGGAAATCACATTATCATTTAAGGTCATAGCTGGTAGGCAAAACTGTGACCTCAGATGGGGAAATAGATTATTAATAAGCAATTTACCAATCAAAATGTGCCATGGTCCTTCTAAAATGGAATAATCAGTACTAGGAGGCATACCACTAATTATGGAAGACTGAGTATGCAGAAAGTTAGATAAAATAGCCTGTTAGCAAGCAAAGTTTTGAATGCTGATGCAAGTGCATGACATTCTTTTACCTGTCATTTGTAATTCTAACATTTTTATACTTTTCATTACAAATAACTTTCATTCATATCTCTCTTAGATTTTATTGTTCTGACACATATTTCACAGCATCCTCTATTTATCATGTCATATTTCATCTTCGGTACTCCATTATTTAATCTTTTTTGCATTTTAAAATCACTTTCTAAATACAATGCTTCAGGGACAAGACCTACTCCCCGTGTTACAGAAATTGATTATAGCAGACAACAGGAAATGTTAGAGCTTGGTACTGAGAAAGGTTTAGGAATATATTTTTCTATAAACCTTTTTTAGAGGCATAAAAAATGAGTGCTGTTGCAAAAACATATTTTAAATCTTATGTAGCACTACCCCCGAAGGAGCTGCTGGTTTAGTTTGGGTCAGTACTCTGTTTTGCAACCCCTCTAACTGGCTCAGACCCTCCCTTGGCACAACTGGTGTAAATGGTAATTGTGAGTCCCACTGAATGCTGGGAACACAATTTGGCATGTATAACACAATAAAATGTATGAGTAGAGTTACCTTTCTCTGGTAGCAATCCCTCTGGAAACAAAGATACTTCAACAAAATGTTTCACTTAACCAAGGGAAACTTTACTTGGTGTGAGAAGCAAACACAGTAATACAATTATGTATACAGTTGACTATGCAGGGCCCTGCAAGAATCAATAAGGATAAAGACAAAGGGATTTCTAAAACAATGTTAAAATCTACTTATGATTTGAAGAAACAAGTAAAATGCTCGTGCGCTCCCCCTAGTGGGCAATACCACCCTATGTCCTGCAGTGTTAGTTACAGTCAGGCCTGACAAGGATCACTACACAAATTCCTCAATGGTGGGAGTCTTCGCTAGCAAACGTTGGTGCACTTTAATTTGTAATCCAAGGGCAACTTAAAGATGCAAATAAACTTCCGCAGAACAATGTTTGTGGAAGGGAACTCTCAGTTAGTATAACGCCACTTATACTGCGTAGTTATCGCGCGCTGCCCTATGTGCTTGGTGCGTGTGAGATGCACTACTCTGGTGAAGGTGAGCCCTGAAAAGTCACAGGCCTATAACAGTTGCAGAACCTGGGCAGGTGCCCGCTCCCCCAAACAGGCCTAGTCCACCTGAGTTTCCTCGCTGCTGGCACCTCGATCCGTGGTCTCTCCGCAACGTGCAGTCTCCGGTCCTTCTATCGGCAGCAGTAGATGTCAGCCAACGGACGACTCCGGTCTCTGGGAAGTGCGAACTGGACACACAGAAAGGGATCACCCTCCAAGCTTGGCGATCCTCCGCAAGGTTGAAGGCCCAGGCTTCAGGCCTAGTCTCTCTGGCAGTAGGCCTCTCACACACGTCTGGCAGGGAGGAGGTGAAGATCCCAAGAGGCCGAACAAAGCTCCTCCCCTCCTTTAAGTAGCCTCCCCAAAAAGCAGTGCGGGGATGCAATTCACTTTGGGAGGGCAGTTGCACTGTGGGTACCATAGTCTTATTATCTAATTGTGTCAATGGAGTCCCGTTCTCCAGATACCACAAATTCCACAATGCATTGCTTCACAAGGTTAATGACAGTCTTATATTACACCACAAACCGCCACCCTGCTACACTTACATTGCATGAAGGGTTCAAAAACAGCATTTAAGGTTTTAAGAGATTGTTAAAATATATGTAACCCCAATCAAAATTCCATGGAAGCTTTTACCATGTTAATGTAATTTCAAATGTTTTTTTTAATCTTAATTCTGCAGATTTCATTAAAGTGGTTCTAAAGGCAGAAGGTTTTTTCTACATTAAAGCGGAGCTCCATCCAGAAGGGGAATTTCTGCTTTAAAGACTCATCCCCTGCTTCTTTGAACAATTGCCACTTTTGAGGAGCGATGGGGGGGAGTGGGTACCCAATTCTGACAGGTACCCGCTCCCACTTCCGCTTCGACCGCCTAGGTCGATCGGAGCAGAAGTTCTCCTTCCTCCCTCCCCCTACAGTCTTCTGGGACACGTGACAGGTCCCAGAAGACTGCATCCACCATTCATGCGCAGTGGGCACCTGACTGTGAAGTCGCAAGCTGTCACAGCCCATAGTGAAGATGCCGGCGCCGAGGAAAGAAGACAGCGGGTGAGAACGACTGGGGTTGCACACCACACACCGCTGGATCGTGAGACAGGTGAATGGCCATTTTTTTAAAGTCAGCGTCTACAGTTTTTGTAGCTGCTGACTTTTATTTTTTTCCACAGGAGACTGGAATTCCACTTTAAAGTGGATTTAAACCCTCCATACACCCAGTGAAGTGAACAGCCTCAGATGATACATAGAGATGAACCAAATCTCCATACAAAGGTTTTACATGTAATATCTGCTGTCTTCACATTTACAGTCATGCTCAAAATTGTTGGCACCCCAGAAATTTTTCCAGAAAATCGAGTATTTCTCACAGAAAAGTATTCTTGGCACCCTTTAAAAATTGGGGATAAATAAAATTGTTTCAAGCATGTGATGCTCCTTTAAACTCACCTGGGGCAAGTAACAGGTGTGGGCAATATAAAAATCACACCTGAAAGCAGATAAAAAGGAGAGAAGTTCACTTAGTCTTTGCATTGTGTGTCTGTGTGTGCCACACTAAACATGGACAACAGAAAGAGGAGAAGAGAACTGTCTGAGGACTTGAGAACCAAAATTGTGAAAAAATATCAACAATCTCAAGGTTACAAGTCCATCTCCAGAGATCTAGATTTGCCTTTGTCCACAGTGCGCAACATCATCAAGAAGTTTGCAACCCATGGCACTGTAGCTAATCTCTCTGGGTGTGGACAGAAGAGAAAAAATTGATGAAAGGTTGCAACGCAGGATAGTCCGGATGGTGGATAAGCAGCCCCAAACAAGTTCCAAAGAAGTTCAAGCTGTCCTGCAGGCTCAGGGAGCATCAGTGTCAGCGCAAACTATCCGTCGACATTTAAATGAAATTAAACGCTATGGCAGGAGACCCAGGAGGACCCCACTGCTGACACAGAGACATAAAAAAGCAAGACTACAGTTTGCCAAAATGTACTTGAGTAAGCCAAAATCCTTCTAGGAAAACATCTTGTGGACAGATGAGACCAAGATAGAGCTTTTTGGTAAAGCACATCATTCTACGGAATGAGGCCTACAAAGAAAAGAACACAGTACCTACAGTGAAATATGGTGGAGGTTCAATGATGTTTTGGGGTTGTTTTGCTGCCTCTGGCACTGGGTAACTTGATTGTGTGCAAGGCATCATGAAATCTGAGGATTAATAAAGGATTTTGGGTCGCACTGTAGAGCCCAGTGTCAGAAAGCTGGGTTTGCGTCCGAGATCTTGGGTCTTCCAGCAGGAAAATGACCCCAAACATATGTCAAAAAGCACCCAGAAATGGATGGCAACAAAGCGATGGAGAGCTCTAAAGTGGCCAGCAATGAGTCCAGATCTAAATCCCATTGAACACCTGTGGAGAGATCTTAAAAAGATGTCCTTCCAATAAGAGAGACCTGGAGCAGTTTGCAAAGGAAGAGTGGTCCAAAATTCTGGGTGAGAGGTGTAAGAAGCTTATTGATGGTTATAGGAAGCGACTGATTTCAGTTATTTTTTCCAAAGGGTGTGCAACCAAATATTAAGTTAAGGGTGCCAAGAATTTTGACCAGCCCATTTTTGAAGTTTTGTGTGACATTATGTCCAATTTGCTTTTTTTCCTCCCTTTTTTTTGTTTTGTTCCAATACACACAAAGGGAATAAACATGTGTATAGCAAAACATGTGTTACTGCAATACTTTTCTGTGAGAAATACTTGATTTTCTGGAAAAATTTCTGGGGTGCCAACAATTTCGAGCATGACTGTATATACTGTTTGGAAAGTTCAGAACATGTTAGTAAATGTTCTCTTCCTGTTTGACACAGAGAGTGATGTCTGGGCTACAGCCAAGATAGCTAAAATTGTTGATTGGAGGAAAGGCACACACCCCCTCTCCACATAGGCAGAGACTCTCAGAGGTGTTTTGTAGCAGGGCCAGCTCCCTGCTAATCTATTTTAGCAACCTCCCCTGACAGAGAATTTGTCAGGAGCTATCAGGCTGATAACAGAGGAACTGGTCAGGAGAGAGCTATGGGACTTAGCTCTTTGAAGAGAGATAAGAAAACACTGCAGATATATGTTCCCAGCTCAAATTTCATGAATTGGGTTTACATTCATTTTAAGGTAAAAATTATGCATACAGCCCCCCCCCCCCCCCTCATATACTTACCTGAGCCCAATCTCAATCCAGCGATGTGAATTAGAGCAGAGGATCTGTCTGCTCTCTTCCTCCTCATTGGTTCAGAGACAGCAGCGGGAGCTATTGGCTCCTGCTGCTGTCAATCACAGCCAGTGATGGGGATTACTGGGTACTAAAAATTTTAGGTAAAGTTGATCCGGGGAATATCCGATTGCCTCTTGGGGGATCAGGAAAAATATTTTTCCCCTGCTGGAGAAAATTGGATCATGATTTGCAGGGTTTTTTTTTCGCCTTCCTCTGGATGAACTTTGGGTATGGGATTGTGTATACAGGATTGTAAAAAAAAAAATTGTATTGATTTGTTTTGTTTTCCCCTTTTTATTGGTTGAACTAGATGGACTTTGTGTCTTTTTTCAACCAGACTAACTATGTAACTGTGAGGAGGGGGGGGGGGGGGCAGGGCCCTGCTGTAATGTAAACCCAATCAAAATTCCACAGAAGATTTTACCATGTAAATGTAATTTCAAAAGTTATTTTCAATCTTAATTCTGCAGCTTTTATTAAAGTGGTTCTAAAGGCAGAAGGTTTTTTACTGCATTTTCTGCATTAAGGTAAAAACCTTTTGCATGCTGCTCCCCTCTTATACTTACCTGAGACCAATCTCGATCCAGAGATGTGAATGAGAGCAGAGGCTCTGTCTGCTCTATTTCTCCTCATTGGCTCAGAGACAGCAGCGGGAGCCATTGGTGAGGGAGGGGGAAGGGGCAGGGTCATATCCTGCTGTATGTGTCAATAGATGGCTCCCGCTGCTGTTAATCACAGCCAGTGATGATAGAGGGGGGGCAGGGCCAAGTACCACTGTATGCAACTTTCATTAAAGCAGTGGTTCTCTACCTTTCTAGTGCCTTGATAAAATTTTCCAAGTTGTAGGGACCCCTAACAGTAGAATTTTCATAGCGTGGGTTGTCAGCACCCAAGGCAAGACAAGTAATTTGTGCCTCTAGCCCACGGACATTTAGACCCCTTTCACACTGGAGGCATTTTTCAGGTGCTTTAGCGCTAAAAATAGCGCCTGTAAAGCGCCTGAAAAAAGCATCAGCTGCAATCCCAGTGTGAAAGCCCAAGTGCTTTCACAGTGAGGCGCTGCGCTGGCAGGGGGTAAAAAATAAGTCATGCAAGTAGCTTCTTTGCAGCGCCTTAGGAGCGGTGTATACACCACTCCTAAAGTGCCCCTGCCCATTGAAATCAATGGGCAGCGCTGCTGAACCACCAGCAAAGTGCCGCTGCTAGCCCCCTGCTAGCGGCCGAAAAGCACCCCAAAAACTACGGTAAAGCGCCACTTTTCTAATGCGTACAGGACACCTTCGCAAATTCTGCCTGCGCCATATTCTCTCTCTCTCTGTACGCCAAAAGAGAGCTCTGCTTTTTTAAGAAATGAACTGTCTGTATTTTATTTGGAATTTTGCACATATATTGCACCACAATGTAAAAGTAGCGCATTTTAGAATTACCTGACTTTGGTGCACAAGTGGTTGTCAGAACCAAAAGTGTCGCAAAAGCTTCTGGAATTTGGCACAATACAATAACAAGAGGGTTTAACGGCAGAAAAGTAGCACAACAGCTTTATTGAATTTCCCACATTGTCTACAGTGCTCTATAGCTTAAGAATAAGTGAACAAAGTGGCTTGTCTCTCTCTTGCTCTCAGCAATTTCAGTAAGAGAGTAAGTCTGAAAGCAGCTTCGACTGCTCTGTCTCTTTCACTGATAGTTTTTTGTTATTGCTTTGCCTCTATAATCCAATGGAAACAAGGATTGAGTTGACATTATTGCTATTCAGAAGGTCTCAAGTAGCGATTAACTTTTCAATGGGAAAGAAAAATATATTTAAAGAGCAGATTACTTCACACTGGTGCTGTCAGTGATCTAAATAATTTATTATGAATGGATGATAGCTGAAACTTCAAAATTGACCATATGTAAATTTTTAAAAGAAAAACTTAAAAAAAAAAAATGGTGTATTAGTTCAATAATAAACCCAGCATATCAGTAGATATACAGTACAATCAAGGAAGAATATTGTTTATGCTATAAATTTCCATCTCAAAGCAAAACATAATAACAGCTTTAAACAATGCATGGTAGAATTTTTAACATCAGTATAGATCTGCACTTCTTGATGCTAACTTACCCTTCCAGCTGCTGTAATTATACCAAATGACAACAAATGTATCCTTCCACATGTAGTCATATATCTTATAAAGTGCCACATATATCCCTAATAAAAATAAATAAAAAAATCAGTGCTATAGGGACTCACATTGTCTTACTTCAAATGAATCCTTCCCCGTGAATCCATATATCTTAGACAGTGCCAAACATATGCTTAGTAAAATCTGCTTCTCCTACGGTAGTATGCTATACATTCATAATAATATTCAATGGTGCATATAAAATTGTCAGCGTCATATTCATGATATCAGTGTAAATCAGTGCACATTGCAAAGTCTATAAAGCACAAAGTCAATTTCTACTTTCCCTATTCCTTTCAGCACTCCAAATCAGAATTCAAGTGAATATGCCTCCACCCACACACTCATCCCCTTAGGGAATCTACTCACCAAGCCTAATTGACCACTTAAATCAATAAGTAGGCCAAGAGAGCTTAATAGTAGTCCAGCAATGGATGGTAATGCACACTTCCCCCTTTCTTCGATTCCAGCAGCTCCAATGACCATGTGCATGAGTAATAGTAGAGTAGAAGTGATAGACGAGACCATCATAGTGCTAAACAGTACTTTTATTTAAAATTCAAATAAAATCAAAGTGAAACTTACATATAGCAAGTGATCGGCCCGCATATTACGTCTCTTTAATTTTTAAAGTTGCTATTTGGACCTAATACACCAAATGATATGCAAAATGAAGAGTAGACGGAATTATTTTATCTATTTTTTAATTTTACAAACTTATAATAAATGTATTTAACATGTATGAATGGATTTGTGTTTGTATACAAATCCATTCATAGTACTCTGCTGTGAAGTGAGTACAGTGGTAAGTCACCAATGCCCTCAATTCACCTGCTGTCATTCACATGAATGCCTCTATTTACCTTAAAAGCTTGCGGCTTTGTTCTCACTTACATAGGAGCATCAACAGCGCCTTCTTTAGAGGAACAAACAACCCTGTGATCCAGACCTGCTGTGAAGTCATGTGTGTTGGGCACCAAGGCCTAGAGCAGTGATTCTCAACCAGGGTTCCGTGAAACCCTAGGGTTCCTCCAGAGGTTGCTAGGGGTTCCTTCAGCATTGGGCAATTTCTGCCTCTCAGATAAGTTCTCACTGACACCATTGATCTTTTTAGCTATCTGTAAGGAGGTAATTCTTCCCAATGACCACAAGTGTAAGGACCATCCTTCCCACTGACCATCACACAAAGGTATCATGAATTGTAGATTTATAATTTTATCAGGGGTTCCCCGAGACCGGAGAACTATTTCAAGGGTTCCTCTGTGTTGAAAAGGTTGAGAAAGGCTGGCCTAGAGTGATATCAAAGCCTAACTTTTTTGGTCTTAAAAAAAAAAAAAAGATGTTATAATTACCTGCTCTGTGCAATGATATTGCATAAAAACTGTCTCTTACCTCCTCTTTTCCATTCCTCCGCTGGTATTGTCCACTCCTCTCTCCTTTGGGTGCCCCCTCAACAAGCGAGGTGCTCAGGGGTCACCCATACGTGTGGGCTCCCAAGCTGAGTAGTGTGCATCTATAGACACACACAGCATGGCTTGCCCCCCCCCCCAAGTTCTTACAGAATTTAACTGACAGCAGCAGCAGCCTATGGCTCCCACTGCTCTCAGAGTCTCTTGTGAGATCAGGAAGAGAGAGCAGCAGTGCTGCAGTTGGGACAGTGCTGGATCAGTGAGAGGAGACAGGTAAGTGTTTTGTGGGGGCAGAATAAATAGCAGGATGCTTTTTACCTTAGTGCAGGGAATGCATTAAAAGAGAAGTATGAGTATTGAAAAAAAAACACTCATACTCACTTAGATGGCTGCGGCACCGTTCTCAGCTGCAGCTGTCCCCTGCTAGCTCTACACCAAGAGCTGAGTGACCAAAAACCACTGATCGCTCAGTTCTCAGTATTCAGTCTGCAGAGAGCCGGTGACTGTCTGTCACCAACTCTCTGCTCTGCCCCTCCAGTGCTTACTGGAGTTCCAGGCTGTGCAGGAGGCAGAAGCAGCAGTCTCCCAATGGCTTGCTGAGAGGCTGAGCCAGCTGCCAGTCAAAGCATCTGAATGGATCCAGACTGTAAAGTCAGGATCTTTCCAGAGCCTGGACCATCTTTCCGGGCTTTAACCCGCTCTCAGCTGAAAACAGGTCACAGGAGTGCAGAACTACAGAACTGCAGATGAGAAAGGGGAAACATTGGTGGGGCATATAAGAAAGGGGGAACATTGGTGGGACAGATGAGATGAAAAAGGGGGAACATTGGTGGGGCATATGAGAAAGAGGGAACATTGGTGGGACAGAAGAGCAGGGTGTTACAGTGGTGGGACAGAAGAGCAGGGTGGTACAGTGGTGGGACAGATGAGCAGGGTGGTACAGTGGTGGGGCATATGTGCAGGGGGTTACAGTGGTGGGGCAGATGTGCAGGGGGTTAAAGTGGTGGGGCAGATGTGCAGGGGGTTACAGTGTTGGGGCAGATGTGCAGGGGGTTAAAGTGGTGGGACAGATGAAAAAGGGGGTACATTGGTGGGGCAGATGAGCAGGGTGGTACAGTGGTGGGACAGAAGAGCAGGGTGGTACAGTGGTGGGACAGATGAGCAGGGTGGTACAGTGGTGGGGCAGATGTGCAGGGGTTTACAGTGGTGGGGCAGATGTGCAGGGGGTTAAAGTGATAGGGCAGATGTGCAGGGGGTTACAGTGGTGGGGCAGATGTGCAGTGGGTTAAAGTGGTGGGACAGATGAAAAAGGGGGTACATTGGTGGGGCAGATGAGCAGGGTGGTACAGTGGTGGGACAGAAGAGCAGGGTGGTACAGTGGTGGGACAGATGAGCAGGGTGGTACAGTGGTGGGGCAGATGTGCAGGGGTTTACAGTGGTGGGGCAGATGTGCAGGGGGTTAAAGTGATAGGGCAGATGTGCAGGGGGTTACAGTGGTGGGGCAGATGTGCAGGGGGTTAAAGTGGTGGGACAGATGAAAAAGGGGGTACATTGGTGGGGCAGATGAGCAGGGTGGTACAGTGGTGGGACAGATGTACAGGGGGTTACAGTGGTGGGGCAGATGAGCAGGGGGTTACAGTGGTGGGGCAGATGTGCAGGGGTTTACAGTGGTGGGGCAGATGTGCAGGTGGGTACAATGGTGGGGCAGATTTGCAGTGTAGTACAGTGGTGGGGCAGATGTGCAGGGGGTACCAGTGGTGGGACAGATTTGCAGGAGGGACAGTGATCTAAGGTGTGAAGGTGCATGAATTGGGTCTGATCTAAGGCGTGAGAGTGCAGGATGTTAATTTCTCACTACTAAAGTAGTTTACAGCATTTACTTTATAAAAAATCCTTTTTGTGAGAGTGTGAAGTTAACATTTTTTTGTTATAAAATCGGCACACTCAATTTCTTTGAAAAACCTTTTTCGGCACACTGTGCTCAAAAGGTTGCCTACCTCTGCAGTAGCTGATTCATTATGGGTGCTCAACCTGTGGCCCTCCAGCTGTTGTAGGCATTGCAAGGCTGACACTTACAAGCATGACTCCCAAAGGCTGGGGCATGATGAGACTTGTAGTTCCGCAACAGCTGGAGGACCACAGGTTGAGCACCCATGCATTACGCTGTCAGTGGTGAGCACAGGAAACTGCAAACACTTTAAACACAGTCTCCCTTTAACTATTTCATCTTCTGGCTGGATATTTTCAGCCTTTACTGTTGGGGTAGATTAAAGGTCCATTCACACCAGCCAACAATTTATAACGTAGTATCTTGTGTATCGGTAAGAATCACCACTCTGTACCACAGCATTCCTTTTTTTTTTTTAAACAAACAATATTTGGAGCGATATTTTAATTAATATTGGGTAATACATTATATGTATTGGGTGAAAATGTTATTTTGTCTATTACGGGTATAGGGTACAGCGGAATGGTCTGTCGTTTCCGGCATACTAAATGATGTTGAGATAACCATTACAGCCTTAAACTTCGGTCATTAAAGGAACATTCCTGGGAAATACCCTGGCCGGGTTGTTTGGCTATAGGCTCTGCTGACCCCTCTTTAATTAGAGGGTCCTATGAAGTCGGTAAGCCTTTATTAAGGTTGTGGTGTCACGGCTCAGAATCTGCAATGGTGGTGAGGGAAGTTCATTGTTTTTAAACACTTATAAAGAGGATTATAACTTTGCACTTACATTTTGCTCAATTTTTCTTTATGCAGCTATTCCCAAATAGGGAAGACTTGTATAGACAGTCTTATTAACAATTTTGAGTATCACTGTTTTGTAGCGTGGCTCTATTTGACATTTTATCTGTATTTGCTCTGTGTTAATTATCTCACAGTAGTCGCTGCTTACATCACTGAGTAATTTGGGATTTTATTTTGTCTAAGTGCAGTTTCGGTTTCTAATTACCGTATATACTCGAGTATAAGCCGACCCGAATATAAGCCAAGGCACCTAATTTTACCACAAAAAACTGGGAAAACTTATTGACTCGAGTATAAGCCTAGGGTGTCCATCTGCATGCCTCACTGTGCCTCACTTTGCCTCACTGTGTCCATGTACATGCCTCACTGTGTCCATGCCTCACCTCACTGTGCCCATGCCTCACTGTGTCCATGCCTCACCTCACTGTGCCCATGCCTCACTGTGCCCATGCCTCACTGTGTCCATGCCTCACTGTGTCCATGACTAGACAGACATTTAACATAGGAGACTATGGAAGGGGTGCCCGGCTTTGAAAAATCGGTGCTCCCCAGCCGTAGGTCCCCCGGACAACAAACTTTGCACACTTGTAGAGGAGAAATGGTGCTACATGTGTACCAAGTTTCGGGTCCAGGGGTACCGGTTCCCTCATGTCCGGGAGATCAGGCGCAAAAAGGTGACTCAAGTATAAGCCAGGGGGGGGGGGCATTTTCAGCACAAAAAAATGTGCTGAAAAAACTCGGCTTATACTCGAGTATATACGGTATATTAGAAGATAAGTGCATAATATTTTAATAATATTTTTTTTAAAATATTTTTAAGACATGTACTGGGTTGTTCTCTGTTGAATTTTCACTAATCTGGGGTGTTAATTTCTGCTGTAAACATAAATATACATACTCTTATTTCTGAAATATAATGTGTGTGATGTTGGGCATGACCTTTAGACTGCCATCTCAGGGAGTTTTCCTCAAATTTGTTATATTAGAAGGTTTCATGGCCATCTAAGCTGGTCAAAATGTCTCTTTGATTAGAAATGATATGCTGGCATGCGCCCCCAGCATCTGCTATCTATTCCCTATAGCTGTTGTACCTGATCCTGTACACAGCAAACATAGACTAAGCAAGATGTGTAAATCGGAATTTAATTGATGCTGATTATGTTTTTTTCCTTTTCAAGTCAGACATACGTTTTGCATTTTTAACAATATCGCACCCATCACTGTTAGCAATTGGAGTCCAGAGAATACATTGTTTGACAAAGTGCTGAGTGTAACTGGAGTCTACATCTCTGGTTGTGCTGACACAGAATACCAGGAGAAAGAAAGCACTCTCACACTATAATGCAACATTAGGGAGAGAGCTAGAAGGCTTTTATACTGTCCTAATTGGCTGACAAGTCTCAAAACTAGAATCCGCTCATCAGCACAACAGTCTAGCTAACGGGAATGTACAGAAATGGATGAATGGAACAAAGCTTAAACGTCTCCTAGTCAGATTAAACCGTCCCTGGGATATATTTATGTTTATGCATTTCCATATTCATGTAACTGACTTAATTATGTATTTTTATGTTTTAACATACTGTAGAAAAGAGTTGCCTAAAAGATAACATTTTTTTTTTGCTCTAGACAAGGTAATGGAGCAGCCTAAAACAACAAGAAATACAATATTAATGGTAAAGTAGACTCAGTACAGCAGACTTAAGGGGCAATGCCACTTTAGTGGGGGAAAAAATAGCAAATAAAAAAATAATACTATAGCATATACAATGAGTCATTTTGTGATTGAATGTTAAAAAAAAAAATACCTTTCCTTTTTAATCTGCAGCTCTGTAATTTTCTGTAAAATGCAATGCAATATGGCTACCTGGAAGTGTCCTGTACACAGATGGTGCACAGAACGCCCCCCACAAACATCATTTCCTGCTTGTCTGATTGGCTCACTGATTTTCCCAGAAGTCTGCATTAGGATACAAGTCAGATTTCAGGCATCCCCTGCAACAAAAATGTAATTTTTAGTGAGATACTCCCAATAGGAAATCCCCTAAAGGGATGCGGACCCTGCAATTTTTCTCATTAGAGCCCTGCAGGTGCAGCAGCTGGTTGATAATTGTAAAAACAACTTACGTTAGATTCACTTTCCACATAAACACAGACAAACACATAGGGATTCTTTAGAAAAACAAAAGGTAGGAATCTGCAACAAAAGTTTGATAAAAAATCCTTGCAATGTACATACTCTAGATCACAGGTGTCAAACACAAGGCCCGCGGGCCGATTCCGGCCCTCCAGGCCATTTCATGTGGCCCTCGCACCTCTCCTGCAGCTGCAGGAGAGCTCCAGCCCTCCTCTGGTCCTCCTCCAGACCCCTACTTTCTGCTTTCAAGAAATGCATCCAGCTTCTTCCCAGCAGCAGCATAAGGAAAGGGGGTGCTCTGTGATGTAAGGGAGAGTGGGGTACTCAACTTCTGATGGTGGGGTGGCTCTTGACATCTATCGTAAAGGTGAGGGGATGCGCTGGACATCTAATCTTACAGATACAACCGGCCTTTTGAGGACAATCATAATACTGATGCGGCCCATGATGAAATTGAGTTTGACACCCCTGCTCTAGATCATGGAGAGGGGAATGTTTTTTTCTCAACAAAAGTGGAGTTACTCTTTAAGCCAATAGTCAAACACCTCTTCTGCGTTTTCAGCAAAAGTCAGCAAGTCAAAAGTGTGGCACAGGGGTCTGAAAAGCAGTAACCGATTGGGGGTGTATTTTTTCTAGACATTATTATTTAGTATCATGGCACAGTGATAATGCATCTCTCCTCTTATCTAGGGCAGGAGCACCGCCTAGGGCATGTTAGTTGGTAATTTCATATAGTTTTAGGGTCTCTACTAGTTTCCTCTCCCAATGTACAGTTAAGGTAATAAGTAGAAGACTGGAGTGATTTTGGCAAAATTATTTTCAACAAAAAAATACCAATTTCTAAATTTTGTCAAAGTGGTAACACCAAAATTCCACTCTATTTGCCTTAAAAAATGTTACTCTTTTTAAAATTTATTTAGAGTGTGCTTTCTTGAAAAATTTAGTGTTCTTTGTATTTGTGCTTTCTTTTAGTTTTTCTGCATTTGTTTGTTATTTGTCACATTAACCACTTGACCTCTGAAAGGTTTTACCCCCTTCACGACCAGGGCATTTTTTTTTATTCATCACTGTGCTACTTTAAGTGGCAATTGCTCGGTCATGCAATGCTGTATGCAAATTAAATGTTTTCATTTTTTATTTTTATTTTCCACAAGAACTGCTTTCTTTTGGTGGTATTTAATCACCACAGTTTTTATTTTTTTATTTTTAGTTTTTATTTTTTGCTCTATAAATAAAAGACTGAAAATTTGGGGAAAAATAATTATTTTCTACTTTCTGTTATAATACATATCAAATAAAATTAAATCTCAACATAAATTTAGGCTACAATGTATTCTGCTACATGTCTTTGGTAGAAAAAATCCCAATAAGTGTATATTAATTGGTTTGTGTGAAAATTATAGGGTTTACAAACTATGGTATATACAGTATATTTAAAAATTGATCAATCCTATTGATGCCCTATCTCATTTTTTGAGCCCCTTAAAATGCCAGGACATTACAAATACCCCAAAATGACCCATTTGTGTAATCTAAACAGTCTGAGATATTTAGTAAGATGCATGGTAAGTTTTTTGAAGTTGTAATTTTTTGTCACAATTTTTGGGAAAATTAAGATTTTTTTTTTTCCACAATTATTTTTTATATACTGTCACCAGTGCAGTACAGCATAATCATATAACTAGTGTGAATGTGATACTGACTGCTGACAGTCAGTATTTAAAAAAAAAAATTATTATTCTTTTTTTTTGTTTTTTTTAAGATTTTTTTTTTACATTCTGTCATGACATTGGGGGTTTATTTACGAAAGGCAAATCCACTTTGCACTACAAGTGCACTTGTAAGTGCAGTCGCTGTAGATCTGAGGGGAAGATCTGAAATGAGGGGAAGCTTTGCTGATTTTATCATCCAATCATGTGCAAGCTAAAATGCTGTTTTTTATTTCCCTTGCATGTCCCCCTCAGATCTACAGCGACTGCACTTCAAAGTGCACTTTTAATGCACTTACAAGTGCAATTGTAGTGCAAAGTGGATTTGCCTTTTGTAAATAACCCCCACTGTACTACTCGGGGGGGATGGTGATCAAGGATTTTTTTTACACTATTATTGCTTATAACAGTGATGATCATTATTATAAGCAATCGTTTTAGCTGTCATGAATGACTTTCTGATCTGTGATTGGCTACAGCTAATCACATTGTACAGGGTGCTGTGATTGGCCCAGGTACCATGTGATAGCTGTGGACCAATCACAGCATCACAATAATAAGCAAAATGGTCATGAATGGTAGCCATTCATGACTGTTTTGTTTACATTGTAATCATGTGAGCGCTATGGCCAATCATAGTGATCACTAGATACCCAGGGCACTCACAGCAGCCGGGTACTGAGTGATCCACTGTGTCACCGGATCGTGCCACTGTACGCCCCAGTGCTCATGTGTTCAGCGGCGTGCCAGCACATTGTTGAGCCTGCAGCTGCCGCAGTAAATTCACTGTGGAGGGGCGGCAAGTGGTTAAATGTATTTTATTTTTTTGCTGTCTTTTTTCTTTCTGTAAAAAACATGTTAAATAGTGAGGCTAATGAGGGTCCAATTTTGGTAAATGAACAGATTCATGATACGTGAAAGAAGCTTCTGTAATTCTCAGGAGGCCAAATTTCCAGATCTCCAGATTTTCATCAAAATTCTACCTATGCCTATTAATAAGATTTAATGTGAAATCATTAGGAATATTGATTAGGCAGGTTGGATTACACTGTAGGTTGCTGCAGGAGCTGTGGATTCTCACATTAAAAGACTATTATCAAATAAATATTTAAGTCTGAGCGAGATTAGCATGTGATAACAACGCTGCATCTATAAAACGGAAATGTATGAAAAAATAATACATTCATACTTATAGATAGCATTTAGATTAATTTTATGAATCTTATGTCCTTATTAAAGTTTTCAAGGATTTTCAAGACAGAATAAGATATTAGATGTAGGCAGACATAGTGCCGGAAGTTAAAGTCAAAGAAAGGCAACATTAATGAATTAGAGGCAGTGCTTACATATTATAAGGATAAAGAGGACAAGGGTATTCCAAGGATAAATTAGATGACGAATGCTAGTACATTACTAGAATACAGTTGAAGCATCCTAGTCAGGTAAGGTGTATTTGATTCAAGTAGGAAAAGGTACAATAAAATTGTATGAATTCAGAGCATTGTCATTGTGATCTCTTGCCTAAGTGTAGTATGATGTAGGTGGGCTGCATGGGTGTTGGTTCAAAGTCCACCAGTTGTTGGAATTTGTCCAACTGTTCGAGTTTCATACCAAAACCCCTAAGGCGGGTATTAGGATAGGTGGGGGTAAAGTGAGTTTCTCTGTAAGGAATGAGTTACCATCTGGTGAGTAGGGATGGGCAAATCTGCTCAGGTTCCGTTCAGCAAGGGTTCACTGAATCGTGCTTGAGATTCAATGAACCAGAACCAAAAGGCAAATCCTCTTGTAGTCTATGGGGAAGGAGAGGGGGAAATCGTGTTTTTAAATTCTGGGAATTTGTAGGGCTAATATGCAAGCTACTGTAGAAAAAATAAATAAATAGGAAGCTGGGTACTGCCAGGGAAGGGAGGGGGAGGGGAGAGGGGCATATCATGGGGAGAAGGTCTTTTATGTGACTTTGAGGGCAGCAGTAAAAATACACAAATCCTTTAAATAACATGCTTAAGAATGATTTAAATCTGAACATGGAATTATCCATTAGTGTGATTTTCATGGAAAGTCTCAGCAACAGCAAACACTGGCAATGTATATTTGGCTGTGGAACTTTTTCTTTTACAATTTGTTTGGCTCATATATAGCAGCAGAACCCCAATCGAATTTGCTTCTGTTTGGAAAAAAGGCTTTTTTTTTTTTTTTTTTATTAGATTTAGCAGTAACACATGCTTTTTCATCAATCAGTAATAGGCCCCCTTAGACCTGTAGGTAGAAATTGGTAAGTAGTTTGCTGTGGCTGTCCCTGTTCTCGCCAATGCAAAACTGTCCTGATGCTTACCAATTTCTATCAAGTTCAGATTAGGAATATAGAGCCTGCAGATGATACAGCATGTAAAATTGGCAAGCAGCAGGACAATTTTAAATAGCAAGACTAGGCCCAAATTCACTAGAGACAACACAAGAATTAGGATGCCACAGAAGATACAGCAGTGTAAAATTGACCAGTAGTAGGGCTTTTTTAATGAGTGGAAATTGGGCTAACATACAAAAGAAAAGAGCATACACTGGGATTTTAGTACAAGAATTAGGATACTGCAGAAGGTACAGTAGTGTAAAATTAGCAAGCAACAGGACAGTTTTAATCAGTGATAATTTTTTATTTAACTTTTATTTTACCTATTGGGATAGGGGGATGCAGTAAATGTGATTAAAATAATGGGGGTTATTTACTAAAGGCAAATCCACTTTGCACAACAAGTGCACTGCAAGTGCCCTTGGAAGTGCAGTCGCTGTAGATCTGAGGGGGACATGCAAGGAAAATAAAAAACAGCATTTTTGTTTGCACATGATTGGATGATAAAATCAGCAGAGCTTCCCCTCATTTCAGAGCTTCATCTCAGATCTACAGCGATCTACAGTGACTGCACTTCCAAATGCACTTTCAAGTGCACTTGTAGTGCAGAGTGGATTTGCCTTTAGTAAATCAACTCCACTGTTCTTACCTTGAACAAAAGGTAGCTCTAACAACAGATGGTTAGTAACACGTAAATGCTATGTGTTAAGCACCCCAAACTTAAAAATACCTGAAATAAACGTCCATTTTGGAAGGCTTTCAAAAAAAAAGTTGGCTATGGGTAGGGCAGCTAAAAGCAGCTAAAAGTCACAAAAACTAAATTTGAAGCCAAAAACCTTCCAATAATAAGAACAAAAAAGGCAGAAAAAGGGCTGATTGCTTAAACAGGTACTGTAGCAATCTGAATTAGTTTCCTAACTTACCCTAATCTCTACCTGTGCAATTTGTCAGCTTTCCCTACATCAGCTTCCAATCAATTGACCCTATGGATGCTCTGTGCATTCCCTTTAGAGTATACTGTAGTGAGGGGTGGATTGCCCAAAAGCCTCCTTATTGTGGTTCTAAAGGCAGAAGATTTTTTTTCTTTTTTTTTACTGCATTCTATGCATTAGGATAAAAAACCTTCTGTGTACAGCAGCCCCCCTCAGCCCTCCTAACACTTACCTGATCCCCATCTCAATCTAGCAATGTTCCATGAGTGCCACAAAGTCTGGAGATTTATCGCCATTGGCTCCAGCTGCAGGATTCACCTAAAAACTTATGATAGTGGCAAACTCGAACCCCATCCCTACTGGTGAGAACCTTATATGCTGCTTTGTGTGTTTAGTGCAATTTATGTGCTGATGCCATTTAGATACCTAATTAGGGATTGTAGGGGGTGATAGGGAGTTGAGTTGAGAATATACATTCAAGGTGAAGTTCATAATGCTATTTTGTTTTGATTTTAAAGCGATAGTAAACCACTGAAAAAACAAACAAAAAAAAACTTCAAGACAATGTTATAATGTGCTAGTATGCATCACATACTAGCACATTATGAAATACATTCCTTAGAATGAAGCCTTTGCAGCAGTGTTCGGTCGCCGCTGAGGGGGCTGGCATGCCCCCCCCCCCGCTTTTCTTCTGGGTTTGCAGGCTACGGCGCTGTGAGTGGCCGCAGCCGGAATGACCTCACTGTGTGTGGGAGCCCTCGGTTCCAACAAGAAGCTCTGAAGTTCCAGCACGATATGCCGGACCTTCAGAGCGCATGCACGGCTGCATGCAGGGTGAATATCTCCTAAATAGTGTATGTTTAGGAGATATTCATTTTACCTACAGGTAAGCCTTATTATAGGCTTAACCTGTAGGTAAAAAGCACAAAGTATACAACCGCTTTAAGGAATGGGTTGTGATTTGGATGAGGAGGGTTCGAAAAAAATTAAAGCTTAGAGAGGAGTGTCATCTTAGCCTCGAATATTTTGCCTAGTTCAGGAAATAGGTAAAGATTACCAGGATTGTAAAAGGAACTTCAGGACCAGAAAATTGAAAGATAATTGGTGGTATAGAAAGAGTCATAGGACCTCACCAGTTTTATGCCTAGGTAATCCAGGGATTTAGAAGCCCAGTAAAGGATGTTTTGTTGTTGAAAGGTCAATGAATGAAGTTGGAAGGTAAACGTTCAATGTTTGGGATTTTCTATGACTGAATGTAAGCACAGAAATATTACCGAAAGATCTAAGTGTAGAGAAGGGAAGGTACAGTTGAGGGTAAAAAATGTATAGGATAGGTTAGGATCGAAAGAATATCATTTGCAAATAAACTGATTTAGATTTGAATGTTTGCAAGATCCACTACTTTATAGAAGAATTCCAGGCATGGTTATATTATACATAGTACATTGGTCAAGCTTGGACAATACCACTATGTTCTGTATATACCATACCTGGCTGATGCCTCTGGAAGCTGGAAGTCACTGAAGTGGATACTGCTACTCAAGTGTTCTCCACTTGCTTCTGAGTCCCGTGCTGAGCAGCTGGCCTGATATATTGTTAACATAGGAGGTTGGGCACTCAACAGTGACACCATTCAGAGAATACTTTGCATATTCCCAATGAATGTGAAGCCCTCTCTAACAGGGTGAGGTGGAGACCATGATGTAAACACCCACCTTTCTGCCTTATCCAAACAGAGAACACTTTGCATTCATTTAGAAAATGCAAAGCATTCTCTTAATGGTGCCTGTGCCAAGCGGCCATGTTCCGTAAGCAGGAGTGCAGCCATTTGGCGCAAGACCTAGAAGCAAGTGGAAATCACTGAAGTAGCAGTGTCTACTTCAGTGATTTCCAGCTTCCAGGGGAATCGGGCAGGTATGGTTGTATACATACTGTAGTTGCATTGGACCAAGCTGAACCCGTGTATCTATATATAATATACAGTACCTGACCGCGACATTGTACAATGTCGCGGCTCGACAGCGGCGATATTGGCCGCCCGCAGGAGCCAGCGCCAAGCTCTGTCGCTCCTCCCACTCGCCGCCCCAATGGATTCCTATGGATGCGCTGCATCTCGTGTGGGCGGCGAGCGCGAGAAGCACAGCCTCGCAGCAGCGATTTTCAGCGCGATTCCATCACTCTGGAAATGCAAAATCGGCGGCAGGTACTGTAGCCATTTCGAAAAAAATGTAATGGTCACATTTTCCCTTATCAATATAGCTAGCAGTTTGATCACTAGGATACCTGGTAAGTTGTACAGTTGTAAAAAGGGGGGGGGGGGTTTCCGCGCTAACTCCCTGTACTACAAACAAAACATATCCTGAGTGTGAATACACTAAGTGCAGGTTATATTGTAAAAACAAAAACAAAAGAAAAACGTGTGTGCATAAGTAATATTAACCAAGAACTGGCACAAAACAATGAAATAGAATATGACTGGTGCTGCAAATAAACCTTTGGCTGGAATACTCAGCCAGAAAACACATATGCATAAAATAAAATAAAATATATTGCGCAACCCTGTAAAAGGCAAACCAAAGTGCCAAACAAAATATTGATGACCTGAAAAGAAGTGCAACTATATGAATATACACTTAATAAAGTCCAATTATTGATGCTGCTCCAGCAGAGGCGTTGCTAGGGGGGTGCGGGGGGTGCGGTCCGCCCCCGGGTGACACCCGCTAGAGGGGTGACACCCTCCTTTTTTTTTTTTTTTTTTTAAATTTTTTTAAATTTTTTTTTTTTTTTTTTACAGCTGACCCATTCATTGATTAATTTCACCCCGCTGGGCTGGAAGCCTGGAACAACACCTCCAGCGCCGCGGCCGCGCCTGGTGTGTGTCCTCCGTCTCCTTATTCTTCCTATTCCTAAATTCCAATGTCATGGACATAAAGTCTGCAAAGTACTTTGGAATCATGTTTGATAGCACACCCGACATATCACATACTGACCAGATGTCCGAAGTGATCAGATATGTGAACATCAAGAATAGGAAAGTTGAAGTAAAAGAAGTGTTTCTAGGATTTTTCCCTTTAAAGGGGAAAAAAGCTGCTGATCTCAGTGTGGATATCTTTAAAAAATTAGAGAGTGATGGACTGGACATAATGATGTGTCGTGCTCAGGGTTATGATAATGCTGCTACTATGGCTGGAATTCATGGAGGTGTACAATCCATTATTAGGGAAAAAAACAAAAAAGCGATTTTTAATGGCTGTGTGGACCATTCACTGAACTTGTGCGGTCAGCACTCTTTTGCTGAGAATGCTTCATGTGTGACATTTTTTGGAACACTTCAGTCAATGTTTTCTTTTTTTGCTGCTTCCACCCATCGATGGGATGTGTTAATTCACCATACTGGAGTGTCAGTGAAAAGATTATCAACAACACGCTGGAGTGCTCATCATGCTGCAGTTAAGCCAGTAAAAGAAAAATTGAATATGTTTGTGTCTGCAATCGAAGCGCTTTGTGATCCTTCTGAAAATATGGACACAAGAGGAGCAGCAGAATGTCTACTGCCTGCTGTCTGTGATTTTACGTTTTTGTGCTACCTATACTTCTGGGGTGATGTACTTCAAGAAGTTGATGTTACACAACAGTACCTGCAGACCAAAGGCTTAAGTCTGGACAAGGTGGTGACAAAGCTAGAGTCACTAAGACTTTTTCTGTTTGAAGAGCGCAGTCACCTAGTGGAACATGCAATTAAGCAGGCACATTTAAAATCTAAAGAATATGGAATTGCCGTAGAGAGAAGAGCCAGGTTTAAGAAGAGGATGGCAGGGGAACAGGCACGTGATGCTGGAGGCATAAGTCTACAAGACGAGAACAAGAGGGCAATGCTTGAGTGCATTGATCGCTTCCATTCTGAACTCCAGATCAGATTAAGAGCCATCATGGAAGTTGCAGCCATGTTTGAGGCTGTTCAAGCAAAGAGTCTCATATATGAAACTGAAGAAACATTAAAGGTGTCCATTCCAAAACTGACCACTTTTTATGACGAAATATCTGAGAGTGAGCTGTTAATGGAAATACCCAGACTGAGGAGACATCTCAAAGCAGCCAAGATCAACCTAGAAGAAGTCAAAGATTGGTCGGCTTTACAAGTTTTGACCTTCATAGCAGAATGGGACTTCATTGAATCTCTTCCAACCCTTTCACTATGTCTAAAAATATTTCTGACAATCTGTGTGTCTGTGGCTTCATGCGAGAGGAGCTTTTCAAAGTTGAAGCTGATAAAAAACTATTTGCGTTCAACGATGGGACAGGCAAGGCTTTCTGATCTTGCAATATTATCAGTTGAAAGTGAACTAGCGAAATGTATTGATTTTGATGATGTTGTTCACAATTTTGCAGCTGTCAAGGCTAGAAAAGCAAAGTTTTGATTTAGATGTTAACTAAATGCTTTCATATTTGTTCCTGTTTTTGTGTTATTTATTTATTAATTCAGTAAAGTTTAAAGTTAAAATAAATACAGTTCTTTAACAGTTTAAGCTTTGATTTCTATTATTTTCATATGATTTTGTTATTCAAATTTGCTAGTTGATTGATAGTTATTAACGGCACTACTGTTGCCAATATATGCAGTGTTATTAGGGTGAAAAAAATTATTGGGGGGGGGGGTGACACCATGTTATACCGCACCAGGTGACACCAACCCTAGTGACGCCACTGTGCTCCAGCAGCATACACATAAAAAGTTCAGAAGAAAAAATCCATAGAAAAAAATCACCAAAGTGTGTAAAAACACCAAAGTGTGTAAAAAGGACAGCAGATATGGATCTTCAAACATAGGTATAGACTTCAGCGGCAAAGAATGTATACACAGGAGGCTTACCAGAACAGATGGGTCCCTATTACGGGGACCAAACGGGCTCAGCAAAGAAAACCGATCAAGATGTCAGCGATGTGATCCTATAGGTCCTCACTCAGCTCCAACACCGGTCAGCAAACGTTGGTACTCCCCACAGTAGTGTGAACACTCGTCCAGCGTGATGTTGTTTTCGACGCCTCTTACGGAGAAACGCAGCGTAGGGTGGAGCTCAGGACCCTGACGTCACCACGCCCCCAGCTGATCGGCTGACGCCTGGCGGGGTTGCAGTGCCTTTTTGAAAACGTTTGTTTTTTATCGTGTATGGACGTCTGTTTACCCGCACATTGCAATAAAGGGTATTTGTATTTTTAAACAAATCTACACCATGAAGCCTCTTTATTATTATTTTTTCCTTCTGAAAACAACATCACGCTGGACGAGTGTTCACACTACTGTGGGGAGTACCAACGTTTGCTGACCGGTGTTGGAGCTGAGTGAGGACCTATAGGATCACATCGCTGACATCTTGATCGGTTTTCTTTGCTGAGCCCGTTTGGTCCCCGTAATAGGGACCCATCTGTTCTGGTAAGCCTCCTGTGTATACATTCTTTGCCGCTGAAGTCTATACCTATGTTTGAAGATCCATATCTGCTGTCCTTTTTACACACTTTGGTGTTTTTACACACTTTGGTGATTTTTTTCTATGGATTTTTTCTTCTGAACTTTTTATGTGTATGCTGCTGGAGCAGCATCAATAATTGGACTTTATTAAGTGTATATTCATATAGTTGCACTTCTTTTCAGGTCATCAATATTTTGTTTGGCACTTTGGTTTGCCTTTTACAGGGTTGCGCAATATATTTTATTTTATTTTATGCAAGTTGTACAGTTGCAGAGCATTTGAAGCACAAGTTGACACTTTTCCAATTTGTAGAAAATTTCCATGGCAAGTCTTTAGCAAGAGCAAAGTTGCAGGGGTGAGTCTACAGCAAGAACTCTGTCTACAGCATGAAATTTCAGCCACAGTTACCCCTGTGGTGGGATGACTATTGCACAACATATCTAAACCAGAACTTGCAGCAGACTTGCAAATTATTTGCAAAGAAAGTTGATCTGCAGTGCAATTGTGCAACAAATTGTGAAGCCTGGCAAGTCTAGCAATAGCTTAGCAAGTCATTTTCAAACTTGCAGCACAATTGCTTGCTATCTGGGAAGGGATATACCTGTCTAGTCCCTCTCTTGATGTGGAAATCTGCAGAGCAGTAACTGGCAAAGGTAACTTCGGCTGATGGAGCATTATAAAGAGAAGCTATCCTTTCCAAGCTGGGACAAAACTGCTATTTAATAAGGAAAATTGGAGGTACTCCATGATCAAATGCTTAATAGATATTAGCGTTGTCATATAATATGCATTAATATTTGGACAATTTGTCAATAACATCACCCAAGAGACCCTGCCCCTTTGTATACTTTTAATGGGGGGACCCTAAGAGATGCCATTATGTGTGAGTCAGAGACAGGGTCGGATGTGATTGGACGTTGGTTGGATGTTTTCATTTTGGTAATTCAACAGTCTTGTGCCTCGTACACACGACCGGTTTTCCCGGCAGGAAAACTGCCATGACAGTTTTTCGCCAGGAAAAACGGCCATGTGTACGCTAAATTGCAGTTTTTCCGGCAGGAAAACTGCCACGAATCGCGGCGGGAAAATAGAGAACATGCCTTTTCCTTCGATTTCCCTTCTAAATGATTTTTTTTTGTCAAAATTTCTCACTTCCTGTTTCTCCTCAGTAAGCTTGCCCCCATCATCCGAGCAGTGGTTAGTCAGCCAGAACAGCTTACTGAACAGCTTACTGAGGAGGAACAGGAAGTGAGAAATTCAGACAAAGAAAACAAAGAAAAAAAACATTTAGAAGGGAAATCGAAGGGAAAGGTAAGTGAACCAACAATGCACTAGCTTAAAGGAACCTATTTAGAAAAGAAAAAACAAACCTTTACAACCCCTTTAATGCTTGATGTATATCGTGGGCCTTTTTTTTAAACAAAGGACTGTGTAGGTGTCTTTATTTACTGTCTCATTTTTTGTTTTATTGAGTACAGGGGGGGGGGGTAGAATCTGGGTTCACCTTATTGTTAAAGGAGACTCAGATTGCAGCAATCCCCCCACCCACAGACCCCCACAACTACCAGGCATGGGGTGCCCCTTGACATCCATACAAGACCCTTATCAAGGAATCCCACACCATCTAGGATAAAGTTCTGGAATAGATGAAGGGAATTTCAGTTTTGCTGTATTAGGTTGTATACATCATACAAACAGTAATTTTAAGTCCCTCTCCCCCCAGGCACGTTATTTAAGAGATCTTTGCATTTTAAAGTTGACCATAAAATCTCTGCTCCATGCCAAACTGTTTTTTTTGTTTTTTTTTACTTTGGTGCATACTCACCAGGGCAGTGCCAGTATCCCCCTCCCCAATCCCTTGCCTATTTGTCTATAAAAATGGGCATTACTGTTTTTAACATTCGGGTTCTAATGTCTTCGGATTTATCCAATGGATTTAGCTCCTAAACTTTAGTTAATGTAGCACCCTCTAGTGATCTGCTAGTGTGAAGGCAGTCAAATTCATGTTTTGGCTCATGGTAAAATGAGTCTTTGAATCTGGATCAAAAGTTTACTCCAGTTCAGGCTGGATGACTCATACAGGCAGTCTCTGGTGCCTCCCCCTGGATTTGGATGTTTGGAGAAACGACTAGAAGCTGGAGGGCGGAGGACAGGAGGGTTTATCTGGATACTTAGGGGAGTTTGGCCAATCCCCAGGCAATGGACCTGGCACGGTGTCTAAGCCAGCCCTTTAATTTGGAGGAGTCATACCAGGAAAGGAGTTGGGGGGAAGATGGAGTGCTGAGGTGATTGTCAGGGGCACTTGAGGTGAGCCTCTGCCAATTGGGGGGGGGCTCTCCCTCAGGCTGGGGCTTGGGCTGGCTTGGGAGGATCTTGACAACATTATGGTTTAAAAGAAATCTTACCTAAGAAGCAGATGGAGCAAGGAGAACAGTGTGAGTACATCAGCAGGGTCAGGGACTTACAAGGTGAAAGACTATGACATGTAGCAAGCCTTTCTGTAAGACAGCGTTGTGCTTACATTTTTTCTTTACCTTTCCCTGGGAGATCTTCAGTAGCAGCCGGGTGGGCTGGTGAAGAAGCAGCCTGGTGGGCTGGTAGTCCATGCGGTCAGTAGAACTGGGATCAGTGTCTACAGTGGAGTTGGAGTTACTCCTGTATACAACCTAAAACATTTTGTGCTTCTTTCCTAAGGGACTGAGAGTTCCTTGTCCTTAACAGGCTTTTGCATCTTTTCAATTAGAGACTGTCAGCAGTAGGGAGTGAGATTGATCTTGAGCTGTACATAGAGAAGAAGAGAAGACAAATTGGAGTTGGACATAGGGAGGACGTTTTCCCATCAAGTTGGGCATCCCATAATTCCTATTCCCCATGCAAGTTATTACCCCCTAATAAAACATAAAAACCAAGCTTAAAGAATGTTCCTTGTGTCTTGAGAAAGTGTGGAGAATACTTGTTTCCTTGGCTGTGCAGGAGTGGGGAACCCAATCACCAATGGCTCCTGCGGGGGTACATTAAGTTTTGAGAACCAACCTCAAACCAAAACCAGGTATGTTCGACTGTAGGCTAAAATTTTTGTAAAAGACATAAAAATCTAAATTGAGCATTCTATGGGCTATTAGTTAGTTATGTCTAGGCTGTCCTTTCCTGGCTTTATGTAACATCACAATATTTGCAGAGAGCTAGGAGATATATAGGGAATACAATTAAAATTACAGCACAACAATCTCATTTTTTGTCATACAGATTAAGAAAGCCACATGGGCCTGGAGATTTGCTAAAGTCAGAAGATTTTTTATCTTAATGCATTCTTTGCATTAAAATAAAAAGCCTTCTGTGTGCAGTAGCTGCCCCAGCACCCCCTCATACTTACCTGAGCCCCATCCCTCTCCAGTGATGTCCACAAATTCCTCGGCCATTTGGGACTCTCCTCCTGATTGGCTGAGACACAGCAGCGGAGCTATTGGTTCCCGCTGCTGTCAGTTAGACAATCGGGAGAGAGAGGGTCGGGCTGAATCAGGGCTCCGTGTCTGAATGAACACAGGGAGCTGTGACTAGGCTTGGGTTCCCCCATAGCAAGCTGCTTGCTCTGGTGGCACTCGACAGGAGGGAGGGGCCAAGAGAGCTGAAGAGGGACCCGAGAAGAGGAGGGTTGCTCTGTGCAAAACCAACTGCACAGAGCAGGTGTAGCGGGGTCTCTAAATTTAGGTAGGGCACTCAGGTGTGTAAGTATGGGAATAATGGACCATTTGTGTTCGTGGAGGATTGGACGGTGTAATAATCTCCTTGGCCTCTGGGTGGCGGGGTACCCAGAGGCTCAAGGTAGATTGGCCATCACAGTGCTATCCTTTTTGTCCCTTTCCGGAGATGGTACGGCGAGGGCGGGGAACCTGCCGTGGTGTCGATGGGAGGAGATAAAAGGGGGAGACGCCCTAACCACGAGGTCTTCAGGAGGATCTTCTTCACGCGCCCAGGCACCTTAGGCCTGGGTGCGGGTGGTTCCGGATTCCGGCCCAGGCGCCCTAGGCCTGACCGGAATGGAGTTGGAGTCCATCCCAGGCACCTTCAGCCTGGGGTGAGGTACTAAACCAGGAGGCCTGGGACCCAGTGACTTTGACTGGGTCCCGCAAGGGTGGAGAAGTCCGAGGGTCCCTGAAGTGGATGGGGCCCATGTCTGAGGTGAGGAGGCCGGGGAGGTTACCCATTCGGAGAGTCTGGAGCAGCATCAACCCAGTGACGGATGGGCCTCTGGTAACTCTCTTGGAGGGACATCTTCCCCTGACAGGGGCCGCAGCGAAGGTACTCCTATCTACGTTCTCTTGAGTCGCTGGTAGAGACTCTCAAGTTCTAAGTCCTTTCTAGATAATGCTATAGTAACCGCTGGCGAGATCACAGTGGTTTAGCTGATAATCAGGATAGTGCCTCGACCTGCTCATTCCCCGTATCAAAATGTTATCAAGTCGCAACCAGTTGGCTACTGAAGCACTGTTTATTGTGAGATATACAATAAAACAAGAGTTGGACTGTGATCGGTGTGTGGAACTCTGGTTAATGGGAGCAGAGGGAAGTGTTGGCACAACAGGACTTAATCCTTTACAGAAGCACATAGGCCCGAGGAAATATCTGATACTGGCCTTCACCTCACCCACAGTTATGGGGAGGACATGGGCCGTAGCGCATCTCACCCTGTCGTATGACATACCCCTAGACAAAGGAGATGGGGTGAGGCCGCTACACGTGGGGGCTCGTGAGTCCGGGATGATATGTGTTTTGACTTTGGAAGAAATAATGGCTGTGTCTGGACTTTGCTGCCCGGAGGAGTTCCGAGCAGGTCGGCCATGTGATTGGCCAAAGTGCATCCCTGCTCAAAGTCGTGGAAATGACCCTAAGACGGGAAAGGCCCATGCGGAGGAGCGAGAAGAGGGAAAAGTCCAGCCGTGTGACGTACTACATGTGGGGGCTTTTACTGCACTGCGCCATGAGGCACCCCGTGACTACACAGTTCGTGGGCGGAGCTTGATGGAAGCCCGCGAAAGCGTGCAAGTCGTGGGAGGAGTCTGGCCATGTGCAGGAACTCACTTGGAGACTTCGGCGCGTGGTCAGTGCGTGATGGAGCAGCAGACAGTCGGGATGGCCTCAAGCTCCCCGTGGATTCCGGTTCCCTACCCCACGAAGATGACTACGTTCGCTGCTCCCCTTACAGACACGGGGATAAGACTCAGGCCCCGAGGACAGTTGGCTTTGTACTCATGCAGAGACACGGAGGCCCTCGGTGTGATCTGTCCCGGATGCTCGGGACTGGTGGTCCACCTGAAGCCATTCGGGCATTGCGAAGTATGCAAAGAGTTCTTGTTCGAGGTGGAGCCATCCACAGTAAGGCCCCGGGCCCTTCGCCTCAACAGCCTCACAGATACCGCTACTCCGGAAGGGGAGATCCAGGCCTTTGCGGAGGTTCCCGTACGCCCTGACCAGGGCGATGTGACTGCCCAATCAGAGACTGAGAGAGAAAAATCCAAGGATGCTGCTTCGGTCACCACAGATTCTCTGCTCCCACCTCCGAAGAGGAAAGTCGGCTTGGTGCAGGCCTCCTGTGGTAGTGGAAGAGCTTCACCCCGCCGCTTGCCTGGCCTGGATGGATCCGGTTGGAAGAGTCCTGGACATCCCAGTTCTACAAAAGGTCAAGGTGAGCCAGGGGCTGGGACTGTGGTGGTGGTTAGAGGTGTCGGGGGTCCACAGCCGGTGGAGCCTGCAAGAGAGGGTAGTACCACGTCTACCAGAGACTACCTTCCCGCCGAGATGTATGACACTTCCGACCTAGAGTCACTGTCGGATTGTGGAGATGACGGTGAGATTGATGAACTGTTTCACCAGAAGCGCTGGGACAAACGCCCGTTATCTATGTTACGTGCACTGCAGGATTCCCCTATGTCAATAGGAGACAGCACGCCCCGGGTACAAGTCCCGGAGTCCACGAGGAAGTCTAGTCCTCAAATTACCTTCCCACAATCTACAACATCGCCAGTCTTGATGGCGGGGATGCAACGCGCATCACTGCGAGCACCGAGAGAAAAGCCATCAGAGGTAGTGAAAGTACCTCGGCACCTGGAGGCCATCGTTCAACCCGGAGAAGGTGAGCGGGAAGCCATGCCTCCTTTGGCCAGATTGCAACGACTTTTCTCACAGAGAGTCGCCCGTGAGTATGGGTGGGAATATCCCTACTTGCCTCGGGACTTACTTTTTGAAGTTGAGGTCACACGCCAGAGATGGTATGACGAATTTGTTTGGGAAAAACTAAAAGTACCCCATGCACGAAGATATTTGTCCTGTTCGCCACCCGTGTCGAAAAAGTTTAGGGACTTCAGAGCAGACTGGATGTGGGGCCGCCATATCCACGCAGACAAGGTGCACATCTGCAGGAAAGATGGAGAGGACGCTGACTATTCGATTGAGGTTTTTGATAAACATCTGAAGCCCTTGTTCTTGCCTGACCCGAAGTTCTATTTGTGAGAAGAGACTCACTTGTTGTTTCCTTTCCTACAATCTTCTAGAAGTGTTCCTGCCGCAGCTTCCGAACTGTGCCCTAGTTTTTTATTTGGGCTTTTGTTTTCTACTCTGTGGAGGAATGAGAGCAGTTTTTGTTTGTTCTCTCTTCCTCACAGTTCAAAGACAGACTTTGGGGGTAGAATCAGTGTAGGGACGCAGGAAGAATGAAGATTGCACCAAGTGTCATTACCGCGGCACTGTCACCAGGTGGCAGTGTTGTGCAACGGCTGTTTGGTTTTTTTTTACACGCGCATCACTTTACTCATTGGAGCGAGTGGGTCTATTGGCTGATGGACCCATTCATTCCAAATTAACACAAAAATGTCAGGATCTGGCTTTTCTTGTATGTTGTTTTTTTTTCCTTTCCCTTCTGCAGGAGATTTGTCTGTCAAGACTGCTGAGTATGGGGTGGTTCTTAGACAGTGAAGGGAGGGATTGTATATGTGTACATGATAGATGGTTTTAGGGAAAAGTTTTATTGTTTTATGTTCCCTTTCCCCTTTGAGCAGGTCTTGGTATGGTTGAGGTTCAAAATTTTAGGGAAAGCCTCTGGGGCCAGGCTTATGTCATCACTCCATGGGAGACATGGGTTTGCACCAGACGCTGGGGGCCAGCGTCAAATCACAGGGGGGGAGTATGTAGCGGGGTCTCTAAATTTAGGTAGGGCACTCAGGTGTGTAAGTATGGGAATAATGGACCATTTGTGTTCGTGGAGGATTGGACGGTGTAATAATCTCCTTGGCCTCTGGGTGGCGGGGTACCTGGAGGCTCAAGGTAGATTGGCCGTCACAGTGCTACCCTTTTTGTCCCTTTCCGGAGATTGTACGGCGAGGGCGGGGAACCTGCAGTGGTGTCAATGGGAGGAGATAAAAGGGGGAGACGCCCTAACCACGAGGTCTTCAGGAGGATCTTCTTCACGCGCCCAGGCACCTTAGGCCTGGGTGTGGGCGGTTCCGGATTCCGGCCCAGGTGCCCTAGGCCTTTGACTGGGTCCCGCAAGGGTGGAGAAGTCCGAGGGTCCCTGAAGTGGATGGGGCCCATGTCTGAGGTGAGGAGGCTACCCATTCGGAGAGTCTGGAGCAGCATCAACCCAGTGACGGATGGGCCTCTGGTAACTCTCTTGGAGGGACATCTTTCCCTGACAGGGGCCGCAGCACAGCGAAGGTACTCCTATCTACGTTCTCTTGAGTCGCTGGTAGAGACTCTCAAGTTCTAAGTCCTTTCTAGCTAATGCTATAGTAACCGCTGGTGAGATCACAGTGGTTTAGCTGATAATCAGGATAGTGCCTCGACCTGCTCATTCCCCGTATCAAAATGTTATCAAGTCGCAACCAGTTGGCTACTGAAGCACTGTTTATTGTGAGATATACAATAAAACAAGAGTTGGACTGTGATCGGTGTGTGGAACTCTGGTTAATGGGAGCAGAGGGAAGTGTTGGCACAACAGGACTTAATCCTTTACAGAAGCACATAGGCCCAAGGAAATATCTGATACTGGCCTTCACCTCACCCACAGTTATGGGGAGGACATGGGCCGTAGCGCATCTCACCCTGTCGTATGACATACCCCTAGACAAAGGAGATGGGGTGAGGCCGCTACACAGGTAAGTATAACATGTTTGTTATTTTTATATAAAGAAAAAGAGACTTTACAATCACTTTAAGTAATTTGCTGGCTTAAAGTGCTTGTTGTTCATTAATATCAGAATCAAGTCTGCTGCAAAAATATTCAGGGACCTCTAGATGGTTGCAATCTTTAAAAAGGTGGGTTTGGTGCTGCTTCTTGCTTGGTTTAGATGTGACTTTTGCAGCTTTTGTGGTAGATTTTGAACCCACATTTTCTCCAGGATCTCCCCTGGACCTCCTTTCCTCTGAATTCCGCTTGCAGAGGCATGTCAAGTATATTAAACTAAAATATTAAGGGGCAAAGTGATCAAAAAGTGTGTGAGTAGTAATATTTTTGTTGATACTGTGGCAGTAGGGAATATCCATGACGCTAGTGTTTTTTTTTTTTTTTTCCTTTTTTTTATGTGCTTCCTAAGCTTTTAGTAAATCTGTATTACAATGCTAGCTGCACTATTCACAGCCAGGTGGTCAGAAATTGCTAATGTGATACATGGATGGATTATATAGCAGTACATTTCTCTTTTCATGCAAGGGGAAGATTTTGGTTACTAATGGAGATGCCAAAGAAGCAAAACGAAGAGGAACTTACACAGGATGGTGTGGGGATGCCGAATGCCAAGAAAACTGCAAAAGAGAAGGGGCAATGGGATATGCGAAAGAGGCAGTACATAATTTAGATACTGTTACAATTTAATCTTTACACTATATCTCTTCTAAAAAAAACTGACAGATCAAGTCTTTGCTGATGCACCTGAACTGATTTTAAAGGGGATGGAAGACTTATTATCTCAGAATAATTGCAAGATAAGAAGGATGCTACAATGGGAGATATTAAAATTGCAGGCTCACTGATCTGGCTGTTCCCTTCAGTACCAAGAACTGGATGAACATGCTGTAATTTTTACTTCTTTGATGTTGAGGATGGAATTTCCAGTTGTTACCTTGTATAATATATACAATACACACACTGTATATTCTATTATATAATAGCAGTAATGCTCATCTTGCTGGTTACCATATTGTTACAATGTAATAAAACACTACATCAGGATAGACTTGCTATAGTGACAGGTTAACCTAGCTGTCAAATTTGATGATGAGCGTAAATCTGTGCCTTGAAATCTTAACACCTCGGGGTGTTTAAATTTATGCACCAGTCAGTTTGATTTATTGGTTCTCTCAAGATTCCCTGAAAAATGCACAGCACTTCAGCTCCTTAATTATATAACAAATGTATTGAAAATGTAATAAGGGAGAATATTCTCAGAACATCTTCTGATTCACACAGTCAAACGTCACACAGTCAAATATCCACATTCCTTGACTCCTTATAGAAACCTGCTGGACACAGGTATACATTACACTGCAAACTGCCTTACTGATAATTGCATGTTGGTAGGTCGTGACATTTGTACTGGAATATGTTTCAACAACTAAAGATTCTAATGTATACATTATTTCAAATTTAATGAAAAATAAATAAATACATTTATACATATATAGAAAAAAAAAATTATTCACCGAGCTTCACTTTTTCCACATTTTATGTTACAGCCTTATTCCAAAATGGATTAAATTCATATTTTTTCTCAGAATTCTACAAACAATACTCTTTGCAAATTTATTAAAACTAAAAAACATAAACATCACATGTGCATACTGTAAGTATTCACAGCCTTTGCCATGACACTCAAAATTGACCATGGGTGCATCCTGTTTCCACTGCTCATCCTTGAGATGTTTCTACAATTTGATTGGAGTCCATCTGTGGTAAATTCAGTTGATTGGACATGATTTGGAAAGGTCCCACAGTTAACAGTGTATGTCAGAGCACAAACAAAGCCATGAAGTCCAAAAAATTGTCTGTAGACCTCTGAGACAGGATTGTATCGAGGTACAGATCTGGGGAAGGGTACAGAAAATTTCTGCAGCATTGAAGGTCCCATTGAGCACAGTGGCCTCCATCATCTGTAAATAGAAGAAGTTTGGAACCACCAGGACTCTTCCTAGAGCAGGCCGCCTGGCCAAACTGAGCGTACGGGGAAGAAGGGCCTTAGTCATGGCGGTGACCAAGAATCCGAGCTTTAGCAATTCTCTATGGAGAGAGGAGAACCTTCCAGAAAAGCAAACAATCTATGCAGCACTTTACCAATATGGCCTGTATGGTAGAATGGCCAGACGGAAGCCAATCCTCAGTAAAAGGCCCACCTGGAGTTTGCCAAAAGGCACCTGAAGGACTCTCAGACCATGAAAAACAAAATTCTCTAGTCTGATGCAACAAAGATTAAACTCTTTGGCCTGAATGGCAAGTGTCATGTCTGGAGGAAACCAGGCAGCGCTCATCACCTGGCCAATACCATCCCTACAGTGAAGCATGGTGGTGGATGCTTTTCATTGGCAGGAACTGGGAGACTAGTCAGGATCAAGGTAAAGATGAATGCAGAAATGTGCAGAGACTTTCTTGATGAAAACCTGCTCAAGAGCGCTTTGGACTTCAGACTGAGGCGAAGATTCATCTTCCAGCAGGACAACGATCCTAAGTACACAGCCAAGATAACAAAGGAGTGGCCATGGGACAACTCTGTGAATATCCTTAAGTGGCCCAGACAAAGCACAGACTTGAACCCGATTGAGATCTGAAAATGGCTGTGCATTGACGCTTCCCAGCCAACCTGATAAAGCTTGAGAGGTCCTGCAAAGAAGAATGGGAGAAACTGCCCAAAAATAGGTGTGCCAAGCTTGTAACATCATACTTAAAAAGACTTGAGACTGTAATTGGTGCCAAAGGTGCTTCAGCAAAGTATTGAGCAAAGGCTGTGAATACTAATGTACATGTGATTTTTTTTCATTTTTAATAAATTTGCAAAAATTTCAACAAACTTCTTTCATGTTGTCATTATGCGGTATTGTTTGTAGAGGAAAATAATGAATTTAATCAATTTTGGAATAAGGCTGTAACATAACAAAATGTGGAAAAAGTGAAGCACTGTGAATACTTTCCGGATGCACTGTATATAAATATTTATGTTTGTATCATATGTGAGAAATATGTTTACTTGTTACTTGGATACTTTTGTTTCACTTTTCAATTTTTTGGGCTTTTTTTTGTACTTGATTGCTTCCTTTTATGTAGAGTAAGTACAATAGTGTACATTCCCATCGTAGCTAGGGTATGAAAATTGCGCTATAGGATAAATAAATCATGTTACCCATGACAATTCGTTAATTTCTGCAGTTCGAAAATGAAACAAAGAATTAGATTTGCTACTTTATAAAATCTTAAAAAACATATGACTAAAGAAAAAAATTATATTTGGTCACTACATGAGTTATGAGCTGTCTTTCCTCTTTCACATGGAGAATACATTTTTTATTTAGTCTTTCTATGTAAATAAGATTTTTAATCTATTATTTTTTTAGAGTATTTTGCCCACCTTTGAACCATTTCCAATGTGCCTACTCTAAGGTCTTTTTACAGTGCGGTACCAAATACAAAATACATTTTGATAAAAAAAGAAATACCATATTAGCATCCTTATGGATTTGCTTTTCATTCATCCAAGATTTTATTTACTTTTGTAGCTTCTACATGTCATTAAGTGGTTCTACTAATTTACCCATATTCTTCACCGTTTTTCTTTTTTGGGTATTCCATCAAATGTATAGGAACGAGTACTATTCCTATGACCAAGTGGTATAATTTTTCACTTTTCCACATTAAATTTCCCATTTTGAGGATCAGTCATTCCTGCCAGACTGCACAGCCAGGCCTTGGTTTCCATTGCAGTAGAAGCAAAGCTTAGTTCAGAACACACTTGCAGCTTGATGACTGGCGATTAGGGATATGGAGCCGAATCACTGTGATTCTGCCCACGATCCCAAATCGCACTGCAACACTGCCATGCATGTTTGGGTGCCATTCATTTTTAATGGCACCTAAACTAAGTGCAATTTTGCTGCATGATAAATCACACGGCAATTGCGGAAAACCGCATTGTGTGAAGCTTGTTCCTTTTTGGGTGCCAAGCTTTGCACAATGCGGTTTGCCTCAATTGCATGTTTATTACATGCAAATCACAGCAAAAATGCATTGCGTTTAGGTGCCATTAAAAAGGAATTACACCCAAACACCTGTAATGCGTTTTGAAACTATTGCAATGCAATTTGGAATTGTGGGCACAATTACCATCCAAATCACCAGATGTGAAGTGGGCCTCAGGCTGGGTTCACACTGGTACGACACGACAGTCATACAACTTTCATCCTACTTTGCTCTGCGACATCAGTCCTACATTGGTCCTACATTGGTCCGACATCCATCCGACTTGAATGAACAGGATACTAATTTGATCCGACTTTGTAATGTCTGACTTGTTCTTTGACCAATCAAAACAATCCTAGAGTGAGGCCTCGTACACACGGCCGAGATTCTCGTTGAAAAAAACATGTCGTTTTTTTCGACGAGATTCTTGGGCAAGAAACTTGTCCCGGCCGAGTGTACACACGCTCGTTTCAAAGAACCCGCGGTTCTTTGAAAGGAGTGTACGCGGTGACGTCATCGACTACGTCGAGCATGCGCTCGTCACATTCGATGCCGTCGCCGCCATCTTGGTATACCCTACGTATGCCTAGGAAGCTACCGCGCATGCGTCAAATTCATTTCGAACATGCGCGGGCTTCCGGGCGGACAGGTAAGTGTACACACACTCACTTTTCTCGTCGAGAAACATGCCGAGGAGAATCTCGACGAGAAAATAGAGAGCAGGTTCTCTAATTTCTCGTCGAGGTTTCTTGTCGGTTTTCTCGACGAGAAACCCGCTAGCAGCGTACACACGACCGATTTACTCGGCAAGACCTCTCTGCCAGCAAGTTTCTTGCTGGTTCTTGCCGAGAAAATCGGTCGTGTGTACGAGGCCTGAGATAAATTCCTTTTACTGCTGCTGTAATCACATGTCGGATGTCCAAAGTCGGATGGTAAGGACAAGGCTCCTACTTTGATCCAACTTCAATGATATTCAATGAGCTGAAGTAGGATCAAAGTCGGACCAAAGTAGTACAGGGAGCATTTTCAAAGTCGGACCGACTTGTGTCGGACCAGTTAAGACGGCTCTCATAGGGAAACATTGATTTTCACACGTCATGCGACATGAGCTCCCAATGTCGGAGCGTTTGTCGTACCAGTGTGAACCCGGCCTAAGGCTGGGTTCACACTTGTACGACACGACAGTCATACAACTTTCATCCTACTTTGCTCTGCGACATCAGTCCTACATTGATCCTACATTGGTCCGACATCCATCCGACTTTCATGAACAGGATACTACATTGATCCAACTTTGGGATAGTCTGACTTGTTCTTTGACCAATCAAAACAATCCCAATGTGAGATAAATTCTTTTTACTGCTGCTGTAATCACCATGTCGGATGGTTAGGACAAGGATCCTACTTTCAGCCGACTTCAATGATATTCAATGGGCTGAAGTAGGACCAAAGTAGTACAGGGAGCATTTTCAAAGTCAGACCGACATGTGTCAGACCAGTTAAGACGGCTCTCATAGGGAAACATTGATTTTCACACGTCATGCGACATGAGCTCCCAATGTCGGAGCGTTTGTCGCACCAGTGTGCACCCGGCCTAAGGAATAACATGACTAGTAGGGACAGTTACTAGAACTGAAGCACTCAAAAACTGGTGCAGCTGTGCATGGTGGCCAATCAGCTCCTAACTTCAGCTTGTTCAATTAACCGCTTAAGGACCGCCGCACGCCTATTTACGTTGACAGAATGGCACGGACAGGCATATGGGCATAGCGACCCTGCCGCGAGCTCCGTGAGCCCGACCGTGGTTCCCGCAGACTCGATCGCCATGGAGATACCTGCGATCGTCTCACGGAGAGATAGAGCCGGGAGATGCTAATGTAAACAAGCATCTCCCCGCTCTGCCCAGTGTCAATGACACTGATCTCCGCTCCGTGTAATCGGAGCGGAGATCAGTGTCATGTCACACACAGCCCATACCCCCTACAGTAAGAATCACTCACTAGGGCACACTTAACCCCTACAGCGCCACCTAGTGGTTAACCCCTTCACTGCCATTGTAATTTTCACAGTAATCAGTGCATTTTTATAGCACTGATCGCTGTAAAAATGACAATGGTCCCAAAATGGTGTCAAACGTGTCCGATGTGTCCGCCATAATGTCGCAGTCACGATAAAAATCGCTGATCGCCGCCATTACTAGTAAAAAAAAAATATTAATAAAAATGTCATAAAACTATCCCCTATTTGTAGACGCTATAACTTTTGCGCAAACCAATCAATAAACGCTTATTGCGATTTTTTTTTACCAAAAATATGTAGAAGAATACATATCGGCCTAAACTGAGGAAAAAAAATGTTTTTTTATATATTTTTTGGGGATATTTATAGCAAAAAGTAAAAAATATTGCATTTGTTTCAAAATTGTCGCTTTATTTTTGTTTAGAGCGCAAAAAATTAAAAACGCAGAGGTGATCAAATACCACCAAAAGAAAGCTCTATTTGTGAGAAAAAAATGACGTCAATTTTGTTTGGGAGCCATGTCGCACGACCGCGCAATTGTCAGTTAAAGCGAAGCAAAATTGGCCTGGTCTTTGACCAGCGAAATGGTCCGGGGCTTAAGTGGTTAAGCTGTGACAATAAAACCTGAAAGCTGATTGGTTTCTATGCAGAGCTGCACCAGATTTTGCACTCTCCAGGTTTAGTAAACCAGCCACAGTGATTGCTATGTTCTCTCTTCTTGTCAGCTTGTTCAGTCCTGCAGAGATTACACTAGCTGCATTAAGAAACACATTATGATTTTTACAATGAATACATAATTACAATATATGTACGTCTAGAATTCAAGCTTAAAATTATCTGTTTCTCAATATCTACATGTAGCGGGTATTTGAATTTGGGGGAAGCATCTGGGTGGTAGTGTAACCCAGATGCACTGATTGCTAGGGAATCTGAGGTCCTTTTATGGTTCTTGGAGGACTCTGGTGGTGTGAGGTTCCCTGGGCCTATAGGTGGCATTGTTGCTGGGGGCCGGAGGTGAACTCACACTGCAGGACTGTGCCTTTTTGTCCTCCCCTGGAGCTGGTACAGCGGGGCGGGGAACCTGCTGTGGCGCGAAGGGAGAGGGGATAAAAGGGCGGACGCCCTTACCACGGGGTTCAGAGTGCAGAGTCGGAGGACGTGGCCGCACCCAGGCACCTTCAGCTTGGGTGCTGGCGTTCCGGTGTTCCGGGCCCAGGTGCCTTTGACCTGGCCGGAGCGGAGATGGAGTCCATCTCAGGCACCTTTAGCCTGGGGTGAGGTACTATGGTGGATGCCTGGGGCTCAGTACCTTCGACTGAGTTCCGCGAGGGTGGAGATACCTGAGGGGGCCCTAACTCCTTGGGTGGCCGTGTCTGAGTTTGTGAGGTCTGGTGTGCAGAACTTCTCTGGAGAGTCCGGCGCAGCATCACTGGTGACAGAGAGGCCTCCGGTTTCTCCCTTGGATGGATATCCTTCCCCTGACAGGGGCTGTGTTAGCGAAGGTAATTCATGTTCTACTTCACATAGTCAGTGGCAGTGACTATTCGCCACTGGTGATACAGCAGTGGTTGGCAAGAGAAGGGAAAGGATTGTGCCTCGACCTAACCCCATTGAAACTAAGTTGTTGCAAAAGAATCCAACTTAACCGTGCTGTGTGTTTATTCGCTGAGAAGAATAAAACTGTGTTGGACCTATTTACTGTGTGGATCTCTGGTTACTAGGAGCAAAGGAGTCAGGGACGAAGTACAGGACTTGACTGTAGGACACCTACACAAAGCCCGATCTTTCTGGCCTTCACCTCGTCACTATGGAGGACATGGGCTGTGGTGTATCTCATCCCTCCCCCCAGCACTAACACCCCTAGACAAAAGAAAGACAAGCCGAGAATGAGAAGGGGTGAGAGGGGTGAGGTCGCTACACGTGGGGGCATCGTGTCAGGGATGTGTATGGTGTCTGAATTTGAACTTTGCTGCTCGGAGGAGTTCAGAGTAGGTCGGCCATATTGGCCAACGCGCCATGAGGCAAACCACAGCTGCGTAGTTCGTGGGCGGGGAAAAGGGAAAGCCCGCAAACAGGTGCAGAATGTGGGAGGAGTCTGGGCATGTGGACGTACGCACGTGGAGATTCCGGCGCGGGTGGGTCAGTGCGCATTGGAGCAGCGAACAGGAAAGATGACTTCAAATACTCCGTGGATTTCAGCTTCTTCTTTCACGGACATAACTTCCTTTGCTGCTCCCATTATGGACACAGGAATCAGACTAAGGCCCCGGGGGCGATTGGCTCTGTACACCTGCAGAGACATAGAGGCCCTCGGTGTGATCTGTCTCGGCTGTTCCGGACTGGTGGTTCAGTTGAAGCCATTCGGGCGATGTGAGGTCTGCAAGGAGTTTCTCTTCGAGGTAGAACCATCCACAGAAAGGCCTCGCGCCTTCCACCTCAACTACCTCACAGGTACTGCCACTCCGGAGGGAGAGATCGATGCCATGGTGGGTATTCCTGTGCGCGCTGACCAGGGCAAAGTGACTGCCCGAACAGAAGTTAAAAGAGAAAAATCTGAAGATGCTGCTTCGGTCACCAGCAGCTCCCTGCTCCGACCACCGAAGAGGAAAGTCGGCCTAGTGATGGCCTTGTGTGGTCGTGGAAGAGCTTCGCCCCGCTGCTTGCCTGGCCTGGATGGATCCGGAGGGAAGAGCCCTGGACATCCCTGTTCTTCTGAAGGCCCAGGTGAGCCAGGGGTTGGGACTGTCTGTGTGGTTAAAGGTGGTTAAAGCCCACAGTTGGTGGAGGCCGTCAAGGGGGATGATTCCGTGACTGGGAATTATCTGCCCGCTGAGTGTTACGACACTTCCGACCTGGATTCATTGTCTGACAATGGCGATGATGGGGAGATGGACAAAATCTTCCACTGAAAGGGATGGGACAAGATGAAGTTACCCTCGTCCCATGTCACAAGGGACCCACCTATGTCTACTGGGGAAAGTACACCCCCTGTGGAGGCCTCGGCGCCGAGGGGAGAATCTGGTCCACTGTCTGAAATCCCTCTTCTGGATTCAACCTCTATTTCACCTGCTCCTGTTGCGGGAGTGCAACGCCAGTCACTGCGGGCCCCTGTGCCCAGATCTATCGAGGTGGTGAACGCACCTCGCCATCCAGAAGCAATTGTGTTGCCCGGAGAAGGAGACCATGCCACTATGCCACTTTTGGCCAGGCTGCAGCGTATCTTTAGCCAGAAGGTTGCCCAAGAGTATGGGTGGGAGTACCCATATCTTCCTAGAGAATTGTCCTATGAGGTGGAAGTTTTTCGCCAGAGGTGGTATAATACCTTTGTTTGGGACAAACTTAAAGTACCTCAAGCACGCAGATACTTTTCTTGCTCACCAACGGTCACCAAGAAGTTTCAGGACTGCAAAGCTAAGTGGATGCTGGGAAGGCATATCCATGCGGACAGAGTGGTGATTTGTCGCAAGGATGGAGGAGAAGTTGAGTACAACGTGGAGGCTTTTGACAAGCATTTGAAGCCTGTGTTCCTGCCGCATCCAAAGTTTTACCTTTAGGAGACAAAGACTCCTGTGTGTTCTTTCTTGCTGCTTATTGCTGAACTTTTCGGAGTGCTCTTGCCGGAACACAAGGACTGTGCCCTAGCTTTTTTTGTATATGGGCGTTCTACTCTTTGGAGAAATGGGAGCTGTTACTGTTTTGTTCTCCCTCCTTCTCCTTGCACTTCAGAGAAATCATTGACTTTGGGGTTTTAGTCAGTGTAGGGTCACAGAGAAGAAAGATCAAGAGAGAAAAGTTCATCTGGAAGTGATAAGTGTCTTTACTGCGGCATTGTCACCAGGTGGCAGTGTTGCGCAACGATTGTTTGTTTTTTTGAACACTATGCAACACTCATTGGAGTGAGTGGGTTTCTTCTTGGACAGACCCATTCATTCCAAGCAAACACATATATGATGTTAGGATGTGTATTGTTTTTTTTCCCCTCTGCAGGAGACTCGTCTGTCAAGGCTGCTGAGAATGGGGTGGTCCTTAGATAGCAGGGGGGGGGGGGAATTGTACATATGTAAATGTTAAAGAGTATTTTATTGAAAGTTTTATTGTTTTATATTTCTATTTTCCCTTTTCCCATTTTAGGTCTTGGCACAATTCAGGGTTAAATTGTGTAGTTGGTCTCTGAGTCAGACTTATGTTGCCACTTCTTGGGAGACATGGGTTTGCACCAGACACTGGGGACCAGTGTCAAATCACCGGGGGGAGAGTGTAGCGGGTATTTGAATTTAGGGGAAGCATCTGGGTGGTAGTGTAACCCAGATGCACTGATTGCTATGGAATCTGAGGTCCTTTTATGGTTCTTGGAGGACTCTGGTGGTGTGAGGTTCCCTGGGCCTATAGGTGGCGTTGTTGCTGGGGGCCGGAGGTGAACTCACACTGCAGGACTGTGCCTTTTTGTCCTCCCCTGGAGCTGGTACAGCGGGGCGGGGAACCCGCTGTGGCGCAAAGGGAGAGGTGATAAAAGGGGCGGACGCCCTTACCACGGGGTTCAGAGTGCAGAGTTCAGAGGACGTGGCCGCACCCAGGCACCTTCAGCTTGGGTGCTGGCGTTCCGGTGTTCCGGGCCCAGGAGATGGAGTCCATCTCAAGCACCTTTAGCCTGGGGTGAGGTACTATGGCGGATGCCTGGGGCTCAGTACCTTCGACTGAGTTCCGCGAGGGTGGAGGAATCCGAGGGGGCCCTAACTCCTTGGGTGCCCGTGTCTGAGTTTGTGAGGTCTGGTGTGCAGAACTTCTCTGGAGAGTCCGGCGCAGCATCGCTGGTGACAGAGAGGCCTCCGGTATCTCCCTTGGACGGATATTCTTCCCCTTACAGGGGCCGTGTTAGCGAAGGTAATTCATGTTCTACTTCACATAGTCAGTGGCAGTGACTATTCGCCAATGGTGATACCACAGTGGTTGGCAAGAGAAGGGAAAGGACTGTGCCTCGACCTAACCCCATTGAGACTAAGTTGTTGCAAAAGAATCCAACTTAACCGTGCTGTGTGTTTATTCGCTGAGAAGAATAAAACTGTGTTGGACCTATTCACTGTGTGGATCTCTGGTTACTAGGAGCAAAGGAGTCAGGGACGAAGTACAGGACTTGACTCTAGGACACCTACACAAAGCCCGATCTTTCTGGCCTTCACCTCGTCACTATGGAGGACATGGGCCGTGGTGTATCTCATCCCTCCCCCCAGCACTGACACCCCTAGACAAAAGAAAGACAAGCCCAGAATGAGAAGGGGTGAGGTTGCTACATACAAAAACATTAAAATACTATATTCCCCTTTAATGTATGGAACAGGAAGCAAACCTCCAAGGTGAAAGGAAAGGCTAAGAATTTTTGCGCAGAAACTAGAATCTCCAAGATGATAACTAATGTTTTCATGATTCCACCCACTTTTGGATAAAATTAACATTTGAAGGTAAATTATAGTTCGCTTGATGGTATTTTTTTTATTTTTATGAATTCCTTTTTTTGGCTGGTTCACACCTTAAGTAGTTCGGTGAATTTTTATTCTGCATCAAAATCGCATGGACAGTATTTAACATGACTTCCAATGGCATAGTACTCATCAGTGCAGTGCGTTCCAGTAAGAAGACCTATTTTATCTTTCTCATTAACACCTTATCATCCCATCCCCGTCAACTCTTCTCTACCAACTGTCTACATCATCCTCCACTGCCTCCGCCCACCAACTCACTCACTGCCCATCTCTACTGTTCAGATATCCTCCACGCTTTACACTTCATGCCTACAGGTACAACCATTACTTCCCTCTTTCAACCCCACCACTATAGACAAGTTTGCTAAACTACTTTCTAACGTTCATCTTACCACCTGCCCCCTGGACCCTGTTCCCTCGCAAATGCTACGTTCACCCTCTGGCTCTATTCTACACTCTCTAACCCACATCTTCACTCTCTCCCTCTCTTCTGGCATCTTCCCAAACTCTCTAAAACATGCACTTGTCAGACCCATACTTAAAAATTTCTCACTGGACTGATCCAATCTTAACAACCTATGCCCAATCTCCTTGCTCCCCTTCTTATCCAAACTCCTTGAACGTCTAGTCTACAACCGACTGAGCGACCACCTTGCTGATAATAGCCTTCTTGATCCCCTACAGTCTGGATTTTGTCCTTAACACTCCACAGAAACTGCTATCCTAAAACTAACAAACGATCTACTAACGGCCAAAACCTATGGACGCTATTCTGTACTCCTACTCCTGGACCTCTCTGCTGCTTTTGATACAGTTGACCACCCCTCCTCCTCAAAAAACTCCATTCCATTGATCTCAGTGACTGTACTCTTCACTGGTTCTCTTCCTACTTATCCAACCGCACCTTTAGAGTTACCTACAATTTTACTTCCACCTGTCCTCTTCCTTTCTCTGTTGGGGTTCCCCAAGGTTCTGTTCTTGGACCCCTCCTATTTTCAATCTACACTTCCTCCCTGGGTCAGCTGATAGCCTTCCATGGCTTCCAATACCACCTCTATGCTGACGACACTCAAATATATTTCTCTAACCCTCAGCTCACTCCTTCAGTCTTCTCACGTATCACTAATTTACTATCAGATATATCCGTCTGGATGTCACACCACTTCCTCAAACTTAATCTATGCAAAACCGAACTTATAAATTTTCCTGCCCCACTGCCTCTTACCCTGATCTCTCTGTCAAAATCGATGGCACAACCATAAGCCCATCCCCGCATGCCAAGGTCCTAGGTGTAGTCCTGGACTCTGAACTCTCCTTTAAGCCCCACATCCAATCACTGTCTAAATCTTGCCGCCTCAACCTCCGCAACATCTACAAAATACGCTTGTTTCTAACTAATGACATAACAAAGCTCTTAACAACTTGCTTACTGGGCACATATACCCCCTTCCTGCCCAAATTTCTGCTTTCAGCACTGTCACGATTTGAATGACAATTGCGCTGTTGTGTGACGTGGCTCCCAAACAAAATTGCTGTACTTTTTTTCCCCAGAAATAGAGCTTTTTTTTGGTGGTATTTTTATTTTTTGCGCTATAAACAAAAAAAGAGCGACAATTTTGAAAAACCACAATATTTTTGACTTTTTGCTATAATAAATATCCCAATTTAAAAAAAAAATAATAATTTTTTCCTCAGTTTATGCCGATACGTATTCTGCTACATATTTTTGGTAAAAAATATATATATATATTTTTACTAGTAATGGCAGTTATCTGCGATTTTTGTCAGGACTGCGATATTACGGCGGACACATCGGACACTTTTGACACATTTTTGGGACCATTCACATTTATACAGCGAACGATGCTATAAAACTGCACTGATTACTGTATAAATGTGACTGGCAGGGAAGGGGTTAACATTAGGGGGCGATCAAGGGGTTAAATGTGTGCCCTGCTAGGTGATTCTTACTGTGGGGGGAGGAGACTGACTGGGGGAGGTGACCGATGGGTGTCCCTATGTACAAGGGATACACCATCAGTCTCCCCTCCCTGACAGGACGTGGATCTCTGTGTTTACACACAGAGATCCACGTCCCTGGCTCTGTGACTGCTGATCGCGGATATCTGGCGGACATCGCGGCCGCCAGGCATGCGCATCGGCACCTGAGTGATGCGGCGGGCACTCGTGCCCCCCAGCGGCCGGAGACCCGAGGACGTCATATGACAGCTTCCCGGCCCCGTAGAGCCACCTTGTGACCGTCATTCTACAATGGCCCGGGTCCCAAGTGGTTAATTCACATCCTGGTCATCTCTCGCCTCCACTACTGCAACTCCCTCCTCATTGGCTTACCTCTACATAGTCTATCCTCCCTTCAATCCATCATGAATGCTTCTGCCAGACTCATCCACCTTAGCAACTGCTCTGTGTCTGCTACTCCTCTCTGTTAGTCTCTCCACTGGCTTCCGCTCACCTAACAAATTAAATTCAAAATACTAACAACTACTTACAAAGACATCCACAACTCTGCCCCCAGCTACATCACTGACCTAGTCTCAAAATACCAACCTAATCGTTCTCTTCGTTCTTCTCAAGACCTCCTGCTCTCTAGCTCCCTCATTACCTCCTCCCATGCTTGCCTCCAGGACTTTTTCAGAGCCTCTCTAATCCTATGGAACTCTTTACCCCAATCTGTCCCATTTTCTCCTACACTATTAGCTTTTGGACGGTCCCTGAAAACTCTCCTCTTCAGAGAAGCCTATCTTACCCACACCTAACCACTTTATTTTAATTTTCTCCACCTGATCATCCTCCACAGCTATTACCTTTTGTTTCACTTGACCCTCCCTTATAGATTGTAAGCTCTAATGAGCAGGGCCCTCTGATCCCTCCTGTATTGAATTGTATCGTAACTGTACTGCAGTGGCGGTGCATCCATAGTGGGCGCAGAAGCGCCGCAACCTCTTGCTCCTGCGCCCGTCACTCACAACAACAATACATAGGTTCATGCATTGCATGAACATATGAATTGTCGCCTCCGCTGCCGCCCACTATTAAGATGGCCGGCCCCCTGCTGACCGCCGGCCATCTGAATAACAGTGGCTGGTTGGTGTTTGGAAGTGCCTATCAGAGCCAGCGGCTCTGATAGGCTTCCCGATTACAGCCTGAGGGCTGTAATCGGCTTCCAAATAGTTAACCAGAGGACGCACGGGGGTGCCAGGTCTGGTTACCGGTAACCTGATTGGCTGAAGCGACATCGAGGGCGGGAGAAGACATCGAGGATGGAAGAAGGACGGCGCTGACCCGAGGAAGGTAAGTGCAGGGCTAGCGGGAAACTGGCTGCATTTGGGGGGAAACTGGTTGTATTTGGGGGGGGAAACTGGCTGTATTTGGGGGGAAACTGGCTGCATTTGGGGACAAACTGGCTGTATTTGGGGGGAAACTGGCTGTATTTGGGGACAACCTGGCTGTATTTGGGGGGAACCTGGCTGCATTTGGGGACAAACTGGCTGCATTTGGGGACAAACTGGCTGTATTTGGGGGGAAACTGGCTGTATTTGGGGGGAAACTGGCTGCATTTGGGGACACACAAACAGTCTTCTGCGCTCGGAAGTTTGGTCTCTTAGTGACACAACCAGAGTATTCCGTAGGAAAGGGAATGACCAGGAATCTTGCTGCCCTCCTCAGAATAATTGGTATTCTTAGGACTAAAATGTAAAAGGAAAAAAGAGGGCGCACCGACCTAGTGCATTACCAATGGTTAGGTTTATTAAAAGTAAGTTAAAAGATTATAAATACTCACAAAGTAAGTATAATAATAGGCACATACACCATTCCATCAAAGAAGATTGCCTCCTGCTGGAACCAGATAAACAGAGAGTCCAGACGACAAATATTACAGCTACGGCTGACGCGTTTGGCTCTTCCTCAGAGCCAAAAAGTGATAGTAATTTGGGGACAAACTGGCTGCATTTGGGGAGAAACTGGCTGAATTTTGGGGGAAACTGGCTGTATTTGGGAACAAACTGGCTGTATTTGGGGGGAACCTGGCAATATTTGGGGACAAACTGGCTGCATTTGGGGACAAACTGGCTGCATTTGGGGACAAACTGGCTGAATTTGGGGACAAACTGGCTGCATTTGAGGGGGCAAACTGGTGGTGTTTGGGCACAGTGGCTGCGTTTAATGGGCACAGTGGCGGCAATTGATGATTTTTTTTTTTACCAGTTTGTTTGCGCCCCCCCAAAAAATTTTGAGCACCAGCCGCCACTGCTGTACTTCTGCCCCCATGTTGTAAAGCGCTGCACAAACTGTTGGCGCTATATAAATCCTGAATAATAGTAATAATAATATGTTGAATTTTTTCTGTATGGAACGCATCTGGAATGCAAAACGCATCAAAAACGCAATGCACATGTCCTCAATTGTTCTCAATTGAGATGAAGAAACAAAAAAGAGGGGAAAAACGCACTGGAACGCATAAAAAATGCGCAGGAATGCATCAAAACATGCATTCAGAAACAACCCCAGAACGCAGAAATTGTGCTGTGAACCAGCCCTTAATCAAAATAATAATGTAATTTGATCATGCTGGAATTCAATCTAATGTCATACATAGGTATGTGAAGTGTGAATTTTAACTAAAGGTCCACTTTTTCATCAAACAGCACAAACATAAACATTTTTAAATATACCGGTACTTCTCAACAACCACAAGAGATGCAAATCCACTTTGTGTGGTTTATTGAACACTTAAATTTCAGACCTCAAAATCATATTTTTGAATGATGCTTGACTTCCCCTTGACAGAAAGTGCCTTGTTGTAAATGATGAAATTAGCAGAGGGCAGAAAAAATTATATATTTTATGTTTCTTTTTTCGTACACCTTCCCTGAACAACTGTATATAATTTCTTCAAAACAACAGTAAAAAAACGAAAGATTCGTTCACACCCGTAGCAATTTCTACTGCTCCCCTGAAAAGAAATCTGATATGGATCGCTTTCCAGAGGGTTGTTGAGCAGTAGCTGACAACACTGATCATTTTTTACACTAATGTGGCATGTGTGAAGCCCCAATGGTTTCATGTTATCTTTTAGGTGGGTGGTCAGTGACTGGTAGAACTGTGGCTCAACTGCCTATTCGTGTAAATGAGGCATAAAATGCAATGACACTTGTGGCATGTGACTGCTAAAAGCACCGGCTCATGTGTGTAACATGTTCTATCAGAAAAATATCAGTTTTTGTTTTTCATTTTTAAGTTTGCTGTGGCCCTCTGTCCCCTTTTGGATTAAAAATCCCATAGACCCTTGTTACTTGTTGCTTACAGTGCGTAAGGCTGAACTTTTTTTTTTTTTTTGTAAATGCATTTGTAAATATTAGATATTACAAGTAGCAGTGACTACATCAGTGTTCCCTACATAGCCTGTGCAGAGAACAGAGCTGTGGGAGGGACCAGGAAGGCTCCACCCACTACCGACTGCCTGCAGAAAGCTACAGGAGGGGGCGGATACAAGACCAGTCAGCCTGCACAAGGAGAGAGGGCAGTAGTGACTGGTCTTTATTACAGGAAGCTTCTGCACAATGGCAAAGGTTCACTCTAGATTACTACACAGATCTGGAAAAAATAAACAAAGCACACCAAGATTCAAGTAGGAATACACATGCCTCTTATATTTTGACATTATTTGCTTATAATTTGCTCATGCTTTGGCCAGTTGAACTCTCAAGTACTGTATAATGACAGTTTACAGCACTAGATGGTGATGCCATTAACCACTTCAGCTCCGGAAGGTTTTCCCCTCATATGACCAGGCTATTTTTTGCTATTTAGCACTGCATTATTTTAACTGGTAATTGCACAGTCATGCAATGCAATGCTTTAAAAATATTTAAATACTACATTTATTGAGGCGCCTCAATAAAAGTAGTATTTAAATATTTTTTGGGCATTAGCCTGAAATTGAAGGCAGCATTTAATTATTTGAAGAAAGAAAGAAAGGTCTTCTGGACGCAGCACTCCGGTTAAAAAGCCTTTATTCCAAAAAAAGGTTCAGGAAACCAAAAACACTCTGCACAACACAACAAACTGGTCACGTCTGGCTGACGCGTTTCACACTATTAAAAGTGCTTACTCAGATGGTTTGAATCCCTGCTGAACGGGCTTTCACTAGGTCATCGGGCTGTGGAGGGATTGGGAACAGTTGGCGCCAGCTCTCAGTGGTGCACTGATAGGTTAAGCCAGCTGCCAATCAAGAATTTTGGTGGATTTGTGGGGTGGCTCTGTGATGTCACCGACAGCTTGAGCCCGCTGTTGACTGATTCTGGATCACAAGAGGGCACCAGTAAGTGCACTCCTGTAAAGCCAGAAAAGAAGTAGGGGCAAAAAAGCCTCAGATGTACTTCTCTTTTAAGAAAAAAGCCCTTCACTTTAAAGCATATTTCAGAGACCTCATTAACACATTGTAGTATTTTACTGCTCTTGTTTGAGGTTAAATGGCTTATAAATAAAGAAGGTTATGGTATTTTAGGAGAAGACAAAAAATGACAGATCTCTATTTTCCAATAGTTTAGGTCTTATTGACAGAGGATTATGGAGTCAATGGTAATCGTTCATTTGAAATAACACTCAGTGGCATAAGGACCATGGTTGTACCTGAAAGCAGACCCATGTTTCAGGAGTAATCCAGGGTGATACTTGCATCCTTCGCTCACACATTAATGCCCCATAGTTCTATTGAAACTTACAAGCATGTACAGCAGGGGTCCCCAAACTTTCAAAGCAAAGGGCCAGTTTACTGTCCTTCAGACTTAAGGGGGGTCGGGCTGTGGGCATTTGGAGTAGAAAAGGTCCCAAAGTCAGTGGGAATAAACAGTGCCCCGTCTTTCGTGTCAGTGGGAGGAATAGCACCCTATCGTTAATGTAATCGGGAAGGATTGTGCCCCATTGTTGGTGTCATTGGGAGGAATTCTGCCCATTCATTGGTGTCAGTGGGGGGGAATTATGCCACATTGTTGGTACCAGTGGATGAAAATAGTGCCTCAAGGGTCAAAGAAAAGCAAGTAAAGGGCCACATCTGCCCCCAGGCCGCAGTTTGGAGACCACTGATGTAGAACATGTTTGCCAAGAGCTTTTTACAGTAGCTTCTCAATGGCAACCATCGAAGATTGTGATGAGTGACACTGCCCCTCGTGGCCCTTGTGCTTGGTTATGTGGCATTACAGAGACCATGACTAAGCCCAAGACACCCATATGCCAAAAAAGAGAGGCTGCAAATTTGCATTTGGGCCCATAAACGCTTAGGTCTTTCATTGGTCACACCAGTGGATTCTCTAATCATATCTTACATATATTCATGGTTCCTATATCTTGTTCTTTAAAGACAGCTTCCCTTACATGGTATATTTTAACAGTTAACCTGGGGAAGAAAAAAAAGAATAGCTACTGAAAGGTTTAGCAAATTCCTGCTAATCATAATTAAATCTAATTTTCTTATTACTTCAGTCCAATTACTTTAATTACTTAATCATAAAACACCCCCTCCATTCTTCTGAGCTATTTTACAGATAAACTATAAAACACAATGCTATGAGCTTGTTTGTCTCCCCACCTAGTTAATAGCATGCAAAGGCCTTCCAGGGATTAGAAAAAAAATGAGATAGCAGATGTTTTACTGCCTGTAATCCATGAAATATTAAACAATATGTTCTGACTCAGGAGCAGTACAACAGTCTTCCGTTGTATCCCATGCTTTAGATAAACGGGCTTCTTGAATAGATGAAAAGCAAATGTGTTCAAATGTTATTTCTGCATCACAGGGAACAAAACAAAAATAATTAACTTTGAAAGTTTATAACTAAGTTTAGTCCTGAAAAAGGCACAGCGGAGGCTTTTGATAAAAGGAAGATTGTACATTTAAAGACATTTAAATGTTCAGTTGTATGGTATCATAGGATTCATAGCGGAGATGAGTTCATGCCTAAGTGCTCACCTCAAGAAACTATCTATCATATTATACTAAATCAAAACATATTTTAGAGACATTTGAAATGAAAAAATATGCAGAGAAATATTGCTTTGTAAGGTTTAAATGATAAATTCACCTTCTGTAATATGTTACATCCCATATAAATATAAATAATAAATATGCAAAAACCCAGACTCAGGGTGTAAAATGTAAAATGTTACAGCAGATGCACCGGCCCCCGATCCCCCATTTTTTACAGTGAGCAGGGGATCTTCTCCCCAAACTCGTTGTCACAATCTAAAAAAATGAACAGTCAGGGCGCTGTTGTGCGCTCTAGTAGCTCATTGGGTCTTCCTGTTGGAGTGTAACTGCCAGCCCGTATCAGAGGTACGGTAAGACAGCTACCCAGACAGTCTGCAGGACCGTGGCATTAAACCCATGATCTGCTGATCGTAGTTGCAATGCTTTACAGGCACCTAAATGCATATTTTTTTACCTGCAAAAAAATGTTCATTAATTATTAATTTTTGTAAAGGTGAACTTAATATTTAATGCACACAGGCATAATAAAATACTGACCATAAATGCATGATCTTATTGGCAGAAAGATCTTGCGTATAAAAAATGATGGTCTATAAAGTACATGCATACACACATACATGTAAACATGAGCATGATTTTTATACAGTTATGCCCCATACACACGATCGTTTTTCATGCCGTTAAAAATTCCATTTTTAAAAATGGGCATTAAAACCGATCGTGTGTATGCTCCAGAGCATTTTTAACGACGTGAAAAACGGGCAATAAAAATTTCGAACATGCTCTATTTTTTCACGTCGTTTTTCATGTTGTTTTTTTTAACGACGTGAAAAACGATAGTGTGTATGCTTTAACGACGTGAAAAAAAATGCGCATGCTCAGAATCAAGTATGAGACGGGAGCGCTCGTTCTGGTAAAACTAGCGTTTGTAATGGAGATAGCACATTCGTCACGCTGTAATGGACTGAAAAGCAGGAGGCTGAAAAGCGCGAATCGTCGCTCAACAAACTTTACTAACATGAAGGGTGGTGCCATTCGAACAGAACTTCCCCTTTATAGTGCCGTCGTACGTGTTGTACGTCACTGCGCTTTGCTTGAACGTTTTTTAAAATGATCGTGTGTACGCAAGACAGGCTTGAGAGGAAACATGAAAAAAAACGACGAGAAAAACGTCAGTTTAAAAAATGTCATGAAAAACGATCGTGTGTACGCCGCATAAAAGTCTTCTTATTTTTTTTGCAACTAAAATTTCAATTATGCACATACGCGCATACATGTTTACATGAACATATGAAAATGGGGGAAGGGGAAACTTGGGACTTTAAATGAGGCAGTGACCAGGTAAGGTCGGTTGCCTCCATCCCTATCTAATTTGAAGAACGACTAAAAGTTGGGACTTTAAATGAAGCAGGCAGGTGTAGGTAATTAAATTTATTGGAAATCAATGAAAGGTTGCATGAAGGTAATCATGAAAACAAGGAAACCAATATATCATTCAGTGGATATACATACAGCAATAACAATTGGCCACACACTGATAAAATTTCACAAATCACATGGTACAGGTGATCATAAGGTAAAACATGTAGTGGGCATGAAAACATGGCATATAGTAGCTCTATGCATTTCGTGGATTCATCCACTCTTCAGGAGCATGCGCATGGAAAACTGACAGCTGTTGTATAATGGTAATAGAAATATCTGTAAGGTCTGACCCTGTCACGGAAAAATTAAAATTAAAATAGGTAATTAGGGATAATATTGCCTAGGATAGACCCCCCAAAACCACTCTCAACAGTACTTACATTGTCTGTATCTAAGCAGTAGCATGGTACCATATGGATGAGAAAACCCCATAGGGGTGTCGCTGGTGGGAGCTGAGGTGGTGATGGCAGACAGGACTCAAAAACAAGGATGGTTTCCAAAGAAAGATTCCAAAGGTAGGGTCAAGAATGACCACAAGTGCTAGAAACAAGGTGAGATAAGAAAATAGACTAAAAGGCTCATACTATGTGGTATAATGAGTCATCAGCCCTAAACCTGGTAAGGGATAGGGTATTAAGATGCTAATGAGTGTATAGGTATGGTTAACTTAGTGAGAGTAAGATGTAAATTAATAGAAAGGTGAAAAGCATAGAAAATTGAAGAACCAAGTTGCCAAGAGAGTAAAATAGATCAGATGAAAGTTCAATGTAAAAAGGTAAATAAAGTTACCTAATAACCACTTGTATATAAGCTAAACCTGGTAAGGGATAGGGTAATGAGCTGCTAATGAGTGTATAGGTATGGTTAACTTAGTGAGAGTAAGAGGTAAATAGATAGATAGAAAGGTGAAAAGCATAAAAAATTGAAGAACCAAGTTACCCATGAGAGTAAAATAGATCAGATAAATATTCAATGTTAATAAGTGATGAAAAAAGTAAAATAAAATTACCTAATAAACACTTCAAATGTGAAAGATCAACAGGATGTGCAGATAAGAAGCTGGAACCACCATGTGAGTCAACCGCCCCAGAATGGCTTATAAGGGCTGGTCAGCCACACCCACCAACATCACGTAGGCGTGCACTTATGGAGAGTAGGCAACTGCAGCTGGGGAAAAACCGCCCCCAGACAATGAGTGCCAAAAAGTCCCTCCACCTGGCTGCTAGATGTAAAAAGCGATGGAAGGTAACGGTGCCAAAGACATGGCACAACCATTCCATCGCATGATGCGTGATGTCGATGCTTAGTGGGGGCGGTCCATCCACACTGTGAATGAGGGGGGGGAGCACTCGCAGTACGCATCGCAGCTCCCCAAAGCGATGGAGCCAATGCTCCTATCTAAAGCACATGAACCGTGCAGCTGCCCAGGGTATAAGACTACCTAGTATAAGGGTGGTGAGGAAAAAATACCTGATCCCATGGGGATAACCCGGTGGAAGGAGGGGGAATTCCTATATTATGTAAAATAAATTATGGCAAAAATAAATAAGGTATTAATCAGACCTAAAATGATATAAACAAGCGTGCTTTCATCCCTGTATTATGAAAATGGGGGAAATGGGGGAAGGGGAAACTTGGGACTTTAAATGAGGCAGTGACCGGGTAAGGTCGGTTGCCTCCATCCCTATCTAATTTGAAGAACGACTAAAAGTTGGGACTTTAAATGAAGCAGGCAGGTGTAGGTAATTACATTTATTGGAAATCAATGAAAGGTTGCATGAAGGTAATCATGAAAACAAGGAAACCAATGATTCAATGGATATACATACAGCAATAACAATTGGCCACACACTGAGAAAATTTCACAAATCACATGGTACAGTGGCAGACAGGACTCAAAAACAAGGATGGTTTCCAAAGAAAGGTTCCAAAGTTAACCATACCTATACACTCATTAGCATCTTAATACCCTATCCCTTACCAGGTTTAGGGCTGATGACTCATTATACCACTTAGTATGAGCCTTTTAGTCTATTTTCTTATTTCACCTTGTTTCTAGCACTTGTGGTCATTCTTGACCCTACCTTTGAAACCTTTCTTTGGAAACCATCCTTGTTTTTGAGTCCTGTATGCCATCACCACCTCAGCTCCCACCAACGACACCCCTAGGGGGTTTTCTCATCCATATGGTACCATGCTACTGCTTAGATACAGACAATGTAAGTACTGTTGAGAGTGGTTTTGGGGGGGTCTATCCTAGGCAATATTATCCCTAATTACCCATTTTAATTTTATTTTTCCGTGACAGGGTCAGACCTTACATATATTTCTATTACCATTATACAACAGCTGTCAGTTTTCCATGCGCATGCTCCTGAAGAGTGGATGAATCCACGAAATGCATAGAGCTACTATATGCCATGTTTTCATGCCCACTACATGTTTTACCTTAAGATCACCTGTACCATGTGATTTGTGAAATTTTATCATTGTGTGGCCAATTGTTATTGCTGTATGTATATCCATTGAATCATTGGTTTCCTTGTTTTCATGATTACCTTCATGCAACCTTTCATTGATTTCCAATAAATTTAATTACCTACACCTGCCTGCTTCATTTAAAGTCCCAACTTTTAGTCGTTCTTTACATGAACATATGCGTAAATTGCTAAACCCAGAGGTCGATTTTAAATTCAGATTTTATGGATCAGTTTTACTTATCTTTATGCACCGTGTGCATTGGTCCAAAAAAAAAAAACAATGTCTAAAATCAAAATGTACTGTACGGTTGAAAAAGCAATTTTATTTACGGGCATGTGCATGAGCCCTAAGTGACAGCATTAGTAGTGTAACATTTAATATTGGTTCCCCAAAGTGACCTCAGTAATGTCCTTATGCAACATAGAATAATGCGAGTGCAGGAAAATTGATTGGCTTAACAGAATTGTCCCAGTTAAGCAATGTGACTAAGGATGCTTTGGGAATCTCCCAGGAACAAGTTATTGGTCGCAGTTGCCACCTTTTTGATAACACTGACAGTGTATATCTGGTACACCAAGATACCTGCTCATACCTTAACAGGGCCACTGACCCTGAAATCCATCACATCATCTTCCTTTGAAAATCCTGTCTTATATCTATGCAAATACCGGCTATAGTTTATAAGTTGTCATTTGCATAGGTCTAGGCATGCCCCCTAATTAATGGCAATGGGTCACCAAGCTGTTATGTAGAAGGCCAGAGATGTGTGACCTTTATCTGGAAGTACTGAGTTTTGCAGGGTGCTGGAGTGATGGAAAGCAAGGTCATTTGGGTAGGAGTAGGTGAAAGGGGGGTAAGTGTGTTGTGCTTTGGTGCACAACGGTTACCCCACACAAAGTGATGGCTTGCTGTGAACAAGAACAGATGAGAACAGATGAGGCTCAGTTCACAAAGCTTACTTACTAGGATTAGTGATGAGCTTTAGTTAAGTCTGATTCCAAGTTGGACTAAACCCTGAATTGGGCTGTCATTGCCAGGCCAATGAGCTGTGATGGGGGAAGCTCATTGCAACCTGGCATTGCAGCCTAGCCTACTTCCAGGTTCACCCGCACCCACGCTCATCCCTAGCCAGAACTTATTTTCAAAAAAGTGACAATTATTTTCCACTGAGTCCAAGGAGATTTGAAAATTGCAGCCACATATATTATATAGATAGCCTCTTGCTTGTGGTAAAGTTTTATGAATTGATCTAAATTAATTAACCTAATGTCAGCAAGAAATAAATGATGTGCTTTGAGCACATTAAAGTGGTTGTAAAGGCTGAAGGTAAAAAAAAACTTCACTGTGCAGCTCTCTCCCCGCCCCCCCCCCATTCCCGGTCCGTCCGTCGTCCCCCCTGTGGCCCCTCAATATTTACCTGAGCCCATTCCTGATCCAGCAATGTGCACAAAAACAGCTGCAGTCCTGTCTCTCTGCCTCTTCACTGGCTCAGAGACAGCAGCGGAGGCAATCACAAACAGTAAGCAGAGGGCGGGGCAAAGCCCACTGTCTGGGTATAATGACACAGCCACTGGGGCTCAGGAGCAAGCTCGCAAGAGTACCCCTCAGCAAGCAGCTTGCTGAGGGGGGGTACTCGAAGGGGGGAGGGGCCAAGAGTGCCGGTGGGGGACCCAGAAAAAGAAGGATAGGGGCTGCTCTGTGCAAGACCATTGCACAGAGCAGGTAAGTATACAGTAAATATTATGATTTGAAACAAGAAATTGGTCACACACTGGAACTCCAACTTATCTTGATGTCATCTTTATTGTCAAAAGGGTCAGACAGATACAGGCAATGTTGCTTGCTTGTTCCTTGTTCTTTGCTGAAATGTTATGATTTGCTGGAGGTTGCATAGTCAAAGGCACCACATCCCACATCCCTATATATACATACATATGATAGGAAAGGAGAAATGGGACTTGAAAGGTGCCACAAAAAATTGCAAATAGATATATAAAAATATCAAATTTATTAATACAAAAATGTATAAACCCAACAGGATGTCATCATACAATAACCATATATTGAGTAAATAGCAGTAAAATTTTTGCTCTACATGTTTCGCCAAACAATGGCTTCCTCAGGAGACTTCAGATAAGCACTGCATGTATGGTCACTATAGAGTAAAAACGATATATTAGAAAATGTAAAGTTGATAAACAACATCACTTCAGAAACACAAATGTATCCAAAAATCAAAATGTTCTCAGATGTGCATTGAATGTGGAACTAAACCCCAAATCATCCCCTCCTGAACTGTGATGCGCATCCCATATAAACATCATGCGGCTCAGACGTAGGAGGATATTGATATTAGGGAGATATCTGGTTTACCACAGAGAAGGACACAAAAACTGCAAGAAAGGGGTTTGCTAATCAGTGGCAAGAGAAAATCCAAACCTATAAATGATCCCCTCTAGTTGACAGTGTTGAAAAATGAAATTTTCTAGAGGAGACTCCCAAGTAGGGATGAGCTTCGAGTTCAAGTCGAACTCATGTTCGACTTGAACATTGCCTGTTCGCCCGTTAGCCGAACAGCGAACAATTTGGGGTGTTCACGACAAATTCGAAAAGCGAATATGTAAAGACTGCCCTGACTAGATGCGCCTATTGACTTGGTTAGTCAACACTCGCTCCCTCACCACAAATCCGGAAATTCCAGAAATTCCATAACTGCAAATAGAGGTGACGCCCAGGGCGTCCATATGGTCACCTATCTCCATTCAATATACCGCAGAGTAAACACATAAAATCTAAAAAAGGCCACCCAATGGTGAAAATTTAAATAGCATCCTTGATCCTAGGACAAAAAAGCCTCCAATAATAATATTCTTATGTAGCGCTCACCCTTAGGAGCCGCAAGTAAACTGGGATCCCCAACCCTGCACAGCTAAGCACACTGAATTTTCACAGGCAATCCAGAGAACAGTCCGTGACTTTTTTTTTTGTTATTTATTGAGGGATGATGACTTGGATAGGGATGGGAGATTATGGGATGCCCATTTGACTTCAGAACAAACTTCAGGGACAACTCCTCCTATACAGTCTTTATATACAGCTCTTCTTCTTCCTCCAGCACTTACTTACCGTATATACTCGAGTATAAGCCAACCCGAGTATAAGCCGAGGTACCTACTTTTACCACAAAAAACTGGGAAAACGTATTGACTCGAGTATAAACCTGGGGGGGGGAACGTGCCCATTGCCACCTCACTGTGCCAATTGCCCAACCTTACTGTGCCAATTGCCCAACCTTACTGTGCCCATTGCCATCTCACTGTGCCCATTGCCACCTCACTGTGCCCATTGCCACCTTACTGTGTCCATTGCAGCCTCCCTGTGCCCGAGTCAGTCAGTGTACCTGAAAATCTTCTTATTCCGTGGCCGGCGTCCATTGTTAAATCTCGTGGCTTTCTTCTGGTCCCTTCCGTGATAGGCGTTTCCAGCAAACACTGTGCTGAGTGTTGCGCCTATCATGGAGATCCTCTCATTCTCGGATTCCGTTTCCCAGCAGGCACTGTGTTCAGTGTTCCACCAATCACGGACGTCGGACAAGAGAATGTCCATGATAGGCGCAACACTCAACACAGTGTTTGCTGGAAACGCCTATCGCAGAAAGGACCAGAAGAAAGCTGCGAGATTTAAACAATGGATGCCGGCCGCGGAATAAGAAGATTTTCAGGTACTGACTCGAGTATAAGCCGAGGGGTATACTTTCAGCCCTAAAAAAAGGGCTGAAAAACTCGGCTTATACTCGAGTATATACAGTACTTATAGAACAACCTCCAGCTGGTTAACTGTGTATGTCTGACAATCACTCAGTCAGATTAAAGCAGTAGCCCATTACAGGCAGGAACACGAGGCCCCCTTGATTGTGTAGCAAAAGTTAAGTGTCCAGCCTACATTGCTCCTGTGGCTACTGATCTTAGCACCACCTCTTCAGGCACTGCCAACCCGCCTGGCTGAAGCTGCCCCTTTCACTAGCCCTCCAGGCTAACTTCTGCCCACAGTCCTTCAGAGTGACACTCACCAGCTCACCCGGGTGACTCTCAGGAGATCTCCCAGGGAAGAATGAAGATTTAAGCACACTGCTGTCTTCAGGGAGACTGGCTAGATGTGGCAGTCTCCCCCCTTGTTAGTTTCCAACAGTGCTGATCTACTCACACTGTCCTCTCTCTTGCTCCCATGTCTCCAAGAAAGACTCTTCCATCTGACTGCCCCTGGTGGCATGGCACATGCCTATTTATGAGAAAAGCTCTCCCCCTGCCAGCCCAAAGCTGGGGATTGGCTAAGGCCCCACAAATATGCATGTCAGCTACTCCTCACTCCCACCCTCCAGCTCTGGAAGCTTCTACAAACTTCCAGACCAGGGGGAAGTGCCAGAGAGAGCTACCAGATGAGTCATCTAGCCCCTGAGTCACTTAACCCTGACCCAAATTCACAGCCCAAGCTTGGCCCTCAGCCAAGCTAATATTTTCCCACACTAACAACTAATTTTAGCACACATTGGAGGGTGCTACACTTAATATTATCAATATTTATCAATAAAGCAGCAAAGGAGATGATTGCCTCCGATAACCTTAATCCGTCCCTTTGCAGTTTGTCATCCCTGCCTATCATCTCCCTACAATGACGCTATGGCTGCTGACTGCTCTGAGCTCCCTTTTTATAGAGTGAGGGATGTGGGTTATCCAAAAGTCCCCTGAATGGCCTTTTCTCAGTGGTTCTCAACCCTGTCCTCAAGTACACCTAACAGGCCATGTTTGCAGGTTTTCCTTTAACTTGCACAGGTGCTTTAAATCAGAGTCAATGGCTTGGTATTTTTGACAGCTATTCTATCTAAGAGAAATTCCCAAAACATGGCCTGTTGGGGGTACTTGAGTACAGGGTTGAGAACCACTGGTCTATCTAAACCTGCCATGTTATTGTTTCAAAGAAAAATTTGTCAGGGCAAACTTACACATAAAGTCACCAGACTAAATTTCGAACCCGCAGGATTCACCACAAATCCATGGTTCCTTTGCAAATCAAACTATGAAGCACTTGCTCATGCACTGGCACTTGCACATGCTAAGGAGAAATAGCAATTGGACAGGTTGTAAAATTTTATGCAACTGGCTCCAAGAGAGGGAGAGACAAATTCCCCATCTGGTCCACCTTCTGATAAACAGTGCATGGCAGTTGGAAGATTTGAAAGCTGCTATTAGACTAAATAGCCGCTATGAAGTTGCCAACTGCTGTGTGCTGTCAATCAAAAGTAAAGTTGACCTTACTGTCTCTTAGATCACCATTAGGCTCCACCTACCCCTAGTACAAAACTCCTCAGCAATGCTCCTGTCAGTGTGACAGGCAAAGTTGCTATGGAGAGAGGGAACACACTGAAGAGTCCAGTGTGGAGACACTCATGTACCTGTCTATGAATTGGATACAATCACTGATACTTTTGGTGCTGTGCCACAACGGAATTCCGCTGTGTTATTTAAAACTCATGCACCAGGAAGTAGTGATGAGCCGAACACCCCCGGGTTCGGTTCGCACCAGAACCCGCGAACGGACCGAAAGTTCGCACGAACATTAGAACCCTATTAAATACAATGGATGCGAACGTTCAGATTCTAAAGTGCTAATTATAACGACTATTATCCATGTTATTGTCCGAAACAGAGTTTGGGAACCCGGGTTCTGCACCAGGGGACATGTATCAATGCAAAAAGAAGTTTTAAAAACGGACGTTTTCCGGGAGCAGTCATTTTAATGATGCATAAAGTGAAAAAAAAAAAAGTCAAATATTCCTTTAAATATTGTACCTGGGGGGTGTCTAAAGTATGCCTGTGAAGTGCCACGTGTTTCCCGTGTTTAGAACTGTCCCTGCACAAAATAACATTTCTAAAGGAAAAAAAGCCATTTAAAACTGCTTGCGGCTTTAATGCAATGTCTGGTCCCGGTAATATGGATGAAAATCTTTAGGAAAAATGGCATAGCTACCCCATCAACCCCCCCCCCCTACCCCAGCCCATTACCAGCCCCTTTGGGTCTTGTATGGATATTAAGGGGAACCCCGCACACAAAATAAAAAAGGACCTATATACTCTGAACAGCCGTATACAGGCGGTTTATACAAGACAGGGACTGTAGGTTTGTTCTTATGTAGAATCTGTTTGTAATTTTGAACAGCTGCATTGTTTAAGTGGAGCTCCATGCCAAATTCCTTTTTTTTTGCTTTTTGTAAAACATAGGGAACGATTATCACCCCTGTCACATTTTTTTTGCTGTCTGTGCCCCTGTTCAGAACATTTCACCTCACTTTGCGTCCCAATGACAACTGTTTTTGAAATGTGGTGTTTTTATTGAAACAAGGATTGGTGATAAAGCATCAGTAGAGGGGAGACACCTTTCTCCCATATTAATTCTTACAGGAGAGAATTTTCCTACCAAGGGGTAGATTTCCTCTCACTTCCTGTTGTCTTCTTCCGTTTGCAAGTAGTAGTAGTTTGTAAGTTGGATGTTTGAAAGTAGGGACCTGCCGTATATACTCTGCAGAAATTGGCCCCTTAGGTGTTGGTGTTGGCACAACACTGAAAGCACTCACAGTTATTCTTGGTGGGTGCTGGAACGCCCTGCTGTCAACTATTATATCAGGAATTGTAATAACATATAATTGTTGATCAGTGGTAGTAAAAATTGGGCCTTTGATGGTGGTGCTGGTGCCACAACACTGTAAGGCCTGACAGTTACTCTTGGTGGGCGCAGCAATGGGCCCTGCTGTGAATTATTAGATCAATAATTATAATTGCATGCCCCTGTTGAACAGGGGCTGAAAAATTGGGCCTTAGGCACTGGTGGCACAACACTGCAACCCCTCACAGATACTGTGCTTGGAGCACAGCAATGAGGCCTGTTGCAAAGTATTGCATCAAAAATTTTAATTACACGCCCCTGTTAAACAGGGGCTGAAAAATTGGGCCTTAGCCACTGGTGGCGTCACCCATAAACCAAAATGATCATCCAAGCTATCATCATTAATCGTATCATTGAGGAGGAGGAGGAGGATAGCCAGTCAACATAACAGCACAGGCACTCAGCATCAGCATCAGTCTTGAAGGGATGTGACATTTTAAAATCAATTAGTCTGTTATATCAGCATCTGGTGTGTGGTAGCTGGTGGTGATCCAAGACTGGTTCATCTTGATGAAAGTCAGTCGATCAACCGAGTCGGTGGACAGGCGCACCCTGTGATCCGTGACAAATCCTCCAGCAGCACTGAATGTGCGTTCTGAAAGAACGCTGGATGCAGGACAGGCCAGTAGCTCAATTGCATACTGTGCAAGCTCTGGCCAGTGATCCATCCTCAAGACCCAGTAAGCCAGAGGATTTTCGGTGGGGAAGGTGTCCAAGTCTGACCTTGCCCCTAGGTATTCCTGCACCATGTATATCAGACGCTGGCGATGGTTGCTGGAACCGATCATACTTTGGGGCTGCGGACTAAAGAATTGTCTGAACGCATCGGTCAGATGGCCACCTTCCCCACCGCTCCTTCTTTGACTGCCCGAAGCCTCAGCAACTCGTTGTCCAGGACCAGGAGTTTGTAACCTCCCAGTCTCTGGGAACGCGTTGCACAGACCTTTCTGCAAGGCCTCCCGGAGTTGTCTCATCCTCTGCTCCCTCTGCGACGGTACGATAAGGTCCGCAACCTTACCCTTGTACCGTGGATCAAGGAGAGTGGCCAGCCAGTAATGGTCCCTCTCCTTGATCCGAAGAATACGAGGATCCTTCCGCAGACTTTGCAGGATCAGGGAGGCCATGCAGCGTAGGTTAGCTGAGGCATTCAGTCCGGAGTCCTCTGGGTCACTAAGGACGACATGATCCGCAGCCACCTCGTCCCAGCCACGTACAAGGCCACTGGTTTCTTGGGACTGTAAATCATCCCTAAAAGACTGCTGCTGATGATGCTGAGTGCCAGCCTCCACCTCCATGCTGACACAATCCTCCTCCTCCTCCTCCTCCTCCTCTTCCTGTGCGATGGGTGGGACAGAAGGAACACTGTCTGGGTAAAGGGGGCCTTGAGAGGCAAGGAAGTCCTCTTCTTCCTGCCTCTGTTCTGCCTCAAGTGCCCTGTCCATTATTCCACGCAGCGTGTGCTCCAACAGGTGGACAAGAGGTACAGTGTCACTGATGTATGCACTGTCACTGCTCACCATCCTCGTGGCCTCCTCAAATGGTGCCAGGACAGTGCATGCATCCCTGATCATGCCCCACTGGCGTGGTGAAAAAAACCCGAGCTCCCCTGACCCTGTCCTGGTGCCGTAGTCGCACAGGTACTCATTGATGGCCCTCTGCTGCGTGTGCAGCCGCTGCAGCATGGCCAACGTTGAGTTCCACCTGGTGGGCATGTCACATATAAGGCGGTTCTTGGGCAGGTTCAACTCCTTTTGCAGCTCAGCCAGGCGAGCACTGGCATTATAAGATCTGCGGAAATGCACACAGACTTTCCTGGCCTGCCTCAGGACATCCTGTAAGCCCGGGTACCTGCCCAAGAACCGCTGCACCACCAGGTTAAGGACGTGAGCCATACAGGGCACATGGGTCAGTTGTCCCTGTCGGAGGGCGGAGAGGAGGTTGGTGCCATTGTCGCAAACCACCATTCCTGGCTTAAGCTGGCGTGGCGTCAACCACCTCTCGGCCTGCCCCTGCAGAGCAGACAGGACCTCTGCCCCAGTGTGGCTCCTGTCCCCCAAACACACCAGCGCAAGCACGGCATGGCATCTTTTTTCCTGCGTACTTGCGTAGCCCCTTGAACGCCTACGGAGCACCGCTGGTTCCGAGGACAAACCACAGGAAGAGGCCATGGAGGAAGAAGAAGAGGAGGGGGTGGAGGAGAGAGGTGTGTCACAACCAGTAGTAGCATTTTGGAGGCGTGGCGGTGGAACAACCTCCAACACTACTGCACCTTGTCCTGCATCCTTCCCAGCTGCCAAAAGAGTGACCCAATGGGCCGTGAAAGAAAGGTAACGTCCCTGTCCATGCCTGCTGGACCATAAGTCAGCGGTAATATGCACCTTACCGCTGACCGCCCTGTCCAGCGAGGCCAAGACATTGCCTTCCACATGCCTGTAGAGAGCCGGAATCGCCTTCCGTGCAAAAAAGTGGCGTTTGGGAACCTGCCACTGAGGAACCGCACATTGCACAAACTCACGGAAGGGGGCCGAGTCTACCAACTGAAAAGGCAGCAGTTGAAGCGCTAGCAATTTAGCCAAGCTAGCATTCAACCGCTGGGCATGTGGATGGCTGGGAGTGAACTTCTTCCGACGGTCCAGCAGCTGGGGCAGGGAAATTTGCCTGCTAGAATCGGACGTTGGTGTACTGCTAGCAGAGTGCCCGCAAGTACTTGCCTGTGACACACCTAATTCTACACCTTCATTCCTCTCAGAGCAGGTTTCAGAGAGGAGTGAAGGTATAGTGGGGTTGGAGATCCCAGCTGATGCGGTGCAAGAAGAGGTCAGCTTTGTTCTTTGGTGTGGGTCTTTAAGGTAGGCTTGCCAACGAGCTGCATGGCAGGTCAACATATGTCTGATCAAGCATGTGGTGCCCAAGCGGCTGATGTTTTGGCCACGCGATATACGCTTGAGACATATGTTGCAAACAGCAGCTGTGCGATCTGATGCACTCGCCTCAAAAAAGGCCCACACCAAAGAACTTTTTGAATGACGGGCAGAGGCAGCGCCCTGCACAGGCGGAGCTCTGTGGTGTGATTCCGTCGGTGTGCTGCCCATACGCTGGCCACTCAAGGGCATCCTGCCTCGTTGGAGATGTGCCTCCTCCTCATCCTCCTCCTCCTCTCTCCTATTAGGCACCCACGTGGAGTCAGTGACCTCATCATCCCCTCCCTCCTCATCACTGGAGCCAATCTGGCAGTATGCTGCAGCTGCTGGAGCATGACTGCCAGATTGGTGTCCTTCTTGAGCATCCCCTCTCTCTGCTCTCACGCTGCTGCCTTCCTGTAGCTGGGTATCATCATCAGATCCTTCGAAACGCTGGGCATCCTCCTGGAGCATGTACCCAACACTGTGCTCAAACAGTTTGGGGGACTCCTCAGGAGGAGGACATGGTGGGTCTAGGGAAGGATTGACTAATGAAGATAATGATACCAGAGAAGAGGACGCTTTGGCAGCTGCTTTGCCAGTACCCTGAGCCTGGGTGAGAGAGGATGAGGAGGATGAGGTGGGCTTGGTCATCCACTCTACCAAGTCTTCGGCATGATGTGGCTCAACATGTCCAGCTGCCGAAAAGAAGGACAAGCGTGTCCCATGGCCATGTGCTGATGACAATGCACCGCGTCCACGACCAGCACTGTTGCCCCCAGACACAGAGCCTGCTTGCCCTCTTTTTTTGCCTCCTGACTGTCTGCCTCTCCTTGTTTGCCTTCCAGACATTTTAATGGATGGCCTGCAGGGAGATGGGAAAAATAGCAATAAGGGCTACCTTCAGGAGTATACTGTGCAGGAGGCTTAGCAACAATGACACTGACACTGTCCCCTGCCTATCCTTCTCTGTCCCTAAACTCAAGGATTTGAAATATGGAACAGCAAAATTGGTTTAGAACAGAATAGGACACTTTCCCTCACTGTCCTACTCTGTCCCTCCCTACAAAAAAGATTAAGCACAGAATAGCACACTGAAAATTGCCACGAGTGTCCTTCTCTGTCCCTAAACTCAAGGATTGAAAATATGGAACAGCAAAATTGGTTTAGAACAGAATAGCACACTGACACTTTCCCTCACTGTCCTACTCTGTCCCTCCCTACAAACAAGATTTAGCACAGAATAGCACACTGATAATTTCCACGAGTGTCCTTCTCTGTCCCTAAACTCAAGGATTGAAAATATGGAACAGCAAAATTGGTTTAGAAAAGAATAGCACACTGACACTTTCCCTCACTGTCCTACTCTGTCCCTCCTTTCCACGAGTGTCCTTCTCTGTCCCTAAACTCAAGGATTGAAAATATGGAACAGCAAAATTGGTTTAGAACAGAATAGCACACTGACACTTTCCCTCACTGTCCTACTCTGTCCCTCCCTACAAACAAGATTTAGCACAGAATAGCACACTGAAAATTGCCACGAGTGTCCTTCTCTGTCCCTAAACTCAAGGATTGAAAATATGGAACAGCAAAATTGGTTTAGAACAGAATAGCACACTGACACTTTCCCTCACTGTCCTACTCTGTCCCTCCTTTCCACGAGTGTCCTTCTCTGTCCCTAAACTCAAGGATTGAAAATATGGAACAGCAAAATTGGTTTAGAACAGAATAGCACACTGACACTTTCCCTCACTGTCCTACTCTGTCCCTCCCTACAAACAAGATTTAGCACAGAATAGCACACTGAAAATTGCCACGAGTGTCCTTCTCTGTCCCTAAACTCAAGGATTAAAAATATGGAACAGCAAAATTGGTTTAGAACAGAATAGCACACTGATACTTTCCCTCACTGTCCTACTCTGTCCCTCCTTTCCACGAGTGTCCTTCTCTGTCCCTAAACTCAAGGATTGAAAATATGGAACAGCAAAATTGGTTTAGAACAGAATAGCACACTGTCAGTTTCACTCACTGTACCTCTCTGTCCCTAAACTCAAGGATTGAAAATATGGTTCAGCAAAATTGGTTTAGAACAGAATAGGACACTTTCCCTCACTGTCCTACTCTGTCCCTCCCTACAAACAAGATTTAGCACAGAATAGCACACTGATAATTTCCACGAGTGTCCTTCTCTGTCCCTAAACTCAAGGATTGAAAATATGGAACAGCAAAATTGGTTTAGAACAGAATAGCACACTGACACTTTCCCTCACTGTCCTACTCTGTCCCTCCCTACAAACAAGATTTAGCACAGAATAGCACACTGATAATTTCCACGAGTGTCCTTCTCTGTCCCTAAACTCAAGGATTGAAAATATGGAACAGCAAAATTGGTTTAGAACAGAATAGCACACTGACACTTTCCCTCACTGTCCTACTCTGTCCCTCCCTACAAACAAGATTTAGCACAGAATAGCACACTGAAAATTGCCACGAGTGTCCTTCTCTGTCCCTAAACTCAAGGATTGAAAATATGGAACAGCAAAATTGGTTTAGAACAGAATAGCACACTGACACTTTCCCTCACTGTCCTACTCTGTCCCTCCTTTCCACGAGTGTCCTTCTCTGTCCCTAAACTCAAGGATTGAAAATATGGTTCAGCAAAATTGGTTTAGAACAGAATAGCACACTGTCAGTTTCACTCACTGTACCTCTCTGTCCCTAAACTCAAGGATTGAAAATATGGTTCAGCAAAATTGGTTTAGAACAGAATAGCACACTTTCCCTCACTGTCCTACTCTGTCCTTCCCTACAAACAAGATTTAGCACAGAATAGCACACTGATAATTTCCACGAGTGTCCTTCTCTGTCCCTAAACTCAAGGATTGAAAATATGGAACAGCAAAATTGGTTTAGAACAGAATAGCACACTGACACTTTCCCTCACTGTCCTACTCTGTCCCTCCCTACAAACAAGATTTAGCACAGAATAGCACACTGAAAATTGACACGAGTGTCCTTCTCTGTCCCTAAACTCAAGGATTGAAAATATGGAACAGCAAAATTGGTTTAGAACAGAATAGCACACTGACACTTTCCCTCACTGTCCTACTCTGTCCCTCCTTTCCACGAGTGTCCTTCTCTGTCCCTAAACTCAAGGATTGAAAATATGGAACAGCAAAATTGGTTTAGAACAGAATAGCACACTGACACTTTCCCTCACTGTCCTACTCTGTCCCTCCTTTCCACGAGTGTCCTTCTCTGTCCCTAAACTCAAGGATTGAAAATATGGAACAGCAAAATTGGTTTAGAACAGAATAGCACACTGACACTTTCCCTCGCTGTCCTACTCTGTCCCTCCCTACAAACAAGATTTAGCACAGAATAGCACACTGAAAATTGCCACGAGTGTCCTTCTCTGTCCCTAAACTCAAGGATTGAAAATATGGAACAGCAAAATTGGTTTAGAACAGAATAGCACACTGACACTTTCCCTCACTGTCCTACTCTGTCCCTCCCTACAAACAAGATTTAGCACAGAATAGCACACTGATAATTTCCACGAGTGTCCTTCTCTGTCCCTAAACTCAAGGATTGAAAATATGGAACAGCAAAATTGGTTTAGAACAGAATAGCACACTGACACTTTCCCTCACTGTCCTACTCTGTCCCTCCTTTCCACGAGTGTCCTTCTCTGTCCCTAAACTCAAGGATTGAAAATATGGAACAGCAAAATTGATTTAGAACAGAATAGCACACTGACACTTTCCCTCACTGTCCTACTCTGTCCATCCCTACAAACAAGATTTAGCACAGAATAGCACACTGAAAATTGCCACGAGTGTCCTTCTCTGTCCCTAAACTCAAGGATTGAAAATATGGAACAGCAAAATTGGTTTAGAACAGAATAGCACACTGACACTTTCCCTCACTGTCCTACTCTGTCCCTCCCTACAAACAAGATTTAGCACAGAATAGCACACTGATAATTTCCACGAGTGTCCTTCTCTGTCCCTAAACTCAAGGATTGAAAATATGGAACAGCAAAATTGGTTTAAAACAGAATAGCACACTGACACTTTCCCTCACTGTCCTACTCTGTCCCTCCCTACAAACAAGATTTAGCACAGAATAGCACACTGAAAATTGCCACGAGTGTCCTTCTCTGTCCCTAAACTCAGGGATTGAAAATATGGAACAGCAAAATTGGTTTAGAACAGAATAGCACACTGACACTTTCCCTCACTGTCCTACTCTGTCCCTCCTTTCCACGAGTGTCCTTCTCTGTCCCTAAACTCAAGGATTGAAAATATGGTTCAGCAAGATTGGTTTAGAACAGAATAGCACACTGACACTTTCCCTCACTGTACCTCTCTGTCCCTACAAACAAGGATTAGCACAGAATAGCACACTGTCACTGACACTCTCCCTACCTATCCTTATTTGTCCCTAAACACAAGGAATCCAGGATTAGTAAAGGAAAAATAATGACACTGTCCCTGCCTATGCTTCTCTTTCCCTGCTCCGGAACACACTACACAAGGCCGCCGCGCTGGCGGCCTTTTATAGTGTGGGGCGTGTACTAAACACCCTCAGCAATAATTGGCCACAGGCATCCTGCCTGTGGCCAATCATTGCTCTCCTCGCTGCCGGCGCTGTGATTGGCCAAGTATGCGGGGTCACAGTGCATGCTTGGCCAATCACAGCGCCTGGATGACACTGCGATGGCGTAGTGCATTGTGGGCCGTTCGCGTCACTCGAATTTGGCGCAAACGGCCCAAATCGTTCGATCTTCGTCGAACGATCGAACAGCCGATGTTCGAGTCGAACGTATGTTCGACTCGAACATGAAGCTCATCCCTACCAGGAAGATACAATTCCAACGAATGTTTGGTAAATGTCACATTCCCTGCTTATAAACATACCTCTTAATGATGAAAGCTATTTTATGCAACTAAAACATAAACCTTAAAAAAGTAAAAAAAAAGAAACTGGTTGGTTGTTGTTAATAATTTATTTTGTTGCTATTGATGAATTCCAGTGTTTCCAACCCCTCCTTTTTCAGCATTCTTTTATTGTACATTATTGCCAAATCTGACCAGCACAGTTTCCAGCACATAGTGATTACCGGGACGCTCCTAATTAGGACAAAACTCCCAGAACAGCTATTTGCGCCAGGATTTTAGCATAAAATGGGTATTTAAGAAAAGTGAGTTTTAATTGGAAAACCATTTCCTTGGCAACTGTCCAGACTCCCTGAGACCTGACTTGAACTTGATTTCGTCTGATCTGCTAGATTATAATTTAGCATTTTTGGCTGTTTTGTGACCTAGTAACCAGGTTAGCAGTGATAGCAACTGCTGCCAGGCCCATGGCCAGGCACCAGCTTTGAGCATAATTTTAATTTTAATTAAATTCCACTTTTATTAAAGGAACCTCTACTCCATTTTAAACTTTTAAAAGTAAAAAAAATTGCTGACGTTTGACTGTCCCTTTAATTTTGGCTAAGCCCTATCCTAAAGGAGACTGCCTAAGTAGTCAGTATAAGCTCTTTCATTAGACATGGCAACAGGGCTGTTTGAAGGAATTTGGGGGCCCCAAGCAAGATGGACATGGAGGCCCCCCCTATCCCCCCCCCGCACTCACGCAAAGCCTACAGGAACCACAGCATAGCGATACAGTTTAAGCTCACCCACACTTTATATAAATAAAAAAGGTTTACATTGCAAATACTGCTGTTGCATATAATCCAACATACTTAAAACACATACACACTCACATTAACATTAAAGTGGAGCTCCACCCTAAATAGCAACTTTTGCTATTTGGAACCCTCCCCCCCTCCGGTGTCACAATTGACACCTTTCAGGGGGGAGGGGGGTGAAGATACCTGTCTAAGACAGGTATTTTCACCCACATCCGGGAGTCCTGTCTCCGGGAATCTGCGGGAGTTACGTCACTTCCCGCAGACTTCCCTTGGTGTTCTGGGAGACACTCGGCTCCCAGAACACAGGAGCACCAATCAGAACGGCGCAGCGCGACTCGCGCATGCGCCGTAGGGAACCGGGCATGAAGCCGCAGGGCTTCACTTCCTGGTTCCCTCAGCGAGGATGGCGGAGGGAGCAGCAGAGCGACGAGCGGTCGCTCGTCCTCTGCTGCGGACGTCGCTGGACTCCAGGACAGGTAAGTGTCCAAATATTAAAAGCCAGCAGCTGCTGTAGCTGTAGCTGCTGGCTTTTAATTTTTTTTTTCCGGTGGAGCAACCCCTTTAAGATGCTGTTTATGGACAGTGGGATGGACAGGGGGACTGTGGGATGGACAGGGGGACCATGGGATGGACAGGGGGACTCTGCACTGTAATATCCACATCATCTCCCCCACTGTAATATCCACATCATCTCCCCCACTGTAATGTCCACATCATCTCCCCCCCCCTGTAATGTCCACATCTCCCCCCTGCAATGTCCACATCTCCCCCTGTACACATCTGACCACATCTCACCTCGGCCGCTGCCGCCGGGTGTACCAAGATGGGCGCCCCCCCGGAGCTAGGCCGAAGCCGCAGCCTTTCCTATGGCCGCAATCCGCAGATCTGCTCGGGCGGCTCGGCTGCTCGAGTCCTGCAAAGGGAACGGCGTTCCTGCTGTGCTGTGTGTGCTGTGTTCCCATGCGTTCCCACAGGACTCGAGCCCTGGACTCAGGGCGGAAATCCAGGACAGTGACAGGCAGCAGGCAGGCACCCTAGGCTGGGGCCTCGGGCCAGCTCGGGGCCCCAAGCAATTGCTTGTTTTGCCTGTCCTGTTGCGATGGCCCTGCATGGCAATGGTGGTTGGTAGCACTAAAGCCTCGTACACACGATTGGATTTCCATCGAACAAATCCGTGAAATTTTGTTCGAAGGGCGTTGGCCGTGAACTTGTTCTGCATACAGACGGCAGAACTTTTTCAGCCAGCATACACGAAACAACGTGTTTTTTCTACTCTTTAGCTCCACCCTTTGGGCAATTTCTGCTAATGTTGTCTTATGGTTAGCATTGGTTCGGAGTATGCATGTTTGTACTTTGGATTTTAGTCCGACGGACTTGTGTACACACGATCGGATAATCCGACGGCACACATTTGTTGTCGGAAAATTTGAGACAATGCTATCCCACATTTGTTGTTGGAAATTCCAACAACAATTGTCCGATGGAGCGTACAAACAGTCGGATTATCTGACAAAACCCCTACCATCACACAATTGTTGTCGATCCTGTGAACGGGCCTTTAGCCATGAACTCAGGGAACTGTGATGAAGTGGTATAGGAGGAGTCAAGTGTTCTTTATTTAAAATATAGTTTTTTGTTTACATTTATAGGACCCCTTTATCGGTCTGGTGGGGCAGAGCATTCAGGAATGAGGGCCACTATGTTCCACGTATACTTCACAATCTCTAGTTAGGACAACAACGTTAAAGTATAACTAAAGGCAAAACGTTTTTTTAGTTATGGATAGAGTGGAGAGGAATTAGAACAACTGCCAGTTTGTATTGCTGTCTGCACCCCCATTAGGGAGATTCACCCTCTCTATATGTCCTGTTTACTATTATTATTGAAAGTAAAAGAAAATCCCAAATTTTGGGTTGACACCAAAACAGTAAGAGAGGGGAAATCTTCCAATAGGGACACCAGTTTTGATGACATCCTGGGATTTCGTTACTTTGGAGGGATTTCCTCTCATTTCCTGTTTTTTTATGGGACAGGAAGTAAAGATAAATCTCCCCACTGGGACACAGATGACAAAAAAATCTGACAGGGGTTTAAACCTTCCCATACTCTATAAAGATGAAAAAAAAAGTTTTGCCTACAGTTCTACTTTAACAATTATTTTTTTTTTTTTTAAAAAAACCTTGCATACAAGCATAACTTAGCAAACAAAATAACAAGAGTAGTTGGTTGAATTCTTGATGGAGTGGATGCTAAATAGTTTGCTCAGCTCCAGTTAAAATCTGGAGTAGTCTGTAAACCATCATTTTTTTGTGTAGCTAAAAAAGTGTATCAAAATAGCTACAGTATACTAGGCCAAGTTTACATCTGCCACAGATCTTGCCGCTCCTCTGAAAAGTGATCCACAGTGGATCACTTTTTAGAGGTATTTGACAGGCAGTAAGGAAGCAATATGTTACCTCCTCATTGCCTGTTTTAACTCTGTAAATCCAGCACCACTGCACTGTATTGCATACAGTTGCATGGCGGCTGTGGTGTGACCTTATTCAGGCAGTGGTTATTGCTTCCTGAATGCGACATTGTACAACACTGTCCAGCTGTCTTTGCAACTGAAGAGGGGGGTGGTAAAAATGTGACTTAACCCTAAATAAGCCCTTACTATGTTCAGTTTTCTTCACACAGCTGATATGTTGTATTCGGTGTTTAGATAAATTGCTCCATACATGGATATATGCACATGCTAAATTGAACATTTCCTTGAATGTCTCTGCAGTGCTCAGTTGTAGGGCAGTGTCAATGCTCATATCACTGTGCAGTGTTAACCACGTTCCCTCCGGAAGATTTACCCCCTTCATGACCAGGCCATTTTTGCAATATGGCACTGCGTTGCTTTAACTGATAATTGCATGGCCGTGCGTCGCTGTACCCAAATAAAATGTATGTTTTTTTTTCCACAAATAGAGCTTTCTTTTGGTGCCATTTGATCACCAGTTTTTCTTTTTGTGCTATAAACAAAAAAAAAGACCAACAATTAAAAACAAAACAAAACAATATGTTTTACTTTCTGCTATAAAGCATATCCAATACAAAAATGGAAAAAAATCAGATTTCTTCATCAGTTTAGACCAATATGAATTCTGCTACATATTTTTAGTAAAAAAAATCTCAATAAGCTTATATTGATTGGTTTGCGCAAAAGTTATAGCGTCTACAAACTATGTGATATTTTTATTTATTACATTTTTTAAGTTTTTTACTAGTTATGTCAGCAATTAGCGACTTATAGCGGGAATGCAATATTGCGGCGGACAGTCGGACACTAACCTACACTTTTGACATTTTTGGGGGACCAGTGGCAGTATTACCGTGATCATTGCTAAACAATATGCACTGTCACTGTACTAAAGACACTGGCTGGAAAGGGGTTAACATTAGGGGCGATCAAAGGGTTAACTGTGTGCCTAGCCAGTGTTTCTGTGTACTATGGGAGGTGCTTTCACTGGGGGAAGAAATGGATCCTAGTCCCTGCTTTTCAGGAACACAGGATCCCCTATTGACAGAACGGCGATCTGCCTTGTTTACGTAGGCAGACTGCCGTTCTCCCTCAGTACTGAAGTGTCGCGGCGGACATTGAGTCCGTGGTACCAGTCAATCCGCTCCCACTGTGTATAATCACAGCGGTAGCGGGCCGGCGGAGGCGCGTATGCCCGCCCCAGACCCATAAGTGCAGGATTAGGTACTAGGTACCTGATCCTGCGCAGCAGTGCCACTTTGCCGCTGTATATGTAAGTAATATGGCCGGCAAGTAGTTAAATAAAACTTGCCAAAATAAACAACTTTCCATTGATGATAACTTAGTAATAGTAGCATGAATTTAAAAGGGAACCTTTTAAAATTGTTTCATTCTGCTCTAGAACACCTTTGCTTTTTATGAGTGTCATTTACTTTGGATTTTGTGAACATCAGTGGGATTTTGAACTACAGTGGAGAGTTAAAAACCAGGAGTTTTGCTTTTAACTGCTTCTGCTTGCAAGTGTTGATTTATTTTTATTTTTTGTCCTTTATTTGATACGTTTATCAGTTTTAAAAATGCTTCCCCCCCCCCCCACTCCTTTCTCTGACACTTTTTAAACAGCTATTTTTCTTTCTGCTAATTAAGGGGAGTGGTTAATTGTTCACAGGTGAGTATATAAGTGTCTGTACAAACTCCCTTAGGAGCTGGCTCCCTGCTGATGGTGGCTTGCATGTGGATTTTGTGAACATCAGTGGAATTTTGAACTACAGTGGAGAGTTTAAAACAGGAGTTAAGACAGGAGTCTTCTAAACTGTGAGTAACATTATAAACTTCCTACAAGTAATTATATTGTAACTGGGAAATGAGTGCTAGCAGGGTTGAAGGTTTTGCTCAGTGCACAGTGTGCCACATGTATGCAAAATTGGTGCAACAGCTCCAGGATGGATACCGCTGTGACAGATGTGAGCAGGTTGCCCTTCTGGAAGCTCGCATTAGAGATCTGGAAGATCAAGTTGCAACACTGGGCGGAAAGGGCAACCTTGAAAGGGGTCCTCTGCTCGCTGAGCAGGTGGTCAGTAGGGCTGATGTGGAGGGTGGAGTGGCAAGTCAGGATTATCAGATAGGAAGATGGGTTAATGTAGTTAGAGGGAGTGGAAGGGGCTTGCAGAAAAGGAAGGCCAGTCCTGTATTTGTGCATCAAAACAAATTTTCCACGTTGGGTGAAGATGTGGAGGTGGCAAACACAGAGGTGGCAGCCCTAGATGTCACTGCTACCCCTAACAGCCGGGAGAGCAACCCATCTAGTAGAGGTGGTGAGGGGAGTGCAGGTAGGCCAAGACAGTGGGTGGTTATAGGGGATTCTATAATCAGAAGGACTGATAGAATAATTTGTCGCCAGGATCGCCTCAACCGAATGGTTTGCTGTCTCCCTGGTGCCAGGGTTCGGCATGTGGTGGACCGGGTGGATAAATTACTGGGAGGGGCTGGGCATGACCCAGCTGTCTTGGTCCACGTTGGAACCAATGACAGTATACATGGAAGGTGGAGGCTCCTTAAGAATCAATTTAAAGAACTAGGCTGCAAGATGAAGGCAAGGACCTCCAAGGTGATATTCTCTGAAATATTGCCTGTGCCATGTGCAACACAGGAAAGGCAGGGGGAGATTAGAGAGCTGAATGCATGGCTAAAGACCTGGTGTAGGGAGGAGGGATTTTGGTTTCTAGAGCACTGGGCTGACTTTTCATTGGGGTGCAACCTATATGCTAAAGACGGTTTGCACTTGAATGGAAGGGGGTCTGCTGTGCTGGGGGAGAGGTTTATGGGAAGGCTGGAGGAGTATTTAAACTAGGTTTGAGGGGGGAGGGTGAACTAGAATTACATCGGGCACACAGGTCAGTTAGTGGTCAGACATTAATGGAGAGTGGAATGGGGATAGATGGGGGGAGGGTTATGGCAGGTGACAAGAAAGTTCCCATGTTGCAAACAGCCATTGGAAACTATAGTGCCATTTGTACTACTAAAAATTATATGAAAAACACCAGAGAAAAATGTAATACATTAAAGTGTTTGTTCACCAATGCCAGAATGGCAGAAGTCTGCCAAGCAAAATAGGTGAGTTGGAAGCTCTGGTGCATGAGGAGAGCTATGACGTAATCGGTATTGCTGAAACGTGGCTTCAATCCTCACATGACTGGATTATTAATATTCCTGGCTATGCACTCTTTCGGAGAGACAGGGCAAAAAGGAAAGGTGGCGGGGTCTGTCTCTATGTGAGAAGTGATCTCAAAGCGAGTGTGAAAGAGGACCTGGTTGATGGAGAGTGTGATGAGGCTGAAGCATTATGGGTGGAACTGCATACAGATGTGCGTAGTTCAAAGTTAATCATTGGAGTTTGTTATAGACCACCCAATGTTAATGAGGAGGTGGAGACTCAGCTCCTTGCGCAGATGGAAAGGGCTGCAAGGGCTGGGACGGTGATAATAATGGGGGATTTTAACTACCCAGAAATTGACTGGAGTAATGGCACTGCTGGGACAGTTAAAGGGCAAAAATTTATAAGCCTATTGCAGGACAATTTTATTGTCCAGTTTATTGAGGCCCCAACTAGGAATGATGCTCTGTTGGACCTGGTAATCTCAAACCATGCAGAGCATATTACTAATGTTCAGATAAAGGAACACCTGGGTAGCAGTGACCATAACATGATTTCATTTGATGTTAGCTGTAAGCAAGAAATACATGCAGGAAGGATAAAAACACTTAATTTCAATAAAGCAAATTTTCCAAGGATGAGGGCTGCTCTCCAGGACTTAGACTGGGAGAGAATATTGGCATCAATGGGCACAGAACAGAAATGGGAATTCTTCAAAAAGACTGTTTGTGAACTCACTGCAAAGTATATTCCCATGGGCAATAAGTTTAAAAGGCTAAAAATAAAACCTATGTGGCTCACAGTTAAAGTTAAAAAAGCTATAAACAATAAGAAAAGCGCTTTTAAAAAATATAAAAATGAAGGAACACTAGTGTTGTTTAAATGTTACAAAGAATATAACAGGATATGTAAAAAGGAAATCAAGGATGCAAAAATTCAAAACGATTGACAGATTGCAAAAGATAGTAGGACAAACCCCAAAAAATTCTTCAAATATATTAATAGTAAAAAGGTCAAGTCTGAGCATGTAGGCCCTTTACAAAATAATCTAGAGTGGGTGTCTGGGGACAAAGAGAAGGCTAATTTATTAAATACTTTCTTCAGCTCTGTGTATACAATGGAGCATGGGGGAGCTCATGTCCATAATGGGGGTGGTAGTGACACAGCCCCAAATCCACAATGGCTCAAAAGTGATATGGTCCAGAAATATTTAGACAGAATAAAGGTGGATAAAGCACCTGGACCAGATGGCATACACCCACGGATCCTAAAAGAATTGAGCTCTGTAATTTCAAAGCCATTGTATCTAATTTTTAGGGACTCATTCATGACAGGAATAGTACCACTGGATTGGCGCAGGGCCAATGTGGTGCCTATATTTAAAAAGGGAACAAAGTCTTTACCAAGTAACTATAGATCTGTTAGTTTAACTTCCATAGTTGGGAAGATACTGGAGAGATTAATAAAAGACCACATAGATGAGTTCTTGCTGGAAAAAAACTATTTAAGCAACAGACAGCATGGATTCATGAAAGACAGAAGTTGTCAGACAAACCTGATTTCTTTTTATGAAGAGGTAAGTAAAATCCTTGGACAGAGGGGTGGCTGTGGACGTGGTATACTTGGATTTTGCAAAAGCGTTTGATACAGTTCCCCACACACGGCTCATGTGTAAGGTAAAGTCTACAGGATTGGAAATATCAGTTTGTAAATGGATAGAAAACTGGCTAAAAGACAGAATTCAGAGAGTCGTGGTAAATGATTCTTACTCTGAATGGTCTAAGGTTATCAGTGGTGTACCCCAAGGTTCAGTGCTGGGACCCTTACTTTTTAATATCTTTATAAATGATATTGGGTCTGAGATCAAAAGTAACATTTCTGTCTTTGCAGATGACACCAAGCTATGCAGTGGAATAACGTCCTTACAAGATGTCTCCAATTTGCAAGCCGACCTCGATGTTCTGTCTAATTGGGCGACTATGTGGCAGATGAGGTTTAATGTTGATAAATGTAAAGTTATGCACTTGGGGGCTAAGAATATGAATGCATCATACATACTAGGGGGAGTAAAACTGGGGGGATCCGTAGTGGAGAAGGATCTGGGGGTTTTGGTAGATCATAAGCTCAATAATGGCATGCAATGCCAAGCTGTGGTTTCCAAAGCGAGCAAAGTCCTTTCTTGTATTAAGAGAGGTATGGTCTCCAGAGAGAGAGATATCATTTTGCCCCTGTTCAAATCATTAGTAAGGCCTCATCTGGAATACGCAGTTCAGTTTTGGGCACCAGTTCTCAAAAAGCATATCGGGGAACTGGAGAAAGTGCAGAGAAGGGCAACCAAACTGATAAGAGGCATGGAGGAGCTCAGCTATGAAGAAAGATTAGAGGAACTGAATTTATTCACTCTTGAGAAGAGGAGAATAAGAGGGGATATGATTAACATGTACAAATATATAAGGGGTCCATATAGTGAACTTGGTGATGAGTTATTCACTTTACGGTCAACACAGAGAACAAGGGGGCACTCTTTACGTCTAGAAGAAAAAAGATTTAATCTCCAAATGCGGAAAGGTTTCTTCACAGTAAGAGCTGTGAAAATGTGGAACAGACTCCCTGCAGAGGTGGTTCTGGCCAGCTCAGTAGATTGCTTTAAGAAAGGCCTGGATACTTTCCTAAATGTACATAATATAACTGAGTACTAACAGTTCTAGGTACAGTTGATCCAGGGTAAATCCGATTGCCTCTTGGGGGATCAGGAAGGAATTTTTTCCCCTGCTGTAGCAAATTGGATCATGCTCTGCTGGGGTTTTTTGCCTTCCTCTGGATCAACTGTGGGTATAGAATTGGGTATATGGGATTGCACGATATTTTTTTATTTTATTTTAGTTATTTTTTTATGGTTGAACTGGATGGACTTTGTCTTTTTTCAACCTGACTAACTATGTAACTATGTAACTATGTAACTATGTAACTTTTAGGCTGGCTTCACATCTATTCATTGCAGTAACAGTTGGTAAAATTTGTATTTTGTCGTGGCTCGGATAAGCAGGGAATATTTTTTTTTTTATTCGACATGTTCAGAACCCCTTCTACATGAATTTGTGACATGTCTCAATAGCAGTAAAGATAGGGTACAGTTTATTTTGTCTTTTTTCATTAGATGGTTGGCTTGCTTTCCAATTTGAAATGGATATACAGTATGCAGTGTGCACATCACATACACTGACCATGCCTTGAGATGTATCTCAATGATGCCACATTATTGGACACTCTCAAGCCTCGTACACACGGCCGAGAATCTCGTCGTTAAAAACATGTATTTTTTTTCGACGAGATCCTTGGACAAGAAACTTGTCCCGGCCGAGTGTACACACGCTCATTTCAAAGAACCCGCGGTTCTTTGAATGGAGCGTACGCGGTGACGTCATCAAATACGACGAGCATGCGCTCGTCACATTCGATGCCGTCGCCGCCATCTTGGTTCACCCTACCTATGCCTAGGAAGCTACCGCGCATGCGTCAAAGTCATTTCGAGCATGCGCGGGCTTCCCGGCGAACAGGTAAGTGTACACACACACAATTTTCTCGTCGAGAAACAGGCTGACGAGAATCTCGACGAGAAAATAGAGAGCAGGTTCTCTATTTTCTCGTCGAGATTCTTGTCGCTTTTCTTGACGAGAAACCATATACACAAACTAATTTCTCGCAAGAAATCTCTGCCAGCAAGTTTCTTGCTGGTTCTTGCCGAGAAACTCGGTCGTGTGTACGAGGCTTCAGGCTTTTGATATGTTGTGAAAAATAGTATTTAATAGACCAATGCGCCACGATACCACAAAACTGAAACCAAGGAACACCAATGAATACAAATCTGTCAGAAAATAGCAAATAAAAAACTTGTGCTGCCACCCAACAAAGTGTAAAACACTGAAAATGGTGATATAAAATATAGGGGGCACTAGTGATTAACCATTGTATCCCACCAATACAAAATAAATATATAAAAAATAAATATACAAACTCTCTATCAAGTACATAAATAAATATGAAAATAAATATATAAAATTAATAAATATAGCAATAATAATTCATGAATCCTGTGATGCAAACCAATGTGTGCCAAAAGTAAAACAATAATGATTAAAAATCTGTGGGCTGCAAATGCTATCAATTGAACATTTCATAAATATGGTGACACTAAACCGGTAAGTGCCATTAAAAATTATGCAAAAACCTGTCCAAAAGAATTGTCCAAGAGGCAAATAAAGTCTGTAAACCACATCCAATCTAAATTTTCTTTCCACACCATGCTGTGACACCCAGCGAACTACATAAATGCTAAACACTTAGCAGACCACCAAGGACCACTTAATTAAAGGTGGCCAATATATTCTTAATTCCACTCCTCACATAATCAGGAGAAACAAACTTCAGTTGATATAAAACTTCCCCTCCTATGGGTCTCTCATATGTTTTAGAATATGCCCAAAATAAGAAAGATTCTCATAGTGTAGCAAGTTTATTCAACATATAGGGACTTAAAAGCAATAAAAACAGATAGATGGCCTCTTACATGTAAAGGTGCTCAATATGCACCAATATAGCCCGCAAGTAAAACTAGTGTAGCGCCCCTTTACTTTCAGGGGAGCTAGGTACCTAAATTTAGGGGTTGATCTGGGTTGGTAGCCAGACCCAGATCGCTTCAATTGTTAGGTTTTGTTCTTCTGCTTTTGCCAAGTGGTGTTGCTGGTGTACAGTTCCCTGTAGCTTGTGGGTGGCGCTGCCATAACAGGTCAGGGTTGAACCGCTGGTGACATTACTGTACCTTTGGGTGTCCTCCCTGGGCAGCTGTACGGGGGGCGTGGTTGGCCTGCTGTGCATGCTGGGAGAGGATACATAAAGAGGCAGACACCATCTTAGAGGAAGAAGGGAGAAGGAGGGGTACTGAGGAGCAGTACCGCCTGCGTCTCGTAGCCCTCCAGGCCATGGGAGTGCGCAGGGGAAGATCAGTCTCAGGCACCTTTAGCCTGGGGCTGCAACTTTTCATGTAGGCCCATCACCTTTAGCTGGCCTGCCATCTAAAGAGGAATTCCAGGGCACTCGCGGGTGACCCGTTCTGGAGAGGGAGCCAGGGTTGCCGGTGAAGGAAGTCACCGCCTCGGATGAGGCCTGGTCACCTACAGAGGGATTCCACAAGTCTGCCACAGGCATTGTAGCGTGCTTCAACTTGCACCTAGGTCCTTATGCTACAAGTGCTGGGAAGTTTGGAACTAGGCAAATGGGTTCCGATCGTATCCCTAGGACAGTAAAGTAAAGTTTGTGCATCACTCCGGCTGCTAGGACCGTGAGAGGGAACTATCCGGGTGAGCAGAGTCCACTTGGGATTAAGTGGTGATATTGAGTGCCTGAACCTACCTCCTGTTATTCTATTCTTCACTTTCAACTTTCCTGTCCAGTTTCAAGCATAAAGAAAATAAACCTTCAGCCATTGAGGTTTAACCTTGTCTGGACATTGGCCTCATTGATACACAAGCAACAGACTTTTCCCTACACTCTAGGGAAAGGAACCAGCCTAGAGGATGTAACTCGCTGTGGAACCCAACAATTGTGAACACCGCTTAACCTCTTCAAACAGGAGGGTACGGGCATATAGCATGGTGTGCCTTGTCTTACAAGTGAGCCAGGTAAGAAAAAGGTCCGTGTGCTACACTAGGAACTCGCACTGCCGCTTCGCCATAACCAGGAGCTGGCTTGCGTTACAATTACTGGAAGTGACATGCCAGAATCTCTGCCTCTACGCGTTTTGTCATGATGACGTCTTCAGGAAGCCGTTGTGATATGATATTATATGTTGTTGATATGATATGATATTGATATGTTATGTTACCTTGTCCCACTCTGGTCCTTTGAAGCACATACTCGTGAGTCCTAAGCATGATGTAGAAATGTCCCCAATGAGGAAGCTGGCAGCATTAAAAACTGCCACTCCTCTATACAATGAAATAACCTTTATTAGCCACTAAGGTAGTCTGTCAGGTCACCTGTGGCCAGATGACAGATGCACACCGTTTGGGGTCAGGAGTGCACCACAAGGTAGTGAACCCTATGGCTGACTGCTGCGGATGGGATACTGGGAGGTTGTGGAAAGCGGGACAACAGGGATCCACAGGAAGCTAGAGCCAAGATTCCCCAGGGCACGGAGTCTAAGACCCAGCAGGTTTTCACCAGAACCTCTAGTGGTGAGGATGTTACGCTGCAGCTGGGTCCAGGTCACGGCCCCTAGAGTCCCCTAGCTCACGCTCCGTAGGGTAAGGAGGATAGAGGGGAAGCAGCAGCACAGGATACAAGAATAGGGAGGGGAGAGGCCAAGGTCAGGGCAACAAGCAGACAAGGATAAACGAAGGACAAGCCGAAGGTCAAGGTCACAAGCAGACAGGGATAGTCGGGAACAAGACAATATCGGTAACAGAGAGACAGACGAACCCAAACACACAATGCTTAAACAAACACGTTGATCAGCAAGGCAGACTTGCAGTGCACAGGTTAATATAGAGTTCTGTGATAGGGCCTGGGGTGGAGCCAGACTGGGAGGAGAGATTATAAAAGCAGCCAGGAGAGGAGAGTCTGGCCTCTAAAGTGAACACATGAGGAGGAAGGTAAGCTGACAGACAAACATTACTGCATATCCATGACAGTACCCTCCCTCTTATGGGCCCTCCCCCTCCCCCGCCTGGGCCCAGGCTTAAAGGGAGATCTCAGATTAAACCTCCTCAACAGACGAGGTGCAACTACCTCAGATGCAGCGATCCAGGACGCCTCCTCAGGATCAAAACCTCTCCAATGCACAAGGTACTGAAGAATGCCTCTGCAGAGCAGAGAATCCAGAACTTGTCTAACGTCGTACTTTAGATTATCCTCAGAGACCAGAACCCGAGGTAGGGAGATGACGAGAAGATTTATTGAGGACCAAATGGAATAAAAAAGGAATAAGTAAGGGCATGAGAGGGTCAACAGGAATCTGAGGAGGGTCCCCGAGACCCTTAAAGATGAACTGGGCATCTAGCACAGGACCATCAGACTGGGCAGATGTCAGTGGAACCCTGAAGTCAGGTTGGTTAGAAGGTGACATGTTACAGGTGTCAAGCTGAATAGCTGAAAGACAAGCAGAATGTCCTGAATAAGAAAAAGTAGGAGGCTCACTGGGCATGGGCAGGACTGGCATAACTAGTACAGAGGCCGAGTGAATAGCAGAGTCAGGTGTAGCGACTACCTGAATCGCATCGCAAGGCGTAGCAACTGCAGAACTTGTAGACAAGCTAGCCTGGCTGTGCGTCCAAGGGTGATTAGGGAAAGACAAATGTAAATGGTTATGCAAGCTGGAGTGAATGATCGGCTCAGGTTCACAGGGGGCAACCTTGGGTAGGCAGGACGAGGAACAGGAGGAACCCCAAGCCAGGATCTGTCCAGTAGTCCAGTCAATGTGTGGAAAATGGAGCTGTAACCATGGGAGACCCAAAATGATAGGAGTTGAGGCCTTAGGTAAGATAAGGAAGGATATCCACTCCTTGTGGAGTGTCCCTACCGACATCTTAACAGGGAGGGTCTGGAAGCGGATAGGACCCTCTGGGAGAACAGTGCCATCAATCGCCAAGACCACCAAGGGCGTGGTGAGTGGCAAAAGGGTAAGTCTCATAGAAGATGCAATTTCCCAGTCCATGAAATTGCCAGCGGTTCCGGAATCCAGATATCCTGCGACCGAATGAGAAGAAGCACCAACATGAAGGAACACAGAAAGAAGAAGACGAGAAGGTGAGGGTGAAATTTCTGGGTCCAATACTCCACTTTCCAGATGTATTGGACCCAAACGTTTTTCCGGACAAAGAGAGCAAGTGTCACGAAAATTACCTTTGCCCCCACAGTAGAGACAGAGGCCTAGAGTTCTGCGCCTAGCATGTTCCTCTGGGGATAGCCTGGTCCAGCCCAGCTGCATGGGTTCCTCAGCTGGCAGGAGATGCTCCACGGGTCAAAGAGAGGGGAGCTCAGGCTGACCAAGGAGTGCTGGTGTCGCTTTTCTTGGGTCCTTTCCTAAAAGTGAATATCGATCTGGTTACACAAGGAGATAACTCCATCCAGATCAGTGGGAATGGTTCTTCCTGCTAATTCATCCTTCACTCTATCAGAAAGGCCATGCAAAAAGGTTGCGACTAAGGCCTCATTGTTCCAGCTCAACTCGGCCATCAGAATGCGGAAATGAAGAGCATACTGTCCCACAGAAGCAGACTCTTGGCGGAGACGTAAAAGGGCGCTGGCCACTGAAGAGACACGAGCCGGTTCTTCGAAGATATTTCGAAAAAGTTTCAAGAAGTCAGACAGGCTAGAAACCACTGGATAATTCAGTTCCCACAGAGGGGCTGCCCAGGCTAAAGCTTCACCGGAGAGGAGGGAAATGATATAGGCTACCTTAGCCCGATCAGACAGGAAGTTTTGGGGCTGGAGCTCAAAATGAATCGTGCATTGGCTAAGGAACCCCCTGCAGGCCTTGGAGTCCCCAGAGAAACGGGACGGACCTGGCAGTTGTAGTGAGTGTGTGGCTGCAACTGCGACCGGAATAGGTGCAGCCGCTGATAGCGGTTGAGGTTGTTGAACCGGGGGTCCTAATGAGGCCTGAACCTGTTCAAAACGGGAGGCCAAATCCTAAAGGATTAGATTCCTGGGTCTCAAGTCTGCGGACTATGCCCTGCAATGGATCATCTACGGGAAGCGGCACGTCAGCCGGGTCCATGACTGATCAAACTGTCAGGTCACCTGTGGCCAGATGACAGATGAACACCGTTGGGAATCAGGAGTGCACCACAAGGTAGTGAACCCTATGGCTGACTGCTGCGGAGGGGATACTGGGTGGTTGTGGAAAGCAGGACCAGTGGAGCACAAAAGGGATCCACAGGAAGCTAGAGCCAAGATTCCCCAGGGCGCGGAGTCTAAGACCCAGCAGATTTTCACCAGAGCCTCTAGTGGTGAGGATGTTACGCTGCAGCTGGGTCCAGGTCGCGGCCCCTAGAGTCCCCTAGCTCATGCTCCGTAGGGTAAGGAGGATAGAGGGGAAGCAGCAGCACAGGATACAAGAATAGTGAGGGGAGAGGCCAAGATCAGGGCAACAAGCAGACAAGAATAAACGAAGGACAAGCCGAAGGTCAAAGTCACAAGCAGACAGGGATAGTCGGGAACAAGCCAATATCGGTAACAGAGAGACAGACGTAGCACACGGCAGGCAGGAACCCAAACACACAATGCTTAAACAAACACGTTGATCAGCAAGGCAGACTTGCAGTGCACAGGTTAATATAGAGTTCTGTGATAGGGCCTGGGGTGGAACCAGACTGGGAGGAGAGATTATAAAAGCAGCCAGGAGAGGAGAGTCTGGCCTCTAAGGTGAACACATGAGGAGGAAGTTAAGCCGACAGACAAACATTACTGCATATCCATGACATAGTCTCATTGAACACTGGAATGGCAGTTGGGTAAGCAGAGCCATGAGAAACAAAATCAGAAAAGGTTACAGATATGGGCCCCACCAATATTGAAAGTGATGTGGCCAGGTCTGCACTGGGTGGGGGGGGAAGGGGGGGGGAGTTGCACACGTTTGCTGCACTCCTATTCCTGGCCATCCAGACAGCCTGAATGCATAAGGGCCTGGTTTGAGATTTAAAGCTAACCCCACACTGTTTTTTTCCTTTATAAACTATTACAAACTGCTGAGATTTAACACGTATAGACTTTGGTGTCGTTCATTACAAAGTTCTGGTTTTGCAGGGTAGATTCACTTATCCATATATAGCAACCAATTTTTTCTATCCCTCCAGTGACTGCTGAGATTTAGACATTTCCCCTTAATCCAAGGAAATTTTGGAGACAATCTTCATAGAGGTTATGGGCTGGATCATAGATTTATGGGTGTTTCTGCCCCATACTAATAAATGCATCAATGTCCATGTATGCTGGGCTGCCTATTTTTTCACATTCTGCTGTTCTCGCTTCACTCCACAACACTCTCCAGGAGATGGACTATGGGTTGCCAGATGAGGCACCAATCAAAATCAAATTGGATTGGATTAAATTTGGAAATTGGTTTAAAAAGCATTGATTTGCATTGCGATGCATTGACACATGTTAATGTGCATTGCTATGCATAAATTGCAACCTGACGAAATTTTCAGCACATTGGGGTGCTCATGTTCATTCATGTTCATTTTTCGGGGCTGTATATGTCTTGGAAATGCATTTAACAGTGAATCCCAACACATATGGTGTGAATGGGCCCTAAAGAGATGCAGACTGTAAACAAACATCTGAAGTTCTAAAAATTTTTACCCTCTACGCAGTAATTCAGATAGTTAAATCTGTCTACAAAACAGCAATTATGACAAAGCCAAATATGTATTATAAACAATAAAAATCCTATTGGGTAAAATGTTTGTTAACTTTGTATTGTTCTTGAAAAAGCGAGTACAATGGTGAGTACATTCTTTGAGTTACAAACTACGCCATAGCATTTGCAGCTTTCAGGTAGGGAAGATGTCTTCATTTGTGCAATATAATAGGGTTCTGTAGTGAAATTGGAATCCCAAGGTGTTCATAAATGACAATGAACTAAGAGATAAGCAGGTTATCAGCCAGCGGAAGTCACGATTCATTGGGCTGTATTTATCAAGTATTTAGGTGGCTGGTCTAACAACAAAAGGTCACAGTCTGTTGTGCAGAAATTGAATCACATAACCGTTAAATGAAATGCTACTGTGACTTCTGCCTTCCCTTGAATTGCTTCCTCAATTATACGGAATGGGCTATTGAAGTTTTCTAGTGCTGGCAAAGCTTGAAGCCATATCAATGGCACAATATAACATTATTCTGAAATAAATACCCAGAAAATGCGTGTAAACAGTAGGGATGAGCTTCGTGTTCGAGTCGAACATACGTTCGACTCGAACATCGGCTGTTCGATCGTTCGACGAAGATCGAACGATTTGGGCCGTTCGCGCCAAATTCGAGTGACGCGAACGGCCCACAATGCACTACGCCATCGCAGTGTCATCCAGGCGCTGTGATTGGCCAAGCATGCACTGTGACCCCGCATGCTTGGCCAATCACAGCGCCGGCAGCGAGGAGAGCAATGATTGGCCACAGGCAGGATGCCTGTGGCCAATTATTGCTGAGGGGGTTTAGTACACGCCCCACACTATAAAAGGCCGCCAGCACGGCGGCCTAGTGTAGTGTGTTCCGGAGCAGGGATAGAGCAGCATAGGCAGGGACAGTGACTTTTATTTCTTTCTTGCTTAACCTGGATTCCTTTAGTTTAGGGAAAGAGAAGGATAGGTAGGGAGAGTGTCAGTGTGTTTTGTGCTTGTGCTATATTGTGCTTAAAAAAAAACATTTTTTCTAGGGACAGAAAACTGTAGGTAGGGAGAGTGTGTCAGTTTCTTTCACTGTCAAAGTCCTTGTTTCCAGGGACCTGGAAGGACAGTGAGTGAATTCTCCTTGTGCTATATTGTGCTTAAAAAAAACATTTTTTCTAGGGACAGAAAACTGTAGGTAGGGAGAGTGTGTCAGTTTCTTTCACTGTCAAAGTCCTTGTTTCCAGGGACCTGGAAGGACAGTGAGGTAATTCTCCTTGTGCTAAATTGTGCTTAAAAAAAACATTTTTTCTAGGGACAGAAAACTGTAGGTAGGGAGAGTGTGTCAGTTTCTTTCACTGTCAAAGTCCTTGTTTCCAGGGACCTGGAAGGACAGTGAGGTAATTCTCCTTGTGCTAAATTGTGCTTAAAAAAAACATTTTTTCTAGGGACAGAAAACTGTAGGTAGGGAGAGTGTGTCAGTTTCTTTCACTGTCAAAGTCCTTGTTTCCAGGGACCTGGAAGGACAGTGAGGTAATTCTCCTTGTGCTAAATTGTGCTTAAAAAAAACATTTTTTCTAGGGACAGAAAACTGTAGGTAGGGAGAGTGTGTCAGTTTCTTTCACTGTCAAAGTCCTTGTTTCCAGGGACCTGGAAGGACAGTGAGGTAATTCTCCTTGTGCTAAATTGTGCTTAAAAAAAACATTTTTTCTAGGGACAGAAAACTGTAGGTAGGGAGAGTGTGTCAGTTTCTTTCACTGTCAAAGTCCTTGTTTCCAGGGACCTGGAAGGACAGTGAGGTAATTCTCCTTGTGCTAAATTGTGCTTAAAAAAAACATTTTTTCTAGGGACAGAAAACTGTAGGTAGGGAGAGTGTGTCAGTTTCTTTCACTGTCAAAGTCCTTGTTTCCAGGGACCTGGAAGGACAGTGAGGTAATTCTCCTTGTGCTAAATTGTGCTTAAAAAAAAACATTTTTTCTAGGGACAGAAAACTGTAGGTAGGGAGAGTGTGTCAGTTTCTTTCACTGTCAAAGTCCTTGTTTCCAGGGACCTGGAAGGACAGTGAGGTAATTCTCCTTGTGCTAAATTGTGCTTAAAAAAAACATTTTTTCTAGGGACAGAAAACTGTAGGTAGGGAGAGTGTGTCAGTTTCTTTCACTGTCAAAGTCCTTGTTTCCAGGGACCTGGAAGGACAGTGAGTGAATTCTCCTTGTGCTATATTGTGCTTAAAAAAAACATTTTTTCTAGGGACAGAAAACTGTAGGTAGGGAGAGTGTGTCAGTTTCTTTCACTGTCAAAGTCCTTGTTTCCAGGGACCTGGAAGGACAGTGAGGTAATTCTCCTTGTGCTAAATTGTGCTTAAAAAAAACATTTTTTCTAGGGACAGAAAACTGTAGGTAGGGAGAGTGTGTCAGTTTCTTTCACTGTCAAAGTCCTTGTTTCCAGGGACCTGGAAGGACAGTGAGGTAATTCTCCTTGTGCTAAATTGTGCTTAAAAAAAACATTTTTTCTAGGGACAGAAAACTGTAGGTAGGGAGAGTGTGTCAGTTTCTTTCACTGTCAAAGTCCTTGTTTCCAGGGACCTGGAAGGACAGTGAGGTAATTCTCCTTGTGCTAAATTGTGCTTAAAAAAAACATTTTTTCTAGGGACAGAAAACTGTAGGTAGGGAGAGTGTGTCAGTTTCTTTCACTGTCAAAGTCCTTGTTTCCAGGGACCTGGAAGGACAGTGAGGTAATTCTCCTTGTGCTAAATTGTGCTTAAAAAAAACATTTTTTCTAGGGACAGAAAACTGTAGGTAGGGAGAGTGTGTCAGTTTCTTTCACTGTCAAAGTCCTTGTTTCCAGGGACCTGGAAGGACAGTGAGGTAATTCTCCTTGTGCTAAATTGTGCTTAAAAAAAACATTTTTTCTAGGGACAGAAAACTGTAGGTAGGGAGAGTGTGTCAGTTTCTTTCACTGTCAAAGTCCTTGTTTCCAGGGACCTGGAAGGACAGTGAGGTAATTCTCCTTGTGCTAAATTGTGCTTAAAAAAAAACATTTTTTCTAGGGACAGAAAACTGTAGGTAGGGAGAGTGTGTCAGTTTCTTTCACTGTCAAAGTCCTTGTTTCCAGGGACCTGGAAGGACAGTGAGGTAATTCTCCTTGTGCTAAATTGTGCTTAAAAAAAACATTTTTTCTAGGGACAGAAAACTGTAGGTAGGGAGAGTGTGTCAGTTTCTTTCACTGTCAAAGTCCTTGTTTCCAGGGACCTGGAAGGACAGTGAGGTAATTCTCCTTGTGCTAAATTGTGCTTAAAAAAAAAAAAAATTCTAGGGACAGAAAACTGTAGGTAGGGAGAGTGTGTCAGTTTCTTTCACTGTCAAAGTCCTTGTTTCCAGGGACCTGGAAGGACAGTGAGTGAATTCTCCTTGTGCTATATTGTGCTTAAAAAAAACATTTTTTCTAGGGACAGAAAACTGTAGGTAGGGAGAGTGTGTCAGTTTCTTTCACTGTCAAAGTCCTTGTTTCCAGGGACCTGGAAGGACAGTGAGGTAATTCTCCTTGTGCTAAATTGTGCTTAAAAAAAACATTTTTTCTAGGGACAGAAAACTGTAGGTAGGGAGAGTGTGTCAGTTTCTTTCACTGTCAAAGTCCTTGTTTCCAGGGACCTGGAAGGACAGTGAGGTAATTCTCCTTGTGCTAAATTGTGCTTAAAAAAAACATTTTTTCTAGGGACAGAAAACTGTAGGTAGGGAGAGTGTGTCAGTTTCTTTCACTGTCAAAGTCCTTGTTTCCAGGGACCTGGAAGGACAGTGAGGTAATTCTCCTTGTGCTAAATTGTGCTTAAAAAAAACATTTTTTCTAGGGACAGAAAACTGTAGGTAGGGAGAGTGTGTCAGTTTCTTTCACTGTCAAAGTCCTTGTTTCCAGGGACCTGGAAGGACAGTGAGGTAATTCTCCTTGTGCTAAATTGTGCTTAAAAAAAACATTTTTTCTAGGGACAGAAAACTGTAGGTAGGGAGAGTGTGTCAGTTTCTTTCACTGTCAAAGTCCTTGTTTCCAGGGACCTGGAAGGACAGTGAGGTAATTCTCCTTGTGCTAAATTGTGCTTAAAAAAAACATTTTTTCTAGGGACAGAAAACTGTAGGTAGGGAGAGTGTATCAGTTTCTTTCACTGTCAAAGTCCTTGTTTCCAGGGACCTGGAAGGACAGTGAGGTAATTCTCCTTGTGCTAAATTGTGCTTAAAAAAAAACATTTTTTCTAGGGACAGAAAACTGTAGGTAGGGAGAGTGTGTCAGTTTCTTTCACTGTCAAAGTCCTTGTTTCCAGGGACCTGGAAGGACAGTGAGGTAATTCTCCTTGTGCTAAATTGTGCTTAAAAAAAAACATTTTTTCTAGGGACAGAAAACTGTAGGTAGGGAGAGTGTGTCAGTTTCTTTCACTGTCAAAGTCCTTGTTTCCAGGGACCTGGAAGGACAGTGAGGTAATTCTCCTTGTGCTAAATTGTGCTTAAAAAAAACATTTTTTCTAGGGACAGAAAACTGTAGGTAGGGAGAGTGTGTCAGTTTCTTTCACTGTCAAAGTCCTTGTTTCCAGGGACCTGGAAGGACAGTGAGGTAATTCTCCTTGTGCTAAATTGTGCTTAAAAAAAACATTTTTTCTAGGGACAGAAAACTGTAGGTAGGGAGAGTGTGTCAGTTTCTTTCACTGTCAAAGTCCTTGTTTCCAGGGACCTGGAAGGACAGTGAGGTAATTCTCCTTGTGCTAAATTGTGCTTAAAAAAAAACATTTTTTCTAGGGACAGAAAACTGTAGGTAGGGAGAGTGTGTCAGTTTCTTTCACTGTCAAAGTCCTTGTTTCCAGGGACCTGGAAGGACAGTGAGGTAATTCTCCTTGTGCTAAATTGTGCTTAAAAAAAAACATTTTTTCTAGGGACAGAAAACTGTAGGTAGGGAGAGTGTGTCAGTTTCTTTCACTGTCAAAGTCCTTGTTTCCAGGGACCTGGAAGGACAGTGAGGTAATTCTCCTTGTGCTAAATTGTGCTTAAAAAAAACATTTTTTCTAGGGACAGAAAACTGTAGGTAGGGAGAGTGTGTCAGTTTCTTTCACTGTCAAAGTCCTTGTTTCCAGGGACCTGGAAGGACAGTGAGGTAATTCTCCTTGTGCTAAATTGTGCTTAAAAAAAACATTTTTTCTAGGGACAGAAAACTGTAGGTAGGGAGAGTGTGTCAGTTTCTTTCACTGTCAAAGTCCTTGTTTCCAGGGACCTGGAAGGACAGTGAGGTAATTCTCCTTGTGCTAAATTGTGCTTAAAAAAAAAACATTTTTTCTAGGGACAGAAAACTGTAGGTAGGGAGAGTGTGTCAGTTTCTTTCACTGTCAAAGTCCTTGTTTACAGGGACCTGGAAGGACAGTGAGTGAATTCTCCTTGTGCTATATTGTGCTTAAAAAAAACATTTTTTCTAGGGACAGAAAACTGTAGGTAGGGAGAGTGTGTCAGTTTCTTTCACTGTCAAAGTCCTTGTTTCCAGGGACCTGGAAGGACAGTGAGGTAATTCTCCTTGTGCTAAATTGTGCTTAAAAAAAACATTTTTTCTAGGGACAGAAAACTGTAGGTAGGGAGAGTGTGTCAGTTTCTTTCACTGTCAAAGTCCTTGTTTCCAGGGACCTGGAAGGACAGTGAGGTAATTCTCCTTGTGCTAAATTGTGCTTAAAAAAAAACATTTTTTCTAGGGACAGAAAACTGTAGGTAGGGAGAGTGTGTCAGTTTCTTTCACTGTCAAAGTCCTTGTTTCCAGGGACCTGGAAGGACAGTGAGTGAATTCTCCTTGTGCTATATTGTGCTTAAAAAAAACATTTTTTCTAGGGACAGAAAACTGTAGGTAGGGAGAGTGTGTCAGTTTCTTTCACTGTCAAAGTCCTTGTTTCCAGGGACCTGGAAGGACAGTGAGGTAATTCTCCTTGTGCTAAATTGTGCTTAAAAAAAACATTTTTTCTAGGGACAGAAAACTGTAGGTAGGGAGAGTGTGTCAGTTTCTTTCACTGTCAAAGTCCTTGTTTCCAGGGACCTGGAAGGACAGTGAGTGAATTCTCCTTGTGCTAAATTGTGCTTAAAAAAAACATTTTTTCTAGGGACAGAAAACTGTAGGTAGGGAGAGTGTGTCAGTTTCTTTCACTGTCAAAGTCCTTGTTTCCAGGGACCTGGAAGGACAGTGAGTGAATTCTCCTTGTGCTATATTGTGCTTAAAAAAAACATTTTTTCTAGGGACAGAAAACTGTAGGTAGGGAGAGTGTGTCAGTTTCTTTCACTGTCAAAGTCCTTGTTTCCAGGGACCTGGAAGGACAGTGAGTGAATTCTCCTTGTGCTATATTGTGCTTAAAAAAAACATTTTTTCTAGGGACAGAAAACTGTAGGTAGGGAGAGTGTGTCAGTGTCTTTCACTGTCAAAGTCCTTGTTTCCAGGGACCTGGAAGGACAGTGAGGTAATTCTTCCTTGTGCTAAATTGTGCTTAAAAAAAACATTTTTTCTAGGGGCAGAAAACTGTAGGTAGGGAGAGTGTGTCAGTTTCTTTCACTGTCAAAGTCCTTGTTTCAAGGGACAGAGAAGGACACCTGAAGGTAGCCCTTATTGCTTTTTTCCCATCTCCCTGCAGGCCATCTATTAGAATGTCTGGAAGGCAAACAAGGAGAGGCAGACAGTCAGGAGGCAATAAAAGAGGGCAAGCAGGCTCTGTGTCTGGGGGCAACAGTGCTGGTCGTGGACGCGGTGCATTGTCATCAGCACATGGCCATGGGACACGCTTGTCCTTCTTTTCGGCAGCTGGACATGTTGAGCCACATCATGCCGAAGACTTGGTAGAGTGGATGACCAAGCCCTCCTCCTCCTCCTCATCCTCTCTCACCCAGGCTCAGGGTACTGGAAAAGCAGCTGCCAAAGCGTCCTCTTCCCTGGTATCAATGTCAGACTCATCATCAGTCACTCCTTCCCTAGACCCACCATGTCCTCCTCCTGAGGAGTCCCCCGAACTGTTTCAGCACAGTGTTGGGTACATGCTCCAGGAGGATGCCCAGCGTTTCGAAGGGTCTGATGATGAAACCCAGCTAGAGGAAGGCAGTAGCGTGAGAGCAGACAGAGGGGATGCTCAAGAAGGACACCAATCTGGCAGTCATGTTCCAGCAGCTGCAGCATACTGCCAGATTGCCTCCAGTGATGAGGAGGGAGGTGATGATGAGGTCACTGACTCCACGTGGGTGCCTAATAGGAGAGAGGAGGAGGAGGAGGATGAGGAGGAGGCACATCTCCAACGAGGCAGGATGCCCTTTGGTGGCCAGCGTAAGGGCAGTACACCGACGGAATCACACCGCAGAGCTCCGCCTGTGCAGGGCGCTGCCTCTGCCCGTCATTCAAAAAGTTCTTTGGTGTGGGCCTTTTTTGAGGCTAGTGCATCAGATCGCACAGCTGCTGTTTGCAACATATGTCTCAAGCGTATATCGCGTGGCCAAAACATCAGCCGCTTGGGTACCACATGCCTGACCAGACATATGTTGACCTGCCATGCAGCTCGTTGGCAAGCCTACCTCAAAGACCCACACCAAAGAACAAAGCGGACCTCTCCTTGCACCGCATCAGCTGGGATCTCCAACCCCACTATAACTTCAGTCCTCTCTGAAACATGCACTGAGAGGAATGAAGGTGTAGAATTAGGTGTGTCACAGCCAAGTACTTGCGGCCACTCTGCTAGCAGTACACCGACGTCCGATTCTAGCAGGCAAATTTCCCTGCCCCAGCTGCTGGACCGTCGAAAGAAGTTCACTCCCAGCCATCCACATGCCCAGCGGTTGAATGCTAGCTTGGCTAAATTGCTAGCGCTTCAACTGCTGCCTTTTCAGTTGGTAGACTCGGCCCCCTTCCGTGAGTTTGTGCAATGTGCGGTTCCTCAGTGGCAGGTTCCCAAACGCCACTTTTTCTCACGGAAGGCTATTCCGGCTCTCTACCGGCATGTGGAAGGCAATGTCTTGGCCTCGCTGGACAGGGCGGTCAGCGGTAAGGTGCATATTACCGCTGACTCATGGTCCAGCAGGCATGGACAGGGACGTTACCTTTCTTTCACGGCCCATTGGGTCACTCTTTTGGCAGCTGGGAAGGATGCAGGACAAGGTGCAGTAGTGTTGGAGGTTGTCCCACCGCCACGCCTCCAAAATGCTACTACTGGTTGTGACACACCTCTCTCCTCCACCCCCTCCTCTTCTTCTTCCTCCATGGCCTCTTCCTGTGGTTTGTCCTATGAACCAGCGGTGCTCCGTAGCCGTTCACGGGGCTACGCAAGTACGCAGGCAAAAAGATGCCATGCCGTGCTTGCGCTGGTGTGTTTGGGGGACAGAAGCCACACTGGGGCAGAGGTCCTGTCTGCTCTGCAGGGCCAGGCCGAGAGGTGGTTGACGCCACGCCAGCTTAAGCCAGGAATGGTGGTTTGCGACAATGGCACCAACCTCCTCTCCGCCCTCCGACAGGGACAACTGACCCATGTGCCCTGTGTGGCTCACGTCCTTAACCTGGTGGTGCAGCGGTTCTTGGGCAGGTACCCGGGCTTACAGGATGTCCTGAGGCAGGCCAGGAAAGTCTGTGTGCATTTCCGCAGATCTTATAATGCCAGTGCTCGCCTGGCTGAGCTGCAAAAGGAGTTGAACCTTCCCAAGAACCGCCTTATATGTGACATGCCCACCAGGTGGAACTCAACGTTGGCCATGCTGCAGCGGCTGCACACGCAGCAGAGGGCCATCAATGAGTACCTGTGCGACTACGGCACCAGGACAGGGTCAGGGGAGCTTGGTTTTTTTTCTCCACGCCAGTGGGGCATGATCAGGGATGCATGCACTGTCCTGGCACCATTTGAGGAGGCCACGAGGATGGTGAGCAGTGACAGTGCATGCATCAGTGACACTGTACCTCTTGTCCACCTGTTGGAGCACACGCTACGTGGAATAATGGACAGGGCACTTGAGGCAGAACAGAGGCAGGAAGAGGAGGACTTCCTTGCCTCTCAAGGCCCCCTTTACCCAGACAGTGTTCCTTCTGTCCCACCCATCGCACAGGAAGAGGAGGAGGAGGAGGAGGAGGAGGAGGAGGAGATTGTGTCAGCATGGAGGTGGAGGCTGGCACTCAGCATCATCAGCAGCAGTCTTTTAGGGATGATTTACAGTCCCAAGAAACCAGTGGACTTGTACGTGGCTGGGAGGAGGTGGCTGCGGATCATGTCGTCCTTAGTGACCCAGAGGACTCCGGAGCGAATGCCTCAGCAAACCTACGCTGCATGGCCTCCCTGATCCTGCAAAGTCTGCGGAAGGATCCTCGTATTCTTCGGATCAAGGAGAGGGACCATTACTGGCTGGCCACTCTCCTTGATCCACGGTACAAGGGTAAGGTTGCGGACCTTATGTTACCGTCGCAGAGGGAGCAGAGGATGAGACAACTCCGGGAGGCCTTGCAGAAAGGTCTGTGCAACGCGTTCCCAGAGACTGGGAGGTTACAAACTCCTGGTCCTGGACAACGAGTTGCTGAGGCTTCGGCCAGTCAAAGAAGGAGCGGTGGGGAAGGTGGCCGTCTGACCGATGCGTTCAGACAATTCTTTAGTCCGCAGCCCCAAAGTATGATCGGTTCCAGCAACCATCGCCAGCGTCTGATAAACATGGTGCAGGAATATCTAGGGGCAAGGTCAGACTTGGACACCTTCCCCACCGAAAATCCTCTGGCTTACTGGGTCTTGAGGATGGATCACTGGCCAGAGCTTGCACAGTATGCAATTGAGCTACTGGCCTGTCCTGCATCCAGCGTTCTTTCGGAACGCACATTCAGTGCTGCTGGAGGATTTGTCACGGATCACAGGGTGCGCCTGTCCACCGACTCGGTTGATCGACTGACTTTCATCAAGATGAACCAGTCTTGGATCACCACCAGCTACCACACACCTGATGCTGATATAACAGACTAATTGATTTTAACATGTCACATCCCTTCAAGACTGATGCTGATGCTGAGTGCCTGTGCTGTTATGTTGACTGGCTATCCTCCTCCTCCGAGTCCTCAATGATACGATTGATGATGATAGCTTGGAAGATCATTTTTGTTTATGGGTGCCGCCACCAGTGGCTAAGGCCCAATTTTTCAGCCCCTGTTTTACAGGGGCGTGTAATTACAATTTTTTTAGCAATAATTTGCCATAGGGCTCATTGCTGTGCTCCAAGTACAGTATCTGTGAGGGGTTGGAGTGTTGTGGCACCAGTGCCTAAGGCCCAATTTTTCAGCCCCTGTTTAACAGGGGCGTGTCATTACAATTTTTGAAGCAATACTTTGCAACAGGGCTCATTGCTGTGCTCCAAGTACAGTATCTGTGAGGGGTTGTAGTGTTGTGCCACCAGTGCCTAAGGCCCAATTTTTCAGCCCCTGTTCAACAGGGGCATGCAATTACAATTCTTGATCTAATAATTCACAGCAGGGTCCATTGCTGCACCCACCAAGAGTAACTCTGAGGGCTTACAGTCTTGTGGCAACGCCACCACCACCACCACCACGAAAGGCCCAATTTTTCAGCCCCTGTTCAAAAGGGGCATGTAATTACAATTCTTGATCTAATAATTCACAGCAGGGCCCATTGCTGCACCCACCAAGAGTAACTGTCAGGGCTTACAGTGTTGTGGCACCAGCACCACCATCAAAGCCCCAATTTTTACTACCACTGTTCAACAATTATATGTAATTAAAATTCCTGATATAATAGTTGACAGCAGGGCGTTCCAGCACCAACCAAGAGTAACTGAGTGCTTACAGTGTTGTGCCAACACCAACAACTAAGGGGCCTATTTCTGCAGAGTATATACGGCAGGTCCCTACTTTCAAACATCCAACTTACAAACGACTCCTACTTGCAAACGAAAGAAGACAACAGGAAGTGAGAGGAAATCTACCCCTAGAAAGGAAAATTCTCTCCTGTAAGAATAAATATGGGAGAAAGGGGTCTCATCTGTACTGATGCTTTATCAGCAATCCTTGTTTCAAGAAAAACACCACATTTCAAAAACAGTTGTCATTGGGACGGAAAGTGAGGTGAAATGTTCGGAACAGGGGCACAGACAGCAAAACAAATGTTACAGGGGTGATAACCCTTACCTATGTTTCCCAAAAAGTTTAAAAATAGATTTTTGGGCTGGAGCTACACTTCAACAATGTACCTGTTCAAAATTACAAACAGATTCTACATAAGAACAAACCTACAGTCCCTGTCTTGTATGCACCGCCTGTATACGGCTGTTCAGAGTATATAGGGCCTTTTTTATTTTATGTGCGGGGTTCCCCTTAATATCCATACAAGACCCAAAGGGGCTGGTAATGGGCTGGGGTAGGGGGGGGGTCATGGGGTAGCTATGCCATTTTTCTTAAAGAATTTCATCCATATTACCGGGACCAGACATTACATTAAAGCCGCAAGCAGTTTTAAATGGCTTTTTTTTCCTTTAGAAGTGTCATTTTGTGCAGGGACAGTTCTAAACACGGGAAACACGTGGCACTTCACAGGCATACTTTAGACACCCCCCAGGTACGATATTTAAAGGAATATTTGACTTTTTTTTTTTCACTTTATGCATCATTAAAATGACTGCTCCCGAAAAACGACCGTTTTTAAAACTTCTTTTTGCATTGATACATGTCCCCTGGTGCACAACCCGGGTTCCCAAACCCTATTTATGACAATAACATGCATAATAGTTGTTATAATTAGCACTTTAGAATTCGAACGTTCGCATCCATTGTATTTAATAGGGTTCTAATGTTCGTTCGAACTTTCGGTCCGTTCGCGGGTTCTGGTGCGAACCGAACCCGGGGGTGTTCGGCTCATCACTAGTAAACAGCTCTGTTCAAGACATGCTGTTTCTTTCATTTATGAAAAGGACGAAAATCCTTAAGTTTTGCATTATACTAAGCATTAGGCAATCAATATGAACACATTTTTATTTTACTTGGATACCCTTTAGAGTCTATGACAATTTTTCATAGTTTAACTTTGCAAGCTATTCCCTTGTTTCTTCTTTTTTCCTTACCCCCTCCAAGAGCTCTAGACTTTCAGAAGTGTGAAAATCCTCCTAACAGCTTGGCTGTGTGGGTTAACAGCAAAATATATAAGTGACATCATGGCGGGAAGCTTTAATTCTTTGGGTCAGCCAAACTCCATAAATATAATGGTGAGCAGAGAGGAAGATTATGCAGACAACCCTTGATCTTGCTAATATATAAAGTTAAAATGACCTATGCCGTATTCTAAACTTTTAAATAGACAGTATGAACCAGAAGGTATAGTGAGAAGGGACTAAAGGAACCAAAAAGCCTTCACAAAATTGGCTCGTAGCGTAGTCAAGCCTTCTTAAAATATGAGGTATGGGGGCGTGGCTTGGCGTGCAGCAGAGATGGTCGCACACTAGCTGAGCTCCGGAGAGATAAGCAGCCTAAAGCCTGATACCCTGTATGCCCGAAGCTTGAAATGGGTAAAAGAACTTGCCAGACCCCACAGTCGCCGCAATAGAGCGTCCGGTTTGGCGAGGAACATCTCTGACATCTTCAAGGAGCAAACACTATCAAGGAGCAGCATGGCGCGGGATGGCACGGGAGATGGGGGATTTCAGTGAGGACTCCCAATCGGCCACGGAGGACGCAGGTAGGAGCTACAACCATCCCGATCAGCCCCCTACCAACGCTGCCATGTCAGGCTTTGCCGCAGATATAGAATCCACTTTCTCGGTGGCCATTACAGACTTAAAATCAAGCCTGCTAGTCCTCCAGGAAAAGATGGCCGCTGCAGAAACCACGGGAAAGCACAGAGACAAGGCCATACAGAGGCTGGAGAAAGTGGCAGTGTCTCATTCCTCACATTTCATAGAGATGAATAGACACTTAGAGGATTTGGACAACAGAGGAAGAAGGTGCAATATCAGGGTAAGAGGGATCCCTGAGTCAGTGGATGCAGATCAAATTATCCCTGTTTTGCAGAGAGTTTTTAACAGCCTGCTGGAAAGACAGGAAGACACTGCCATTGATTTTTTACGTGCACACAGAGCTCTCAGAGCCAGAGGCCTGGATACTGCTCCCCCCAGGGATATCATTTGCTGTCTGCAAAGCTTCCCTTTAAAGGATGATCTTCCGGATTTTTGCGCTGCACTGAACTTGGATTTGGTAGACTTACCGGAATGGTATCAGGAGTTCACCCTGCCCAGAGGAGAAAGAAGCCCGGCAAGATCACCATTTCCATCCCCAGAACCAAGATCTTCTAAGAAGACGAAACATGGCCGCGGAGGACATTCTTCCACAGGAACACCTAACTCGAGACCAGCCTCTTCCAGGGCTCTGGCAGAGGCTTGACTGTTCCTTGTTCACCTCGATTCTCTTTGTGGCACTTTTTGCGTAAATTTCAAGCCGTCACATTCTTGAGCTGGATGAACTGTTTTCCGCCCCATCCCCTTATATTAAGTGGGAGCAACCTTTCCTTTTTATTTTTATAAGTTTGTTCAGGTATTTTTTTTGTCTCACGTTTGTTGTCGTCCTGACTGAATACTGATTTAAGAAATATTGAGTAGAAAAGGTTTTTGATAGCCTTGGACAATCCTAATATCCCGTATTCTGAGCCAAATTTTTCTTGGACAAGGGAGCATGTTGCTGACCATTGAATTCCATATCTCTACTCATGTCTGACTCTGATCTAATAAAATGCAGATTTCTATATGGCCCACCTAGGAGGGATGAGATTTCCCACACCACTAAAACTGTTATTGCTCGGTGTTAGCAGTCAGGATGAGGTTATCTATTCTGCATAGAAGTAGTTATAGGTTGCTTGTAAACAGGGGTTCGGAGGGGATGGTGGCAGTTATCCACAGGGTTGATTCAGTTGATTTGTTGAAACTATAGAAGTTACTTATTACTAGGCTGTGTTTCTCTCCCATTGCCTAGCTGTTCTGATAGAGAATATAGTTCTTTACTGTTTAACTATTTGGTTTACTGACCAAACTGAACACATTGCTGTTGTTGTTCAATCACGTCACCACAAAGTGATCTTGAAAAGGAGTCCACTCCGTGTCTCAAGACTCACTAAATCAGTACTTTAGTATATAGGCTCACCTATATAAAGGGATTTATTATCTCAACTTAAGTCTTCTATTAATATTCTCTTATTCTTTTTTCTCTACTTCTTCCTTTTTTTATCCTTTTTACTCACACTCATTCAATTTTTTTTTTTTTAAGATTTCGTAGAGAGTCTCGTGTAGAACATTGACTGTTCTTAAGCTTATTTTGCAGTTCTATACTTGCCTGGTAACCTCCTGAGGCCTTCAGATGGCATACTCTTCGTTGGGCAGGGCTCCATTGGTAATATCGCACAATGTGAAGGGACTGAACATTCCAGAGAAATGATCCACCCTGTTAAGGGAACTTAAGAAAGGTAAGCCGCACTTTGTCTTCCTCCAGGAGACGTACTTCAGAACTTACCAGATACCCAGACCGACAGATTCTTATTTCACGGACGCCTACCACTCCACTAGTGATACCACCAAGTTGAAAGGAGTTTCAATTTTGGTAAGCAAGGAGGCCCCCTTTAGTATTACGACTAGCATGACAGACCCAGAAGGACGTTTCGTCTTTTTGAAGGGCACATATGGAGGGGTGTCCATTACATTGGCGAATGTCTATTTCCCAAACACAAAACATATACAATTCTGCCAGAGGGTGGTACGGGAACTTGTGGGCTTCACCTCAAGATGCCTTGTCCTGGGAGGGGACTTCAATATCCCCTTAAATCCTTTGGTTGACACTTCATCCGGAAAGTCATGTGTTACTTATAAAATACTTAAAAAAATTAAAAGACTTCTACATTCACTACAAGTTATAGATACCTGGAGATTCCTTCACCCAGACGGTAGGGATTACACATTCCATTCTACACCACATGATAAGTACTCACGTATTGATTATCTATTTGTGATCCAGAGGGATCTATCAGTGATCGCGGACGCAAACATAGGTATTCAGACACTTTCAGACCATGCCCCAATAGCAATATCTATGAACCTGCTTGCACCTAGACCCAAATCTAATACCTGGAGACTGAATGCGTCCTTGTTAACAGATCCCACACTACCACCCCAAATAAGATCCTCTCTAACTGAATTTTTCCAACTTAATTAAACAAATGATGTGGATCCCTTGGTGCTCTGGGAGGCGCATAAATGCTTCATTAGGGGAGAACTAATTTAACTGGGTTTACAACGCAAGAAAGAACACAATAAAGAAAAAAAAAATTGACTGACAAGATATTTTAAACTTGAAACGTTGCACAAACTCACTCTACAGGCTCAATCAGCTGCTGATTTCCTGGAGTGCAGGAAAGAATTACAACGAATATTGGAAACCAAAACTAAACGTATATTATTTCTCAAAAAGAAAATATATTATGAAATGGGAGATAATACAGGCAAGCTGCTTGCTAGAGAACTGAGGGATCCCAACATCAACCACAACATCATGGGTATAAGGAAGGCAGATGGCACCCTTGCAATCACCACGGAAGCAATTGCAACACAGTTCCACAGCTATTACTCCAAACTTTACAACCTCACTACACAACCTAAACCTCCAGACCTAACCGGTAGCAGACAACAGATCATTCAGGAATTTCTTAGAGAAAGTGGCCTTTCTACATTAGATGAAGATACCTTAACATCATTAGAAGAACAGATTACTCCCTCAGAGATAAGGCAAGCCATTAAAGAAATGAAGTCGGGTAAGAGCCCAGGCCCCGACGGCCTAACCTCAATATATTATAAAACCTTCACAGACACCTTAGTGGCCCCACTAGTCAAGGCTTTGAACTCTCTGTCTAAACCGAAACCTGTTACACCAGATTTTCTTTCAGCTTACATTACCGTCATACCGAAACCCGACAAGGATCCTACTGAATGTACCAGCTATAGGCCAAGTTCACCTTTGAACTTGGATCTCAAAATATTGACAAAAATCTTGGCCACCAGACTAAGCCCTCTTTTGCCTAGTTTGATTGGACCAGAGCGGGCCGGCTTTATGCCAGGAAGGGAGGCCAAGGACAACATTATCAAGGCGCTTTTACTGTCACAGGCGGCACACACCAGAAATATCAGGGGCCTTCTCCTATCCACAGATGCGGAGAAGGCCTTTGATAGGGTCTCTTGGGACTACATGCTTTCCACCTGTGAACACGCGGGACTAGTCTCTGGAATGATGGCATGGATTTCAGCTATCTATCAGAATCCATCAGCCAGGATAAAAATAAACGGATCCTTGTCGGATAAAGTGGACATCAAGAATGGTACCAGGCAGGGATGCCCCTTGTCCCCTCTATTATTTATCTTATCATTGGAACCGTTCATTAGAATAGTTAACAGAAATGATTCCATTAAGGGTGTTAAGCTTTTGGACAGAGAGTTCAAAAAAGCAGCATATGCTCATGACCTGCTATTCTTCCTGACTCAACCACATACTACAATACCTAATCTGATTAAGGCTTTCACGTGCTTCGGTTGTATCTCGAATCTCAAGATAAAAATACTCTAAATCAGAGGCAATGAATATTAACCTGACAGGGGAAGAATTTAGGAAAACAAAAGATAATTGCCCATTTAAGTGGGAAGGGACTGCCCTCAAATACTTGGGAATTTGGCTCACGCCGATGATTTCATCGGTCTTTGAGCAGAATTTTCCTTCATTGCTACGGACGATAGAAAAAGACCTCAAATCATGGCACAAGGGTTATTTCTCTTGGTTTGGTCGAGCAGCAATTCTCAAGATGTCTATATTACCAAGACTACTGTACCTCTTACGAGCCTTACCTATACCGATTCCCAAATCATTTTTCAAAAACACTTGCACACATTGCTCCTGAAGTTTCTGTGGAGTCATAAAAGGTCCAGATTAAAATTTACACAGCTGACCAAGCCAAAAGAGTATTGTGAATGGGTTTACCCAACTTTAGGAACTACCACCTAGCTTCACATTTGAAGAGGGTGATTGACTGGCACTGCCACAGGGATTCTAAAAACTGGGTGAAATTAGAAGAGGGTTTGAGCCCCATCCCACTTCGCTTTAGCCCATGGATACCATGGAAGAGTATCAAACAAATGATAAAAACGCACCCGCTGTTGGAAACAACTCTGAAGGTATTCTATGACTAAGCCAAGTGCCCTAAGGTAGCCACCCCCGTGAGCCCTTTGACCCCAATGAAGGATAACCCAGACTTCATCCTGGGGGTTGGAAATTTCGCCTTCCTAAACCTGACTACAAATACACCACTTAAGGCAGGCGACTGCTTCACTGATGCTTCACTGATGGTAAACTTAAGGAGCTTTCTACACTTAAAAAAGATTCTGGGATAGCTCATTTACCTTTATGGTCATATTTCCAGCTTCGCAGCTACTTAAACAACAAGACTTATAGAACAAACTTTATTAGGCCAATGACGGAATTAGAGGAGGTCTGTGTGTCTGGTGAACACCTTGATAGAGCGACTTCAATCTCCTACACATGGATACAAAGTGCGGTCACCACACATGAGGAGGGTCTCAGGGAAAAATGGTCACATGCTCTTCAAATTAATATATCAGAGGCTGAATGGGGAAATGCTTGCATATTGTCTCACAAATGCTAGCTTAGTACGAAAATCCAAGAGACTGCATACAAACTACTGACAAGGTGGTACCACACACCTGAGAGGTTACACAGGTGGGACCCACAGACACCCGACATGTGTTGGAGGTGTGGGGGAGATGTAGGGACTCTTGTACACATATGGTGGAGCTGTCCGCTCATAGAGGCCTACTGGAACGAGGTTAAGGCAATTATAAAACAAATAACAGAGACAAAAATTAGACTTAATGCTGCTTGTTGTCTATTACATATTTCCAATTTCAAGCTCAGACGATACAAGAACTCACTGACTAAACATATGTTGAATGCGGCCAAAGCACTGATACCGATACTCTGGCGGACCACTCGCATCCCCACAGTGGGGGAGTGGTTGGATAGGGTTGCAGAGATTTGTTCGATGGAGTGCAGACTCATGACAGGGTGGATAATTTTCATAAAACTTGGTCACCATGGTTGATTTTTCGCTTCTCTAAGACATAAGATGAATTGATGGCCTCTAGGCCCTTAGTCTAAGAGGATATCTGGAAAAGGAGCCCAATGGAATCCTAAAGAAACATGCCATTTAGCCATGATTAAGATATTGCATCGGATGCTTCACTACAAATTACTTTCTATGAGTTTTTTTCTTTTTCTTCCTTTCTTTCTTGTTTACTTTTTCTTATTTTTCCTCATAAGAACTATGAAAATACGAGGATTGGCAAAAATAATCTATATATATATATATATTGGTTACAGAATGAAAGTGCAAACCTAGATGACCCATAATAATAGCTTGTCAAACCATGAACACCAAGTAGATTACTTTGGGTATAAGGAAATGTCGTTCAGAATCTTTTTATATATTTTTTTCTGATACTTAATGCCAGTCCGTTAAGATAACGTGAAGTAAATAAACTGTAGGACATTGAGTGAGTAAGCAATACTGAAACGAGCTGAATGTATTTGTGTAAAAATTGTATACACCCTGTTTGTATCTTTTGTCTTGCTTTTATTTTTGCTATATATCTATGCAAATGTTGTAATTGCTAAACGTGTTTTCAAATAAACATTTTGATGTAAAAAAAAAAAAAAAATATGAGGTATGCACATGTTTTATTCCATCACATATGCCCAAACTAAGAGGAGCATTCCTTATTTCAGGATAATGGGCAGAGTAATCCAAATCATTCCTTTTTTCCCCAGTGGCCCACTGTACATTCAAAATCCCTGGTGAATAATACAGTAGGGCAGTGGACTTTGTCAGTTATGCAGTGGATGGTGTCAGCCGGTTGAGCAGTGGACTGGGTTAGTAGGGCAGTGGACTTTGTCAGTAGAGCAGTGGATGGTTTCAGTTTAGCAGCGAACAGTGTCAGTAGGACAGAGATTGGTGTCCTGGAGACACAACCTGAATCCTCTGATCAGATCACCAACACCTGACTACTGATCTACCTTCTCAGACAGCTAAAGGATAGGAACACAGAGCAGGGCGGAGCTGGACTTTTCTAGCCCCTCCCCATTGGAGAGTATGGGGAAGTGGGCAAGGTATGTGTGAGTGTCTGTGGGAGCACAGTGCAGTCTTTTCCTGTACACAGAGCTGGAGGATGTCTTTGTAATCACTGTACATAGACTGACAGTGATCTATATACTGGACAGCATAGGCGGGATACTGTAATGATTTGGGAGTGCCCAGGCACACCTGGAACACCCCCTGCACATGCAGGTAAATTGAAAATTTTCACAAAGTTGTGATTTTTTTTTATATAATATTTTATTGAGAATTTTTTTTACAATATAAACATAGAAAAAGTGTATATCGTATAATTGTCCAGCTCCAAGCTTTGTACAGGGGCAAATATATATAATTAGAACACAACATTAGTAAATCAAACAAAAACCCCTGAAAGCTTAGCATAAGGAGTAAGGTAAGTTATAGAGCAAAAATGCCTAGTTGCATGGTGAGCTTTAATGCCGACTTGCTACCTGGTGGCAAATAGAACTGTCTAAACATAACATCAATTGAAACATTATCAAAAGAAATGTAAAATGAATGTGAATAACGTAAATAAACAAGTGCCTTTGGTTACCTAAACTGAGTCAAGGTGAGAGATAGATAGATAGATACTGTAGTTAGAAAGAAGTGGGCACATCAGGGAGTGATATTAGCGAGCTGGGAGAGGAGGCAAATTGGTCTGGTCAATTGAACGATAGATTTCTTGGGAGACATTTGGAGTAACGAAAAGGGTGAAAGACCTGTTGCACCTCCTCTTCCTTGTAAATTAACTCAATGTAGTTTCTCTGTCTGAGGAAGTTTCTCTGACAGAGTTTCCCTGTCTGTCTGTCTGAGGAAGAATGTGGAGATATTCAAATCTGGATTTAATTCCGCATCCAGGTTTTCATTGGAGAATGTATAGCGAATCGTGGCATTTACATTGAAAATATGGAGGCCTGTGGATAAACTGAGGAAAAATATTGTTTTTTTATATATTTTTTGAGGATATTTATTATAGCAAAAAGTAAAAAATATTGCTTTTTTTTCAAAATTGTCGCTCTATTTTTGTTTATAGCGCAAAAAAAAAAAAACACAGAGGTGATCAAATACCACCAAAAGAAAGCTCTATTTGTGGGAAAAAAAGGACGTCAATTTTGTTTGGGAGCCACGTCGCACGACCGCACAATTGTCAGTTAAAGTGACGCAGTGCCGAATCGCAAAAAGTGCTCTGGTCTTTGGCCAGCCAAATGGTCCGGGGCTTAAGTGGTTAAAAGAGTCACATCTTAGTATGCAGGATTCCGGGGTAAAGCCATCTACATAGACCATCCTTCGCACTGCCGACTCTCACTGCTGTCAGTCTACAATTGTGACCAGGAAGACTACCCTGCAGTTGAGCGATCTGAAAGTGAGGTTTGAGGTGCTCGTGGAGCGCAGCGTGAAAGGGATGACGTCGATGGTGGCGCAAAGGACGGTCTATGTGGACAGCTTTACCCCAGATGCCTGCATATTTAGATGTGCCTGTTTTAATCATCAATCATGTGAGTTGCTATATGTTGTACCTTCATTAAATGTAACCATATTGCTACACTTAGAGGCGCCTCTCTTCTCTTTTATACTCAGTTATGACGCGATACTACTTGTATATCAAGACATCGCTCGTTTATCAAGTCAAAATTTATAAAAAAAATGTGCTTGTCTTTCAAAACACCCTCAAACCAAGTTACTCTCAAGGTTTTACTGTAATTACAAAAGGTGTTGTACAGCGGTCCAAATAAACAAAACAAAACCCAGCTGAGTCCCGGCACTAACTTTATATGTACAAAGTCCTGACTAGCATACCAAACAAGCCTAGAGCTTTTCAGCCACAAAAATGCAGCCTTCATATTTTTTTACAAATCTTAGCTATAGCAAACTCAGCCCGCCTGCTCCCCAGGCTACAGCGCACTGTTTGAGCAGGCCCAAGTCTTTTAAAATAATTCACCTGCTGCTTCATTGCAGCCAGGGACAGGTGCATTCATGGGGTGGATCAGAGACTCTGGAATGTATATAGAAGGACCTCTCCAGGCTCTCTCTGAGACATTTGCTACATCGTCTATGCCAATAAATAAATAGCTCTAGTTTCAAATTTAGATTGATGGCCTATATCTGTTCTCTCTTTGTTGGTGGATGTAGTAAAATCGACTTTTGTGCAATCAGTTTTATAGAAAAGTATAATGTTCTAATAAGTCCCAATCTCAGATTAACGTGTTTTTCTGAAAACTCTAGATGTGCCGAAGGACGCCGGTGGTTTTTGCGGTGCTTTAGCTGTGTTTTAGTGGGAAGGGTCACATGAGAAAAAAGGAAAAAATACCTGTTTTGCGGCGCTTTCAACGCGCTTTTGAAGCGCTGCCCATTTATTTCAATGGGCAGGGGCGTTTTTGGTGTGCTACTTATAGCGCTCCAAACCCGCCCCAAAGATACTTTTTTTACCGTCCCGCAAGTGCACCGCCCCAGTGTGAAAGCACACATTAAAGTGAATGGGAAGCAGTTTTTAAGCGCTTTACAGGCACAATTTCTAGCGCTAAAATGCCTGAAAACTGCCTCAGTGTCAAAGGGGTCTTATGATACAGGTCTGACTGCATTAAAAAACTTCTTAGTGCCTAAAATAAATAGAATGATATAAATTGCAGAATGATATAAATTGGACGTGGACAGCCTAATGGTGAATGGTACAGATTAGAGCAGCTTTGAGAGAGTTGATTGTTACCAGTGAGTTTGGTGTTCTAATAAATGAAATTATCAGAATTCAGCTAGCAGAAGGAACAAAGAAAGATTGCACTTGGAACACGAAATTAACTCTAACAAAGCTATTATTCAGGTGAAATTGCTGTGGCTAACGAGAAAGCCCTCAGTCAGGGGACTAATAGCACCATCCAGGCTGTGAAATCAGAAGTGCCTCTCACAAGGCACACATATTCAGGCCCAATACAAATGTATAACAAGAGATTCATCTAAACTACAATGCAGAGCTGCATATATGCAGAACAAGTACTACTTATAGTGTTATTAATCCCTTTTTATAATAATGTAAAATGCAATACATGTCTTCTCTTTGGTTTCTGTCCTCAGCCTGTTGTTTAATTGGATTCTCTCTAATCCATTTCCATTTTGAGGACAACACTATTAATGAACTAAGGATGAGGGCTGTTATGTGCTCATATTGTGGTGACGCAGGTACCCGCACCTCAACTTAGGACAGAGAATGCATGGAAGGTTTTGTCACTGGTATCAGCTGTACAGCTGATGTTGGTGAGCCTAAGACAGGAGCACAAATGCACTGTGAGATCAGTGAGGATGGCGGACTTAAAGTGTTTGTTACCCTAGAAAAAAAAAAAAGTTGGATCCTTTTCCCTTAAAGCATGTTATGCAGCACAGTGCTTGTACTGTGTAATTTGGCCCCCTGTATCACATTAAATACATGGCTGATCTTGCCTGGTTTTGCCCTCCCCTGTAAACTGACCACGGTTTATCATGGCTGCTGAGCCCTGACACCGTGGTCAGTTTACATACTTCCGTCATCTGCAGCCCTGCTCTCCTGTGTCCTCCTCCCCCTCCCCTCCCTGCCTGTCAGCTCTGTCCAGTCCACGATCCTCCCCTCCTGATGCTCTCATAATACAACAACTTTTCAACAATCCCCTCTGCTATGTTAAACAATGTCCCCAGTGTATTTTTTTTTAAATGCCACTGTGTACCTGCTTTCAGAGCGCCGATCGGCGCTCACGTGACCGGCCACCTCTCTCCTCTTCTCCTCTCCTCCTCCTGACTGTCGTCAGCAAGGTTTTCCAAGCCCCACCCTCTGGAGCTGTCAGCTCGAGAGAGGTGACTGGTCATGTGAACGCCGATCAGCGCTATAAAAAAAAAGCCAGTATACATTGGCAGTTTAAAAAAAAATTAAATACCCTGGAGACATTGTTTAACATAGCAGAGGGGATTGTTGAAAGGTTGTTGCATGGCTTAAAAACCTCTTTAATACTGCTAACTATTTTCCCCGACCAGAATTTCAAGCAGTGGCATTGATCCCTAAGGTGTAAGTGTCAACAAGCAGCTGATGCTTTAAATGTCCTTAGTGGTAGCAAATACTTTAAGACAAAACAATGGAGAAATTCATGCTACTTTAAGGTGTGGTTAAACATGGCACATGGCAAACTATGGTGTGTGCCCTGCAAAAGATGCATAGTGTCCTAAATGCTAAATAAAAATGGGAGTGTATGAAAAAATCTTCCAAAATTCTACTGGTGAAATTATTGCCTAAAAATGAAACTGGCCATATACCCATAGATTTCTATTGATCAGTCTGCAGACTAAGAGCCCTTGCACACCGAGAGCATGCGTAGCGGTAAAGCGCCGCTAGTTTTAGCGGAGCTTTACCGTTGTTTTAAATTCGCTTTTCGGCCACTAGCGGGGCGCTTTTACCCCCCGCGCTAATGGCTGAATAAAGGCTTAAAAGTGCCCGTGCTTTGGCGGCGCTGCCCATTGATTTCCTAAAGCGCCCCAAAGATGTTGCTTGCAGGAGTTCTTTTAACATCCTGCCAGCGCAGTACACCAGTGTGAAAGCACTCAGGCTTTCACACTAGGATTGCAGATGAGGCATTTTTCAGGCACTTTATACGCACTATTTTTATCACTAAAGTGCCTGAAAAATGCCTCCAGTGTGAAAGAGGTCTAAATGAAAGAAATCTAACTGATTCTTTAATTCATGCTAAACAGCGCAGATGCACAAATCTCCCCCTACGGCTATTGCATTCTGACAGTATCTGCATCTGATTTCTGTAAATGGGCACTCCTCTAATATCTACCACACTTGAAATTCCATTCCCTGGAAAATCTGCAGACCATTCAAATTCATCCTAGTCAAAGGGATTCTCCCAAAGTTAGGTATCTGAGAGCACCTCAGGAGTTGAGTCTCGTCTCTATCTTCTGGGACAAGAGGTGATGCATCTCTGTTTTCTGGCACATCAGTGGTGGTGGTTCAAAGGGTTCCACAGCAGGTTTATGGAACTGATCTGGGTGACCATTGGGCTGCATAATATTGTCAGGATCCATGGTTTCTCCTTGGTGTCTTGGAGATAATGGTGGGCTTGAGGAGTTTATGATGTAGGTGTCTCGATTTTTCTTCTCTTTGGATTTTGCACACTGAAACACCTGGAATAGACTGTGTAGCGGGGTCTCTAAATTTATGTGGGACACCCAGGTGTGGAGGTATAGGGATAGTGGACCACTTGTGTTCGTGGAGGATTGGATGGTGTAATAATCTCCTTGGCCTCTGGGTGGCGGGGTACCTGGAGGCTCAAGGTAGATTTGCCATTTCAGTGCTAGCCTTTTTGTCCCTTTCCGGAGATGGTACGGCGAGGGCGGGGAACCTGCCGTGGTGTCAATGGGAGGAGATAAAAGGGGGAGACGCCCTAACCACGAGGTCTTCTGGAGGAAGTTCTTCACGCGCCCAGGCACCTTAGGCCTGTGTGCGGGCGGTTCCGGATTCCGGCTCAGGTGCCCTAGGCCTGACCGGAATAGAGTTGGAGTCCATCCAAGGCACCTTCAGCCTGGGGTGAGGTACTAAACTAGGAGGCCTGGGGTCCAGTGACTTCGACTGGATCCCGCGAGGGTGGAGACATCCGAGGTTCCCTGAGGTGGACGGGGCCCATGTCTGAGGCGAGGAGGCCGGGGAGGTTACCCGTCCGGAGAGTCTGGAGCAGCATCAACCCAGTGACGGATGGGCCTCTGGTGACTCCCTTGGAGGGACATCTTCTCCTGATAGGGGCCGCAGCGCAGCGAAGGTACTCCTATCTACGTTCTCTTGAGTCGCTGGTAGAGACTCTCAGATTCTAAGTCCTTTCTATTTTTTTTTTCCAGAAAAAAACCCAAAGTTTATTGATTCAAGTTTGACACTTACAGTCCAAAGTACCATAATCTCTTCAAATACAGTCAACATGACCGTACTACTTACAATACATGCAATGAATTTTAAACACAATTGTCACCATCCTGAGTATTCATACTGCCATGAGCGGCCACCGTACCTCCCCCAAGGCACTGTCTGTGCCCGGACAATCTGCCCATTATACTCCCGTGCCTACGCACTTAAGTAGCATATCAACCCACATTTAGTCTCAAAAGTCTGTCCATAATTAGGTCGTCCGGAGCTAGCCCCGGTGTTCCCAACCACAGGTCCCATAATTTTTCAAACTTTCCAGAGCATCCCCTATGTTGGTATATAACCTTTTCCATTCTCAGTGCGTTACCAAGTGCATTAATCCATTCCTTGACTGTGGGGGGTGATTCAGACTTCCAATGTTGCATAATCATTTTGCGGGCCATGAAAAGGGCCCTAGTGAGGGCTTCCCTAATATGGGGTTCCCATTCCAGCTCATCTAGCAGATTCAGAAGACATTGTTTCGGATCTAATGGGACTGACACCTGGAATACTGTGTTCAGCGTGTCTATCACCCCCTTCCAATAGGTATGCAACTTGGGGCAGCGCCAGAGCATGTGTATCAGGTCCCCATGGTCTCTTTTACATCTCGTACAGGTTGGTGCGGGCAGCAGTCCCATACCATATAGTCTGTGAGGCGTGTAGTATACTCTCAGGAGTGTATATAGTTGCGTCAGCCGCTGTGTCACATTGAGGGAGCATACGGTAACCGACTGCAGGGCCTCCTCCCACTGATCCTCATCCAGGGGTCCTACATCCGTTTCCCATTTCCCTTTAACAGTCAGGGGGTGTTTTGTGAGAAATTTACAAAGCAGCGTACTGTAGCTCTGGGAAATGAAGCCCTTAGACGTCTCTGCAGCCCTAAGCTGCAAGAGAAGTGGAGGGGAATCTACATGCCACTCTGAGACCCTTGACTGAGCTGTAAATGCATGCCGAAGCTGCAGATAGTAGAAAAGCATGTTCGCAGGCAAATGATATGCCTCCCTTAAAGTCTCAAAGGGCAGTAACTTGCCGTTCCCAATAATTTGTGTCAGGTAGCAGACTCCATATCTCTTCCACCTGTCCCCATGCTGTAATTTGGCTAGCTCGGGATAGGAATCATTTGCCCAGATAGGGCTGAACTCTGTAATACCTGAGGCCCCCTGTAGATATTTAGTTTTATTCCATATCTTCTGTATTAAACTGTACGTAGGGAAGCTCTTGCGAGGCCTTCCAAAAGCTAGGGCCTCAAGCGCTGTCGGAACTGACTTTCCCCCCACTGTCCAAAGCATAATATGTTCAGAGGCGCCATGGCTTCTACCCGCCGTGTCACCCTCCAAAACCATGGTACCTATCAGATGCTGCAATTGCGACGCCAGATAGTACAACCACGGATTCGGCAAAGCAAGGCCACCTTCACCCTTGGGGCGTTGCAAGTGCTCTAATTTTATCCTGGGGGGGCGATTTTTCCAGATCAGTTCGCGAAATATGGTATTCACTATTCTGAAGATCTTCAGTGGGATCACTACCGGGGAATTGTGGAGCATGTACAGCAGTTGGGGCATAAGAATCATTTTAATTAGATTCACTCTGCCCGCAACCGACATACACAGAGTGTTCCACGTTTTAACCCGAGATCGGAATCTGGCCAGCAGCGGGGAGATATTGAGCTGACTGTATTCCCTGATATGCGGCGTCACTTGTATCCCCAGATATTTGAAGGAGGTGGCTACAGGAATACCCCCCACCCGGTCTCCGTGATGTAACAGGACATCATCCAGTGGCATTAAGGCTGACTTGGTCCAATTTATTTTAAGGCCCGAGAACTCCCCAAACCGAGCCACCGTCTCCATCGTCTCGCTCAGGGATTGCTCTGTATCACCCAGCAGAATCATTGTATCGTCTGCATAAAGCATCACTTTCTCCTGTCTTTCCCCATAGCAGAAGCCAGTGATACCTCTATGGTCTCTAATCCGAATCGCCAATGGTTCTATAGCCAAGGCAAACAGCAGGGGGGACAATGGACACCCCTGCCGCGTACCCCGGCCCAGAGCAAAGGCCGGCGACACTCTCCCCGCCTCTCTAATAACCGCCTGGGGGCAGTGGTACAGCAAACGCACCCAAGAAATGAACACCTCCCCGAAACCAAATCGCCTCAACACCTCCCAAAGGTACGGCCACTCAACGCTATCAAAAGCTTTCATAGCATCAAGCGACAGCAGAGCTCTCTTACCCATGTTATCAGCCTGGGATTGCATATTAAGAAATAGTCTCCTGAGGTTTATTGCCGTGGATTTGTTGGGCATAAATCCCGCCTGATCTGGGTGTATGACAGAGGTAATCACTTTATTTAGCCTGAGGGCCAGTACCTTCGCCAAGATCTTTATATCTGTTTGTAATAGCGAAATCGGCCTATACGAGGCCGGGTCCACTGGGTCCTTTCCTGGTTTGAGGATCAACACAATATGTGCCTTTGCCATAGAGGGCGGGAGGACGTCAGACTCCCTTGCAGCATTAAAGACCCCCAACAGCTTAGGCAACAGGACCTCTGAGTACTGTCTGTAAATCTCCATGGGGATTCCATCCCCCCCTGGAGCCTTACCGTTAGGGAAGGCCGCCACCGCCACCTGCATCTCCTCCAAACTCAATGGAGAATCTAACTCCATGCTCCGAGTAGGGGAGAGACGCGGGAATGTAATTTCGTCCAGGTAGCCAGACAGCTCCCCCGAGCTATACTCCGAGGCTGGGCGATACAGTGATTCATAGAAGTCTGCCAATGTCTTTATTATGAGATCAGGGGAGTTAACCAGTCGCCCCTCCGTGGTTCGCAGGGTACCAATAACCGGGGATTTCTGTTCTGAATTAGCTATCCTAGCCAAGAGACGGCCCGTCGTCTCCCCCTCCTCAAAAAATGCTGTTTTGGTAAAGAACCTCTTTTTTTCCGCCGAAGAGGCGAGCAGGTGCTCATACGCAGATTGAGCCGACTGCCACGCCCCTTTAGCCGAGTCAGTGGGATCCTGCACGTACTGAGCCTCCAGAGAATGGACTTGTATCTCCAGAGCCTCCCTGAAGGCTTCAGAGCGCCTCTTGACCTTATTGACCTCATTGCTAAGTAAACATCGAAGGTAAACTTTAAATGCCTCCCATTCAGCAAGGAGAGACCCTGGATCAGGCTGGTCGGAGAAAAACCTCTGAACGCTCCCCTCTAGTTCCTCTGGGGCAGTAAATAGCTTAAGCCAAAAGGCGTTAAATTTCCAGGGTGCTCTGGAGAGTGTAGATAAATGAGTCACCGTAAGACCGATCACCATGTAAGAGTGATCAGAAACACATCTAGGTTTGTATGAGACCTCCGAAACCGAGGGGAGCATCGCAGGGTTACCCACCGCCAAGTCTATTCTAGATAGTGACCCATGGGACTTAGAGAAACAAGAAAATTGTTTAACTGTAGGGTTTCGGTGCCTCCATATGTCTAGCCAGCCCACCTCCTGAAACAGTCTAGCCAGAGGAGTAGGCCCACAAGAGCTCGCCCCCGGTACCGGATGTTTGTCCATCCCCGGATCCAACCAGCTGTTAAAGTCTCCCACCAGAAGCATCGGGAGCTCCGGTCTACCCCCCAAAAACTCCAGGAGGAGCCGCAGCACCCGAGCATCAAACAGGGGAGGTATGTAAACACAGGCCAATATACAGTTCAAAATACCAATGCGGCAATGTAAAAACACAAACCTGCCCTCAGAATCAATCCTAGAGGCATACTCCTGGTAGTCCAGGGACCTGTGCACCACCACGCTCACCCCCCGGGAGAAGGAGGTGTGAGTGGAGTGGTACGCCCAGCCCACCCAGGAGTATTTCATACATCCTTTAGTGTCAGGTGTCAGATGCGTTTCCTGAAAACATAAGATAGCAGGGTAGAACTTTTTCATACAAGTAAACACCATAGTTCGCTTAAGGGGGGAGTTCAGGCCCCTAACATTCCAGGAGATCAAGGGGGTACCCTCCATTGCAGAGGCAGAAATAGTGACAGGGTGGGGCCCTTGGGCACCCCCAGCTCGGACTGTTCCAGTGAGTCAAAGTTAGTGGGGCGATGAAGAACTACGGTAGCAACAAAACGATAGGTGACCAGAAAAAAGTACATCTTTGGACTGTAAGGTAGCGTACACTGTAGAACACAACAAGGCACAACGGTGCCAACAAACAGTAGAGCAGTTGTTGATAGGTAGTCCCCAGTCCGGTGGAGAATCCTCACAGTAGGAAGCGCCTGGACGGGGCTGAAATATACAGTCAGCCACAGTAACATCGCCAACAGGGCAACTCCGGGTACCGCAACCATTTGGAAATTAAGTTTTCCCCCCGGCACAAGAAGAGGAACCGGATAAGATGAAAGGGTGTCCTCGAAGCCAGAACATCATCCCATCAATGCAAGGAGATCAACAATCCAGGTATAAATGCACAGTTTGTGTTACTCGAGTTGTCAGGGTCAGTCTCCTCCAGCATCCACCCTGCGACGACGTAAGGCCTGCTCATTGTGATCCAGCCAGGCCGCCGCGTCCCTGGCCGACTCAAAGAACTGTGCCTGGCCGTCCGCCGTCACTCGCAGTTTAGCTGGGTAGAGCATGGCATATGGCAGTTGCAGGGCTCTCAGGCGTTTCTTTACGTCACCAAATTTTGCTCTACTCCTCTGCACCTCAGCAGAGAAATCGGGGTAGAATGACACTCTGACTCCGTTAAATGTGACATTGCCCCGCTCCCACGCGCAGCGAAGAACTGTCTCTCTGTCACGGTAATGTAGGAGCTTGGCCAGCATTGAACGGGGAGGGGCCCCCTGTGGGGGGGGGGGCGGCCCGGCACTCTATGAGCTCGTTCCACTGTAAAAAATGGGGAAAAAGCTTCCCTGCCAAACACCTCGATAAGCCAGTTCTCCACAAACATGGTGGGGTCTCTGCCCTCTGATTTCTCTGGGAGACCGACAATACGGACGTTGTTCCTGCGCAAACGATTTTCTGTGTCCTCTGCTCTGTTAAATGTGTCTTGGGCCATGCGGTGTGCTGCCCTGGCTTCACTTGCTAATGGGGGTAACTTGTCCTCTAAATCGCTCACTCTGCTCTCCACAGCTGTTGCCCTTTCCCTGACCTTTTGAAGATCTTGCCTAAGAAGGGACACCTCTTTCCTCAGGCCCCCAAACTGTGCCTTCATGTCAGCATTGCCCATCTGCACAGCCCTCAGTATGTCTGCTAATGTAGGCTCTGGTGTGTCTTCCGAAGGGGGGGAGGAGGGGGGCTGAACAGCATCAGCCTCAGAGCGGTGGGGGGTGTCCTCCATATCATGGCCCCAGTCTGCCTGCGTGGCCTGGTTTCCTCCATCCCCATCATCCACTGTCCCCCCAGCGTTAGAAAGTACAGGGCCCTGTACCTTCTGGGTGTAGTAGAGCATGTCCCTCGTCTGAGCCTTTGGAGCTTTCCTACTGCCAACTTCCTTAGGCTTGTCTGTCAGCCGTGATGAGCACTGTGCTGTGGCGGCGCCATCTTGGGAGTCCGGTCCCGCCATCTCCAGCATACCGCAACGGGTCTTCCCCCGTGTACAGAGGGCCGGCGGTGGGTCCGGGCAGTGCAGGGGTTCGGTAGCCAGCTGGGGAGCCGAAGAGAGCAGGATCAGAGATGCCGGGGTAGGATCAATGGACGGATCAGGCAGGAGCTGTGAGAAGTGCGTCCTCTCACATGCCGGTCTTGGCCACGCCCCCCTAAGTCCTTTCTAGCTGAATGCTGTAGTAACCGCTGGCGAGATCGCAGTGGTTTAGCTGATAACCAGGATAGTGCCTCGACCTGCTCATTCCCCGTATCGAAAATGTTATCAAGTCGCAACCAGTTGGCTACTGAAGCACTGTTTATTGTGGGATGTACAATAAAGCAAGAGTTGGACTGTGATCGGTGTGTGGAACTCTGGTTAATGGGAGCAGAGGGAAGTGTTGACACAGCGGGACTTGATTCTAGACAAAAGCACATAGGCCCGAGGAAATATCTGGTACTGGCCTTCACCTCACCTACAGCTATGGGGAGGACATGGGCCGTAGCGCATCTCACCCTGTCGTGTGACATACCCCTAGACCAAGGAGATGGGGTGAGGCCGCTACAACTGTTATATTACAACATCAGGAACTTCTTACCACTGTGTTTGCAACTTTCCATGCAGTTGTGCACCTTTACGTTAGACTAGCGCTCTGTCCCTAAGTTTAGGGTCAGAATCTGGCACTTCCAACCTTCCTATCTCCACCCATGACCTGCATTTAGCGAACTGTTGGATCTCTGATGAGCATAATTTTCATTTCCTGGTTTCACAAAAATTATTGTGTGATTAAGTTCTTTTTTTGAGGGCACAGTTTTTTACGCTCTGGAGAGCTCACTAGAGATTACCCAGTAGATGTAGGGGGAAAGAGTGTCCTGCTGTCCTGTGGTATTATGAGTATGTGTCTCTCACTAAAGAGCGCCCAGTGGTTACCCGACCGAGGTAACTGATTATCCTGTGGCATTGTGAGTACTGACCTACATTCTGTGCCCTAGTGATTGTGTGTAGTTCTCAGTTCTACAAAAGCCTGCAAGTCCTTTCACATAGGCACCTGTGGACTGCTGGTTTGCTATCACATGCAAATGTCCAGAAATTGTGTTTATAACATCTGCTACAATATTTACAATTCTCTCCACAGTCTTCAGCAAGGAAATATTGTGCATCGGAAATCCTCTTTTATTTCTAGTTTATTTCCCTCAAACAAATAGAGAGATTGAGAGATTCAGCAGAAGCCTTAACGCAATTGTTTCCCCAACACTTCATATTCATATAACACTTCATTGATATGTGCCTGCTGTACCATGCACTTGTATGAGAAAGTCTCCTGTTCTCTTTGTATTGCTTCCTTTATGTGAAATCCCTGGTGTTCCTGCCAGTCCCTCTGCTTCTCAATTAAAAAATGACCACACTAAGAAGAAAAGCACACCATGGTCATTTTTCTAGCTATGCTGGCAACTCAGCTTGCTCACCTCCAATGATCAGACTTGTCCTGACTGGCCGCTTCACAGCCATTCACTAGGAAGCTCAGTGTGCTGCTGCTTCTCCTTCCCCAGCTCTTATGTAGTGGGAATGTGATCACGTATAAAAAAGGGATTTATAATGTTTATATATATATATATATATATATATATATATATACAAAAATGTTTTGCCTTTCATTTCTATTTTAAACTGAATGGGTTGTTTTACAAGGCGATTGTTTACAATCACTTTAAAGAAGCTATTCCAACTGCAAATCTTATAGGGAGAGCTTGAAAATTTTCTACAGTTCTTACATGTGTACAGAGCAACAAGACATGCAACTATATCAGCTGAACTACTATATGGCAGACAAATGCACACTAAACTACATGTTGCATACATACACTATATTGCCAAAAGTATTGGGACGCCTGCCTTTACACGCACATGAACTTTAATGGCATTCCAGTCTTAGTCTGTAGGGTTCAATATTGAGTTGGCCCAACCTTTGCAGCTATAACAGCTTAAAATTGTCTAGGAAGGCTGTCTACAAGGTTTAGGAGTGTGTCTATGGGAATGTTTGACCATTCTTCCAGAAGCGCATTTGTAAGTCAGGCACTGATGTTGGATGAAAAGGCCTGGCAGTCTCTGCTCTAATTCATTCCAAAGGTGTTCTATCGGGTTGAGGTCAGGACTCCATGTGGGCCAGTCAAGTTCCTCCACCCCAAACTCGCTCATCCATGTCTTTATGGACCTAGCTTTGTGCACTGGTGTGCAATCATCATGGAACAGGAAGGGGCCCAAACGGTTCCCACAAAGTTGGGAGCATGAAATTGTCCAAAATATCTTGATATGCTGACCCCTAAAGAGTTCCCTTCACTGGAACTAAGGGACCAAGCCCAACCCCTAAAAAACAACCCCGCAACTTAATCCCCCTCCACTAAATTATTTGGAGGGGTGACCCAATACCTTTGGCAATATAGTGTGGATGAGCGAGTTTGGGGTGGAGGAACTTGATTGGCCTGCACAGAGTCCTGACCTCAACCCGATAGAACACCTTTGGAATGAATTAGAGCGGAGACTGCGAGACAGTTTCCTATGCTGAAAGCGCGTGCCCTGCGTGCTCCCAGCACAGTCACCGGGGGAGACCAGAAAGCTCCCAATGCATACTTGCGATTGGGAGCTTTCTGATCATGTGACCACTGTGACAGCCATTTACAGCAGTCACATGACCCTAATGCCCACCTCTGTCTTCCGGCACTTGAAGCTCTTAAAGGGTCGGGAGACGATGGCAGGAAGGGGTAATAAAAGTGAACAAAAAGAAAGGTCCTTTAATCTATAGTAAATATACACAAAATGTAGGTAAAGAAAAGTATAGTTGCATTCAGGCAAGGAAATGATTCATATATGTTCACTTCATACAAATGGTAGTTACGACCAAAATAAGGGTCTCTGATCAGTCCTTCTCAACCAAGATTTACTAGAACTCTAGGGTTCTTCCTGAGGTTGATAGATGTTTCTTGAGCAATGAACACTCTCTGTCTCTCAGATAAGTAACCACTAACACCAATGATCCTTTTAGATATCTGTACGGGGGGCATTTTTCCCACTCCCCACCTAAGTAAGATGCATTCTTCCCACCGACCACTATGCTAATGTTAGTTGTAGATACAGTAATTATTGTTCCGAGGTTCCCTTGAGACCTGAAAGTTATTTAAACAGTTCCTCCATGTTAAAAGGGTTCAGAAAGGCTGTTCTAGATAGCACATTCGGGTAGGGTTCCTTTTCCTAATTTTCAACTGTATATACTTGTCACTGGAAAACATTTCCTTTGTTTAAACTATATTAGCATCAAGATATACACTATATTGTCAACACCTTTGGGATGAATTAGAGAGGACACTGCGAGACAGGCCTTCTCATCCACATCAGTGCCTGACCTCACAAATGGGCTTCTGGAAGAATGGTCAAACATTCCCATAGACACACTCCTAAACCTTGTGGACAGCCTTCCCAGAAGAGTTGAGGCTGTTATAGCTGGTGGGCCAACTCAATATTGAACCCTACGAACTAAGACTGAGATGCCATTAAAGTTCATGTGCGTGTAAAGGCAAGCGTCCCGATACTTTTGGCACTATAGTGTACATCTCCTCAAAGTCCAGCTGCTTTGAAATCATCTGTTCCTAGGACGGTTACAAAATCAATCAGATAAAAGTAAGGCATATATTAATCAGAAACATGGCACAAGATGAGGAAAACTTTCGACCTGGATGTCTAATAAGAAGAAACCTGGCTTTTTGAAAAATGGAAAATACAATATTTCCAATCCACCTAAAATGACAAATCAACAAAACATATAAAAAAAATCAAAATGCCACCTGTGTGAACCAAGGTTTATGTGATATAATTAAATGACATTGTTCTAAGTTGTAATAAAATACTTTATATTGCTGTCCGTGTCCGTATGTTTCAATACTGAGAAAAAAAGATTTTTTTGTACATGGGGAAGATGTTGTGTTCATACTTCTGGCCTGTAGATGTCACTGCTTACAGTTGCTATAGGTATAAAACTTTCATTACTCTGATGAGTTTGTTTCAGTTCCTGTTCCTGTGATACTCAGAAGGCTGTGTGTGTTTTGTGGATGCCTGTACTTGTTAATAAAGCACTCTTTAAATACTCTGCCGCCCAGACTACAGGTCTCAGCATAGACTTTTCTCCAGGCTTCTGAGTTAAAATAGATGACCGACTAGGCTCTGAGGAAAAGGGTACACCCTTGAAACGCGTCAGCCATTTGGGGTACCATCTGATCCCCTCAATATCAGGTCCTGTCTGCAGGTGTCAAGGGACGCAGTCCGAGTAATTGACAAGCCTTTTTACATGCTCGTTTGTGAGTATAAATATTGCTTTTATGCTTTTAATAAAATATTTTACCGTTGGTAATGCACAAGGTCGGTGCACCCTCCTTCTTTCCTTTTTTCCAGTTTCAAGAATATCCATTGTTCTGAGGAGGGCTGCATAGGCTTTGCCTTAATCTAAAGAGTGGATCACACCACCCGTGTATAGCTAAACACCCAAGCGCAGGAGATTATTATTGTTTTGTTAAAATAGATGCAGACAGACTCAGTGGAAGGAGATTTCTGCAGCATATTTGGCAAGTACAGAATTACAGTATATAAAAAAAACATATGCAAAGTGGTTGGAGGGAAACTTCAGAATGGCAAAGATGTTTTTATTACAATGTGAGCAGACTGCAGTTCCTCTTTAATACATTCTATGCATTAGGATAAAAAAAACTTCAGTGCGCAGCAACACCCCTCAGCCCCCCTAATACTTACCTGAGCCCCATCTTGATCCAGCGATGTTGCAGGAGTGTCTCGGCTGCCGGGATTCCCATCTTGATTTGCTGAGACAGCAGCATGGCGCCATCGGCTTCCGCTGCTGTCAATCAAAGTCAGTCAGCCAATGAGAAGAGAAAGGGGGGAGGGGCGGGCAGCGGCTCTGTGTCTGAATGGATACAGGAAGCTGTGACTCGACTCGGGTGCCCCCATAGCGAGCTGCTTGCTGTGGGGACACTTAACAGGAGGGAGGGGCCAGGAGTACCGAAAAGGGACCAGAGAAAAGGAGGATCTAGGCTGCTCTGTGCAAAACCACTGCACAGGGCAGGTAAATATAACATGTTTGTTATTTTTAACTAAAAAAAACACAAGACTTTAGTACCATATTATCCACTTAAGGACCGGCCCATGTAGATTTACGTTGGCAGAATGGCACGGACAGGCATAATCACGTACCTGTACGTTGCCCTTTAAATGCCTGCCTTGTGGTCGCACGCGTGTAAACAAGCATCTCCCCGCTCTGCCTGGTAACAATGACACGGATCTCGGCTCCGTGTACTCGGAGCGAAGATCCGTGTCATGTGACACACAGCCCATCCCCCCTACAGTAAGAAACACTCAATAGGGAACACATAACCCCTACAGAACCACCTAGTGGTTAACCCCTGCACTGCCAGTGTAATTTTCACAGTAATCAGTAAATTTTTATAGCACTGATCGCTGTAAAAATGACAATGGTCCCAAAAATGTGCCAAAAGTGTCCGATGCGTCCGCCATAATGTTGCAGTCACGATAAAAATCGCTGATCACCGCCATTTCTAGTAAAAAAAAAAATATTAATAAAAATGCCATAAAACAATCCCCTATTTTGTAGATGCTATAACTTTTGCGCAAACCAATCAATAATACGTATCGGCCTAAACTGAGGAAAAAAATAAAAATGTATATATTTTTTGGGGATATTTATTATAGCAAAAAGTAAAAAATATTGCATTTTTTTCAAAATTGACGCTCTATTTTTGTTTATAGCGCAAAAAATAAAAACCGCCAAGGTGATCAAATACCACCAAAAGAAAGCTCTATTTGTGGGGAAAAAAGGATGCCAATTTTGTTTGGGAGCCACGTCGCACGACCGCGCAATTGTCAGTTAAAGCGACGCAGTGCCGAATCGCAAAAAGGGGCCTGGTCTTTTAGCTGCAAAATGGTCCGGGGCTGAAGTGGTTAAAGCGGAACGTCCTTTTTGGGTGGAGCTACAAAAATTGATCACTAAACAGCCACTCAGTGCTCTGTGACACATCTCTCTCACAGAATAAAGAAAATGTATTAATTCCTGTGACACCCTCAGAAAAAAGGCATGTATAATTTGGTGTAATAAAAAAAAAAAAGAAAAAGCAGGAGGGCCCCAGAGAGGTGGACAAAAACAGAGATTGGGGGGTAAAGCCCGGTTCACATAGGGGCGACTCGTCAGGCGACCCGGTCGCCTGACGAGTCGCGTCCCGCGCTGTTCAATGGAACTATTCTAATAGGAGCGACTCAAGTCGCTCCGACTTAGAAAAAGGTTCCTGTACTTCTTTGGGGGCGACTCGTGGCGACTTGCATTGACTTCTATACAGAAGTCATTTTGCAAATCGCCTCTCATATCGTCTTGAGATCGCCTGCACGAGTCGCCCCCAAAGTCGTGCCGCCCCTATGTGAACGGGGCTTAACTGTTAATGCAGAGTTCTTGCTTAAATTATTTATAAGTAAAGGAAAGATAAAATGTACTAAATTTAAAAAATAACAGCTTAAAAATGTCTAAACTTTACAAAAACAACCATTATAAAACTGACTCAGAATCATTATATTTTACCTTTAAGAAGATTTTCTCTTAAAACATGTGTCTTTTATGGTACCCTGAAGAATTTCTATCATATTGCAGATGCTTCTGGTTTACCAGTTGTGCAAAGGCATATGCTGAAGATCTGTAAACATTGCACAGCTGTTTTGCCTTTTTTTTTACTTTCATAATTTTTGAAAATGGACCAAAGGCCTGCTTTGTGGATGACAGATCCTAGGCCAGTTTACTCTTGAAAGAACACCAAGATATTCAACAAGCAAAACTGGACACATGGGGAGGGGTGGAGGGGTATGTCCCGCAGTAAAAAAAAAAAAAAAAAAAACATATTCTAAACCATCAATCTATCATATTGAAAAATAATTCCACATATACACTCTTGTGAAACAGTCCTTTATAAGCATAGCTAGTTTCTTTCATATTGAGAACATTTATTGCATCTTTACTATAATAACATACCTCCCAATGTTTTAAGATAGGAATGAGGGACACCTATTAGCAAAAGTATGTAAGCATAGGACACACCCCCTGCCACGCCCCATTAAAGAAGAATTATACCAAAAAAATGAATAGTTAAACCCACAAGTGCTTTTTTTTACCACTACTATTCCTTTATATTGGCTTTTGAAGTTTACAAATGCAGCCATTTAGAATATGGATGAAAGGTTTAGCACTGGGAAACACCTTTTGAAATATAAAAAGTGCGTTCACGAGAACTATTGCTGCTCATGTATCGAGAAAAAACTCTCTTGGAAGCTCCCTTCCAAAAAAAACGCTTCCTTAAGCCTGGAACACACGATCAGATTGTTGGCCAACCGAGCATCTGATTTTTGTCTTCATGACGTGTGCCTGGATCTTGTCTTGCATACTAATGGCACACAATTGTCGGCCAACAAACACAAACGTAGTGACGTACCACAAGGAATTTCAGCTCTTGAGCGCCACCCTTTGGGCCCCTTCTGCTAATTTCGTGTTTGGTGAGCATTGATTCCGAGCATGCGTGTTTGTACTTTCAACTTTTGTGTAACGGTCTTGTATACTGACCATCAGAAAATCTGACACCAGACCGTTGTCCGCTGAAAATTTACTAGCATGTCATCCAACATTTGTTGGCAGAAAGTTGGACGATAATTGTCTGAAGGAGTGTACTAACGGTCAGATTTTAGGCCAACAGACAATCCCTGCCAACAATATGATCGTGTGTACGAGGCTTTAGGAGATGGCAAGCATTCATGCCAGCAACCCTTTCTTCAGGAGACTACAGGTCCTTCTCTAGCACTTTCACCTGCACCCATGGACTGCTGCAACTCTACGACAAGGACGATATCTTCTAGAGTTTCCTCTTTCGGATCCAGTCTTTTGAACTTTTCTACTCTTACCTGCTTGGACAGCCCTGTTAACTCTTCCCCCACATGGCCTCATCCATTTCTGCCTGAACTTTATAGATGACCAGCCATCAGCCATCATCATCATTATCACCATCATCATCATTAATATCATCATCTCCAGCATAATCATCATCATTATCTCAAATTAGAACTGCCACTACTTCTCACCCCCGTTAGCCGTATTTTGTATATTTTATACTATAGTCACTGCTCACTTACCCCCCTCCCCCCTCCCCGCTCTATCCACCAATATCCCTCTCCTTTTCCAAATCCTTTCTCTTCCCTGGATTATATTAGATGATCCATCCAGTTCTCATCTCTCCTGTTTGTTTTTGTTCCCCCCCCCTATACATTTTGAGATCAGATGAATGTTACTTATCTTCCATCATATTTTCGTTATACACATCTGTAGCAACCGGCCCTCTTTCTCCCCACTGTCCTTGGCTCGCTCACAGGAAAAAAAAGGCACACTATGCCCACCATGTCCGTACCCCCTGGTTTGCAGAGGTTAAGCACACTTGTTTTCACTTACGGGTCTTGCAGCAAGATTCCCCTCAGAGTTGGTTTCCATCCCTAGAATATAAGGACAAAGTCTCTATACCTCAAGCAACTCCAAGGTCCACACCAATGTCAACTCCAACGTAGATTTTATTACTTTCTTTATGCATGAACATCCACAAAGTTGAGGAGAAGAGAAAGGTGTTAGGAAGACAGATCAATTCAGGCACTCTTGTTTCTTCGCCACTCGATCCCGAGTGGGTATAGCTCACCCGGATAGTCACCCAATGGCACTAGCAGCCGGCGTGTAACTCGAACAGTCTATTAGATTCCCTAATGGATGCGTTCAGGAGATCCTCTGCCACAGAATCTATAATGTCCCAAACCTCCTAATGGTCCCGTTGTTTAGATCCCTGTTTTCGGATGGATGACATCCCTCCAGAGAGTTACTGGGCCCCTTCCTTCACTGTGATCTCTACCCAGTCCTTCGGAACGGTCCTCCCCCAGCCTCCTCTTCTAGAAACGGGTCCCCTCGCAAGGCGGCACCCTGGGATTCCTCCTCCCAAAGTGGGCTCCAGCTAAAGGTGCTGGGCCCAGGGCTGAAGTTGCAGTCCCAGGACTAAAGGTGCCTGGGACTGAAGCGCACGTGGCCCCATAGCCTGGAGATCCATGCACTCGAACTTGGACCGTAGGTTCTCCCTCCGGGCATGGGCCCTGGGAATTGCTCCCTCTCTAATGGCGTCCGCCCCTTTTGTACCCTCTCCCGGCATGCACAGCAGTCACACCACACCCACTGCATGGCTGCCGAGAGAGGACACTAAATCGCTGTCTCATCACCTGTGGTTCAACCCTGAGTACAAGTGACAGTGCCACCCATACTTCTTAGGGGAACTGCACACCAGGTAAAACAGCAGCAAGGCAGAGTCCAGCAAATTGAAAGATTCGAGCCAACTACTACTTGAATCACCCCTAAATTTAGCATAGCAATCCCTAAATTTAGGACCCCCGCTACACATCATTTCCACCTTATGAAAAATATTATATTGTGAGATGTCTTAATCTATGTAACATTTCCCTTTTACATAGTTACATAGTTAAATAGTAGATGAGGTTGAAAAAAGTCCATCAAGTCCAACCTATGTGTGTGATTATATGCCAGTATTACATTGTATATCCCTGTATGTTGCGGTCGTTCAGGTGCTTATCTAATAGTTTTTTGAAACTATCGATGCTCCCCGCTGAGACCACCGACTGTGGAAGGAAATTCCACATCCTTGCCACTCAGTAAAGAACTGTCTACTTATTTTAAGGTTAAACCTCTTTTCTTCTAATTTTAATGAGTATACACGTGTCTTATTAAACTCCCTTCCGCAAAAAAGTTTTATCCCTATTGTGGGTTCACCAGTATGGTATTTGTACATAGAAATCATATCCCCTCTCAGGCGTCTCTCCAGACCCTTTATTAGCTTTGTTGCCCTTCTTTGTACTCGCTCCATTTCCAGTACATCCTTCCTGAGGACTGGTGCCCAGAACTGGACAGCATACTCCAGGTGCAACCAGACCAGAGACTTGTAGAGTGGGAAAATTATCGCTTTATCCCTGGAGTTAATCCCCTCTTTAATACATGCCAATATTCGGTTTGCTTTGTTAGCAGCAGCTGAGCCCATCATCTACTAGGACCCCCAGGTCCTTTTCCATCCTAGATTCCCCCAGAGGTTCACCCGCTAGTGAGTAGATTGCATTCATATTTTTGCTACCAAAATGCATTATTTTTACATTTTTCTACATTAAGCCCAGGTTCACAATGGGCTGCGGGAGTGAAGCCGTGCGAGTTCAGCTGAACTCGCACGATTTCACTCCCGGACTTTCAGTCCCGATTTCTGCCGCAATTACAGAGATATCTGTGCAGGTTTCTGCACAGATGTCAATGTAAATCGCGGGCCGAAATCTCAAAAAGTAGTACAGCAACTACTTTTTGAAATCGGTGCAGCGCCGCAAATGCGGCGTTGCACCGATTAGGACGATGTCATTGCCGGCAAATGCCGCCGATTTGACATGTGATTTGACATGTCAAAATGCATATCAAATCGCACCAGTGTGAACCAGGGCTTAACCTCATTTGCCATGTAGTTACCCACCCTGTTAATTTGTTCAAATCTTCTTGCAAGGTTTCCACATCCTGCGGAGAAGTTAATCCCCAGCTTAGTATCGTCCGCAAATACAGAGATTGAGCCATTTACCCCATCCTCCAGGTCATTTATGAACAAATTAAACAGAATTGGTCCCAGCACAGAACCCTGGGGGACCCCACTTCCCACCCCTGACCATTCCGAGTACTTCCTATTTATCACCACCCTCTGAACTCGCCCCTGTAGCCAGTTTTCAATCCATATACTCAATGCCAACGGACCTTACTTTGTACAGTAAAAGTTTATGGGTAACTGTGTCAAATGCTTTTGCAAAATCCAGATACACCACTTCTACGGGCCTTCCTTTATCTAGATGGCATCTCACCTCCTCATAGTAGGTTAATAGATTGGTTTGGCAAGAACGATTCTTCATGAATCCATGCCAATTACTGCTAATGATACCGTTTTCATTACTAAAATTTTGTGTAAAAATTCCTTATCCTACCCTCCAAGAGCTTGAATACTATTTTGTGTTATCCCTTTTTGGCATCTGTATCCTGTTTGATCTCTTAATAAAAATGTACTTAAAAAAAAAAACTTTGCAAATGTAGTTATCCATGGCAACCAATAAAAAGTCACTTGCGCTTTTGACTATAGTTAACTATAATTTTATTAGTTGCTATGGTTACTTTACTTTTTCCATTATTATTACTGTTTAGACTGTTTCACATAAGAACAAGACCATTTCTTTTTCGGAACTTTGGGTTATATTGCAGATCAAGTTGTATGTAAAAGTTTAAGTAAAGTGTGCTCAGCTAAATAAAAAAATAAAAAAGTGCATTTTATATTCAACTATATAGATCAGACCAAAATGAGGGACAAATGAGAAGGAAAGAGGGTCAGAGGGACATTGCTCCAAATCAGGGACAGTCCATCGAAATCAGAGACAGTTGGGAGCTATGTAATAACATAATGGTATTAAGTACATACAGTACTGTATCTAGCGTAGATAGGTCAGCCATTATTACACATTACCTATACAGGCTGTGCTTGCTGTTTATTGGATTTCATAGTAATTCTTTTGTTTTGCTGCTCCTCTTTTTCAAGTGATCTGACCACTTAACATCTTCACCGAAAGAAAGCATATAAAGATGCCTGCTCATATGAATCGTATGTACATGTTTGTACCCTGAACAGACACCTCTTCCCTTCCACCTGCCTAATCAAGGAGTTATTTTTACCTATCCAGTGGGTAAATCCATTGTTACTTATTGACTTCTCCCCTAGGGTGGCTCAGCCAACTGTATAGGCTTCCATTTAACCCTTTCACTGTCAGAGACGTTTTTGAATATTTTTTTTTTTATTGCTCACATAATAAATTGTACATTTTAGGCCTAAAGATTAGTTAAACTCCCAAAACAGTAATGTCTCCAGAAAGCAGAGACCCCAGAAAATAAAATGATGGAATTTGCAGTTTTTTTATGTCATACAATATTAGCACATCTTTTTCTCAAACCCATATTTTCAGTAAAATACAAAAGACTCAAATATGCAACCTCATTTTTTGGTAAAATATACAACATGAGGTGGTGTCAAGTAAATAGATAACAAACATGGCAAGCCTTAAAAGTGTGCAGGCCCATGAAATGGTAACAAACTACAATTCTCCCAAATTTTCCATAAACGGCACCTTAGAAACCCTTACAGGTCATAAGTCTAGAATTAACTGTGATGGCCCTAGAATTATTGCTCTCACCTAATATATGTAGTGCAATCGTGGTTTTCATAGGTAGGGGCACCCGAAAAGTGTGTTTACATTTGTATGTGTGTCTTTGTGGGTTATTAAACCCACATTTTACCAAACAAAGAAAAACACTGGGGTTTTTTTGGTTGATATAATGTAACTTAGATTTGTTAAACTTTTTTTTTTTAACTTAACTTTATTGCTATCACAGCCAATGATAACTGTACAATGTAATTGACAGATTCTCTTTAATGGCACATCAGGGGTCTGTTAGACCCCTGATGTCTGTCCTACACTCCATTGAAGCTAATCAAGCACAGATCATTCTTGATTAGCTTCTTTTGTGGCCACAGAGGCCAATGAGGGACATTGCTGAAATTAGAAGTGATAATATACTTGTCACTTCCATGTTCATTTACCACAGAGACAATCAAGCCTTACGTCAGTGGCAGTGAAAGAAATAAAGGTTCTGTGAAAAAAATCATCTTACCAGACTTACAACAGGTGTATTACGTCCCTGTTGTATCACCTTAGAAACAGCAGTATAAAATAATGGAATCTTTATTAATATCCTTTTTAAAAAAAAGGCATAAAATTAGCTCAAACAATGGGGAAGATTTACTAAAACTGGTGCACACAATCTTTTGCAGCTGTGCATGGTAGCCAATCAGCTTCTAAAACTTTACCTTGTTCAATTAAACTTTGACAATAAAACCTAGAAGCTGATTGGTTACTATGCACAGCTACACTAGATTCTGTGTGTACCAGTTTTGGTAAATCTCCCCCAATATGACCAGTTTCATGTAAAGGTGTATAGGTATCCTTGTCTAATCCAGACATAATTAGATTGGACAACAAAGATAGTTCTGTCTAGGGATTGGCCCAGTGTTCGATTCGAACCCATGGCCAAATCGAACATCGGCCGTTCGTCCGCTCGTCGAGTCCAGAACTCAAATTCGTGTGATGCGAACGGCCCACAATGCACTGCGCCAGTCGCAGTGCATTGCTGGCTGATGATTGGCCAAACATGCACTGTGACCCCGCATGCTTGGCCAATCATAGCGCCAGCAGCGAGGAGAGCAATAATTGGCCACAGGCAGGAGGCCTGTAGCCAATTATAGCTATGGGGGTTTAGTACACGCCCCACACTATATAAGGCCGCCGCGCCGGCAGCCTTGTGTAGTGTGTTCGGGCGTTCAGGGAAAGAGGATTGATAGGCAGGGACAGTGTGAACTACTTATCATTAATTTCCGTGTGGGGAAAGTGCAGGGAAAGAGGATTGATAGGCAGGGACAGTGTGAACTTCTTATCATTCATTTCCTTGTGGGGAAAGTGCAGGGAAAGAGGATTAATAGGCAGGGATAGTGTGTTCTTCTCAGGCATTTGCGTGTGGGGAAAGTGCTGTTCTCTATAAATCCAGCCATCTGCAGGAGTTAGTGTGTGTGCTGTGTGAGTCCAGCACAGCACAGTATTATGCCGCGTACACACGATCATTATTCACGGCGGTTAAAAAACCGCCGTGAATAATGACATTTTAAACGAGGGAACAGCTTGTTCCCCACACACGGTAATTTTTCTCGTCATTTTTTAAAATGACGAGAAAAATGATCGTCTATGGGCTCCGCGGCAGTGTTTCCCTATGGGAAACACTGCCGCGGAAGAAATGTCAGGAAAAACGACGAGAAAAATTAGAACATGTTCTAATTTTTCTCGTCGTTTTTAGTGCCGTTTTTCACGTCGTGAAAAATGACAAAAAGACCACACACGATCGTTTTTCTTGTTGAAAACAAAAAATGACATTTTTCACGACGTGAAAAATGATCGTGTGTACGCGGCATAAGCCTGCACCTGTATCTACCATTTAGTGCAGTTCTCCATTAATCCAGCCATCTGCAGGAGTTAGTGTGTGTGCTGTGTGAGTCCAGCACAGCACAGTATAAACCTGCACCTGTATCTACCATTTAGTGCAGTTCTCCATTAATCCAGCCATCTGCAGGAGTTAGTGTGTGTGTTGTGTGAGTCCAGCACAGCACAGCACAGTATACAACCTGCACCTGTATCTGCCCTGGTGTCATCTAATCCAGCCATCTGCAGGAGTTAGTGAGTGTGTGTTGTGTGAGTCCAGCACAGCACAGTATACAACCTGCACCTGTATCTGCCCTGGTGTCATCTAATCCAGCCATCTGCAGGAGTTAGTGTGTGTGTGTTGTGTGAGTCCAGCACAGCACAGTATACAACCTGCACCTGTATCTGCCCTGGTGTCATCTAATCCAGCCATCTGCAGGAGTTAGTGTGTGTGTTGTGTGAGTCCAGCACGGCACAGTATACAACCTGCACCTGTATCTGCCCTGGTGTCATCTAATCCAGCCATCTGCAGGAGTTTGTGTATGTGTTGTGTGAGTCCAGCACAGCACAGCACAGTATACAACCTGCACCTGTATCTGCCCTGGTGTCATCTAATCCAGCCATCTGCAGGAGTTAGTGTGTGTGTTGTGTGACTCCAGCACAATATACACTACCCAATTGCTGTTTTTCCCATCTCCCTGCAGGCCATTACAATGTCTGGAAGGCCAACAAGGAGAGGCAGACAGTCACGAGCCAAGAAAAGAGGGCAAGCAGGCTCTGTGTCTAGAGACAACAGTGCTGGTCGTGGACGCGGTGCATCGTCATCAGCATGTGGCCATGGGACACGCTTGTCCTTATTTTCGGCAGCTGGACGTGTTGAGCCGCATCATGCCGAAGGCTTGGTAGAGTGGATGGCCAAGCCCTCCTCATCCTCCTCATCCTCTCTCACCGAGGCTCAGGGTACTGGCAAAGCAGCTGCCAATGCGTACTCTTCCCTCGTCTCAATGTCATCAGTCACCCCTTCCCTAGACCCACCATGTCCTCCTGAGGAGTCCCCCGAACTGTTTGAGCACAGTGTTGGGTACATGCTCCAGGAGGATGCCCAGCGTTTTGAAGGGTCTGATGATGATACCCAGCTAGAGGAAGGAAGTAGCGTGAGCGCAGAGAGAGGGGATGCTCAAGGACAGCAATCTGGCAGTCATGTTCCACCTGCTGCAGCATACTGCCAGGTTTTCTCCAGTGGTGAAGAGGGAGGGGATGATGAGGTCACTGACTCCACGTGGGTGCCTGATCGGAGAGAGGAGGAGGAGGAGGAGGAGGCGGCACATCTCCAACGAGGCAGGATGCCCTCCGGGGGCCAGCTTGAGGGCAGCACACCAACTGAATCACACCGCAGAGCTCCGCCTGTGCAGGGCGCTGCCTCTGCGCGTTATTACAAAAGTTCTTTGGTGTGGGCTTTTTTTGAGACGAGTGCATCAGATCGCACCGCTGCTATTTGCAACATATGTCTCAAGCGTATCTCGAGTGGCCAAAACATCAGCCGCTTGGGCACCACAAGCATGACCAGACATATGTTGACCTGCCATGCAGCTCATTGGCAAGCGTACCTTAAAGACCAAAGAACAAAGCGGACCTCTCCTTGTTCCTCATCAGCTGGGATCTCCAACCCCACTATACCTTCAGTCCTCTCTGAAAGCTGCACTGAGAGGAATGAAGGTGTAGAATTAGGTGTGTCACAGCCAAGTACTTGTGGGCACTCTACTAGCAGTACACCGACGTCCGATTGTACCAAGCAAATTTCCCTGCCCAGCTGCTGGACCATCGAAAGAAGTTCACTCCCAGCCATCCACATGTCCAGCGGTTGAATGCTAGCTTGGCTAAATTGCTAGCACTTCAACTGCTGCCTTTTCAGTTGGTAGACTCGGCCCCCTTCCGTGAGTTTGTGCAATGTGCGGTTCCTCAGTGGCAGGTTCCCAAACGCCACTTTTTCTCACGGAAGGCGATTCCGGCTCTCTACTGGCATGTGGAAGGCAATGTCTTGGCCTCGCTGGACAGGGCGGTCAGCGGTAAGGTGCATATTACCGCTGACTCATGGTCCAGCAGGCATGGACAGGGACGTTACCTATCTTTAACGGCCCACTGGGTCACTCTTTTGGCAGCTGGGAAGGATGCAGGACAAGGTGCAGTAGTGTTGGAGGTTGCTCCGCCACCACGCCTCCAAAATGCTACTACTGGTTGTGACACACCCTCTCCTCCACCCCCTCCTCTTCTTCTTCCTCCACGGCCTCTTCGAGTGCTCTGTCCTCGGAACAAGCGGTGCTCCATAGGCGTTCAAGGGGCTACGCAAGTACGCAGGCAAAAAGATGCCATGCCGTGCTTGCGCTGGTGTGTTTGGGGGACAGGAGCCACACTGGGGCAGAGGTTCTGTCAGCTCTGCAGGGGCAGGCCAAGAGGTGGTTGATGCCACGCCAGCTTAAGCCAGGAATGGTGGTTTGTGACAATGGCACCAACCTCCTCTCCGCCCTGCGACAGGGACAACTGACCCATGTACCCTGTATGGCTCACGTCCTTAACCTGGTGGTGCAGCGGTTCTTGGGCAGGTACCCAGGCTTACAGGATGTCCTGAGGCAGGCCAGGAAAGTCTGTGTGCATTTCTGCCAATCATATAATGCCAGTGCTCGGCTGGCTGAGCTGCAAAAGGAGTTGAACCTGCCCAAGAACCGCCTTATATGTGACATGTCCACCAGGTGGAACTCAACTTTGGCTATGCTGCAGCGACTGCACACGCAGCAGAGGGCCATCAATGAGTACCTGTGCGACTACGGCACCAGGACAGGGTCAGGGGAGCTCGGATTTTTTTCACCACACCAGTGGAGCATGATCAGGGATGCATGCACTGTCCTGTCACCATTTGAGGAGGCCACGAGGATGGTGAGCAGTGACAGTGCATGCATCAGTCACACTGTACCTCTTGTCCACCTGTTGGAGCATACGCTGCGTGGAATAATGGACAGGGCACTTGAGGCAGAACAGAGGCAGGAAGAGGAGGACTTCCTTGCCTCTCAAGGCCCCCTTTATCCAGACAGTGTTCCTTCTATCCCACCCATCACATCGGAAGAGGATGAGGAGGAGGAGGAGGATTGTGTCAGCATGGAGGAGGAGCCTGGCACTCAGCATCAGCAGCAGCAGTCTTTTAGGGAATATTTACAGTCCCAAGAAACCGGTGGACTTGTACGTGGCTGGGAGGAGGTGGCTGCGGATCATGTCATCCTTAGTGACCCAGAAGACTCCGGACCGAATGCCTCGGCTAACCTACGTTGCATGGCCTCCCTGATCCTGCAAAGCCTGCGGAAGGATCCTTGTATTCTTCGGATCAAGGAGAGGGACCATTACTGGCTGGCCACTCTCCTTGATCCACGGTACAAGGGTAAGGTTGCGGACCTTATCTTGCCGTCGCAGAGGGAGCAGAGGATGAGACATCTCCGGGAGGCCTTGCAGAAAGGTCTGTGCAACGCGTTCCCAGAGACTGGGAGGTTACAAACTGCTGGTCCTGGACGACGAGTTGCTGAGGCTTCGGTCAGTAGCAGAAGGAGCGGTGGGGAAGGTGGACGTCTGACCGATGCGTTCAGACAATTTTTTAGTCCGCAGCCCCAAGGTATGATCGGTTCCAGCAACCATCGCCAGCGTCTGATATACATGGTGCAGGAATACCTAGGGGCAAGGTCAGACTTGGACACCTTTCCCACCGAAAATCCTCTGGCTTACTGGGTCTTGAGGATGGATCACTGGCCAGAGCTTGCACAGTATGCAATTGAGCTACTGGCCTGTCCTGCATCCAGCGTTCTTTCGGAATGCACATTCAGTGCTGCTGGAGGCTTCGTCACAGATCACAGGGTGTGCCTGTCCACCGACTCGGTTGATCGACTGACCTTCATAAAGATGAACCAGTCTTGGATCACCACCAACTACCAAGCACCTGAAGCTGATATAACAGAATACTTTATTTTGAAATGTCACATCCCTTCAAGACTGCCTATGCTGATGCTGAGTGACTGTCCTGTTATGTTGACTGACTATCCTCTATGTGAGGGGTTGCAGTGTTGTGGCACCAGCACCAGTGCCTAAGGCCCAATTTTTCAGCCCCTGTTTAACAGGGGCGTGTAATTACAATTTTTTATGCAGTGCTTTGCAACAGGTGTCATTGCTGTGCTCCAAGTACAGTATCTGTGAGGGGTTGCAGTGTTGTGGCACCAGCACCAGTGCCTAAGGCACAATTTTTCAGTCCCTGTTTAACAGGGGCGTGTAATTACAAATCTTGATCTAATAATTCACAGCAGGGCCCATTCCTGCGCCCACCAAGAGTAACTGTGAGCAGGGGAGGGCTGGCGGCCTTAGGCCTGGGGGGCAAGTCCAGTCAAGTGGCCCATTGAACCGCCAAATCAGCTCACCATCCATGACCCACCTGGTTTTTCAATGCAGCCTCACCAGTGCCCATCAGTGCAGCCAACTCCAGTGCCCATCAATGCAGCCTGATCACTGGGGCAGGTTACATGGGGTATATGGGGGGGAGATGGGGGGTCAGCTAGGGGTGTCAGGGTCTCTCACCTCAGCGATCTCAGCTCAGCAGGTCCTTGCACGCCACGGTCTCCTGGGGGGGTAACGCTCCTGATGCTGGGGTCAAGTTGCAGCCAGTGCCCAGCCCTGTATCTTGACTGCCTGGCACGCCCTGCCTCTGCCTGCTTCCAAGAATCCGGTCCCAGGGAGTTGTAGTTTCCTCTGCGCTGCTGTGTTTTCCACCCACCAGAAGCTTGAGTGCGGACTACAACTAATGCAACAGCTAGTGGTCGGCCACCATGCCCCCGGCCCGACTTCCTAGACCAGAATAAAAAAGAAAATGGTAGCCGGCAGCGGCTGCCAGCCATTTTGAACATAAGTTAGGGCGGCCTGGGAAGCAATTGCCACCCTGCCCCCTGGCCCAGCCCTCCCCTGACTGTGAGGGCTTACAGTGTTGTGGCAACCACGTCCACCACCACCACCACCAAAGGCCCAATTTTTCTGCCCCTGTTCAACAGGGGCATGCAATTACAATTCTTGATCTAATAATTCACAGCAGGGCCCATTCCTGTGCCCACCAAGAGTAACTGTGAGGGCTTACATTGTTGTAGCATCAGCACCACCACCAAAGGCCCAATTTTTCCTACAACTGTTCAACAATGACATGTAATTACAATTCCTGATATAATTGTTCACAGCAGGGCGTTACAGCGCCCACCAAGAGTAGCTGTGAGGGCTTACAGTGTTGTGGCAACACCAACATCTAATGGGGCAAATTTCTGCAGAGTATATACGGCAGGCCCCTACTTTCAAACATCCAACTTATAAACGACTCCTACTTGCAAACGGAAGGAGAAAACAGGAAGTGAGAGGAAATCTACCCCTAGGAAGGGAAATTCTATCCTGTTAGATTTAATTTGGCAAAAAGGTATCTCCTCTCTACTGATGCTTTATCACCAATCCTTGTTTCAATAAAAACCCCACTTTTCCAAAAACATTTGTCATTGGAACGGAAAGTGAGGTGAAATGTTCTGAACAGGTGCACAGACAGCAAAAGAAATGTTACAGGGGTGATAACCCTTCCCTATGTTTTCCGAAAAGCTTAAAAATATATTTTTTGGCTGGAGCTACACTTAAACAATGTACCTGTTCAAAATTACAAACAGATTCTACTTAAGAACAAACCTACAGTCCCTGTCTTTTTGCACCGCCTGTATACTGCTGTTCAGAGTTGGGGTGCAACGGATCGGTGGTGATCCGTGATCCGAACGGGCCACCCTGTTCGGATCGGATCACCACGCGATCCGCAGAGCGCTCCGGAGCCTCGGCCGTAGGAAAGACCGTGGCTTCGGCCTAGCTCCGGAGCGGAGGCCATCTTGGTACACCCGGCGGCGCCCGCTCTAATGACGTTTCGCCACCATCTTGCTCCACCCCACACAGTAATGAGAGAAGGGGACAAGCGGACATCTTGTTACACCCAAAGCTTCCACAAAAAATGGAGCTTATCAGCTTTAATACAGTATTTGGAAATCCATCGGACTGTTTACATTTTACATTTTAAAAGCAGCAGCAAACCTTACATGATTGCTAATGTGACAGAACACCTCTGATTTTCACATTTAACATTTAGTTAAATGTGAAAATCAGAGGTGTTCTGTCACATTAGCAACCATGTAAGGTCAGCAGGTTTGCTGCTGCTTTGAAAATTTAACATGTAAAGAGTCCGTTGGATTTACAAATACTGTATTTAAGCTTATAAGCTCCGTTTTGTGTTGAAAATAACTGTGAAATTAAAAATGTAAAATTATTTTTTTCCGTGAGTTTTTTGATCCGTTGCACCCCTAGTTCAGAGTATATAGGGCTTTTTTTTTATTTTGGGTGCGGGGTTCCCCTTAATATCCATACAAGACCCAAAGGGGCTGGTAATGGGCTGGGGTGGGGGGGGGGGGGGTGATGGGGTAGCCATGCCATTTTTCTCAAAGATTTTCATCCATATTGCCAGGACAAGACATGACATTAAAGCCGCAAGCAGTTTTAAATGTCTTTTTTTCCTTTAGAAATGTCATTTTGTGCAGGGACAGTTCTAAACACAGGAAACACATGCCACTTCACAGGCATACTTTAGACACCCCCCCCCCCAGGTACGATATTTAAAGGAATATTTCACTTTTTTTTCACTTTATGCATCATTAAAATGACTGCTCTAGAAAAAACGTCAGTTTTTAAAACTTCTTTTTGCATTGATACATGTCCCCTGGGGCAGGACCCGGGTCCCCAAACCTTTTTTATGACAATAACATGCATATTGGCCGTTATAATTAGCACTTTCGATTTCGAACGTTCGCATCCATTGTAACTAATAGGGTTCGAACGTTCGCGCAAACTTTCGGTCCGTTCGTAGGTTCTGGTGCGAACCGAACCCGGGGGTGTTCGGCTCATCCCTAGTTCTGCCAATAGAGTTGCACTGAACAATACCCTTTAACATAATCTCAAGGAGGCATATACTGCACCTGATTTTCTCTTAAAAGTTGTTCATCAAAGGCACTGATCACACAGCTAAAAAAATTGGACCTTTCCCGCTTTCCCTAAATTTTACATCAGCATGTATCTCTGGGGGCAGATGTGAAATCACCTAACTTTTTTTGTCATGTTTTCCTTATTTAAAGTTGTTGTAAATCTCAGACATGACATATGAACACAGGGCCGATCCTGGGAGGGTGCGCCGGGTGCACTGCACCCAGGCGCCACAGAGGTGGGGGGCGCCAAAGTGCTCCCCTCCCTCCTCCTCTCCTTGTGTGTGGGCAGGTGCGCTAGTGTGGGCACACCCGCCCAGGGGCGGACTGACCGCCAGCATTGCGCCCTGCTTAGAAAACACCACCCTCAGCCCCTACTGAAACCCACCCAATCTACCATCCCAGTGTCTGTGTCCGGCCGCGGCACCCCCCCGTGGTTGCCTAGCAGCGGGATGCTGTAGACGGCGGAGTGGTGGATGAAGGTACCATGGCGCCCAAGAAGGAGGAATTAAAGAGCATGGGTGGGAAGAAGGAGAAGGTGGCAAAGGAGAGGACCAGAGGGGAGCCCATCACAGAGGAGAACAAAGAGTTCTACAAACTCCAAATCTGGGATCTGGAGGGCTGCCTGGAGAGGTGATGGGGGAGGGGGAGGGGGCTACAGGTCTCAGAATGCCCTGACTGGAATTACAGGAACAATAAATTTCAGGTGTGGTAGCACTACAACTCCCAGCATGCCATGGCAGAGTAAAAGGAGCAGGGTCATGGTAAAAGCCAGCATTTCCAGAGGGAGATGTCAGTGACATAAACATATTTTCCTGAGGGCTCATTTACATTGCAGTCTCTGCGCTCCCTGTGCATTCACCTACGTGGTCAGTGCATTTGCTGTGCTTTTTTTTTGGAAACAATTAGATGTGTTTTCAGGCATGCTACCATTAAACGCTATTGGAATAAATGTTTTCATGAAAGTGCATCAAACTACTGCATGCTGCCCCTTTGATGGGCTATCATAAAACCCGCACACTGATCTAATGGCAGCGCGCATAAAAACGTGCATAGAAAATTTGACAGGGAAAAGAACGCACCACACTCATGTGATTCCAGCCAAAGTCATGTTTGTGCATTTTAATGAGAATTTGCAGCGCATAAAAATGCAGCACTCTACATTTTTTTTCTTAAACGCACATGAAAGCACCACAGTGGTATAATCAAAGCTGATTGGCATCCTTCTTTTCTTGAATATGTGTTCATCTGCCCAGGGGTGGACTGACCGGTCAGGCACTTTGGCAGTGGCCTGAGGGCCCGGCCGCTGAAGAGAGCCCACCAGCGCCACCTTCCGGAACTCCCAGGGCTGGTCCGGGGTCCAGGGACAAAAAAACTTGCAGCTGCAGCCCCCCGGGGCCACTATATTTTTCGGGCCCGGACGGGCCCCAGCTCTGCCTTGGAGGGAAAGTGGGGAGCGGGAGTGCCGCCGGATCACACAGAGCGGGGATCTCCCTCTGTGACACCTGGCGGCTGCTGTCATACAAAGTCCCGTCTCCTGGAACGTCTATTTTGATAGACATCACACTGGTCCAATGCCGGGACGTGTGACCTCTATCAAAGGAGCAGGTTCAGGAGGTGGGACTTTGCATGACAGCGGCCACCAGGTAATTAATTCAAATCCACACTGTGTCACAGCGGGGGATCTCCACTGTGTGCGATACGGCGGCTCCCCTCTCTCTAATCCCCTTACACTGACGAGGCTGCATTGATGGGCACTGCTGAGGCTGTATTGATGGGCACTGGCGAGGCTGCATTGATGGGCACTGGTGAGGCTGCATTGATGGACACTGGTGAGGCTGTATTTATGGGCACTGGTGAGGCTGTATTTATGGGCAATAATTAGGCTGCATTAATGGGCACTAGTAGGCTGCATTTGATGGGCACTGGTAGACTGCATTTGATGGGCATTGGCAGGCTGCAGTTGGTGGGCACTGGCAAGCTGCAATTGGTGGGCACTGGTAGGCTGCATTTGATGGCCACTGGCAGGATGCATTTGATGGGCACTGATAAGCTGCATTTGGTGAGCACTGGTAGGCTGCATTTGATGGGCACTGATGAGGCTGCATTTGATGGGCACTGATGAGGCTGTAATTGGTGGGCACTGATGAGGCTACATTTGATGGGCACTGATAAGCTGCAATTGGTGGGCACTGATGAGGCTGCATTTTATGGGCACTGATGAGGCTGCATTTGGTGGGCACTGATGAGGCTGCATTTGGTGGGCACTGGTAGGCTGCATTTTATGCATAGATCTCTTGTATCATTTCCCCAGTCTCTGATCTATAGGTGTGTGCAGCCTATTGCATTAGGGTGTGCACCCCAAAGCCCAAATACACACTACCGATCACTCACGATGTTCATTCATAAAGGGAAGGGGCCGGTAAATTACATATTTACTGGCCCCTTCCCCACTCCTAAAACATCCCAGGAGCAACAGCCGATAGGAGAGGAGGGAAGCTGGCAGTGATGCGGCGGGGGGGGGGGAGATGGGAGCCAGGGCAGTACGGGGAATGTGTGCTGCACACAGTGATTAGAGTGTGCCTGGGCACACCTGGCACACCCTGTGCGCACGCCTATGCTCTTACCATCTTCTGTATCATGTCTGCAGTCTCTGACCATCTCTTATATTATGTCTGCAGTCTCTGACCATCTTCTGTATCATGTCTGCAGTCTCTGACCATCTCCTGTAGTATGTCTGGAGACTCTCTCTAACAGACTCGCTAACAGAAGCCCTCTCTGTGTCCATTAGAGAGATCCCCCCCAGGTCCCACTAGAGTACTTACAGTTAAGAGATCATGGGAGGATCCCAGGGTGATGAAGACTCCTTAGGGGAGCATCTCTGTGTTTGGGTCGTTGCCATAGAAACATCTGTAGCACACAGATCCCTTCCTTGCTTACCTCCGCTAGCAGGTGGGACACAGCATGCCACATGCCCAGTGTCCTCCTTGTTGAAGAGGGTGAGCGGTGTTATCTAATTTGGGTCCTGCAGCGAGTTACCTCCTTCCGTTGGTTCTTCACCCTAGAGTGTAGGAATAAGTCTTTTCTCTCTCTTTAAAGAAAGGCCAATGTCCAGACACTATTAAAACCCAATAAAAAGGTTTATTTTGCTTTGCTTGAGAACTTGACAGGAAAGTTGGAGATAAAGAGAAATGAACAGGGAGGCAGGTTCAAGCACGTGGCACTTAACTATCACTCTTCGCCACTCAGGCCTGAGTGGGTTTTGCTCACCCAGATAGTCCCCATTGAGAGCGGTCCTAGCAGCCGGTGTGGATCACGGAACATTTCCTTGTGGATCAGGAGATAATCTCTAAGTCCCAAACTTTCCAGTCTAGTAACACTTGAGTCCTTAGGTGCCAATGGGGCACGTTACTAGGCTTGTGGCGGACTACGGAATCCTTCCCTAGGTAACTAGGCCTCTCCTGAGACAGTGACTTCTCTCACCGATCCCCTTGGGGAGATCCTCCCCTGGTTGCCTCTCCTTCAGAGCGGGTCACCACTCACTTGGGTACCCTAAGATTCCTCTTCGTGTGTAGACCCCAGCTAAAGGTGCTGGGCCTACTTACAGTGATGCAGCCTCAGGATAAAAGGTACCTGGGGCTGGTACACGCACACACGCACCCCTGGCCTGGAGGGCCGGGAGGTGCAAACTGCTCCCCGAATAATGGCGTCTGCCCCTTATGTATCCTCTCCCAGCATGCATAGCGGGTAGACCGTGCCCACTGCACGGCTGCCGAGAGAGGACACCCAATGGCGTTGCAACGCTACCTGTGGTTCAACCTGAGCCTGGGGCGACAGTACCACCCACAGGGAACTGTACTGCCAGGCAACATTACCTCAAAGCAGAAGCCAGTTTTTGAAGAATTCAACAGCCTGAGTCCAACAATGGGCTCAGGCTACCCCCTACATTTAAGCATAGCGACCCCCAATTATTGGGGGGTCCGCTACACATCTGTAAAGGGGAGGAGTTAGTAAGATGACCAGACCCAAGTGGGGGCGCCAGAAATATTTCTGCACCCAGGCGTCTGTGACCCTAGGATCGGCCCTGTATGAACAAAGCATATTCCTGTATAGTGTGTACTTGTCTCAGTCTAGAGCACTTAGGCCTCGTACACACGGCCGAGTTTCTCGTCGAAAAAAACATGTCGTTTTTTTCGACGAGATTCTTGGACAAGAAAATTGTCCCGGCCGAGTGTACACACGCTCGATTCAAAGAACCCACGGTTCTTTGAATGGAGCGTACGCGGTGACGTCATCGACTACGACGAGCATGCGCTCGTCACATTCGATGCCGTCGCCGCCATCTTGGTATACCCTACGTATGCCTAGGAAGCTACCGCGCATGCGTCAAATTCATTTCGAACATGCGCGGGCTTCCCGGCGGACAGGTAAGTGTACACACACTCACTTTTCTCATCAAGAAACAGGCTGACGAGAATCTCGACGAGAAAATAGAGAGCAGGTTCTCTATTTTCTCGTCGAGGTTACTTGTCGGTTTTCTCGACGAGAAACCCGCTAGCAGCGTACACACGACCGATTTACTCGGCAAGACATCTCTGCCAGCAAGTTTCTTGCTGGTTCTTGCCGAGAAAATCGGTCGTGTGTACGAGGCCTAAGTGTCATTTCTGTCCGCTGCCTCGTTCCTCTGCTATCTGTATGAGTCACTTCTAAAGAGTTTTCCTGACACCAAAAAAAAAAATAGTGACAGGGGAGTGCACAGCCTGTGATTGACAGCCTCAACTTTGTACTTGTGTGCTGTGTGAAGGGGGTGTGTCCCTTCCCTCCAATCAGCTCTCAGAGCTCTCATCATTGATGTAACTTCAGTTCTCCGCCCCCCCCCCTGCTTTTCAGAGCTGAGAAATCCTGTGTGAATTCTGAACTTTGAATGGATGTAGGAAAAAGACAGCTAGTTACAATGTAGTTGTAAAAAGTAGTTATAATGGTACAACTTATTTTAGGAAGATTTTTTTCATTTGAGGCCAGTCACTTCACTGCATATAGGTTAGGGTATACAACCACTTTAATTACCTTTTTTCTCTTGCACTTCCCAGCTTCCCTAAAGGCATTGGTGACGTCACCCCAGCTGCACCTTGAGAAGACAGCATGACCATTTTCGTCAGGGAAATCTTGTTCCTAAACTGCTTGACTTTGGGAGATCTTACAGTAGTGTCATGCTGCGCATGCACAAGAATAAGAACATGACATCACGCACTTCATCTTGCTTATGCACCATACGAAACTATGTTCATTTGCTTTTTGAAATAAAAAGGCTTCTCTTGGAGAAGGTAATCTTTAACCACTTCAGCCCCAGGAAGACGTTGCATGCCACAAATAATAAATATATAAATATAAATATAAATCCAAAGCAAAGGCAACAACAGATAGCATGAAGTTAAAATCTAAACAACCTTTGTACATCAAAAGTCCAAATATGTTTGTATACACAAAAACATATTGGCAAAACTACAGTGTATTCATCTTTAAATGTGAAAAGGAGACAGAACATCCTCTTTGTACATTCAGAGAAGAATAACATCTGTCCCTGTAAAAAATGATTTGGCTCAGCCAGAAGCATGTTCTTTTTTAAATATTTCAAATATTTACTCAAACATATAGGAAATAAAGTTCTGCTTTATCACAAAACATGAAGCATGTCACAATGTGGTCACAGTATAATTAAATATAATCCATTGAATGTATAGTCTCAAGACTCATTTTGTATGGAAAAGATTAATTTAAAAGACAGGTGTTGAAAATAAATACTTGTCAACAGGTAATATCATTAATTGTTAATATACGCATAAGCACAGCATATGCAGAGAATGCTTTTCCAATTAAGTTGAATTCAACATGTACAGTTATAGAAGCACTAATAGGTACAAATATCAAAGTATGACATATATACGGTCAAGCTTATTACAGCATGAGTATTTGTTGATTCCAATTTATTTGCAAAACAAGTCATGCATGTACTTTAGCCAAATGAGTACTGCTTTGTCATATAGTAGCTGATGTTCATCATTATTAGTGATGAGCAGAACTGCCTGGAGTTTGGAGAACTTCAAAGAAGTTTGATGCTAAACCCAAACCCCGCTGAAATCTGTGAAATTAAAAATACCAATTTTCTGGCATATCAAAAAAATAACAAGCTTTATATTACGTATGCGCTGCCAAACTTTGATATCTTAGAGCAATAAATGTCAGTTGCTGTTAACACCTAACTACACTATATTGTCCAAAGTATTGGGACGCCTGCCTTTACACGCACATTCATTTTAATGGCAGCCCAGCCATAGTCTGTAGGGTTTAATATTGAGTTGATCCACCCTTTGCAGCTATAACAGCTTCAACTCTTCTGGGAAGGCTGTCCACAAGGTTTAGGAGGGTGTCTATGGGAATGTTTGACCATTCTTCCAGAAGCGCATTGGTGAGGTCAGGCACTGATGTTGGATGAGAAAGCCCGGTTTACAGTCTCCGCTCTAATTTATCCCAAAGGTGTTCTATCGGGTTGAGGTCAGGACTCTGTGTAGGCCAGTCAAGTTCCTCCACCCCAAACTCGCTCGTCCTTGTCTTTATGGACCTTGCTTTGTGCACTGGCGCGCAGTTATGTTGGAACAGGAAGGGGCCATCCCCAAACTGTTCCCACAAAGTTGGGAGCAGGATATTGTCCAGAATGTCTTGGTATGCTGATGCCTTTAAGATTTTCCTTCACTGGAACTAAGGGGTCAAGCCCAACCCCTGAAAAACAACCCCACACCATAATCCCCCCTCAACCAAATTATACAGGCATGGTCCCTGTTGTCACACACGGTTGATACATACTACATTCTCTGAAAGCTCTGTTCCCACTGTTTACACACACTTTCTGGCATCTCTTCCCCCAAAGTTTAATATTATTTATTTTGTATAATTATGTATGTAAAGCCAAGTGCAATATGTCTTTAATGCAACTGTAATGACATTGATATAATACAATCTACTGTAAACATTTACAAATATTTTTTTTTCACCTATATGCAACACTCTTAAGGCTCCTGAGGAAGCTCTTCTGGGTGAAACATGTAGAGCAGAAGTGGTTGCACTGTTGTATGAATTGCATACTATTTTGACTATTTTACTGTTAATTTTCATTTTGAATTTGAATAAAACAACCTTTTTTATTTTATATGATCCTGTTGTAAACTCATTGTTTGGCACCTTCAAAGTCTCATTTTTTGTATCTCTATTTTTGCCTTTAATTGGGATGTGGGGCCTACTTCGGCCCTTCACTGCCCAGACCTTCTATACTTTAAGGTTAGTGAAGTTAACTTGCGGTGGGGCCCTTCTGCCAGTGGTGTAAAAGAGTCTGTCCCTTTAAGAGTCAGTGATGTATAACGGCAGGGCTACTAAGTAAGGAGCAGTCTCTGTAGAACAGGGTGTAGCAAGGGGTTAAATTTGAGTTCTCCTCTAACTACTCTGGGCAAGTGACAGGTCCCATTCCACATGCTTGATGGTTAGCGGATCTGGCCACTAGGCCCTGGAGGCTTAGTCTCTCAACGCTTGATCACCTATGTGTATCAGTCTCTAGCAAGCGCTGACAGCTGTGGCAACAGCTCTGTCCTCCCTCTGAAGTATGTAGACAGGATCAGACAGCAAATCCCTTCTATTTAGCTCTCCTTCTCCTGTACAACTGTGGGATATTCTGCTGTAGGTTCTGTCAGCACTGCTCCCCACTTCAAAAGAAACCCAGTATATCTCTTTCACCCGGGAAAGCAGCCTTGTGTCTCCTCCTCTGTATAAAGGGATCTTGGCTCCTGTATTTTACAGTCCATCTGTATTCCATACACTTGTACTGTGCTCTCCCTCTGAGGAAACTACAAATCCCAATGTCCATATCTTCTGGCACCAGTAAGTTCTATCTCTTATTTCCATTGGTATTTACTCTCGTGTCCTCTGATAGGATTCAATCCGACTGCCAGAGAGGAAGGGGGAGAGAAAAGCGAGCGGACAACACACTGCCAGCACAGAGAAAGAGAGGGAAAAAAAACAGGCTGAGTTCTTTTAGTTAGACCCCTTTCACACTGAGGTACTTTTCAGACATTTTAGCGATAAAAATAGTGCATGTAAAGCGCCTAAAAACTGCCTCTCAAGCCACCCCAGTGTGAAAGCCCGAGTGCTTTCACACTGCGGTGGTGCGCTTGTGTGATGGGAAAAAAAGTCCTGCAAGCAGCATCTTTGGGGTGGTGTGGGAGCAGTGTATACAGCACTCCCAAACCGCCCCTGCCCTTTGGAATGAATGGGCATCGCTTCTGAAGCACCCGAAAAGTGATTCGGAAGCACCGCATCACGGGCGTTTTTAACCCCTTCTTTGGGGTTAAAAGCCCTGCGTAAACGAGGGGCGCTTTACCGATAACACTGGAACCGCCCTAGTGTGAAAGTACCCTCACTGTGCATCAAGGGAGGTGGATGAACAAGGGATGAGTCTGCACACACGCAAAGCCAGCACATGCAGATACAGAGTTCCCGCTCGATGTTTACATTAGTCTGGTGGAAGGGGAGGTGTTGAGCAGTTGAGAAGGGGGAGCGGCTTTAACAAACCACTGTCACAAGTGTAGACTATTAACAGACGCATTTAGTCATCATGCGCACAGGATGTTTTTAAAGCTGCTCCTAGGGGCATCTGGCATTTTTTTTTCTGCCTCTAAACTCCCCTACATGTTAGCCTATGTGTCCATGCAAACATAAACTTTTAGCAGTGTTTAATGGCAGGAGAGTTTAGAGACAGGAAAACAAAACCCTCTGCCAGTGCATCCAGGAGCAGCAGAGTTTGGGCAGGAAAAACACTTGAAGCTTGTAAACGCATCTAAACGCATCTAAACACTAGGCGTGTTCAGTGCTTGAGCGTTCATTTATTTGAATGGCCAAAATAAATTATTTATTTTGGCCAATAAAATCAATTAACGCCCAAACGCTTGACACCTGTAAACGCGCCTAAATGTTTGTAAAAGCGTTAGACACTTTTACAAACCTCAGGCATTTTTACTGCAAAAACGCTTCTGGCTTCTAGGAGCGTTAAAAAATTCCAGTGTGCATGAGGCCTTATAGTTATTAAGGGATTATATGTTGGTAGTATGGGTTCACCTAGAAATTTACAATTATTGTTGGTGCTGATAGGGCCACTGTACCGGGATCTCAGTGTTAAAAAAAATATCGCACTAGCTTTTCTATCAGATATCAACACATGTTCCATTATTTATGACAGTGGTACAATGAGTCTCACAAAGAGAACTTGGGCCAACTAATATTAAAAGAAAAATACATAAATTATAAAAAAAAGGCCTAGGGTGCTAAATTAAAAAGCGGTTTAAATATTTGTGAAATGCACCTGTGTTCATGTTTAGACATCCCATTAAGTGAAGACTATTTTTTTTTTAAGTTCTCCGGCATAATTGGATATCTGAAATTTATAAGTTTCTCTTCTCGCTTTAGTACATCAGGCTGAATATTTCAGAGATCTGTGTTCCTAGAATGCTCTTTTGTTACTTGGACTCAAGCTTTTCCATAATGCGTCTTGCCATCTTCACCCCCTTTTTTTAATGCCTCAATCTTGAATGCATGTGTAGCGGGGTCTCCTTTAAGGCCCCGGGACTACGTTACCCAGAACCCCAGTTGGCCACCGCAGAGACTCATGGGAGGGGTTATTTAAGGAGGAGTCAAGGCGGAGCTCGGCCTCTTTGGACACCGCGCTGCAAGCAAGAGTTTCTTCCTGTGCGGATCTGCTGCAGTGCAAGGCCTGAAGCCTGGGCCTTGCACAACTTCCAAAGAGCCTTCCACCCCACTGCGGCGCCTGGGTGGCACCGGACTTGTCGAGTGAGGACATCAGTTAGATCGGGGACCCGATCGTTGCAGACACTGTGTGCGGAGACACAGCAGGTGGAAGTCTCGGGCTGGGATCGCGCCCGGAGTGGTGAGCGAGCACTTGCTCAATCAAATAGACTTTACAGATTCTAGGCCTATAGACTGCCGTGGCTCACCAATCGTTTGCTTGTTGTTCCACTGGGGGACCGGTAGCAGGACAGAGTTGAAGTGTCCCCCCAGCATAGTGTTCTTAGTGATTGCCAGTTTGTGGATTACAAATACTATTCATCAAGTGCACCACCGAAAGTTTGCATGTGAAGAAATCCCTATAGGAAGGACTGAGATTTATTCTGGGTCAGGCCTGGCCAGGGTGGGGAGATAGGATATTGTTTAGAGCGCCACAGGGCGTGTATACCATAATAGCTACGCGTGGTGGATTACCGTGCGGCGCCATTATTGTGTGCTATATTGATTGCTGCAGGGCTCTGCAAGCCGGTTGTGTGTATTATATTCTGCTTAAGCCTTTTTCAACCAAAGTAAAACTGTTATGGTTAATCTTTAACATTTGTGTGTTGTCTTACTGTAAAGAGGGTGCCTTTACAATACCAATTGATTATGATAAAAATATAACCCCTAGACTAACTGTGCCAGGGTGGGTCGAGCAGATTGCCGGGGGTTGGTGGTGCTGTACACAGGGCCCGCAAAACAAATCCAGCGGCTCTCTTAACTGGGGGTAGCGCTACACATGTATCATCACCAGGACACAGTTTATATATAACAGGCAAGGTTGAATATTTTCATGTTTCAAACACATGGAAATATGCATGCCTCTGCTTTACTGTTTACTCTCATATCCATATGGTATGGCTTTTTGCACTTTTTTTATACCAATCTTTTTAATTTGATACCTAACAAGCTTAATCCTGCTAGTGCCAGACACAGTAGGTTTCAAAAATAAACCAACAAGTTTTCGGTCTCTTACTGAAATAACACAGATGCTCACTAAAATCCCATAAAAACATCTCAATGTAATGTCAAAAGTAGTTTTCAATCTTTTTAAACACAAAAACAAGCTTTTTTTAAAATAACAACTGGTGACCAACCATACCATGAACATGCTTGTGCAGGCATTTACTGTTATGGGATGACAACTGTCCCCTAATTGTACTTTTAAATTCCCATCCTGGGAATAGGGATTAAAAGTAGCTTTTCCAACAAACATTGAGCAGGCAAGTTCCAATGTTGTCACCGATAAAGCATTGGGGGACAAAATGGAGAAAAATAACTTACCTTGCACCTTGATTTCTTGGGTTTTTACCTAGGGTAGGTTAACATCACTTGGCCTTCCCATGGAATCCTGGGAAAGCTAATAATCCCAGATCATGTGAAAATGTATATGTTCATCTATGCAGTAAATTTAGTGTGATAAAATATGATTTTGATTCATATTATGAGGTACTGTCATTTGTCCACTCAAAACTCTAGGGGATAAGTTTTCTTACTGACATCTTATAGCTCTCCAGAGACTCCAACGCTTAGATCATGCACTGGAATTCAGGGCCTAGTGACACCAACTGCCTTTCCTTGTCAAATGATAAAAAAATATTAAAAAAATTGTAGCTGGAGCTCGACATTAGGAAAAAAAAATATATAGGAATTCCATTGATCACTAGGGATCTGCTCTACTGGAGTGTTTCCAGGTCACAAATTTTGTTACGTGATGAAGTACTGTATATGGAAACCGAGTTGATAAATGCAAATTCAAGCACAGTTATTTGTATGTTTTTTTACATTTATAACTCTCACATTAACACTATTTTTATCACATCAGATGCTCTCTCTAAGCTCTGCTGAGATAACCTGCTAGTATGTACAGCAGGAATTGTTTGTACCGTGCTTTCTGAATGGCAAAGCAGAGTGAAAGGTGTGGAGGCATAACATCACTAGGGATGAGCCGAACACCCCCCCCCCCCCCCGTTCAGTTCGCACCAGAACCTGCAAACAGACCTAAAGTTCGCGCAAACTTTAGAACCCTATTAAATACATTGGACTCGAACGTTCGAAATCAAAAGTGATAATTATCAAGGCTAATATGCAAGTTATTGTCCTAAAAAGGGTTTGGGGACCTGGGTCCTGCCCCAGGGGACATGTATCAATGCAAAAAAAAGTTTTAAAAACTGCAGTTTTTTCGGGAGCAGTGATTTTAATAATGCTTCAAGTGAAAAAATAAAAGTGAAATATTCCTTTAAATTTCGTACCTAGGGGGTGTGTATAGTATGCCTGTAAAGCAGCACTTGTTTCCCGTGCTTAGAACTGTCCCTGCGCAAAGTGTCATTTCTGAAGGAAAAAAAGTCATTTAAAAGCACTCGCGGCTATAATGAATCGTCGGCTCCTGGCAATACAGAGAAAAGTAATTGATAAAAAAAAAAAATGCGTGGGGGTCCCCCCAAATTCCATTACCAGGCCCTTCGGGTCTTTCTCGTGAGAACAATGTTAACTCTTTACAATCCATGGCCGAACTCCTGTAAGCTTCTACATTTGTCCACTCCGGACATAATTCCTTACTAGACTTAATCTCCCTCTAATTGTGCAGCATTTCTGAGCCTGTACCATGGAGCTTGTACAGGACTCCACCAACTTAGTAGTCCTGTCACTTCACTCTCAGTGACATTGATCTGCATGTTGCTATTGGATAAAGGAAGCTCACTTCTCCATAAACCAATGCATACTGTTCTCCTGTCATCTGTTACCCTCGTCATATCACCTGTTTCTTGACTGGTTGGCTGCAAAGCACATGACACAAGTATGGTAGCCATGAGCAACGGAAATACAGCCCCCTTAGGACAGCTGTTCTACTCATTAGACCTTTGTACTTTATCTTATAACTTATTTTGTCCACTTAGTAAACCTTGTTCTGTAGATATGCCAGGCATGCACCACCTTAGTGACTTCAAAGCAGGTATGTTAATAATAAAGTTCTTTACTTTATTTTTCATAGTCAAGTAATACAGATGAACAATTCAACCAGTTGTCTTTCACATATTTTCTGTACAAGTCCTCTAAAGTGGATTTTTGTTGTGCCATTCCTTGTTAGGTAATTAAGTCTTTTAAGCCTATCCAAGTCCTTTAAAAGGCAAGAGTCTGTAATTGGCAGCATAGGTCCATACCCCTTGGAACCCCGAATGGGCCCCCACAAGGACGGTAAAGCAGCAGAGTGGCAACAACATATAAATGCCTTGCAGGAATGCCCCCATTCCCTCCACAGGGCCAAATGGTTTTCCTGAGAAGCGTGAGAAACCTGACTAGCAGTGTTAACCCTTGCTTCTCAGGGCTTACCAGCTTAGCAGGGCAAAAACAATTAACAGTATAATGAACTCACATTAGGATATACAGTTTTCTCACAGACAAATGCAGTAACCAAAACCCATAAGAATAAAACATAAAAAATAAAACATTTATCACAGGGAATATTCTGGAAACACCTGCTTACAGACCATTGGTGCGATTCTGAAGGCCTTCCACACTACATTTAGAAGACTTAAGCCCCGTACACACGGTCGGACTTCCATCTGACTTTTCCGTGTTTTTTTGTCCGAATGGAGTTGGTCGGGAACACCCATAGCATACACACGCTCTGACTTTTCTGCAAACTTTCCCAAAACTTTTTGCAACATCACGTGGTTTTTCTGCTCTTTTCTGCTCTTTACCGCAACCCTTTGGTCAACTTCTGCTATTGTTGGTTGATTTTAACGTTAGTTGTTTTGTGTGACAAAAATCCAATGGTTTTCTGTACACATGGTCGGACTTTGCTCCATCTGACTTTTGTTGGGCAAAAGTTTGTCCGTTTGCAGACCCAACATTTGTCCGATGAAAACAAGAAAAAAGCAAAAAAAGTTTGTCCGATGGAGCGTACACACGGTCGGATTGTTGGTCCAACTTGCTCAAAATGAAGTTTGTTGGCCAAAAGTCCGACCGTGTGTACGGGGCTTTATAGTGTCAGTTCAATCAGTCCCTGATTGAACTGACACTATATATAAACATATATACACATATATTTATATATTGTTATTATAGTTAGTTGAGGTTAGTGCACACATTTTTTATATGTGCACATTACATACCAAATACCCCCCCTTTTTTCTCCACTCTATAGATGGTTTACTGTATTCTCTTTTATGAGGACCCTCCTTAATGAAATTATTTTAGTTCATGATATAATTTCTCATCAAGTAGGAAGTGAATATTTTTTCTGTTGCCTTATATACAAATTTTATGACGATGGTGATTGGCTGCGGCAGCACACCCAGTTGGTATTTAAGACGTATGGTGTACCAAGATGGCGAGCCTCAGATACTGTCCGTATGATGAAACGTGTAAGGGGGCACCAATGCAAATACGTCACTTCCGGGACTTCTGTTTTTTGCTACATGATCCGTGGAAAGCACGCTCGGGACTTTGAGAGCGTTGCTTCCGTGTCCTGTATACTGCTGAGTTGAGCATTGGAGCTCTCCTATTTTTAAAGATAACTTTTATTTATCGGTTTGAATAAAGAAATAACTTTGCAATATTACGCTATGGGATTTTTTCTATCACAGTGAATTACATGTGGATACCTTGCTGAAGCTTACACCACTGAGGGGGACGTAGTAGGAATTTTCCCACACTCTCATTTATGCCCGTGGATGGATCATCTTCTCCGGCTGTGAGGTGGATACCGTGAGTAAGGGATACCAGGATTTGGAGTAGATTTCTACTATATGCTTTTACCCCTGCAGGGGTCAAGCGCTCTGGTGAGTGCAAACACATAAGGGGAGCACGGGAAAAGTCACTTCAAGCAACTATTATCACAAAGCACTTTATAAACTGTCACTAATTTTCGATGCAGCACATGTCACTTTTTGAACTTTTATGGATTGTCACTTTTTGAATATTTATGGACTGCTGCGGAGTTGATTCATTTATTTACTGAGTTTGACACGTTTTTGTTTTATTGATGCAATTTCCTTTTAGCACTAGTCACTTTCAGGATTTTGACACAACACTTTTTATGGACTACTGTGGAGCTGATTCATTTATTTTACTGAGTTTAAACACGTTTTAATTTTACTATTATCATTTTCTGATGCAACTTCTTTCTAGCACTAGTCACTTTCAGGATTTTGATACAACCTTGTTTATGGTACACGGTGGTAGTTACCCATTTATATGTACCTATTAGGTTTGGTTTATCAGTTTATTTGTATTTACCACATATGGTACAATTGGGTTGATATAGCACTTTATATTGCACATACAGGGCTGCTTTGATATACAGCTTTTTACAGAACAGCGCCATATTCCTTTTTTACTGACCAATCAGTCCCTATTGCCTTTATGGATGTACCCAGATGTTCTTCCCAGCCAGACAAAAACCTGTCTGAATGGCTGGTAGCCAGACTTAAACCCTAGGGTGCATATTTTTATACACAAGAATCTTTTGAGACTTCAGTTATCACAAATTCCAAAAACCCAGAACATAAATTGCCTTCCTGGATGTACTTTTATTTTCTAAAGACTACTAAGATGAAGCACCTAGTTACCCTCTCCTTCATTCCTTTTGAAATCCTGAGCTTCTCTGAGAAACTGCTTACTCAATTAATCTTACTCGATTAATCTAATTAATCGTCCTTTTTCCACTCCCTATGCCCAGAAGACTCCTCTTCATCTCAGTCTTGGGAGACAAAGCTAAATTACCAATTCTCTGATGAAGAAAAAGAACGTATGAACATTTCCATTCTGAAGAGATCCATTAATGCTAGTATTTTAAGAAACAACAACTATAAACAACTATAACGTTTACCGCAGGTTGTACTGTATGTCAGTGAATCAACACATCTTATACCTGCTGGGGGTGCCAAAAAGTCAGAGAATGTCCCATTCCGCAATCCTTTCTGGTTGGAAGTTAATTCTCTAATCACCCAGATCACAGACTGTATCCTAGACCAGTGTTTCTCAACTTCAGTCCTCAAGGCACCCTAACAGGTCATGTTTTCAGGATTTCCCTCAGATGAAACGACTGTGGTAATTACTAAGGCTGGGTTCACACTAGTGCGACACGACAGCCATCCTACTTTGGATCCGACTTTGCCCCGCGACATGAAGCTGACATATGTCCGACTTTCAATGAACGGGGATCCGACTTGGATCCCCACCAATAGCAGGCACTGTGTTTGGTATGAATTTTGAGGGGGAACTCCACGCCAAATTTTAAATAAAAAACCGGCATGGGTTCCCCCTCCAGGAGCATACCAGGCCCTTGGGTCTGGTCTGGATTTGAAGGGGAACCCCTACGCCGAAAAAACGGCGTGGGGGTCCCCCCAAAATCCAAACCGGACCCTTATCTGAGCACGCAACCTGGCAGGCCGCAGGGGAAGAGGGGGGGGACGAGAGAGCGCCCCCCCCTCCCTTCTGAACCATACTAGGCCACATGCCCTAAACATGGGGGTTTGGTGCTCTGGGGCAGGGGGGCGACCTGCGGCCCCCCCACCCCAAAGCACCCTGTCCCCATGTTGTTGAGGACAGGGCCTCTTCCCGACAACCCTGGCCGTTGGTTGTCGGGGTCTGCGGGCGGGGGGCTTATCGGAATCCGGGAGCCCCCTTTAATAAGGGGGCCCCCAGATCCCGGCCTCCCACCCTATGTGAATGAGTATGGGGTACATCGTACCCCTACCCATTCACCTGGTGGAAAAAAAATGTCAATAAAAAACACACACAGCTTTTTAAAGTAATTTATTGCAAAGCTCCGGGGGTCTCCGGTGTCCTCTCCGCGCTCTCCGGTTCTTTCTTCTGCTAGGCCTCCGCTATCTTCTTCCAGCTCTTTTGCTAGCGGGGCCCGGTCTTTTCCGTCGCCTTCTTCTTCTCCCGCTCTCCGGTTCTTCTCCCGCTCTCCGGTTCTTTCTTCCGCCGGGCCTCCGATATCTTCTTCCAGCTCTTTTGCTAGCGGAGGCCCGGTCTTCCCGTCGTCTCGTCCGGCTCTCCGTTGTCCTTCTGCCGGCCCCTCCACTATCTTCTTGCAGCTCTTTTGCTAGTGGAGGGGCCGGTCTTCCCGTCGCCGTCGCCGTCTTCTTCTCTCTTCTCCTCCTCGATGTTGACTCGTCGCTTCCTCCCGCTGTAATACTGGCTGTTCGCTCCGCTCCGAATTAATACAGGCTTCTCATGATGTCACAGTCACATGCTCCCATGACGTCACAGTCACATGCTCCGGGGCCACCCGGAGCATGTGACTGTGACGTCATGAGAAGCCTATATTAATTCGGAGCGGAGCGAACAGCCAGCATTACAGCGGGAGGAAGCGACGAGTCAACATCGAGGAGGAGAAGAGAGAAGAAGACGGCGATGGCGACGGGAAGACCGGCCCCTCCACTAGCAAAAGAGCTAGAAGAAGATAGTGGAGGGGCCGGCAGAAGGACAATGGAGAGCCGGACAAGACAACGGGAAGACCGGGCCTCTCCGCTAGCAAAAGAGCTGGAAGAAGATAGCGGAGGCCCGGCGGAAGAAAGAACCGGAGAGCGGGAGGAGAACAGGAGAGCGGGAGAAGAAGAAGGCGACGGAGAAGACCGGGCCCCGCTAACAAAAGAGCTGGAAGAAGATAGCGGAGGCCCGGCAGAAGAAAGAACCGGAGACCCCCGAATTCGGAAGAAGACCCCCAGAGCTGTGCAATAAATTACTTTAAAAAGCTGTGTGTGTTTTTTATTGACATTTTTTTCCACCAGGTGAATGGGGAGGGGTACGATGTACCCCATACTCATTCACATAGGGTGGGGGCCGGGATATGGGGGCCCCCTTATTAAAGGGGGCTCCCGGATTCCAATAAGCCCCCCGCCCGCAGACCCCGACAAATTGTATTTAAAATTTGGCCTGGAGTTCCCCCTCAAGAGCAGCACAGCACAAGTCACATGCCAAAGTCGGATCATGCAAGACTGCGGTCCGACTTTGATCCGACTTCAATGATACTCAATGGGCTGAAGTCGGATCAAAGTCGGACCAAAGTAGTACAGGGAGCCTTCTCAAAGTCGGACCGACATGTGTCAGACCAGTTAAGACGGCTCCCATAGGGAAACATTGATTTTCACACGTCATGCGACATGAGCTCCCAATGTCGGAGCGTTTGTCGCCCCAGTGTGAACCCGGCCTTAGGCAGTGAAACTGATCAATTCACCTGTGCTAAATAATGAAAAGCCTGAAAACATGACCTTTTGGGGCGCCTTAACCTTCCTAGCGGTATTCCCGAGTCTGGCTCAGGGTTAATTTTCATACCAAAAGCGGTAACCCCAAGCCAGACTCGGGATCGCATTGCAGGATACAGGGAAAGTTACTTACCTTATTCCTGGATCCTGCGATGTCTCCCTGCTGTGTCTGTGAGCTGTCTCCTCGCTCGATTCACAGTGCCGAGCTCCGTTCCCGAGCGTTGCGACGCACGGGGACGGAGTCGGCGCCAAATTCAAAAAGTAAAAAACACAGTATAGATACAGTATACTGTAATGTTACAGATTACAGTACTGTATCAAATAATAACACATCCCCTTTGTCCCTAGTGGTCTGTTCAGTGTCCTGCATGCAGTTTTATATTATAAAAACTGTTCTTTCTGCCTGGAAACTGGAGATTGTCGATAGCAACCAAAAAGTGTCAGTTTACGTCAAAAGTGGTTTTAGACCAGCTAGAAAACAGCGATAATAAATTAGAATCACTTGCAGAATTGAGCGATAGCGATTTGTGGGGAAATTCGTCATCAAACACTAAATCTAATGACAGCGACAATTCTGCAACTGAGCAAATTTCAGTGTTTTTGATTTGATTACATTATTGAATAATTTTTATTATAATTACATTATTATTTGTTATAATTATTTATAGCTATTTATTATATTATAATTTATGATTTTGTGTTTTAAACTTTATCATACCCGGGATGTCTACCAGACTCTTGTTTGAACAGATTTAAGTGTGTTATTCCTAAGAATTACAGGCCTACAATATAAAACGCCAAATTTCCATGCAAAATAATGGTACCCGCGTTCAGCAACAAAAATCTGAAATATTCATACCTCCAGGGAGGTTAAGGACCGGAGTTGAGAAACACTGTCCTAGACTACCGTCTTGCCCATTTTCGCTTCCACTATTCTGATCTTCCAGTGCAAAGATACAAACACTCTTTCATGCTAAATTTAGTCCACATCATCCAGCGCTATATAGCAAACTCCTCTATTCACTCTCCTATGCTGCACCTGCTCAGTGATGCGACATCTGTAATACCAAGCCACTGGAATTTGCCTGATGTCCCAACAATACAAGTATGAATTGCACACATTATTATGATAGCTGATATGGAAGAATTATTCCATATCAGTCAAGACCTTACTTCTCGCTATCTGCATACATAGAAAAATTGGCACAAATAGTCTAACACCTACAAAAACCTCCTCCACCTGACATTTACACTCTTTACCAATGGAAGCAATATGTCCTTATGAACTACCCCTTCCTCCTTCCCAGCTGCTACTCAGACGACAGCATGAGGATGTCCTGGTTAATACTTTAGGGGCCCCCACCAGGCAGGCACCTTCTACTATGGCCCTTCCTTATCCTATCTCCCAGTATCCTACCAGATCCCCCCTCCGCTATCCTACTTTCTCCCCTTCTGCCTACTGCACCCTTCTTTTCCCACCCCTACGCCCTCCACACTATCCCCTCCTCCTGTATACCTATCTATCCAATAACTCCTTTTGAGATCCAGCTGATTTTATCACTCTAGCCATCACAATGCTGGGCCAACAACTAGAGGAGCTCTATATGGCCCCACAAATGCCTCTGTCTTGCCTCTCTCCTCCTTTAGAACAACAATAGATCTTATCTACAAGGTTCCGATCCAATCTGATCTCCGATGACTGCCCGCACCACTACTCTCGGGTTATCCTATCTACTCCCTTACCTCTCCTAACACATTACTTACTTCTGTCCTGCAACCACATTTTGAAGCTGTTTGTACAACAAAGTTTTTGTTATAAACCAATCTTCCTGTTTCTGACTAAACTGTTGTTTTTTGTAAAAATTATTGATACAAATACAGAAAATTGAAAACATGGAAATTGCTTATGATGCAGAGTGCTTGAGCAAACTACATGTGATTTAGTTAGGGTTTACAGTATATTTACTGTAAACATTTCTTACAATTGTATTAATTTTTATATGAATGGAGATTACAATTGAGAATGGATGCCTATTAGTTGGGAAATACAATATGTCAAAAGGCATTATGTAAGTACAAAGATATGTGTCTAGTGATAACAGGTGAACATAAACAAGGAGTGACATATGGCTTAATGCTGAATAAAGTAATTGAATAGCTCAAGGCTCTAACAAGTGGAACATTAATGATTCTGTTTCTACTTTGGAAGTTGAAATGCCATGTGTCATTTGAAACTGTTACAATGATGAGATAAGTGGAATTCCGGCACAATTTCATCAAATTTTAGTGACATACACTAATTGTACCTCTGTACCCTTTTGATATAAAGTTTGAATTACAAGGTATTTGATAATATTTAAAAGACAAACATTTTTAATGATTTGCACAGTTTTCCAAAGTGATCTGCCAATACTTCTGTGAAATCATACGTTTGTCTTCAGTCGTCAAGTGCTTTTCTATAACCAAAACAAGCTCCCATACAATAAGGCAAACAGATGGCACTATGACTGATCTAATAACAGCTTTGCTCTACCAACTGTGAGACCTGAAATCAGCAACAGGCTGATATTTAAAATGAAGCAATAATAACCACATGGTCTTAGGGAGATGGTTCAAAGTGAATATTGTTTTGGATAGCTGTATAATGACAGTTATTCCTTTCATACGTTCTTTATTGACCTCTATATTTTTATAGCTTGCCTTCAGGCAACAACAACAGCCATTACTGGATTTTGATTTGGTTTATCTCTTTTGGGATGTGTTTAATAAATGGGGTCTTATTTAACCATTAAGAACAGTGCACAATGTACAAGGTGCAGATTGCACATGTCAACCAATAAGACATTCCGTCTGATTTACTGAAATAAGTTTATATATATATATACTTGAAAAAAGCATGTTTGACTTTGCAAGCAGATTCATGCATGATTTAAGAAGTTGTTTTAGGCATACCAAAATTAAGTGAAGTCGTAAATGTTCCTCTGCCGATATTGTTTTCAGGAGCATAGTTTCCATGCAGACTGGTTAGTGTGCAGGCATCTTTAAATGCCAAAAATTTCACATGGCAGAAAGCTTGTAGGTTAAGTGATAACAGAGAGGAAAGTGAGCTTAGGTAGTAATTACTGGCCTCTGATGCAGCTAGACGGGAACCTGATAACGAGGCAGGGGAAATCAATCAAACACCCAGCCTGTGAAACCCCTGAGCAGACCAGGCTTAAAAATGACTGCTCCGTTGATTATCCTATGCTAGGAAGGTGCTACAGACCCCCCCCCCCCCATAACAAAAGCAGGTCCTGTCCTCGTGGACCAAATAACGTGACAAAAATGATTTTGAACTCAAGAGCGAAATATCCCCAAATAAAAAGTGACATGCCTTCCACAAACATATAGGTACATATATACAGTACAGTCTCACTGGGTAGAGTCCTACCTACAACTAGATGAGCAGTTAGATGAGCAGCATAAATATTGCAATTTAACCACTTAAGCCCCGGACCATTTGGTAGCTAAAGGACCAGAGGTGAATTCAGAATTTTGCACTGCGCTGCTTTAACTGTAAATTGTGCGGACATGCAATGTTGTACCCAAACGAAATTTGCGTCCTTTTCTTCCCACAAATAGAGCTTTCTTTTAATGGTATTTGATTGCCTCTGCGATTTTTATTTTTTGCGATATAAACGGAAAAAGACCGAAAATTTTGAAAAAAAATGATATTTTCTACTTTTTGTTATAAGAAAAATCGAATAAACTCAATTTTAGTCATACATTTAGGCCAAAATGTATTCAGCCACATGTCTTTAGTAAAAAAAATGTCAATAAGCGTATATTTATCGGTTTGCGCAAAAGTTATAGCGTTTACAAACTAGTGTACATTTTCTGGAATTTACACAGCTTTTAATTTATGACTGCCTATCTCATTTCTTGAGGTGCTAAAATGACAGGGCAGTACAAAACCCCCCCAAATGACCCCATGATTGAATAATGACAAAAAAAAAAAAAAATTACAAAAAGTTGTCACTAAATGATATATTTCTCACACATGCCATGGTTATATGTGGAATTGCACCCCAGAATACATTCTGCTGCTTCTCCTGAGTACGGGGATACCACATGTGTGGGACTTTTTAGGAGCCTAGCCACGTACGGGACCCCGGAAACCAAGCACCGCCTTCAGGATTTCTAAGGGCGCAAATTTTTGATTTCACTCCTCACTACCTATCACAGTTTTGAAGGCCATAAAATGCCAAAATAGCACAAAACCCCCCCAAATGACCCCATTTTAGAAAGTAGACACCCCAAGGAAATTGCTGAGAGGCCTGTTGAGCCCATTGAATATTTTTTTTTTGTCCCAAGTGATTGAATAATGACAAAAAAAAAAAATTACAAAAAGTTGTCACTAAATGATATATTGCTCACACATGCAATGGTTATATGTGGAATTGCACCCCAAAATACATTCTGCTGCTTCTCCTGAGTACGGGGATACCACATGTGTGGGACTTTTTAGGAGCCTAGCCACGTACGGGACCCCGGAAACCAAGCACCGCCTCCAGGATTTCTAAGGGCGCAAATTTTTGATTTCACTCCTCACTACCTATCACAGTTTTGAAGGCCATAAAATGCCAAAATAGCACAAAACCCCCCCAAATGACCCCATTTTGGAAAGTAGACACCCCAAGCTGTTTGCTGAGAGGCATGGTGAGTATTTTACAGCTCTCATTTGTTTTTGAAAATGAAGAAAGAACATTTTTTTTTTTTTTCTTTTTTTTTTCAATTTTCAAAACTTTGTGACAAAAAGCGAGATCTGCAAAATACTCACAATACCTCTCAGCAAATAGCTTGGGGTGTCTACTTTCCAAAATGGGGTCATTTGGGGGGGTTTGTGCCATCTGGGCATTCCATGGCCTCCGAAACTGTGATAGGCAGTGAGAAGTGAAATCAAAAATTGACACCCTTAGAAAGCCTGAAGGCGGTGCTTGGTTTTTGGGGTCCCGTACGCGGCTAGGCTCCCAAAAAGTCTCACACATGTGGTATCCCCGTACTCAGGAGAAGCAACAGAATGTATTTTGGGGTGTAATTCCACATATGCCCATGGCATGTTTGAGCAATATATCATTTAGTGACAACTTTGTGCAAAAAAAAAAAAAAAATTGTATTCTTTCCGCAACTTGTGTCAACATATAAAATATTCCATGGACTCGACATGCCTCTCAGTATATAGCTTGGGGTGTCTACTTTCCAAAATGGGGTCATTTGGGGGGGTTTTGAACTGTTCTGGCATTTTATACACAACATTAGGAAGCTTACATCCACTCTTCTAACCACTTGAAGACAAAGCCCTTTTTGACACTTTTTGTTTACATGAAAACATATTTTTTTTTGCAAGAAAATTATGTTGAACCCCCAAACATTATATATATTTTTAAAGCAAAGGCCCTACAGAATAAAATGGTGGGTGTTGCATTTTTTTTTCTACACAGTATTTGCGCAGCGATTTTTCAAACGCATTTTTTTGGGAAAAAATACACTTTTTTTAATTTTAATGCACTAAAACACACTATATTGCCCAAATGTTTGATGAAATAAAAAAGATGATCTTAGGCCGAGTACATAGATACCAAACACGACATGCTTTAAAATTTCGCACAAACGCGCATTGGCGACAAACTACATACATTTTTAAAAGCCTTTAAACGCCTTTACAGGTTACCCCGTTAGATTTACAGAGGAGGTCTACTGCTAAAATTACTGCCCTCGATCTGACCTTCGCGGTGATACCTCACATGCATGGTGCAATTGCTGTTTACATATGACGCCAGACCGACGCTTGCGTTCGCCATTGGGCAAGAGCAGGGCAGGACAGGGGTGCTTTTTTTTTTTTTTTTTTTTTTTTTATTATTAATTTTGCTTTTTTATTTTATTTTTAAACTGTTGCTTCCATATTTATTTATTTTTATCACTTTTATTGTTATCTCAGGGAATGTAAATATCCCCTATGATAGCAATAGGTAATGACAGGTACTCTTTTTTGAAAAAACTGGGGTCTATTGGACCCTAGATCTTTCCTCTGCCCTCAAAGCATCTGACCACACCAAGATCGGTGTGATAAAATGCTTTCCCAATTTCCCAATGGCGCTTTTTATATCCGGGGGGGGGACATTCCCTCCCACTGCTTGTAAAAGCAGTCCAGAGGCTAATTAGCCACTAGGATTGCTTTTACATGAAAGCCGGCCGCTGGCTGAAAAGAATGATACCAAGATGATACCTAAACCCGCAGGCATCATTCTGGTATAAACATTCAAAGTCCAGCAACATACCAGTACGTTGCTGGTCCTTGTTGGACATGTATTGTAATCTTTTTTTTCATGCAGCCTGTTGGCTGAACGAAAAAAAAAGATTGATCGGTGGGTATGCCCACCATTAGAATACCGCCCTTCATCCACCCACTTCTAATGATGGGCATACATGCACCATTTATATATGCCGAAGCATGGGGGCATCTTCTCGCAAAAGTTATGCCGCGTACACATGGTCAGACTTTTCCACGGGCAAGCCTCCGTCGGAATTTCGACCGTATATACGCGGCATTAGGAGCAAAATCGCTCCTCCACTCCTGCTGCCCCAATGCTTCGGCATATATGCTTTTTTTTTTTAACTGTGGTGGTGAAATCACCTCATACAGCACTGGAGTCGCAGGGATCAGGCCTGTCTCTGCGAACGCTGCAGTTATGTGTGTTGTGTTTTGCAAGTGACAGTGATCGATCGATACTGCACTTGGGTGGCCTGGGCTGGACGGAGGGGCAAAACGCAGGTGCTAGCAGGTATCTGGGCTGATCCCACTAACAGTGCGTTTTTGGGAACCCTAAACTGCTGGGGACGCTAGTATAGATCTGATCAGATCAGATATTGAGCTGATCAGATACTATACCACTAAGGGGGGTGTATGCTTCACGTGTGGGTGTTAGCGCTACTGGCACTAACCTGACGCTGCCTGGGGTGTGACGCAGACCCTCTCTGACGCTAAAACCTAACTGATATCACCCGCCGGGCGATCAGGGGGTTAAACCTTTATTGGGTTATATACGGCGGGTGCCCTGACACTATAAAAAGCAAACTAACTAACTAGCGTCACCCGTAACACTTATATGATGATCACTGGTGAAAGGGTTAACTAGGGGCAATTAGGGGGTTAAAACCTTTATTAGGTAATATATGGGGGTACCTGACGCTATATAAAAACCTGACGGCGAACCTAAAAAAAAATTACTGGCTACCTATCGGCATCACCGACACTAAGACAACGATCATAAAAACGATTGCTTAGCGACAGTGGTGATAGGGGGTGAAAGGGTTACCTGGGGGGCGATCAGGGGGTTAAACCTTTATTAGATAATATATGGGGGTACCTGACGCTATAAAAACCTGCGGCGAACCTAAAAAAAATTACTGGCTACCGATCAGCATCACCGACGCTAAGACATCGATCAGAAAAATGATCGCATAGTGACGGCGGTGCTAGGGGGTGAAAGGGTTACCTGGGGGGTGATCAAGGGGGTTACACCTTTATTAGGTAATATATGGGGGTACCCGACGCTATAAAAACCTGCGGCGAACCTAAAAAAAATTACTGGCTACCGATCAGCATCGCCGACGCTAAGACATCGATCAGAAAAATTATCGCTTAGTGACAGTGGTGATAGGGGGTGAAAGGGTTACCCTGGGGGGGCGATCAAGGGGGTTAAACCTTTATTAGGTAATATATGGGGGTACCCGACGCTATAAAAACCTGCGGCGAACCTAAAAAAAATTACTGGCTACCGATCAGCATCACCGACGCTAAGACATCGATCAGAAAAATGATCGCATAGCGACGGCGGTGCTAGGGGGTGAAAGGGTTACCTGGGGGGTGATCAAGGGGGTTAAACCTTTATTAGGTAATATATGGGGGTACCCGACGCTATAAAAACCTGCGGCGAACCTAAAAAAAATTACTGGCTACCGATCAGCATCGCCGACGCTAAGACATCGATCAGAAAAATTAGAACTTAGTGACAGTGGTGATAGGGGGTGAAAGGGTTATCTGGGGGGTGATCAGGGGGTTAAACCTTTATTAGGGGGGGTTAGGGGGCTACACTGGACCTAAAACTAAATGTAGTGACACTTTTACAGTCACAAATGTCACTGATTGCAGTGATCACTAAATAAATGGTCACTGCAATCAGTGACACTGTGACTGGGGGCTGGGGGGTGATCTGGGGGTGTCTGGGGGGGCCTAGGGGGGCGATTTATGTGCCTATGTGTCCTGGTGTCAGTGTGCTGTTTTGTGTACTAACCTGGCATCTTCTCCTGTACGGCGCTCGGTATATGTGAGCGCCGCAGGAGAGATGACATCACTTCCTCCTTCCTGGCAGGCAGGGGAAGCTCTCTCATTCGCCGGGAGCGATCGAGAGGGGGTGGCTGGAATCGAACGGCCGTCCCCTCATGCCGGATCGCTCCCGAAGGTAAAACGACCACCCACTGTAAAGAAGGGGGGTCCGATCGGACCCCCCAACTATACAAAGGCAATCTCGTATATGTACGTGATTCTGCCTGTCGGTGCCATTCTGCTGACGTATATTTACAGTGGGCGGTCGTTAAGTGGTTAAGGATGGAGCATTATCTCATTGAAGATGATCCTACAACAAATCAACAATCCATAGCGACCTAGAAGACTGGAAGCTTTTTAGAGTCAATAAATTCGTTTTGCTTCTGTACTGCCAGTTACTGTCCAAAGGTACCACCGCACCCCTTGCAGGCGTAAATGTAAACTCAGAACCTTACTTCAAATATTCAGAATATTCATGATGGATGTAGTGCTTTTGGCACATCGTCATCCTCCAGAGCCTCACTGACTGCCTACCACTACATACTCCCCACTGATTGCCTACCACTACTTACTGCTCACTGGATGCCTATCATTATTTACTTCCCTACCCTGCCACTACATACTGCTCATTGACTGTCTACCATTGCATACTGCTCACTGACTTCCTACTAATACATACTGCTCATTGAATGCCACAGCTCTGAACTCCTATTTCTTACTGCCCTGCAGTGTACTGCATACTGCTGTGCACTGACACTACAGTGACATCAAGTGGAGGAAGGGAGGGAGGGTCCTGTTCGGTAGGCTGTATGGGGCCCCATGATTTCTAAAGGTGGCCCTGACAGTGCCTCTACCTAGCACAGGGCTGTAAATTGGTGATATTTGTAATCAATTAATGGTGGGGAGGGGGACACTGAGCAGCAGTGAGATGAGAAAAGACTGCAACATTTTTTTTATTTATTTTTTATTGTACTGTACATGCACTGCTGCTTCAGGCAGCTTTTAAACAGAACCTCAGACTGAAGACTCCTTTCCAGGTCCAGGATATGTAGTGTCACTTCTCCTGAATCAGCATGTGGCACAGTAGATGGTGGAGGCTGGAGGAAGAGTGCAGACATGTCATTCTAACTATATGTAACTATGACAAAAAATGTATGGTATCCCATTCCTTACCTTGCGCTGTGTGTTCCTTATGCCACACCACCTCATTCTGTACTCTGCGCTGTGCGTTCCCTATTTCACACCACTTTATTCTGTACTCTGCGCTGTGCTTTCCTTATTCCACACCACCTAATTCTGTACTCTGAGCTGTGCATACCCTATGCCATGCTGCCTCATTCTGTACTCTTCACTGTACATTCCCTATTCCACACCTTCTCATTTTGTACTTTGCACTGTGTGTTCCAAGGTTTTTGTGGGGACAGCAAATTTACACTGTTATACAAGCTGTACACTCACTACTTTACATTGTAGCAAAGTGTCATTTCTTCAGTGTTGTCACATGAAAAGATATAATAAAATATTTACAAAGATGTGAGAGGTGTACTCACTTTTGTGAGATACTGTAAGTCTTATGATGGCCATACACACTTCCGATGGGAATAGCCAATCTATAGTTGACAACCCATTTGATTAATATGCCACAAAGGGGAAAGTGGCTTTCAATCAATACCTAAGTTACGATCTTATTATTGATCGCAACTCTGTTTCCACGATGTAATCTCATAATCTGATAGATTAAAATACAATTATCATATTCATGAACAAAGTATTTCAGTGCTTTGAATGAATTTAAACCGGTCGATAATTTTTTGCCCGTAGTCGATCGACTAAGTTTGATCGAATCTGATCTGGATCGAGTCTAAATCATGCAAAAGTAAAGTTATGGCTATTCAATTCTTTGCAGATTTGATTGCTTTGATTGAATCACACATTGATGGGATAATGAAATCAACATGTGTATGGATGCCATTAGAGCTATCAATATTGATATACATATGCAATTTTGTACAGCCACATTGGAATGTACCTAAAGCTATTTAGCCTTTTGATAGTCATTGACAGCTCCTCTTCATTTACTGCATGTGTTTTCATTTAACCCATATCATGTTTTGCAGTCTTTGGTATTTTTCTACAGAATACTGCGTTGTTAATATACTGAGCACTGTAAAGTCTTTCGCTGCAACCACATAAATTTTAGCATTTAATTTCAGCAGACCCTTACAATGTTTATTAGTCCATGCAAGGCTACAAATACAGTACATGTTGCTGTTTAGCCACTATATGGTGTAAGGATATGAAGGAGACAACAGTTACAAAAATAAAAAGACATTTTATATTTCATCTAACAAATAAAAAATGGGCCTTAAATGGTAAAAGAATAGCGTATGATTAAATATTTTTACAGCTAGGAAGAGAACTTGTGACGTTCATAGTACATACGCCTATTCCCTACAGACTGTGTTATTTTCTGGGCAATTGTTTATGTTTTTCATTAACATTTTTACAAAGATAATTTCTGTCTTTTTTACAATTTTTCTACACTTAATTTCACAAGCTAACAATTGATGGTATTTATGTAAATAAACATATTCTCTCGCAAATAAAGATGTAATACAGCATTCAGCCATAACAATGCTTATGCAACGTTTTCTATATGAGAACACAGCAGTGATTTTGAGACTTTGGGGTTGAATAACAAAAGGCAAGTAGACTGTTCACTTTGTGAGGGAAGTTGTATTTTGCAAGGGCATTTTGCCTTAAGCCCCATACACACGGTCGGACTTCCATCTGACTTTTCACTGGATTTTTGTCCGAACGGAGTTGGCCGGGCACACCCATAGCATACACACCACAGGACTTTTCTGCAAACTTTCCCAAAACGTTTTGCAACATCACGTGGTTTTTCTGCTCTTTTCTGCTCTTTACCGCCACCCTTTGGTCAACTTCTGCTATTGTTGGTTGATTTTAACATTAGTTGTTTTGTCCATCGGACAAAAGTCCTATGGTTTTCTGACTTTGCTCCATAGGACTTTTGTTGGCCAAAAGTTTGTCCGTTTGCAGACCCAACTTTTGTCCGATGAAAACACAAAAAAAAAAGTTTGTCCGATGGAGCGTACACACAGTCAGATTGTTGGTCCAACTTTCTCAAAATGAAGTTTGTTGGCCAAAAGTCCGACCGTGTGTACGGGGCTTAAGTGAATGAGGTGGAGCTCTGGTGAATTATTGAGTTCTGTAAACAACATTTATTTTAGCAGACCAGGGACTTGTGAGCTCAAAGAACAGGCTTGTTCAGCAAGGGAAGGTTAGCTTGGAAAAATGTGAATCAGTGGCGGCCGGTGATAAAAAAAGCAAACCCCTCCAGGTCCTTACCTTCAAACTGAGCCTCCAGCCTGGGCTGTCACGGCTCCCCTAATACCCGGCAGCTTCTGTGTTCCAAATCTTCAGCCTCCTGATTGGCCGGTACAAGAAGCCGGAAGTGACGCAATGGCAAATTTATGATTCACTACAATCAAAAGTGGGAGGGTTTGAGGCACAGTGCTCTGAGCCCCGAGGACAACATAAAACAAGTCAATAAGAGCCTCAGGCTCTAATCACGTAGACGGACCTAATAGACACCTATTGGTCTAGCGTCCCGCACAGTGCACTGCACACACACAGAACTATTTATTTTTAAATACATGATAATATGATTAACTTTAAGTTAAATTTTATTTAAAAAAAAATAGTTTTATGAACTTTGGGGGGGGGGTGGCGCCCCTGCGCCTCTTGTGGACCGGCCGCCATTGCTTACTTATAGAGTTATTTTGTGTTACCTTTCTTTGTTCTGTTCGCTATACTTCCATTGCCTGTGAGGTAAAAAGTAGTTCCTCCACAATGCTTATACTAGGAACTTGTCTGGAGTAGGATTCTCTCCCTCACCGGACTGTGTCCGGAGGATGCTGGAAGGTGGTAGCTAAAGACCCTCAATTAATTCCTGGTGACTGTGTGTGTGTGTGTGTGTGTTTTTTTTAGTATATAAGTGCCAGTAGTAGCTGTGAACTGAGACTTAAAGGGGTTGTAAACCCTCAAGGTTTTTCACCTTAATGCATTCTATGCATTAAGGTGAAAAACCTCCTGTGCTGCAGCAGCCCTCCAGAGCACACTTTTACATACCTGAGCCTGATCTTTCCAGCGACAGGGACGAGCACACCAGCTCCAGCCGGTGTCTCAGGTCCTCACCTCAAATCCAATGACGCAGGAGCAGGGCCGAGTCCTGCTGTCTGTGTCAATAGACACAGCAGTAGGACACAGAAGGTGCAAGCACGAGTGCCCCCAGGGAAAGCGCTTGCTTGTAGGGGCACTCGATGCAAGGAGAAGCCAGGAGCGCTGCTGGGGGACCCCAAGGAGGATTATCGGGGCCACTCTGTGCAAAGCCCTTGCACAGAGGAGGTAAGTATGACATGTTTGTTGTTTAAAAAAAACAAACAAGACTTTACAACTCCTTTAAATTGTCTCAGAGTTCTAGCAATTCTCCTGTTCTCAACAGAATCTTAGAGTGTGAGCCTAGTGGAAAGTGTTCTTGTTACTGTGCAGTGTCCTGGAATTTGCATTGGTTATCAACAGTTGTGCAGTAACCAGATGCTTATGAAATTGCCTTATACAGTAGTTTACTGTGAGGCCTTAGACTGCCCATTGTCCCCAATTATCTCTATGGAGGGATTAGAGAGAGGATTGTCCTCTCATTCCTATTGCTAATCATTTATGGAATATCCCATGCCCTTAACTCTCTCCTGTTTAAAGTTCTGGAAGCAATACATTTCAATAGGACATCTCCTAGACTCAGTTATTGGAGCTGGAGTGAATGGACTGGTGCTTGTGGTGGTGGGCAGCCTCTGTATTATTGGAAAGAACCAGCTATTACCAGCAGCCCTGAGGATAGCGCTATATACACCTTTTTTACTCCAATGTTATGTTTAGGAAGCAATCAGTTCTGTTATCAACACTAAACATTGACAGGGCGTAAAGTGAACTATTTCATTTCCCAAGCTTGTAAACATAACGGTACCCTTATAATCTGCTCCATCAGCTGTTTTATTCTTTTCCCAAAGCATACAACTTAAAGCGGAGGTTCTGCGGCAAAATGTTTTTTTTTTTTCTGTGCATTCAATGTGGGTTAACATCACAAGTTAGTACTCACTTGTTTGGCGAATACAACCATCCCCGTCCGTTTTTGTTTACAAGATTAACTTTTAAAAATCGATCTATTGATTTCCCATTTTGATTGTGGGCATTGTGAAGCCCACAAGTACTGACTTCCTGGAATGCCTCCCGGGATTCACCGCTCCGTCTCACGTACGAGCAGTGTTGACGGCGAGCAGCGCCGTCAACACTTCCTGGTTGCCATCACAACGGGCGGCGTCATAGAAAGTATACGCCCCTTTGTGATAGCATTCAAAACTCACAGCTCAGAACGGGGACAGAGCATTAAGGAGATTACAGCTACGCCCCCGTCACGTGACCGGCTCCCAGTACACACTGCGGCTAGCTCCCAGAGAACACTGCGGTGCTGGGGAGACGCCTACTCCTGCGGGAGAGGGATTAAAGAAAATGACAATTACAAAAGGTATTTACATATTAAAAAAAAAAAAAGCGGCCGATTTTATATCCTACATGTCCACTGATGCGGTGGAGACAGTCTTGTGTTTTGGGTGAACCTCCGCTTTAAGCCAACTAAACAGCAATGTTAATTATATGCAAATTACTTTTTGTCCCAAGTCAATGGCTATGCCTTTATCTAGATCCACTCGCCTGGCCTCTGATGGACACATGACCGTCATAGGGAGGGCAGAGGTGTCTTCGAAATGTGGACTGTAATTGAAAGCCTGGCTTCACCTGAGTGAGAAGCAAGATGGTAGTACCCATCGGGGATCTCAATTTGGTCTGTGTGGACAGACTGAAAGTTTTCCTTCACTGGTTGTCATTTATAAGCTTTACAGTTCATATTTAGCAGTGGTGTCTCTAAACATTAGAAAGGAAAAGGTTGTTTTACTTATCTCAATTCCTTCTGTGCTGACTTAGTTTTATTCCAGAAAATGTGTTTTGATATGTAGGTATTGCCGCTCATACCATGTTCTTTATTCTTTTTCTCTTAATTAAATTAAATATAATGTACCTTACCGAATATTATATATATAACAGATCCCATTTATTAAGCCCAAAAACATATTTCCTACTTGGACAACATTGATTTGTCTAAATGAGAGCAAAGATGGAAATATGGCTGAAGTAGACTTTGTAAAGATGTGTAACAGAGAGGAAAATATGAACAAAGACTTTCTCCAGTGACTCTCTCTATAATTATATTCCAAGGTGTTTTAGTAATACTTCTTTCACATTGATTTTTCTTTTGATCGTTTAACCCAAACAATACATGATAAAATTACTCTTCACCATTGCGGTTAATCATTTATACCTCAGGGTAGATATACATTTTCACATTTATAGGCTTGAACTGGCTTTAAAGTGGTTGTAAAGGTACAAAGTTTTTTACCTTAATGCATTTGCTGCATTAGGGTAAAAAAACCTTGTGCAAGCACCTACCACCCCCCAGCCCCCTGGGTTACCTAAACCTGATGTTGATCCAGCAAGAGCAAATGCTCTCCCAGGTCTCTCACTCCTCATTGGCTCAAACACAGCAGCGGAAGCCATTGGATCCTGCTGCTGCCAATCACAGCCAGTGAGGAGGGGGTGGGGATGAGCTGCTCTCTGTGTATCTTATAGATCAGTTCAGGAGCAAGTACGCACAAGTGCCCCCAGAGCAAGCAGCTTACTATGGGGGCACTAGGCAGGGAGGGAGGAGCCAGGAGCGATGTCAGAGGACCTGAAAAGAGGAGGATTGGAGCTGGTCTGTGCAAAACGATTGCACAGAGCAGGTAAGTATAACATGTTTATCATTTTAATAAAACAACTTGACGCTTACAATTATGTTAAGCATGGGCAGCAAGCATCTGATTTTCTGACCAGAGCAAGAGTTACCCAAGAGTTAAACCAGATTCTAAATAATTACATATAATGCAGTACTATAGTTCTTATTTCTACACATCCCGTCAACCTATCTGTTGATTAGCACTTTACATCTCTGGAAATAACAGAGACATGGTAGGGTGCATGTTTATTTATGAGGGTGTTTGGGGAAGCTATTGCTCATAAGGGATTACTACAGGTGTTAGTTAATAATTTTAACAGGGGGCCTATGCTAGCTTAGTGTTAGGGTATGAAGTTGGAAGGGTTAGTTTAAGTTTTTGGGTTAAAGAAACCCTTTTGCCACCATTCATTTAAAGGGGAGGTCCACCCACCCCTATAAAAATTTAAAGTCAGCAGCTACACATACTGTAGCTGCTGACTTTTAACATTAGGACACTTACCTGTCCTGGAGTCCAGTGATGTCGGCACCGCAGCTGATGTTTTTTCCATCAGCTGTCGGGTGCTGCCGCCGCCATCGCCGATAAGAGGACCCGGCAGTGTAGCCTTTCGGCTTCACGACCAGGTCCCTACTGCGCATGCGCGAAGCGTGCTGCACTCTCTCACCGGCCCGGCATAAGAGAAGGAGGGAGGAGGAGGGGGACCGAGCTGCTGACGTACTTCGCCGCGGCCCAGGCTCCCGAAAGTGGGGACAGGATACCTGGCAAAGACAGGTATCCGCTCCCCCCCCCCCCGAAAGGTGCCAAATGAGGGGGAGGAACCAGATAAGCGGCATTTCCACTTTTGGGTGGAACTCCGCTTTGAACAAAAATCTTCTTAAAGTTATTATATATGCCTTTAACATATTGTATGCACATTGTTTACATATAAAATCCTCCTTTGTCTATGGATATGATGTCAACAGCCCCAGAAGACTCAGAGCTGTCATTTAAATGACACAGTTAAAAGCAGGGGTAAGTAACACTAGAGAGGTGGAGATCTACCTGAACAACATGGGAGAGATAAAAGATCACCAGGGTGCAGCACGCTTTTTTTTAGGTGAAAACCTAGCGAGGCCCCATTAAAAAGTAAGAAGGATTTGAAAAATTCAGGGGTTAGTAGTAAGTAGCACAGAGTTCAGACAGTATGTAATGCAGAGTTCAGAGGTCACTAGTAAGTAACACAGAGTACAGGGGTCTGTATTATTGCAGAATGAAGGGGTCAGCAATAAGCAACACAAAGTTTAGAGATCAGTCATAAGTAATGCAGAGTTCTTAGGTCATTAAAAAGTAATGCAGAGTATAGGGGTCTGTAGTAACGCAAAGCACAGGCATCAGTAGTAAGCAACACAAAGTTCAGGAGTCAGTTGTAAGTAATGCAAAGATAAGAGGTCAATAGTAAGTAAGAGTTCCCTTTCTGAGGGACAGTGTGACCACCCCACACCCAGCAGGTCCCAGCATATAAGTTACAGCAGTATCACAAATGCCAGAAAATTTCCCTAAAATTTTGTAAAATGCATTCTCATGCAGTAAAAAGTGTGGGCTAGAACCCTATCACCAACCTTGACTGAACACTGTACAAGAACACTTGCTTGGGAAAAGCTAGGTGGGTCTTTCATCTTAGGCCTGCGGAGTAAGTGGACTTGTTGTTGCAATAGACATGCTGAGAAGATAGCAGCACAGCACGGTCGGTCATGATCTACTCATCATATGCCCGCAATCAATGATAGATCGCAATCAATAGGTTGCCGCCCCCCCCCCCCCTCTATTTTATTCCCCTAAGCTCCTTCGCAGAAGCTATATAAAAGGTTGAGAGGTGAGGGAAAGGTTGGAGGAGCTTCCAGCACAGATAGCATCTCAAGGTACAAGATTACAATACAGCAAACTGGTAGTAGAAACGCTACCAACGTTGGGCACCCCTCAGTATCCCTACTTCTGTTGCTGTAAGGAAAGAAGTCTTTGCTATGGGTCCAACATATATTTTGTTGTAACCCTATTTCTGCATCACTCTTTTAAATGAAACACCAGGAAACAAGATACGGTTAGTGGTCATGTAATTCTGTACTAGATATTGTACTAAAAAGATCAAGTTGCTTTTAATTTGAATTTTATGTAATGCTTTTTTTGGATAGGGCAACATTTATGCAGAATAATATATCCAATTAGCAGGTAATTTAACTAAAATAGCATTTAAGCTATCAACTCATTCATTAATGAGCCATTTTAAATTGTTCAACAACTATTTAGCAGATCTAAAAAAGAAAATGAAAATTTTGTTTACACACTAGCCAAATCTGTGGTGGTCACTATGCAACTGATTTTGTTAGCCCAGGGTGATGTGGAGGTTTAGTGCCTGCTCTGAACATTGGAATGTGTAAGATTTGACCAGTGATATACACAGTGTAGTTTTTTAACCTTTGATCAGTCCTGCAACCTGCAGCACAAACAAAAGCAAATGGTTCACTTAGCACTAGATCAGATCACCTTTTTGTACACCAGTTGCCAGGAAACATGACGTGTGCATTTTTATGCTCCCTTCAGGCATATGTGTATGAGCACTTAAAGACTGGGCCACCTGCTCATGAGTGTGAGTTGGTCTGACCAATCACATGATAATCAAACAGAGCCACAGAAGTGTTATGCCGCGTACACACGATCGGAAATTCCGACAAGAAAACCGTGGATTTTTTCTGACGGAATGTTGGCTCAAACTTGTGTTGCACAAATCTTGTCAGAAATTCCGACCGTCAAGAACGCGGTGACGTACAACACGTACGACGAGCGGAGATCAATGAAGTTCAATAGGCAGTTCGGCTCTTCTGCTTGATTCTGAGCATGCGTGTTTTTTTGCGCCTCGGAATTGCATACAGACGAGCGGATTTTCCAATAGAAACTTTTTTCGTCTGAAAAATAGAGAACCAGCTCTCAATCTTTTGTTGGTGGAAATTCCGACAGAAAAAGTCAGATGGAGCCTACACACGGTCAGAATTTCCGAAAAAAAGCTCACATCGGACTTTTCTTGTCGGAATTTCCAATCGTGTGTAGGCGGCATAAGGCCTCATACACATGGTTTGATTGTTGTATGGCCAAGCATCTGATTTTTGTTAAAAGCGCATGTGCAGGATTTCGTCTAGCATACTAACTATCCGCAAATTGTCGTTTGACAAACACGAACGTAGTGACGTACTACGAGAGTATAAAGAGTAAGTTCATTTCTCGAGCACCACCCTTTGGGCCCCTTCTGCTAATTTTGTGTTAGTAGAAGTTTGGTGAGCGTTGATTCGCGATTTTCAGATCGTACAAAACAAATGCCTTTTAAAATACGTCTGGCATAACTACATGCAAAGCAGCTTCATTATTCTCCCATTAAAGATGAGAATGTGCGCTGCATTTCGACATTTCATCATTTTCCCCATCACGAATGTTAATTCTAGATTACGAATTGTAGTTTACAAGACCAAACTCTTCCCAGTCGTTCCTTGATTCCGGGCATGCGTGTTTGTACTTTTGACTTTTGTGTCACGATTTCTGTACTGACCATCCGAAAATCAGACGTTGAGTTCACATCTGACAAAAATGTTATAGCCTGCACATCCAGCTTTTGTCTAACGAAAAAGTCGAATCGGCTGTCAAAAGCACCGTACTAACGAAAATCTGCAGACAGCTCGTCTTACATCGTATCGTGTGTACGAGGCCTTAGTAATATGATTTTTTTAAATCTGAAAAAAAAAAAAAAAAAAAAAAACATTGTTTTTCGTTTTTTTTTTTGTTTTTGTTTTTTTTTTTATGAATTTTGCACTTTTCAGTCTAATATTTTTTTTTGGTGAATCAAAAATTTTACATTTGCCCACATTTGTGTATGCAAATTGGTCCTGTCTTCAGAGAATTTTTCATTAGCATAATTCTGATTTCTTGGATCAATGGATTGCACAATTAAAAGGAGATGGGTAAATATGTCTGCACATTTTCAAACAAATCAAACATCTACAATTTATCAAAAAAGATGACATTTGCCAAAATCAAAAACTGATTTGCCAATACCGAGTAAAGGATAACACCGCTACGTAAAAACAATATGAATTAAAATTCCCCACTAACTATATTGCTCGTGACCATATAGATTTTATCATTAATGGGGGCCAAGCATACATTATTATCATTCGAGGTCTGCTACGAAAACAAAAAAGGCTAAACAGAAAACAGTTGGCTTGGCTTTTACGTATATAAAATATCACATAACCCGGCGTGTAAGTGAACAGCTTTTCTGGCAGTGTCAAGCTGAACTTTCAAGCTCATTAAAATCAGAGAGCAGAGCGTCTTGGGCAGATGCTTTAGAAAGTACTTATGGCATTAGATTTTCATCAGTATAACAAAAATCCCTAATACCTAAGGGAGCAGGCATATTTAAACAGAGGTCTCATGTGATTCTCTGCACGTGTTCCCTGGAAGACACAGCATAATTCAGTCACCAAACAGTGTTGTGCTGTCTAATTAGAGTGTTAGGGTGATGGTGACCTTTTTATCGGATCAGACCTTTTCTGCAGTGACTAATGAGACAGAATTCAGCTGGATTAGTAGCCACTTGATAGTTTTAAGCATACTCAAGACATCTGGGTAATTTTTGGTATATATTCTGTTTATCAGGAAAAGAAGTGAACAAACGGATGACTAGAAGGGTTTAAAAAGCTAATTTGTACAACATGTTTATGATATATCTGTATGTCATTCAACATAGCATTCAACAATGTTGTAATTTTCCCCAAATTATTTTTTTCTTTGCCTAGACCACTGACCTTACACTATTGTCCTATCAGGCGAAAAAAAAGTTCTGTATTAAAAATCACATTGCTGCCACTGTAAAAGTTGTTTTTAAAGTAAATTGTAGTTTTATTTATGTAGCAAATTCTTGCACAAAAACATGGAGGTATCCTTATCAGTACACTATATTGCCAAAGGTTTCTAGAAATCAGACCATCACACCAAAAATAAGCGGTTGAGGAGCGTATTTACTGCCACCTTTAGCTGCAAAGGGTGCAGGAAGGGGCTGCATGAAAGAAAGAGCTGGATGCACACCGCTCAAAGCCACCTGCTAGGATCTGATGAGCTGCTGGAAGAATCTGGTGCCTGCCTGGTCTACAGCCAGAGAAATCCAATTGAAACAGAGAAAAATGGCAGCACATCCGGAAATAAAATCAAAAAAGTTTATTGAAAGTCCATAAAATCAAGAGAACATGACATACATCAATCCAATAAGGTGCTCAGTTGATGCGTATCACACAAACGTGCTTACTCATCATGTTCTCTTGATTTTATGGACATTCAGTAAACTTTTTTGATTTTATTTCTGGATGTGCCGCCATTTTTCTCTTTTTCAATATGAAGGGCTGCACACATGCATGCACATGCCAAGATTATCCCACCTGTTGTGTTCATTGGGCAGTGTTGCTGCCCATTTAGGTGATCACTAGGTTCTCACTAGGCTTGCAATTGTGGCACGATATTCCTATTCAAAAACTCAACTTCCAAAAAAAGCATTCTGGAAGTAGCAGTATCACCACATTAGATTTCAAGAGAGCAAACTTTACCAAACTGTGCTCCGTATTGCATGACATTAAAAGGGAAGATATTCTAGAAACAAAAAACACAGAGGGAAAGTGGGAGTGCTTTAAGAACATTGTATTTAATGGCATTAGCCAGTGTATTCCAATGGGTAAAAAATATAAAATGGATAAATTGGAAAAAATCCGCGCTAACCTTAAAATAAACTAGTGAATTAATTTTCAAAAAGTGACTAATCAAATTAATTATAATAGTCAATATGATAAAACAATTTGATGGGTGCTGCTATAGTGAAAAAATTAGCTGGAATAACCGCTACATATAATGTGCAAAAATTTGAAATTAACAATGCGCCACCCTTTAAATAAGGAAACAAAGTGCTAATTAGAACATGTGAATTCTCACACACAGAAAACACCAATAAGAAAGTCCCGTGTAATTCTCATTAAGCATATAATGTTACATGTGAGAAAAAAATAAAATGACTGAATAAAAATAAAAATATATATATGCAAAGTTCCAAATAAGGTTGATTCAAAAATAAGCCGAACAATCACATCTGCTGATGTATGTGCGATGTAATCTTCTAAGCTGTTGTGAGTGAAGACTCCATATCCAAATGGTTCAGATAAGAAATAGAAGAAATAGCAGCTTACCGAATCCGGTGGATCTCTGTGACGAAGATCTTTAGGGGCTCAAGCTCATATATACTTCCCACCAAGCTGACGACCAAAGAGCACTGGACTCGGACGATATCTTCCTCCAATTCCAAGGCTGAAAGAAATCTCCCTCCTGGTATCAGCTGGCGTGCTTATCTCATACGAACAAAAAGGTATTTATGGAAGAAAGAAAAAATGGAGAACTCATGGTGCAGTATTCCTTTTTAAAAAATAAGATACCCTTTATTGAGGCTGGATAAAAAATACATCAAACAGGTTTTCCATTGAGGAGCGGCAAGTTCAAAAAACGCTGCTAGTACTCAGCTGCGGTCTCTGCCGATCAGCTGTTGCGTAGTGACGTCACGTTCGACAGCTCCACCCGACGCTGCGTTTCGGCATACAAGGCGTCCACTGGGAAAGGAGCCTCCTTTCCCAGTGGACGCCTTGTATGCCGAAACGCAGTGGACGCCTTGTATGCCGAAACGCAGCGTCGGGTGGAGCTGTCGAACGTGACGTCACTACGCAACAGCTGATCGGCAGAGACCGCAGCTGAGTACTAGCAGCGTTTTTTGAACTTGCCGCTCCTCAATGGAAAACCTGTTTGATGTATTTTTTATCCAGCCTCAATAAAGGGTATCTTATTTTTTAAAAAGGAATACTGCACCATGAGTTCTCCATTTTTTCTTTCTTCCATAAATACCTTTTTGTTCGTATGAGATAAGCACGCCAGCTGATACCAGGAGGGAGATTTCTTTCAGCCTTGGAATTGGAGGAAGATATCGTCCGAGTCCAGTGCTCTTTAGTCGTCAGCTTGGTGGGAAGTATATATGAGCTTGAGCCCCTAAAGATCTCCATCACAGAGATCCACCGGATTCGGTAAGCTGCTATTTCTTCTATTTCTTATCTGAACCATTTGGATATGGAGTCTTCACTCACAACAGCTTAGAAGATTACATCGCACATACATCAGCAGATGTGATTGTTCGGCTTATTTTTGAATCAACCTTATTTGGAACTTTGCATATATATATTTTTATTTTTATTCAGTCATTTTATTTTTCCTCACATGTAACATTATATGCTTAATGAGAATTACACAGGACTTTCTTATTGGTGTTTTCTGTGTGTGAGAATTCACATGTTCTAATTAGCACTTTGTTTCCTTATTTAAAGGGTAGCGCATTGTAAATTTCTAATTTGTGCACAACAAATATAAAATACCTAAAGCTAAACCTGGGTGGTTAAATTCAAGTAATAAAAAAGAAAAAACTGCCCTTATAAAAATATAAGGCCAAGGGGACACGTCAGCATTCCAGCACTACAAAGAATGCAATAAGAAATGTAAGAGTGCAATGCAGCAAAAATAGACCACGAGAGACTCAGAAGACAGTACAAAGAATCCCCATTTTTTATATATATATATATTAATAGTAAAAAATCAAAGTCAGAGCATATTGGCCCCATAAAAGATGATCAAGGAATGTAGGTTACAAGTGACAAGGAGAAGGCAATTGTATTAAATACATTCTTCTCCTCAGATTTTACTATTGAAAAGTAGGGGTACAAAATACAAGGCAGTATTGTTAGCAATACAGCAGGGAGTGTACCTTTATGGTCAACAGAGGCCAGTATTCCAAAAAGACTAGAAAAATTATTGTGAACAATTTACCAGGACCAGATGGCTTACACCCGAGAGTCCTCAAAGTAGTCAGCAAGGTCATTGCTAGAGCACTATTCCTAATCTCTAAGCTGACCTAAATGGTGCCAGCGGGTTGGCGAAAAGCTAATGTAGTACCAATATTTAAGAATGGGCCATTATACGTACATGTAAAGTACATGCCAGCCAGCCTAACATCAATAATTTGTAAACTATTGGAGGGGATGCTAAGGGAACATATCCAAGAATTTGCTGATGATACTATTATTATTAGTAGTAACCTAACCAGAATAAATTTATGAAAGATTGTTCTTGCCAGACCAACCTATTAAGATTCTATGAAGTAAGCTGTAATCTGTATAAAGGAAGGCCTGTGGATGTGGTATATCTAGACTTTGCCAAAGCATTTGACACAGTACCCCATAAACATGTAATCCACAAATTGAGGTCTATTGGTGTTGACAATAGTATACCTGTATGTATCTGGATCAAAAACTGGTTACAGTGGTGGGTCCAGAGGGGTGGTGATAAATAGCATATATTGAGAATAGTCTGGAGTTATAAGTGGGGTACCCTAGGGCCCTGTCCTGGGACCAATCCTGTTTAACTTGATCATAAATGATATAGAGGTTGGGATAAATAATTCAAACTCAGTGTTTGCTGATGATACTAAGCTAGGCAGGGCAATAACTTCACAACATGATATAGCAACTTTATTGGAAGATCTTGATAAAATAGGGGGGTGGGCAAACACATGGCAAATACGGTTCAATGTAGGGAAAGGTAAAGTAATGCACTTGGGGTCTAAAAATAAAAATGCACGCTATACATTAGCAGGAGAACCTCTTGGAGAATCAAAGATGGAAAAAGATCTGGGTGTCCTGGTTGATGACAGACTCAGCAATAGCATGCAATGTCAAGCTGCAGCAAGCAAGGTCAATGTGATATTAGCATGCATTTAAAGTGGAGGTCCACCCTAAAAATTAACTTTCCACTAACAGCTTGGCTTTAATTTAAAAAAAAATAATAATAATTAGTCACATGTATCTGTCTGTTGCTAGGCAGCATTTGTATTCTGCCTAGTTTCTAGTCCACGGTGGATAGCCTTCCTGTCCTAAGACGCATTGCCTCCTGGGAAACCTATAAGAAAAAAGGGGGCGGGACGTTCCTCCGTCACCGCCCATTGTCATGACAACAGAACAAACAAACTGCGCTACGAGTGCCGTTCTAATGCGTGCCCGCGAGATCAAGAGGTACATGCTGGTTTCCCAGCATGCACCTCAGCCAGAAATCCAGGAAGGAAAACAAACTGGGCTCCAAATGCCCTGACATAACATGGATACGACCAGATGATGAGAAAGAGAAGATAAGGCAAGTGAGCAAATAGATTGCTTTAATGACTGGTGAGCCATTGCAATGTTTAATTGACTATTGAATGTAAAAGGTACGATCTAGCAACAAAAAAACAAAAAAAATTATGACCAGAGCACCACTTTAAGAGGGTATTTACTCAAGGAATAAAACTATAATTCTACCACTTTACAAAACTCTGGTATGCCATCCAGTTCTGGTCACCAGTCCTCAGGAAGGATGGAGAATTGGAGAGAGTCTAAAGAAGGGGTAAAAAAACGAATAAAGGGGCTGGAGGACCTCAGTTATGAGGAACAATTACAAACATTGAATGTATTCTACATCGAAAAGAGATGCTTAAGAGGGGATATGAGAGCAATCTCCAAATATCTTAATAGTGATTCCAACATTGGGAGGAAACTATTCATTCTCAAGTCACTCAAAAAGACATGTGGCCACTCAATGAGGTTGGATGAGCAGTTCAACCTTAAATGACATAGAGGTTTTTTTTACTGTTAGAGCAGTAAGGATAGTAAGGATATGGAACTCCCTTCCACAATTGATGGTTTCAGCGGGAAGTGTCACTAATTAAAAAAATATTTTAGATAGGCATCTTACTGAACACAAAATGCAGGGTTATGGGAAGTGGCAAAGACATACACACAAACACAGGTTGAACTACTGTAGATGGACTGGAGTCTTTATTCAACCTTACCAATTATGTAACTATATATATATATATATATATATATTGTGACAGCAGGAAGGTAAAGTCACCTGGTTGCATCCAGGGGGGTAGATATATTTCGCCCAGATTCAGGCTTTACGCCGACTTATACAACTAGGTGGAGAGTTGTATAAGCCCAGCTAAGGCTAGTGGGCTCATGGATGACTCGTATGTCTAGGGAGAGTGTGGGGCGTCGTGCAGACAGGGAGTTGATGAGACCAGCTGAAGCTTGTCAGCTCATTTAGGCCTCTATAAGAACTCCCAGCTTCATTAGATGTTAGCTCATGCCTGGAACCAGACCTGTGTGGACTGTCTAGGGAGAGTGAACCCCTGTGTGGTTAGACAAAGCCTGTGTGGCTATTTGCTTGGACATTTAAAACCAGGGACTTAGGGACTAGGACAGCACTAGGCTGATCCCAGTTGTTAGTTAGGAAACCTGTATGTTTAGTCAGAGGTCAACTTGACCAGGATTTATTTTGTTTATGTTTCTTTTGCTTTGCTGTGTTTTGTCACTGTAAATAGAAAATAAACCGCACCTTTTTGATTTTGAAAACCACAACCTCCGTTTGCTGGGCCTGTTTTGTGTGGGGAGCCCATCCCGGGGGTCACACACACCCGCTGCCGAGCTAACCCCCTCACAGTTGGTGGAGAATGCGGGCAGTTTTTTTTTAAGCCAGCATGGAGGAGATACTGAAGCAGCTGGCTCTAGCAAATGCCAATCAACAGCAGACAAATGCAGGTTTGCAAAAGAGCCTTGCAGCTCATCAACAGAGCCTTGCAGCTCAACAACAGAACTTCGCAGCCCAGCAGCAAGCTCATCAACAGAGCCTTGCAGCCCAGCAGCAGACAAACGCAACTTTGCAACAGAGTCTGGAGGCTCAGCAACGAGCCCAGCAGCAATCTAAGGCCCGCTTCATAGACCTGTTGCAGAAGCAAGAGCAGAGACTACAACAACAGATGGAAGCAGTAATGCAGCAACGTCCGCAGACCAGTGAGGAAAGCCGTCCCACTAATACCGCGTCCTTTGGGGTGAGTCGTTTATTGACAAAAATGACTGGAGAGGATGATCCAGAGGTATTTTTGACCACATTTGAAAGGACCGCTGAAAGAGAAAAGTGGCCTGAGGAGCAGTGGGCTGGACTGGTGGCTCCTCTGTTAACTGGTGAATCGCAGAAAGCTTACTATGACCTAGAGCCTAACCAAGCAAAAGACTATGTGATGCTAAAAGCTGAAATATTGGCAAGGCTGGGTGTCACCCAGGCTGTCCGGGCTCAGCGTGTGCATAACTGGACTTTCCAGCTTGGAAAACCCCCCAGGTCTCAAATGTATGATCTCATTCACCTGAGCAGAAAGTGGCTACAGCCAGAGACTTTGTCCGCACCAAAGATTGTGGAACGTGTTGTAATGGATCGGTTTTTGAGAGCTCTTCCTACTGCCATCCAAAAGTGGGTAAGCCATGGAGACCCAGAGACGGCCGATGGTCTTGTGGATCGTGTGGAGAAATACTTGGCTACAGAGAACCTGACGGCCTCTTCCAGAGACACTCGGACTTTCCACCCTAAGACCAGACCATCCCCAGGGGTGGATAAGAGGATTCCAAGGGGTGAGGGTGGAGAGAGTGAGAGGGTGGGAGCTCTACCCCAAGTTTGGCGAGAACAGCCTGGGAAATCAGCGGCTCAAGAGGCGGCAAGAAGGATCGTTTGCTACCGCTGCCGGCAAGCGGGACATATTGCAGCCAATTGCCCGGTTGTGGAGGAACCCATGCAGTGTGACTTTCTGACGGGCAGACGTCAGTCGCTGTGTGCGACAGTCGCATGCACTGCCATTCGAGGAACTGAGAAACATTTATGCAAAATGTGTGTTAATGGTAGAAATGTTGTGGTATTGCTGGATTCAGGTAGCCTTGTGACCCTGATAAAGGCTGAGTTAGTTAAAACAGAGGTCTCTGGGAATAGCAAGGTAGCTGTTATTTGTGTGCATGGGGACACCCGAGAGTATCCAGTGACTACAGTGTGTTTCGAGACCCCCAAAGGTACCCTCTCTCATCCAGTGGGCTTAGTATCTCAGTTACCGCATGACGCCATTGTGGGAAGGGATTTTCCGAAGTTCTGGGAACTGTGGGATGATCCTGAGCCCCTCACTGGTGCCCCTATGTACCAGGAATGTGATAGCCAGAACTCCCCTGAGAGTGGTGAGGACTCTCCGGAATTTCCCTTATCAGTATTGGCAGGGGAGACTCAAGAAACTGGAGAGGAGCCCACCTCCTCAGACGAAAACCTACCGTCTGTGGAGTTTTCTGATCTTGAGGTTCACAGGGAAAACTTTGCCACAGAACAGTTGAAAGACCCCGCCCTAATAAAGGCACGGGAAAACGTAGTGAAAATAGATGGCGAGTTAGTGAACCCAGATAATACCTGCACTTACCCATACTTCAGCGTAGAGAAGGACCTACTGTATCGGGTGGCAAAAAGGGCAGAAGAAACCGTTGAGCAGCTTGTGGTGCCCAAACCTTACAGGAAGTTGGTGTTGGAGTTGGCCCATGGGCACATTCTTGGAGGTCATCTGGGGACAGAGAAAACCCGAGAGAGGGTATTACAGAGATTCTATTGGCCGGGGGTGATGAAGGACGTAGAAAATTATTGTTCCTCCTGCCCTGTGTGTCAGAGGTCGGCCCCGATGCCACATTTCCGTAGCCCGCTGGTCCCTCTTCCCTCTACCCATCATTGAGGTCCCGTTTGAGAGGATCGCCATGGATTTGGTAGGTCCTATAATCAAGTCCGCTAGGGGGCACCAGTACATATTAGTTATAATGGACTATGCCACCCGTTATCCAGAAGCGATCCCTCTCCGAAATACCTCGGCCAAAACCATAGCCAAAGAGCTATCTCTTGTGTTTAGCCGGGTGGGTATTTGTAAAGAACTGCTTACGGACCAAGGTACACCCTTTATGTCCCGGGTTATGAAGGAGCTGTGTAAATTATTCAAAGTGACGCAATTACGTACATCTGTGTATCACCCCCAAACCGATGGGCTGGTTGAAAGATTCAACAAAACCCTAAAACAAATGTTGAAGAAAGTGGTGGATAGAGATGGAAAGGATTGGGACTGTCTACTTCCTTATCTGATGTTTGCTATTAGGGAGGTGCCCCAATCCTCTACGGGATTCTCCCCCTTTGAGTTACTGTATGGGAGACACCCAAGAGGGCTGTTGGATATTGCCAAGGAAACTTGGGAAAGTGAGAGTTCTCCCCACAGGAGTGTGATTGAGCATGTCGCCCTGATGCAAGACCGAATTGCACAGGTAATGCCCATCGTGAAGGAACATTTGGCCCAAGCGCAGTTAGCACAGCAGAGAGTGTACAACCGTGGAGCCAAGACCCGTACCTTTTCCCCGGGGGATAGGATACTGGTACTTGTCCCTACGGTTGAAAGTAAATTCCTTGCTAAATGGCAAGGCCCCTACGAGATAATGGAAAAAGTGAGCGAAGTGAATTACAAGGTCAGACAACCAGGAAGGCGAAAGCCCGAACAGATCTATCACGTTAATCTGTTGAAAGCCTGGAGGGATAGAGAGTCCCTAGTCGCAGACACTTGGTCACCAGCTCAAACTGGTTGCGTGATTCCTGAGGTTGGAATAGCAGCCACCTTGTCACAACCCCAACAACAGGAGGTTAAGGAGTTTGTGCTTCGCAACAAGGAGGTATTCTCTGAGCTGCCGGGACAAACATCTGGGGTAGAGCATGACATCATTACCCCGCCCGGTGAAAGGGTGAAGTTAAAACCCTATCGGATCCCAGAGGCCCGACGGGAGGCAATACGGGAGGAAGTACAGAAAATGCTGAACTTAGGGGTGATAGAGGAGTCCCAAAGTGATTGGTCTAGTCCCATCGTGTTGGTGCCTAAACCGGATGGGAGCTGGCGATTTTGTAACGATTTTCGTCAGTTAAACAAAGTTACAAAATTTGACACCTACCCCATGCCACGTATAGATGAGTTGATCGACCGGCTGGGAACAGCCCGATACATGACGACTCTTGACCTCACAAAAGGGTATTGGCAAATCCCCCTGGCCAAGTCGGCCAAAGAGAAAACCGCATTTGTAACCCCAGACGGGGCGTTCCAATATAAAAGAATGCCGTTCGGGTTACAGAATGCGCCGGCCACATTCCAGCGGAAAATGGACCAGATGCTGAGGCCCCATCGGAAGTATGCTGCAGCTTACCTGGATGACGTAATTGTCCATAGCACAGATTGGGCCTCACATCTGCCAAAAGTGCAAGCAGTCCTGGACTCTGTTCGGGAAGCGGGGTTTACGGCTAACCCCAAGAAGTGTACCATTGGGCAGGAGGAGGCCAAATATCTTGGGTACACCATTGGGAGGGGAGTAATAAAACCCCAACTCAACAAAGTCGAGGCCATCCAGAGTTGGCCACGTCCCAACAGCAAGAAGCAGGTACGAGCCTTTCTGGGAATCGCTGGGTATTATCGGCGATTCATTCCCCACTTTGCTTCTAAGGCTGTGCCCCTAACCAACCTGACGAAGGGGAAAGGGTCGGTCATGATTAAATGGACCCCCGAGGCTGAGGCAGCATTCCAATTCTTGAAACAAGCCTTATGTAGCCAGCCAGTGTTGTACTCACCCGACTTCTCTAAAGACTTTGTCGTACAAAGTGATGCGTCAGATGTGGGGTTAGGAGCAGTATTGTCCCAGGTCTGGAACGGGGAAGAGCACCCAGTCATTTACCTCAGCAGGAAGTTGAAGTCCCATGAGGTAAATTACGCCACCGTTGAAAAGGAGTGTTTAGCGGTGAAGTGGGCTCTAGATTCCCTTCGGTACTACCTGCTAGGTAGGCACTTTGACATGGTTACGGATCACGCTCCGTTAAAGTGGATGGCTCAAAACAAGGAAACAAATAGAAGAGTGAATAGGTGGTTCCTGGCCCTCCAGGAATTCAACTTCACAGTAAAGCATCGCCCTGGCGTTCAAATGGGGAATGTGGATGCTTTGTCTCGAGTACATGAATGCCTGATTGCTGGTGTTCCAACCCCGAGGTTAAAACAAGAGGGGGGGGTATGTGACAGCAGGAAGGTAAAGTCACCTGGTTGCATCCAGGGGGGTAGATATATTTCGCCCAGATTCAGGCTTTACGCCGACTTATACAACTAGGTGGAGAGTTGTATAAGCCCAGCTAAGGCTAGTGGGCTCATGGATGACTCGTATGTCTAGGGAGAGTGTGGGGCGTCGTGCAGACAGGGAGTTGATGAGACCAGCTGAAGCTTGTCAGCTCATTTAGGCCTCTATAAGAACTCCCAGCTTCATTAGATGTTAGCTCATGCCTGGAACCAGACCTGTGTGGACTGTCTAGGGAGAGTGAACCCCTGTGCGGTGAGACAAAGCCTGTGTGGCTATTTGCTTGGACATTTAAAACCAGGGACTTAGGGACTAGGACAGCACTAGGCTGATCCCAGTTGTTAGTTAGGAAACCTGTATGTTTAGTCAGAGGTCAACTTGACCAGGATTTATTTTGTTTATGTTTCTTTTGCTTTGCTGTGTTTTGTCACTGTAAATAGAAAATAAACCGCACCTTTTTGATTTTGAAAACCACAACCTCCGTTTGCTGGGCCTGTTTTGTGTGGGGAGCCCATCCCGGGGGTCACACACACCCGCTGCCGAGCTAACCCCCTCACAATATATATATATATATATATATATAGCGGGTATATGCTTTTCTGTCACGTTTGAATTTGGTGGGGGATCTGTGATGTGTGCTTCCCTGGGGCCCAGCGGGTGGCGCTGTCACTTTGGGCTCGGGGTTGAGCCATCATTGCAGTGGCATACCCTTTTTGGCCTCTCGCAGCATGAGTACAGCGGGGCGGGGGCTCCGCTGGGCTTGCTGGGGGAGGGTATAAAGGGGTCGGCCAATTTGGTCACGGGGTCGTCGAGTCCCAGGCACCTTCAGCCTGAGGGCTGTGGTTCATGGTCGGTGTCCAGGCGGCCTAGGCCTGGACACCCGGAGCTTGTGTTCCACCCCGGGCACCTTCAGCCTGGGGTGAGGTAATCGGTTGGAGGCCTGGGGCCCAGTGTCCTCCGCTGGGCTCCGCGAGGGAAGGATATCCTAGGGGACCTCAGGAGTGGGGTACCCGAATCCAGAGGCGTAAGGGACCGGAGGAGCTACTCACCCGAAGACCTGGTGCAGCAGATTGCCGGTGCCGGGTGAGCCTCAGGAGACCGCCCGGAGGGGTATTTTCCCAAACAGGGGCCAAGTCAAGTCAGGAGGAAGGTTCACCGTTCATCCGGTCGGTGGCAGCGACCAAGATTCTCAACAGGTGGCATAGACCATGTGCCAAACCTATTCGCTGATAGAGGAATAGGAGAGTTCATTGTGCCTGGGCCTACTCGTATCCACACCCCCTGTCTGTTCGTTTGAGGGAGTCCAACTGATTGTGTTTCATCCTGACATTGAAGAAAAAAGGAGTGTTGGACTTTTATTGGTGTGGGGCTCATTTACTGGCAGACACGGTTCCACAGAAGAGGCAGAGGCTCCAAACTCAGAACACCGACCCGAAGGTAAAGGAACTTTGCTTACACCACACAAACATCTGTGGTGGAGGCTTGGCGTGGTGACCCTGCACTCTCTCCTCCAAGGTACCCCTAGACAAGCAGAAACCAGCCAGCAGTGGAGAGAGAGAGAGAGAGAGAAGAGGCCGCTACATATTTATTAGGGTTGCCCCGATACCACTTTTTTAAGACCGAGTACAAGTACCGATACTTTTTTTCAAGTACTCGCCGATAACGATTACGATACCTTTTTTTCATGTGACAGTCGTACATGTGTCCGTATTTTTTATTTTTTTACAATTTTTATTTTTTACAATTTTTTGTTATGTTTTTTACAATGCTTTCTTTTTTTTGGGGGGGGGGGGGAGTGGATGGTGTCAGTGTGTTTTTTATGAAAATTTGTATTATTTTTTTACAATTCATTATTTTTTTATAATTTATTGCAATTTTTTTTTGCCCTGTTGGGGGGCTTTGGCTCTGCTTGGCTCTGATGAAGAAGCTTTGCGCTTCGAAACGCGTCAGCCGGTAGTGTCTCCTATCACGTCCTTCATGATCGGTCGAAGTGTGGTTTGGGTTCTACATGTTGCAGCCATCCATGGTACCACTTGTACATTGCGAACCATTTTACTACCTTTGTGAATACCTTTTCGTTGTTTTTATATAAATAAAATATCCTAACTATAATACACTAGGCTGGTGCGCCCTTGTTCTTTCACTTCTTTTTCACTACCAGGATACCCCTATCCATGAAGGGCAGCAAAGCCAGTGCCATCGTAATAAACTATTGAGTGCTTGACGGACAACTCGTGCGCAGGAGTGCTTGTTTTTCTGTTATCAAAAGTGGGAAAGTACTTCCTGAAGATTTTTTATGCCAGTGATTTTTACACATCTGTTCAGACATTCTGTATGCAAAGGGCAAAAGGGGCTCCAGTGGGTGTTCCAGCATCAAAAGCAGGCGTGTTCCAGGATCACCAGACCAATAAGAATGAGGTAGACTAGTTAGGTGCGTCAACACTGGAGGAAAAACTGAAATACTGAGCAGATAGGCTGTGCTGCTTGGATTCATTTTTAACCACTTCATGCCCAAAGTACGTCATATGACGTCCTGGACTTTCAGTGGGAATATCTGAATGATGCCTGTAGCTACAGGCATCATTCAGATATCACTATTTTCAGCCGGCGATTCTGTGCACCATAAGAACGATCATAGCAGCAGTTTCCGCCGGTTGATCGTTCTTATAGACGGCCGCCGCCTTACGGTGCTTCTCCGGGCTCTCCCGTGCCATCGGGGACCCAGAGAAATGATCGGCCGGTGCCGGATGGGAAGCATAGAGATTTCTGGTGACCAGATGGTCACCAGTCATCTCTATGGACGTCGGAGGCCCGGGCGCAACGTTATGACATCACGCCCCGGTACCCGGAAGTAAACAAAGCAATCGTGGCTTTCGGCATGAGATCTTTTTTTTTCACCATCTCATGCTTTCCAGCCTGGAGGAGAGATGTGGGGTATTATTGACCCCGCATCTCTCCATAAAGAGGACCTGTCACAATATATTCCTATTACAAGGGATGTTTCATTCCTTGTAATAGAAATAAAAGTGATAAAAAAAAAAAAAAAGTGCAAAAAAATAAATAAATAAGTAAAATAAAAAAATTTAAATAAAAAAAATATTTAAAACGCCCCTGTCCCCGATAGCTCGCGCTCAGAAGCGAACACACATGCAAGTCCCGCCCACATATGTAAACGCAGTTCAAACCACACATGTGATGTATTGCCGCGTGTATTAGAGCACCAGCAACAATTTTAGCACTAGACCTCCTCTCTAACTCTAAACTGGTAACCTGTAAAAAAAAATTAAGCGTCGCCTATGGAGATTTTTAAGTACTGAAGTTTGGCGCCATTCCATGAGTGTGCGCAATTTTAAAGCGTGACATGTTAGGTATCTATTTACTCGGCATAACATAATCTTTCACATTATACAAAAAAATTGGGCTAAATTTACTGTTTTGTTATTTTTTAATTCATGAAACCGTTTTTTTTTTCCAAGAGATAAAAAGTTGTGTAGCGGGTGTTTACTTTCCCGCCAGTAATTTTGAATTTTTGCGGTGACACCAGTGGTGTATCTCCGGCGGTCCACCGGGTGGCGCTGTCACTTTGGGCCGATGGACGAGTCATTGCTGAGTCGAATCCTTTTTTTGTCTTTTCTCGGCAGCCGTGTGGTGGGGCGGGGAACCCGCTGCGCATGCCGGGGGAAGGTATAAAGGGGGCCGGCCATTTTGGCACGGGGTTCGTTGTCCCAGGCACCTTCAGCCTGCGGATGGAGTTCATGTTTGTCCTCTAGGCGGAATGGGCCTAGAGGACCACCGGAGGTCGTGTTCCACCTCAGGCACCTTTAGCCTGGGGTGAGGTACTCGGTTGGCGGTCCGGAGTTCAGTGCCCAACACTGAGTTCCGCGAGGGAAGGATCCTAGGGTGCTCTAGAGATGGACGCCTGAATCCGAGGTGGACGTAATGGACCGGGAAGAGCTCCTCATCTGAAGACCCGGTGCAGCATACTGCCGGTGACGGGTGAGCCTCTTGTCGGAGACCATCCGGAAGGTGAATTCCCTTGTGCGGAGACCATTGCACACTCTTTGGAGGAGAGTGGAGGAAAGAAGTTGTGTCTGGGCCTATATACGCATTCACACCTCCTGTTCTGTGTTGTAAAGCAAGTAAGTCCTTCTATGTTCAAATAAAGGAGTGTTGGACTTGCAACGGTGTGAGGCTCGTTTCCTGGCAGATGACTCCTGGAGGGAGGACCCGATACACAATGCAGGCCCGAAGGCGCAAAAACTTCTGCTAATACCACTTATACATCTGTGGTGGAGGCCTGGCGTAGCGGGCGCACTCCCTTTCCTATCCTACCCCTAGACGAGAGAGAGCGAGAACTTTAATAGAGGGGATTGGGAGTGTGGTGGGGGTCGGGCGACCCTGTCCGCCAACAGTTGCAATGACCGCCATTTTATTCCCTAGGGTGTCTGCTAAAAAACCATATATATATATAGTGTTTGGGGGTTCTGAGTAATTTTCTAGCAAAAAAAAATTATGATTTTTGCATGTAGGAGAGGAGTGCCAGAATAGGCCCGGTAAGGAAGTGGTTAATATAATCTCATCATGTATGTTCTCTTATATGTTTAAGAAGAGCTTTTAAATGACCATGATTCACTGAACTAAAACATTCATTCACTGAGATTATTTTTATTGTTATTGTAACGATCTCCATTTTGTATTGATGGTGATGATTTACTAAAACATCATAGTGATTTAATAGTTTTTTATTCATAATTTCAGGTTGCCAACCCTGGGCAATATTCTAAAAAAAAATTCCCACTGTTGACCATCTCCTGCAGTAAATGGCAAGTAAACTGCTATGCCCCAGCATCTTGTAGCGTATTGTAAAAAGTTTGCGATCAGTTCTGGTTGTGCGCATAGAACAGTTCCTCCGCTGCATGTGTATCTCATTCAAGTGTTGGCAAGCTGCGCAAAAAAATGTACAGTACATGAGCAGATTTTTCCACCAGCTGTTCAGAGATCTGACTGTGTACGTCTGGTAACCGGAAATTTGCTCAGCCTGCATGTAATACATTAGAGTTAGGATAGTGTAACATGAAGAAAGCTTATCTCCTTTCCCAACATGATAGACGCTGACTGCATCATTGTTTTGATTTAATAATTGATCCAGTTTGTCTGTTCAGTTGGCACTTCTGAATCTGAGAGTCTCCATATATACAGCCACTGCAGCTTTTTACCCTCTTCTAATCGTATATTGCCAGTGTGAATGATGTCTGTTGATTACAAAACTCTAAACAGCAGGAGACAGACGAGAAAGGCATCTTAAAGTTTTGCTCAGTAGCATCATTTGCACTTTGGGGTCATGTTGCAAGATATAAACCTGGCCCATTAACGCGTTTTTTTAAGACCCTGAAAAGCATACACATGACCGGTTTTCTCGTCGGGAAACAGGCCGAGAAAAACGAGAATCCTGACGAGAAAATAGCAGGTTCTCTATTTTTCTCGTCGAGATTCCTGGCAGTTTTCTTGACAAGAAACCATACACACGAACGATTTTCTCTGCAAGAAAGCTCTCCCAGCAGTTTTCTTGTTGTTTCTTGCCGAGAAAACCGGTCGTGTGTACGAGGCTAAACACGCGGTCACACAAATCTTGTCGGAAATTCCGAACGTCAAGAACGCGGTGACGTACAACGCGTACGACAAGCTGATATCAATGAAGTTCAGTAGGCAGATTGACTCTTCTGCTTGATTCTGAGCATGCGTGTTTTTTTATGCGTCGGAATTGCATACAGACGATCGGAATTACCGACAAGATCTTTTCTTGTCGGAAAAATTGAGAACCAGCTCTCAAATTTTGGTTGTCGGAAATTCCGACAGAAATGTCCGATGGAGCCTACACATGGTCAGAATTTCCGACCAAAAGCTCACATCGAAATTTTCTTGTTGGAATCTCCGATCGTGTGTACGCGGCATCAGTGTGCTGCAGCTTCTCCTCCCCCAGCTCTTATGCAGCTGAGAACAGAAGGAATGTAATCACTTATGTAGCACACCGACCCGATTACTACTGCCATCTCCCACTTGCTTACAGTCGGTCACACCTACTACTTGCCCGGTATCCCACCTTTGGTTAAAGAGGAGCGAGCAGTGTTATTGTTTGGGCCTTGCGGCAAATTACCTCTCTCGAGTGGATCCTGTTCTTTCTCCGTTGTCTAGGTAGTAGTTCCTCAGAATAATGCCAATGTCCACACAGGAGTAAAACCTAAGCAGCAAGGTTTTATTCTTTTGTCTTTTCCAATAACTTAAATAGGGAGTAAGAAGATGAGAGAAGTAGGGGGTAAAGGTTCAGGCATGCAACACTTAGAGCACAGTGTTAAACTTTCGTCGTCACTCAAGCCTGAGTGAGTATTGCTCACCCGGATAGTCCCTTTGAGAGCGGTCCTAGCAGCCAGGATGGAGCACAAATCTTTTCCTTTCCTGAGTATCTAGGGATACGATCGGGGAATCCTCTGCCACAGAAGTCCCGAACCTCCCAGCCAAACAATACTGAATAAGAACCTCTGTGCCAGACTGATTCTCCCCTGGTTTACTTTTCTAAAGTTGGGCCCCCTAGAGGTGGGCAGCCTGGGATCCCTCTCTGAAGTGTAGGCCCCAGCCAGCAGAGCCGGACCTACCATGAAACAAAGCAGTCTCGGGCTGAAGGTGCCCGAGGCCTGAACACACTCGCGCACCTCATGCCATAGGGCCACGAGGCGCACACCCAGGACCAATGGGTCGCCAGGAACTCTCCTCACCCCCAATGGCGTCTGCCCCTTATGTACCCCCTCCCAGCATGCACAGCAGGCCGACCATGCCCACTGCACGGCTGCTGAGAGAGGACACCCATGGTGCTGTGATACCCCTCACTGGTTCAACCTGAGCAGGTGGTGACAGTGCCACCCACAGGCAACAGGGAACACTACTGTCAGGCAGCATCACACCCAGAGCAGAAGCATTAAAGAACTTAAAGTGGAGCTCCACCCTAAATATTAACTTCTGCTATTTGGAACCCTCCCCCCCTCCGGTGTCACAATTGACACCTTTCAGCGGGGAGGGGGGTGAAGATACCTGTCTAAGACAGGTATTTTCACCCACATCCGGGAGTCCTCTCTTCGGGAATCTGCGGGAGTGACGTCACTTCCCCCAGACTTCCCGTAGTGTTCTGGGAGACACTCGGCTCCCAGAACACAGGAGGACGAATCAGAACGGCGCAGCGCGACTCGCGCATGCGCCGTAGGGAACCGGGCATGAAGCCGCAGGGCTTCACTTCCTGGTTCCCTCAGCGAGGATAGCGGAGGGAGCAGCAGAGTGACGAGTGATCGCTCGTCCTCTCCTGCGGACGTCGCTGGACTCCTGGACAGGTAAGTGTCCAAATATTAAAAGCCAGCAGCTGCTGTAGCTGTAGCTGCTGGCTTTTAATATTTTTTTTTTCCGCCGGAGCTCCGCTTTAACAATTGGTCTGAGCCCAACTACTGGCTCAGACTACCCCTAAATTTCCACCTAGCGTCCCCAAATATTGGGAGGGACGCTACACTTATAATGATTTTTTATATCTATACAAAAATGTTTTGTCTTTCATTTCTATTTTAAACTGAATGGGTTGTTTTACAAAGTGATCATTTACAATCACTTTAAACACTTGCTTACTGGGCACATACCTTCCTGCCCAGGCGAAATTTCAGCTTTCGGCACTGTCACGCTTTGAATGACAATTGCACGGTCGTGTGATGTGGCTCCCAAACAAAATTGACGTCCTTTTTTTCCCACAAATAGAGCTTTCTTTTGGTGGTATTTGATCACCTCTGCGGTTTTTATTTTTTGCGCTATAAACAAAGAAAGAGCGACACTTTTGAAAAAAACACAATATTTTTTGATTTTTGCTATAATAAATATCCCAATTTTTAAAAAAAAAATAAAAAAAAAAATTTCCTCAGTTTAGGCCGATACGTATTCTTCTACATATTTTTGGTAAAAAAAAATCGCAATCGGCGTTTATTGATTGGTTTACGCAAAAGTTATAGCATTTACAAAATAGGTGGTAGTTTTATGGCATTTTTATAATTTTTTTTTTTTTACTAGTAATGGCGGCGATCAGTGATTTTTTTCGTGACTGCGACATTATGGCGGACACATTCGGACACTTTTGACACTATTTTGGGACCATTCACATTTATACAGCGAACAGTGCTATAAATATGCACTGATTACTGTAAAATGTGACTGGCAGGAAAGGGGTTAACACTAGGGGGCGAGGAAGGGGTTAAATGTATGCCCTGGGAGTGATTACTACTGTGTGGGGAGGGGACTGACTGGGGGAGGTGACCGATCTGTGTCCCTATGTACAAGGGACACAGCATCAGTCCCCTCTCCCTGACAGGACGTGGATCTATGTGTTTACACACAGAGATCCACGTCCTAGTCTGTGTACCGGCCGATCGCGGGTACCTGGCGGACATCGCGGCCGCCAGGCACGCGCATCAGCATTACAGTGACGCGCCGGGCACGTGCGCGCGCCCCAGGCGGCGCTCGCGCGCCCCCTAGTGGCCAGAGGAGCGGAGGCCGTAAAAAGACAGCCTCCCGGCATTTAAGAGCCACCTTGCGGCCGCACATAGTCGTACGGCGGGCGCGAGGTGGTTAAATTCCAATGGCACGAGAATGTTGAACTGTCCATACAAAAAGCAGCTTTAATGTGCACTTCTGCTCTTGTTTTTGAATTACTTGAAAAAATAAATAAACGCTGCATTCAAAAGATGTCATCAAATGTTTATTAATAAATTGACTCCATCTACTTATTGGCTACTGATAAATGGCAGAAGGTGACACCACACTGCTCCACACTGATTCTGCATATAAAGAGCGGGACCAAAGCCTCTGCAGCAGAAAACCGTTAACTGGCTGCTGTCTGCCCCCCTCTATTTCTCACTGGTCTATGGCTGGACAATGTTTTTTTTTATTTTTTTTATCAACTACATTATCTAAAAACACATATTAAAATACTTGAAATGGCTAACATGTTATTGAATATGTATGTGAATTGTATTTGCTATTTAGCCCTATTAGCTAGCTATTAAACACTTTCAATCCACAAATTAAGTCTGACATTTTAATTGCCATTATTGAAGCAATTCTCCTCTCATTATTCATCTTATGGGAAGTGGATAGTTTAACTAAAGTGGTTTTACCGGCATGCTGCAAACTTTACATGCCAGTGTTTATGTTCTGAACTAAAATTATCATGTGTCATTTCTACCCTGGCTCCAGAGTGTCCCCGGAGTCCATGCTGTAAAATACAAGACTCATCTTAGACATAAATAAGGCAGGACCTTTGCTTGGGGATGGTGGTTAAAAATAAACTTTATAGACCAGTAAATAAAATAGGCTCATTTAAAGAAAAATACAGGATTACATAAAATTAGCAAACATGCTATGCATTAGGTTTTGACAGATCTAGAACACCGGTAGTTTTTTCTTACGTGAACTATTAAATGCATTTTTTTTAAAAGAGCGTGTATGTGTGTGTACAGTATATGTATAATATTCTACTACAGTTAAGTAATACAGTATGGTCTATGACCTACCCCAACGTACTAGATGGACAGTAAAGCAATGGAATCACACTGCTAAGGTCATGCCTTTCCCCTAGTGTAGGCATTTTCACAGTGTTAAAGTGGCAGTGCTGTGCACAGCAATCTAGCCCTAATTGACTCTCATGCCGCGTACACACGACCATTTTTCTCGTCGGGAAAAATTAAATTTTTTCTCTTTGACGAGAAAAACGACCGTGTGTGGGCTTTTGGTCATTTTTCCTAACGAGAAAAACGGCATTAATCACAACGAGAAAAATTAGAACATGTTCTAATTTTTCTCGTCGTGATTCACGGCATTTTTTTCCGGGGCGGTTTTCCCATAGGGAAACACTGCCGGGGAGCCTACACACGGTCGTTTTTCTCGACCAAGAGAAAAAATGACGGGAAAAACGGCCGTGTGTAGGGAAACAAGCTGTTCCTTGTTTTTCCTGTCGATTTTCTCAACGGTGTTTTCACCGTCGAGAAAATCGATCGTGTGTATGCGGAATCAGAGCTACTCTATGCTCTCCTAGTCAGTACCACTATGCAGAGAAATATGCTTAGTTACATATAAAAGCACATTTATTATTATTATACAGGATTTATATAGCGCCGACAGTTTACGCAGCATTTAAAGTGATTGTAAGCCCGGAAAAAAAACAAAAAAACAAACAAACCCTATAAGACAAAGGTATAATGAGCTAGAATGCATCGCATACTAGCTCATTATGAAATACTTACCTTAGATCAAAGCTGTTGCAGTGGCCCCCGCACACCGATGTGACCGGCGACATGTCTCCTGGAGTTATTTCCGGGTTCGCGGGCTCTGGCGCTGTGATTGGCCGGAAACGCGATGTCGTCACTCCAGCGCATGCTCGCGGGAGCCGCCGGTCACGACACGGCTGCTGAAGAAACGGCACGAGAGAGACGTTTCTTCAGTGCGCATGCGCCTATGACATTAGCGCAAGTGTATATGGTAAATATCTCTTAAACCATGCAGGTTTAGGAGATGTTTATAGTACCTACAGTTAAGCCTTATTATAGGCTTACCTGTAGGTACAAGTGGTATAACTAGGTTTACAACCAATTTAAGGGCTCATTACACTAGCACTAGCGCTTTTCTTCCAGGCCAAAGCAGGAATTATACCCCCTGCGATGATTGCCGGGCACTACCGCCCACTGAATGGGTCCCATTCAAGTGCATTGCGTGCAGTTGTAGTGTGGCTTTATTTAGCTGACACAAAAAAATGTGTTGGATGTTAACCGGTCTTAGCTCTGCAGGAAAGGCGAAAATTAGAGGAAGCAGCAGCTAGAAAGGTGAATGATAAAACGATAGTAAACCAATTAAGAAGAAAGAAAAATGTTCCCCCTGCAAGTTAAGAGCATAATGTGCTAGATTTACCTTAAAACAAAGCCCTCTAGCAGCGCTGTCATCACTGATAGGGCTTATATCTTCACCTGGTCCTTCCAGGTTTGCGGGCTCCGGCTGTTTAAATGGCTGAACCACGATTACATCACACCCGCAGATGACGCCTGTGCGGGCGTCATGGCCGCAGTTCAACTCTCTCAAGGATGGCATGCACTCAGCTTTTGAAGGAACTCGGCAGGTAGGTTGCTCCAAAACATCTTGGAGGACTAGATACAAGGAGGAAGTGGGATTATAACGGTGCTAAAATATTATGCAAAGTAATAGCAAAATAAGATTTAGAATTTTTTAATAAAGCATTATAAAAACATAATGTACAGTACAAAAAGGAGAGCAAGGTTCAGTAAAAACAAAATAATAGAGCAGACAACAAACTGTGTGGGCCGCTGAACTCCCCAAATTTGTTTGAGATGGTGGACGCATGCGGTGTTACATCCCTATATATTTCGCCCTAACGGGCTTACTCAGGGGAATATATCAGGACCACCAATGTTCACCAGTCAGCTCTAGCATGAAAATACAAAACACAGTATAACCACTTCAGATCCGCGCTATAGCCGAAAGACGGCTGCAGCGCGGACCTGAACTGCCGGGAGGACGTCCCCTGGACGTCCTCTTGTTTACTTCCGCAATGCGCGCCCTCGGCGGCGTGCATCGCGGAAGAGCTCTGCCCGCTGTGTCACGCGGGTGCCGATGCGCGTGCCTGGTACCCGCGATCGGCTGTCACAGAGCCAGGGACGTGGATCTCTGTGTGTAAACACAGAGATCCATGTCCTGTTAGGGAGAGAGGAGACCGATGGTGTGTCCCTAGGGACAAGATCTTCTGTGGATGTAAGCTGCCTCAAATCCTTCTGTTCTTTGTGTAATCCCAGACAGACTTGATGATGTTGAGATCAGGGCTCTGTTGAGACCAAACCATCACTCCCAGGACTCCTTGTTGTTCTTCATGCTAAAGATAGTTGTAAATGACATTGGCTGCATGTTTGGGGTCGTTGTCCTGCTGCATGATACAGTTGGGGCCAATCACACACCTCCCTGATGCTATGGCATGATGGATAAGTATTTGCCTGTATTTCTCAGCATTGAGGACACCATTGATCCTGACCAAATCTCCAACTCCATTTGTAGAAATGCAGCGCCAAACTTGCACGGTACCGCCACCATGCTTCACTGTTGCCTGCAGACACTTATTATTGTACCGCTTTCCAGCCCTTTGCAAACAAACTGCCTCCTGCTACAGCCAAATATTTAAAATTTTGACTCATCAATTCAGAACATCTGCTGGTATTTTTCTGCACCCCAGGTCCTAGGTTTTCATACTTGAGTCCCTTAGTCTTGTTTCCACATCCGTGGTATCGCCAGACTTCTCCAAACAGTAGATGGGTGTACCTGGGCCCCACTCGTTCCCTCCAGTTCTGTGCTGATGGCACTGCTGGACATCTCCTGATGTCAAAGGTAAGTAAGCATGATGTATCTTTCATCTGCTGCATTAAAGTAGTTGTAACCCTAAACAAAAAAAAAAGACACCCTGTTCCTTTATAGCACGTTAAACAGTACAGTGCTTGTGCTGTCTAACAAGTCCCTCTCTAAGCTGTAAAAAACCTGGTTGATCCTGCCAGTTTCTGTGTCCCGCTCTGTGTACTGACCACGGTAATCCTGGCTGCTGACCCCTGATTACCGTGGTCAGTTTACGTGCCTCCGTCATCTGCTGCTCTGCTCTCTCTTCCTCTCCCCCCCACCTCCCTTCACATCAGCTCCTGTGTCTGTGTGAGCCGTCTCTTTCACACATCTTAAGGCTTGCCACGTGACTCCCGGGCGCTCCCTTCCTCCAATCCAGGGCTACAGCGGGAGGGGCTGAGTGGCCAGCACTGCAGTCACGTGACCTCCCCGGCTGACGTCAGAAGGAGATCTCTGCCTCTCCCACTGTAGCCCAGGTTTGGAGGAGGAGAGCGGCCAGGAGTCACGTGACTGCCCTGAAGATATCTAAAAGAAGGTATTTAGAGGCTTTGTTTTAAAAAAAAAAAACACTTACACTGTGTGTTATGGCTGCATTCAAGAGAGGGGTGGCAGTGAATTACAACCACTTTAATTTTCTATGCCCAATCACTGTGTCTACGGTCCTCCACGTTTCCCAACTTTGTGCAAGTGTACAAAGTGCGCAAGTGTAAGAATTGATACTGGTTTGAAGCCTAAGGGTAGTCACACCAAATATTGATTGATTTGATTTAGATTTTTCTTCTGCACGTTCACTTTGTATTTTGTAGATTGATAAAAATAAATAGTATATATTCACATACTACACATATATAGTCACTACAGGGGTATTTCTGTAGCCATTTTTGTGGGGAATGAATAAAAGTGTTTGATCCTACTGGGAGATTTCCCTTCCATGGTCAAAATGTCTAACCCTTTCCTACTCTACTAAAATGTTTTTGTCTGTGATTTAGCCTTGGTTCACACTGAATAAGCGCCTTTTCAAAGCTGTGGTCAGTGCGATTTCATGTACGGCTTGTCGACATCTGTGCGACTTAATGCATAAATGTCTATGCAAGTCGCACCTGAAATCTGTAAAAATAGTACAGGAAACGTTTTCAACCCTTTGCATGTCTGAGTTTTTGAACAGTTCCATAGGCACAAATAGCGTACGACTTGTTATGCAATTTTAAACTGTTAAATCGCATGACAAGTTGCACTGGTGTTAATTGGGGCTTAGAAAGATTTTCCTTCTACTGTCCTGGAGATAGTTGTAACTTTCCCTTCAATCTGTATCCCAGTGACAAAAGTCACCAAGACAGGAAAAGAGGAAAACATATCTTCCTTAGGATTACAAACAGGAATACAACTTCCCAGAGGTTCTAGCCTTTCCCTACTCTATTTATAACAAACAAATAAATAAAAAAACCTATGGCTGAAATGCCATTTAAACATCCCTAACAGTTTCTAACAAAACAAAAATATTTTGCTCTGTTGAGGGGATCTTTATTCTTTAACTTTTCAAACAATAGTTTTGTGTCCTTGAAATACATATGGTACCATTTTAATTTCAAGATGTCATTCAAGTGCTCTATATTTAGTAAGTAACAATTAGAGTACCCAAAAAACGACAGCGCATCTGCCAAAAAGCAAGAGCGTATGTAGAGTGAGAGAAGAAATGGATAATGCCCTGTGCTCATAAAAAAAAGAATTTATTGCAATAAAAAGCCCTGGGGACTGTTTAATCTTCAATTTTCTTCTAAACAGACTGAGGAAAAACAATAGGAAAAACATATATTTAATATACAGTAAATGCTAAGCAAAGCCAGGGGAAGCTCTGCTGATTTTATTATGCAATCATGTGCAAGCTAAAATGCTGTTTTTTATTTTCCTTGGACGTCCCCCTCGGATCTACAGCGACTGCACTTCCAAGTGCAATTTCAAGTGCACTTTGCACTTGTAGTGCAAAGTGGATTTGCCTTTAGTAAATAACCCCCACAGTCTCTTCTGTCATAAAAAGCTTACCTTCCAGTGTTTTAAAAAAAGTGGATTTATTGTAAAGAAGAATTTCATTCAAACAGCTAGTGGAGTACATAGCAACCAGCAACTGTTGAGACAATAAACTCCGTGCTCAGGGGTATGTAATGTACAAAACATCTTACTTAGTACAGTGGTCAGCACTATATAACATAAATCACAGCATATACAGTTAAGCAGTCAGGGGTATGTAATGTACGACTTATCTTATAGAATGCAGAGATCAGAAGTGAAACATGGAGCACAGGATACAGAGTGCAAAGGTCAGGAGTATGTAACATAGTCCTGTCTTCTGGTCAGTGGGAAGCAAAAAAGCCACAGCATTTGCAGTCAGTGGGAGGGAAAAATAAAAAGCCTTGCTGGTCAGCAGAAAGAAAAAATGACTGCGGTCAGTGAATAAAATAATTCCCAATCACAAACATCAGTGAGAGTGAGAGTCCCCTCTTCCAGCATCTGCATCAGTGGGAGAAAAAAAACACCCTCCCAAGACCCTGGTGGTCTATGAATTAACCCCACTCTACTTCTTCCAAAACATAGGTGGTCAGTGAGGACCCATTCACAGTAGGGCATTGGGTTAATGCACATTATGTAAATTGGTGCACTGCAGTGCCATTCATTGTAAATAGTACCCGCAATGTCTCTTCCGAGTCAACTGTTTTGCAGTGCACCGCAATATGCATTAATGTACTGTTGTGCTTTGCCATACCCTGAACTTACAAAAATGGGTGTATTCCTTTATTTTTGTTCCACCCTGGGTAGTTGTCAGCCCTAATGCAACACACTTTAGTATTGAATAAATGCACCCCATGGACCTCTGGGGAATAAATGGACCCTAAAGGTCCCCATCATGTTTTGTAGGCTTTGCTGGTCAGCCAGGTATTGGTGGTCAGTAAAGGTTCTCTCCCCCTCTAAAGAAAAACATCATGACTTTTTTAAATGTGCTGGGTACTTCCGGTGCTTTGACTCTTGTTAAATTGGGCAGGGCCAGCAGAGCCACCCACTGAGCAAATTTATGATCTATCTATCTATCTATCTATCTATCTATCTATCTATCTATCTATCTATCTATCTATGTAAATGTGTGCTTGCACATAAATGGGTGTATTTAGTATTTGGGTGCAGATTTTATGGAGAAGAAAGACTAGAGCATGATATCTTCTGGTTTAAAAATGCAAGCATTACAAGAGGATATTGAAATGCAAAACTGGAGAGAAGGCAGCTGGCATGAAGCTGTTAAATGACACAGAAGACAATCAGTAATGAAATTGAAGTAGGAGAGTCTGGAGAGGATAATGAAAGTGTTAAATATTCACTTATAGTGAGCAGAAAGCAGAGCAAAAGATAGAGAAGAAAGGAGACGAGACACAGAAGCTGCACATTTAGGTGCAAAGTAGAAAAAAACTACAGGAAGATATGAAAATTGTATTGTGTGCAGTAAAGATCAGGCAGCATTGTGCTTACAGTGGAGGAGTGCGCAGAACAAATCATACAGCACAGTGTACAGAGTGGAGTCATGTGCAGTACAGAAAACACCACACAGTGTACAGAGTGGAGCAGTTTGTAGTATAAAACACACAGCACAGTGTACAGAGTGGAGCAGTTTGTAGTATAAAACACACAGCACAGTGTACAGAGTGGAGCTGTGTGTAGTACAGGACATACAGCACAGTGTACAGAGTGGAACCGTGTGTACTATAGAACACACAGCACAATGTACAGAGTGGAGCTGTGTGCAGTACAGAACTCATGGCACAGTTTACAGAGTGGAGTTGTGTAGTACATAACACACAGTGTACAGAGTGGAGCTGTGTGTAGTACAGAGCACAGTGTACAGAGTGGAGTAGGGATGAGCTCGGTGTTCGAGTCGAACATAGACTCGAACATCGGCTGTTCGCGCGTTCGGTGAACAACGAACGATTTGGGCCGTTCGCGCCAAATTCGAGTGACGCGAACGGCCCACAATACACTGCGCCATCGCAGTGTAATCCCGGCGCTGTGATTGGCCAAGCATGCACTGTGACCCTGCATGCTTGGCCAATCACAGCGCCGGCAGCGAGGAGAGCAATGATTGGCCACAGGCAGGATGAGGGGGTTTAGTACACGCCCCACACTATAAAAGGCCGCCAGCGCGGCGGCCTCGTGTAGTGTGTTCCGGAGCAGGGAAAGTGAAGGATAGGCAGGGACAGTGTCAAATCTTGTCAAATCTATTCTTTGCTAAACCTTGTGTGTAGGGACAGAGAAGGATAGGCAGGGAGAGTGTCAGTGTCATATTCTTTGCTAAACCTTGTGTGTAGGGAGAGAGAAGGATAGGCAGGGAGAGTGTCAGTGTCATATACTTTGATAAACCTTGTGTGCAGGGAGAGAGAAGGATAGGCAGGGGACAGTGTCAGTGTCATATTCTTTGCTAAACCTTGTGTGCAGGGAGAGAGAAGGATAGGCAGGGAGAGTGTCAGTGTCATATACTTTGATAAACCTTGTGTGCAGGGAGAGAGAAGGATAGGCAGGGGACAGTGTCAGTGTCATTGTTGCTAAGCCTCCTGCACATTATACACCTGAAGTTAGCCCGTATTGCTGCTTTTTCCTGGTGTGTTACACCAACAGGATTTTGCGGCACTTACAGCGGGCGGAGTGTGCCTCCTGACCATATTACACCTTAACTTAGCCCGTATTGCTGCTTTTTCCTGGTGTGTTACACCAACAGGATTTTGCGGCACTTACAGCGGGCGGAGTGTGCCTCCTGACCATATTACACCTTAACTTAGCCCGTATTGCTGCTTTTTCCTGGTGTGTTACACCAACAGGATTTTGCGGCACTTACAGCGGGCGGAGTGTGCCTCCTGACCATATTACACCTGAACTTAGCCTGTATTGCTGCTTTTTCCTGGTGTGTTACACCAACAGGATTTTGCGGCACTTACAGCGGGCGGAGTGTGCCTCCTGACCATATTACACCTTAACTTAGCCCGTATTGCTGCTTTTTCCTGGTGTGTTACACCAACAGGATTTTGCGGCACTTACAGCGGGCGGAGTGTGCCTCCTGACCATATTACACCTGAACTTAGCCTGTATTGCTGCTTTTTCCTGGTGTGTTACACCAACCGGATTTTGCGGCACTTACAGCGGGCAGAGTGTGCCTCCTGACCATATTACACCTGAACTTAGCCTGTATTGCTGCTTTTTCCTGGTGTGTTACACCAACAGGATTTTGCGGCACTTACAGCGGGCGGAGTGTGCCTCCTGACCATATTACACCTGAACTTAGCCTGTATTGCTGCTTTTCCCATTTCCCTGCAGGCCATTAGAATGTCTGGAAGGCAAACAAGGAGAGGCAGACAGTCAGGAGCCAATAAAAGAGGGCAAGCAGGCTCTGTGTCTAGAGACAACAGTGCTGGTCGTGGACGCGGTGCATCGCCATCAGCACGTGGCCATGGGACACGCTTGTCCTTCTTTTCGGCAGCTGGACGTGTTGACTTGCATCATGCCGAAGACTTGGTGGAGTGGATGACTAAGCCCTCCTCATCCTCCTCATCCTCTCTCACCCAGGCTCAGGGTACTGGCAAAGCAGCTGCCAAAGCGTCCTCTTCCTTGGTATCAATGTCATCATCAGTCACTCCTTCCCTAGACCAACCATGTCCTCCTGAGGAGTCCCCCGAACTGTTTGAGCACAGTGTTGGGTACATGCTCCAGGAGGATGCCCAGCATTTCGAAGGGTCTGATGATGATACCCAGCTAGAGGAAGGCAGTAGCGTGAGAGCAGAGAGAGGGGATGCTCAAGAAGGACACCAATCTGGCAGTCATGTTCCAGCAGCTGCAGCATACTGCCAGATTGGCTCCAGTGATGAGAAGGGAGGGGATGATGAGGTCACTGACTCCACGTGGGTGCCTAATAGGAGAGAGGAGGAGGAGGAGGAGGAGGAGGAGGAGGAGGCACATCTCCAATGAGGCAGGATGCCCTTGGGGGGCCAGCGTAAGGGCAGCACACCGACGGAATCACACCGCAGAGCTCCGCCTGTGCAGGGCGCTGCCTCTGCCCGTTATTCAAAAAGTTCTTTGGTGTGGGCCTTTTTTGAGTCATGTGCATCAGATCGCACAGCTGCTGTTTGCAACATATGTCTCAAGCGTATATCGCGTGGCCAAAACATCACCCGCTTGGGCACCACATGCTTGACCAGACATATGTTGACCTGCCATGCAGCTCGTTGGCAAGCTTACCCTAAAGACCCACACCAAAGAACAAAGCTGACCTCTTCTTGCACCGCATCAGCTGGGATCTCCAACCCCACTATACCTTCAGTCCTCTGAAACCTGCTCTGAGAGGAATGAAGGTGTAGAATTAGGTGTGTCACAGCCAAGTACTTGCGGGCACTCTGCTAGCAGTACACCGACGTCCGATTTTAGCAGGCAAATTTCCCTGCCCCAGCTGCTGGACCGTCGAAAGAAGTTCACTCCCAGCCATCCACATGCCCAGCGGTTGAATGCTAGCTTGGCTAAATTGCTAGCGCTTCAACTGCTGCCTTTTCAGTTGGTAGACTCGGCCCTCTTCCGTGAGTTTGTTCAATGTGCGGTTCCTCAGTGGCAGGTTCCCAAACGCCACTTTTTCTCACGGAAGGTGATTCCGGCTCTCTACCGGCATGTGGAAGGCAATGTCTTGGCCTCGCTGGACAGGGCGGTCAGCGGTAAGGTGCATATTACCGCTGACTCATGGTCCAGCAGGCATGGACAGGGACGTTACCTTTCTTTCACGGCCCATTGGGTCACTCTTTTGGCAGCTGGGAAGGATGCAGGACAAGGTACAGTAGTGTTGGAGGTTGTTCCACCGCCACGCCTCCAAAATGCTACTACTGGTTGTGACACACCTCTCTCCTCCACCCCCTCCTCTTCTTCTTCCTCCGTGGCCTCTTCCTGTGCTTTGTCCTCGGAACCAGCGGTGCTCCGTAGGCATTCAAGGGGCTACGCAAGTACGCAGGCAAAAAGATGCCATGCCGTGCTTGCGCTGGTGTGTTTGGGGGACAGGAGCCACACTGGGGCAGAGGTTCTGTCTGCTCTGCAGAGGCAGGCCGAGAGGTGGTTGACGCCACGCCAGCTTAAGCCAGGAATGGTAGTTTGCGACAATGGCACCAACCTCCTCTCCGCTCTCCGACAGGGACAACTGACCCATGTGCCCTGTGTGGCTCACATCCTTAACCTGGTGGTGAAGCGGTTCCTGGGCAGGTACCCGGGCTTACAGGATGTCCTGAGGCAGGCCAGGAAAGTCTGTGTGCATTTCCGCAGATCTTATAATGCCAGTGCTCGCCTGGCTGAGCTGCAAAAGGAGTTGAACCTGCCCAAGAACCGCCTTATATGTGACATGCCCACCAGGTGGAACTCAACGTTGGCCATGCTGCAGCGGCTGCACATGCAGCAGAGGGCCATCAATGAGTACCTGTGCGACTACGGCACCAGGACAGGGTCAGGGGAGCTCGGGTTTTTTTCACCACGCCAGTGGGGCATGATCAGGGATGCATGCCCTGTCCTGGCACCATTTGAGGAGGCCACGAGGATGGTGAGCAGTGACAGTGCATGCATCAGTGACACTGTACCTCTTGTCCACCTGTTGGAACATACGCTGCGTGGAATAATGGACAGGGCACTTGAGGCAGAACAGAGGCAGGAAGAGGAGAACTTCCTTGCCTCTCAAGGCCCCCTTTACCCAGACAGTGTTCCTTCTGTCCCACCCATCGCACAGGAAGAAGAGGAGGAGGAGGAGGATTGTGTCAGCATGGAGGTGGAGCCTGGCACTCAGCATCATCAGCAGCAGTCTTTTAGGGATGATTTACAGTCCCAAGAAACCAGTGGACTTGTACGTGGCTGGGAGGAGGTGGCTGCGGATCATGTCGTCCTTAGTGACCCAGAGGACTCCGGACCAAATGCCTCAGCTAACCTACGCTGCATGGCCTCCCTGATCCTGCAAAGTCTGCGGAAGGATCCTCGTATTCTTCGGATCAAGGAGAGGGACCATTACTGGCTGGCCACTCTCCTTGATCCACGGTACAAGGGTAAGGTTGCAGACCTTATCTTACCGTCGCAGAGGGAGCAGAGGATGAGACAACTCCGGGAGGCCTTGCAGAAAGGTCTGTGCAACGCGTTCCCAGAGACTGGGAGGTTACAAACTCCTGGTCCTGGACAACGAGTTGCTGAGGCTTCGGTCAGTCAAAGAAGGAGCGGTGGGGAAGGTGGCCGTCTGACCGATGCGTTCAGACAATTCTTTAGTCCGCAGCCCCAAGGTATGATCGGTTCCAGCAACCATCGCCAGCGTCTGATATACATGGTGCAGGAATACCTAGGGGCAAGGTCAGACTTGGACACCTTCCCCACCGAAAATCCTCTGGCTTACTGGGTCTTGAGGATGGATCACTGGCCAGAGCTTGCACAGTATGCAATTGAGCTACTGGCCTGTCCTGCATCCAGCGTTCTTTCAGAACGCACATTCAGTGCTGCTGGAGGATTTGTCACGGATCACAGGGTGCGCCTGTCCACCGACTCTGTTGATCGACTGACCTTCATAAAGATGAACCAGTCTTGGATCACCACCAGCTACCAAACACCTGAAGCTGATATAACAGACTAATTTATTTTCAAATGTCACATCCCTTCAAGACTGATGCTGATGCTGAGAGACTGTCCTGTTATGTTGACTGACTATCCTCCTCCTCCTCAATGATCCGATTGATGATGATAGCTTGGAAGAACATTTTTGTTTCTGGGTGCCGCCACCAGTGGCTAAGGCCCAATTTTTCAGCCCCTGTTTAACAGGGGCGTGTCATTACAATTTTTTATGCAATGCTTTGCAGCAGGGCTCATTCCTGCACTCCAACTAGAGTATCTGATAGTGGTTGCAGTGTCGTGGCACCAGCACCAGTGGCTAAGGCCCAATTTTTGAGCCCCTGTTTAACAGGGGCGTGTAATTACAATTTTTGATGCAATACTTTGCAACAGGGCTCATTGCTATGCTCCAAGTACAGTATCTGTGAGGGGTTGCAGTGTTGTGGCACCAGTGCCTAAGGCCCAATTTTTCTGCCCCTGTTTAACAGGGGCATGTAATTACAATTCTTGATCTAATAATTCACAGCAGGGCCCATTCCTGCGCCCACCAAGACTAACTGTGAGGCCTTACAGTGTTGTGTCAACACAACCACCACCACCACCACCAAAGGCCCAATTTTTCAGCCCCTGTTCAACAGGGGCATGCAATTACAATTCTTGATCTAATAATTCACAGCAGGGCCCATTCATCCACCCACCAAGAGTAACTGTGAGGGCTCACAGTGTTGTGGCAACACCAACATGTAAGGGGCAAATTTCAGCTGAGTATATACGGCAGGCCCCTACTTTCAAACATCCAACTTACAAACGACTGCTCCTTGCAAACGGAAGGATACAACAGGAAGTGAGAGGAAATCTACCCCTAGGAAGGCAAATTCTCTCCTGTAAGAGTTAATATGGGAAAAAAAGTGTCTCCTCTCCACTGATGCTTTATCACCAATTCTTGTTTCAATAAAACCCCCAAATTTTCAAAAAACATTTGTCATTAGGACGGAAAGTGAGGTGAACTATTCTGAACAGGTGCACAATGCACAGACAGCAAAACAAATGTTACAGGGGTGATAACCCTTCCCTATGTTTTCCAAAAAGCTTAAAAATAGATTTTTTGCCTGGAGCTACACTTAAACAATGTACCTGTTCAAAATTACAAACAGATTCTACATAAGAACAAACCTACAGTCCCTGTCTTGTATGCACCGCCTGTATACAGCTGTTCAGAGTATATAGGGCCTTTTTTATTTTGTGTGCGGGGTTCCCCTTAATATCCATACAAGACCCAAAGGGGCTGGTAATGGGCTGGGGTAGGGGGGGGGGTGTGTGATGGGGTAGCTATGCCATTTTTCTTAAAGACTTTCATCCATATTACCGGGACCAGACATTACATTAAAGCCGCAAGCAGTTTTAAATGGCTTTTTTTCCTTTAGAAATGTAATTTTGTGCAGGGACAGTTCTAAACACGGGAAACACGTGGCACTTCACAGTCATACTTTAGACACCCCCCAGGTACGATATTTAAAGGAATATTTGACTTTTTTTTTCACTTTATGCATCATTAATATGACTGCTCCAGAAAAACGGCCGTTTTTAAAACTTCTTTTTGCATTGATACATGTCCCCTGGTGCAGAACCCGGGTTCCCAAACCCTTTTTAGGACAATAACATGCATAATAGTCGTTATAATTAGCACTTTAGATTTCGAACGTTTGCATCCATTGTATTTAATAGGGTTCTAAAATTCGTGCGAACTTTCGGTCCGTTTGCGGGTTCTGGTGCGAACCGAACCCGGGGGTGTTCGACTCATCACTAGAGTGGAGCAGTGTGCATTATAGAAACACACAGCACAGTGTACAGAGTGGAGCTGTATGTAGTACAGAGCACAGTGTACAGATTGGAGCAGTGTGCATTATAGAAACACACAGCACAGTGTACACAGTGGAGCTGTGTGTAGTACAGAGCACAGTGTACAGAGTGGAGCAGTGTGCATTATAGAACACACAGCACAGTGTACAGAGTGGAGCTCTGTGTAGTACAGAGCACAGTGTACAGAGTGGAGCTGTGTGTAGTACAGAGCACAGTGTATAGAGTGGAGCAGTGTGCATTATAGAACACGCAGCCAGGGCGGTTGATATTCAGAGTGCCAAACATGACAAAGTAGACCTGAAGTGTGCCCTGGTCAGCTGGACGGTATGCCAAGAGAAGGGGGGCAAATAACTTGGAAAGGGAGGTAATTATTTAATTGAGCTGGTAACGTACTACTGGGCAAGCTTGCTGGAGGCGTTTTTAGACACTACGAGGTGCAGGTTGACGTGATTCTGATGGCGTGTCAGACGGCGTCTGCGTAGTACCTAACAGCCGGGGCCAGTGACGGTAAACTCACTTGAAGGTAAGAAGCCATAGAAGGCCAGGTAGATGGCTGTTTGAATGACCAGGCTGGGCAGCAACCCCAAGGGGAAACAATGACAGGATGGTAGACATGTCTCTGAAGGTGGCACTTGCTACTAGTTTGGGGTTGCCGCCTGTGGATACCGTGTAGGATGCTTTTGACTGTGTGGGCAGAGAACAAGGATGGCTTGGTACGGTCCTGTAAGTAGAGTCTGATGGTATCATGTAATCGAGCCAGCTGCGTTTGGCAGTATGGTAAAGAAGAAAAAAGTTGCGCTAAATGTGAACGTGACACAGAACATAAAAATAGTAACACAGGTGGTCAAACTATGTGATGAATAGAGCATATGATAAAGGAGCACAGCGGCTCACACAGTGAATAAACCACCAAACAGTGACATATATTGCATATATTATATAGTTCATCATTATTGATTTAATTTATGATTACAGTGCGCAGGTGTATGTGTTCATTATTGCAATATATGTCACTGTTTGGTGGTTAAGTGCTGGTTCACACTGGGGCGACAAACGCTCCGACATTAGGAGCTCATGTCGCATGACGTGTGAAAATCAATGTTTCCCTATGGGAGCCGTCTTAACTGGTCCGACACATGTCGGTCCGACATTAAAAATTCTCCCTGTACTACTTCTGTCCGACTTTGATCCGACTTCAGCCCATTGACTATCATTAAAGTCGGATCCTTGTCCTAACCATACGACTTTGGCATCCGACATTGTGATTACAGCAGCAGTAAAAGGAATTTATCTCACCCTGGGATTGTTTTGATTGGTCAAAGGACAAGTCAGACTAGCACAATGTCGGATCAAAGTAGTATCCTGTTCATGAATGTCGGACGGATGTCGGACGGATGTCGGACGGATGTCGGACCGATGTCGCAGAGCAAAGTAGGATGAAAGTCGTGTCGTATAGTGTGAACCCAGCCTTATTCACTGTTTGAGCCGCTCTGCTCCTTTATCATATGCTCTATTCATCACATTGTTTGACCACCTGTGTAACTATTTTTATGTTCTATGTGTCACGTTCACATTTAGCGCAACTTTTTTCTTCTTTACCATATGTTTTTGTGTTGTATAACACTTATTGTTGCAGCTTAATTTAGAGGTTCATTTAGCGCAGTTTTTTCTATTTCCGCGTTTGGCAGTATGATATGAAAGCCAGGATGTGTTTAAGATCTCCCGACACTGCCCCGGGGTTTGGGGCTAGGAACCTGTCGTAAGAATTCCAGGCGGTATGATAGACCTTTAGGGTGTTGCGGGATAACAACTGATTTACAAGGCGGATGGCATAGTATAGGTGTTGCTTTAAACCAATGTCAGCTGTGACCAAGGTGGGATAAGAGATTTGGTCGGGTCGGTTCCAGGTTCCTGCGGAAAAAATGGGACAAAGTTAAAGCGGGATAGTGCGTCGTCCGAGACATTGCACTTGCCCGGGATATAGATGCAGTGCACTTTAAATTGATGCTGCAGGGATAGTTGCACCAGCCTGCGCAGGAAGGACATGATGGCTAGCGATTTGGACCTGCCTTTATTTATGATATAGACTGTGGCTTGATTGTCTGTGGCAAACATCACTGTTTGCCCTGCCCAGGTGCTGCCCCAGACTTGAGCTGCAGCCACAAGGGGTTAGAGTTTGAATAGTGAGAAGGACTGACTGAACCCGAGGATCACGAGGCTTTCTGGTGGCCATGGCCCTGCAAGCAATGATGGCCAAAAATTGCTGCAAAGCCTGTAAAGGCTGCGGCGTCCATGGCTACCTGAGGTGAAGAAGAGGATGCTGACAGAATGAACATTCATATGCCATTCCAGTTTGTGAGAAATTCATCCCACATTGACAAATCCACTATTGCTGCTGTGTCTAGCCTAAGATTTGGTCGGGATCTTGCGCCGAGAGGAAAACTAAGAGGCGCGAGATGAAGGACCACCCCTGAGGGATGATCCTCATGGCAAAATCGAGCATGCCCAGCAAAGATTGTAGCGGTCTCTTGGTGCACCCTCAAGTAAGGGTAAAGGTGTGAGCGTCTGACCTGATGTGGGTCAACTTGTCAGGAGGCAGGCTGGCCTGCATGGACCATGTGTCGAGCGTGACACCCAAGAAGGTGATAGACTGTGCCGGGCTTTCCACTTTATTCTATGCTATGGGCACATTAAAATGATCAAATACCCCTCTGAAAGCTGTCTTTTTTTGTCTTGTTTTCGATGAGCAGGAAGTCATCGAGATAGTGGATGACTTCCTGGCAACGTGCCTGATGCAACAGGGTCAAGGAAAGGGACTGGGCAATTACCACACACTGGAACCGACAAAAGACCACTATGGGTGGCCTGCTTAAATACCCCCCCCCCCCGGCTCCTTCCATAATTTCAGGCCACTATATATATATATATATATATATATATATATATATATATATATATTGTGAGGGGGTTAGCTTGGCAGCGGGTGTGTGTGACCCCCGGGATGGGCTCCCCACACAAAAACAGGCCCAGCAAACGGAGGTTGTGGTTTTCAAAATCAAAAAGGTGCGGTTTATTTTCTATTTACAGTGACAAAACACAGCAAAGCAAAAGAAACATAAACAAAATAAATCCTGGTCAACTTGACCTCTGACTAAACATACAGGTTTCCTAACTAACAACTGGGATCAGCCTAGTGCTGTCCTAGTCCCTAAGTCCCTGGTTTTAAATGTCCAAGCAAATAGCCACACAGGCTTTGTCTCACCGCACAGGGGTTCACTCTCCCTAGACAGTCCACACAGGTCTGGGTCCAGGCATGAGCTAACATCTAATGAAGCTGGGAGTTCTTATAGAGGCCTAAATGAGCTGACAAGCTTCAGCTGGTCTCATCAACTCCCTGTCTGCACGACGCCCCACACTCTCCCTAGAGGTATGAGTCATCCATGAGCCCACTAGCCCCAGCTGGGCTTATACAACTCTCCACCTAGTTGTATAAGTCGGCGTAAAGCCTGAATCTGGGCGAAATATATCTACCCCCCTGGATGCAACCAGGTGACTTTACCTTCCTGCTGTCACATACCCCCCCCCCTCTTGTTTTAACCTCGGGGTTGGAACACCAGCAATCAGGCATTCATGTACTCGAGACAAAGCATCCGCATTCCCCATTTGAACGCCAGGGCGATGCTTTACTGTGAAGTTGAATTCCTGGAGGGCCAGGAACCACCTATTCACTCTTCTATTTGTTTCCTTGTTTTGAGCCATCCACTTTAACGGAGCGTGATCCGTAACCAAGTCAAAGTGCCTACCTAGCAGGTAGTACCGAAGGGAATCTAGAGCCCACTTCACTGCTAAACACTCCTTTTCAACGGTGGCGTAATTTACCTCATGGGACTTCAACTTCCTGCTGAGGTAAATGACTGGGTGCTCTTCCCCGTTCCAGACCTGGGACAATACTGCTCCTAACCCCACATCTGACGCATCACTTTGTACGACAAAGTCTTTAGAGAAGTCGGGTGAGTACAACACTGGCTGGCTACATAAGGCTTGTTTCAAGAATTGGAATGCTGCCTCAGCCTCGGGGGTCCATTTAATCATGACCGACCCTTTCCCCTTCGTCAGGTTGGTTAGGGGCACAGCCTTAGAAGCAAAGTGGGGAATGAATCGCCGATAATACCCAGCGATTCCCAGAAAGGCTCGTACCTGCTTCTTGCTGTTGGGACGTGGCCAACTCTGGATGGCCTCGACTTTGTTGAGTTGGGGTTTTATTACTCCCCTCCCAATGGTGTACCCAAGATATTTGGCCTCCTCCTGCCCAATGGTACACTTCTTGGGGTTAGCCGTAAACCCCGCTTCCCGAACAGAGTCCAGGACTGCTTGCACTTTTGGCAGATGTGAGGCCCAATCTGTGCTATGGACAATTATGTCATCCAGGTAAGCCGCAGCATACTTCCGATGGGGCCTCAGCATCTGGTCCATTTTCCGCTGGAATGTGGCCGGCGCATTCTGTAACCCGAACGGCATTCTTTTATATTGGAACGCCCCGTCTGGGGTTACAAATGCGGTTTTCTCTTTGGCCGACTTGGCCAGGGGGATTTGCCAATACCCTTTTGTGAGGTCAAGAGTCGTCATGTATCGGGCTGTTCCCAGCCGGTCGATCAACTCATCTATACGTGGCATGGGGTAGGTGTCAAATTTTGTAACTTTGTTCAACTGACGAAAATCGTTACAAAATCGCCAGCTCCCATCCGGTTTAGGCACCAACACAATGGGACTAGACCAATCACTTTGGGACTCCTCTATCACCCCTAAGTTCAGCATTTTCTGTACTTCCTCCCGTATTGCCTCCCGTCGGGCCTCTGGGATCCGATAGGGTTTTAACTTCACCCTTTCACCGGGCGGGGTAATGATGTCATGCTCTACCCCAGATGTTTGTCCCGGCAGCTCAGAGAATACCTCCTTGTTGCGAAGCACAAACTCCTTAACCTCCTGTTGTTGGGGTTGTGACAAGGTGGCTGCTATTCCAACCTCAGGAATCACGCAACCAGTTTGAGCTGGTGACCAAGTGTCTGCGACTAGGGACTCTCTATCCCTCCAGGCTTTCAACAGATTAACGTGATAGATCTGTTCGGGCTTTCGCCTTCCTGGTTGTCTGACCTTGTAATTCACTTCGCTCACTTTTTCCATTATCTCGTAGGGGCCTTGCCATTTGGCAAGGAATTTACTTTCAATCGTAGGGACAAGTACCAGTATCTTATCCCCCGGGGAAAAGGTACGGGTCTTGGCTCCACGGTTGTACACTCTCTGCTGTGCTAACTGCGCTTGGGCCAAATGTTCCTTCACGATGGGCATTACCTGTGCAATTCGGTCTTGCATCAGGGCGACATGCTCAATCACACTCCTGTGGGGAGAACTCTCACTTTCCCAAGTTTCCTTGGCAATATCCAACAGCCCTCTTGGGTGTCTCCCATACAGTAATTCAAAGGGGGAGAATCCCGTAGAGGATTGGGGCACCTCCCTAATAGCAAACATCAGATAAGGAAGTAGACAGTCCCAATCCTTTCCATCTCTATCCACCACTTTCTTCAACATTTGTTTTAGGGTTTTGTTGAATCTTTCAACCAGCCCATCGGTTTGGGGGTGATACACAGATGTACGTAATTGCGTCACTTTGAACAATTTACACAGCTCCTTCATAACCCGGGACATAAAGGGTGTACCTTGGTCCGTAAGCAGTTCTTTACAAATACCCACCCGGCTAAACACAAGAGATAGCTCTTTGGCTATGGTTTTGGCCGAGGTATTTCGGAGAGGGATCGCTTCTGGATAACGGGTGGCATAGTCCATTATAACTAATATGTACTGGTGCCCCCTAGCGGACTTGATTATAGGACCTACCAAATCCATGGCGATCCTCTCAAACGGGACCTCAATGATGGGTAGAGGGACCAGCGGGCTACGGAAATGTGGCATCGGGGCCGACCTCTGACACACAGGGCAGGAGGAACAATAATTTTCTATGTCCTTCATCACCCCCGGCCAATAGAATCTCTGTAATACCCTCTCTCGGGTTTTCTCTGTCCCCAGATGACCTCCAAGAATGTGCCCATGGGCCAACTCCAACACCAACTTCCTGTAAGGTTTGGGCACCACAAGCTGCTCAACGGTTTCTTCTGCCCTTTTTGCCACCCGATACAGTAGGTCCTTCTCTACGCTGAAGTATGGGTAAGTGCAGGTATTATCTGGGTTCACTAACTCGCCATCTATTTTCACTACGTTTTCCCGTGCCTTTATTAGGGCGGGGTCTTTCAACTGTTCTGTGGCAAAGTTTTCCCTGTGAACCTCAAGATCAGAAAACTCCACAGACGGTAGGTTTTCGTCTGAGGAGGTGGGCTCCTCTCCAGTTTCTTGAGTCTCCCCTGCCAATACTGATAAGGGAAATTCCGGAGAGTCCTCACCACTCTCAGGGGAGTTCTGGCTATCACATTCCTGGTACATAGGGGCACCAGTGGGGGGCTCAGGATCATCCCACAGTTCCCAGAACTTCGGAAAATCCCTTCCCACAATGGCGTCATGCGGTAACTGAGATACTAAGCCCACTGGATGAAAGAGGGTACCTTTGGGGGTCTCGAAACACACTGTAGTCACTGGATACTCTCGGGTGTCCCCATGCACACAAATAACAGCTACCTTGCTATTCCCAGAGACCTCTGTTTTAACTAACTCAGCCTTTATCAGGGTCACAAGGCTACCTGAATCCAGCAATACCACAACATTTCTACCATTAACACACATTTTGCATAAATGTTTCTCAGTTCCTCGAATGGCAGTGCATGCGACTGTCGCACACAGCGACTGACGTCTGCCCGTCAGAAAGTCACACTGCATGGGTTCCTCCACAACCGGGCAATTGGCTGCAATATGTCCCGCTTGCCGGCAGCGGTAGCAAACGATCCTTCTTGCCGCCTCTTGAGCCGCTGATTTCCCAGGCTGTTCTCGCCAAACTTGGGGTAGAGCTCCCACCCTCTCACTCTCTCCACCCTCACCCCTTGGAATCCTCTTATCCGCCCCTGGGGATGGTCTGGTCTTAGGGTGGAAAGTCCGAGTGTCTCTGGAAGAGGCCGTCAGGTTCTCTGTAGCCAAGTATTTCTCCACACGATCCACAAGACCATCGGCCGTCTCTGGGTCTCCATGGCTTACCCACTTTTGGATGGCAGTAGGAAGAGCTCTCAAAAACCGATCCATTACAACACGTTCCACAATCTTTGGTGCGGACAAAGTCTCTGGCTGTAGCCACTTTCTGCTCAGGTGAATGAGATCATACATTTGAGACCTGGGGGGTTTTCCAAGCTGGAAAGTCCAGTTATGCACACGCTGAGCCCGGACAGCCAGGGTGACACCCAGCCTTGCCAATATTTCAGCTTTTAGCATCACATAGTCTTTTGCTTGGTTAGGCTCTAGGTCATAGTAAGCTTTCTGCGATTCACCAGTTAACAGAGGAGCCACCAGTCCAGCCCACTGCTCCTCAGGCCACTTTTCTCTTTCAGCGGTCCTTTCAAATGTGGTCAAAAATACCTCTGGATCATCCTCTCCAGTCATTTTTGTCAATAAACGACTCACCCCAAAGGACGCGGTATTAGTGGGACGGCTTTCCTCACTGGTCTGCGGACGTTGCTGCATTACTGCTTCCATCTGTTGTTGTAGTCTCTGCTCTTGCTTCTGCAACAGGTCTATGAAGCGGGCCTCAGATTGCTGCTGGGCTTGTTGCTGAGCCTCCAGACTCTGTTGCAAAGTTGCGTTTGTCTGCTGCTGGGCTGCAAGGCTCTGTTGATGAGCTTGCTGCTGGGCTGCAAGGCTCTGTTGATGAGCTTGCTGCTGGGCTGCGAAGTTCTGTTGTTGAGCTGCAAGGCTCTGTTGATGAGCTGCAAGGCTCTTTTGCAAACCTGCATTTGTCTGCTGTTGATTGGCATTTGCTAGAGCCAGCTGTTTCAGTATCTCCTCCATGCTGGCTTAAAAAAAAACTGCCACTGGTTCTCCACCAACTGTGAGGGGGTTAGCTTGGCAGCGGGTGTGTGTGACCCCCGGGATGGGCTCCCCACACAAAAACAGGCCCAGCAAACGGAGGTTGTGGTTTTCAAAATCAAAAAGGTGCGGTTTATTTTCTATTTACAGTGACAAAACACAGCAAAGCAAAAGAAACATAAACAAAATAAATCCTGGTCAACTTGACCTCTGACTAAACATACAGGTTTCCTAACTAACAACTGGGATCAGCCTAGTGCTGTCCTAGTCCCTAAGTCCCTGGTTTTAAATGTCCAAGCAAATAGCCACACAGGCTTTGTCTCACCGCACAGGGGTTCACTCTCCCTAGACAGTCCACACAGGTCTGGGTCCAGGCATGAGCTAACATCTAATGAAGCTGGGAGTTCTTATAGAGGCCTAAATGAGCTGACAAGCTTCAGCTGGTCTCATCAACTCCCTGTCTGCACGACGCCCCACACTCTCCCTAGAGGTATGAGTCATCACTAGCCCCAGCTGGGCTTATACAACTCTCCACCTAGTTGTATAAGTCGGCGTAAAGCCTGAATCTGGGCGAAATATATCTACCCCCCTGGATGCAACCAGGTGACTTTACCTTCCTGCTGTCACAATATATATTACTAATTTGAATGCCTGAGTGTATTTTTATTATTATTTTACTGATGGATGTCGTGGTATGGTTTATTCATGTTTTCACATTTGTCTGAGGTTTTTGTTTATTGAATATCTTTTCAATGTTTTCTGACATTATTTTTTATACTTCCAATACTACTGGCTATTGGATGTTTGGTTTTGGTTTTAAATATGACCCTGAGGAGGATATATTGTATTGATATTGGATTAATATGGAGATGTCCTTATGTTTTTTTCTAGACCCGTGGATGGGGGCACTTGTACCCCTGAAACACATTACTTTTTGGATTGTCCCCCTGACTCTTATTGGAATAAAGTTGTATCTGGACCTTTTCGCAGTAGTGTGGTACTGCAGTTTAAATTTTTGTTACATTACACTACAAGCCAAGGAGACAGTGGAGACCCTCTGGGGTGTAGAAGCTACCTGCCTGGGAACCAGATCCTTTACATTAATTTTAATACTTTTCTAGTAAGATAATCCTATGGGTCTATCGCTATTTTTCCACCTTTATCAACTTTAAGAAATTGGGCAAACAGATAGAAGAAAGCAGATTGGAAGTTTGCTGGGAGCAACCACACAGGCAGCTTGCACTTGAACAGAAGGTTGCCAGGAGAGTAGGCAGACTATAAAAATGAAGGCTAAATACTTAAGGTGGCCATGCACAAGTAGAATTTCATTTGAACATTCATAGAGAAAGTCTGAAAAATCGTAATTAGAGAATTTTAACTTGCCATAAACTTGAGATAGCTCATTTTGTTTGAAAGTCTTTAAAATTGCACATGTGCATTACAATATGTATGATTTTTCCTGAATGAAAACTGCTTAGGAAAATTTTCCATCTTGCTCCTTCGGATTTACTCAACACTATGGTCCAAATTATCCTTTATTTGATTAGTAATCAAGTAACCATTAGAAAGTCAAACATCCCAAAAATAAAACATTTTAAACAAAATTCTACTAGTGTATGGCCAAATTCATGGTTCAGCGAAAAACACAGAATCTGGTCATAGAGCAGACAAATATGATCAAGGAAAAAGGAACTGGAAACACCCAATTAAATATCAACAGGAAGGGTTGAAACACCACATAGGTAGGAAGGAATGTAATGGAGAAGGGGAGACACTGAATGATGTTCAAGAGACATACAACATATAAGAGGGAGTGCAAAGAGAGGTCTGCAAAGGAACCACAGAGTGCAGAGAAGCACTCTGGGACCCAGTGCAATTCTTGCATGATGCTGACAACTAATAACACACAGTATCTTGGTTCCTATCTTAGTTCCTATGCACTTGACATGGAAGACTGGTGGATGGACCACTGATAAAGAAAGGAAAAGAAGAATAGCAACCTATGTAGGACTGAGAAGAGGGGAGCAAAACTCAAGCTGACTGAATTGGGGCGAGCATAAGCTGATCATGGTAGGATGTTAAAGGCTAAAATGGAGTGGTAGCTGGTCATTGAGCATTAATAAAATAGGCAGTGTGAGAGTTGACCACAGAAAATTATTTACTCCAAAGTCCGCTAGAATTGTTAATGTCCAAAAATACTGTATTTATATGAAAATATTTCAAATAAATATACAGTATATAACCACTGTCACCAACAAGTTAAAAACAGAACATGGTTGCCACTAAAACACAAACACATGGTATTCTGAGTTGGTTGGCTATAGCGGCAGCATATTATTCAGATGCAAATTCATACATAATTGTATAAACTTTCTTCAGTATAGACTAAATTGTATTTTGTTATCACCGTTTTAGTAATAGCTGGAAAATGTTCATAAAGAGCACATTATTGTATTCACATGTCATTAGGCCAAGCACTGAGTTGGAACAGTTTGTGGATTCAAATAGAGTTCCTCGTCTGATCAATGGCAGAGTAAATGACCCAAAGTTCAATGCAATGCACCTAATGAAATACAGTACATGTGCATGCAATTCCCAGCTCCCCCTTGAATCTCTGGCTCAAAAAGGATATTAGTTTGTCCTGACTGCAAACTCACAAGTTTGTTTCAGTAGCAAGGTGTAAGCTTCTATCTGAAGTTTCTGGGGTAACAGAACCAATAGCTGAAGTGTCTGTGTTCATGAATGTGCTACCTCTGGGCCATCCATATTATGGAGGTTTGGTAACCAGATTGCAGGAGAGGCAGAAACTGTTTTTTTTTTTTCAGGGGATATAAATAAGTCAACGTGGTAGCTGTCCATAGAGCAGTGGAAGAATGGCCTTAGCAGGAGCTGATCATGGATTGGGTCAGAGGATACGGTGTTCATGGCTGGGCTAGAAGGTGTAGTTAGGGTGGAGATAGATGATTCAGACAGAAAAAAGTTTGTATTTATTTCATAAAAATCCTCCCCTTTTTAGTCCAGGGAGATAGCTATCTATTTAATAACTTAGCATACTACTTTGTTGGAAAAAAATTAAGCCTGTTTTTACAAAGTCTCTTCCTGAGTTATTCTAAGCAGCGGACAATATCTTGCACAACTTTGTGTTCAACCAGTGTAATTTGTTGAGAAGAACCTGAAGCCTGTTTTGGTGGTCCATCCATTATTGGCAGATACTACTACTGTTGTACGGTGCTATAATTTCTTACTACTCAAAAAAATAAAAAAGTATTCCACTGTATTTAGGGTATGTCTTTCAAGATAATTTTTTGCTTCCACCAAGGAAACATCGTCAAAAAAATACCTTCTTCAACGTCTGTATTTTCATTTCTTGCTCATCTTTATACAGTAGTAAAGAGAATGTCTTCTTTCAGTTATCAAAACCAGGCACAGTGCTGCCAAATACAATGATTCCTCAAAATAAAATGGTTACAATAAATTTGCACAGTAAACATATTGTGTAGCATGGAATAATACATTATTGACACTGATTTCTAGAAGGACTAGCATATAAGAATTTTGGGGACTCAAACCTATCTATGATATGCATTCAAAATCATGATTTTCTTTCATGCTATTCCTCAACAAATAACTAATAATAATAATAAAAAAAAAAGTGCAATGTTTATTGCCTGAACCCTGGAGGCAAATCTTGAATCTATTCAGGACAGTCGTATCCCCTACATTGGGGATAAATCAATCCATGCACCATTAACCTTGAGTATACATTAGAGGATGCAGCCCTAGAGTCTTTTGCAAATGTTTCAAAACATAAAATAATAAATCTATTTTTTCTATAAAACTGGCAGATTTTACAACAGAATAAATAAAACTGGCTATGAAAATCTATTGAATTCTGGCGTAATATATATACAAATGAGCATGACATGAGCATAAAGCAAATGTATATAACTGGAAGTTTATGGTGAATATAAAACAACAATTGTATTGAATTGGCAGTGGTGCAGTAAAATGAAAGGCTTTCTATTCCAGTCTGCAGTTTTCTATTGCTTGTAACTAATTTGTACTTTGAGATGGTGTATGTCCTATGAATACTTTGACACAGTTGACAGAAGCCACGTCTGGTGTCTTTGTTGACAAATAATCATGAAAATAGTAAAAAAAAAAAGGTTCCTCAAGGAATCAATCTAGGACCTAAATAATTTGAAATCTGCTTGTTCACTGTCGACCTACTCCTAACCTTGACCCACACAGCATTACCTGTTTTGTTCTCCACTCCTAAAGCGGAGTTCCACCCAAAAATGGAACTTCCGCTTTTCGGAACCCTCCCCCCCTCCGGCGTCACATTTGCCACCTTTCAGGGGGGAGGGGGGTGCAGATACCTGTCTAAGACAGGTATTTGCACCCACTTCCGAGCATAGACTCCCGTGGGAGTCATGCCACTCCCCCCCCCCCCCGCTGTCTCCTGGGAAACACACTGGCCCTAGGAGAGAGCGGGGACCAGTGAGGGCGCGCCGCGCAGCCGCAGTAGGGAATCGGGCAGTGAAGCCGCAACGCTTCACTTCCTGATTCCCTCACAGAGGATGGTGGCGGGGGCAGCCGAGAGATTGCTCAGCCTCAGCTGCCGACATCGCGGGCGCGCTGGACAGGTAAGTTTCCTTTTTTTTTTAAGTCAGCAGCTGCAGTATTTGTAGCTGCTGGCTTTTAAAACAAAAAATTTGGGTGGACCTCCGCTTTAAACATTTTTTCCAAAATATAAGGTCTTACTATCAATAAAGTCCACAGCTCTCAGCATCTCTCTTCTAGATATCACCATAGCCTCTTTGAGACAAAACTATGAATTCACCTGGTCTACTTCCCAACTAAACTACCTGGGAATTCATCTAACTAATTCGTACCATACACTTTGTGCCGCCAACTACATTTCAAACTTCCATCCTATCAGGCGTCCAATCACAGCAGAGGACGAGAGGAGGAGCGGGCAGGAGAAGACATCGTGGTCGGGGTAGAAATGGAGGACACCGGACACCGCTCGCCGCCTGCCGCCGTCACCAGCTGCCCACCCGAGACAAGGTAAGTGCCGGGCAGACGCCACTGCCGCAGCAACTAATGAAGACATCATCAGGTACAGTCCAGGTTACTGTTACAAAATGCATGGGGAGGGTGTAGTGTTTAGTATCTCTTTACTTACTGAAGCTAATCCCTTTAAATGCAAAACAATTTGAACTTTAAATTGCTCAGCCTGCCCCTGATATAAGATGCCCTTTAACCACCTCAATACAGGGCACTTTCACCCCCTTCCTGCCCAGGCTATTTTTCAGCTTTCAGCGCTGTCACACTTTGAATGACAATTGCGCGGTCATGCTACACTGTAACCATGTGAAATCTTTATCATTTTCTTCACACAAATAGAGATTTCTTTTGGTGGTATTTAAAAAAGACTGAAAATGTGGAAAAAATATGTTTTTCTTATTTACAAAATTTACTGTGACATAACTAAGTAATTTTTCTCATTCACTGATGGGCGCTGATGAGGCGGCACTGATAGGCATTGATAGGCTGCACTGATGGGCACTGATGAGGTGGCACTTATGAGCACTGATGAGGCGGCACTTATGGTCACTGATTAGGAGGCACTGATGAGGCACGAATATGCCACACTTATGGGCAATGATAGGTGGCACTGATATGTGGCACTGATGAGCACTGATAGGCAGCACTGATGGGTGGCACTGGTGGGCACTGATAGGTGGCACTGGTGGGCACAGATAAGCAGCATTGGTGGGCACAGATAGGTGGTACGGATAGGCAGCACTGATGGGTGGCACTGATGGGCATTGATGGGTGGCATTGATGGGCAGCAGTGATGGGCATTGATGGGAAGCACTGACTGGCATCACTAATGGCCACTGATTGCTGGCACTGGTGAGCACTGATTGCTGGCACTGGTGGGCACTGATTGCTGGCAGTGGTGGGCACTCATTGCTGGCAGTGGTGGGCACTTATTGCTGGCACTTATTGCAGTGCCCTGATTACATACCTAGATACCCCCTGTGAGGAAATGCCACTGATCGGCTCTCCTCTCCTCACACTCTGTCAGTGTGAGGCGAGGAGCGTCAATTACCAGCATCTCTGTGTTTACATGTGACCGGCTCTGATTGGACACAGCCGATCACATGGCTAAAGAGCCAGGGCCACGGCTCTTTACAGAGATCAGGGTTGCGCTGTGTCCTAGCAACACGTCGCAGGCATTGTGAGAGCGGCCGTTCTGGGAAGCCATCATATGACGTCCACTCAGAACGAGAGCCGCACCACCCCGCCGCCATTTGACGGTGGGCAAGTGGCAAGTGGTTAAACTACAAATATAAAAATAAAGATGATAGATAGAGAGATAGATATGTACACTTTGAGGTTAATTTACTAAAGGCAAATAGGCTATTAATTTTGAAAGGGAATTTGCACTGTGCAAGGGAATATTCCCCAGAGCTTAGTGAATGTGGTGAATTTTCACTTTGCAAAGAATATCCAAATACATGCAAGGAAAAAAGAGCATTTTTGCTTGCACGTGATTGGATGATGGAAGTCAGGCGAGCTTTACCTCATTCTCTAAGCTCTGGGGTAAACTCCCTTGCAAAATGCAACTTCCCTTGCAAAATGAACACCTAGTAACCATTAGTAAATCTACCTCTTTACATCCTGTTCTAGAAAAACTTTCTGTTAGTCCAAAGAACTTCTATACTAGCTTTCCTCAAGAAATGCATCTGCCTTACTTCATGGAATCCTCTCACAAATTTGGAAAAAACAGGTCTGTTTAAAAAAAAAAAAAAAAAAAAAAAAGATTGAACCCAGTTAAAAAAATATGCCTATGATGAAATATTAAACATGACATAAGGTCATAGATTGATTTAAAGTGGTTGTAATCCCTCACATATACTCAGTGAAGTGATTAGCCTCAGATGATACACAGAAATTAAACAAATCCTTCTACATACTTTTTACTTGTTTAACCGCAGTCTTCTCCTTTCTACATCCCTTCCAAAGTGCAGATCATGTTAAAAATCTTTCTTCATCTGACAGCAGCAAAGAAGAGGCTGTAGTTACAGTGTAGAAAATAATTATTTGACCCCCTGCAGATTTTGTAAGTTTGCCCATTTACAAAGAAATGAATGGTCTATAATTTCTATCATAGGTGTATTTTAAATGATAGAGACAGAATCAACCAAAACACAGTGGAACCTTAGATTACAAGCATAATCCGTTCCAGGAGAATGCTCGTAATCCAAAGTACTCGCATATCAATCAAAGCGAGTTTCCCCTTTGAAGTCAATGGAAACGAAAATATTTTGTTCCGCATTGACTTCAATGGTATGCAATACCGCATGCGGCCAGAGGTGAGGGGGGGCGCCGGAAAGCCTTGGAAAGGGACGGAAAGTCCGGCTGACCTCGGCAAACCTCGGAAAGACTTCGTTCACGAGCCTTTCCGAGGTTTGCCAAGGTCAGCCGAATTGTCCTCGGGCCTTTCCGGCCGTTTCCGAATGCCGCCGATCGGCGCCATTCGGCTCCGGCGCCCCCCACCTCAGGCCAAACGCGGTACTGCACCCGCTTTGGCCTGAATCCTGCTTGTTTTGCGAAACAACACTCGCAAACCGAGTTAGGATTTTAGCAAATACAGTGCTCGTATTGCGAAACGCTCGTTAACCGCGTTAGTCGCAATCCGAGGTTCCACTGTACCAGAAAAACACATGATGCAAATGTTATAAATTGAGTTGCAGTTCAGTGGGTAAAATAAGTATGTGATCACCAAGCAAAACATGACTTAGTACTTCGTGGAGAAACTCTTATTGGCAAGCACAAAGGTAAGACGTTTCTTGTAGTTGGTTACCAGGTTTGCACACATCTCGGGAGGGATTTTGGTCCACTCTTTACAGATCTTCTCTAAATCCTTAAAGAGGACCTTCAGTAATTTTTTTCAATGTTTCATCTATTAAATCTTCTGCCCTTGTTGTTTTAACTTTGGATAGTAAAACATTTTTTTCTGTCAGTAAATACCTTATACAGCCCACTTCCTTTTTCTTGTTTGGTCATTAGCCTAGGCTTATGACATCATGCACAACTCTCTCTCTCACTCGTGTGAGAGTTTACTAGGAAGGGAGGGGGTGAATCATAAGAGGGCCAATGAAAGCTGCAGAGCTGGATGTGTGCCTATTAGGGATGAGCTTCGTGTTCGAGTCGAACATACGTTCGACTCGAACATTGGCTGTTCGATCGTTCGACGAAGATCGAACGATTTGGGCCGTTCGCGCCAAATTCGAGTGACGCGAACGGCCCACAATGCACTACGCCATCGCAGTGTCATCCAGGCGCTGTGATTGGCCAAGCATGCACTGTGACCCCGCATGCTTGGCCAATCACAGCGCCGGCAGCGAGGAGAGCAATGATTGGCCACAGGCAGGATGCCTGTGGCCAATTATTGCTGAGGGTGTTTAGTACACGCCCCACACTATAAAAGGCCGCCAGCACGGCGGCCTAGTGTAGTGTGTTCCGGAGCAGGGATAGAGTAGCATAGGCAGGGACAGTGACTGTTATTTCTTTCTTGCTTAACCTGGATTCCTTTAGTTTAGGGAAAGAGAAGGATAGGTAGGGAGAGTGTCAGTGTGTTTTGTGCTTCTGCTATAGTGTGCTTAAAAAAAACATTTATTCTAGGGACAGAAAACTCTAGGTAGGGACAGTGTCAGTTTCTTTCACTCTGCAAGTCCTTGTTTCCAGGGACCTGTAAGGACAGTGAGTTAATTGTCCTTGTGCTATATTGTGCTTAAAAAAAACATTTATTCTAGGGACAGAAAACTCTAGGTAGGGACAGTGTCAGTTTCTTTCACTCTGCAAGTCCTTGTTTCCAGGGACCTGTAAGGACAGTGAGTTAATTGTCCTTGTGCTATATTGTGATTAAAAAAAACATTTATTCTAGGGACAGAAAACTCTAGGTAGGGACAGTGTCAGTTTCTTTCACTCTGCAAGTCCTTGTTTCCAGGGACCTGTAAGGACAGTGAGTTAATTTTCCTTGTGCTATATTGTGATTAAAAAAAACATTTTTTCTAGGGACAGAAAACTGTAGGTAGGGAGAGTGTTTTTTTTCTTTCACTCTGCAAGTCCTTGTTTCCAGGGACCTGTAAGGACAGTGAGTTAATTGTCCTTGTGCTATATTGTGCTTAAAAAAAACATTTATTCTAGGGACAGAAAACTCTAGGTAGGGACAGTGTCAGTTTCTTTCACTCTGCAAGTCCTTGTTTCCAGGGACCTGTAAGGACAGTGAGTTAATTGTCCTTGTGCTATATTGTGATTAAAAAAAACATTTATTCTAGGGACAGAAAACTCTAGGTAGGGACAGTGTCAGTTTCTTTCACTCTGCAAGTCCTTGTTTCCAGGGACCTGTAAGGACAGTGAGTTAATTTTCCTTGTGCTATATTGTGATTAAAAAAAACATTTATTCTAGGGACAGAAAACTCTAGGTAGGGACAGTGTCAGTTTCTTTCACTCTGCAAGTCCTTGTTTCCAGGGACCTGTAAGGACAGTGAGTTAATTGTCCTTGTGCTATATTGTGCTTAAAAAAAACATTTATTCTAGGGACAGAAAACTCTAGGTAGGGACAGTGTCAGTTTCTTTCACTCTGCAAGTCCTTGTTTCCAGGGACCTGTAAGGACAGTGAGTTAATTGTCCTTGTGCTATATTGTGATTAAAAAAAACATTTATTCTAGGGACAGAAAACTCTAGGTAGGGACAGTGTCAGTTTCTTTCACTCTGCAAGTCCTTGTTTCCAGGGACCTGTAAGGACAGTGAGTTAATTTTCCTTGTGCTATATTGTGATTAAAAAAAACATTTTTTCTAGGGACAGAAAACTGTAGGTAGGGAGAGTGTTTTTTTTCTTTCACTCTGCAAGTCCTTGTTTCCAGGGACCTGTAAGGACAGTGAGTTAATTGTCCTTGTGCTATATTGTGCTTAAAAAAAACATTTATTCTAGGGACAGAAAACTCTAGGTAGGGACAGTGTCAGTTTCTTTCACTCTGCAAGTCCTTGTTTCCAGGGACCTGTAAGGACAGTGAGTTAATTGTCCTTGTGCTATATTGTGATTAAAAAAAACATTTATTCTAGGGACAGAAAACTCTAGGTAGGGACAGTGTCAGTTTCTTTCACTCTGCAAGTCCTTGTTTCCAGGGACCTGTAAGGACAGTGAGTTAATTTTCCTTGTGCTATATTGTGATTAAAAAAAACATTTTTTCTAGGGACAGAAAACTGTAGGTAGGGAGAGTGTTTTTTTTCTTTCACTCTGCAAGTCCTTGTTTCCAGGGACCTGTAAGGACAGTGAGTTAATTGTCCTTGTGCTATATTGTGCTTAAAAAAAACATTTATTCTAGGGACAGAAAACTCTAGGTAGGGACAGTGTCAGTTTCTTTCACTCTGCAAGTCCTTGTTTCCAGGGACCTGTAAGGACAGTGAGTTAATTGTCCTTGTGCTATATTGTGATTAAAAAAAACATTTATTCTAGGGACAGAAAACTCTAGGTAGGGACAGTGTCAGTTTCTTTCACTCTGCAAGTCCTTGTTTCCAGGGACCTGTAAGGACAGTGAGTTAATTTTCCTTGTGCTATATTGTGATTAAAAAAAACATTTTTTCTAGGGACAGAAAACTGTAGGTAGGGAGAGTGTTTTTTTTCTTTCACTCTGCAAGTCCTTGTTTCCAGGGACCTGTAAGGACAGTGAGTTAATTGTCCTTGTGCTATATTGTGCTTAAAAAAAACATTTATTCTAGGGACAGAAAACTCTAGGTAGGGACAGTGTCAGTTTCTTTCACTCTGCAAGTCCTTGTTTCCAGGGACCTGTAAGGACAGTGAGTTAATTTTCCTTGTGCTATATTGTGATTAAAAAAAACATTTTTTCTGGGGACAGAAAACTGTAGGTAGGGAGAGTGTTTTTTTTCTTTCACTCTGCAAGTCCTTGTTTCCAGGGACCTGTAAGGACAGTGAGTTAATTTTCCTTGTGCTATATTGTGATTAAAAAAAACATTTTTTCTAGGGACAGAAAACTGTAGGTAGGGAGAGTGTTTTTTTTCTTTCACTCTGCAAGTCCTTGTTTCCAGGGACCTGTAAGGACAGTGAGTTAATTGTCCTTGTGCTATATTGTGCTTAAAAAAAACATTTATTCTAGGGACAGAAAACTCTAGGTAGGGACAGTGTCAGTTTCTTTCACTCTGCAAGTCCTTGTTTCCAGGGACCTGGAGAGACATTGAGTGAATTGTCCTTGTGCTATATTGTGATTAAAAAAAACATTTATTCTAGGGACAGAAAACTCTAGGTAGGGACAGTGTCAGTTTCTTTCACTGTGAAAGTCCTTGTTTCAAGGGACAGAGAAGGACACCTGAAGGTAGCCCTTATTGCTTTTTTCCCATCTCCCTGCAGGCCATCTATTAGAATGTCTGGAAGGCAAACAAGGAGAGGCAGACAGTCAGGAGGCAATAAAAGAGGGCAAGCAGGCTCTGTGTCTGGGGGCAACAGTGCTGGTCGTGGACGCGGTGCATTGTCATCAGCACATGGCCATGGGACACGCTTGTCCTTCTTTTCGGCAGCTGGACATGTTGAGCCACATCATGCCGAAGACTTGGTAGAGTGGATGACCAAGCCCTCCTCCTCCTCCTCATCCTCTCTCACCCAGGCTCAGGGTACTGGAAAAGCAGCTGCCAAAGCGTCGTCTTCCCTGGTATCAATGTCAGACAAATCATCAGTCACTCCTTCCCTAGACCCACCATGTCCTCCTCCTGAGGAGTCCCCCGAACTGTTTCAGCACAGTGTTGGGTACATGCTCCAGGAGGATGCCCAGCGTTTCGAAGGGTCTGATGATGAAACCCAGCTAGAGGAAGGCAGTAGCGTGAGAGCAGACAGAGGGGATGCTCAAGAAGGACACCAATCTGGCAGTCATGTTCCAGCAGCTGCAGCATACTGCCAGATTGGCTCCAGTGATGAGGAGGGAGGGGATGATGAGGTCAATGACTCCACGTGGGTGCCTAATAGGAGAGAGGAGGAGGAGGAGGATGAGGAGGAGGCACATCTCCAACGAGGCAGGATGCCCTTTGGTGGCCAGCGTAAGGGCAGTACACCGACGGAATCACACCGCAGAGCTCCGCCTGTGCAGGGCGCTGCCTCTGCCCGTCATTCAAAAAGTTCTTTGGTGTGGGCCTTTTTTGAGGCTAGTGCATCAGATCGCACAGCTGCTGTTTGCAACATATGTCTCAAGCGTATATCGCGTGGCCAAAACATCAGCCGCTTGGGTACCACATGCCTGACCAGACATATGTTGACCTGCCATGCAGCTCGTTGGCAAGCCTACCTCAAAGACCCACACCAAAGAACCAAGCGGACCTCTCCTTGCACCGCATCAGCTGGGATCTCCAACCCCACTATAACTTCAGTCCTCTCTGAAACATGCACTGAGAGGAATGAAGGTGTAGAATTAGGTGTGTCACAGCCAAGTACTTGCGCCCACTCTGCTAGCAGTACACCGACGTCCGATTCTAGCAGGCAAATTTCCCTGCCCCAGCTGCTGGACCGTCGAAAGAAGTTCACTCCCAGCCATCCACATGCCCAGCGGTTGAATGCTAGCTTGGCTAAATTGCTAGCGCTTCAACTGCTGCCTTTTCAGTTGGTAGACTCGGCCCCCTTCCGTGAGTTTGTGCAATGTGCGGTTCCTCAGTGGCAGGTTCCCAAACGCCACTTTTTCTCACGGAAGGCTATTCCGGCTCTCTACCGGCATGTGGAAGGCAATGTCTTGGCCTCGCTGGACAGGGCGGTCAGCGGTAAGGTGCACATTACCGCTGACTCATGGTCCAGCAGGCATGGACAGGGACGTTACCTTTCTTTCACGGCCCATTGGGTCACTCTTTTGGCAGCTGGGAAGGATTCAGGACAAGGTGCAGTAGTGTTGGAGGTTGTCCCACCGCCACGCCTCCAAAATGCTACTACTGGTTGTGACACACCTCTCTCCTCCACCCCCTCCTCTTCTTCTTCCTCCATGGCCTCTTCCTGTGGTTTGTCCTATGAACCAGCGGTGCTCCGTAGCCGTTCACGGGGCTACGCAAGTACGCAGGCAAAAAGATGCCATGCCGTGCTTGCGCTGGTGTGTTTGGGGGACAGAAGCCACACTGGGGCAGAGGTCCTGTCTGCTCTGCAGGGCCAGGCCGAGAGGTGGTTGACGCCACGCCAGCTTAAGCCAGGAATGGTGGTTTGCGACAATGGCACCAACCTCCTCTCCGCCCTCCGACAGGGACAACTGACCCATGTGCCCTGTGTGGCTCACGTCCTTAACCTGGTGGTGCAGCGCTTCTTGGGCAGGTACCCGGGCTTACAGGATGTCCTGAGGCAGGCCAGGAAAGTCTGTGTGCATTTCCGCAGATCTTATAATGCCAGTGCTCGCCTGGCTGAGCTGCAAAAGGAGTTGAACCTGCCCAAGAACCGCCTTATATGTGACATGCCCACCAGGTGGAACTCAACGTTGGCCATGCTGCAGCGGCTGCACACGCAGCAGAGGGCCATCAATGAGTACCTGTGCGACTACGGCACCAGGACAGGGTCAGGGGAGCTTGGTTTTTTTTCTCCACGCCAGTGGGGCATGATCAGGGATGCATGCACTGTCCTGGCACCATTTGAGGAGGCCACGAGGATGGTGAGCAGTGACAGTGCATGCATCAGTGACACTGTACCTCTTGTCCACCTGTTGGAGCACACGCTGCGTGGAATAATGGACAGGGCACTTGAGGCAGAACAGAGGCAGGAAGAGGAGGACTTCCTTGCCTCTCAAGGCCCCCTTTACCCAGACAGTGTTCCTTCTGTCCCACCCATCGCACAGGAAGAGGAGGAGGAGGAGGAGGAGGATTGTGTCAGCATGGAGGTGGAGGCTGGCACTCAGCATCATCAGCAGCAGTCTTTTAGGGATGATTTACAGTCCCAAGAAACCAGTGGACTTGTACGTGGCTGGGAGGAGGTGGCTGCGGATCATGTCGTCCTTAGTGACCCAGAGGACTCCGGAGCGAATGCCTCAGCAAACCTACGCTGCATGGCCTCCCTGATCCTGCAAAGTCTGCGGAAGGATCCTCGTATTCTTCGGATCAAGGAGAGGGACCATTACTGGCTGGCCACTCTCCTTGATCCACGGTACAAGGGTAAGGTTGCGGACCTTATGTTACCGTCGCAGAGGGAGCAGAGGATGAGACAACTCCGGGAGGCCTTGCAGAAAGGTCTGTGCAACGCGTTCCCAGAGACTGGGAGGTTGCAAACTCCTGGTCCTGGACAACGAGTTGCTGAGGCTTCGGCCAGTCAAAGAAGGAGCGGTGGGGAAGGTGGCCGTCTGACCGATGCGTTCAGACAATTCTTTAGTCCGCAGCCCCAAAGTATGATCGGTTCCAGCAACCATCGCCAGCGTCTGATAAACATGGTGCAGGAATATCTAGGGGCAAGGTCAGACTTGGACACCTTCCCCACCGAAAATCCTCTGGCTTACTGGGTCTTGAGGATGGATCACTGGCCAGAGCTTGCACAGTATGCAATTGAGCTACTGGCCTGTCCTGCATCCAGCGTTCTTTCGGAACGCACATTCAGTGCTGCTGGAGGATTTGTCACGGATCACAGGGTGCGCCTGTCCACCGACTCGGTTGATCGACTGACTTTCATCAAGATGAACCAGTCTTGGATCACCACCAGCTACCACACACCTGATGCTGATATAACAGACTAATTGATTTTAAAATGTCACATCCCTTCAAGACTGATGCTGATGCTGAGTGCCTGTGCTGTTATGTTGACTGGCTATCCTCCTCCTCCGAGTCCTCAATGATACGATTGATGATGATAGCTTGGAAGATCATTTTTGTTTATGGGTGCCGCCACCAGTGCCTAACGCCCAATTTTTCAGCCCCTGTTTAACAGGGGCGTGTAATTACAATTTTTGAAGCAATACTTTGCAACAGGGCTCATTGCTGTGCTCCAAGTACAGTATCTGTGAGGAGTTGCAGTGTTGTGCCACCAGTGCCTAAGGCCCAATTTTTCAGCCCCTGTTTAACAGGGGCGTGTCATTACAATTTTTGAAGCAATACTTTGCAACAGGGCTCATTGCTGTGCTCCAAGTACAGTATCTGTGAAGGGTTGCAGTGTTGTGCCACCAGTGCCTAAGGCCCAATTTTTCAGCCCCTGTTCAACAGGGGCATGTAATTACAATTCTTGATCTAATAATTCACAGCAGGGCCCATTGCTGCACCCACCAAGAGTAACTGTCAGGGCTTACAGTGTTGTGGCACCAGCACCACCATCAAAGGCCCAATTTTTACTACCACTGTTCAACAATTATATGTAATTAAAATTCCTGATATAATAGTTGACAGCAGGGCGTTCCAGCACCAACCAAGAGTAACTGTGAGTGCTTACAGTGTTGTGCCAACACCAACAACTAAGGGGCCTATTTCTGCAGAGTATATACGGCAGGTCCCTACTTTCAAACATCCAACTTACAAACGACTCCTACTTGCAAACGCAAGAAGACAACAGGAAGTGAGAGGAAATCTACCACTAGGAAGGAAAATTCTCTCCTGTAAGAATAAATATGGGAGAAAGGTGTCTCCTCTGTACTGATGCTTTATCAGCAATCCTTGTTTCAAGAAAAACACCACATTTCAAAAACAGTTGTCATTAGGACGGAAAGTGAGGTGAAATGTTCTGAACAGGGGCACAGACAGCAAAACAAATGTTACAGGGGTGATAACCCTTACCTATGTTTTCCAAAAAGTTTAAAAATAGATTTTTGGTCTGGAGCTACACTTCAACAATGTACCTGTTCAAAATTACAAACAGATTCTACATAAGAACAAACCTACAGTCCCTGTCTTGTATGCACCGCCTGTATACGGCTGTTCTGAGTATATAGGGCCTTTTTTATTTTATGTGCGGGGTTCCCCTTAATATCCATACAAGACCCAAAGGGGCTGGTAATGGGCTGGGGTAGGGGGGGGGTCATGGGGTAGCTATGCCATTTTTCTTAAAGATTTTCATCCATATTACCGGGACCAGACATTACATTAAAGCCGCAAGCAGTTTTAAATGGCTTTTTTTTCCTTTAGAAGTGTCATTTTGTGCAGGGACAGTTCTAAACACGGGAAACACGTGGCACTTCACAGGCATACTTTAGACACCCCCCAGGTACGATATTTAAAGGAATATTTGACTTTTTTTTTTTCACTTTATGCATCATTAAAATGACTGCTCCCGGAAAACGACCGTTTTTAAAACTTATTTTTGCATTGATACATGTCCCCTGGTGCAGAACCCGGGTTCCCAAACCCTTTTTAGGACAATAACATGCATAATAGTTTTTATAATTAGCACTTTAGAATTCGAACGTTCGCATCCATTGTATTTAATAGGGTTCTAATGTTCGTTCGAACTTTCGGTCCGTTCGCGGGTTCTGGTGCGAACCGAACCCGGGGGTGTTCGGCTCATCACTAGTGCCTATGTGTGTCTGTGTAAATCCAGGAAGTAAACAGGCAGCAGCTTCAGCTGCCCACAGTTAAAATGGCTGAAGCCAGACTTAGTGGAGGGAGATTTCTACAGCATATTTGGCAAGTACAGAATCACAGTATATATAAAATAATATGCAAAGTGGTTGGAGGGAAGCTTCAGAATAGAAAAGATGTTTTTATTACAAATTATGTGAGCAGACTGAAATTCCTCTTTAAGGTTTCTTGACTGTCGCTTGGCAACTCAAAGTTTCAGCTCCCTCCATAAATGTTCTACTATAGGATTAAGGTCTGGACACTGGCTAGGCCACTTCATGAGGGAAGAAGGTTCTCATCCAAGATTTCACAATACATGGCCCAGTCCATTGACTCCTCAACGCAGCAAAATCAGCCTGTACCTTTAGCAGAGAAACAGCCCCAAAGCATAATATTTCCACCCCTGTGCTTGACAGTAGGGATGGTGTTCTTAGGGTCATAGTCAGCATTTTTCTTCCACCAAACACGGCGAGTCGAGTTAATGACAAAGAGCTCAATTTCTCATCTGACCACAGCACTTTCTCCCAATCCTTCTCTGAATCATTTAGATGTTCCAGACGATACAGACGGGCCTGTACATGTGCCTTCTTGAAGAGGGGGACCTTGCAGGCACTGCAGGATTTCAATCCATGGTGGCATATTGGGTTATGAATGATTTGTTTGATGACTGTGTTCTCAACTGCCTTGAGATCATTCACAAGCTCCTCCCATGCAGTTCTGGGCTTTTCCCTCACTTTTCTCATGATTATCCTTACCCCATAAGGCAAAATATTGCATGGAGCTCCAGACCAAGGGTGATTGATGGTTAATTTATTTTGTATTTCTTCCATTTGCAAATAATCGATCCAACAGTTATCTCCTTCTGACCAAGCGTCTTGCTCATTCCAGCCTTGTGCAGGTCTACAATCTTGTCCCTAACGTTATTTTATGACAAAAATATCACTATGGTCCCAAGGCAGACCAAAGCTGAAAAAGAAGTGGCTCCAATGGAAACTCACAGCAGTATACTGTATGTATTAGTACAAAGTTTCATTTAATGTCAGAAAAGACACACACCTTCACCATGCCAGATCAAAAAACATTTGTGACAACGTTGTCAAGAACTAAAAATAAAAACAACCCGGGCTCTTATTCATACACACACTCGCAGCAGAAAACCGACTGAATAACAATGTATGGGGCAAAGCAGCAGATTGAATGGTTCAGCCGTGGCCAGTAGAAGGGGCAAAAATCACATGCCATGGGCAATAGCTGGGCCACTTGATAAACAGTCCTTTGGGAAGGAGCCAAGAATTGAGGCAGTCTAGTGAAGGGTTTTTAACGATGGCTGACAGGTGAGCACAGACGGGCACAGATAGGTACGGCTCATGCAGCATAGATGTTCCACAACAGTGGAACATGTGGTGGAAACAACCAGGAGAGTAGGGGGAGGAGACGGAGAAGGAACACAGCAGGCTGATATCCACAGGGGGATTAGCTTCACACAACATGGGTTAGTTCAAGGTAATAGCATAACCTGGTCTTGTCTATATCTATCTGCAATGGTAGACTTGAGACAAGAACTTTCAGAAAGGAGACAGCTGCTAACACACTTCTTCTGGCCTCTAGCCATCATCCTCCATCACTCATAAGGGGAATTCCCACTGGTCAGTTTCTCCGCATTCGTCGAAACTGCTCTGTTGACACTGATTATCGATCTGAAACTGAGGACCTCTATCGAAGGTTTAGCAATAGAGGCTATTCACACCAAACGATTAGGCAGGCATGGAAAAAGGGGCCTCATCCAAACGGTAGGACCCTCTTAAGATACAGAACAGTATATCCACCCCTCCTCATTCATCACCGGTCCGTATTATCACCAGTTGCGGCTGGTGCTCAAAATTTTGGGGGGGGGGGGGGGGGCGCAAACAAACTGAAAAATACTGAAAAAAAAACATCAATTGCAGTCACTGTGCCATCAATTGCAGCCAATGTGCCCATCAAACACTGTCACTGTGCCATCAAATGTAGCCAATGTGCCCATCAAACGCAGCCACTGTGCTAATCAAATACTTCCACTGTGCCATCAAACGCAGCCACTGTGCCGATCAAATGCAGCCACTGTGCCCATCAAATGCTGCCACTGTGCCATCAAATGCTTCCACTGTGCCCATCAAATGCAGCCACTGTGCCTTCAAATGCAGCCACTGTGCCCATCAAATGCTGCCACTGTGCCCATCAAATCCTGCCACTGTGCCATCAAATGCAGCCACTGTGCCCATCGAATGTTGCCACTGTGCCATCAAATGTTGCAACTCTGCCCATCGATTGTTGCCACTGTGCCCATCAAATGCTGCCACTGTGCCATCGAATGCTGCCACTCTGCCCATCGAATGCTTCCACTCTGCCCATCGAATGCTGACACTGTGACCCACCCCCCCCCCCGCTAGCTCGCCGTCTGCCTGGCACTTACCCTGTCTCGCTGGGGCAGTGGTTGGCGGCTAGCGGTGTCCTCCATGCGTCTCTTCCCATCCTCTCCTCCAGTCAGGAGTCCAATCACAGCACCTGTCTTTTCAGCCAATCAGGTGATGGGTAACAGACCCGAGCACCTGCTTGGCAGAGAGGCGTTTCAGTGTTAGTAAAGTGAATATTCATTCGCTTTTCTAACACACCTGGGTGAACTGCGAGCGCCAAGCATGGCGCTCGCAGGCCACTTTTTTTTACACCTATTAGAGTCTATGGTTCTATGGTTCTAATCAGGTGCTTCAAAAACACCCCCCACCGCTGTATTTCAGGCGCCCAAAAAGGGGCCGGGTGCCTGAATGCATGAATCTATCCATAGGTCATATTTTATCATTTCTCTATTGGTTAATTCATGATGTGGATCTTTAAGTCTGTGGTGAGTGAAGAGGAAAAAATTCAAAAGGGGAGGTATCTGCTTCCCGTTATAAGCCCCAGTACAGACACCCACAGTATCCTGACAAAGCTTACATGACCCAGTGAGCGAAATGCATCAACGTCACTACGCCATGTGACCCGGACTCTCCTTCCATTCATACAGCGTGCGTACCTGCTATTCCGCATCGCTGCACATAGACTGCACAGTGTCTATGAGGACTCCATAAGGACACTTATGGCATCTGCTGCTTATCAGCACTGACCCTTCAGCCACAATGGAGGTTGTTTCTTAGGGGAGTCAAGCAGAGACTGTGACCATCCAGAACCAGTTACCTTGGGCAGGAATCGAGACCCAGCGACAAGAGGGTGAAATTGTTCCTGGGATGCTGTTCCTGGTGTCTTATGCTATTACCTTGAACTAACCCATGTTGTGTGTAGCTAATCCCCCTGTGGATATCAGCCTGCTGTGTTCCTTCTCCGTCTCCTCCCCCTACACTCCTTGTTTTTTCTACTGCATGTTCCACTGTTGTCGAACATCTATGCTGCATGAGCTGTTCCTATCTGTGCCCGTCTGTGCTCACCTGTCAGCCATCGGTCCACCCTTCACTATACAGGTCCTTCTCAAAAAATTTGCATATTGTGATAAAGTTCATTATTTTCTGTAATGTACTGATAAACATTAGACTTTCATATATTTTAGATTCATTACACACAACTGAAGTAGTTCAAGCCTTTTCTTGTTTTAATATTGATGATTTTGGCATACAGCTCATGAAAACCCCAAAATCCTATCTCAAAAAATTAGCATATTTCATCCGACCAATAAAAGAAAAGTGTTTTTAATTCAAAAAAAGTCAACCTTCAAATAATTATGTTCAGTTATGCACTCAATACTTGGTCGGGAATCCTTTTGCAGAAATGACTGCTTCAATGCGGCGTGGCATGGAGGCAACCAGCCTGTGGCACTGCTGAGGTGTTATGGAGGCCCAGGATGCTTCGATAGCGGCCTTAAGCTCATCCAGAGTGTTGGGTCTTGCGTCTCTCAACTTTCTCTTCCCAATATCCCACAGATTCTCTATGGGGTTCAGGTCAGGAGAGTTGGCAGGCCAATTGAGCACAGTAATACCATGGTCAGTAAACCATTTACCAGTGGTTTTGGCACTGTGAGCAGGTGCCAGGTCGTGCTGAAAAATGAAATCTTCATCTCCATAAAGCTTTTCAGCAGATGGAAGCATGAAGTGCTCCAAAATCTCCTGATAGCTAGCTGCATTGACCCTGCCCTTGATAAAACACAGTGGACCAACACCAGCAGCTGACATGGCACCCCAGACCATCACTGACTGTGGGTACTTGACACTGGACTTCAGGCATTTTGGCATTTCCCTCTCCCCAGTCTTCCTCCAGACTCTGGCACCTTGATTTCCGAATGACATGCAAAATTTGCTTTCATCCGAAAAAAGTACTTTGGACCACTGAGCAACAGTCCAGTGCTGCTTCTCTGTAGCCCAGGTCAGGCGCTTCTGCCGCTGTTTCTGGTTCAAAAGTGGCTTGACCTGGGGAATGCGGCACCTGTAGCCCATTTCCTGCACACGCCTGTTCACGGTGGCTCTGGATGTTTCTACTCCAGACTCAGTCCACTGCTTCCGCAGGTCCTCCAAGGTCTGGAATCGGTCCTTCTCCACAATCTTCTTCAGGGTCCGGTCACCTCTTCTCGTTGTGCAGCGTTTTCTGCCACACTTTTTCCTTCCCACAGACTTCCCACTGAGGTGCCTTGATACAGCACTCTGGGAACAGCCTATTCGTTCAGAAATTTCTTTCTGTGTCTTACCCTCTTGCTTGAGGGTGTCAATGATGGCCTTCTGGACAGCAGTCAGGTCGGCAGTCTTACCCATGATTGCGGTTTTGAGTAATGAACCAGGCTGGGAGTTTTTAAAAGCCTCAGGAATCTTTTGCAGGTGTTTAGAGTTAATTAGTTGATTCAGATGATTAGGTTAATAGCTCGTTTAGAGAACCTTTTCATGATATGCTAATTTTTTGAGATAGGATTTTTGGGTTTTCATGAGCTGTATGCCAAAATCATCAATATTAAAACAAGAAAAGGCTTGAACTACTTCAGTTGTGTGTAATGAATCTAAAATATATGAAAGTCTAATGTTTATCAGTACATTACAGAAAATAATGAACTTTATCACAATATGCTAATTTTTTGAGAAGGACCTGTACTGCCTCAATTCTTGGATCCTTCCCAAAGGACTGTTTATCAAGTGGCCCAGCTATTCCCCACGGCATGTGATTTTTTTCTACTGGCCACGGCTGAAGCATTCAATCTGCTGCTTTGCCCCATATACTGTTATTCAGTCGGTTTCTGCTGTGAGTGGGTGCATGAATGAGAGGTTGTTTTTATTTTTATTTCTTGATAACGTTGTCACAAATGTTTATTAATCTGGCATGGTGAAGGTTTGTATCTTTTTTGACATTAAAAGAAACTTTGTACTAATGTAGCGCCCTGTTCCTAATGAATAGGGGCTATTTTGTAAATGTAGTGTTTGTCTGAATTGTAAATAGTTCAGATTGATTGTACAAGTTTAAATTAGCTTCTGTTCCAATTTTGGCTATCTTATGCTCATTTCTCACTGTTGCCATTAGGTGTCGCTGTTACCACAGGCCAGTGTGAGAAATACAGCAAGCTGAAGTGCATTGACTATTCTTTCCCCAGAAACAGCCCAGTGGGAGTGTTCTTGCTGCTGTGAATTCTGGCTGTGTCACTTTTCTACCTCGAGGCTCTCTGCCTCATGGACCTCAAGGCCTGAGGCTATGTTACTACAAGTAGGCCCAGAAGCCTGTCTAGGGCCTACTTATCTGGAGGTGGTCCTGTGCTGTCTTGCCCGTGTGGAAGAAGCCAAGTCAAACGGAGCATATCTGGGGGGGGACTCTTGCGCCGAAGGCTGGTTTCTCAGGAAGGGCCTGGTAACTCGTTTGGAGGACGCACCGAAACCAACCTACCTCACAGTACTGCCGGATGGCTTAAAGGTTCTGGTACTGTGCAGCTGTTCTACAACTAACTGCTGGCTACAAAATCCTGTGGCAGAGGATTATCCAGGAGTTCCACCGATCGCTAAGTCTGTAAGAGAAACTTGTCCGTGCATCATACCGGCTGCTAGGTCGGTGTGAGAGGCCTATCCGGGTGTTGCAAGATCCGCTGACAGAAAGCTGTTTTGTCCTCCGGATCCAAGAAAGTAATCAGTGATCTGCAAAGAAGTATCTGAATCTCCCCTAGCCCTCTATCCTTCTGCTACTTCAAGTTTTACTATTGAAGCATTGGAAAAAAACTGAAGTAACTGGCACTCACATCTGTTTGACGTCTCCTATTATAGACTCATAGTACAGGGACAGTGAAAGGTGAGGTAACGGCAGGACCCAAAATTATAATCAGCAGCCCTCTAGGGGGTATCGCTACACTAATAAACTTGTTTTGATACATATACTGCTGTGAGTTTCCATTGGAGCCACTTCTTTTTCAGCTTTGGTCTGCCTTGGGACCATAGTGATATTTGTGTTATAGATTGTGTTTCGGCTCCGGAAACCCCATTCCTGATTTTTGGGTGAGTTGGGGTTGTATCTATGCATATTTATATTAAGGGATGTCTATTTCCCTTTTTTATTTTATCTAATTTATAGCCCCGACATCCTTTGACAGCTCTTTGGTCTTGCCCATGATGGTGAGGTTTGAATGGAAGAAAGAGATTCTGTAGACAGGTATCTTTTATACACATAACAAGTTGTCATTAGGAGCACCTTCTTAAATTGACAGGACTAATCTATGTACCACATGAGCACATACTGTAGCCAGTCTGTGGGAGCCAGAATTATTGTTGGTTGGTATGGGATCAAATATTTATTTTACTCAGTAAACTGCAACTCAATTTATATCATTTGTATCATGTGTTTTTTCTGGATTTTTGGTTGATATTATGTCTCTAGCATTTAAAATATATCTATAAAAAAATGATAGACCCTTCATCTCTTTTTAAGTGGGCAAACTTACAAAATCAGCAGGGAATCAAATAATTATTTTCCCCACTGAACACTGAGTAAAAGCTGATTGGAGAAAAGGGACACCCCCCCCCCCTCCACATAGGCAGAGGAATGAAGGAACATGCAAACCTGTATTCTGAATAGACAAGCTGTGTGCTTATCTCCCTCCCTGACACAAATTTTAGCTCATGTTATCTCATGTGTCAGGAAAACTTCTCAGAAGTGACTCATACTGATAACAGAGGAACAAAGCACCAGAGAGAAACGACACTTGAGCTTTGGAGAGAGACAAGTAATCACTACAGTTACAGTATATGTGCTTAGTTAAAATTTAATGGATGGGGTTTACAACCACTGATTAGTCAACCTATAATTTATTCCCTATATGGTTATTGAATACATCAGTCAGAGGTAACCCTCATTTCACTTTACTCGGCTATATAATATTAAAAAAAGAAAGCAAAAAAAAAGCATGATAAACATGCTTACTTGTCTTTCTAAAAGATTACAGCCCTAGGGCACACATTACATTCCACTCAGACATTGATTTGTTCAGCTTTGTCTCTATAGAAAAAAAGGATCAGATAAAAATGTAAAATGAATGCAACAAACCCTATATACAGGTAAATGCTAGTTAAAGTATAAAGGCAAATTGTTTTGGATAGAGTCAGGTAGGATTAGACCTTCTTTAGCATTTTAACTGCTGTCTGTGTCCCAACTAAGGAAATTCACCCCTCTATCTGTCCCAGTGACCACTGTCACCAAGACCAAAACCAAGGGATAATCCTACATTTTAGAGCTGACAGAGCAAGAAATTAGGGTAAATCATCCAATAGGATGCCATGTTCTGGTGACCACTGTCCAGGAATCCTCACGTTGGGGAGATTTCCTTTAATTTCCTGTTATATCTCCAGGACAGAAAGTGAAGGGAAATCATGGCAGCGTGACATTGACAGCAAAAATAACATTTTGGGGGTTCACCCTTCTCTACTCTCTCCAAAACTAAAGAAACGTTTTGGCTTTCATTCGTTTTAATACATCAATCTAGATCAAACCTAAAAATTTGAGAGGTCACCAACATCCTACCCATGCACAACACCAAAATGAAAAGGGCATAGGAATCACAGTTCAGGTGACCCTTGAGATCTGGGAACCTAAGTTTTTTTTTTAACTGGCAAAGCCATCTTAAGGTAAAACTGTCATTAGAGAAATATGAAGCTGTCTGGCTGTAATGCTGATCCTCTGGCTTCAATACTAAGTCACTGATTTAGAACAAGTATTTAAAGAAGGCCTTATGATTTTACTCTGACTTTCCTTATCTCTACATGTATTTCAGGCGAGAGGCTCTGAAAGTATTAAACGATCAGGCTCACAGCCAGGCAACTAACGCCTTGTACACACGATAGGAATTTTTGATTAAAAAAGTCTGATGGAATTTTTTCATCAGAAATTCCTATCGTGTGTGGGCCCATCAGACTTTTTTCCGTAGGATTTTAGAAAAAGAACATGTTTTATATTTTTCTGATGGGAAATTTCGATCATCTGTGTGGAACTCCGTCGGAGAAAAAACCCATGCATGCTCAGAATCAAGTCGACGCATGCTCGGAAGCATTGAACTTCATTTTTCTCAGCTCATCGTAGTCTTTTACGTCACCACGCTTTGGACGGTCGGAATTTAGTCTGACAGTGTGTATGCAAGACTGATGGAAGACAGCTTGAAAGGAATTCTGACAAAAAATTCCATCAGATTTTAGCCCATAGGAAATTCCTATCGTGTGTACAGGGCATAACATTTGCAGAAGAAATCGTCAATGGCAACCCTACTGTATTTATTTCATTACAGGGTTATTTCATTTAAGGGTAATGTTTCTAAGGTAGTTAGTTGTCTTATCGGAGGAAAACAGAAAAAGCAGCCCCCCTGTTTCCTGCAAAGTGCTTTAGGGCCACCATACTACACTCAGGACCCAAAAAGCCTGAGATAATCTGTACTGAAAATCATCAGCCAGGCTACCTGGTCAATGGCACTGAGTTTGCCCCTTCCCATAAGATGTGTCCTATTACTGTTAAGCAAGATCTCCCGTCAGAGAGAGAGGCCCATTAGAAGTGATAATTCCACTATCCAGGAAGCTTGATCCCTAATTTGCAGCACAGCATGCTCCAGGTTTTGATGGTCCAGGAATGCTACGATACACTTCTAATGCCACATACACATTTTTAAAAATGGTCATGAAAAACGGTGGTGTGTATGCTCCAGAGCATTTTTCTCAACGAGAAAAATGGGCGAAAAAAAAATATAACCTGCTCTATTTTTTCTCGTCGTTTTTCACGTCGTTCTTTATAACGTCGTGAAAAACGGTTGTGTGTATGCTTTTACGAGGGGGAAAAAAATGCGCATGCTCAGAATCAAGTATGAGACGGGAGCGCTCGTTCTGGTAAAACTAGCGTTCGTAATGGAGATAGCACATTCGTCACGCTGTAACGGACTGAAAAGCACGAAGACTGAAAAGCATGAATCGTCTCTCACCAAACTTTATTAACACGAGGATCAGCAAAAGCATCCCAAAGGGTGGCGCCATTCGAATGGAACTTCCCCTTTATAGTGCCCTCGTACGTGTTGTACGTCACCATGCTTTGCTCAAGCGTTTTTTTTCACGAACGTGTGTATGCAAGGCAGGCTTGAGAGGAAACACGAAAAATCACATCGAGAAAAACGTCATTTTTTTCCATGACATGAATAACGGACGTGTGTATGCGGCATAAGGCAGTATGCAGGGACCTTTGCATATTCTGCTCTCATATATTGCAGTGCAGAGCAACAGTGTAGCTCTGTCTCTTTTGCTGAATATTTGTTTGTTTAGAAGCCTGGCAGGGGGACTACATGTGTCAGGGAATTCTGATGGTAGTCTATCTCTAGTACAGTGAAATACGGGATCATTCCAGGAAAGGCTGTTTTATTCATATTCCTATTGTGACTCTAAAGGGGTTCTTTATTTGATATATTAGGGTGACCAGACGTCCCCGGTTTGGGGATGCTATCCCTGGAACTCGTCTGTCCCCAGATCGGTCATCTCAGCAAGGGAGACTGGAGGTAGAGCAGGTGGGGGCCTCCCAAATCCTGTCCATCAATAAGCTAATCCCCCGCGGTGCAGCTATTTAGAAAACAAACGTCTCCGGGCCCCCTGTGCTCAGTGGGGGCCAGAAGACAGTAAGTGGACTATTTCTTCATTTTCGGATTTAGCCAGATTAATCCACTGCAGCGCGCTACATGGTTGAAGCCCAGCCTCTTCAATATGAATACACTGCAGCCGGATGGTAGCGATGCGGCTGAATAGTCCGCCTAAACCCGAAAATGAAGAAATAGTCCACTCTCTGTCCCCCGGCTCCCACTGAACACAGGGGACCCAGAGACGTTTGTTTTCTAAATAGCTGCACTGTAGGGGGTCAGCTTATTGGTGGATAGCATTTGGAAGTCCCTTTACTTAGCCCCCCTGTTCTGTCTCAACTACAAAGCGATAAAGTTCATCTCCAGGTTAAAGTAGGCCTTACACAAGCTGGTTTGCTATTATCCCTTGCATCGATACAGGCAGTTTAACTCAATGAATAAACTCACAGTTAGGACGACAGACGATGAATCCTTTCGAATCATCCGTTTAATGATGGATATTCATAGATAGAAAAACGTTGCAGTTGTAAGCCACATGTAAGATGTTTAGCATGGAAGATATACAGGAGTAATGACCAGAATCAGGAAGTGGAGGAGATATATAAAGAACTACGGTGAGAGAGAGAGTTCAGCTAGAAAGAAGGGGACAGATCTTAAAGACACAGAGCAAGAATAATCACATAGTGTAACACAACACTCCCCGTCTGAAATCTTTAGATTTCATAACCTTAAACTACTATATATATTTTCAAAAAGTCCAATACTGACGAATGTCCTGGAACCTGTAATAAAAAACATGCAAGAAGCAAATAATAAACGTAAGTTCAACAGGATGAAGAACATAAAGTCACAGTATGATGTCTTCAAAGAATTTCAAAGTTCTGAGTAGAACCTGTAGATGGCAGCAATGTACTCCCCGCCGTGCCAACAGCATGGCTAGTCCTTGCACAAGTCACTCACCTGGCAAAAGGAGTACTAACTCCATGATTGGTCGACTAAAGGTTTGTGTCGATCCTCCCTTGGTTACCTTGACTTTTACCTTCCGGACTTTGTTATCGTCACTGGGCATAACTTTAGTAATAAGACCCATAGGCCACTTATTCCGACAAACTTCCTTGTCTTTTAGAAGGATGAGGTCTCCAACCTTAAGATTCGGCTTAGATGCTTGCCATTTGTTATGACCTTGAAGGTGGTGAAGATACTTTTTCTTCCAGCAATGCCAGAACACATTGGCTAGATGCTGCACCTGCTTCCATTGATGCCTGTAATGGTGTGACCGCAGCTTCTGTTTTGTACTTACAGAAGTGTAGAGTGAGGTGTTCACAGTTCTTATTTCCTTATCATCTTCAGGGCTTACTAGTCCATAGGTGGTGTCGATAGTGGGTGAGTGGGAGTCCTCACACAGAAACCTTGGAGGTGACAGCCATAGGCTGTCCTGAAGAGCAGCAGGTGACACGGCTCTGGTCCCACAGTCAGCTGGGTTGAGTTCAGTGGGAACGTGATGCCATTGACTTGGTAGAGAGAATCTCTTGATACGTTCAACCCTGTTGCTGACGTACACATAAAATTGTTTTGTTTGGTTGTTTATGTAACCAAGTACTACCTTACTGTCTGTATAGAAGGTGAAAGAATCAATTGTAGTGTCCATTTCACTTCGTATGACCTCTGCAATTTCTACTGCTAGCACGGCTGCACGAAGTTCAAGTCTTGGTATGGTATGTGCAGGCTTGGGAGTGAGTTTTGCCTTGCCTAGGACAAAACTACAGTGTGATTCTCCATTTAGTTCAGAGGTCTTCAAATAGGCTACTGCAGCAATAGCTTCAACTGATGCATCAGAGAAAATATGAATCTCTCTCCGGTTAGCAGTTGAAATGGAACCCGGAACATAGCAACGGGGAATCTGAAGTTGTTCTAGTGACTTCAAAGAATATCTCCACCTTTCCCACTTGTGTTGATTCTCACTAGGCAAGGGAGTATCCCAGTCTATGTTCTCAGTAGACAACTGTCTTAGTAAAATCTTACCTTGAATGGTAACTGGAGCAAGGAAACCCAGTGGGTCATAGATGCTATTCACCACGGACAGGACTCCTCTCTTAGTGAAGGGTTTGTCACAAATTGACACTTGGAAGGTGAATTTGTCTTGCTTGATGTTCCACAACAAACCCAGACTTCGCTGTACAGGAGGCACATCTGTACCTAAATCAAGGTTTTTTTAGACTAGTGGCATAGTCCTCAGAGTGAAAGGCATTCATAAGTTCCTGGTTGTTGGATATAATCTTGTGCAGTCTAAGGTTTGCTACAGACAGCATCTCCTTTGTTCTGGTGAGAAGATCAATTGCTTCTTTAGCAGTTGGAAAGGACTTAAGTGTGTCGTCAACGTAGAAGTTTCTTTCAACAAATTGACGGGCATCAGATCCATATTCAACTTCTCCAGTCTGAGCTGTTTTCCTTAGCCCATAAGTTGCCACTGCTGGGGAAGGACTGTTACCGAAGACATGTACCTTCATGCGATAATCTATAACTTCCTTGTTGAGGTCATTGTCCTTGTGCCATAGAAACCTGAGGTAGTTTCTGTTGTCTTCTCTGACGATGAAGCAGTGAAACATCTGTTGAATGTCGGCCATTACTGCTACAGGCTCTTGTCTGAAACAAATCAAGACTCCTATTAGACTGTTGTTCAAGTTGGGTCCCGTAAGGAGCATGTTGTTAAGAGAAACACCTTCGTGCTGAGCACTGGAATCAAAGACAACTCTGATTTGGTCTGGTTTGCGTGGGTGATACACGCCAAAGGATGGAAGGTACCATCATTCTTCTCCCTCCTTTAGTGGGGGAGCAGGCTCTGCATGATCTCTGTCAAATACATTTTGCATAAAGTCCACAAAGTGCTTTTGCATCTCTGGTTTCCTGCTTAAGTTTCGCTTTAAGGAGGAGAATCTACTGATGGCCTGCTGTAAGTTGTTGGGCAATCTCTCTCTTGGGAGACGAAAGGGTAGGGGTGCTACCCAGTTATTGGAGTCATCTTGAAAGAACTCATTGTCCATTACCTTGATGAATTCTTTGTCTTCCATTGAAGGAGCCAGTATGTCATCTTCACTGGTTGCATTAAACACTGTAGAGCCGAAGTCGCCATCATGGCAGGAGAAAGGGCTTGTGTCACCTGAGATACCATGTTGCCATTCATGGCTGGCTATCTTCTCTTTCACCCAGTAGTGATGTGGGCATGGCTCAAAGTAAGTGTTTCGGCCATTTGGCAGAACAATTGTCTTGAATGACGAAATATTGGTAGGTCTTTTCATTTTGCCTATGATGACCCACCCTAGATCCGTGCGCTGGGCAAATGGGGTATCTGGGGGTCCACTGACTTGTCTGTGTACCTTGTGAACTCTTAGAATGTCTCTTCCTAACAGAAGAAGGATCTGAGCATCTTTGTCAAGCGGTGGTATCTCATTTGCTATTACCTTGAGGTGAGGGTGATGGAAAGCAGCAGCTGGAGTAGGGATTTCTTCCCTGTTAGCAGGTATCTGATTGCACTCAACAAGTGTAGGTAAGGGTAATTGCAAGTTACCTTTGAGAGAAGATACCATGAGTCCATGAGCCCTTCTTCCAGAAGCCTCTATAGTTCCACTACAGGTACCCAAGGTGTAAGGATGAGCTTCGCCTTTTATTTCAAATAGACTGAACAATTCAGATTTTGCAAGTGATCGATTGCTCTGATCGTCTAAGATAGCATATGCCTTTAGAGACTTTTCTGGTTGATCCTTGTGGTATATGTTCACCAAGCATATCTTAGCACAGGACTTACCACAGCGGTCTTCTCCACAAACTTCAGTGCAGGATGAAGAAATGATGGTAGAATTAGGCACTTGGTCTGTATTCTCCCCACCATGCGTTAACCTGGGAGGAGTGTTGGCAGGTTGTGCAGAGCTGGGCTCAAGAGGATGGAGGGCTCTGTTCTTCAGAGCCACACTCTATGCACTTGATGGACACATTACAGTCCCTTGCAAAATGTTCTGTAGAAGCACAGCACCTGAAACATACCCTAAATGTCTTTAAAAGCTCCTTGCGCTCTTCCAGAGGCTTTTTCCTAAAGCCGATACATTTATTGAGGGGGTGTGGCTTCTTGTGTATGGGACATTCTCTGTTAGGGTTTTCAATCTTCCTACTCTGTTTGTTCGTGGCCAGAACTGTGGTAGGAGTGGGAAGGATGTCAGTCTTTTTCACGGACACTGGGCCTCTATGGTTTCTATAGTTGCCCTGAAGACTGGTACTCTTAGGAAAGGGTGTGATGAGGCTGTACTGACCGTAGGAAAAACTTGGATCATTCTTGGTCTCTGCAATTTTCCTGATGAATTCACAGAAGAAAGAGAATGGAGGGAAGGAAACCTTGTTCTCTCTTTTGTATGATGACCCTAGTGCAGTCCATTTCTCTTGCAAACCATACGGGAGCTTGGAGACAATTGGGTTTACCCCTCTTGGAGTGTCAAGGTAACTGAGTCCAGGTAGTTTTGGGTCTGTCTTGGCTAGCTGAAGCTCAAGGAGAAGGTCACTCAGTCTCTGGAACTCCTTGTTGTCCTTACCGGATATCTTTGGCAAAGTTTCCAGACGCATGAACAAAGCATTTTCTATAGCTTCTGGACTGCCATAACTTTGCTCTAGTCGCTCCCATGCAGCTGTGAGGCCTGCAGTAGGATTGTCCATGAAAATCGATCTTAATGGCTTAACACGTGCAGCAGATAGAGGACCAAGCCATTTGATCAGCAGATTCAATTCTTGATCAGCTGTAATGCCAATATTGCTGATTGTAGTTCTGAAGGCACATTTCCAACTTCTGTAGTACTCAGGTTGGTCATCAAAACTTGTAAGACCAGTCTTTGTGAGCTCTCTGCGAAGCATGTACCTCACAAACTCTTCTGTCTCAGTTGTCTCCGCCTTTATGTGAGATGTTGTTGGCTGTATGGTGCTGATTGCGTTATCTTTGACATTGTTGTTAAAGGACACAGGGAAATATGGTGCAGCAGATGCATCCAGGTGAGTTGCTTGCTTGAAGTCAGTTGTTCCAATGGTACGTTGATTCAAGGCTGTACCAATGACTGGAGATTGATGACTTGCTTGAAGCTTGCACTGATGCTCTGTGACGTATGAAGGCAGGCAAGGTAGGCAGGTAGGAAATGCAGTGGAGTGATTTTGAGTGCAGGAAGTTGCTGGAACCTCTTTAACTTGAAGCTGTGATGGAGTCTCTATGTAGTCGGGAGCATTGGAGACAATGGAGTGTGCACTGCAGTGGCTTAGGACATAGTCTTTAGTGCGTTTGAGGGGGTCTTCCATATCTGCTATGTTTAGGTTAATGCTGTCTTTCTCACTTGCACCTTCGTCTGCACTGATAGCTTGCTGTAGGACCCTTAGCTTTGCCATAGCTGCGTCATGTTTACACTGTTCATTTAAGGTTTCCATTGTTGCTCTTTGTCGTGCTGACTGCGCTTCCAACTCTGCCCTTTGACGTGCTGACTGCGCTTCCAACTCTGCCCTTTGACGTGCTGACTGTGCTTCCGACTCTGCTCTCTGAGCTTCCAACTCTGCTCTTTGACGTACTGACTGCGCTTCTGACTCTGCTCTTTGACGTGCTGACTGCGCTTCCAACTCTGCTCTTTTTTCTGCATATGCCACCTGCACTTTGCTGGCTTCCACTTCAGCGCGGGCATTAATAAGTCGCTCACTGAGTGTTGAGTATCTTGAACTATGGGATCTTGACGAGTTTTTAGAACGTCTGGTGGAAACAGATCTGTGAGATGCAGTGTCCTGTAACAGCTTTATTTTTGCTTCTGCCTTTAATCTGGTTTGCTGGATAAAACTGTCTCTTTCAATATTGAGAGCATTGACGCGCTTTAATTGCATCATCGCATTTTCTGACTTCATGTTTTGTAAGACATTAGTGAATTTGATGCTGGTAAGCTGATAAAGCTCATATGAGGCAGAAAGTTGTTTAATGACGCCCTCTAGTGTCAGTAGTTCACGTTCAACAGACACTGTATTGGCTTCAGCAAGGATTTTCTCCCAGACTAATTCCAAGCTATTTGACAATTCAGTCCTTGAAGCTTCATAATTCTCCATTACTTTCCAAGTGGGTTTAACTGAGTGTTTGGGTAACTCAGTTTCTTCAGGAACTTGTGGGGAGGTAGATGTGAGTTCACATGCAGAAGCTTGGTCACTCATGATAGCAGACTGACTGTGAAAGCAGGCAGGATCTGTGTGCTGAAATATGACACTGTGCAGATTGTCTCAGGCTATAAGGCTGCCATGTGCTGCTCTGTCCTTTCTGTCTTGCTATGAGGGCAGTAAATCTTGTCTGTTTCAGTACTGACATGCAGAAATCTTGTAATTAGGCTGTGAAACTCAGTTTTTCTACTGTTCTGTCTCAACTACAAAGCGATAAAGTTCATCTCCAGGTTAAAGTAGGCCTTACACAAGCTGGTTTGCTATTATCCCTTGCATCGATACAGGCAGTTTAACTCAATGAATAAACTCACAGTTAGGACGACAGACGATGAATCCTTTCGAATCATCCGTTTAATGATGGATATTCATAGATAGAAAAACGTTGCAGTTGTAAGCCACATGTAAGATGTTTAGCATGGAAGATATACAGGAGTAATGACCAGAATCAGGAAGTGGAGGAGATATATAAAGAACTACGGTGAGAGAGAGAGTTCAGCTAGAAAGAAGGGGACAGATCTTAAAGACACAGAGCAAGAATAATCACATAGTGTAACACAACCCCCCCCCCAGTTTCATCCAGTCCTAGTTGCCCAGCTCAGTGGTGCCCAGGAGGAAGGGAGAGGACCAGATGTGCCAGCAGTGCTCAGCTGATCCTGGGCTCCCAGCTCCAGGAGAAACCACCTGCAGGAGAAGCACTTCACCCAGGCCCCAGGTAGAATAAGCTGGCCAGACCAGGTACTAGGGGGGGGGAGGCAGGATGACTAACAATGCTGAATTTGAATAGGTGAGGACGCATTGCTGGGCACAAATGAGGCTGCATTCCTGGGCACAGGTGAGGCTTCATTGCTGGGCACTGGAGACGCTGCATTGCTGGGCACAGGTGACGCTGCAATCCTGGGCACAGGTGACCCTGCATTCCTGGGCACAGATGTCCCTGCATTCCTGGGCACTGGTGATGCTGCATTGATGGGCAATGATGAGGCTGCATATATGATACAATCATTCCATAAACACATGGCACATACACTTATAAAATAGTTTACCATTTGCCAATAAAAAATATATATATATGTCCCCGGATTTAATTTAAAAAATCTGGTCACCTTAGTGAAGGAGGAAAAATAAAAAATGTAGCGCTACCTAGGTAAAATGATATATGTGAGCAAATTAATACACAACATAAACATATGGTAATCATATATAGTGAACACGTGTAACACCCAAAAAATCGTGCGTGCTGAGTGTCTCTATTGCTAGAGTGGTCAAACAATAATATGATAACCCATAATAATAAACAGAATGAGAATTATAATCGAATAAAATCCATCAGATAGAATAAAGTCCATCAGACAAAAATCAATACAATGTCCAAATGGTGAAGATCAATCCAAAAAGAAAAGAAAACGTGTTCAATCAAGATGTGAACTTGCGATACAGAATATTCGGTGTATAGGACTAATGTGAAAACCACCACCAAGGATAAGTTGAAGGAGGCTTACCAAAGATCTCGGATTTGGAGAGGCATACGCCACCCAAATCGGAGAAAGCTTGAGGGTTAATGGAACCCAGTATGGATGGTCTTGAGTTGGAGGGTGGTCAGGAGTCAAAGCGGTTGATCAGCTTCAATCATACAGGGTATCCAACACACAGATCACCAATGCATATAAGAACTCGGTATCCAAGAAGCATATGTGTAGAGATGGAGAAAAATCCACATAGCATGATACCGTTTGTAAAAGGGTTTTAATGGCAAAACATAACAGTGGAACACTCACATTTAGGATGGTTTATAAAAGCATGGATGCAGGTACAGGAGCGATGTGTACGGACAAGTCCACCCGACTAGTTTCGACTAAATAGTCATCATCTGGGGTAAGGACTTTGTCCCACACACATCGCAATTAAATGGACCACTTGACCTCCCTGATCCCGGAAGTGAACCGCCAATACCTCACTTCCGGTTTGGATTTTGTATCCTGGATGGCCAAATGGCACACAAAATAATATGTATTATGACTATACACATTACATCTAAAACGCTATATTTATAAGTTAAAAATAGACATGGAAATGGAAGAGGGCTATAGGTCACCTGTATAACAGTGTTGACCGAGCCTCTATATCATACATAAGGGTGTTTACATTGACTGAGCTGCGCTGGACGGGATCCAAGCCTCGCTATGAAAACGAGGCCTGGATCTAGCGCCTGCGCGTCACTTCCGTCATGGAAAAAAACGGAAGTGGCAGCCAAGCCTCGCTTCAGAAAGCGAGACGTAGGCCTGCCGCACAGCGCGGCCAGTAAGCACAATGATATGCCCCTAATGGAACCAGACCCCGCCCTGAAAACGAGGCCTGGATGTCAACTCCCACACGTGACATAAGCCAATAGAGATGCGCTGGAAGAAAACGGAAGTGGCAGCCACGCATCGTTCAGAAGAACGAGACCTAAGACTGCCTCATACCACAGCCACACCCCTCCATCGAGTTACACACCCAGCGCTCTAAGAGCCCATAATAATAGGGCCGCCCCTCTAAAGGACGCAACTCACAACTTCCCTGAAGGGAAGAAAAGTGTTTAACTGGCTGGAGGGCAGACTAGAAGCACGAAAAGGAGTTTATAAAAACTGTAATAAAAACATATATTAACGTTAGGATTAATAATGCCATTATATTGAAAGAATATATATAAAACATTATATACATGGATGCATGAAACGTAATAGGATGCAATGATGCATTCCTAAATATCTGTGTATGACTAACATACTATACTACGAACTCATATATACATGCACACATTATGACATATAATGTTAAATAAAAAAGTTAATAAAATATATGAAATTAAAATTGAATTTTAATAAAAAGTATAAAAAATCTAAAAGAAGTCGTGTATTATTGTATAGTATTCATGACGCATTGATGAAGGCGTTAATGTCCCACTCGACATTCATTCCCTGTGGCTGATGAGTCTGAAGCTCGTATATCCAGAATGTTTCCAGTCTGGATACCCCCCTGGTAGTTGCTCCCCCCCTCCATGGGGCAACGAAATGGTCTATAACTAGAAATTGAGTGCCATCAGGGTTTCGGGCATGGTGTTGCCGATAATGTCTGGGGACAGTATGTTTGATGCTCCCAAATTTGATTAGACTCACGTGTTCGGATACCCTAGCGGTGAAAGATCTTATTGTTCTGCCCACATACTGTTTACCGCAAGGGCAGGTCAACAGATATACCACATGAGTTGTGGCACACGTACAAAAATGTTTTATAGGGTAGACTTTATTGGTCACTGTGGATCTAAATTCCTTTGTAGGTCTTCTTCCACTTGTATTGTGTTTGCAAACAATACATTTTTTGCAGGGATAGTATCCCATCCAATTATGAAAGAATGTGGGTTTTATGGGTGGGTTTATGATGTTGGGTGCAATTTTGCTTTGAAGGGAGGGTACTCCTTTATAGATAACCTTGGGCCTTTCTGGTATCAACGCACCCAACACCCTGTCATTTTTCAGTATCCCCCAATGTCTCTCAAAAATGGCCTTTATATGCTTATGTTGGGTAGAAAAGGTGGTAAGGAAAGACCATCTGAAGGTATCATCCTCTTCTTTAGGTGGTCTCTCTTCCAGCAAAGTGGATCTTTCTATATCTAACACCCTCTTCAAATCATTATCTATTTCTACCTTGTTATATCCCTTATCTAAGAATCTATTTTTAAGCACATTCGCTTGAAGTACGAAAGTATCTGTTTCTGTACAGTTCCGGCGAAGACGCAGGAACTGACTCTTAGGGACCGACTTCAGCCATGACTGGTGATGGCAACTGCCCATGGGTATGAAGCCATTTCTATCGGTAGGTTTGAAATAAGTACTGAACTTAAATTGGTGCTGTGATCTTACTATCTGCAAATCTAAGAAGTGTATCATGGACTGACTAGCTTCATACGTAAGGGTAATGCCTCTATCATTATCATTTAACGTAGAAAAAAAGGTTTGTAACGTTTGTGAAGTGCCGGCCCATAGGAGGAGGATGTCGTCTATATACCTGGCCCAAAGCAGAAGCCGAGGCTCCTGCAGGGCATAGACGACATCCTCCTCCCACTTGGCCATAAATAGATTGGCCAGACTTGGTGCGAATTTAGCACCCATTGCTACCCCTTTCTGTTGAAGGAAGTAATGTCCATCAAACCAAAAATAATTGTGTTGTGTCGCAAACTTTAATAGTTCCATAATGAAATTAACCTGTGGGGCGGCCAATGTAAGATCCCTATTCAAAAATTGCTGAGCAGCCTCCATCCCCCTATGATGCGGGATACAGGTGTATAGGGATGCCACGTCAGCTGTGGCCATAATAAAATCACTCTCAAAGGTCAGTGACGTAAGGCGTTGAATGACGTCTTTAGTGTCCTTCAAATAAGATGGTGTGGTCTTAACAGAGGGTTGTAGAAAGAAATCTATATATCTACCTATCCTCAACGTAATGGAATCTATCCCACTAATAATGGGACGCCCAGGGGGATGGAGGGGATTTTTGTGAATTTTAGGTAGATAGTATATAATTGGAATCCTGGGGGCCAAAGGGACAAGAAACGACTTCTCTTTAGAATTTAACATTTTAGAATCAAAACCTCTAGTGATGAGATTAATCAACTTTTTCTTATATTGATGAGTGGGATTGTTAAATATCTCTTTGTAGGTATCTTGATCGCTCAGGATGTTATACATTTCTTGCATATAGCTTGCTTTATCCAACAGAACTATGCCTCCGCCTTTGTCTGCGGGGCGTATAATAAGATCTTTATTATCGCATAAGGTTTTGAGGCCCTGACTCGGCAAAGGATTGTTGGAAATCTTTTTAATAGGTAGTTTAGCAAGATCCTGAAGAACAAGATCTCTAAACATGTTGAGAGCTGGAGCAAGCTTGTTGGGAGGGTTGAAAAGCGAAGGATTTGCCAACCCTGAATGGACAGTACCTGACGTGGCTGCCCTGGCTATATTCCTGGTAGGATTTGAAGTGATGTAGCGTTGAATATTGATTTTTCTAACATATTTTTGTATATCCACGAAAGTGTTAAATTTATTAAGTTTTCGTGGAGGGGCAAATTTAAGGCCCTTATCTAAAACCACCTTTTCTTCATGAGACAGTGTAACACTGCTTAAGTTAAACACACCTTGACAGGCTATGTTCGACTTTTCTTTCCTCCTTTGTTTCCTCCTCCCTCCTCTGGTCCCTCTCTTGTTTCGGGACCCCTTTTTCTTCTTGGGGGGTCCTCCCGAAAACCCTGAGAGGGATGAGGATTGGGATATGGAGGTCGGTCGAACTTAGCATTGGGATATGGATATACTCTATCATCATATTGGTCTTGAAGAGGGAAATATCTATTGTGAGTAGATGTAGCTGGGTATCCATGATGGGAGGAATGAGAGTTGTCATAAAAGTTGGATGGTGAACCCCCTTGGTACGACTTTTCTCTCTCGTAATGCTGTTGATTGTAATCATAGTTGGAATGATTACCTCTATGATTCCCCCCACCTCTTCTATTGGAACTATGTCCCCTCCCCCTTTGAGAATTCTTAGGGGTATGGGTATTTTGGGGTACAACCCCTTGTGCACGATCACCAGGTTGTTGGTTCCTATTCATAGAAGGTTTGGGTTGATTAAAGTGTGTAGTAGGGAGTGCTGCCACCCCAGTGTCTGAAGAATTTACCTCCATAGCAGCATCTGGTGTAGGCGGCTTCTGCCAACTGTACACTTTCCCAGACTTATAATCACCAATATCTCGTGAGTATTTTTTATGTTTTTTCGTTCTCTGATCTTTATCTTCTTTGATAAGATATGTTTGAAGATTAGAGGACAAGGTGTTATATTCTACTGTATTTTTATATACAAGTAGACCATCTTTAAGTTCTTTGATTTCTCTATCTAAAATTAAGAGACGATTACGTTTCCTAGTAATAAGAAAGTTGAGAAATTTGGTCCCAGCATCGTTGAAGTATTTGGACCAAGAATCAAGGTCTGTTTCTCCTTGCTGGGGATGTACATCCCATCTGAGACTCCGGGGAACCATGTTCTCTGAAACATATTGCTCCAGAAAAACAAGGTCCCATTGGAGATGGAGTTCTGATACCATGATGTTTTTAAGTCTCAGAAATAGACCTGATAGTTCAGTGTCATTGCCTGTGACAACAAACACACCCTCAGTGCTCACTACCCGTGAGGCACGATAATCAAAAACATCCATACTTTGAACTACCAAATTATAAACAATTGGTAGTATATGGATAAGTAAGGATCTCCTGCAGCAATATAAATTCTGTGAAACTGGTAGTGAAAAGTAAAGGGGTATACTGCGCTGGGCTTGTGTATATACCAAAGGAAGCTGCCAACACTGCTAATAGAAAAAAAGCTGGAATAGTGTGAAAAATAAAAAATGTAGCGCTACCTAGGTAAAATGATATATGTGAGCAAATTAATACACAACATAAACATATGGTAATCATATATAGTGAACACGTGTAACACCCAAAAAATCGTGCGTGCTGAGTGTCTCTATTGCTAGAGTGGTCAAACAATAATATGATAACCCATAATAATAAACAGAATGAGAATTATAATCGAATAAAATCCATCAGATAGAATAAAGTCCATCAGACAAAAATCAATACAATGTCCAAATGGTGAAGATCAATCCAAAAAGAAAAGAAAACGTGTTCAATCAAGATGTGAACTTGCGATACAGAATATTCGGTGTATAGGACTAATGTGAAAACCACCACCAAGGATAAGTTGAAGGAGGCTTACCAAAGATCTCGGATTTGGAGAGGCATACGCCACCCAAATCGGAGAAAGCTTGAGGGTTAATGGAACCCAGTATGGATGGTCTTGAGTTGGAGGGTGGTCAGGAGTCAAAGCGGTTGATCAGCTTCAATCATACAGGGTATCCAACACACAGATCACCAATGCATATAAGAACTCGGTATCCAAGAAGCATATGTGTAGAGATGGAGAAAAATCCACATAGCATGATACCGTTTGTAAAAGGGTTTTAATGGCAAAACATAACAGTGGAACACTCACATTTAGGATGGTTTATAAAAGCATGGATGCAGGTACAGGAGCGATGTGTACGGACAAGTCCACCCGACTAGTTTCGACTAAATAGTCATCATCTGGGGTAAGGACTTTGTCCCACACACATCGCAATTAAATGGACCACTTGACCTCCCTGATCCCGGAAGTGAACCGCCAATACCTCACTTCCGGTTTGGATTTTGTATCCTGGATGGCCAAATGGCACACAAAATAATATGTATTATGACTATACACATTACATCTAAAACGCTATATTTATAAGTTAAAAATAGACATGGAAATGGAAGAGGGCTATAGGTCACCTGTATAACAGTGTTGACCGAGCCTCTATATCATACATAAGGGTGTTTACATTGACTGAGCTGCGCTGGACGGGATCCAAGCCTCGCTATGAAAACGAGGCCTGGATCTAGCGCCTGCGCGTCACTTCCGTCATGGAAAAAACCGGAAGTGGCAGCCAAGCCTCGCTTCAGAAAGCGAGACGTAGGCCTGCCGCACAGCGCGGCCAGTAAGCACAATGATATGCCCCTAATGGAACCAGACCCCGCCCTGAAAACGAGGCCTGGATGTCAACTCCCACACGTGACATAAGCCAATAGAGATGCGCTGGAAGAAAACGGAAGTGGCAGCCACGCATCGTTCAGAAGAACGAGACCTAAGACTGCCTCATACCACAGCCACACCCCTCCATCGAGTTACACACCCAGCGCTCTAAGAGCCCATAATAATAGGGCCGCCCCTCTAAAGGACGCAACTCACAACTTCCCTGAAGGGAAGAAAAGTGTTTAACTGGCTGGAGGGCAGACTAGAAGCACGAAAAGGAGTTTATAAAAACTGTAATAAAAACATATATTAACGTTAGGATTAATAATGCCATTATATTGAAAAAATATATATAAAACATTATATACATGGATGCATGAAACGTAATAGGATGCAATGATGCATTCCTAAATATCTGTGTATGACTAACATACTATACTACGAACTCATATATACATGCACACATTATGACATATAATGTTAAATAAAAAAGTTAATAAAATATATGAAATTAAAATTGAATTTTAATAAAAAGTATAAAAAATCTAAAAGAAGTCGTGTATTATTGTATAGTATTCATGACGCATTGATGAAGGCGTTAATGTCCCACTCGACATTCATTCCCTGTGGCTGATGAGTCTGAAGCTCGTATATCCAGAATGTTTCCAGTCTGGATACCCCCCTGGTAGTTGCTCCCCCCCTCCATGGGGCAACGAAATGGTCTATAACTAGAAATTGAGTGCCATCAGGGTTTCGGGCATGGTGTTGCCGATAATGTCTGGGGACAGTATGTTTGATGCTCCCAAATTTGATTAGACTCACGTGTTCGGATACCCTAGCGGTGAAAGATCTTATTGTTCTGCCCACATACTGTTTACCGCAAGGGCAGGTCAACAGATATACCACATGAGTTGTGGCACACGTACAAAAATGTTTTATAGGGTAGACTTTATTGGTCACTGTGGATCTAAATTCCTTTGTAGGTCTTCTTCCACTTGTATTGTGTTTGCAAACAATACATTTTTTGCAGGGATAGTATCCCATCCAATTATGAAAGAATGTGGGTTTTATGGGTGGGTTTATGATGTTGGGTGCAATTTTGCTTTGAAGGGAGGGTACTCCTTTATAGATAACCTTGGGCCTTTCTGGTATCAACGCACCCAACACCCTGTCATTTTTCAGTATCCCCCAATGTCTCTCAAAAATGGCCTTTATATGCTTATGTTGGGTAGAAAAGGTGGTAAGGAAAGACCATCTGAAGGTATCATCCTCTTCTTTAGGTGGTCTCTCTTCCAGCAAAGTGGATCTTTCTATATCTAACACCCTCTTCAAATCATTATCTATTTCTACCTTGTTATATCCCTTATCTAAGAATCTATTTTTAAGCACATTCGCTTGAAGTACGAAAGTATCTGTTTCTGTACAGTTCCGGCGAAGACGCAGGAACTGACTCTTAGGGACCGACTTCAGCCATGACTGGTGATGGCAACTGCCCATGGGTATGAAGCCATTTCTATCGGTAGGTTTGAAATAAGTACTGAACTTAAATTGGTGCTGTGATCTTACTATCTGCAAATCTAAGAAGTGTATCATGGACTGACTAGCTTCATACGTAAGGGTAATGCCTCTATCATTATCATTTAACGTAGAAAAAAAAAAATTCGCACCAAGTCTGGCCAATCTATTTATGGCCAAGTGGGAGGAGGATGTCGTCTATGCCCTGCAGGAGCCTCGGCTTCTGCTTTGGGCCAGGTATATAGACGACATCCTCCTCCTATGGGCCGGCACTTCACAAACGTTACAAACCTTTTTTTCTACGTTAAATGATAATGATAGAGGCATTACCCTTACGTATGAAGCTAGTCAGTCCATGATACACTTCTTAGATTTGCAGATAGTAAGATCACAGCACCAATTTAAGTTCAGTACTTATTTCAAACCTACCGATAGAAATGGCTTCATACCCATGGGCAGTTGCCATCACCAGTCATGGCTGAAGTCGGTCCCTAAGAGTCAGTTCCTGCGTCTTCGCCGGAACTGTACAGAAACAGATACTTTCGTACTTCAAGCGAATGTGCTTAAAAATAGATTCTTAGATAAGGGATATAACAAGGTAGAAATAGATAATGATTTGAAGAGGGTGTTAGATATAGAAAGATCCACTTTGCTGGAAGAGAGACCACCTAAAGAAGAGGATGATACCTTCAGATGGTCTTTCCTTACCACCTTTTCTACCCAACATAAGCATATAAAGGCCATTTTTGAGAGACATTGGGGGATACTGAAAAATGACAGGGTGTTGGGTGCGTTGATACCAGAAAGGCCCAAGGTTATCTATAAAGGAGTACCCTCCCTTCAAAGCAAAATTGCACCCAACATCATAAACCCACCCATAAAACCCACATTCTTTCATAATTGGATGGGATACTATCCCTGCAAAAAATGTATTGTTTGCAAACACAATACAAGTGGAAGAAGACCTACAAAGGAATTTAGATCCACAGTGACCAATAAAGTCTACCCTATAAAACATTTTTGTACGTGTGCCACAACTCATGTGGTATATCTGTTGACCTGCCCTTGCGGTAAACAGTATGTGGGCAGAACAATAAGATCTTTCACCGCTAGGGTATCCGAACACGTGAGTCTAATCAAATTTGGGAGCATCAAACATACTGTCCCCAGACATTATCGGCAACACCATGCCCGAAACCCTGATGGCACTCAATTTCTAGTTATAGACCATTTCGTTGCCCCATGGAGGGGGGGAGCAACTACCAGGGGGGTATCCAGACTGGAAACATTCTGGATATACGAGCTTCAGACTCATCAGCCACAGGGAATGAATGTCGAGTGGGACATTAACGCCTTCATCAATGCGTCATGAATACTATACAATAATACACGACTTCTTTTAGATTTTTTATACTTTTTATTAAAATTCAATTTTAATTTCATATATTTTATTAACTTTTTTATTTAACATTATATGTCATAATGTGTGCATGTATATATGAGTTCGTAGTATAGTATGTTAGTCATACACAGATATTTAGGAATGCATCATTGCATCCTATTACGTTTCATGCATCCATGTATATAATGTTTTATATATATTCTTTCAATATAATGGCATTATTAATCCTAACGTTAATATATGTTTTTATTACAGTTTTTATAAACTCCTTTTCGTGCTTCTAGTCTGCCCTCCAGCCAGTTAAACACTTTTCTTCCCTTCAGGGAAGTTGTGAGTTGCGTCCTTTAGAGGGGCGGCCCTATTATTATGGGCTCTTAGAGCGCTGGGTGTGTAACTCGATGGAGGGGTGTGGCTGTGGTATGAGGCAGTCTTAGGTCTCGTTCTTCTGAACGATGCGTGGCTGCCACTTCCGTTTTCTTCCAGCGCATCTCTATTGGCTTATGTCACGTGTGGGAGTTGACATCCAGGCCTCGTTTTCAGGGCGGGGTCTGGTTCCATTAGGGGCATATCATTGTGCTTACTGGCCGCGCTGTGCGGCAGGCCTACGTCTCGCTTTCTGAAGCGAGGCTTGGCTGCCACTTCCGTTTTTTTCCATGACGGAAGTGACGCGCAGGCGCTAGATCCAGGCCTCGTTTTCATAGCGAGGCTTGGATCCCGTCCAGCGCAGCTCAGTCAATGTAAACACCCTTATGTATGATATAGAGGCTCGGTCAACACTGTTATACAGGTGACCTATAGCCCTCTTCCATTTCCATGTCTATTTTTAACTTATAAATATAGCGTTTTAGATGTAATGTGTATAGTCATAATACATATTATTTTGTGTGCCATTTGGCCATCCAGGATACAAAATCCAAACCGGAAGTGAGGTATTGGCGGTTCACTTCCGGGATCAGGGAGGTCAAGTGGTCCATTTAATTGCGATGTGTGTGGGACAAAGTCCTTACCCCAGATGATGACTATTTAGTCGAAACTAGTCGGGTGGACTTGTCCGTACACATCGCTCCTGTACCTGCATCCATGCTTTTATAAACCATCCTAAATGTGAGTGTTCCACTGTTATGTTTTGCCATTAAAACCCTTTTACAAACGGTATCATGCTATGTGGATTTTTCTCCATCTCTACACATATGCTTCTTGGATACCGAGTTCTTATATGCATTGGTGATCTGTGTGTTGGATACCCTGTATGATTGAAGCTGATCAACCGCTTTGACTCCTGACCACCCTCCAACTCAAGACCATCCATACTGGGTTCCATTAACCCTCAAGCTTTCTCCGATTTGGGTGGCGTATGCCTCTCCAAATCCGAGATCTTTGGTAAGCCTCCTTCAACTTATCCTTGGTGGTGGTTTTCACATTAGTCCTATACACCGAATATTCTGTATCGCAAGTTCACATCTTGATTGAACACGTTTTCTTTTCTTTTTGGATTGATCTTCACCATTTGGACATTGTATTGATTTTTGTCTGATGGACTTTATTCTATCTGATGGATTTTATTCGATTATAATTCTCATTCTGTTTATTATTATGGGTTATCATATTATTGTTTGACCACTCTAGCAATAGAGACACTCAGCACGCACGATTTTTTGGGTGTTACACGTGTTCACTATATATGATTACCATATGTTTATGTTGTGTATTAATTTGCTCACATATATCATTTTACCTAGGTAGCGCTACATTTTTTATTTTTCACACTATTCCAGCTTTTTTTCTATTAGCAGTGTTGGCAGCTTCCTTTGGTATATACACAAGCCCAGCGCAGTATACCCCTTTACTTTTCACTACCTTAGTGAAGGAGAACTTCCATCTGGGCGCAGAAAACTATGAGAGAATAGAAATTTCACATAAATGACAGACAGATCATTTTACTTTCCTTCACTTAAGAAAATCAGCCCTAATCTTCCTTAATTGGACAAATACAACAAAAAATTAATTGATAAGTATAACCCCTTCCTACTTTTTTAAAAACTGAAAAATTGGCTTTATATACACTTTAAATTATAACTAAAAGCACAGATTTAAATTTTTTAGTTTTGGATACAGTGGAGACTAGAGTGATTAAAAATGGAAAGCTTGTGTATATCACGCTAATGCCGCGTACACACGATCATTTTTCCCGTCGGGAAAAATGACATTTTTTCCTTTGGACGAGAAAAACGATCGTCTGTGGGCTTTTTGCCGTTTTTCCCAACGTGGGAAAAACGGCATTAATCACGACGAGAAAAATTAGAACATGCTCTAATTTTTCTCGTCGTGATTCCTGTCATTTTTTTCCGCGGCAGTTTTCCCATAGGGAAACACTGCCGCGGAGCCTACACACGGTCGTTTTTCTCGTCAAGAGAAAAAATGACGGGAAAAACGGCCGTGTGTGGGGGAACAAGCCGTTCTCTCATTTTTCCTGTCGTGATTCACGGCGGTGTTTTCACCGCCGTGAATCACGATCGTGTGTACACGGCATAACACCCAAAAATATATCAGGTAACAGCCAGCACAACACTAAACAAATGCAAATCAAAACTAAAAATAAAATTATGTGCAGCGCTTAGGAACTTTGCACTGCTAAAAAATCATGTGTATAAAAAAAACAGTGTATATGGTGTGAATGACCACAAAATAGAACTAAATTGGTACAATAACAAAACAGTGTGAAATAATATGAATACCACAAAGCTCAAACACTCTATAAGTCCATATAATGTCTTATGGAAATAATTATGTCGTGAGTTGAAAAGTCCATAAAGAAATGGTGAAGAAAAGTAATGCTCTAAATCAGGGGTCTCAAACTGGCTGTCATGGATATGCAGTAATGTTTGTCTGCCATCTTACCTTCCTCCTCTTGTGTTCACCTTAGAGGCCAGACTCTCTCTCCTGGCTGCTTTTATAATCTCTCCTCCCAGCCTGGCTCCACCCCAGGCCCTATCACTGAACTCTATATTAACCTGTGCACTGCAAGTCTGCCTTGCTGATCAACGTGTTTGTTAAGCATTGTGTGTTTGGGTTCCTGCCTGTCGTGTGCTACGTCTGTCTCTGTGTTACGATATTGGCTTGTTCCTGACTATCCCTGTCTGCTAGTGACCTTGACCTTCGGCTTGTCCTTCATTTATCCGTGTCTGCTTGTTGCCCTGACCTTGGCTTTTCCCCTCACTATTCTTGTATCCTGTGCTGCTGCTTCCCCTCTATCCTCTTTACCCTACGGAGCAAGAGCTAGGGGACTCTGGGGGCCGCAACCTGGACCCAGCTGCAGCGTAGACCATCCTCACCACTAGAGGCTCTGGTGAAGACCTGCTGGATCTTAGACTCTGCGCCCTGGGGAATCTTGGGCTCTAGCTCCCTGTGGATCCCTGTTGTGCTCCACTGGTCCCGCTTTCCACAACCACCCAGTGTCCCATCCGCAGCAGTCAGCCATAGGGTTCACTACCTTGTGGTGCACTCCTGACCCCCAATGGTGTGCATCTGTCATCTGGCCACTGGTGACCTGACACTGGCGGCCCTCCAGCTGTTGTGGAACTACAAGTCCCATCTTGCCTCTGCCTATGGGAGTCATGCTTGTAACCGTCAGCCTTGCAATGCCTCATGGGAATTGTAGTTCTGCAACAGCTGGAGGGCCACCAGTTTGAGACCCCTGCTCTAAATCAAGAGAGAAGAAAACATGTTCCTCGTGACATCAATGTTGAGTGGAAAAAACAACAATGCGACCACCACCGGTTGTGTGAAGGCTTACCAGAGTGAAGGGACTCAAATGGGCATACGCTCAATGAGTCAACAAGGCTTGTGGTGTAAACACCAATCCTTGAGCCCTCTACGTCTGTGTTTTAGATCTGAATGGAAGATGATCCCTCAGTCCAGTGGGTGGCTCAGAGCGGTAATCCACAGAAATGACCAGCATGATGGACTGAGTCATTCTCATGTAATCAAGCAGTGTAACCAGAAAAATACTCCACATAGTGTGAACCCCGTAAAAATATTGTAATGTTTAATAAAATTGGGAACACTCACATTTTGATACAAGCGCTCGAAATGAACAATATAGGCAACACAATGGCATCAGCAGGACTCGTCGAGGTACTGACGCAGTAAGTGGGCTTAAGCATCATATAGCTATATGGTGTGACTAAATCCCCATATTTTTTGAAAATGTTCTCGTATTTTAAATGGCCTTGCAGGAGTTAAATGTCATTTTTGCATGTGTGCACTGTAATTTTTTGTTCTGTATGTTAATTAGGGGCCAAGCGCATGGATTAGGGGGCGGTGCCCCTGCGCCCCTGCCCCCCGTATGAGCGGCCACCACTGTAGCAACAATGGTAGAGAGGATAATAGCAACAAAAATATCTTATGATACCAGCAGGAAGGGGGGGGGGCGGCCCTGGTACTAACTGACAGGAAGGGAGGGGAGGGGGGACGAGGACATTTATATATAAATCCATGTTAAATGCCATTTTTGCATGTGTGCACTGTAATATTTTGTTCTGTTCTTTCTGTATGTAGATTAGGGGCCAGGCGCATGGATTAGGGGGGCGGCGCCCCTGCGCCCCGTATGAGCGGCCACCACTGATGGGATCCCTCCTTTTTCCATCTTCCTAACAATCTGATACGGAAATAAATAAATACTAAAATAAATATTGCCTGGGTGGATATGGATTCCTTCTATTTATTTCATATATGTATTAACTTGTCTATTCCTATAGTTAGCTAGTCTATTAAAACTCTGATAATGTTACTGTTGATAGCACAATGATATAAGGTTAGCTATGAAAACAAACACATTGCTTAGTAAAACAACGTCTTAATTATTTCCCAAGAAAATAGGAAATGCTAGCAAAAAATCACTAAAGTAAAATATTACAGAGCATATAAAAAACAAAACTTCAAAGATACGTTATATAAGGTTGTCCCCTAGATATTGTCTCGTCAGCTGGGCTTAAAATGGTAACAGAGAGCCAAGTGGCACGAGAGCCATCAGGCAAGAGCCAAAAAAGGGACAATTTCCCTTCTGTGTGCACTTTTAAACTGCATTCAGACCCACTCATAACCACACCCCACTAGCCTCCTGTCCAATGAGATATTGCCAAGAGGCAGTCCTTTTAATATATTATATTTCTGTCCATCCTGCTGTATTGGCCTCTAGGGGCAGTATTCGTCCATGGATCATCGCTATGTCACCCGGGTCATCTTCATTGACTGTTGGTCCTTTAATCTTATGTAGCCCACCTTCAGCAATGGCACTCTTTGAAGGGTGTTAATCAAGGATTTCAATCTTATTACACCAGTTGTTCAGGAGCCAAGCTTTTGTTCTACAAAGCTTTGATGTGCAACTTGTTCCATTCCAGTCACCTGGTTGTATCAACCAGAAAGAAGACTCCAGAAATATGATATTAAACCATGTTGCCTTCCAACAGATACCCACAAAAGTTTATAGGAAATCAATTCTGAGCAATCTCTTGAATGCAGCCAAAGCTTGCATTCTAGCATGCTGGAGTGTAGGATCACCTCCCTTGATTCAACTATACCCAACTAAAGTGGAAGAGATTAACAGAATGGAGGATTTGACACATGCTCAAAAGAATAGATCGGATGTGTTTAATAATAGTTTGTTTTTACTGGCATCACTACCACTTATAGATAGTTCTGCTCCAGCTGGCTTTTGCTTATCCCCCCTTTCCTCAAGTGGTTCTTTTCCTTTCCACACCCCTTCCCCTCCTCTTTTTTTTCCGTAGTCCCTAAGGACTGGTTCAATGGATTGTTACCACTTCCCATTACATCCTCTCTCTTCCCTCACCAAAAAAATAGATAATTTAATCAACCTGGTAACGACTCCTGGCCCCCCTCCCACAACGCTTCATTATATGTGACATACCCATATTCTTCTCCTCCTTCCTTCTGAATGTCTGTTTCTGTACAAAGAATGGTTTATATCAGGTGACCTTACCTTAATGTGATACAAAATGTATCTTCATCTATCTTCATTGGTTATTTTTGTACTGTTTTCACCACTGAGACTATGCTAATGATGTAATGCCTTTAAAAAGGCTACATTTACCCTTCCTGTACTGTAGGAATGTTAATAAAGAATTTTAACAGAATTTTTTTTTTTCAGTGTGTTTGGACTGATGGCCCACCATATACATTTTACTTAAATTGTTTGTTAACCCACTTGGTGTTGTTGCTACCATCCTCTCTGCAATATTTAATGATGTGCTGCCCTGCATGTGTTTTCTAAAAAATCTGCCACTAAATACATTATTTTATAGCGCCAATTGACGCTCATGTGTCTGGCCGTCTCTCTCCTCTCTCTCGAGCTGACAGGACAGTGGGCGGAGCCAAGAAACCCCCCACTGACGTCAGCCGGGAGAAGGAGAGAAGAAGAGGAGAGAGATGGCCGGTCACGGGACCGCCGACTGCTATACAATAAGGTATTTAGCGGCAGATATTTTTTGAAAACACATGCAGTGCAGCACATCATTTAATATTGCAGAGAGAATGGTAGCAACAAAAATATCTTATGATACCAGGAGGAACTGACAGGAAGGGAGGGGAGGGGGGAGGAGGACATTTATATATAAATACACCAGTGGGACCCGGAGGAGTTGCCAATCCCAATATAGGTTTATAAAGAACAGGTACCCCCCAAAGTAGGTACTAAGGACATTGAAGGCAACAAAAGAGAGAGAATATGAACAAAGAATATGTAAATATTTATTAGTAGAAAAATAAAATTATTCAGATGCAAACATCACCATAAGTAAAGCTAGTAAAAACAGAGTACAAAATTTGATCTTAGGTGTCTGGTATTTGTGGATATTCCGCCTGACGCGATTCAGGACAACTGTAGGTTCCCTTCATCAGGGACGTTCAAAGCAAGCTGTAAAAGAAAAATGATAGAAAACAACATTTGCACATAACAATCATGAACAGGGGCAGAGAAATGAGAGCATCGTTAGGCCAGGCTTGGGAAAAAAACCTACAGATCAAAAGAAACTTGCACTGCATGTACCTCCAGGTGCTGTGCCGACTGGTGGGATGAGGCCGTGGAATCACAGAAGATGCCGTAGGGGGATATCAGGTGAGAGTGGGTATTTAGCTAAAAATTACCAGTAGTTATACGTGGCTAGACACAGCTTTTTTTTTTTTAAAGGTACATTTTTTATTACGTTTTTTTTTCAAAACAAGACACACAATAGACAACAAACAGACACACATGCAGCGAACATCGCCCAATCCAGTACAGTGCAAAAAATGTTCTCTAGAAAGCTGGTAAACAATTGGCATATATCAGGAAGACAATATTCAGTCACATTTTTAAGGAGCAGGAGAGACCGTGCTCTCAGAATCAACCCAGTAGCCCCAAACCTTCCTGATTTTTTTCGGACACCCTCTATCCTCATATGTCAGTTTGTATAATGATACAGCATGGTTAATATTTGTGAGCCAGAAGTAGGGATAAGCTCGGTGTTCGAGTCGAACATACGTTCGGCTCGAACATCGGCTGTTCGATCGTTCGACGAAGATCGAACGTTTTGGGCCAATCGCGCCAAATTCGAGAGACGCGAACGGCCCACAATACACTGCGTCATTGCAGTGCAATCCCGGAGCTGTGATTGGCCAAGCATGCACTGTGACCCCGCATGCTTGGCCAATCCCAGCGCCGGCAGCGAGGAGAGCCATAATTGGCCACAGGCAGGATGCCTGTGGCCAATTATAGCTCAGGGGGGTTTAGTACACGCCTCACACTATAAAAGGCCGCCAGCGCGGCGGCCTTGTGTAGTGTGTTCCGGTTCAGGGAGAGAGAAGGATAGGCAGGGACAGTGTTAGTGATATTTGTTCATTTACCTTGTATGTAGGGAGAGAGAAGGATAGGCAGGGACAGTGTCAGTGATATTCTGCTAAACCTTGTGTGCAGGGAGAGAGAAGGATAGGCAGGGACAGTGTCAGTGATATTCTGCTAAACCTTGTGTGCAGGGAGAGAGAAGGATAGGCAGGGACAGTGTCAGTTATATTCTGCTAAACCTTGTGTGCAGGGAGAGAGAAGGATAGGCAGGGGACAGTGTCAGTGATATTTTTGCTAAGCCTCCTGCACAGTATACACCTGAAGCTAGCCCTTATTGCTGTGTTTTCCTGTTGTGTAACACAGGCAGGCATCTGCAGCAGTTATAGCAGGCGTAGTGTGCTTCCTGCAAAATATAAAAAACAAGGAGAGGGGCGCCTCTGAGATAGATATCAAAACAACATTTATTGGTAGCAATATTTACTCACATTGAAGATGAACCAGTTGCATTCAGCTGGGCAGAGGAGTAGATGAACTACAGGTCACAGAGGGTCCATGGAGCTGTCATCACAGAGAATCCTGTCAGGGAAGCTGGTGATGGTAAGCAAGCAGGAGGATTTCCTTCTGGACAGATCTTTATATTGCCACAGCAAAAACAGAGTTTATTAAAAAGGCAGAGTGAGTAAAACAGAGTGGTTTTCATTCAGTCTAAGGTTCCAAACACAGTGGACAGGAGGGGAGACATCTAAGCCGGATGGCTGGCAGCGCTGTGCTGAGGTCGCAGGTGCTCACTGCACTTCCTGGTGGATGGAGGAGCCCGACCATGTGATCTGATTCAGAACGAGGTTTGAGCAGCACTTGGGCAGTAAATGTTGTTTTGATATCTATCTCAGAGGCGCCCCTCTCCTTGTTTTTTCTGTTTTAGCTCACTGGAAAGTAGCTTCTGGTCCTGCTGGTGGCTGCCCTGACTGTCCTTTCTTTATGTATACACCTGAGAGTTATCTCTCAATATATTGACCACGGACTATTGGTACTCTACATCATAAACTGAGGTACTTGTACAATGCGCCTTTATTACTTGTTTTATTCCTGCAAAATATACACCTGAAGCCCTTATTGCTGTGTTTTCCTGTTGTGTAACACAGGCAGGCATCTACAGCACTTACAGCGGGCATAGTGTGCTTCTTGCAAAATATACACCAGAAGCTAGCCCTTATTGCTGTGTTTTCCTGTTGTGTAACACAGGCAGGCATCTACAGCACTTACAGCGGGCGTAGTGTGCTTCTTGCAAAATATACACCAGAAGCTAGCCCTTATTGCTGTGTTTTCCTGTTGTGTAACACAGGCAGGCATCTGCAGCAGTTATTGCAGGCGTAGTGTGCTTCCTGCAAAATATACACCTGAAGCTAGCCCTTATTGCTGTTTTTTCCTGTTGTGTAACACTGGCAGGCATCTGCAGCACTTACAGCAGGCGTAGTGTGCCTCCTGCAAAAATATACACCTGAAGCTAGCCCTTATTGCTGTGTTTTCCTGTTGTGTAACACAGCCAGGCATCTGCAGCACTTACAGCGGGCGTAGTGTGCCTCCTGCACATTATACACCTGAAGCTACCCCTTATTGCTCGTAGTTTTTTTTCTTTTGTGTTACACTAACAGACATCTGCAGCACTTACAGCGGGCGTAGTGTGCTTCTTCTTCAACAGGGGCATGCAATTACAATTCTTTATCTAATAATTCATGCCCATTCCTGCGCCCACCAAGAGTAACTGTGAGGGCTTACAGTGTTGTGGCAACACCACCACCATCACCAAATGCCCAATTTTTCTGCCCCTCTTCAACAGGGGCATGCAATTACAATTCTTGATCTAATAATTTACAGTAGGGCCCATTCATGCGCCCACCAAGAGTAACTGTGAGGGCTGACAGTGTACGATATTTAAAGGAATATTTGACTTTTTTTTTTTTCACTTTATGCATCATTAAAATGACTGCTCCCGAAAAACGGCCATTTTTAAAACTTATTTTTGCATTGATACATGTTCCCTGGGGCAGAACCCGGGTCCCCAAACCCTTTTTAGGACAATAACATGCATATTAGTCGTTATAATTAGCACTTTAGATTTCGAACGTTCGCATCCATTGTATTTAATAGGGTTCTAACGTTCGCGCGAACTTTCGGTCCGTTCGAAGGTTCTGGTGCGAACCGAACGGGGGGGGGGGGTGTTCGGCTCATCCCTAGCCAGAAGGCAATAGTGGGTAAGGATGGAGACTTCCAATGGAAGGTTATTGCTTTCTTAGCATAAAACAATGCTATTCTCAGAAATGTTTGTGTATTCTCGGATATACTATCATCATCAATATAACCCAGTAAACACCTTAAAGGATTACAGACATTAGGTAATTGTGTCAATGAACTAATGAAGGCCGTGACCTCCGACCAGAACTTCCTGATCGGAGCACACTCCCACATTAAATGAAAGAACGTTCCATCAGCCATGCCGCAACGAGAGCATAATGCAGAGGGCAATCTATTCAGTTTAAACAGTAAGCATGGAGTAAAGTAGGATCTGTATAACAATTTAGTTTGTATTACTTTATCACGAGAAGAGATGACAGAGGGAACCTGGAGGGGCAAAAGCTCCTGCCAGATTTCCTCTGTCAGCTCAGGAATATCAGCTCTCCAGCTGGCAGCCGTTTTGCTCAGCCTTTGGGTCGTGGAATGCAGAAGGGACCTATAATATGTAGAAACTAGCTTGGTGTGAGAGGAATCGGTCAACATACGTTCCAGTGGGGAGAGTTGAATGGATATGTTGCGAAGACCAAACTGCGTTGCTGCAGTGTGGCGTATCTGTAGGTAGAGGAAGTAAGCTGTGCGTGGTAGGTTGTAATCTCTATGAAATTCATCAAAAGAACGAAACACATTGTCTGAGAATAAATGCAAAATAGTTTTTACCCCCCTTTTCGACCAGAATCCCCCCGTCGGATCTGCGGAAGAACTCTGGTAGAGTCGGGTTCCCCCAGAGTGGAGTGTTCGGCGAGTAAGTATTACTGTCAGCGAACGACTGTAGGTTTGTGAGCTTAATAAGTCTTATAGTCATTGCCAGGACACTTGTACCCTCCTGCCCTCTAAGGGACATACGATAAATCAGGTTCTGCAGGGATTCGTAGGAGGTAAGAATAGCAGCCTCCAAGGCAGTGGCTGCGTTGTTGGCTTCAGGAAAAAACCACCAATGTGCATGAGCTAATTGTGAGGCAATATAATAGATGTGATAATAGATGTGGAGACAGGGTAAGGCCAATCCCCCCTCCAGTACCGGTAACTGGAGGGTGGTCTTGGCAATCCTGACTACTCCCCCCTCCATAAAAAGGAAGTAAGGATGGAGTCTATTTCTTTAAATTTAAGCTTAGTGACATATATTGGTGAATTACCCAATACATACAGAAATCGTGGCAGGAATATCATTTTAAAAATATTAATCCTGCCCAATAAGGTAAGTGGGAGATTTGCCCAGGTTTTGAATGTGGTCTTCATTCTCCCTATAAGGGGGTCTATATTGAGTTTAGCGTAAGAGGTATTAGGGAGCTGTACCATAACTCCTAAATATTGGAAGGAGGTGACTATTTGTAGTGGGCAAGAGGAAGGTAGCCTGGGTGGGTCTGCCTGGTCAATCTGAAATAGGATGGACTTGTCCCAGGTAACCCGGAACCCGGAGAAATGCCCAAACTTGCCAATAATCTCCAGCAGGACTGGGAGAGACGACTGGGGGTCCGACAAATAGATCAACATGTCGTCAGCATAAAGAGACACCTTCTCCTCCAGACCCCCAATCGTCAGTTCTGCAACCTCCCCACAAGATCTTATCAGTGCTGCCAAGGGCTCTATCGCCAGTGCAAAGAGCAACGGCGACAGAGGGCACCCCTGTCTGGTGCCTCTCTTTATCAGAAAGGGATCAGACACGGCCACATTCACCCTCAGTCGAGCAGTGGGTTTCGAATATAACAGCTGGACCCATCTGATGAAGGTACTGCCAAAACCAAACTTTGCCAGGACCTCCAGCAGATAAGGCCATTCGACTGAATCAAATGCCTTGTGTGCGTCTAAGGCCAGAACAGCCCTGGAACCCATCTCCGCATGAGTGGCCTGAAGATTGGTGAATAATCTCCGCAGGTTGATGGAGGTCGATCGCCCAGGGATGAACCCAGTTTGGTCCGCACCAATAATGGTAGTAATAACTGTGTTCATTCGCCGGGCGAGCACCTTGGCCAAAATTTTAACATCTGAATTGATGAGTGATATTGGTCTGTAAGATTCACATAGGAGGTGATCCTTATGTGGCTTAGGAATGAGGACAATCAATGCCTCCGACATAGAGGGGGGTAGCTGTCCCGTTTTCATAGCAAAATCATACACCCTGCTTAGATGGGGTATAAGCAAATTCTTGTATTGCAAATACCACTCGATGGGGAACCCATCCAGTCCCGGCGTTTTGTTTCTGGCAAAGGATTGGATAACCTCCCCAATTTCCTCAGTTGACAGAGGAGCGTCAAGATCTGACGCCTGCTGGGTCTGAAGTCTGGGCAACGAAATGTCCACAAGATAGTCATCCAATTCCAGAATCGTGTAGTGAGCTCTAGTAGCATATAGGGAGGAGTAAAAGGAGATAAAGGCTTCCATGATCTCACTGTTCTGTTCTACCACTATGCCCTCTGCGCTCTTAATTCTGGGTATGCTGCATGGCTGATAGTCAGGTTTAGAAAGATATGCCAACAAACGGCTGTTCTTGTCACCAAATTCAAAGATTTGCTGATTCTGGTATAACAGCTTCTTCTGGGTGTGTTCTAAAAGCACTAGGTCCAATTCTATGGACCCATGCTTCCAGGCAGCATGTGTCTCAGGAGAGGGAGTCGCGGTATAAGCGGCTTCTGCCTCCCTGAGAGCCCCCTCTGCATCCATCAACTTGGACATAAAGGCCTTGCGTGTCTGACCAACGGCCGCAGCAAAAGACCCACGTGTAGTGGCCTTAAAGGCATCCCATACCACTGGAACGGATGCACTCTGTTTATTAAGTAGCCAGTATGATTTCATCTCCGTCATACATTGGTTCACCACGATCTCATCCGCCAACCACAGTGGGCTCAGTCGCCACACCCGATAGGAGGAGGAGGGGCCCAGGGCGAGGTCCACCATCAAAGGAGAATGGTCGGATATCGCCCTAGGGAGGTATTTAACCTCTGATACCATGGAAAGTAGATCCGACGAGACCAGACACAAATCTATTCGAGACAGAGTACCGTGTGACTCAGAGTGACACGAATACTCCCTCCTGTCCGCATGCTTCCACCTCCAGGCCTCCACCAAGTCAAATTGATTTAAGAAGAAACCCAGGGGAGTGGGGGGTAATGAAGAGCAACGTAACCTGTCTATGGAATTATCCAGTACTGTATTATAGTCACCCGCTATTAGCAAAGGACCCTCTGCTATTGCCAGAATGGAGGTCATAACTCTTTCAAAGAACAATTTAGTGAAGGGGGGAGGGGCATACAGGCTAGTCACGGTATATGGTCTTCCCATAAGTTCGAGTACAACAACTACAAACACCCTTGCGGGTCCAGTTTAACATGCTTAATACTAACCGGGGCTGATTTGGCTATTAGGATGGAGGTCCACCTGGCATATGTGGAGTATGTAGAATGGAGGGCATAGGTAATTTTTGCCCGTTTGAGGGCCATGACTCTAGAGCCCTGGAGGTGGGTATCCTGAAGTAGGATTACATGCGGATTGTGGCGTGCCAAGTTGTCAAACATCAGAGATCTTTTCACCTTGGAATTCAGCCCCCGTACATTCCAAGACACTAAACGTAGCTTAGACATAGGGAGGCGTAAAGCACATGACTAACCGTACCCACTTCCCATGGCTCGCCGGAAACAAGCAGGGCCCGAGGTCCCGCGAACCAGGGGAAGTGCGCAAGGTATAAAACAGGTCAAAACGATAAGGCAAGAGCATAGGAAATAAAGTGATCAGATGCATATCATAAGGGTCAGTTATACCAGCCTGTGAATGGACATGCACAAATGGATACCAGCACTGCAGAACAAAAGGCATAAAAATAAAAACTTCAAACAAAAATCCCCCAACATCCCCTCCCACCCTAGCCCTCCCGGCTCCCAAACCCAAACATATGAGAGCTTTGTTCCCAAAACCAAAACTGCAAAGCAGGGGGGTCATGACACAGACCCCAAACTAACCAACCCTGAAGAGCGTTAAAGTCCTTTAGACGCGGGCTACCGTCCGTGACCGCACAGGACAAGTCTGCTAGTTGACCCTGAGTCTGAAGGAAAAAATGCAGCAGTCATCCAGATCAAACAGGTAGGAAACAAACAGAGTTAGTAGAATGTAGTTCGCCACTTTCATATAACTGTAAAGAGGGAAGTGAGATGATCCCAGGCGTAAGGATATTCAGGCCCACTCCTACCCCCCCTAAGCTGTCCTTTGCTGGAAAGGGGTAACGTAGGCCACATAAGGCACAAGGTGTAGCTATCAAAAGGTGCAGGTTAGGTGCGATGTCAGCACGGAGGGGATCTTTGATTCTGATTCCGGCGTTCAGGATGTCCCAGGGTATCCACCCAGTGAGATGCCTCCTTAGGATCCGTGAAGAAGTAGGCCTTGCCCTGGTAGACAATCCTCAATCGAGCAGGATATAGCATGCCATAAGGGAGATGATGCTCACGGAGCCTGCGTTTAATAGCCAGGAAAGCGGCCCTCTGCTTTTGTGTAGCTACAGAGAAGTCAGGGAAAATAGTAATTCCACTCCCATTAAAGGACACCCTTCCCTTTTCTCTGGCAGCACCGAGAATTGCCTCCCTGTCCCTGAAGTGCAGAAGTTTGATGATCATGGCACGTGGCTGGGCCCCAGGTCGGAGGGGGCGCATGGGAACCCTGTGTGCTCGTTCAATGGCGAATAACGGTGAAAAGGTTGAAGCGCCGAATGTGGTGATTAGCCATTTTTCCATAAAACCTCCGGGGTTCTACCCTCAGCCCCCTCTGGGAACCCCAGGAAACGTAAACTGCTCCTCCGTAAACGGTCCTCCATTTCAGTGAGCTTATTTGCTGTGTAATCCTGGGCCTGGCGTAGCTCCCTAACAGAGCCCTGTAATGGACGGGTCTCATCCTCCAGCGTGCTAATGTGCTGCTCAGCATTAGACACCCTGTGGCGGAGGTTATGGACATCCTGTTTTAGGAAGGATAAGTCCGTTTTTTGGAGTCCATTTGGGTGGTCAGCGAAGCATGGCTGTGCTGGATGGCCTCCATGATCTGGGACAGAGATGGCTCTGCAGGGCCTGCATCAGCAGTGTCCTCGCTGGGGTTATCAGGGGCAATGTCCTCAGCTGGAGAGAACAGGAAAGGGTCTTCCGGACTTAGAACAGGGGGGGAACAGTGTGACTCACCCTTCCCTGCAGGCTTCTTTGTCAGCGCTGAGGAGCATGAGGATGGCTGGCTGCATGTGTCTGCACCATGGTGACTTGTGCCATCTTGCCTCTGTTTGCATGTCGGGGGTGGTGGGACGGATCCTGAGGCTTCCTCCATCGGTGGGCCGTATTTGACCATCTCCCGGTGGGCACAAGGTTCCCTGGATGCTGCAGGGACAAACGGGATCCTCGGATGGCGAACGGATCAGCAGGATTCAGTCAGGATGTAAGCGGCACGGACAGAGCTCAGGCTAAGCACGTCCTCACATCCCGATCGTTGGCCACGCCCCCCGGCTAGACGCAGCTTAGTTCAGAGCCCAGATTGAAAAATAGCACTGATGGGTCAGAGGGTTCTTGGTAATGGAATATCTGAAAGAGAAATAATAATGCCTTTAAGTGGGGCTATTTGTCCTTTCAGATAGAAATAGACAGAGAGAAACCACTGTTGTTTTTTGGAGACATTGTCCTTAATATGGGTGTCTGTGCCTGTAAATCAAGCAGAGAAAAAACCCCTAAATTACAGATGGGCTTAAATGCTCATTGTAGCAAACAACATTGGAAATAATCAGAGGCAGGTAGATGATATTTATACAAATATTAATTTTGGAGCAAAAAGCATACACATGAAAGACAAGCCAGTCATTATACAGACCATGACAGGCAGAGGCACAGGCGAGAATGGAACGTGACGTCAGCCGGGGGCGTGGTATACATGCCCAGCGTCACTGACGTCCATGAGTGAGTGTGGAGGAGCAACTCCTCCTCCCCTCCACTCACTGGGGAATGGGGGCAGGGCTGGACCGCAGAACCCACGGTCACACCCAATCCTTGCCATATAAGTACACACACGTCACCTCTCCATGGTATGGGGAGGAGAGACGTGCAGCTGCAGGGGAGATAGGGATGGCCGTGCAGGTAGCCCCAGGGAAAGCAAGGTCTACCATAACAGGGGTGCTGGTCTCGTCATATGTGTAAAGGGACCACCCATAATGTGTATAATCCAATCTGCATGTGCAGTAATCTGGATCATGCAGAAGGAAAGGCAGAGAAAAAATTATTAAGCAGCCCAAGGGACCGCCGCAGAAATACAAACATTAGGTGGATAGACTTTATATAGCCACACTATAGTAGCCATCATAATCTAAAAATTAAATAGAAGAAGACATATAATACTATTCGTTCAGTTCCACAGTGTTCTGTCAGACCTGCCCCAATATTTCAATGGCCATAGTTGTTTTATTTACTCCTATCTGCCAGGGTGTGCATAGTGGGAGGAAATCAATCCCTCCAGAATACACAACCACGTTGCACATGAGGGAAAAATACAGCGCAGTTAAAAGAGCGATGGTGATTCCCAGACCTGGCTTCAAGGGATTATGAGGCCTCCACAAAGAACCATGGGACGAGAGGTGTGAGGTGTCAATATACATAACATCAAACAATTGAGCATAAAATAATAAAATATGCATACAGAAGTATCTATACCATTTGCATACACATGTAGTTGTATACAACGCATATACGGCATGTTAAGGAAAACTTTCACGCATGTCTTACTTATATACATAGTTCTCAAAGAATTAGCCCTTAAAAAATGTATCCGTAAAGAATTAATTAACCCTTAAAGATCTTTCTCACAGACCCCTGATTCAAGCTCTTCCAAAAATGGCCTAAAGCTAAGTTGGGTATTCAAGCCAGGAAAAAGGGTGGCATTGAGTTCCACTATCCAACGGGTTTCTCGTTGCAGGAGGAGTTTGTTCCAATCGCCTCCTCTAACTTTCGGGTGAACCCGATCCAAAATTTGAAAATTAAATTTGGGACATACACCCTCATGGTGGCCGGCCACATGCCTTCCCATAGGGAGGTCAGGGTTGGCTGTCAACACGATGTTGATATGACGTCTTGCCCGTTTGCGGAACTCAAGTTTGGTCTTGCCAATGTAAAAGCATTTACATTGGCAAGCAAGTAGGTATACTACTCCTGGTGTTTTACAATTAGCATAGTGTCATAGTTTAAACACTATGCCATTGGGTAGTAATACATCTTGTTGGGTATTCATGTATCGACATGTGGTACATCCACCACATGTGAATGTACCCATGTTCTTACAGGAGTCTGATCTGCATGCCCCCACATACTCACTCTGAATCAATTGATCTTTAATTGATTTTGTTCTACGGTAAGTTATCATTGGGTGTGGTGGTATGTGTGGGCTTAGAGTTGGGTCAATGGTGAGTAAGTGCCAATACTTTTCAAAGGATTTTTTAATTACGTTATGCTGGCTATTGTATCTTGTTATAAAACGAGTAGTCTGTGGTTTGATGTTTTCGGAATTTTTTGCTTCCGGAAAGAGGAGGCTATTCCTCGATTGATCACTCGCACGTTTGAAAGCTCTCTTAAGACATTTGAGCGAGTACCCTTGATTTAAAAGTCTTGTCTTCAGATGACTGGCTTCTGTGAGAAAAGAGCTCTCAGTCGAGCAGTTTCTCCTCAACCTTAGATATTGGCTGTAGGGGATTGACTGGATGAGAGGTCGGGGATGTGCACTGGAGGCATAGAGGATGGTATTCCCCGCAGTGGGCTTCCTAAAAAGACCACTGGAGAGAGTAGCATCCTCGTTCCTAGAGATGGTAACATCCAGGAATGTAATCATATCCTTACTATAGGACATGGTGAAAAACAGATTGAAGTTGTTTTTGTTTATTGCCAACAGGAATGTGTTGAGTAACTCCACTGAGCCCTCCTAGATGATGAGGATATCATTGATGTACCGATACCACGTAGTGATATGGCACATCAATGTGGACAGATCCCCATCATCTAGGAGGGAACGCTCCCACTCCCCCAGGTACAGGTTCACGTAGGATGGGGCACAACAAGTCCCCATCGCTACTCCCTGCACCTGGAGGAAGTGGGAGCCATTAAAAGAAAAACAGTTATGTAGCAAGATAAATTCCAAGTAGGCAATAATGAATTGCCAGATTTTCAACTCGTCGTTACAGCTGCGACTCCCAAATGGTGTGGAATCGAGCTGTAGAGCGCCTCAACGTCTCTGGGGTGAGTTGGACACAACTCACAGGACACAGACACAGGAGAGTAGAGAGCAGGGCTGCGGATGACAGAGGCACGTAAACTGACCACGGTGTGTCAGGGCTCAGCAGCCATGATACACCGTGGTCAGTTTACAGAGGGGAGGGTAGAAACTGGCAAGATCAGACAGGTTTTTTAGGTGTTACAGGAGACCAAATGACACAGCACAAGCACTGCACAGTATAACATGCTTTAAAGTAGCAGGATCCATTTGTTTTTATTTATTTTTTTGGGTTACCAAACGCTTTAATCAAATCAGTTTTCTGAGAATCTGTGGCAATGTTTCTGCCAATAACATAATTTCCTGCTGCAGGCTAAAAATACTATTGGGTGTATTTATAAAAAAAAAATGTGCATAGCAATTGGCCCAGTGCAATGTACATTGGTTCTGTGCGAATGTAGCAAAAAAAAAAAAAAGTGTTCGACTTTTTCCTGTGCTGAATGAATGTTTCGTAATGATTTAAAACAGAAAATACTGCATCTGGACACTGGATGGTGGTAAGTATTATCAGAATTCCCTATGATACTTAGCTCCATCTAGTGGAAAAATTCAATATTTTCCATTTTAGATCAATGAAAAACATTTGTCAAGTACAGAAATAGCTTACTAACATTATTTTTTGCCCCATTTGCACAGAACAAATGTACATATATTTTCACTGGGTGAAGTCACTGCCTCACAAATAGCAGCAACATTGTCAGCCTGTCATGAGTGTGCCTTCAGCTGGTCTTTGGAATGCCCATCTATCAGACTTGATAGGAAGCTTAGTGGCCAGCTTACAGTGAACCTTCACTAAGCACAGGAACTAGGTATTATTGCACTCCACCCCCTCCTCAATGTAAAATGGCAAAATAAATAATTTGTTTGCCTTTTTCTTTTTTTATTTCCACCTTACCTTTTTACCTCCATTCTTGCCTAGGCAAGAATGATGTCTACTCTGCTCTGAATCTTTTGCCGCGTACACACGACCGTTTTTAATGTCATTTTAAAAAACAAAGTTTTTCTCGACGTGATTTTTCTTGTTTCCTCTCAAGCCTGTCTTGCATACACACGTTCATTAAAAAAAACGCTCGAGCAAAGCGCAGTGACATACAACACGTACGACGGCACTATAAAGGGGAAGTTCCCTTTGGATGGCGCCACCCTTCATGTTAGTAAAGTTTGTTGAGCGACGATTCGCGCTTTTCAGCCTTGTGCTTTTCAGTCCGTTACAGCGTGACGAATGTGCTATCTCAATTACGAACGCTAGTTTTACCAGAACAAGCGCTCCCGTCTCATACTTGATTCTGAGCATGCGCGTTTTTTTTCCCCTCTTAAAAGCATACACACTACCGTTTTTCACGATGTTAAAAAAAACGACATGAAAAACGACGTGAAAAAATAGAGCATGTTCGAAATTTTTATTGGCCGTTTTTCACGTCGTTAAAAATGCTCTGGAGCATACACACGATCGTTTTTAATGCCCAATTTAAAAAATTGCATTTTTAACGGCGTGAAAAACAATCGTGTGTACGCCGCATCTTAGGTTTCAAACCTACCAATGATGTTATTAGTAATGGCGGATCACAGACAGTTAACGGTGAGTATTTGAAAATAAAACATGGGGGGAGTGAAATTTTTCTTTAAACGGCACTGCAGAAATAACTGTCGGGTGGCCAGTGTGCCTGTGAACTGAGCCATCCGAGGACAACTTGGTTTAAAGACACTGTGTGCAGGGCCGAGCGGTTCTGTACTTTGGAATTGCTGTGATTGATCATAGGAAGACCAATCACAGCAATCGTAGATGTAAACAGTGTAGTGTTTACATCTGTGAGCCCTCTTCTCACAATGGAGGAAAGAGGAAATCATGAATGAATGTCATTCAATAGTTCCTGACCTGATCACTGCTGTACAGATCACGGCAGCAGCAGATGCAAGTCGTTTTTTTGTTTACCCTTTACCCCACCCCCCATACATCTGCACTCAATACTAGACATGTGCATTCGTTTTCGTCCGAATGCATTTTCGTCCGAATTTGAGCTATTTTCGTTATCGTTTTAACAAACGAAAACGAAAGCACAGAATCCGAAAACCGAAAGATCCGACATAAACAAATGCTTTATTTTCGTTTTCGTTGCTACAACAGTTCGATATAGATAGGAGATTCGACGTGACGCTGACAATAACAATCTGTGTCTATCGAACCTGTGGTCGAATGTGCCTAACCTTAACTCTATTAGTCCAAGATTATTCTACATAGAGAGAAAAGATTCGACATAGGAGAGAAAAGATTCGACATAGGAGAGAAAAGATTCGACATTATAGAGAGAAAAGATTCGACATAGGAGAGAAAAGATTTGACATTATAGAGAGAAAAGATTTGACATTATAGAGAGAAAAGATTCGACATAGGAGAGAAAAGATTCAACATTATAGAGAGAAAAGATTCGACATAGGAGAGAAAAGATTCGACATTATAGAGAGAAAAGATTCGACATAGGAGAGAAAAGATTTGACATTATAGAGAGAAAAGATTCGACATAGGAGAGAAAAGATTTGACATTATAGAGAGAAAAGATTTGACATTATAGAGAGAAAAGATTCGACATAGAAGAGAAAAGATTCGACATTATAGAGAGAAAAGATTCGACATAGGAGAGAAAAGATTCGACATTATAGAGAGAAAAGATTCGACATTATAGAGAGAAAAGATTCGTTATTATAGAGAGAAAAGATTCGACATAGAGAGAAAAGATCACTGCTTGTGGGCGGAACATTCGACCGGAAATGTATGATTGCAGAGTCGTACAGTTTCGCTGCTCCGTCGAATCTTCTTTGAACATTCGACAGACACCATAAGCCTTCAATGACAGATTCGACCTTAATTAATTCAGATTTTCGGACGAATGCAATTTTTAACGAAAAACGAAATACATAAAAACGAATTTCGGGAGTAACTTAATAAATTTATTTTTCGGACGAAAACAAAATTCCGAAACAAAATATTTCAGTGTGCACATGTCTACTCAATACTGTCTCTTCAGTGATCTGTATATTAACCCTTCACCTCCCATATCTTGTACCTCTGTAGAACGTGTACTGGGATGGGCTCCCCAGAATACAGCGAAGTCACGAACAAGGAAAACCACTCCACCACCAGCTCTTGTTAAAACTGAATTTTACTTAGACGGGGTATTGAACCCAACCACCAATTCTGGGAACATACAATATATTTACAGACACCCAGCCCGAAGGCCGAGACCCTTATGCTGCACAGTGCGGCGCCCTACGTAGGATGCAGGAGTAATTTGCCTACTGGTGGGCACAACCAAACCGCCACACCATACCTGTTAATACCCTAAAAACAACACAAGAATAACTGTATGGGTGTGTGGTGCGGGCTAGCCTGCGGTGCAGCACAACAGTTTACAAACTTACAAAGCTCTACCGTATTCCCCCCCCCCCCTTAACTGGTGTTGTATCATGCGTCTGCATGTTCCTCCTGAGCACAATGCCAGTCTATCTTGAGTTTGTAGAAAGTTCATCAGCTCTCCAATTGTGAAGTGTCACTTTAGGTTATGGAGTCCCTGTAGTGAACAGTAGCAACACTTGTGGCCTGACACAAACAGAGACCCTACTAACTATCTACAGGCCTGGTCTCAGTCTCTAGGTGCCAACAAAGTAATGGGGTGCGTGCACGATCTTACCGACCCGGGTCTGCTCTGCATCTGCTGGTGACTCTGACCGGAACAAAATTTCTCTCTAACAAGTATATGGTCCTGCAGTGTATATTGTTTTGTTCCTCAGGTCTCATCCGTCTTCCTGCAAGCAATTCCTCGTTCCTCTGGACAGGATCAGGATCTTAGACACAAGTAACTTCACTCAGCTGCAGTTCTGTTTCCACACCTGGATGTTGTAGGATTCTCTGCACACAGTCCTCAGAACAAACTCCTTCCCAAAATGTCTGCCTGCTCGCTACACACTTTCTCTCTCTTTCTTGAATCTCTGTCCAAAACAGCCCGTTATACTACAGCTCTCCTCTCACTTTCTTTCCTGTGTGTTACAGCACTGATTTGTGTACAGCGTCTCCATGGCTACAGCCCGTTATCTGTGTCAGGAAAAACCAGCGGCAACTTGTGGCCAAACAGCAGAATGACAGTTAAATATTTATTGTAAACAAACAGTGTTCAGACAATGAGAGCTGCTTCCCATCTTACATGCCACCCCACTAGAGGTTGTCGTCCTCTGCAACCCTCCCCATACAAACTCATTCTGGGCATAGCGCTGTGGGGGCACACCAGCATTGGACCTGGTTGACCTTCGAAGAGGGATAGGTTCAGAAGCACTGGGGACATCAGACACATCTAATGGGGGAGGGGCTGCTGACTGCTCAACACTTTCCCGAGGTGGCAAACTTGCCACGGCTGGAGCCTCTGTGGGTACCGGGGCAGGGACAACCCACCATTCCTCCTCCTCCTCCTCCAAGGGTATTTGCTCTGTACCCTGAGCAGAAGGAGGCATCTCCTCCACGCACACAGGCTTATCAAAATTAAAATGTCTCAACATGTTACGGTGCAAGTTTCGTGAAGGCCCCTCAGTCCCTATTGGCTCTACCTCATAGACCGGGATGTCAGGGTCTATCCTCCTCTTCACCGTGTAAGGGACCGCCTCCCACCGCCCATCCAACTTTCCAGACGGCCACTTAGCTTTGACCATCAGTCGATCACCCTGGGCAAACCCATCCCTCTGCACTGGTCTTGGGTTAGGATGTACCACTTGTCCCAGGCGCTCCCCCACAACCTTGTGGATTGCTCTTAGCCGGCGGCGGTGCTCTTGCACCCATGCAGTGGTATTTCTTGGTGATGGCTTCATCGGATCGGGCATGTGGAGATCTTCAATCTCCCGTCCGGCTCTCCCAAACATGAGCATATGTGGGGAGTAACCAGTGGTACTGTGTACCCTGTTGTTATAGGCCCACATCAGTTCAGGTAGGTACTCGGGCCACCGAGCCTTCTGGTTGTCCTCCAGAGTCTGCAGCATCTGGAGCAAGGTGCGGTTGAACCGCTCGCACGCCCCGTTTCCCTGGGGGTGATACGGGGTGGTGCGGGAACGTTCGATGCCATACAGTTGATACAGCTCATTCATCAGAGTACCCTGAAAACATGCCCCCTGGTCCGAATGTATCCTCCGAGGACACCCAAACACCTGTATAAAGTGTTTACAGACCGCATCCGTGGCCGACTCTGCCGTCTGGTCTCTGGTGGGTACAGCCACCGGATACTTGGTGAAATGATCTGTCATGACTAGTACGAGTGTCCCGAGGTAGAGTACCCAATCTGTACATAATCGATCATAAGAAGCTCTAGGGGCGCTGATGTCCGGATGGCCTGAACAGGAGCCCGTTGTTCAGTACTCTTGCTCAACCCACAGGGTCGACACTTAAGACATGCCTCAGCCACCATGTCTGCCAGATCAGGACAGTATACCAGCCGTTGAAGCCACGTGAACGTTTTCTCACCCCCGAAATGGGCTCCCCTTACATGAGCTTCCCGGGCGGCCTCCGGTCCCCATGACATGGGGATGACAATCTGATGCCGGTACTGCAACTCTGACTGTAAGTATATGGTCCGACACAGGAGGCCCTGGGTAACAGTCAGCTTATCCCACTGCCTCAACAACTTTTGGCCCTCTGGAGTCAGACGGGCCCGCTCTTCTGGCCGAGGCCAGATTTTAGTCCGGACCCATTCTCTCACTTTCCACAGGTCTGGGCAGCCATTCTGGACTCTCTCCCAATCAGCCAACATCTTGCCTAGCAACATGTGCATCCCGGACGCCAGCCCACTTGAATGTGCCACGTCCTGGAACATGGGTACTCGACCAAGGTCAGGAGTTTCAGTGTCCTCTAACTCCTCATCAGCATTCCGATCAGATAACCCAACAGAGACTCGGGAGAGTGCATCAGCATTGCCGTTCTCCCTTCCTGACCGAAACTTGATGCGGTATTGGTACTTAGAAAGTCGAGCCAACCACCTCTGCTCCAGCGCACCAAGCTTGGCATTCTCCAGATGTGCTAACAGGTTGTTGTCTGTCATCATGGTCACCTCTGCACCTGTCAGGTACTCCGCGAACCTTTCGGTCATGGCCCACACCAGTGCCAGTAGTTCCAATTTAAAGGAGCTATAGTTGTCAGTGTTGCGCTCCGACTCTCTCAGAGACCGGCTGCCATAGGCAATGACTCTTTTACGTCCATCCTGAGCTTGTGATAACACGGCCCCCAAGCCATGTAGGCTCCCGTCAGTGTACAGCAGGAATGGGGTGTCGAACCGCGCATAAGCCAGAATCGGGGCACTGGTCAGCGCCTGCTTCACTGCCTCGAAGGCCTCTTGTTGCCGGGTCCCCACTCGATGGGACGATTCTTTGGGCCCCACGCAGTGCCTCTTGTTAACTCGTTTAATGGGCCCACCAAATGAGCAAATTTGGGTATAAACCTCCTGTAGTAGCCGGCCAATCCCACAAATGCCCGCACCTCTCGTAGTGTATGTGGTTGGGGCCAGTTCTGTATGGCTTCCACCTTGCTGGGGGCCGGCTTTACCCCCTCCTGGGTGACCACATGTCCTAAATACTCTATTTGCTGTTTAAACAGTTGGCACTTCTTGGGCTTGATCTTGAGCCCATGATCTCGCACCCGTCCTAGGACCTGTCGCAGCTTCTGGAGGTGATCTTCAAAAGAGGCCCCAAATACTACTATGTCGTCCAGGTAGATCAGTACCGACTCGAAGTTGAGATCCCCCAGACAGTGCTCCATCAACCGCTGGAATGTTCCTGGGGCATTGGACAGGCCAAACAGCATCCGGTTAAACTCATAGAGTCCCATAGGTAGGATGAAGGCCGTCTTCGCTTTGTCCTTCTTGGCCATTGGTACCTGCCAATACCCACTGGCCAGGTCAAGAGTCGAGAAGAACTTTGCATGACTTAGGGCGGATAACGACTCCTCAATCTGCGGAAGGGGATAGGCATCCCGGACGGTCTGGGCATTCAGCTTCCGATAATCCACGCAGAACCGGAGACTCTCATCTTTCTTCCGCAACAAGACTACCGGAGCAGCCCACGGACTTTGACTCTCCTGGATCACTCGGTTTTCCAACGTGCTGGCCACCATATCTTTCACCTCCTGGTACATTTTAGGTGGGATTTGCCGGTAACGTTCCCTGATTGGTGCAACATCGCCGGTGGGGATTTCGTGCTCAATGGCGGAAGCACACCCGAAGTCCTCATCATGTCTCGAGAATGCCTCCTGAAATTCCCAAATAGTGTCTTCCAGCAACTTCTGTTGTCCTGGAGTCAGGGTCTTGCAGTCCACCCCCATCTGAGCCATGATCACTCGACCGTTCCACTCCGCTGTCGGGGTTTCCCGTTGATGGACCTCTACAGCATAGGTCCAGGCTGACCTCCTATCTGGCTGTAGCGTAAAGCTCGTTCGTCGAGGCATATCCCCTTCAGACACATAAACTTTGGCCAGCAAGGTATTCCCAGGCACGGTTAACTCACAGTCTTCAACATTGAGGCAGCGTACAGGCACACATCCATCCTTCACAATTGCGAGGGCCCGGGCTACCAGTGGGTTAGTCTGCGTCTCCTCTTGGTAAGCCGGCTCGATCAGGACCTCCAGTCCATTCAGTTGTCGTCCCGCCCCTACCGGCAGCATCAATATTTGTTCTTGACGAGGTGGGACCTTCACTGGGGTACTCCGCGGCACCCTCACGTGTCCAATGGGCCGACCGGACATGTTGCTCTTTTGCAGACTACAGCTTTTCACCATCTGCTGTAAAACCTTCTGGGTCGGCTGGTGTGTGGTGGCCCATTGCCAATACTTCGGCCCTTCTTTGGCATAGAGTTGATGGTCTAGGTCTCTCAGCACATTCATACCTAGCGTCACGTCCATGCCTCTCCGGGACGAATGGTCCACCAGCACGACCCCTTTCTTGCCGACGTCTTGCCCAAACAGTCGGACCCGCATCCAGACTATGCCTCGGACGTCCATCTCCCTGTTATTGGCAGCTGTCAGCCTGATGACGCTCCCGTCTTCCGGCTCCATCATATGTCCAAAGTGCCTTTCGAAGAACTCCAGAGGCATAAGGGTGCACTCTGACCCTGTATCAACTAGGCAGCGTACCTTCTGGCCTTCCAACTCAGTTTCCATAACGGGGCTGCTGGCATACAGGTCGTGCTCCTCACACATAGGGCTTAGCTTCTGGCGTTCCTCCGCAGGACGCCCAGCTACCGCGGCGGTCGGAAGTTTAACGTCGGCTCAGACTTCATCTGTTTTGGGCACTCTCTGGCCATATGGCCGTACTGTCGGCAAGCCCAGCAGAGGGGCCCCCTTTTAACTAACCCTCGCATCTGAGTAATCCTGGGTGGGGTAGCGCGGGCCACCGGGGTCATTTCCAGTGACCGGGGTGATTCTGCCTTCATCTGAGACACTTCCAGCCAGAGTTCTCTCAACTCCGTCCGCAGGCCCTGAACCACATCTCTTAAGGACTCTGAGTCTTCGGATGCAGACCGCCCTCCTGTAGCATGGATGCCACTGACTACTCTCTCTGCCACAGGCATGTGCTCTTCCTCTCTCTCAACAGCGGCTAGGTAGACATTATAGAACGTCATGTCGGGCGACATACGGATCATCTCTTGCAATTTGTCTCGTAAGAACTTGTTGGAGAGCCCCACTATGAACTGGTCTCGTAGTAGCCGGTCCACCCCCCGGAAGGCTCCCATGGCCTCGGGGTCTCGCCGCTGCATTTCACTTAACATTTCCTGTAGGGCATTGGAGTACTGCATCAGGGTCTCACCCTCTTGCTGCGGTCTGTTGAAGAAGTGACTCCGCAACTGTACCATTTTGGTACGCCCCCCCTGGGTTTTATCCAGAAGGGAGAATATTTTCTCTAGGGTGTCTCTCTCGGATTCGGGCCTCACCATCACTGTCCGTCTTACGTCACCCTCTAGAGCCCCCAACGCAACCTCTGCCCGTAGCTCGGGGTTCAGGTTACACATCCTAACTGCACTTTGCACCCTTTCAGTCCAGTCCTGCAACGTCCTGTTTTTACCGTCAAATTTTGGCAGATGACGCAACAGTGCCTCCACGGGGATATACCCTACTGGGGCAGACATGGCGGGGGCAAGTTGGCCTTGCACTGGCGCACCCTGAGCTGGGTCCTGGACCGGTGCCATTGGTGCCGGGGGAGGGTCTCCCGCTGCGTTCCCGTCCATAACGGTCGCTGTATCCTGCCGACTACACCAAGATGTAGAACGTGTACTGGGATGGGCTCCCCAGGATACAGCGAAGTCAAGAACAAGGAAAACCACTCCACCACCAGCTCTTGTTAAAACTGAATTTTACTTAGACAGGGTATTGAACCCAACCACCAATTCTGGGAACATACAATATATTTACAGACACCCAGCCCGAAGGCTGAGACCCTTATGCTGCACAGCGCAGCACCCTACGTAGGATGCAGGAGTAATTTGCCTACTGGTGGGCACAACCAAACCGCCACACCATACCTGTTAATACCCTAAAAACAACACAAGAATAACTGTATGGGTGTGTGGTGCGGGCTAGCCTGCGGTGCAGCACAACAGTTTACAAACTTACAAAGCTCTACCGTATTCCCCCCCCCTTAACTGGTGTTGTATCATGCATCTGCGTGTTCCTCCTGAGCACAACGCCAGTCTATCTTGAGTTTGTAGAAAGTTCATCAGCTCTCCAATTGTGAAGTGTCACTTTAGGTTATGGAGTCCCTGTAGTGAACAGTAGCAACACTTGTGGCCTGACACAAACAGAGACCCTACTAACTATCTACAGGCCTGGTCTCAGTCTCTAGGTGCCAACAAAGTAATGGGGTGCGTGCACGATCTTACCGACCCGGGTCTGCTCTGCATCCGCTGGTGACTCTGACCGGAACAAAATTTCTCTCTAACAAGTATATGGTCCTGCAGTGTATATTGTTTTGTTCCTCAGGTCTCATCCGTCTTCCTGCAAGCAATTCCTCGTTCCTCTGGACAGGATCAGGATCTTAGACACAAGTAACTTCACTCAGCTGCAGTTCTGTTTCCACACCTGGATGTTGTAGGATTCTCTGCACACAGTCCTCAGAACAAACTCCTTCCCAAAATGTCTGCCTGCTCGTTACACACTTTCTCTCTCTTTCTTGAATCTCTGTCCAAAACAGCCCGTTATACTACAGCTCTCCTCTCACTTTCTTTCCTGTGTCTCACAGCACTGATTTGTGTACACGTCTCCATGGCTACAGCCTGTTATCTGTGTCAGGAAAAACCAGCGGCATCTTGTGGCCAAACAGCAGAATGACAGTTAAATATTTAATTGTAAACAAACAGTGTTCAGACAATGAGAGCTGCTTCCCATCTTACACCTCTGCACATTTATCCCCTTATCTTCATCCTCCCACTTGCTTTGTACATTAATTCCTTCACCTCCCTTTCCCTCTGTGTATGATTTGTATGTGCTATATCTAGTGCACCATTACCAAGCTCTGTGCTTTAACCACCTCAGTGCTAGCATGTTCCTTCATTTCCAAAAAATTGTGGCTATAAAATGAGATCATCTTAGGGTGTCCCATGGTCTGTGGTGGCCCCTCATGCAGGGCACACGGGCGCTGTCCCCCCTATCCATGTATCCGGCCCCCTAATCTACATGCGGGGCGCCTGACGCAGGGATTTCAATGTTTTTTTTTTTAAGTTCATGATTAGAGCCTGAGGCTTCAATTGGCTTACAAAAAGGGTTGTCTGACGATTGCAAATAAATATTTGCTATTGTCTTCCTGATTCTCCTCCTGGCCAATCAGGAAGCAGTTCCTGTGTCTCAGGACCCCATGGCCAATCGTGTCTCAGGACACACTTCCTGTTCACCCGGGTGGAGAATCAATGGCCCGGCTCTTCATTCCCCCTGACTCCAAAGGTAATGCCCTGATCGCCTCAATCCCATCCATCTCCCACGGGGGGGAATCTCACACCAAAACACTGACTCTTGGGATGTGACGTAGACATCCTAGAAGGCAGTGAATGGTTGGATCAGGTCATCCTCACCTAGGTGGGGATTCAGGAAGTGGATTGATGCAAAAATAAAAATAAGTATTTAATGTATACAAAAAAAAATAATCCTAATGTGTAAGGGGGAGGAGGCAGAAGAGACAAAATGCTATTCCTGAGTCATGGTCTGAAAACGGCAGGCTGACAACAATGCTGCTAATTGCGAGGCAGTGACTTGGGCAACCCATAGACTAATCAAAATAAAAATATCTCATACGATTGTGCCATCAATTATTTTGCTTTTCTAATAAAAATCCACCACGTTTGATCAGGCACTTGTCGCAGCTGGTACACTAATGATGCAAAAAATAAAAGATTCAAAATTTTCTTTTGGTTTTCACATTATCTTTGGCCTGCTTTACTCTTTTTATCGTTTGTTACTTGCAGGACCTCTATACTAGCAAAAGATTTCGAAAAATCTATTTGCTTAAGACAATGGTATACAGTGAGGCAATGATGCCATACGTATAATGTGAATACAAATAAAAGCATATCAAAAGAAAGTCAGAAGCAACTCAAACTGTACTCCAACACAAGCCATTTTTGGCATGCTGCTGATGCTGATGCCCATGCACACAAACCCTAAAATGCAGGCTTGGATATTCAAATGGTCTGTGAAAACCTGAGGGGCTTCCTTTTGAGGGGTCCAGTATCACTAGTATACAAAGTGCCTAAGTTCCAACCATCTATTTCCCTTGTAATCATAAAGAGTTTTTGATTATCATGCTGAGGATGAAAACTATTGTCACCTGAGAGCTCATTCAGGTATGTCTATCCATTAGTGTCCATCCAGCACTGTCTGCATCCTTCAGTGTCTGTTATTGTCCTTCCTCCTAGTCTGTGTTCATCAATGTCTGTGTGGAGCTGTCAGTCTCCATCTGTCATTGTCATTCAGCCTTTCTGTGAGGTTTACTGCAATAGCAGCAGTAATGAGGCACTTGGAATAATTAATGATGTTACGCTTTACCTTGAAGTTCACTGGCCTCTGGCCTTCTGTCTTTGTGAACAAATGCAGGCGCTTCTCTATGCTCCCGTGACATGTTGTTTATAGATCTGTTCCTGATGTTCCTATATGGCACCGAAATGAAGCCTGCCTTAGATTGCGCATTGGGCATACACAGTTATTGCATGCTGCTGCAGATCAAGGGAAAATCCCTCTGTCCTATGCCCTTGGTGTAAATTGGATTCAGAAGCCACCAGGAGCATAGTGAGTAATCCTTGGCAGCCAACTAAGACAGTTTTTCAAAGGTCTGGAACAGGATTATGACTGTAGGCAATTAAAGTATTTATAATCCCAGTCACTAAAATCTCATATAAACTTTAACATGTTAAAATAGATGCAAACCATTACTAGCTGACATCTGGTTTGCCAATGCACCGTGTACCATACACCATTGCTGTAATATTTTTATTATAAAATATGATTTAAGCAGGCCATACACGGTCGAATTTCGAACAAATTTTATTTTCAAAATCATAAAGTTCATTTTTTTTGTGATCCGATGATGCCACCATTGATCTTCGAAATTCGGCCGGGAATATTCTTTACTCTTCGGGAATATCTTTTTCTCTCCGGGAATTTTCTTTTCTTGCACATGCACATTTTTTTTTCTATTACATTTCTTGCACGATTCTCCCATCATTGATTAGAAAATCGTTTGTTTTTCAAAAAATTTCCAACATGTCCGATTCCTCAAATTTGATTGCCGCACGAAAACTGGCTGTTGCTGCAGCCCACTAACGGTGCGAAATTTGTACGAAAATTCTTTGATACGATTTTCGAAAGAGAATTCTTTCGAAATTCGAACCGTGTATGGCCGGTTTTATACTTTTTTTTCATCCTCTGTTGCATGTCAGTGCTGCTCTCTTTCAGGCACTTCCTATCCACATGCACTTGGTCCAGCATTGGCTGCATATTAGTGCTCAGGACAGGCTTCCTGATACTAGTGATAATAATGGATCATGCCTGTGCAATGTGTGCTGGTACGCAGTGGCGGAATTATCAGGGTCGCGACAGTCGCAGTTGCGACTGGGCCCTGTAATTCCGCAAAGTCCCAGGGGCCCGCCACCCGTCCGTGAGAGGAGCCCGACCGCCGCCCGTGTGAATGGCCCGCCGCCCACCTGATTTTCACTGGTGCGGTGCGCACTGTTCGTTTGGGAAGGAATACAGAGCACTGGCTGGCTGAGGCACAGAGCGAGGCAACACTCACTAAGACTGTGGACGGTCCGCCCCTGCCTATCCAGAAACACAGCGATGTAGGGAGGCGGACTCTGAAAAATTAATCAGCAGAGAGCAGACCAAGTTTCACCAAATGAGAGAAGGGGGGAGGAGCTTTCCCCTCTGCGTGGAGTACTACCTACCCGGCGTCTACCCAGGCACGCATGAGGCAAGGCATCCTGGCGGGAGAACTGAAGGCCTGGCACAGTGAAAGTGACTCAGTCAGACCCTGCAGCAGCCTGACCCACGGAACAGATCGGAAGCCCCGGAATCGATTGATTGACGGTAAGTCAATCAAGAAGTGACAGAGCTCAGCTTAGCAATCGATGCCATTGCCAACCTCCGTCCACCACCTGTGTGCCTCTTACTGATCCCATCCCCCCACTAATCTCATCTCATCATCCCTATCCCCCTCATTAATTCTACAACTGAGGTGATGGGGGGGATAGGGATGGGATCAGTAAGAGGCACAGGTGGTGGTGGGAGAGGATGGCACCACCACTGCCACCACAGCCACCCCCCCTCAAGTACCACCGCTTGAGGGGGGTGGTAGCGGTGATACTTGAGGGGGGTGGCAGCGCTGGTACTTGAGAGGGGGTGGCAGTAGTGGTGCCATCCTCTCCCACCACCACCCGTGCCTCTTACTGATCCCATCCCCCCACGGCCCTACCACTGATCTCATCCCTATCCCCCTATTACTTCTACAACAGAGGTGATGGGGGGGGGGGGATAGGGATGAGATCAGTGGTGGGGGAATGGGATCAGTAAGAGGCACAAGTGGTGGTAGAAAAGGATGGCACCACCCCCCCCCCCCTCAAGTGAAATCAGAAACAGATTTTTTTTACTTTGTTTTACAGTGTAAAAAAATTAAGTATCAAAATCAGGCTTTTGGGGGGGGGGGGGGGGCCTTCATGATTTCTTGCACCGGGGCCCTGAAGTCTCTAGTTACACCACTGCTGGTACGACTGCTTGTAGCATCCACCAAGGGCTTGTGACGGGGTGACACAGCAGGACCGCAGTTGGTAGACAGTTGTCAACCCATAATAGAAAGTGTCTGCACAAGGACCTTCATGGCAGGATCACCAGTTTATAATTTTCATAAAAGCTGCAGGTTTAAAAACATAGAAGATTTTAGTGATTGGGTTTAGATCTACTTTAACCTCCCTGGTGGTAATCTCGAGTGTGGCTTGGGGTGAATTTTCTTTACCAAAATCGGTAATTCCGAGCCACACTCGGGATTGCATTGCAGTATCCTGGGAAAATTACTTACCTTATCCCCAGGATCCTGCGATGTGTCCTGCTGTGTCCATTGGCTGTATACTCCGCCCGATGCTCTGTGTGCCGGGCTCCATCCCCTGCGAGCGTCGCAACGCATGGGGACGGAGCCCGGCAGCAAATTCAAAAAGTACACAAAACAAAACACATACAGTACACTGTAATCTTACAGATTACATTACTGTATCAAATCATTTCACCTCCTTTTTGTCCCTAGTGCTTTGTCCAGTGCCCTGCATGTACTTTTATATTATATATACTGTTTTTCTGCCTGGAAACTTGAGATTGTCCATGGCAACCAAAAAGTGTCCCTTTTACGTCAAAAGCAGTTTTAGACCAGCTAGAAAACAGCGATAATAAATTAGAATCACTTGCAGAATTGAGCGATAGTGATCCGTGGGGAAATTCGTCATCAGATACTGAAAATGACAACAGAGACGATTCTGCGACAGAGTAAATGTCAGTGTTTTTGATTTGATTACATCATTGAATACATTTTATTATTATGATTTCGTGTTTCAAACTTTATCATACCCGGGATGTCTACTAGACTCTTGTTTGGACATATTTAAGTGATTTATTCCTAATGCCGCGGACACACGGTCGGAATTTCCGACAGAAAAAGTCCGATGGGAGCTTTTCGTTGGATATTCCGACCGTGTGTATGCCCCATCTGACTTTTTCTGTCGGAATTTCCAATGGACTTAGATAGAGAGCAGGTTCTCTATTTTTCCGTCTGAAAAAAATTCCGATCGGAAATTCCGATTGTCTGTGGCAATTCCGACGTTCAAAATTCTGACGCATGCTCGGAAACAATTTGACGCATGCTCGGAAGCATTGAACTTCATTTTCTCGGCTCGTCATAGTGTTGTACGTCACCCGCGTTCTTGGCGGCTGAAAGTTCAGAGAACTTTTGTGTGACTGTGTGTATGCAAGCCAAGCTTGAGCGGAATTCCGTCGGAAAAACCATCCAAGTTTTTTTTCGACGGAAAACCCGATCGTGTGTACGCGGCATAAGAATTACAGGCCTACAATATAAAACGCCAAATTTTTATGCAAAACAGTGTACCGCTTTGAGATGCAAAAATCGGACATAATCATACCGCCAGGGAGGTTAATGTAATTTAAAAAATAATTTACAATATGCCGGGTATGCATGTTTTGCCTAGCTTGGACCAATATAAGGATATATGAATCATATCTGGAAGATCCCCATAGAAGATGGAAATTACGGTGGTAGGCACTGTTACCACAGTGATCTCCACTAACTTCTGGGTCCTATGCCAACCGGCTGCCCCGCTGCTTAACACAGGAAGCCGCTTACTCGGTACGGGGACATTATTCAGAAAGCACTTTGCAATCACTTTATGAATGCAGAGCATTCTCTGATTGGACAAAGCGGAGAGGTGAGGCAGGGATGTCCAATCAGAGAATGTAAGGGTTAAACATTTGTTATGTTCAGGGGTAGAGGAACGGGGCAAATTTAATACTCACTCCGTCAAGGTCCCTTCAGGGCTACAGCTGGTGCCTTCAGCTGGCTCTGTAAGTTGGGTAACTACAGTCGCACTACAGCCACCTCAACTTACAGTACAGGGCTAATGTCCTCGTATTGTACATGACAATGCCAAGGCTCTGCCCATAGACAGGAGCTTCAGGTAGAGGAGGAGAGCGCTGGAGCCGACTGAAACAGGGGGACCATTAAGTAATACAGCCAGTGCTGTACCCCTAGACATATAACAAGCATTTAACCCTTTAAAGTGGAAGTTCTAACTCTAAACTTACAATTAGCCGCATTCTAAGCCTAATCTATCTAGCCATGCAAAGAGATCGCTATACTTACCTATTCTGCATTCTATCAAACCTACAATGATAATTTTTTTTAAATAACAAACATGTTATACTTACCTGCTTCTCTGATTCTAGCCTTCTCAGGTCCCCCCATGGCAAGTGGCTTATTATGGGGGAAGTCAAGCGTGCTCACTCCTGAGTCGCCTCTGTGTGTCTATGGGACACACAGAGCATGGCTCAGTCCCACCCCCCATTTCCTTCCCTCCTCTCTGACTGTGATTGACAGCAATGGGAGCCAATGGCTCCCACTGCTGTGTCTCAGCCAATGAGGAGACAGAGACCCAGGAGAGCAGCAGCTCTGGTGCACATCGCTGGATCGAGATTGAGCTTGGGTAATTATTGGGGAGGGTCTGGGGGAAAGCTGAATACAAAACGTTTTTTACCTTCATGTGAAGAATGCATGAAGGTAAAAGATGTTCTGAAGACATCAGCCATAACGTCTTTTGCAGCTGGCTTCCTCATGAAAGCTGGAACTCTTTCCGAAGAGGCGGATGGGGACATCCCCACTCCCGCCGCTTGCTGTTGTTTCTCGGGCTTACCGTTTCGCCCAAGAAATGATCTGACGGTGTGGCTGGCTGTTTCCATAAGCGTTCAAAGAGTAGATACTCTTTGATCACCTCTGTGGCCTTGGAGGACTGAAGCAACATCATGATGTCACTTCTGGTTCAAGCTGAAAGTTATAATTTTTATTTTTTTAAAGCGGGGGTTCCGCGGCCAAGCTTTTTTTTTTTTTTTCAGCATTCACTGGGGTTTAACAATAGTAAGGTACACTCACTTCTTTGGTCTCTGCATATATCCGCTATCCGTTTTCTTTGCAAAGAAGGAGTTATAAGATCCGTTCGAGGGAGTTTCCATTTTGATTGTGGGCATTGTGAAGCCCACAATAAATCACTTCCTGGAAGCGGTGAATGCTCATCTCCCAGCTCATACTCGTGCCTGCGCAGTGTTTATGGTGAGTAGCGCCGTAAACTAACTGGTTGCCATCACAACGGATGGCGTCATTCATAGTTCATGCCACCTTGTGATGGTACGCGTCACTTCGTATGTGAAATCTCTCGAGATTTCACTGCACGGCGTTCCACAATGTATCTTGGGAAGCACAACACTGTGCTCCCAGAAGACATTGCAGCAAAGTCCCAGATTGCATTGCGGCGCCTGGGAAAGACTTACAAACGCCTACTCCCGTGGGAGGGGAATCCCGGAAGTCATAATGAGAAAGGCAATATTACGGTATTCATCTATTTAAAAAAAAATTCTTGTGGCTTTTGATGATGTAGATAGTGCATTGATTGTGTTACAATATAGTTGATATTTTGGGTGAACCTCCACTTTAAAGCAAAAAAGATCAAAAAAAATATTTTGTTTTATCTTTTGCTTTAAAGCTAAAGAAGAGATTTTTGGGGTATTTTTGGCCCCAGATCTCTCCATAAAAAGGACCTGACAACCTTATTTCTATTACAAGGGATGTTTACATTCCTTGTAACAGAAATAAAAGTAATTTTAAGGGTTCTTTCACACGGGTTTGTCCATGTACGGACTTTGGTTTGCTCAGCAGGGATCGATCCGCTGATCCGGCAGATGACAGGTCCGTCTCCGATCACTGTGCGGAGTAGGACCTGTCAATGTCCTCTATGGAGAGCAGATGAAAATAGACCGCCTGTCCGTTTTTATCCGATCCTATCTGATTCTCCAGACGGATGGAAAATAGGGTTTTTTAGTTTTGGATAGAGTGGAGAGGGATTAGAAAGCTTGTCAGTTTTTATTGCTTTCTAAAGCATTAAAGCAGAGTTCCACCCACATTTATTTTTTTTTTTAAATGCATCCCGTGATGTTTTTCATTAAACCAATATTAATATGTTGTTATATGCCATGCTGCTTTTGTATTTTCTTTTTTATGTAAACTAACCTTTATAGTCTTTTGCCAGAGCACTCTCATCTTAATTGTGGGCATGTGAAGCCCACTTGTATCTTCTTCTGGGATAAAGTGCTGCTGGCTACCCAGTATGCACCTTTCGACTTTGCACATGCACGCAAACCACAAGGCACAGCACACACATTGTATTTCGGGTTGCAATAGCGGCGTCGGAGGAAGTTCCCGCCCCGTTGCTATGGCAACCCGTCACTCAAGATGAAAACCCCCGGAAGCATGAGGGCGCGTGTCGCCGCCTTCAATCACATTATTTCCTGTTTGGAAATAACGCAATGCTACCAGGCGGCGATGCCCACTGACTCCTGGGAATGACACACATCACCCAGGAGCCAGTGCACTGGGGCCAAAGACATACCTCGCTGTGGAACTAGATTTTCTTAATATAAGTTATTATCAGTTTATAAGATTACTTGATTATATACTTGACCAAGATGAGGCTAGATATTATTACTTTTTGTTTAAACATTGTCAGTATTGGTTTTTACGATAATAATTTGTCTACGTTTTTATGGTAATAATACCTGAGATTTTTGTTGAGTCAATTGTAATCATCTTTAATATTTATGATTCTGTAATGATTTTTTTCTGATGAAAAATAAAAAACTTAAATGACAAAAAAAAAGGAAGAAGAAAGATATGCTCTTGGAAACAGGGTAAATGGAGCGAAGAAATAAAAAAAAACCTCCAATGCTTATTTTAAATGCTTTAATGAAGTGGATGGTGATAAAATAAAAATGTGGGTGGAACTCCGCTTTAAGGAGATTCCCTCTCTCTATTTGTCCTGTTTACCATTACCATTAAAAGTGAATATAAAAGAAAATCACAAATTTTGGGTTGTCCCCAGAAAAGTAATAGAGGAGAAATCTTCCAAAGGGGACGCTAGTTCTGGTGACCCAGGGGGCGCAAGATATTCCCTTAATTTGTAGAGATTTCCTCTCACTACCTGTTTGGCTATGGGACAGGAAATGAAGGGAAATCTCCAAAATGGGACACAGATGGCAAAAAAAAAAAAAAAAACTGGCAGGGGTTACTCTATCGAAAATGAAAAAGAAAAGGTTTTGTTCATAGTTGTACTTTAACCTTCTAAACAAAAAGTAACAAAAAAAAAAAAAGCCTGGTCGGCAAGTACATGAAGTGGCTGTGAAGTTAGTGTAAAGTGTAAATGAGGAATCCTGGACACCCAGGACCACTTGTGCCTTGGTCAGTCCATCACCATCTACCTAAAAAAGACATATGAACTCTCTCCCACCATGCACACCAATAAAGAGACAAGTCGGTGAGGCTGCGCACGCACACACACAGCTCAGAAGACCCCTGTTAAGGGTTACTCCAGGACGCCCGCTCCCTCACGTGACCAGCAGCCCGCAAAGCACCCCGAACTACAAGTCCCGTGATGCCCCGCGCCTCTGGCTGGCGTCCAGACCATGGTAACTAGAAAGTGGCCGCTGGAGGAGACGGCGACGTCACGAGGTGGGCGCGGCCACCTGCGAAGAGTTGTCCTCGTCTTTGCGGTGGTGCTGTGTGGCTCGCTGTCCCCTCCTGCTGTTTGGAGGCGGAGTCCCCGGCTCTCCGGGAGGAGGAGCGGCAGCCGCTGTACAAGGCAGACTGAGGACCCGAGAAAGAGAGAGAGAGGGGGAAACAAAGAGCGAGCACCCCGGGGAGGAGAGCGGCAGGAGGGAGCCCGGCTGGCTGGAGGTGGCCGTGCCCTGTGCAGGTAACTAGCCCGGGAGTGGGGCGGCTATACTGTATACTGTGTGTGTCTGTACATCTGTGACTGACAACACACCCACCCGCTATAGGGGACTTCATATGTCAGCACTGAGCCGGGGACAAGTTGCCTGTCAGTGGGAGAATGATGGAGGAGCAGGGGGGAGGGGACCCCCAATATTGTGTGTGTGTACCATGGGACACCCCTCATTATCACAGCTTCCTCTCCCCTCGTCTGTCTGGGTGGGGTCTGTGACCATGGCCTGGCCTGTCATTGGCTGCCTCCCCCCTCTATGTTGTATGCATACAGCCCCCTGTGTACGTGTGTCTGCACGGCCAGACACGGATGGCTGGAGCTGCCCAACTCTCCATAGACACACACAGGATGGAGGAGGAGGAGGAAGAGGGCAATAAATACCCCTCACCCCACAACACCCCCAAGTCCCTTCATGGAGACTCATCTTCTCCACTTCATTACATTGGAGCTCCACTTTGCCAATACTTTTATGGCGTTCGTCGGCGTTTAGGACGCGTTTCCCGCAATCAAATGATTTTCAGGTTTTTGAATGCTGCAAACGCGTAAAAATAAAAAGGGGCACGTTTGGTTTTATGAAGTTTGAATTGAATAAAGGTGACAGGTTGCAGCAATGTCTACCGCTCTGGAAGCACGCTTGTGGCCCAGGGGTGGCGTACTGCAATGTGCTGCTTTTTGTCTTGCTGTATTTCCCTATTGCCTTGTTAAAGCAGTGATTTCTAGCAGTCTCATGTTTCATGTTAATGACTGTCTAAAGAAAGCATGTCCCCGGTCTCCCAACAACTCTCATAGCATGTTCAGTCGACTTCATCAGGTCTCCGCTGTCTCTGACCACCTCTGGCGTGGCGCCCGCTGTCTCTGACCACCTCTGGCGCGGCTCCTGCTGCCTCTGGCGTGGCGCCCGCTGTCTCTGACCACCTCTGGCGCCCGCTGCCTCTGACCAACTCCTGGCGGGGCGCCCGCTGTCTCTGACCACCTCTTAGACTACATCTTATTGTGTGTCTGCAGTCTCTGACTGTGAATGTTCACTTTTGTCTTTGTGTGTCTTCTTGGTGATGTCAGGGGCCGCTCTAGAGGCTCACCATATCAAGAAAGTTGACCATAACTGTTGTAGACATGATGGTAATGCATTGGTGTATACTGTCCCTTCTGTCTGTTGTGGCTTTCCTTACCTAGTGTGTTGGCAGCCAGTATGGGAATATTAAAAACAAGCGCTTGTGTGTTTTTTTTTTTTCTTTAAGTTCATGTGGAACGGACCATATACATCTTAGGGCTCATTTAGGCATTAAATCCATACAGTTGAGCCACATTTTTTGCGCCACCCCCCCTTAACCTACAAAGGCAGCGGATGGGGCTTACCGTTGATCCAGTCACATCTGTAGCAAAAGTTATGTCTGGCAAGAAAGAAGTGGGCATGTGTTGCGAGCATGTGCAATACATGTGATTAGGGGTCCTGCGTGGCTCCAGATTGTTGCTTTCTGCTGTAACAATGTGACCGCTAATAAAACTTGGGACCCATTTTTGGAGATCCCTGGTGTGCTGGTGAATTTTTTTGTTTTACCTTTTTAAACGGTACCAGCCATTGGTCACTACAGCACCCACTTAGATGCAAAGCCATTTCAACAGGAACGTGTGTGTTGGGATTAGAATGTTCAATACACGTGATTGTCACAAGTTGGTGCGGCCATTTTTTGGGCTAAAACAGGTGGTAAGGAGGCAGTATTTATGAGGCTAAGATGGGCATTGAGGTGGCATCACTATCACTGCCTGTTAATGCCCCCTGAAAAATGATCCAAATGCAAGTCTAAACTTCTCCTTGTTCTTCTAGATTGAAAGCTGGCGGGGAGACTTTTTTTTTTTTTTTTTTTCTTTCCCCCCTGTCTTTTTCTTCTTGCGTTAGATTTGTTAGGCTTCAAACACAAGACTGCAGGACAGGCTCGCTATTTCTGTTGACTAACATGTTACTATTGTAGATGATATGGTTAACTGTTAGAGCAGAGGAAGCTGCTTCACATACATATTGGCAGTTGTGGGCATGGTTGGTTTACACTGGCAGGCTTGATGTGCAGCTGATTTGTCATAGGGGTGTGTCATTAGAATTGTGTGATCTGGATTTGTGTTTAAAAAGCAATGTTGTAATAACTGGCAAGGAAAAGGAGGAAAGCCCAGTATACAGTTGCGAGCAATGTTCTTCTCCTGCAAGGTGAAATGCGGCAAAGCGTGATCCATGTGATGGATGAAAAGGGCAATGCCAGACAAATCAGACATGTCATTCCCACCGCTCTCCAGTGTCTGGGCACATTTCTCTCGTTTCCCCCTCCCCCCCCCTCTCTTTTGAAAATGCAGAGCTGGTATATTGATTATTTCAGTGGAATCTAAACATATGTTATTACGCAACTCGGTATACATATTTATTAACTCATTACCTAGAGAATTCTTAAAGGAACACATCACGTTTTCTCTTAAATACCCGTCTCTCATCACTTTTCTTTTTTGCTAAGCAAATAAACCTTTTCTAAGCTGTCATTTTTGTCAGTGCCTAGAAAATTTACCAACTCTGCTGACTGTATTGCCTAAATTCCTTTTGTTGTCCTTGTAATGTCAGTGACATTTTTTCACTTTCCCCTTCTTTTTTTTTTCTCCTGTGAATGTCTTAATTTTTCATCAATATTGACACATAGTTTTAAAACCTTTTTGTATACTTCTGATTTCTGCTAAGGTTTGGAGCTCCCTAAGGCCTCATGCAAACTGGGCGTTTAGCTCCTGTACCACGGATCTGGCATTTTCATGTAACTGGAATGCACAGGTGCACCATCCGGCCCTGCTAATAGCATCCTGTAATCAGGGCCAGATTAAGAACATCACGGGCCTGGTGCTGAGGATTTTGGTGGGCCTTTTATAAATAATAAATATGCAAAAAATGTTTGTTATAACAAATTAATTGAAAGGGAGGGTGAGAGAGGGGATGCGCATGAGCATGCGCGGTAATGACATCAACGCAGCCCAGCCAAGGCAAGTGACCGAAGGCACAGAGCCCAGAAGGAAGACCGGGTGAAGATGGAAGCGCCCGGGCCTTGCTGGATTGATCACAGCGCAGCACTGGAGGGCTCAGTCTGACAATTTAAGTGTACTCTAAGACCACCTTCACACTGAGGCGCTTTTCAGGTGCTTTCACGCTAAAAAAAGCGCCTGAAAACTTATTTTCATTTAAAATCAATGAATGCTTTCACACTGGGTCAGTGCGCTGAAAAAACGCCCCTCTCCATTGAAATGAGTTGAAAGCGATTCAAAAGCGCTCAGTGTTTTACTGGCAGTTTTTCAAGAGCCTCAGTGTGAAAGTGGCCTAATGTGCTAATATGCTGTGCATACTTGTACGTTGTGGCATAACCTACCTCAGGGCCTCTAAAAAGTAGTAATGTTAGCGAAGTTTACTACCGCTTTATTATCACAGGATCCCAGGAGCATCTCATGGGGGCCCCCTACAGACCCGGTGGCCCTTGGTCAGTGCATAGTTGCCAACATTTCCAAAATATTTTTAAGGGACACTTTTTTTTTTTTTTTTTTTTTTTTACAAGTGCTATATTTAGAGTAGCTGAGATCCCCTATGTTCCTCTATACATCACAGTAGTAATCACAAAATGAAATGAGTACTAATAATGGGGCAGAACAAATATGAGGACTGAGAAGATTTCCTTGCCCTTGTGCCCATTCTAGAGCTGGAAACATTGAGGCTATTCAGTATAATTTGAAAGCACTGTTTTTGTGGGTAAGAGGCATAGGGGAGGAGTATGGAGGGTATAAAACTGGGAAGTATGTGCAGGTGATGGAGAGGAATGTGGCGGGTCTAACAGTGGGCACTATGTACAGGAGAGGAGTGTGGAGGGTATGGCAGAAGGCAGTATGCACAGCAGAGGAGTGTGGAGGGTATGACAGAGGGTGGTATGTACCGGAGAGGAGTGTGGAGGGTATGAAAATGGGCAGCATGTACAGGAGAAGACTGTGGAGGGTATCACAGTGGGCGGTATGTACAGGAGAGGACTGGAGGGTATGATAGTGGGCCGTATGTACAGGAAAGGACTGTGGAGGGCATCACAGTGGGCGGTATGTACAGAAGAGGAGTGTGGAGGGTATGATAGTGGGCAGTATGCACAGGAGAGGAGTGTGGATGGTATGACAGCCGGCACTATGTACAATAGAGGAGTTTATGATTGTGGGCAGTATGTACAGGAGAGGAGTGTGGACGGTATGATACTGAGCAGTATGTACAAAAGAAGAGTGTGGAGGCTATGACAGTGGGCACTATGTATAGGAGAGGAGGGTGCAGGGTATGACAGTGAGCAGTATGTACAGGTGAGGAGTGTGGAGAGTATGACAGTGGGCACTATGTATAGGAGAGGAGTGTGAAGGGTATGACAGTGAGCAGTATGTACAGGAGGAGTGTGGAGGGTATGACAGTGGGCACTGGGCACTATGTACAGGAGAGAAGTGTATGACAGCAGGCACTATGTACAGAAGAGGAGTGTGTAGGGTATGACAGCGGGCACTATGTATAGGAGAGAAGTGTGGAGGGTATGACAGTGAGCAGTATGTACAGGAGAGAAGTGTGGAGAGTATGTACAGGTGACTAGGATGAAGGAATCTGGGAAGGAAAAATGTAAAGGTTTGTGGAAGGATGTTTAGGGACTGCGTAGTGGTTAAGCGGGTAATACATGGATTGAAATTACGCCAATTAAGCAGAGACCAGCCATAGTCGATCTATGTATGGGCTAGCTGGTTTTACACAAGTCAATCTATTATCTGACTAATTTGAGTACAACCAGCCTGTCAGGTTTTTCCCAAAACAATCAGTGCTGCCAGCTATAGTTAGCAACACTAATCATTGTATTCACAGGCAGAACACAATAACACTACAGGAGTGATTCCCCCATCCACAGGTCAGCAGGTGAGAGGGTGTGTGGGGACAGGCTGGGGAGAGATACTAGTCAGTGGCTGGGTAGGCACTGGTTAGTATCAGAGCCAGATACACACAGGTTACATACGCCACGATCGTTAGAGCGAGAACAATAATTCTAGCACTAGACCTCCTCTGTAACTCTAAACATGTTACCCTTCAAAAAAATTTAAAGCATCGCTTGGTATACAAAGTATGACTGAAACCGTTTCTTTCCAAAAAAACACATTTGAAAAATTGCTGCGCAAATACTGTGTAACATAAAAAGTTTCAAAGACCACCATTTTATTCCATAGGGTGTCTGCTAAAACAATATATATAATGTTTGGAGGTTCTGAGTAATTTTCTAGCAAAAAAACAAATTATGATTTTTACATGTAGGAGAGAAGTGTCAGAATTGGCCTGGGTGGCAAGGGGTTAATTACTATAAGTAATATACAAATAATTATAAGCCCTGTCATCCTCTCAGTCTGCTGTAGAGTGTGTCAGCTTGTATTTATACTGGCTGCTCTGTATGTGGCTTCTGACAGGCTGCCCCATATTTTGACCAGTTGTGGGATGAGTCTTCGGCTACATACAAATGTTAAAGGGGTGTTCCAGGCAACCCCGTGCAAAAAAATAATAATTAAAAGCCAGCAGCTACACATACTGCAGCTACTGGCTTTTAATAAATGGAGACTTACCTGTCCTCCCTCGATGTCGGTGCTTCCGTCGCCATTGCGGGTAAGGGAACCCGGCAGTGAAGACTTTCCGCTTCACGCCGGGAACCCTACTGTGCATGCGCGAGGCCCGCTCCTCTCTCCTATTAGCCCAGCGGCCAGGGGAGGAGGAGGAGGAGGGAGCCTCGCGCGACTTCACCACCGCGGCCGGACTCCAGTAAGTGGGTAAGGATACCTGTCTTTGACAGGTATCCTGTCCCCCCTCGAAAGGTGTTAATTGTGGCACCGGAGGGGGGGAGGAATCCGATAAGCGGAAGTTCCACTTTAGGGTGGAGCTCCGCTTTAAGTCTCTGTAGCCCCCTGGTCGCCGAGCTTCAAAGCTCGAAGTCTATCTCTCCTCCCCCCCCCCCCCATCTTGGGCCCATCTTGAGGAAGGGGCCTGGAGCTGCAGCTCCAATAGCCCCTATGTTAATCCGGCCCTGCCAGTAATGTATAATGAGAGGCTGGATGCTGTATCGAGTGGTATTATGTTCAAACGTTAAGGGAAAAAGGCCCAGAACAGAAGAATTCTGAGTTCTGGGCATGCGTCCCTAAGCACCAGTACCAAGTGGTACTGCCTCTTATCAATTTTTACAAGGTGCTGGTAGGTACTGGATGGTGCACTTGTGCCCTTCCATCCATGTGGAAAAGCTGGGATCTGTGGCAAAGGGGCGCAATGCCCAGTATGCATGAGGCAAAAGGTTTTTTACCCTTTATTACATTCTCTGCATTAAAGGATAAGTTCAGTTTTTGTAACATGTTACACCCATATTCAGGTTGTGTAACATGTTACAAATAGACTGGCTGTGACAGCTAATGGGGTCCTTCTTCCCTACCCCCCCCCTCCCCACTAGCTGTCACAATTTGCCAAATGTCCCCTGGCCGTGTCACTCATTCACAGTGTCCTGTGATAGGAAAACTACAAGGTCCAGCAGCCTTTGCGGCTGTCAGCTTGAAGTTTTCAATGAACTATCACGGCGCTGTGGAGTGCCATGGTAGTTTATTCTCATCCTGTCAGCTTGTATCGACTTGCATGTATGGGTATACAGATACACTAGACCTGCATGGCATCAGCGATCTGCTGATCGCTGGTGCAATGCTTTACAGGCTTCAAAAAAAGAAAATAATAAATGCACATTTTTATTTATTTTTTTTACCTGCAAAAATTGCATTTATTTTTTTTTTTAAAGGTGAACTTCTCCTAAAAAAAAAAAAAAAAAAAAAACAACTTTCAATATCTGCTCCACCTTCCCTCTTAAACACGTATTTTAGTCTTCTCTCAGCCCAGCGCTGTCCCGTCTCCAATAGCTCCTCTTCTCCCCTCTTCCAGTATTCACTGGTGGCCCTTGATGGCAGTGGGAGCCATTGGCTCCTGCTGCAGTCAATCCTATCCTGTGAGGAGGGGGTGGGGCCGAGCTATGTGTGTTTATGGATGCACACAGCCTGGCTCTGGAGTGCGCCCACATGAGTAACCCATAGCAAGCAGCTTGCCATAGGGGCACTTCAAGAAGAGGAGGAGCGGTCAGTGCCAGCGGGGGACCCCAGAAAAGGAGGCAAGGGGCTGTTCTGTGTAAAAACCATTGCACAAAGCAGGTACCGTATATACTCGAGTATAAGCCGACCCGAATATAAGCAGAGGCACCTAATTTTTACCACAAAAAACTGGGAAAACTTATTGACTTGAGTGCATGCCTCACTGTGCCCATGCCTCGACTGACGTTTAACGTGGGAGTCTATGGAAGGGGTGCCCAAGTTTGAAAAATCAGTGCTCCCCAGCCGTAGCGACAACAAACTTTACACACTTATAGAGGAGAAATGGGGCTACATGTGTGCCAAGTTTAGGGTCCAGGGGACCTACGACTGGCCGGTACCGGGTCCCCAAAATCACTGGAGAAATGACCGTTTAACATGGGAGTCTATGGAAGGAGTGCCCGGCTTTGAAAAACGGTGCTCCCCGGCCTTGGGTCCTCCGGACAACAAACTTTGCACACTTATAGAGGAAGAGTGGGGCTACATGTGTGCCAAGATCAGGCGCAAAAAGGTGACTCGAGTATAAGCCGAGGGGGGGGGGGCATTTGTCAGCACAAAAAAAATGTGCCTAGAAACTCTGCTTATACTCGAGTATATACGGTAAGTATAATTTTTTTATTTTGGCAAACATTACTGCTTCGTGAAAAATAAAACTACAACTACATTGTCACTTCAATAACTTCATCCAAGAAATTGATTTTCTTTAGTTAGCACCTGTGTATTCAAAAGTACCTTGAGATATTTGACATTTAGGCCTCATGCCCACTGGCGTTTTTTCAGCCGCGTTTTTTACAGCTTAAAAACGCCTGTCCATGTTAGTCTATAGCTTCATGCCCACCTAGGCGTTTTTGAGCTGTAAAGAGCATAGGCGTTTGTAAGCTGTAAAAAAAACCCAGGGCCAGTGCGTTCCTCAGCGTCAGAATTTGGCAGGAAAAAACGCGAGCGTCAAAAAACGCGCACTAACGCGCAAAAAACGCGCACTAACGCGCGGTCGCGTTTTTAGCTCTGACGTTTTTTTTTTTTTTGAAAAAAAAAAAAAAAAAATATTTACAATAACATGGACAGGCGTTTTTAAGCTGCAAAAAACGCAGCTGTAAAAACGCCAGTGGGCATGAGGCCTAATGATGCTTTGCAGTGCAGCCTATTGCCCTGTGTTGGCTATCATGTAAGCCAGAGGAAAGCAATAACATTTCAGTTTGTAGTTTGTTTGTTTTTTCTGTGGGATTACATTACAGCAAGTCAGCTGTTTATTGGAAAATATAAGTCTGTATTCCTTTCCATGTGTTTACCCACGTTTATTAAACTGTTGTCCATTAGCTATGGTAATTAGAAGTAAGTAAATTAAAAACCTGCTCCCAAAATCCACTCCTTTTGAGTTCAAATTTGTTAGTTCATTGGTAACTAAAGTACCGTATTTATCGGCGTATAACACGCACCCCAAGTTTAGGAGGGAATTTTAGGAAAAAAAACTTACATTTACATGCAGCCTTGCCAGCAGTGTCCGTTGCAGCCTTTTTAGTGCAGCCTTTCCCCCAGTGTCCAGTGCAGCCTTTCCCGAATTTCAAAATTGGCGCCGCTGAGACTGGGCGGAGCGGGCCGAACGCCGCCGAGAACGCAGGGACTGGGCGGAGCCGAGATACACATAGCCGAGTGTAGTCGGCTCTTCTCGGCTCCGCTCACAGTCACGCCGAGTCCCGCCCCATGATGGACATAACACAGGTCCAATGGCGGGACTGGGCGTGACTGTGAGCGGAGCCGATAAAAGCCGAGTACACACGGCTATGTGCATCTCGGCGGGATCTGTGAGTATCGGCGTATAACATGCGCCCACGATTTCCCCCTGATTTTAAGGGGAAAAAAGTGCGTGTTATACGCCGATAAATACGGTATATATAAATGACATTGACTGCTCTTATTTGCTCCCTTAGGCTAGCCATAGACGGAGCGATTTTCATTGCAGGAAACAAATTTGCTCAATTCCCCCATTAACACAGCTTAACCACTTCAATACCATGCACTTATACAGCTTCCTGCCCAAGCCAATTTTGAGCTTTCAGTGCTGTCGCAATTTGAATGACAATTGCGCGGTCATGCTACGCTGTACCCAAACAAATTTTTTATCATTTTGTTCCCACAAATAGATCTTTCTTTCGGTGGTATTTGATCGCCTCTGCGATTTTTTATTTTTTGCACAACAAATAAAAAGCGAAAATTTTGAAAAAAACGACGTTTTTCTTTGTTTCTGTTAATTTTTTTTGTAAATAAGTACCTTTTCTACTTCAATGACGGGCACTGATAAGGCGGCACTGATGGGCACTCATAGGCGGCACTGATGGGCACTGATAGGTGGCACGGACGGGCACTGATAGGTGGGCACTGATAGGTGGCGCTGATGGACACTGATGCCCAGCAATGCCAGCCACCACACATTGAGGTGGTGCCATCATAGTGCCAGTCAGTGCCCATTTGTGGGCACTGATTGGCATATTTTTATTTTACTACATGTGGATGGCCATGGGGGCCATCCACATGCTTGGGGCTTCCCTGTGGTCCTGGGGGGCTTCCCTGGTGGTCCAGTGTGGGTATCCGAGGGGGGGCTGCGCTGATAAACAATCAGCGTGAAACCCCCCCCCCCCCCCCCCCCCTGTCGGAGCCGCCGATCGGCTCTCCTCTACTCGCGTCTGTCAGACGAGAGTGAGGAAGAGCCGATCAACGGCTCTTCCTGTTTAAATTGTGATCAGCCGTGATTGGACACGGCTGATCACGTGGTAAAAAGCCTCCGCCGGAGGCTTTTTACCGAGATCAGTGTAGCGGTGGGTCAGACTGACCCACCGATCGCCGCGATGCGCGACGATCCAGTGTGTATCCAGTGTGTATCCAGTGTGGATAACAGAACCACTTCCCGGACGTCAATCTGCTATTGACAGGGCGGGAAGTGGTTAAAGGGTAACTCTACTTTCGTGGCAAAAAAAAATGTGTGTGTGTGTGTAAGCAGAGGTTTATGTATGTATAGCGTATACAATTGCGACACAAGTCATTTTGTAATTGAATGTTATTCAAAATTGCCGTTCCTTTTCAGACTGCAGCCGCTGTAATCTTCTGTGAAAAGCAATATGGCTACCTGGAGGCATTCTGTACACAGAATGTGTACAGAACGCCCCCCAGAAACATAATTTCCAGCTTGTGTGATTGACTCACTGATTTTCCCAGAAGTCTTCACTAAGATAAAAGTCAGATTTCAGGCATCCTCTGGAAATTTTTTATTTTTTGGTGCGATACTCCCAATAGGAAATCCTATCTGAAGGGATGCAGACTCTTCAGTTTTCCTCATTAGAGCTTTGCAGGTGCAGCAGCCTGTTGATAATTCAGAAACCACTCCCGTTAGACTCACTTTTGCACATGGACACAGACAAACACACACAGGGATTTTTTTCAGAATAACAATAAGTAGTAATCTGCAACAAAGTTTGTAAAAATCCCTGCAATGTATATAGATCACCAGAGGGGATTTTTTATTTATTTTCTCTCTCAACAAAAGTGTTACTTTTTTTTTTTTTTTTTAAAGCTGTACATACAAAATTTGCATCTCAGCCAGTTCAGCAGAAACCAACAGATTGATCGATCAACTTGGGTACGACCATCCTGTCGGATTTTACATGTGATTATTGGTAGCGGCTGTTAAAGCCGCTAGCAATAATTAATAGGTTTTCCCAGCAGGAACTGTCCCGCCAGGAGAACACAATAGCCTAGTGGGAGGGATTCTCCCATCAACCCTCACTGTTTTGTTGAAAGAAACAAACAAGCGATTTTTCTTTCCTGGTTGCAGGAATTATCATCGTTCAATCTATGACCTGCCTTAGAAGTACTTTTTGTTATATCTGGTTGCGAAGTGTAAAAGAGACCAGTGGATCATGTCTTCATATATTTAGAACTGTCCTGTGTTTTTTGCACAATTCCTGTGTTATCTCAAGGACAGTAAATAAAGAAGTCTGGTAAGAACTGTTACTATATCTTTGTTTGTAAAAAGAGAAGATAATTTAAAAGTATGGGCAAACTTTATTTTTTTGGTCATACTTCTCTTCTGGTTCACAGAAGTTGCACTTAAGTTTCCACTCTCGTGACCCAGAATCGGCTGACAGCTTGTGTGGGCTGAGGTCACAGAGCTGCTGCAGGCTCTGGAAGGATTCCGATAATGTCAGAACCAACCCAAATCCCTGATCAACAGCTGGCTCAGCCTCTCAGCTAGTCACTCCAGCTATGGTGCTCCAGTGAGTGGAGGGGCAGAGCAGAGAGCGGTGATTGACAGTCACTGTTCTCTCCTCAGAGTGGAACAAGAACTGAGCCATCAGTGGTCATGTGATAGCTCAGTTCTCAGGCTTAGAGCCAGCAGGGGACAGCTGCAGTGTCAAACTGATGCTGCAACCAGAGATTTGAGTTTAGTTTGTTTTTTCCCCGCACTTTTTCTTTAAATATGTAACTATAGACCGGCATTTAAGTTCTTATTGCTGATGAGACCTAATCCAACCTTTCCAGTTCTCATCTTGGAACTACAGAGTGATTAGCCCTTATGTTGTAGAGATGGGAGAATAGGTGGGTCTGAGTAGTTTAGCAAAAGGATACTTGTACGCAGTGGCGGCTGGTGCTCAAAATTTTTGGGGGGGCGCAAACAAACTGAAAAAAATAAAAATCAATTGCCGCCACTGTGCCCATTAAACGCAGCCACTGTGCCCAAACGCCACCAGTTTGCCCCCTCAAATACAGCCAGTTTGTTTCCATATACAGCCAGTGTGCCCATATATATATATATATATACACACAGCCAGTGTGCCCCCATATATTCAGCCGGCATGTCCCCCCCATATTCAGCCGGCGTGTCCCCCCCCATATTCAGCCAGTCCGCCCCCCCATATTCAGCCAGTTTGTGTTCCCCCCCCCCCCAAGCCCTGCACTTACCTTCCTCGGTCCTCGATGTGTTCTCCCGCCCTCGATGTCGCTTCAGCCAATCAGGTTACCGGTAACCAGATCTGGTGAACCTGATTGGCTGAAACCTCCACACAGTCTTCTTCCAGGAACGCACCCCCGTGCGTACCTGGGAGGAGTTTTTGGAAGCCGAATACAGCGTGAGAGCTGTATTCGGAAAGCCTATCAGAGCCGCTGGCTCTGATAGGCACTTCCAAGTTACACCCACCGCCGGCCGCCTCTCTAATTCATATGGCCGGCGCTCACCAGGAGGTCGGCCATATGTATAGTGGGCAGCGCCGCAGCGGTGACAATACACAGATTCATGCAATGCATGAATCTGTGTATTGTCTTTCAGTGGCGGTGCGGGAGCGAGAGGGGGCGGCACCCTCTATGGACGCACCGCCACTGCTTGTACGGTTTAGGAGATATTAAATTTGCATGCAGCCCCTGACATCAACTGCCGGACCTTGCTGGGAGAGACTCCCGCGCGCATGTGCGGGAGTGACGTAATCGCGGCTCCGGCCACTCAGTGCCAGAGCCGCGATCCCGAAAAACGCAGAGGGCAAAATGTCAGCTCCCTCGGCGTGGACCGGGATCAGATGCCGATGCCTCGATCGAAGGTAAGTATTTCATAATGAGCTAGTAGGCGCTGCGTACTAGCTCATTATGCCTTTGGCTTACAGGTTTTTTTTTTTTTTTTTTTTTTTTCTGTGCGGGTATACAACCGCTTTAAGATGGCCATGGCCAGAAATGCTAGGAGGTGTTTTTCACAGTGATTTCTCAGCAAAATAAAGCATGGAGAAGCATTCCTTGGATGAAGCAAGTGGAAGAAATCCTGATATTCTGACTGCTTATCACATTTATTGAGCCCCTAAGAGGACAGTACAAACAAACCAAGGTACTTGGTAAGAGACATAATGTGGAAGGATTTGGCGGAATCATCCAGCTTAGCGTTCTCTCAGTAGTGGCATAAGTGGTGGAGTATGGGGTGAAGTGGTCCTGGCATATATTGACCTACCTATTAAATTATAAGGGGTCAATGACTTCCTGTGAGTACTTGTTCAGAGGATACCCCAGAATTCAGCAGCACATATTGGGGGTTGAAGAGCTTGGCACAATGGGGTTGATTTACTGGAGAGTGCAAAATCTAGTGTAGCTGTGCATAGGAACCAATCAGCTTTCGGGTTTTGTTTTTGTTTTTTGTCAACGAACTGAACAAGCTAAAGTTATAAGCTACCATGCACAGCTGCACCAGATTTTGCAACAGTTAAAACGAAAACATTTGTTCTGCTAAGTTTGAACAGACTTTAGCAAATAAAATTACCAATAATAATAATAAAAAAAATTAAAAATACAGAACAGACTATTTACCAGTAGAAGAGCCTAACTATGAATAAACAAAAAGTGCCAAATGTTCCATTGGAAAACCAGATATAAAACCCCTCTTCTCTAATTGAAATATTTTTAACAGCCAGGCAGCTTGAGGGGGTGCCTTTGCATACATACACACACACACACACACGTGTGTATGTGTGTGTATATATATATATAATATTTCACGTGCGTGTGCCGTGGCTTGCCAACATTGTGGTAGCTGTGCCTGGTCTGTCAGAACGCAGCCAAGTCCTGGAGATTAGATGTTCGCTTGGGAAGGGAACATTTGGGCATGGGCTTTTCAGCAGATTCCGATGTAACTATTGCTGGGAGGTGAGAACTAAAATATCGGTTCTCTAGTTTAGTAAAGCTGGTACTGCGTGAGAACATAGCGGCTAATGTGACTGTATTGAACACTGGTGTTGCGCCATAGAAGTTAGCTCAGTCTGTCTTGTGCAGTGCTAGCTGTCAACACGCTTGGCTGCTGTGTTCTCACAGTGTTGGTTTTACCTAACAATAGCCTTGACATTTTAGTACCTACCTGTGTCCACCAGCAATATCTCTCAATGACCCGGTCCCCAGAGTTGCAAAGCTGATATCTCAAATTCAGGTATTTTATACTGTTTGCATCTAAAAAATAAATAAAATAAAATAAAAACGTATGCTAAATGTAGATATGGTTTACTAAAAGATCAGCATGGCAGGGCTCCACTGGTACATGGTAATGCATCTCTGATTGGACAAGGGGTGGCAATCATAAAGCCCCTGTCCAATCACAAAACACCTTGTATTCTTTTCATTAAATTTCAGGACGTTTTCTGAAAGGTGGAGCTACACAGCCTGAGTGTCAATTTGACTGGTGGAACTTTAGCAGTGACATCGCCATCAGAGGCTGCATGTTGGTAACATTTTTCAAAAAGAAAGCGGAGGTATCTTTTTTGGTACCTAATTTAATACCCCTATTATGTTCTTTCCCACTCTTCAGTGAGACAGAACCTTGTGTGCTGCTCAGTGTTGGGCAAGAGGGAGCTCCTCTCACCTTACATGACAGTAATTCAGGAAGTCTGGGTACTCTTTATCTTATTAGGACATGCCAAGTAAAACAATGAGATGCAATGAGCGTGGGCAAGATTTTCACACCAGGATATACTGCAGAACCAGAACATCCTTTACACATTGCACTTAAGCTTGGTTCACACTGCTGCGATGCGATTTTTGATTAGCTTTTCAGTGTAACTATGTATTGCAACTTTGCATATTCAATGGAGTCGAACTGTAAGTAGCACAGGGACCTTTTCCAAAGTCGCATTGATGAGAAAAGCCCCATTGATTATAATGTGTTTTTTTTTTTTTTTTTTTGTCCTGCGACTAGTCACACTAGTGTGAACCATAACTAATTTTACAAAGCTGAGTAAGCAGTATGGGGGTGTTCTGTTCATTTTTCCTTGTCAAAGTATTTTATTGGACATATATATATTAGTCACATACAGATCATATGTAATACATGTTGTTGATATTTGTCCAATTATTACAAATATAGAAAAATAACAAATAGGGTCTACAGAATATATCCTAATGAAAATTATAAGGACTTAAATGAGATAGAAAGTAAATAAATCCTTGTACTAATATATTCAAGACTGTAGTTGAAAGAAATATTTAACATATTAATTATAAATTGATCTGTATCTTCGAAAAAAGTAATGTAGAGTAATACTGTAGCTTCAATAAGGTGCGTTATGAAGTAAGAATAATAGAGAAAAGAAAAGAGAAAAAGAAGTAAAGATATCAAAATAAAATTAGATAGATAATATAAAATAAAATAGATAGAATAGTAGGAAACCAGAGGGGCGGGGGGGAGGTGTAGGAGTCCACCTGAATGGCCTGAATGAATCGGTCCGCGGCTTGAGGGTTTAAGTAAAACAGTGTTCACTATATTGAGCAGGGTAGCTCTCAAGCTTCAGAAATTTTGGTTTAGTAGCTAGTTTAACCGATTGAGTCCTCCGGCTACCATGGCATGAGAATCGAGTTGTCACTAATAGAAGGTAGGTGAAATTTAATCCAAGGATCCCAGATCTTTTCAAAGATTGGAATTTGATTTCTTTCTATAGCTAACATTTTGGCGTGAGACATAAAGTCATTTACTCTATTTATGGTCTCGGATATCTCCAATTTAGGGGTCCTCCATGCCTTGGCTATTGTTTGCTTTGCTGCTGTAAGAAATTGAACGAGGAGTTTGAATTGTTTGTGTAATGAGATCAGGTTTTAGATTGAGCAAGGCTGTGGCTGGGTCTGGTTGCACAGTGAAACCAAATATCTTGGAGGCAGTTTGAAATATCTGTTCCCAAAATAATTAATAATAACGGGCAGGACCACCAAATGTGTAAGTGGGTGCCCGGATCTGGGCAGCCCCGAAAGCATAGGCCTGTTTGGTTTGGTGTGAATTTGGCCAATCTGGAGGGAACGAGGTACCAACGAGACAAAACTTTGTAATTGGTTTCAACCGCCAGGATATTTGGTGAAGAAGATTTTGTTACAGACCATATTTTGGACCAATCATTCATATCGAATGGTTCTGTTCATTTTTCACCAAGCAAGAGCCTCCTGGTCCTTATGGCAGCTAGAAGTGCATCATTCCTGAACTTTAGAAGTCTGGCATTGTTATTTGGTAAACACTTTCACAGTTCACGAATTGCATGTGATTTAGTAATAAGATCTGGAATATGTGCGCTTTAGTGATCAAGGTAGACTGGAGTTCACATGCAGTGTGTGTGTGTGTTTGTTTGTTTTGTCATATGCAGACTCGTATGGTCTAATATTCACCTTCATATTTTCCAGTGTACCATTTTATCAAATTTCGATTATTAGCAGCTTTCTTTTCAGGCTTGTTCAGTAACTAAGGAAAGATTCAAAAAGGATTAGCTAGTAGACTCAACACCTAAAATTCAACACGGATTTGTAATCTCAACCATTTAAAAGCATGTGGTCTAATACTGTATTGGCACCACAGGCTGAACTGGAATGTTCCCTAACAATCATTTTATGTTAATTAGATGCTTACTTTAAAGTCGAATTCCAGCTTAACAGTAAGTAGTCTAGTCTTAAAAAATAAAAAAATTCCCTCCCCTCTCCTGCTGCCTAACCTGTGCAAAAATGATGTGTATACTTTCCCTATTTCTAGCCCCCCCGTCTGGTCATATAATCCCCATTGTCAGTGAGTGGTGGCGGCTGCAGGGGAGAGGAGGGAGAGCCGACTAGGACATGGGAATCTGAGTGACTGCTACCAAATTCCCAGCTTTTGAGCTGTCCCTCTTCTTCCCTGCAACCGTCGCTCACTGACTGACACAGGAGATCACTTGACCGGACTTGAGTGGACTAAAAATAGGTAAGTAGATACATAATTTTTACATCGGTTAAGCAGCATAGGTAGTAAGAGTGCAAGGGAATATTTTATAAGACTATTTAATATTAAGCTGGAATTCTACATTAAAGTATAACTATGCTCAAAATGAGAAAAATCAATATGTAAAATATGTTGCTCTTTGTTTTGCATATAAAAGCAGAATATTTAGAAATGTATCTTTTTCCCTCTTCAGTTGCAAGCCCTATGGTCCTCTTCCCTTAATCAGGAGAGCCCAGCTTTTTCTGTCTTCAAATGCCCCTGTTGTTCCCTTTTTGCATTTATGCCGCTGCTCTGGACTACAGTGTGGTGTCATGTTACTGGGGGCGTTGCTAAAACATAGAGCTGCATGGTTCTGGATAAAATAAGAATCACAATTTTATTTGCTTAGAATAAAGATTACGATTCTCTCATGATTCTTGCGGCGTAACATTATTTCACATTATACAAAAAAAATGGTCTAACTTTACGGTTTATTTTTATTTAATGAATTGAAGTGTATTTTTCCCCCAAAAATTGCGTATGAAAGACTATTGCACCGACCGCCATTTTGTTCCCTGGGGTCTCTGCTAAAAATATGTGTGTGTGTATATATATATATATATATGTGTGTGTGTGTGTGTGTGTGTGTGTATATATATATATATATATATATATATATATATATATATATATATATATATATATAAATTAGTAATTTTCTAGCAATAAATACTGATTTTTAACTTGTAGGCAGCAAGTGTCAAAGGTTTGATCTTTAAGTGGTTAAACCAGGGGTAGGCAACCTTTTGAGCACAGTGTGCCGAAAGGTTTTCAAAGAAACTGAGCATGCTGATTTTATAACCAAAAAATGTCAACTTCTCACTCTCAATCACGAAAAGGAGTTTTTATAAAGTAAATGCTGTAAACTACATTAGTAGTGAGAAATTAACATACTGCACTCATGCCTCAGATCAGCCCTAATTCATGCATCTTCACACCTCAGATCACTTTTCGCCGCTGTACCCCCATGCTCATCTACTTCACCGCTGTACCCCCATGCTCTTCTGTCTCATCGTTGAACCATCTTCCCATCTGTCCTAACACTGAACTTATCTGCCCCACCACTGTAACCCCCTTTCTCATCTGTCCCACCACTGTATCTCCTGCACATCTGTCCCACCACTGTATCTCCTGCACATCTGTCCCACCACTGTATCTCCTGCACATCTGTCCCACCACTGTATCTCCTGCACATCTGTCCCACCACTGTATCTCCTGCACATCTGTCCCACCACTGTATCTCCTGCACATCTGTCCCACCACTGTATCTCCTGCACATCTGTCCCACCACTGTATCTCCTGCACATCTGTCCCACCACTGTATCTCCTGCACTTCTGCTCCACCACTGTACTCCCTGCTCTTCTGCTCCACCACTGTACTCCCTGCTCTTCTGCTCCACCACTGTACTCCCTGCTCTTCTGCTCCACCACTGTACTCCCTGCTCTTCTGCTCCACCACTGTACTCCCTGCTCTTCTGCTCCACCCACTGTACTCCCTGCTCTTCTGCTCCACCACTGTACTCCCTGCTCTTCTGCTCCACCACTGTACTCCCTGCTCTTCTGCTCCACCACTGTACTCCCTGCTCTTCTGCTCCACCACTGTACTCCCTGCTCTTCTGCTCCACCACTGTACTCCCTGCTCTTCTGCTCCACCACTGTACTCCCTGCTCTTCTGCTCCACCACTGTACTCCCTGCTCTTCTGCTCCACCACTGTACTCCCTGCTCTTCTGCTCCACCACTGTACTCCCTGCTCTTCTGCTCCACCACTGTACTCCCTGCTCTTCTGCTCCACCACTGTACTCCCTGCTCTTCTGCTCCACCACTGTACTCCCTGCTCTTCTGCTCCACCACTGTACTCCCTGCTCTTCTGCTCCACCACTGTACTCCCTGCTCTTCTGCTCCACACTGTACTCCCTGCTCTTCTGCTCCACCACTGTACTCCCTGCTCTTCTGCTCCACCACTGTACTCCCTGCTCTTCTGCTCCACCACTGTACTCCCTGCTCTTCTGCTCCACCACTGTACTCCCTGCTCTTCTGCTCCACCACTGTACTCCCTGCTCTTCTGCTCCACCACTGTACTCCCTGCTCTTCTGCTCCACCACTGTACTCCCTGCTCTTCTGCTCCACCACTGTACTCCCTGCTCTTCTGCTCCACCACTGTACTCCCTGCTCTCTGCCTGCTGCTCTCACCACTGTACTCCCTGCTCTTCTGCTCCACCACTGTACTCCCTGCTCTTCTGCTCCACCACTGTACTCCCTGCTCTTCTGCTCCACCACTGTACTCCCTGCTCTTCTGCTCCACCACTGTACTCCCTGCTCTTCTGCTCCACCACTGTACTCCCTGCTCTTCTGCTCCACCACTGTACTCCCTGCTCTTCTGCTCCACCACTGTACTCCCTGCTCTTCTGCTCCACCACTGTACTCCCTGCTCTTCTGCTCCACCACTGTACTCCCTGCTCTTCTGCTCCACCACTGTACTCCCTGCTCTTCTGCTCCACCACTGTACTCCCTGCTCTTCTGCTCCACCACTGTACTCCCTGCTCTTCTGCTCCACCACTGTACTCCCTGCTCTTCTGCTCCACCACTGTACTCCCTGCTCTTCTGCTCCACCACTGTACTCCCTGCTCTTCTGCTCCACCACTGTACTCCCTGCTCTTCTGCTCCACCACTGTACTCCCTGCTCTTCTGCTCCACCACTGTACTCCCTGCTCTTCTGCTCCACCACTGTACTCCCTGCTCTTCTGCTCCACCACTGTACTCCCTGCTCTTCTGCTCCACCACTGTACTCCCTGCTCTTCTGCTCCACCACTGTACTCCCTGCTCTTCTGCTCCACCACTGTACTCCCTGCTCTTCTGCTCCACCACTGTACTCCCTGCTCTTCTGCTCCACCACTGTACTCCTGCTCTTCTGCTCCACCACTGTACTCCCTGCTCTTCTGCTCCACCACTGTACTCCCTGCTCTTCTGCTCCACCACTGTACTCCCTGCTCTTCTGCTCCACCACTGTACTCCTTCTGCTCACCACTGTACTCCTGCTCTTCTGCTCCACCACTGTACTCCCTGCTCTTCTGCTCCACCACTGTACTCCCTGCTCTTCTGCTCCACCACTGTACTCCCTGCTCTTCTGCTCCACCACTGTACTCCCTGCTCTCTCACTGACTCCTGCTCTTCTGCTCCACCACTGTACTCCCTGCTCTTCTGCTCCACCACTGTACTCCCTGCTCTTCTGCTCCACCACTGTACTCCCTGCTCTTCTGCTCCACCACTGTACTCCCTGCTCTTCTGCTCCACCACTGTACTCCCTGCTCTTCTGCTCCACCACTGTACTCCCTGCTCTTCTGCTCCACCACTGTACTCCCTGCTCTTCTGCTCCACCACTGTACTCCCTGCTCTTCTGCTCCACCACTGTACTCCCTGCTCTTCTGCTCCACCACTGTACTCCCTGCTCTTCTGCTCCACCACTGTACTCCCTGCTCTTCTGCTCCACCACTGTACTCCCTGCTCTTCTGCTCCACCACTGTACTCCCTGCTCTTCTGCTCCACCACTGTACTCCCTGCTCTTCTGCTCCACCACTGTACTCCCTGCTCTTCTGCTCCACCACTGTACTCCCTGCTCTTCTGCTCCACCACTGTACTCCCTGCTCTTCTGCTCCACCACTGTACTCCCTGCTCTTCTGCTCCACCACTGTACTCCCTGCTCTTCTGCTCCACCACTGTACTCCCTGCTCTTCTGCTCCACCACTGTACTCCCTGCTCTTCTGCTCCACCACTGTACTCCCTGCTCTTCTGCTCCACCACTGTACTCCCTGCTCTTCTGCTCCACCACTGTACTCCCTGCTCTTCTGCTCCACCACTGTACTCCCTGCTCTTCTGCTCCACCACTGTACTCCCTGCTCTTCTGCTCCACCACTGTACTCCCTGCTCTTCTGCTCCACCACTGTACTCCCTGCTCTTCTGCTCCACCACTGTACTCCCTGCTCTTCTGCTCCACCACTGTACTCCCTGCTCTTCTGCTCCACCACTGTACTCCCTGCTCTTCTGCTCCACCACTGTACTCCCTGCTCTTCTGCTCCACCACTGTACTCCCTGCTCTTCTGCTCCACCACTGTACTCCCTGCTCTTCTGCTCCACCACTGTACTCCCTGCTCTTCTGCTCCACCACTGTACTCCCTGCTCTTCTGCTCCACCACTGTACTCCCTGCTCTTCTGCTCCACCACTGTACTCCCTGCTCTTCTGCTCCACCACTGTACTCCCTGCTCTTCTGCTCCACCACTGTACTCCCTGCTCTTCTGCTCCACCACTGTACTCCCTGCTCTTCTGCTCCACCACTGTACTCCCTGCTCTTCTGCTCCACCACTGTACTCCCTGCTCTTCTGCTCCACCACTGTACTCCCTGCTCTTCTGCTCCACCACTGTACTCCCTGCTCTTCTGCTCCACCACTGTACTCCCTGCTCTTCTGCTCCACCACTGTACTCCCTGCTCTTCTGCTCCACCACTGTACTCCCTGCTCTTCTGCTCCACCACTGTACTCCCTGCTCTTCTGCTCCACCACTGTACTCCCTGCTCTTCTGCTCCACCACTGTACTCCCTGCTCTTCTGCTCCACCACTGTACTCCCTGCTCTTCTGCTCCACCACTGTACTCCCTGCTCTTCTGCTCCACCACTGTACTCCCTGCTCTTCTGCTCCACCACTGTACTCCCTGCTCTTCTGCTCCACCACTGTACTCCCTGCTCTTCTGCTCCACCACTGTACTCCCTGCTCTTCTGCTCCACCACTGTACTCCCTGCTCTTCTGCTCCACCACTGTACTCCCTGCTCTTCTGCTCCACCACTGTACTCCCTGCTCTTCTGCTCCACCACTGTACTCCCTGCTCTTCTGCTCCACCACTGTACTCCCTGCTCTTCTGCTCCACCACTGTACTCCCTGCTCTTCTGCTCCACCACTGTACTCCCTGCTCTTCTGCTCCACCACTGTACTCCCTGCTCTTCTGCTCCACCACTGTACTCCCTGCTCTTCTGCTCCACCACTGTACTCCCTGCTCTTCTGCTCCACCACTGTACTCCCTGCTCTTCTGCTCCACCACTGTACTCCCTGCTCTTCTGCTCCACCACTGTACTCCCTGCTCTTCTGCTCCACCACTGTACTCCCTGCTCTTCTGCTCCACCACTGTACTCCCTGCTCTTCTGCTCCACCACTGTACTCCCTGCTCTTCTGCTCCACCACTGTACTCCCTGCTCTTCTGCTCCACCACTGTACTCCCTGCTCTTCTGCTCCACCACTGTACTCCCTGCTCTTCTGCTCCACCACTGTACTCCCTGCTCTTCTGCTCCACCACTGTACTCCCTGCTCTTCTGCTCCACCACTGTACTCCCTGCTCTTCTGCTCCACCACTGTACTCCCTGCTCTTCTGCTCCACCACTGTACTCCCTGCTCTTCTGCTCCACCACTGTACTCCCTGCTCTTCTGCTCCACCACTGTACTCCCTGCTCTTCTGCTCCACCACTGTACTCCCTGCTCTTCTGCTCCACCACTGTACTCCCTGCTCTTCTGCTCCACCACTGTACTCCCTGCTCTTCTGCTCCACCACTGTACTCCCTGCTCTTCTGCTCCACCACTGTACTCCCTGCTCTTCTGCTCCACCACTGTACTCCCTGCTCTTCTGCTCCACCACTGTACTCCCTGCTCTTCTGCTCCACCACTGTACTCCCTGCTCTTCTGCTCCACCACTGTACTCCCTGCTCTTCTGCTCCACCACTGTACTCCCTGCTCTTCTGCTCCACCACTGTACTCCCTGCTCTTCTGCTCCACCACTGTACTCCCTGCTCTTCTGCTCCACCACTGTACTCCCTGCTCTTCTGCTCCACCACTGTACTCCCTGCTCTTCTGCTCCACCACTGTACTCCCTGCTCTTCTGCTCCACCACTGTACTCCCTGCTCTTCTGCTCCACCACTGTACTCCCTGCTCTTCTGCTCCACCACTGTACTCCCTGCTCTTCTGCTCCACCACTGTACTCCCTGCTCTTCTGCTCCACCACTGTACTCCCTGCTCTTCTGCTCCACCACTGTACTCCCTGCTCTTCTGCTCCACCACTGTACTCCCTGCTCTTCTGCTCCACCACTGTACTCCCTGCTCTTCTGCTCCACCACTGTACTCCCTGCTCTTCTGCTCCACCACTGTACTCCCTGCTCTTCTGCTCCACCACTGTACTCCCTGCTCTTCTGCTCCACCACTGTACTCCCTGCTCTTCTGCTCCACCACTGTACTCCCTGCTCTTCTGCTCCACCACTGTACTCCCTGCTCTTCTGCTCCACCACTGTACTCCCTGCTCTTCTGCTCCACCACTGTACTCCCTGCTCTTCTGCTCCACCACTGTACCCCCTGCTCTTCTGCTCCACCACTGTACCCCCTGCTCTTCTGCTCCACCACTGTACCCCCTGCTCTTCTGCTCCACCACTGTACCCCCTGCTCTTCTGCTCCACCACTGTACCCCCTGCTCTTCTGCTCCACCACTGTACCCCCTGCTCTTCTGCTCCACCACTGTACCCCCTGCTCTTCTGCTCCACCACTGTACCCCCTGCTCTTCTGCTCCACCACTGTACTCCCTGCTCTTCTGCTCCACCACTGTACTCCCTGCTCTTCTGCTCCACCACTGTAACCCCCTGCTCTTCTGCTCCACCACTGTAACCCCCTGCTCTTCTGCTCCACCACTGTAACCCCCTGCTCTTCTGCTCCACCACTGTAACCCCCTGCTCTTCTGCTCCACCACTGTACTCCCTGCTCTTCTGCTCCACCACTGTACTCCCTGCTCTTCTGCTCCACCACTGTACCCCCTGCTCTTCTGCTCCACCACTGTAACCCCCTGCTCTTCTGCTCCACCACTGTAACCCCCTGCTCTTCTGCTCCACCACTGTAACCCCCTGCTCTTCTGCTCCACCACTGTAACCCCCTGCTCTTCTGCTCCACCACTGTAACCCCCTGCTCATGTGTTCCAACGATGTACCTTCTTTCTCCTCTGCACCCCTCTGAACATCTGCCCCACCTCTGTAACCCTCTACTTATCTGTCCCACCAATGTACCTCCTTTTCTCCTCTGCCCCAACACTGAACCCCTCCTGCTCATACTTCCCACCACTGTAACCTCCTTCTCATCTGTCCCATCACAGTACCCCTCTGCTTTTTTTGTCCCACCGCTGAACCCCCTTCTAATTCCTCCCACCTCTGTACCTCCTGCACATCTGTCCCGCCACTGTCCCTCCCTGCACATCTGCTCCACCGCCGTATCCACATGCTCTTCTAACTACTGAATCACCTTACCTTCTCATCTGCCCCACCAATGTACCTCCTGCACATGTCTCACCTCTGTACCCCTCTGCTTTTCTGTCCCACACTAAACTCCCTTATCTGCCCCAACACCAGTAGTGTATTTAGATTTTGTGCTGCCCTAGGTCTGACTAAACTCGTGCACCCCCTAATTTAAATATGACCCTCCCCTTCCTGTCAAGGCCACACCCTTTTCTGTTTAAGACCCACCCCTTTGAGTGGGGACACTAGTTCTTAGGCCTGGGGGGGGGGCATTGGATTCCCTTAATTTGCATAGATTTCTTCTCACTTCCTGTTTGGCTATGGGGCAGGAAGTGAAGGGAAATATCTGCAATGGGACAGGGATGGTAAAAAATTAACTGACAGGGGCTGTAACACTCCCTATCTCTATCCAAAAGAAAAAGTGTTGCCTATAGTTCTACTTTAAGCACAAATTTCTGATAATTTTATGGAGAGGACGAAGAAGATATAACCATGCCAATGGTGCAGCAGAAACATGTAGCACAGTGAGGAAGGTTTGTGGTCCAGGACAATAGGACACTCAAAATTAGAAGCAGCTTGCGTTACACTAACAGTGTAGCGCAAGCCGGCGGGGACTCTTTCCGTGCTGCCCCCCTGCAAAGTGCTGCCCTAGGCCTGGCCCTTGTTGGCCTAGGCCAGGATACAGCGTTGCCCAACACTGAACCCCCCTGCTCATCTGCCCCAACGCTGTACCCCCCTTCTCTTCTGTCCCACTGCTGAACCCCCTTCTTATCTCTTCCACCACTGTACTCTCCTGCTTATCTGTCCCATCTCTGAACCCCTCCTGCTCATTTTCCCCACAGCTGTACCCTCTTCTCATATATGCGTGATATGCAGTGGTGAAAGGAAGCAGAAATGAGAGACCTCTACCTGTCCTGGCACGCTCATCCTGCTGATCCAACTCTCGCATCCAGCCCACGTGCTTGTATGGGATGTCACATACAAGCATCTGGAATGGATGCGCAATGATGAGCTCAGGTCAGGGGTATTTTCTGAAAGCAGTGGGCCTGTGTGCAAGATCATAAGTTGGGCATCCGCAGCTGAGAAAAAATGCAGCCCTCTGCGCCACAGGAAAAGTTGGGTGTGACTTTCATTGCGCTGAATACTGGCTCTGGCTTAAAGGGACACAGAGTGCAGGGGTTCAGTAATAAGTGACGCAAAGGTTCAGGAATAATTTCAACAAAGTTCCTAGAAGCTCAACAGTAATTCCACAAACTGTCACCTGATTGTGGTTTTCTCAATCACAGTGAAATCCCTTCTTTCTGAGATTGGTAGTGGCAACCAAGCGAGTCATCCTCCTCCCAGATGGTGGAGGGGGCTAGCAGGACTGTGATTTGCTTTAGCAGTGGCCAATGACAGTCGTCTTCCTCATCTTCCTCTTCCTCCTCCCTCCTCCCAAACAATGTTTCCCATCTTTTACATCGTGTGGGGGCACAGTGCCCCCCCCCCCAGTGCAGGTGCAGCGCGGGGAACTCTGAAATTGGAATGTATTAGTGACACTTCCCTGCACTGCTCTGCTGATGGGGAGGGAGTTGAGTGTCGGCAAAAGAGGCTTTGACAGTGCCAGGGGTTGCCTACCCCTGGGTTAAACTGACTTCATTTACAGACTGAAGTTCATTCCTTTTTGATCTAAAAAGAAATAAAAGATACGTTGTATCAGCCTGAGGAATGTTGATAAACGTTTGTCTGCTTTATACAGCTGGGCACTGTTTACATAGAAGTGTGGAAATGGTTGATTAGCATTGTGAGGGGGGGTTTTGAATCGAGATCACCTTTTCGGTAACTATTAATCGTGTCGCTCTACTATAACAATTCCTACATACCCTAGTGTGTCTATCATAGAAGGCTCTGCACATTCCACCCTCACAGTTGACCTGCTCATGCCACGCCCATACACCTCCCATGTCCTGCCCACTGCTATATATTCCCTGCCTGCAAAGTCGCATACCTCAGATCGGGATGATTCTGTTTTACATAACACATGGCCAGCTATCATCACTTACAACACCCTTTCAAAAGAGCATGACAAAAGCTGGACTAATAGATGGGCATGTGTTTATGTAAACTCCTCCCACCATTGCTAGCATTATCCAGCAGTGGTGGAACCGTGTGGGGATTGGAGATCCTGATTGCTGTTGTGTGCTAGGGTAATCATTTAATTTATCTCATTTTATTATCATGTGTAGCTTTCAGGTGTTTTGATTGTTTGCCTTTAGTTGTACTGTAAGGGCTTTTTTACTCCGGATGCAGTTGAATGCGTTTCCAATGAATGTATTTCAGTGAGCCTAGTTTGCACTATTGCAATGCTTTCATGTGTGCTTAAAACAGTACAACATGCTGCATTTTTTCGCACAAAAACGCAGGCAAGTAAATGCAAAAAAAAAAAAAAATGCACTGCACACAACAAGACAGAAATGTGCCATAAACGTTACAAATGCATATGTGGACCTGCACACAGAATGGAGGAATTGTGGTGTGAATGAGCCCTAAATGGTCAAAGATGCATAGGATTGCCATATGTTCATTGTACATCATATTTAGCACTTACTTTCTTTGTGCAGAAAGCAAGGAATGTGCTGTTCATAGCAGCCAATCAGATGTTTACTTTTTAACTTTCCAAACGGTCTTGCCAAAGAAAAAGTGAACGTTGATTGGTTATTTTGAACACATTCCTTCTTCCAGTTTTGATAAATTGGGACACTGTTGAATCCGGCTTGGCCACAGCAACCGTTTTATATATTAATGACTTATTACTCAAACATCCGCTTTTGAATGGTATAACCGATCTATTACCTCCCACATTTTTCTAGTTCTACTGTCTTCCCAATTCAAACATAAATAAAGCTTGTTAGATGCTGTTTGCTGTATGAACCGTTGCATTTGATTAACAGTGTTTCTAATGCATGCTAACGGCTGTCTTTTTCTCCCCCCCTACTCCTCCTTTTTAGATTTCCAGATGTATTGTCTCCTGCCTGTACTGAAAGAATGCATCGTTATATGAAATCCAGATGCAGTGATGAGAGTACTTAACTTTTGGAGCCAACTGAATATTACTTGTGGATGCAGTCAGCCTATTGCCATCTCAGCTAGAAACTGAGGTTTTCAAATACTGGAACCTAAAATGTCAAGAAAACGAATGAAAGCTTTTAAACTCGCGTAGTGTGGAGATTGACATGTACAGGAACCGTTGAATTCACCTTGCATTCCTCTGACCCATCCTGGGATATGTCACTACTGGAATTTAGTTCTGTGTTTTGCCCCAAGGTTTATTCAGTTTCAAATGCTGAAGAAACAGAGTCCTATGTGAGAGCTCAAATTCACAAGCAATAGCTGCAATGGCTCAGACCAGCTTGCTGCAAGGAAAGCCTTTCTACTGCAGGGAATGGATCTTTCACAAGCTTCAGCACTGCCTGCAGGAAAAAACAAACTGCAGCATCATCACAGCAAACAAATTGTCAGTTGTGGCAAATTCTGGCAACAATGGTGGCAGCACAGGCAAAGGGTCATCTTGGGGTTTACTGTTTGTTGGCGGTCCTGGAAGTGGAAAGACAGCCCTTTGTACAGAGCTGGTGTGGCCAAGTTCACCTGCTGGCCTGCAGAGAGGATTACACCGCCAAGTCTTGGCTTTTCACTTCTGCAGGGCCCAAGACTCTGACACATTATGTGTGGGAAACTTTATCAGGACCCTTGTTGACCAGATTTGCCAAGGAGGACTAATGCCTGGATATGAGGAAAAACTAAATGATCCCTCAGTTCAGAAATTGCTACAACCTGGAGAATGTGAACGAAATCCATCAGAGGCTTTTAAAAGGTACAGACTTGTTTGCAAAGTCCTTTTTAAATTTCCCCGCTTTTGTATAGTGCAGGCATTTTTTATTACAAAAATGGAATGTTCTTTTTATCTACTCCATCGTGTTTTTTTTCATGTAAAATCATCCATCCGTTAACATGCCTATAGCTGTACAGATAAATTTACAGACTTAAGCTCCAATTAAATACTTATCTCTTTAACATGGTCATTAACAGCAATATATTGGAACCTCCGGTGCCACATTTTACCATTTTAATACAAAATTTTCTGCCTACTTCCCAATCCTGGCGTTTGGCAGCACACGCCCAATATTAAAGCAAAAGTATGGCCAAAGCCTTTTTTGCCTATACTTTTGTGGGTCAAGGAAGTGCACTTCTGCTTTCCTGTGACCCATTTTCAGCTGACAGCGGGCTTAAACTTGCTTTCGGCTGACATCACTCAGTTAGTCAAGGCTCTGGAAAGTTCGCAGCTTCACAGTCGGAATCTATCCCAGATGACTTTACTGGGAACTGACTCAGCCTTTCAGCATGCCACTGGAAGCCTGACCCACTCCAAAGCTTAGTACTCCAATGAGCACTGGAAGGGCACTGGAGCAGTTTGATTCTCAAACTTCCCAAGTTTTTTTTTTAAGAAAACCAAAGTGCGTTGGCATTGCCTGCACAGTTATGTTCTATAGCGATGAATCCTACCATCACATGAAACTTGGAGATACTTAAGTACTTGTTTCACCACTTCCATACCGGGCATTTTCACCCCCTTCCTGCCCAGGCCAATTTTCAGCTTTCAGCGCTGTCACACTTTGAATGAGAATTGTGCGGTAATGCGACGTTGTACCCAAATTAATTTGATCATTCCCGCCCCGCCCCCCCCCCCCCCCCCCACACAAATAGAGCTTTCTTTTGGTGGTATCTGATCACCTCTGTGTTTTTGTTTATAGCGGAAAAAAAAAAGAGCGTAAATTCTGAAAAAAAAACTATTACTTTTTGCTATAATAAATATCCCAATTAGTTTTTTTTTTTTTTAAACCTATTTTTTTTCCTCCTGTTTAGGCCGATATGTAGTATTCCTCATATTTGTGGTAAAAAAAAATCCCAATAAGCGTATATTGCTTTGCGAAAAAGTTATAGCGTCTACAAAATAGGGGATAGAATTAGCATAATTTTTTTTTTACTAGTAATGGCGGCGATCTGTGTGTGTGTTGTTTTTTTTTTTTTTTTTTGTCAGGACTGCGATATTGCGGCAGACAGATCGGAAACTTTTCCCACTATTTTGGGACCACTGATTACTGTATAAATGTGACTGGCAGGGAAGGGGCTAACACTAGGGGGCGAGGAAGGGGTTAAATGTGTTCCCTAGGGAGTGATTCTAACTGTGGGGGGAGGTGACCGATCGGTGTCCCTATGTACAAGGGGAAACACCATTGGTCTCCTCTCCCTGACAGGACGTGGATCTGTGCCCGGAGGACATTGTGGCAAAAAAATAATAGTGTGTGTATATGTATGTGTATATGTGTGTGTGTATATGTGTGTGTGTATGTGTGTGTGTGTGTGTGTATGTGTGTGTGTGTGTGTATGTGTGTGTGTGTGTGTGTATGTATGTATATGTATATATATATATATATATATATATATATATATATATATATATATATATATATATATATATATATATATATATATATATATATATATATATATATATATATATATATATAAAAATTAGGGTTGTCCCGATACCACTTTTTTAAGACCGAGTACAAGTACCGATACTTTTTTCCAAGTACTCGCCGATACCGATTACTGATACTTTTTTTTTCAATGTCATGTGACAGTTTGAAAGATGGGGACTGATAGGTGGCACTTGTGGGCCCTGATAGGTGGCACTTGTGGGCACTGATAGGTGGCACTTATAGCACTTTTGGGCACTGATAGATGGCACTAATGGTGCTATCAGTGCCCACAAGTGCCACCTTTCAGTGCAATCAGTGCCATCTATCAGTGCCCACAAGTGCCACCAATTAGTGCCATCTACCAGTGCCACCTGATAGGTGGCACTGGTAAATGGCACTGATAGGTAGCACTTGTGGGCACTGATAGGTGGCTGGCACTGAAATGCTGCAAAAAATGACACAGGATTTATAAAAAAAAAAAAAAAAACTGCTGTAACGTCCATCTTGGTACACTCTGCACTCGGCTGCAGTAAGCAGCAGCGGACATCTTGTTACACCCAGCCCATATAGCTCGGGCTGGGTGTAACAAGATGTCTGCTGCTGCTTACTGCAGCCGAGTGCAGGGTGTACCAAGATGGACGTTCAGCCGCTGACGGTGACTGAATGTGACAGCAACGGTCACCGATCCTGAGGCGACTACGCCCTGCACCCCTGCCAGCTTACCACGTTCAACTTCAGGTGAGGGACTCGCTCTCCCCCCCGCCGACTCGGTCCACTGACTGTGCCCCGCCCTCCCCAGCCAGACTCTGCCTGCCCCAGCCAGACTCCGCCCGCATTTCCTTCAAAGACTCTGCCCGCCCCATCTCCAGCCAAACTCCGCCTGCACTCTCCGTCCACAGGCTCTGTCCGCCCTCTCCAGCCAGACTCCGCCCGCACTCCCCAGCCACTGACTCCTCCCGCCCTCTCCGGCCACTCTACACTGAAAGAAAAAAAAAGTATCGGGTGAAGCATCGGGAGCATTTGCGCGAGTACAAGTACTCACGCAAATGCTCGGTATCGGTCCCGATACCGATACTAGTATCGGTATCGGGACAACCCTAATAGAGAGAGAGAGAGAGAGAGAGAAAACAAAGCAGCCCCAATCCTCCTCTTCTTGGTTCCCCCACCGGAAATCCTGGCCTCTCCCTCCTGTCGAGTGCCCCCACAGCAAGCCACTTGCTATGGGGGCACCTGAGCTATAACGCTGCCCTGTGTGTCCATTCAGACACTGAGCCATGGCTGTGCCCTCTCTCTCTCCATTAGCTCACTGACTTTGACAGCAGCGGGAGCCAATGGCGTCCATTGCTGTGTCTCAGCCAATCAGGAGGGAGAGTCCTGGACAGCCGAGTCTCGTGCAACATCGCTGGATCGAGATGGGGCTCAGGTAAGTATGAGGGTGGGCCACTGCACACAGGATATATTATTATTTTTTTTCTTTTTTATCTTGATGCATATAATGCATTAAGATAAAAAACCTCCTGCCTTTTAGAACCACTTTAAGACACACTTGAGACATCCCCAGACAATTCTATGGAACATAACTGTATGAGGCAGTAAAATTATTTCTGAGAAGAATGTAAACAAAGCCACAGAGACATTTATGCTGAACTCCGGGCCAAAAATGTATTCCCTTAGTATTAGTGATTTCACACCTCCACTGCAGTATACTTGTTTCTTTTCTTAGGCCGGGGTCACACCGCCGCCGCATGCGGCGCACAGCCAGGGGTTCTGTGCGTGCTGGTTCACTGGTTCAGGTCCGATTTCAGCCCGAATTTTGGGCTGAAATCGAACCTAAAAAGCATGCGTTTTTCCGGCACACCGCACCAGATTCGCTGCGGAGATATGGGAACCGGCTCCATAGAGAGCCAGTCGCATTCTCCTGCTGTGCGAATTGAATGCGGAGAAACACGCATTCAATGTGCATAGGTGTGAACCCGGCCTCAGTGTTTCACCTGTGAGAAACCGATTATTTGAATCGGCTTATTCCTTGTGACATTCGTGTTGTGAGACTGGTGGCTTCTATGCTGTGTGTATTCTCCTGGCCACCGGTTTTATCTCTGCCCCGCTGTAGTTCTTTCCAAGTGAGCGGTGATGTAATTTACACTTCCGCTCTCTAGTGGGTGGACCTGGGAGTCTGAGACTGCTGGTCTGAAACGCTCGCTGATGCACCATCATTTGATATACCAGGAAGCTCCTGATCTGTCCCGCCCCCTATGACTTCACACAATGACAGGCCAGGTACGACACACCCCATGCTGAGCCAGACCTGTAGCTCTGCAATCAGCAAAGCTTATGATTCTTGCTCTCACTCAGCAGACGGCCTGCTGGACCTCTTCAGAGAGTTCACTGCTTCCACACAGAGAGCAAGATGGAGCTTAATGGGAAGGGACAGACATTTTTAAAGAAAACAAATTGTAAGACTTTGTAAACCTTTTGTTTTGATATTCCCCGGTGTATTCTTTTAGGTCCCTTTCACACGAACCTCATCCATTCAGTCACATTTATTGCTGAAAAAAATTGATTCAGTTTACATCAGTTTTTTTTTTATCTGCTTCCGTTTTTTAAATGTAAGAAAAATGGACCTGAACGGAAGTGGATGGAAAATGTCTCTGTATACATCCGTTTACCCATAGGAATGCATTGCTGTCTATTTTTCATCCATCAATAGAATTCTCGTGTGAAAGGGGCCTTAATATGAAACTGCAGGGAAGAAAGTGTTTGTGGGTTTTTTTTTTTTTTTTTTTTTGCTTGGTTTAGATACTTTTTCTTGTAGATTGATGCTGGGATACTAAAAATCCTAGTTTTATTCAGGCCAGGTACTACTGTCAGCTGGGAACTTGGGGTTTGCTCTGACAGACGGTTCCAACTAATGTAGAGTTTGGGGACTGTTCAGTCTTTCCTTCCTCACTCCTTGTCCATTCACAAAAAGCCATGTATGCCATTTACATAATACAAGGCATTCCATGAATGGAACAGGGGAGAACAGAGGTGGGTTAAACAGGCTTTGACTTTTTTTTCCCTTAATTTTCACCTGATGGCCCTGTCACACCTTCAATGTAACTATATAGGGGGGCCATTGCCCACCAGACTGTATAACAAATATATGTCTGCCTCGGGAAGGGGGGATGGAGAGATTTGTAGTTTACAGAAGAAAGATGACCTCCTTTTTGATGAAGCTCAATTTTCAGCAAATGCCAGACTAAGGCCCCTTTCACACGGACGGATAGAATGATGCTTTTAGCTGCGGATTTTCTAGTTTTCTACCGCAGCTAAAAGCACACAATGCTTTCCTATTTCCCCATTCACACACAACGTTTAGCTGCGATTTTATTACATGCGGTTTGGTGCGAATAGAAAAAATAGAATTGAATGCGTCCAGGTGCGATGTAGCGCAGCTATATGCACATAACCGCAGGTAATCGCAGTCTTTTGTGTCAATTGCAGATAGCAGCGTGAACAAAGGAAAAAAACAGGAAGCACATCAAAATAAAAACGGTTGCTATGGAGATGACAATGGTTGACCGCAGCCGCATGTAAACACAGCTAATCGCAATGTAAAAATGCAGCTAATCGCAGTGCCTGAAGCCTTGAATTTCACAGAACAAAAACATGCTTTTTACTGCGGCAATTTTGCCGTCCGTGTGAAAGGGGCCTACAGGCTGAAAATGTTCTTAAGCCGGCCATAAATGGATTGAGCTGGTTCAGCAGGGACCAGCCAAGTTAAAGTAAGCCACCGTTCACACGGTGTGACTTGTCATGCGATTTGACTATTCCAAATCGCATGACACTTCGTATCTGGCAATGGAAACTTTCATATCGCAACGGCTCATTCTGTAAAAGGTTCCTGCACTACTTTTTACCGAATTCATTGTAACTTGCGTAGACTTCTGTTGTATGAAGTCGCAAGCCACAGAAATTGGCAGCGAAATCGCACTAATGTATGGCTTTGAAATTGCACTAAAGTAGCGCAATTTCAAAGCCGCACCGGTGTGAACGGTGGCTTATATCTATATATCTAATGATCAACTCCTCTTTGAACAGTACTGTTGGTAAATCATTGTATTCTGACAGAGGAGGGATCCTCACTGTCGGAATACAATAGCACAGTGGGTAGGATTCCTCCATCCACCTCACTTTTGTGTGGATGGGGAATCTGTTCAGTTTTTCAATCAGTCTGCTGACATCTCGGGCCAGCTTTACTTTTTGTTTTTTCTAGTATTGATTAGTTGGCATTAACTAAATTAGCATTGGCAAAGTTTAAAGAGGAGCTGCCGACTTTTAATATAAGGACACTTGCCTGTCCAGGGTTCCAGCAGTGTCCTCACCTGAGCCGAGTCTTCAATTGCAGGCGCCGGCATCTTGACTAAGGGAAACCGGCAGTGAAGCCTTCAGGCTTCACAATTGGTTTCCAACTGCGTGTGTGCAAGGCGCGCTGTGTTTTGTGAATGGTCCCACAGTCTTCTGGGACCTGTGATGTGTCCCAGAAGACTTAGAAATTCGGTGGTCCCCCCCCCCCCCAATCAGATTGCTGTGGTGATCTTGGCCAGAAGGGGGAGCAGGTATCTGTCAAAACCAGGTCCCCCCCCCTGGAGAAATATGTCAGTGGAGGGGGGAGGGTGCAAACAAGAGGAGCGTGCCCTTTTGTGTGGAGCTTGGCGTTTAAAACGTGTGGGTTTTTTTTTTTTTATATTGCTATCTGTGTCCCTGTTTGGGAGATTCAGCCTATTTTTCCTGTTTACTGTTATAGAAAGTAAAAGAAAAATCTAAAATTTTGGGCTGTCACCAGAACAATAATAGAGGGGGAATATTCCAATGGGGACACTAGTTCTGGTGACACACGGGAATTCCCTTAATTTGGAGGGATTTCTGATTTTCCTGCTCCCCAAATCACCCCAATGGGACACAGATGGCCAAAAACTGACAGGTTCTAATTTTATAATTTTTTTTTTTTTTTTTTTTTATATATTTTGCCTTTAGTGACACTTTAAGTGCTGGTTCACACAGGGGTGGCTTCAAAGTCAGTCGACTCTGAAGCTGCCCTGCACAACGCAACCCTCAGCGCGGCTTGTAAAGACTTCTTTAATAGAAGTCAATGCAAGCCGCTCTGAAGTGGCCCCAAAGTAGTGCAGGAACCCTTTTCTAAGTCAGAGCCACTTGAGTTGATTCTATTAGTACGGTTCCAATGCACTGTATGGAGCGCAACTTGTCAGATGGCTAGGTCGCCCCTGTGTGAACCAGGACTGAAGCCTCGTACACACGCACGGTTTTCTCGGCAAGAAAGCTGCTGGGAGAGCTTTTTTCCATGAAAACCGTGTGTGTGTGTATGCTGCTCTATTTTCTCGTCGGGATTCTCGGCAGAGTGTTTCCTACCGAGAAAACCGTGAGTGTGTATGCTTACCTGTCCCCAGTTAAACCCGCGCATGCTCGAAAAGACTTTGACGCATACAAGGGTAGTGTAGGGTGTAGCAAGATGGCGGTGACGGCATCGAATGTGATGAGCGCAGGCTCGTTGTAGTCGATGACGTCACCGCGTCCTTGCCATTCAAAAGAAGGGTGGTTCTTTTGAATGGCCATCTGCACGGCTTGGCAAGGAAAGCTTGCCAGGAATCCCGTCAGGAAAACCGATTGGTTTTTTCCTGACTGGATTCCCGGCCGTGTGTATGAGGCTTGAGAGTCGGCAAAGGCAGCCTGCATGGAAAGGTTTCCTTTTAATTTTAAATTGTGTGACTTAAAAGAAAAAAAATTGAGATGTCGTATGTAAAAGTATAATAATAATTACCAGTCCTACCACTTCAACCTTGGATCTCCTGCAGAGCTCAAAGTGCAGCTAGAATCTTCAGCAACTGATACTTGTAGGTGTGTCAGATTAGGGATTCTCTCTGCTGACTGCTGTGGTTCTACCATTGCTTCTAGATCTGCAGAAGAGCGAAGATTGGAGTCGCCAGTATTGAGACTAATATTGTTTTGCGTTTTACAAGCTGCCTCCCCCCTTGATCAGCAATCGGTTTAACATGAACAAATAAGGCTTATCAGTATTAGCAAGCAAAATTTAAATTATAGTTTTGATTTTATTTAAAAAGAAAATACGGTTTGTGGTCCTTTTTATCCGAGGCAAAGATGAATTGTTCTCTGCCTACCTGAAGCATTATGGGTGTTTGACATCAGTATAAGCTTTAGACTGAAGAAAGCAGCTCCTCTTTATGTATGAGATAATACACTGCCCCTTGTATATTACAAGCTATGTATATATATATTTTTCTAGAACTGTGACACTTTGATAGGATTTACTGTTTTTACTTGTGTGGTTTTTTTTTTTTTTTGTTTTTTTTTTATGTTCAGTCATGGCCTCTATAATTAGAAATTTAATGGATTCATTTTCAGCGTAGTGGGAATTGACCCTCCCAGGGGAAACCTAAAAAATATCTGTTATTCCTAAAAGCGTTTCTGCTGTTTTGTAGATGTTAACTGCTAACCATGTTTACAAGCCCCCCCCCACCCAAAAAATAAATAAAAAATGGCCCACTCTTGCAAAAAAAATAATAATAATCATTCTCTAAGTCTGCATTCACATTTTTGAATGTGAATGTAGATGTTGAATGTTTGATTTTGAAGCATTGTTTTATACAATGTAAAGCTGGTTACTAGGCAGAAGAAATGGTTGTTTTCATACAGGCTTTCCAATCAGGTCTGGCTGTCAGTTTTTCAGGTGTTCCTGATCAGAAGCTACATGTAGTTCTATGGACTGGTCCAGGTCTGGGGAAAAAAATACAGAAAATAACTGTGTCCTCTGTTTTCCAGACCTAAATGTGATGAATCTGAGGTAGTCTGATCTAAACTGACACCAGAGTCCATTTACTTCCGGCCGCCAATAGAGCTATCAAAAGGAAAAGAAAGTGACTTCTGGAAGCAGCACTCCGATTAAAAAGCCTTTATTCCAAAAGGTTCAGGTAACAAAACACACTGCACGACACAGCAAACTGATCACATCTGGCTGTGTGTTTTGTTTCCTGAACCTTTTGGAATAAAGGCTTTTTAAGCGGAGTGCTGCTTCCAGAAGTCACTTTCTTTTCCTTTTGATTGCAATTGCATTTGCCTGCACCCTTGGCTGCTGGGAGGACGTATTTTCAGGGATTCCCACACCTGAGCGGCTCCCTCTCTCCCGCCAATAGAGCTATCCGAAGTCTGCCGGACACAATCTGAACGAGCATGGATGCCAAAAAACTGACATCTGTCCCGTTCTGACTGGATTCAGCAGGGAATCTGCTCACGGATCCCCTGCTGATCGGAGCAGACTCCACTGTGTGTGAAAAAGCCCTAAAGCTGGGTATACACATCGAAATTCCTCTGGTTCAGCAGAAATAAGCTACACGTGTAGCCTGGTTCGTGCAGTAGAAGCTGATTGTTATGGCATGTACACACGATCCGAAAATCGGACGGAAAATTCCGCCGTTGACACGATCGTACGATAATCGGATCGTTGGTACAGAGCTTTCGAGAGCCGATCATGACAATTCATCCGTTTTTTGTGGTTTTTTTTTTTTTTTTTTTTTATTTATTATTATTTAATCGATCGGACAGGCACGGAAATTTTCCTTTGTACGATACCAGATCATATGATTTTCATTTAGTCAGTACAGTTGTCGTCCGAAAATACAAATGCACTACAATACATGACATCACTTCCGATTTTTTTTAAAATTTTTATTTTTTTCTTCTGTCGTACGAGAATTTTACGTGAGTTTAGTAACCTATTCAATTTCTATTTGCGACTAGAAAGTGAAAGTCGGATGATCTGTCGTCCGATTTTCGGATTGTGTGTACGGGGCATTAGTCCGGCTTCTGGCAAACGATCCTGTTGGAAAATCAGCATTCGATCCAGCCACTCGGTGTATTCTGACAGGGATGGGGGAATGGAAGTCCCTGCTGTCGGAATACAACAGTGCAACAGCGGGGGAGTTGTAATGCATGGACAATCGTTTTACATGTGTTGCATTTTTTTTTTTTCCTGTTTGGGTTTGATTTTCCTTGCAGTGCATTTTGTTTACGCATGTTTTACACATTGCGTTTCCACCATATTCATAGGGAACCATTTTTTGGTTGCCATGCATTGGGAATGCATTCACAAACGCACCAGATCGCGAACCCTGATTGCTTCTTGAAACATGCTTTAAGTCACTCAGGTGTAAAATGGGGTGAAGATATGTCCTGTGTTTATAGTAATAAAGCCACTCTATAATACCAACTATGATTGATTTAGTGCACACTCTTCATTATCTTGCTTAGTAGAGAGGCAGGCAAATTATGTCTGATGTTAATGGAGGTTCATGTTCCTGCTCTCCTATGCATCTTTCCTAGATTGCAGTTAGTGCCTTCTAAAGTTTTTAAAGGATAACTTCACCTTTTTAAAAGAATAAATAAAATAAATGCACATATTTTTTGCAGGTAAAAACAAAATGTGCATTTTTTTATTTATTGGGAGCCTGGAAAGCATTGCACCCACGTTCAGCAGATTGTGGGTGCTATGCGGGGCTCTTGCACACTGTGTGTAAGCTGTTTGGTCGTACATCATACGGCAAAGCAGTTACGCACTAACGGCATCAATGAACTGCCACAGCTCTCCACAGTGCTGTGGTAGTTCATTGAGAACTACAAACAGAAAGCCGCAAAGGCTGTCAGACCTTTTGTAGTTTTCTATTTACAGAACTCTGAATGATGCTGCCGGGCGGACTGAGCCCTGCACAGCTACATTCTTTGCAGAGTGTGACAGAGAGCCGGTGGAGAAGATCCCCTGACGCCTGTCACAAAGGGGAGCCTGGGGGTGCAGAAGCTGGTGGATTTGTAACATGTTAAATGTAACACCCTGAATATGGGTGTAACATGTTACAAAAGGTGAACTTATCCCTTAAAGCGGAGCTCCGCCGGAAAAAAAAATATTAAAAGCCAGCAGCTACAGCAGCTGCTGACTTTTAATATTAGGACACTTACCTCTCCTGGAGTCCAGCGACGTCCCGCAGCAGAGGACGAGCAATCGCTCGTAACTCTGCTGCCCCCACCGCCATTCTCAGGGAGGGAACAAGGCAGTGAAGCCTTGCGGCTTCACTGCCCGGTTCCCTTCGGCGCATGCGCGAGTCGCGCAGCGCTGTTCTCACTGGTCCCCCTGTGTTCTGGGAGCCGAGTGTCTCCCAGAACACAACGGGTATTCTGCGGGAAGTGACGTGCTAACCGCAGATTTCCTGCAGAGAGGACTCCCGGAAGTGGGTGAAAATACCTGTCTTTGACAGGTATCTTCACCCCCCCTCCCCCCTGAAAGGTGTCAATTGTGACACCAGAGGGGGGGAGGGTTCCGATGAGCGGAAGTTCCACTTTAGGGTGGAGCTCCGCTTTAAGTGCCCATTTATACTTCTGCTTAGTTGTCCCCGTTGTGAGGGGGTTAGCTCGGCAGCGGGTGTGTGTGACCCCGGGGATGGGCTCCCCACACAAAACAGGCCCAGCAAACGGAGGTTGTGGTTTTCAAAATCAAAAAGGTGCGGTTTATTTTCTGTTTACAGTGACAAAACACAGCAAAGCAAAAGAAACATAAACAAAATAAATCCTGGTCAACTTGACCTCTGACTAAACATACAGGTTTCCTAACTAACAACTGGGATCAGCCTAGTGCTGTCCTAGTCCCTAAGTCCCTGGTTTTAAATGTCCAAGCAAATAGCCACACAGGCTTTGTCTCACCGCACAGGGGTTCACTCTCCCTAGACAGTCCACACAGGTCTGGTTCCAGGCATGAGCTAACATCTAATGAAGCTGGGAGTTCTTATAGAGGCCTAAATGAGCTGACAAGCTTCAGCTGGTCTCATCAACTCCCTGTCTGCACGACGCCCAGCACTCTCCCTAGAGGTATGAGTCATCCATGAGCCCACTAGCCTTAGCTGGGCTTATACAACTCTCCACCTAGTTGTATAAGTCGGCGTAAAGCCTGAATCTGGGCGAAATATATCTACCCCCCTGGATGCAACCAGGTGACTTTACCTTCCTGCTGTCACATACCCCCCCCTCTTGTTTTAACCTCGGGGTTGGAACACCAGCAATCAGGCATTCATGTACTCGAGACAAAGCATCCACATTCCCCATTTGAACGCCAGGGCGATGCTTTACTGTGAAGTTGAATTCCTGGAGGGCCAGGAACCACCTATTCACTCTTCTATTTGTTTCCTTGTTTTGAGCCATCCACTTTAACGGAGCGTGATCCGTAACCATGTCAAAGTGCCTACCTAGCAGGTAGTACCGAAGGGAATCTAGAGCCCACTTCACCGCTAAACACTCCTTTTCAACGGTGGCGTAATTTACCTCATGGGACTTCAACTTCCTGCTGAGGTAAATGACTGGGTGCTCTTCCCCGTTCCAGACCTGGGACAATACTGCTCCTAACCCCACATCTGACGCATCACTTTGTACGACAAAGTCTTTAGAGAAGTCGGGTGAGTACAACACTGGCTGGCTACATAAGGCTTGTTTCAAGAATTGGAATGCTGCCTCAGCCTCCGGGGTCCATTTAATCATGACCGACCCTTTCCCCTTCGTCAGGTTGGTTAGGGGCACAGCCTTAGAAGCAAAGTGGGGAATGAATCGCCGATAATACCCAGCGATTCCCAGAAAGGCTCGTACCTGCTTCTTGCTGTTGGGACGTGGCCAACTCTGGATGGCCTCGACTTTGTTGAGTTGGGGTTTTATTACTCCCCTCCCAATGGTGTACCCAAGATATTTGGCCTCCTCCTGCCCAATGGTACACTTCTTGGGGTTAGCCGTAAACCCCGCTTCCCGAACAGAGTCCAGGACTGCTTGCACTTTTGGCAGATGTGAGGCCCAATCTGTGCTATGGACAATTACGTCATCCAGGTAAGCCGCAGCATACTTCCGATGGGGCCTCAGCATCTGGTCCATTTTCCGCTGGAATGTGGCCGGCGCATTCTGTAACCCGAACGGCATTCTTTTATATTGGAACGCCCCGTCTGGGGTTACAAATGCGGTTTTCTCTTTGGCCGACTTGGCCAGGGGGATTTGCCAATACCCTTTTGTGAGGTCAAGAGTCGTCATGTATCGGGCTGTTCCCAGCCGGTCGATCAACTCATCTATACGTGGCATGGGGTAGGTGTCAAATTTTGTAACTTTGTTCAACTGACGAAAATCGTTACAAAATCGCCAGCTCCCATCCGGTTTAGGCACCAACACAATGGGACTAGACCAATCACTTTGGGACTCCTCTATCACCCCTAAGTTCAGCATTTTCTGTACTTCCTCCCGTATTGCCTCCCGTCGGGCCTCTGGGATCCGATAGGGTTTTAACTTCACCCTTTCACCGGGCGGGGTAATGATGTCATGCTCTACCCCAGATGTTTGTCCCGGCAGCTCAGAGAATACCTCCTTGTTGCGAAGCACAAACTCCTTAACCTCCTGTTGTTGGGGTTGTGACAAGGTGGCTGCTATTCCAACCTCAGGAATCACGCAACCAGTTTGAGCTGGTGACCAAGTGTCTGCGACTAGGGACTCTCTATCCCTCCAGGCTTTCAACAGATTAACGTGATAGATCTGTTCGGGCTTTCGCCTTCCTGGTTGTCTGACCTTGTAATTCACTTCGCTCACTTTTTCCATTATCTCATAGGGGCCTTGCCATTTGGCAAGGAATTTACTTTCAACCGTAGGGACAAGTACCAGTATCCTATCCCCCGGGGAAAAGGTACGGGTCTTGGCTCCACGGTTGTACAGTCTCTGCTGTGCTAACTGCGCTTGGGCCAAATGTTCCTTCACGATGGGCATTACCTGTGCAATTCGGTCTTGCATCAGGGCGACATGCTCAATCACACTCCTGTGGGGAGAACTCTCACTTTCCCAAGTTTCCTTGGCAATATCCAACAGCCCTCTTGGGTGTCTCCCATACAGTAACTCAAAGGGGGAGAATCCCGTAGAGGATTGGGGCACCTCCCTAATAGCAAACATCAGATAAGGAAGTAGACAGTCCCAATCCTTTCCATCTCTAGCCACCACTTTCTTCAACATTTGTTTTAGGGTTTTGTTGAATCTTTCAACCAGCCCATCGGTTTGGGTGTGATACACAGATGTACGTAATTGCGTCACTTTGAACAATTTACACAGCTCCTTCATAACCCGGGACATAAAGGGTGTACCTTGGTCCGTAAGCAGTTCTTTACAAATACCCACCCGGCTAAACACAAGAGATAGCTCTTTGGCTATGGTTTTGGCCGAGGTATTTCGGAGAGGGATCGCTTCTGGATAACGGGTGGCATAGTCCATTATAACTAATATGTACTGGTGCCCCCTAGCGGACTTGATTATAGGCCCTACCAAATCCATGGCGATCCTCTCAAACGGGACCTCAATGATGGGTAGAGGGACCAGCGGGCTACGGAAATGTGGCATCAGGGCCGACCTCTGACACACAGGGCAGGAGGAACAATAATTTTCTATGTCCTTCATCACCCCCGGCCAATAGAATCTCTGTAATACCCTCTCTCGGGTTTTCTCTGTCCCCAGATGACCTCCAAGAATGTGCCCATGGGCCAACTCCAACACCAACTTCCTGTAAGGTTTGGGCACCACAAGCTGCTCAACGGTTTCTTCTGCCCTTTTTGCCACCCGATACAGTAGGTCCTTCTCTACGCTGAAGTATGGGTAAGTGCAGGTATTATCTGGGTTCACTAACTCGCCATCTATTTTCACTACGTTTTCCCGTGCCTTTATTAGGGCGGGGTCTTTCAACTGTTCTGTGGCAAAGTTTTCCCTGTGAACCTCAAGATCAGAAAACTCCACAGACGGTAGGTTTTCGTCTGAGGAGGTGGGCTCCTCTCCAGTTTCTTGAGTCTCCCCTGCCAATACTGATAAGGGAAATTCCGGAGAGTCCTCACCACTCTCAGGGGAGTTCTGGCTATCACATTCCTGGTACATAGGGGCACCAGTGGGGGGCTCAGGATCATCCCACAGTTCCCAGAACTTCGGAAAATCCCTTCCCACAATGGCGTCATGCGGTAACTGAGATACTAAGCCCACTGGATGAGAGAGGGTACCTTTGGGGGTCTCGAAACACACTGTAGTCACTGGATACTCTCGGGTGTCCCCATGCACACAAATAACAGCTACCTTGCTATTCCCAAAGACCTCTGTTTTAACTAACTCAGCCTTTATCAGGGTCACAAGGCTACCTGAATCCAGCAATACCACAACATTTCTACCATTAACACACATTTTGCATAAATGTTTCTCAGTTCCTCGAATGGCAGTGCATGCGACTGTCGCACACAGCGACTGACGTCTGCCCGTCAGAAAGTCACACTGCATGGGTTCCTCCACAACCGGGCAATTGGCTGCAATATGTCCCGCTTGCCGGCAGCGGTAGCAAACGATCCTTCTTGCCGCCTCTTGAGCCGCTGATTTCCCAGGCTGTTCTCGCCAAACTTGAGGTAGAGCTCCCACCCTCTCACTCTCTCCACCCTCACCCCTTGGAATCCTCTTATCCGCCCCTGGGGATGGTCTGGTCTTAGGGTGGAAAGTCCGAGTGTCTCTGGAAGAGGCCGTCAGGTTCTCTGTAGCCAAGTATTTCTCCACACGATCCACAAGACCATCGGCCGTCTCTGGGTCTCCATGGCTTACCCACTTTTGGATGGCAGTAGGAAGAGCTCTCAAAAACCGATCCATTACAACACGTTCCACAATCTTTGGTGCGGACAAAGTCTCTGGCTGTAGCCACTTTCTGCTCAGGTGAATGAGATCATACATTTGAGACCTGGGGGGTTTTCCAAGCTGGAAAGTCCAGTTATGCACACGCTGAGCCCGGACAGCCTGGGTGACACCCAGCCTTGCCAAAATTTCAGCTTTTAGCATCACATAGTCTTTTGCTTGGTTAGGCTCTAGGTCATAGTAAGCTTTCTGCGATTCACCAGTTAACAGAGGAGCCACCAGTCCAGCCCACTGCTCCTCAGGCCACTTTTCTCTTTCAGCGGTCCTTTCAAATGTGGTCAAAAATACCTCTGGATCATCCTCTCCAGTCATTTTTGTCAATAAACGACTCACCCCAAAGGACGCGGTATTAGTGGGACGGCTTTCCTCACTGGTCTGCAGACGTTGCTGCATTACTGCTTCCATTTGTTGTAGTCTCTGCTCTTGCTTCTGTAACAGGTCTATGAAGCGGGCCTCAGATTGCTGCTGGGCTTGTTGCTGAGCTTGCAAGGCTCCTTTGCAAACCTGCATTTGTCTGCTGTTGATTGGCATTTGCTAGAGCCAGCTGTTTCAGTATCTCCTCCATGCTGGCTTAAAAAAAACTGCCACTGGTTCTCCACCAACTGTGAGGGGGTTAGCTCGGCAGCGGGTGTGTGTGACCCCCGGGATGGGCTCCCCACACAAAAACAGGCCCAGCAAACGGAGGTTGTGGTTTTCAAAATCAAAAAGGTGCGGTTTATTTTCTATTTACAGTGACAAAACACAGCAAAGCAAAAGAAACATAAACAAAATAAATCCTGGTCAACTTGACCTCTGACTAAACATACAGGTTTCCTAACTAACAACTGGGATCAGCCTAGTGCTGTCCTAGTCCCTAAGTCCCTGGTTTTAAATGTCCAAGCAAATAGCCACACAGGCTTTGTCTCACCGCACAGGGGTTCACTCTCCCTAGACAGTCCACACAGGTCTGGTTCCAGGCATGAGCTAACATCTAATGAAGCTGGGAGTTCTTATAGAGGCCTAAATGAGCTGACAAGCTTCAGCTGGTCTCATCAACTCCCTGTCTGCACGACGCCCAGCACTCTCCCTAGAGGTATGAGTCATCCATGAGCCCACTAGCCTTAGCTGGGCTTATACAACTCTCCACCTAGTTGTATAAGTCGGCGTAAAGCCTGAATCTGGGCGAAATATATCTACCCCCCTGGATGCAACCAGGTGACTTTACCTTCCTGCTGTCACACCATGTACCTCCATATAACCTACTTTTTACTGCGTTTTTTGAAGTGCCATTCATTTTTAAATCCTAAAGCCTCGTACACACGATCGGAATATCCAACGGGAATTGTGTGATGGCAGGCTTTTGTTGGAAAATCTGTCCGTTTGTATGCGCCACCTTACAATTGTCAGATTTTCTGGATTTTCCGACAACAAATGTTGGATAGCATGCTTTCAAATTTTCCGACAACAAATGTGTGCTATCGGATTATGTGTACAGAAGTCCTTCAGAAAAAAATCCAAAGTACAAACCCGCATGCTCAGAAGAAATTCTAACCATAACACAACATTGGCAGAAGTTGCCCAAAGTGTGGCGCTGAAAAAACACGTAGTTGCGTGTTTGTTGGGCGACAATTCTTTGCCGTTTTTGTATGCAAGACAAGTTCACGGCCAACGCCCTTCGGACAAAGGTCCTACGCTTTGTCCGCAGAAAATCCGATTGTGTGTATGAGGCTTTACTCTTTTTAATACATTCTCTTTCTGTATTGGTGACTTAAAGCCTTAAACCCAGAAACAAAGATGTAAAATATACTGCAGTTCACCAATTCTTAAGACCCGTACACACGGTCGGACTTTTGGCCAACAAACTTCATTTTGAGCAAGTTGGACCAACAATCCGACCGTGTGTACGCTTCATCGGACAAACCTTTTATTTATTTATTTTTGTTCTTTTTTTTTTTGTTTTCATCGGACAAATGTTGGGTCTGCAAACGGACAAACTTTTGCCCAACAAAAGTCTGATGGAGAAAAGTCCGACCGTGTGTACAGAAAACCATCGGACTTTTGTCCGATGGACAAAACAAATAATGTTACAATCAACCAACAATAGCAGAAGTTGACCAAAGGGTGGCGGTAAAGAGCAGAAAAACCACGTGATGTTGTAAAAAGTTTTGGGAAAGTTTGCAGAAAAGTCAGAGCGTGTGTATGCTATGGGTGTTCCCGACCAACTCCGTTCAGACAAAAAACCACGGAAAAGTCAGATGGAAGTCCGACCGTGTGTACGAGGCTTTAGATTTGGTGGTGGTTTTATTTTTTTAAGCATTTTTTAAAGTGGTTCTAAAGACTTAAGGTTCTTTTTGCTTTTCATGCATTTATATGCATGAAGGTAAAAAAACACCTAGGTGCAGCACCCCTCAGCCCCCCAGTATACTTGCCTGAGATTGGCTCCATCCAGTGATGTGCATTAGAGCAGCGCCTCTCCCGGGTCTTTCTTCTCATTGGCTCACACAACAGTGGGTGACAGATTGCGCGGTAGACACAGCAGGTGACAGTTTGTACTGCACCTTGGCCCGCTCCGGTAGGAGTACATATGATGTCCACCTGGAACGGTGCATGTCCCACCCAGCCGCCGTTTAATTATAGGCCGGGTGGAAACTGGTTAAATACCAACAGGTCATATCTTACGAAAGTGGAGCTAATTAAAACCAACTCTTTTGCTGTACAGAGAGGAGCTAGTGCAGACAGATTTTGCAAAAGTGTTGTGTATTCTAAAAATGGCGCAGCATGCGTCAAATTCAAATACAGGTTCTAGACAGGTACATAAATTTAGCACATGCTGCACTACTTTTAGAACACGAGACACTTTCGCAAAATCTGTTTGTGTTGGTCTTTATGAATTCTGGGGAATGCGTTCCATTGTAAGGACTTGTACAACATGTTCCTCGAGCTGTTTTTTCTGCACACATCTATAGTGTGAACAGGACACAAGTGAAGTGAGAAGCCCTAAAAGTGTAATGCCTCGTACACACGACCGGTTTTGCCGTCAGGAAAACTGCCATGACAGCTTTTGGCCGGGAAAACCGGCAGTGTGTATGCTCCATCGCAGTTTTCCCGACAGGAAAAAAGCGGGGGAAAAAAATAGAGAACTAGCTCTCTTTTTTTTTTTTTTTTTTTTTTTTTTTCCCGTTGGCGAAAAAAATCCTGCCGAGAAGACTGTCATCTGTATGCTTTCCCGAGGGGGGGGGAAAAACGTGCATGCTCGTAAACAATTTGACGTCGTAGTTTCACGTCACCGCGTTCTTGGCAGTCAAAAGTTCAGCGGTCTTTTGTGTGTATGCAAGGCAGGCTTGAGAGGAATCCCGTCGGGGAAAAGCGTAGTTTTTTTCCTGCCGGGAAAACCGGTCGTGTGTACGAGGCATAAGATTTTAAGAGGACTGCGTTTAAAAACTTGATTAGTTTTGGATAACCATTAAAAGAAAAGTTCAGCCTGAGCTCGTTTGGCTGGGCTTCTCTTATGGATCACAGGAGTGCAATTCGTTTTTCACGCCTGTGACCCCTTTTCAGCAGTGAGCGGACTGAATTCAGGCATTTACTGACGTCGCTGATATCATTCCGACAATGGGAGTCTGGATCCGCCAGGTGCTTGGACCAACACCCATCTCAGCCTCTCAGCAAGTCGCTGAGAGCCTGAGACGGCCGCAGCTCAGCACTCCAATGAGCGAGGAGGGAGAAGAGCAGAGAGCTGTGACTGACAGTCTACAGCTCTCTGCTCAAGGAGCTCTGAAAACCGAGTGATTGGCGGTGTTTGATCGCTTGGTTCTCAGTGTAGAGGCGCTGGGGGACAGATGCTGCATCCACCTATGTAATTACAAAGGGGGCGGGGGGTAGAAACCCATACTTCTCTTTTTAATGATGGAAGAAAATAAATCGCACATCACCATTGCTTTACAACTACACTGAGGTGAAGTGCCCTTTCCTAGTTGATCTCTCTGCTAGATTGACAGCCTTCTCCCAGGGCCTTGTTTTGTAGACCAGTTCATTTAAATGTCTCAGCATATTGTTTGTGTATGCAGCTGACCTGGCAGCAGAGGGATCAGCTGATTGTCATAGGGATGTCTCCACTCCATAGCTTCTTTTATAATGAATTCCATCTGCTGTGAAAAAATGCATTTTTTGGGGGGGATTGGGGAATAGAAGAAAGCAGAGGATGAAGAGTTTGGGATAATTCTATTCCAAAAAAAGTTTTTAGGAATCAAGGCAACAATTCGACGAGGAAAAAGAAATCTGAAAGATCCAACAAATGAGGTGGCAACCAGATGTTGCCTTAGTGATGTCAGTAGACCAAAGGGGGTGGCAGGACAGTTTGGAACCATATGTAGTTTCCAACAGCTGTGCGGATGAGGAGGTTGTACGATTTTACCCAGGCCTCCACGTTCTAGTACAGTATTGCTAAAACGGATGCAAGCCTGTCACGTTTGGACTTGAACAGTTGCTATTTATAAAGTTGTTAAACATGCTAATCCTGTCTCTGTATTGTAATGGAATAGCAGGTATGCTAAATGCTTATCACAAGAGGTATTTTCAGTTACAATACAGTAAATCACATTTGGTGTACAGTATACTTTTAAATATCAAATCCGTTGCTTCAGAATGAGTCCAAGGACAACCAGACATTTCACACCCAGTACTTACTTTTCCTACCTTAGTTAGGCAGGTCATACACAGAGGGATTTTTTTTTTCCTGCAACAGACAGAATTGATACAGGAATCCCTCCTGCCAGTCCATTGTCTTCTCCCGGTGGGCAGGGGAAGCCATCCCTGCCAGGAGAAGACCGTGATTATCGCTAGCTGCTGCTACCGATAATCGCAAATACTAAATTATTTTCTCGTGCAAATTTCATTTAATCGGTACAGTTGCCGTCTGAAAATAGAAACACGTGATATCACTTCCATTTTTTTATATATTCTGTTATACGAGAATTTTCGTCACGTTAGCAACCTCTCCATTTTCGATATGCGACTAGCGTGCAAAAAAAAGATTTTCAGGATGACGTGTCTGGGCCATAACTCTCCCCTCGCTCTCCTCCCCCTTTTTTTTTTTTTTCTTTTTCACATTGTTTTCCCACCTTCTGTAATTTAACCACTTTAACTCCAGGTCTTTTCTGACATTTTTTTTGTTTACATGTAACGATCAGTATTTTTTTTTCTTAGAACCCCCAAACATTCTATATTTGTTTTTTAAGGCAGAGGCCCTAGAGAATAAATTGCTGCTTGTTGCAATTTTGGTGCTAGAATTACCATCCATGATCTGACTGACGTTTGTGGTGATACCTCACATGTATGGGACGATCGCTGTTTGTGCGCCTGCAGAACCGACGCATGCTATTGCCTTTACACATGAGCATGGGGGCACTTTTTTACTTTTTTTTTTTTTTTTTTTTTTTTTTTTATCACTTTCATCATCCTCCCTTTTTTTTGCTGTCATAAGAAATGTAAACATCCCTTGTGACCACAATAGGCATGTGACAGGTACTCTTTTTCTTTCTCGTACATCACGGGACACAGAGCGGCATAGTTATTACTATGATTTACCTTCAGGTGCTGGCACTGGCAACTTCCAAACCGGAAGTACCCTCCCCTATATAAGCCCCTCCCATCCGGGAGCGCCTCAGTTTTTTGCCAGTGTCTAAGGTGTTGGCCAAGAAGTAACATGTGTTTTTCACTGAGCTTGCGTACAGGTTCTTTTGGGCCTCAGTAAGCTATTCCGGATCCGACCAAAAAAGCTTCATAGCTAAACGGTCGGTACCCGGGCCTTGCAGAGAAGAGCAAGGTTTTGCCTGTAATGCTTCTCTTAGGAGGGCTGGACCCTGGGATCCAGAGCTCTGGTCATACCCACGACCAAGATGTTTTCTGTGCAGGGTGCTATACAGGTCCAGGGGAGTGGAATCCTTGGGAACCCGGTCCCTGAAGGTTTAATTACAATGCCTGCCGTGAGAGGTGAAGTTTGGGCTTCTGTGGACCAAACCGAGTCCTGCGGCGGGGAAAAGGTAAGTGGGGGCCCCTCAGGAACTTGGTTCTATTGAGGGGACCCCCAAGCCTAATATGTCTTTCTGCCTGTTACCTAACGTTATTCCCGCTAAATATCTGTGCATGCCTGTAACTACTAAAAAATGTAATAATTTTAAGAGTGGTCAAGAAACAAAAAAAAAAATGGTTAAACTGCGGTACCTGTGTTAAACCACTAGAGGCCGCTGTGGAACGTTATTTTCTTGTCATGTGGATTTTTTCTTTCCAAGTCAAAATCCAGGCTGATGGTGAGTTCTCTGGATGGGAAACTGTTTCCTCTGCCATGTTGCAATGCTCGTCCATCCCCCGGCCCTGTGGCAAACAGGGCCCTGGCTTCTGTCCCTAGTTCCTTTTCAAAAAAGAGCGCCAAAGCCGCACGTGCCCGCGCTTGTGCACGCGCCTCTATTTATAGAGGTGAGCTGGAAAAAGGGGCGGAGCTTGGTGGATGACGCTCTGTGCGCGCCGCAGCGCTTCTGCGCATGTGCGGGCGTCCCAGCATGATAAAAAGCACAATTAGGTGTTGACAGCTGGTTATGGAAGGCAGAAACAGAGCTGGCAACATTTAGAAAGGCATACAGCAGGCGGTTGATGCAGGCATCCCCATAGAAAGGCACATTAGTAGACACCAACTGTTTATATAGCAGCAATTGTGCTAGACTATTGTCAGTAAGTGGTGTATTTCGGCTGGAATACCTCAGCTTTGGGCTTAGGAATATGCCGTCTAAAGTCTCCGGGACTAAGAATCCCAGGAAGCATAGGGGGTCTCCATCGGGCTCTGAGGATCTTGGGCATGCTTCGGCTGCACCAATCTCCCCTGAAAAATCAGAGGTTAGTGACCGTAGAGCACCCTCAGGAGTACCTGGTACTGTGGCTGTCCTCAGTTCACCTGCTCCTGTGTATATAACAGAGGAGGTTTTTTCCTCAGCTTTGGGAGGACTGGAAGAGAGATTGACAACATTGATCGCTGCTTCCCTGTCGCAGGGAAAGTGCGCCCGATCTCTGTCTCCTCCCTCAGAGTACCTGTTAGCAGAGCAACAGTCCCATACAGGGATCGACCTACCTGAAGGGGATCAGGATGAGGTTGATTCTGTTGTAGAGGAATCAACAGTGGAAGAGCCATTCTCAGCATCACATGCTGAAAGATTATGGGTTTAGTCCCTGACTAACATGGTTCGATCAGCATTTAAAATGCCCCTTGCGGAGCCATCATCCACTTCTGTCTCCTCGTTGGGGTCGCTAAAAGCTCCCCAGACTGTTTGTTCCTTTCCAATCCATCCTTTACTGGAAGGGCTCATTTACCAGGATTGGGAACATCCTGCTAAAATATTTACTCCTCCCCAAGAGATTTCCAGTGGTCTATCCCATGGACGATAAGTTCATCAAAAAATGGAGGGTCCCTACAGTGGACGCAGCCATCTCTTGTGTGAATAAATCACTGACATGTCCAGTAGATAATGTCCAAATGTTCAAGGACCCAATAGATAAAAAATTGGAGTCCTTATTAAAATCTGCTTTCTCTACAGCAGGCTTGGTGACACAACCAGCAGTGGCAGCTATTGGGGTCTGCCAAGCAGTGAAGGATCAGTTGAAACAAGTCTTAAGGGACTTGCCAGATCAGCAGGCCCTTGCCCTAGCTGATCTACCTAGAGCCTTATGCTTTGCGGTTGACGCCATAAAGGATTCAATCCATCAGGCCTCCCGCCTTACGCTGTCTGTAGTACATATGCGCAGGCTTCTATGGCTCAAAAACTGGTCTGCTGAAGCTCCCTGTAAAAAATTGCTGGTTAGCTTCCCATTTCATGGTGAACGCTTATTCGGGGAAGACCTGGACAAATATATCCAGAAAATTTCCAACGGTAAAAGTACACTCTTGCCGGTTAAAAACAGAGTTAGAGGTCCCTCTTTAAGAGGCCTGCTTCTCCAGTCCCTAGGACATCGGCTGTGAAACAGTTCCGACGGCCTCCTCGGTCAAATCCCGGGGGTAAAAATCAGGGACAATCGCAGGGTAACAAGAAACCCTGGGTCAGGAGAGGTACAAAACCTCCCCCAAAGTCAAATGCATGAAGGGTTGCCCCCACTCAATCGGGTGGGGGGAAGACTTCAGTTGTTCGCAGAGACCTGGCGGGACACGATCAGAGACAGATGGGTGCTCTCCGCAGTAAGTCTGGGATACAAATTGGAGTTAAAAGACTCCCCTTCTTCCCATTTTATAAGGTCGAACGTGCCAAGGGATCCCCGGAAGAGAGGATCCCTCCTGTTGGCACTAGAACAACTATTGCTCCAAGGAGTAATTATGGAAGTTCCCCTGGAAGAATGCGGGTTCGGGTTTTACTCAAACCTCTTTACAGTCCCGAAACCAAACGGGGACGTGAGGCCCATATTAAATCTAAAAGGGCTAAACAAATTCCTACATATCAGGACTTTCAGGATGGAGTCGATCCGATCGGTGACCACTGCCCTACAAGGGGAGGAATGGCTAGCCTCGATCGACATCAAAGATGCTTATTTGCACATTCCCATCTTTCCAGTTCACCAAAAATTTCTACGCTTTGCAGTAGAAGGGTGCCATTTTCAGTTCAGAGCCTTACCCTTCGGTCTGGCCACAGCACCAAGAGTGTTCACAAAAATTCTGGCCCCATTATTGGCCAATCTAAGAACACAAGGTGTAACGATAATGGCATATCTAGACGACTTGTTGCTGATAGACCACTCAGTGGAAAAACTAGAAGTGGTCGTTCACAAGACAATCAAGTATCTGGAAACTCACGGTTGGATTATCAACCGAGACAAGTCAGCCCTAGAACCAGTCAAAAGTCTGGAATACTTGGGGCTAAGGCTGGATTCAGACCAGAGAAAAATTTTCTTGCCTCAAGAAAAGGTGTCGTCTTTGAGAGATTTGATCCACCTAGTGGGTACAAAAAGACAGCCGTCCATACGCCTATGCATGAGGCTGCTGGGAAAAATGGTGGCATCGTTCGAAGCAGTACCCTACGGTCAATTCCATTGAAGGAATTTGCAAAGGGCCATACTGTCAGCCTGGAACAAAAAAGTTCAGGCCCTAGACTTACCAATGTCCTTGTCCCCTTCCGTTCGCAAGAGCCTCCGTTGGTGGTTGGTTCCCCAGAATCTGGAAAAAGGGAAATCCTTCAGTCCGATTTCTTGGAAGGTGGTCACTACAGATGCCAGCCTTATAGGCTGGGGAGCAGTACTGGAGCAATGGTCTCTCCAGGGCAGATGGTCGGATGCAGAAAAGGCCCTGCCCATCAATCTCTTAGAGATACGAGCAGCCCGGTATGCCCTAGTAGCATGGACATCCAAACTCCAAGGGTCCCCTGTCAGAATTCAATCGGACAATGCCACGGTAGTGGCATATATCAATCATCAGGGTGGCACCAGGAGTCGTGCAGCCCAGAGGGAAGTAAATTGCATCCTGAAATGGGCAGAAAGATATGTCCCAGCCATATCCGCGGTATTCATTCCAGGAGTGGAGAATTGGAAGGCGGACTTTCTAAGTCGCCAACAATTATGCCCAGGGGAATGGTCCCTTCACCCCGAGGTTTTCCGGACAATATGTCAGCGGTGGGGAACACCGGATGTAGATCTGCTAGCATCCAGATTCAACGCAAAGGTGGACAGGTTGATCTCTCGGACAAGGGATCCCCTAGCTTGCGGCTCGGATGCCCTAGTGTTCCCTTGGGATCAGTTCAAGCTGATATATGCATTCCCACCGCCACAATTGTTACCTCGATTACTCCGCAGAATCAGGGTAGAAAAGAAACCAGTGATTCTGGTGGCTCCAGCGTGGCCCCGAAGAGCATGGTACGCTGAGATTGTAAAAATGTCTGTGGGGAGTCCTTGGACCCTCCCACATCGTCCGGACCTGCTTTCGCAAGGACCGATATACCACCCTTCCTTACCAGCCCTAGGTTTGACGGCCTGGCTATTGAAGCCCACATTCTAAAAAAGAGAGGTCTCTCTAATCCTGTGGTATCTACCATGATCAATGCCAGGAAGCCGGTATCCAGGCAGATCTACTATAGAATCTGGAAGGCGTACATCGCTTGGTGTGAGGCCAAGAAATGGCATCCACGTAAGTACGTAATAGGTAGGATTCTGGACTTCCTACAGTGGGCTGTAGATAGGAAGCTTGCCTTGAGTACTATCAAGGGTCAGATTTCGGCCTTGTCAATATTTTTTCAAAGGCCCTTGGCTTCGCATTCACTAGTCAAAGCCTTTATACAAGGAGTGATGCGTATTAGCCCTCCGGTTAATATTCCCATATGTCCATGGGACTTAAACCTGGTTCTGTCGGTTCTACAGAAACAACCATTTGAACCATTACAGCACATTTCCTTAGTTCTTCTCACCAGGAAATTGATTTTTCTAGTAGCCATTTGTTCGGCTAAAAGAGTGTCGGAATTGGCCGCTATGTCCTGTAAAGAGCCATATCTGGTTATCCATAAGGACAGAGTAGTGTTACGTCCTCATCCAGCCTTTCTTCCTAAGGTGGTATCGAGGTTTCATTTGAACCAAGATGTGGTTCTTCCTTCCTTTTTCCCCAAACCTAGTTCGGTAGAGGAAAAGTTATTACATTCTTTGGATGTAGTTAGAGCAGTTAAAGCTTATCTAAAAGCCACTGCTCAGATTCGCAGAACGGATACTTTGTTTATTCTGCCGGAAGGCCCCAGAAAGGGTCAGGCAGCGTCAAAATTTACTTTAGCCAAGTGGATTCGACAGGTCATTATGCAAGCTTATGGCTTGAGAAGGAGACCGCCTCCGTTCAAAGTTAGGGCGCACTCCACGAGAGCAGTTGGAACTTCATGGGCAGTGCATCACCAGGCCTCCCTGGCTCAAATCTGTAAGGCCGCAACATGGTCTTCAGTACACACGTTTACTAGGTTCTACCAGGTGGACGTTAGAAGTCAGGAGGATGTCGCCTTTGGGCGCAGTGTGTTGCAGGCCGCAAAAGATCCTCATGTCTGATGGCGCTCAGCTTATGTATGGTGTATCCCCCCCCTCATTGGGCATTGCTTTGGGACGTCCCACATAGTAATGACTATGCCGCTCTGTGTCCCGTGATGTACGAGAAAGAAAATAGGATTTTTATAACAGCTTACCTGTAAAATCCTTTTCTTGGAGTACATCACGGGACACAGAGCTCCCACCCCTCTTTTGGGGACACTTATTGCTTTGCTACAAAACTGAGGTGCTCCCGGATGGGAGGGGCTTATATAGGGGAGGGTACTTCCGGTTTGGAAGTTGCCAGTGCCAGCACCTGAAGGTAAACTATATAACCCACATAGTAATGACTATGCCGCTCTGTGTCCCGTGATGTACTCCAAGAAAAGGATTTTACAGGTAAGCTGTTCTAAAAATCCTATTATGGAGTGCCTGGAGTAGACTTTACGGAGTCTATAGGAGCCCAAATCCCTCTTCTGCCCTTAAAAGCATTTGATCCAACCAAGATTAGTGTGATCAAATGCTTTTACTTCTGGGGAAAAAGGAAATTATGTAAGGCGATTGCTTCCAGGTTCCTATATCGTAGAGGTGATCAAAGCGCCTCGTGGGATGAGACAGCCTGTCGAAGTGGCAGGGGGGACGGGAGGTGCTCTCCCGCTGCCTGTAAAAGCAATCAAGCGGCTAGTGAGAGACTGAATACAGGCGGTCCCCGGGTTTCAAACAAGATAGGGACTGTAGGCTAGTGTTTGTAAGTCGGAACAGGTAAAAAAAAAAATTTAAGTGTAGCTCCAGCCAAAAAAATCTACTTTTAAGCTTTTTTGATAGCATATGGAAGGGTTAACACCCCTGTAACATTTGTTTTGCTGTCTGTGCCCCTGTTCAGAAGATTTCACCTCACTTTCTGTCCCAATGACAATTGGATTTAGAAAATTTTGGGTTATTGGGCAAACAAGGATTGGTGATAAAGCATCAGTGTAGAGGAGACACGTTTTTCCCATATGATCCTCGGCTTGTGTACGTGAGACTCAGTTCACGACATGCCCCATGACTCCAGGGGTGGCCGGGTTGCTTTCATGCTCCTGCGGTCCTCTCAAGATTGAACAGTACCTGACTGACTGTATCTCTCGCGGTGGACCGGGCCGACAGCTACGCAGTACTGCTCTGTGATAGGTCTGTCTGAAACAAGCCAGTGGGTCCCTGAAAGGGATGGGTAAGTTGTCTCTCCTACTGCAGGTGAGTACATGCTGGCTGTGTTTCTTTATATGGGGGGTTTCTCCCTGTCTCCCCCCTGTTATGCTGCTCTCTGCACCCTGTACTGGTGCTTGGGGGTCACTCTGGCCCAGCTGGGCGCTCATGTCTGTAGTGGGTTCTGGAGAGAGGGGCAGTTTTTCTGGTGTGTGAGGCGATATTGCGTGCGCCATTAGCACGCGCATTAGCGCTGTTTGAGGTGGTTGTTGCATGCGCCAGTAGCGCGCATTAGAGCTTTGAATTTCGCGCTCGGTGGCCATCTTGGCGTGGTTCAATGGCGCAGTTATAGCTGCGGCCGGCGGCCATTTTCTTGTAGCTGCCGCGCATTTGGTTTCGGCCTCTAGCGGCGGCGCGAATCTCCTCGCAATCTCACAGATTCTTCACTCTCCTTGGCGACTGCCTATTGGGGTGGAGCTTCTGTCTCATGATCCCATACTTCATCCTGCTTTACAGTCCTTGGCTTTAATGGCATGGCTGTTTAAAGCCAGGTGCTGAAGGACCGAGGTCTCTCGGATTCGGTCACATCTTCTATGTTGTTACCATTGATGGACGGATTTCGGCCCGGGCTGTCTTTTTCAACGACCACTACCGGGCCATTCCTTGATTAGCACCTTTTGTGCAGGGGGCTCGCCATGTGATTTCCCCCCCCCCCCCCTGTCAAGCCTCCTCTCCCTACTTGGGATCTGAATTTGATGCATCTCGGTTCTCCAAGAACATTGCTTTGAGAGTATCAGAGAGATTCCTCTCTTGACCTTGTCCCAGAAGGTGGCCTTCTTATTGGCCATTACTTCGGTTAGAAGGGTGTCTGAGTTGGCGGCCTTGTCCTGCAAGTCGCCTTACTTGGTCCTCCATAAGGATATGGCTGTGTTGCTCCCTCAACCGTCCTTCTTTTCGAAAGATGGTCTCGGCCTTTCACCTTAAGGAGGACATTGTTCTTCCGTCCTTGTGTCCTCACCCATCGCATCCCTGAGAGTTTGCGCTTCATACATTAAGATGGGTACAAGCCTTACGGGTGTACCTGTCTGCTACTGTTTCCATTCGGAAGTCTGACTTACTGTTTGTGTCTGTCTCTCTGTCCAAAACAGGGCCGAGCGGTGTCTTCTGCCACCGTCTTTAGGTGGATCAGGCAGACCGTCATACAGACCTATGCCCTTAAGGGGCGGGCGCCTCCCTTTCTGGTTGCGGCGCATTCCACTAAGGCAATTGGTGCTTCCTGGGCTTTCCGACATCAAGCGTCGGTTGCACAAGTGTGTAAGGCGGCGACCTGGTCGTCCGTTCATACCTTTTTCAAAATTTTATAAGGTTGATGTGGCTGCATCTTCGGATGCTTCCTTCGGCCGCAAAGCATTGCAGGCCGCTGTTTAATGTTGCAACTCCTCAATTGAGGAGCGCTGCTTGTTTGGAGTGAAGTTTTGGTTGTTCCTTTACTACTGCTCCCACCCTTCTGATACTGCTTTGGGACGTCCCACACGTTTACAGTATCCAGCTGTGTCAGTCCATGGACGATAAGAGAAAATAGGGTTTTTGTACTCACCGTAAAATCCGTTTCTCTGATGTCCATGGACTGACACAGCACCCACCCTTCCTTAAGGTTTGTACTGCTTTGTTACAAACTGAGGCTGCTAGCTGCAGGTGGGAGGGTAATGTCTGGAGGGACCGCCCCCCTGGGCGAGGCTGTTCAGCTCTGGTTTGTTCTAGAATGTATGTTTCTAACATTCTGCCTAGATCTTCTCCTGCAAGCAGGGACATATACCCACACGTTTACAGTATCCAGCTGTGTCAGTCCATGGACGTCAGAGAAACGGATTTTACGGTGAGTACAAAAATCCAATTTTTTGGTGGAATTTGATCACCTCTGCGGTTTTTAGTTTTTGCGCTATAAACAAAAAAAGAGCGACAATTTTGAGAAACATTTCTGCTATAATAAATATCCCCCAAAAATATATACAAAACCTATTTTTTTCTTTCTCAGTTTAGGCCGATATGTATTCTTCTACATATTTTTGGTTAAAAAAAAATGCAATAAGTGCATATTGATTGGCTTGCGCAAAAGTTCTAGTGTCTAAAAAAATAGAGGATAGATTTATGGCATTTTTTATTATAATTTTTTTATTTTTATTATTAGTAATGGTGGTGATCTGCGAATATTTTTTTTTTTTTTTTATCGGGATTGTGGCAGACAGATCTGAGCATCTGACCCTTTTGACACTATTTTGAGACCATTGACATTTATACAGCGATCCGAGCTAAAAATAGCCACTGATTACTGTATAAATGTCACTGGCAGGGAAAAGGGTTAAACACTAGGGGGCCATCAAGGGGTTAAGTGTGTTTCCTCAGCATGTTCTAACTGTAGGGGGGGGGTGGGCTACCACTGACATGACAGATCCTTGTTCCAGATGACAGGGAACAGAAGATCTCTGTCATGTTACTAGGCAGAACAGGGAAATGTCTAGTCCCCTAGCAGTGGCCTTTAAAGTGTTGGGTCCCCAGAATACTGTGCATTTGACACAAAAATAGTTATGGGGCCTGGTGCAGTTGAACAAGTGCATACTTGCAAACTTCAGAATAATGTGCATTTCATACCTCCCAACTGGCACGGATTGTGCGGGTTTTACCCGCAGAGGCTCCTCCTTCCCGCACTCCCGCGAGACTATCATGTTTCCCGCACAGCAGGAAACACGAAGAGAAGAAGAGGAGCAGCAGGTAAGAGCCCCCCCCGCGATCGGCGCACTATTATGCCCCCCCCCCCCGCTCAACAACTTCCGTGGCAATTCCCGTTTTTTTTTTTGCCAATGTCCCGCACCCCGCCCCCCCCCCCCACTCAACAACTCTGGTTGGCAGGGGAGAGGGGACATCAGAATGTCCCGCGAAGGGACTTTACAAAGTTGGGAGGTATGGCATTTGGTCTGCAGGAGCTTACTTTTAGGCTGAAGCAGAAAAAGGCTGCATGGCATGCATCTGTCCTAAACTAGTATGGGGCCAAGTCCATTTGGGCAGGTGCAGCATAGAATACATGCCAGCAAGCTTGTTGCCTAAACGCATGCTTGAATAAACGCATATTTTGCATAGATGTTACATACGGCATAAGCACATGTTTGGAAGAACATGGGCATCGGTGCACTTGAAGGAGTTGTGTCTCCCAGAATAGCATGAATTTGGTCTGCAGGAGCTTAGTTTTGGGTTCCCTTACCCACTTGTGCGACTTGAAAGTCTCGCATTTTCGCCACAAATTTGATGTGATTTGCAGCGACGTTAAGCAGTGCCTGCGTAATCTTGAAGTCTGTGGACCTCAAGTCGCGCCAAGGTCAGACCGGAATGGTGCAAGGGCTGCTTTGAGATATATTTTTAGGGTATAAGGAGTCTTGCATGTTTACAGCAAGGCAATGGGTCGTACAATTAAATTAAAAACTGCATATTAAAATTCGCTAATGAGCACAAAAAATAACTCCTCTTTCAAATTAAAGCTGCCTAAACCTATGTATTGAGGTACTAGTTAAAATGCCTTTTAACCACTTGCTGACCCACCACAGTAATTTTATACTGCGGTGGGGTGGCACGTGCAGGCACAATCGCGTACTTGTATGTCATTGTGCCTGCTCCGGTTTAGGAGCTAACTGTGCGCTCCCTACCACGACCGCTGTGTCCACCGGAATGTGGATCCTAGTAACAGGCCTCCTTCATTGGCCAGAGGATCATGTGATCGCTATATGATCACAATGTAAACAAAGCTATTATGAAATTGCAAAAAAACTCTGCTCCCTATAAAAGTGATTAGCTGTAGCCAATTACACATCACTTGTAATCACAGCTGTCTTGAATGCAACCCAATGTTGAAAACATTGTTAAAATGAACATCATTGTAACAGCATTGTTACTATGGTGACACTGAAATACTCTGATGAAAGTATGTTAAAAAAAAAAGTTACAAAATTGAATAAACACTTATTTTTTTTGCAGGAGAGGCATGTTTCCCACACTGCGTTTAAAACACACTGCCCTTGAAATTTTCATGCAAGGTGCCAAAGTAATGTTAACGGAACACAAATGCAGATCACACACGCAATGCGTTTGTGGGCACCACATCACTTGGTAACGCAGTTGTTTTTCACATTCCGGTGTGATTTAACTGGGCTGCAAAATTGCACTGCATGGGAATGCACGCATTCCACATTCCCGTGTGAACCGACTCTGATAGTTTTTGCGAGTTTGCTTGAAATTGTTAGAAAATTGTATGGCCAGAATTAATGTCAGTTTAAAAATACAGCTAGATTTCTGTTCTGAATAAAATGTTGTCTTGGGGCACATGCAACATTACGTGACCTGGAGCATCACAAAATGTGTGCCATCTGTACCTGTTAGCTGTTTAATGACCCTTGATACGCCTGTCGCATCTACCATATTTTCAGATGCACAGTTGGCTATATTGTGAATTGAATGTTTTCTCTCTGAAGTACTAACGTTTTCTAATTTTTGTATAGCTGGAATGTTTCTAAAATCAAACCACAGATGAACCTGGTCCTTGTCATTTTGTGCATTTACCCCCTTTTTTTTTTTTTTTTTTTTTTTGGTGTGGCAAGGTCATATAGTTTATTTTCTATAGTTTATTCTCCGAGTAACCCTGTAATTATTTTTATTAGGCAAGGATAAAGCTCAAGAGACATATCAATTGTACCTATGAATCTCTCACGAAGGTGTGTTGAAGCGAGCATTAATACAAGGCTCCATTGACTTGTACAGAGCAGTTTTGTAGTGGAATTGTATATCTCACAGCGTGGTTTTGAAATGATACTGACATATCCATAGGAGTGTGTATATATAATATTCATCAGTAACAAGTATGGCTTTGAGAAGCAGGCACTTTAGCTGACCTTTGTACATAAAACAAGTTGTTGTGTTTTTTTTTTTGTATGTAATCCTGCATCAGTTTTCCTATTTAGTATATACAATACATGCATGCACTGGCTTGGAAATATCCAGTTTTAGTTACCCTAAGGCTCCATGTACACAGAAGCTCAAAAACGGTCGTTTTGAATGCCAGATTTCTGGCAGAAAAAGCTGCTTTAAAATATAGCTTTTATCAGCATTTTTTACTTGCGTTTTTTACCTTTTTTTTTTTATTTATTTATTTTTTATTTATTTTTTTTATGGATCAAAAAACGCTTAACGCTGGCAAACAGCATTTTTCTTGCGTTCAGAAAAAAGCCCATTACCTCCACTGCTCATTAACACTAAAAAACGCTATGTGTACATGAACACATAGGCTAACCTAGAGTGCAGTTAATGGGCTTTTAAAAAAAATGCCAATAAACTGCAGTTTATCAGCTTCAGTGTACATGGAGCCTAATACTTGGGATTGCTAGTTTTAACAGCTGAACTGAAAATTCCCAATAAATACAGTTGGTGATTTCAAATCATTAAATGGAAGTAGTGTAAACACTTGAATGTGGCATTATTTCATTTTCTTATAATTCCTTGTAAAGCAGAACTGACTCTGACCATCATACTTGCCTAAATAGCTGCAGCACTAATCCCATTTGCATCTGTCCCCCCCCCCCCCCTGCTGGCTCCACACAGAGAACTGAGCAATCAAAAATCGCAGATCGCTCAGTTCTAGGTATTCAGTCTGTCAGTCACTGCTCTCTGCTCTGCCCCTCCAGCGCTCACTGGAGCACTGGGCTGTTGAGGGGCAGGAACTGCTGGCATCTGGGTGGATCCAGACTGTAAAAACAGGATCCTTTCAGGGCCTAGGCCGGCTGAATGATGTTAGCCCACTGTTAGGGTGAAAACGGGTGATAAGACTGCAGAGCTACGTGCAGGCCTGTGATCCATAGGAGAAGTACAGCCAAAATAACTTTAGCCATAATTCTCCAACTGCGGCTTGTTAAATTCATGAAAACTGGGATTCCCACTCCAAACAGGCCTACCCTAAATAAAAATCACCTTTCCAGAAACCGAGGGTGCTGGCAATGCACTAGGCAATGAAGAAAAAATGATGATCTGGACAGCCGCACTCCAACGTGGCTTTATTAAAAAGTAAAATGAAAACGGGCACTACATGTCACAGCAACAGAATGATAGGGACAGCTAACGCGTTTCACACTTAGGAGTGCTTACTCATAGCTATGACATGTAGTGCCTGTTTTCATTTTACTTTTTAATAAAGCCACGTTGGATTGGAGTGCGGCTGTCCAGATCATCATTATTTTTCTTCATTGTTAAATTCATGCTTGTTTTCAGTCAGGAACTCCAGGTACTGAAATCGGAGATCATGTATAGCAGCCAGGCAACTGGCACTTTCAAGTTACTCTGCATGTCTTTTTAAACACGTGCAAGTACCTGAATTTGTCCTTTTTTAAAATGAGTCGCGTGTGGTGCATGCACATGTCCTGACATTGGATGTGCGAATAGGAGGTAACCTCATCAGTCTGCTGCTGCTCTTTTAAAATGTAGTCAAAAAGCTCATGTGAATTTTGACTAAGCTGCTGCTAAAGTGGAGGTTGAAGATCCGGCTGTGTAGAAAAAAGTCTGGATGGCCACACTCTGCTTCAATCACCTTTTTATTGGTTCCAAATAATATTAACGACAGTCCATACATCAAATGGAGAAGAAAATACAGATCAGCTCGGCTGATCTGATCTGTATCTTCTTCTCCATTTGCTGTATGGATTGTCATTTTTAATATTTGTAACCAAGGTGATTGAAGCAGATTTCGGCCGTCCAGACATTCTTTTCTATATGTTCCTGATGCATGCAGGGCCGGCACCTGTCACATGTGCAGAAACAGCAGAGCAGCAGGGGGGATGTATTCCTTGAGAGGTACGTAATCTCTATTGAGGATCCGACTGGGGCACTTGTATGCAGAACTGGCTGAACAAAATGACACGTTTTTTGGCACGTAAAACTCTAATATATGTGTGTCTTTGTACATATTTGTGTAATAGAATGCTTATGATCATTCTTGGCTTCTTCCTAATTTGTTTACCTCGCTGGAACCTTAAGATTATTACTGGTTAAAAAGTGTTATTAAACCAAAAATCAAACATTTCTTGTTTTGCAGTTTACCAATTTTTAGCAGTGCGAGGGAGAGACAAACCATTTACCACTGATTGGGGTGCTTACAATGATCAGCTTTTATTTATATAAAACTTTTATCCTAAAGAAGAAACACTGTTGCTATATCTGCTTCCAGTGTTAGCTGGAATTTGGCTTCAGTACATCAGTATATCTAAATCTGCTAGTACATTTACCACTCCCCCTCCCCCCAGACTGACAATGCTACTGCCCAGAGGTGTCTCTGTTGCTCCTTCATCCAGAGTGGGGGCACTGGCTAGATCGCCATGGTAAAACAGAGGGGAAGGCCTCTTTCACACTGATACGTTTTTCCTGCATTTTACTCTGCAAAAAAAATGCAAGAAAAATGTTTCCCAATCCTATGGGACTTTTCACACCACTGTGCTGTAGGTGCAGTGCGTTTTGAAAAGTCCTGCATGCTGCCTCTTTGATGCAGTGTTAAAAACCGCACCAAAAATGCAGCTTTCCATTAAAATGATTGTAAAGTGCAGCAGTCTCAGTAAAAATGCACCACGCTGTGCGTTTTTGAGTCATATGTCAATTTTTCACAGGTGCAGGCAACCCAAAAAATGCCTCAAACGCACAGGAAATGCATATGAAGCTGCAAAATGGTAATAACGCATATTTTTTTTTACCGTGACTTTGCTACAGAGCAGTGTGAAAGGGCCCTAATGCAGCCACTTATGTAATGATTGGTAAGTTGTAATATACATTTTTGGGTTTATTACTGCTCTTAATTGAAGATGTCATTACATGTGCGCAATGTATTCTCCGTTTTAATCTTCTTGATGACGCATTCTTTTATTTTTTTTCCTTAAAATCATGTCATTCTTTTGTGTGGTGACTGCTGTCATTAAGGTGGAACTTCACTCTCCCAATCAACATTGATTCATTTTTTCATTTTAATCCTCATGCTGCTAGAATTAGTAAATGGATTGGAAAGTATATCATATTTTACTTGTGTGTTGTTGTTTGTTTATATATATATATATATATATATATATATATATATATATATATATATATATATATATATAAATTAGGGCTGTTACTGATTAAAATTTTCCTGTTCGATTAATCCTTCTTTTTTTTTTTTTTTTTATCTATTAATCGACTAATTTCGATTAATTATAACGCACATAGATCCAACTACTTTTAGCTGATCTCCTTGCAGGCTGATTCCCAGTGCAGCTACCAACCACTGGAAAATGGATAGCAGGATACAAAAAACACACAAAGGCAGCGCTCGATGGGAATAGCATTAAAACTTTTATAGTCTTCAAGTAGGTAACAAAATAAATATTGCACTGGAGATAAAATCGATGTAGCTACATAAACTGTAAAAATGGTGCGAGTAATTCCAAACGGTAGCAAAAGCAGTCATAAAAACATGTAGCCAAGTATGATACTGGTATAAAAATGTGTACAACGATACCACTGCTGAATCCAGATGAGGAGGGGCTAACATCAGTCCGTCGGCATGTAGATGTCCTGTGAAGGGAACTATCACAACTCCCAGTGGATGGCTGTAGAATCCCAGGTTGATAGAGGGAAGTGTAACAGCCCTTGCGTGTGGCAGATAGTAAGGTCCCGCTGGCATGCAGATATGAAGGCACAGCAAAGGAGCCCTTCAGATGAACACGGCAAGCCGTGACGTCACTGGATCTCCCTGAAGACTTTTGATCGATCAAAACAATTGATTAATCGAGGAATTAATAGTTAATTTCCACAGCCCTAATTATATATATATATATATATATATATATTAAAAAATTATTTTATTTCTTTAGTTACTTCCTGGTTTCTTGCCTAGGCAAATGATGTCATACATCCCAGAAGTCTTCAGGAGGGGAGGTGGGGTCTTGTCGGCTAAGCGAACACACCTACATGCTTTAGCTAAAGGCAGATTGATTCCAGGAAGCAAACACTACATGAATAATTCATGTTGATCTGAATGACTGATTAGGTCTAGGTTTACATCTAATTATATTTTTTGTTATGTTGCTTAAACATGGCCCTATATATTTATAGACAATGCAGCAAAGAATCAAGCATCATGTTCAGTAAGTGGATCATATCGAAAGAACATAGGATCACGAGGAATGAATGCAAATCAGACTCTGATAGAGCTGTATGACCCGTATGTCTGTAGCGACTCATGCAAAAATATCTTAGCATGCAGCAACTTTTAGTCGATTAAAATATTTAGCACATATAGCATAGCAACTGCCTTGTGTACAATCGTCCTGCAGAAAAAAATGAAGTGTTATTGGACTGTGAAAAGCATTAGCTTGGAGGTCAGGCCTGGAACTCCTGGAATGTCATAGCTACTTTTTTTATTGTTATACAGGATTTGTATAGCACCAACAGTTTGCACAGCGCTTTACAACATGAGGGCAGACAGTACAGTTAGACCCCATTCACGTGCCGCCCCTGTGTGAATGGGCTCTTACAATCCATTTCAATACAGGAGGAATCGGAGAGCCCATGAATCGGTCGCAGCACTAACAAAGCTGTTGCATGCTTTTTCTCCTGTGAAATGGTGGAGTTTTACAGACACACAGAATTTACTTGGATAAGTAGAAATAGTAATGGAAAAAATATCAAATATCCGATTCCTCAAATCTTGCTACAAAAATGTAGATTTTACTGCTACAGGGTTGCCGCTCTGTGCAGTATCGTGTGTGTGTGTGTCTCTGTCTCACACACACACGCGCAATTCTGTACTTCTGGGTTTTGGGCGCATGCCACCGGCGATGGCTCTCTCCCGCTGTGATTTTATACAGTGGACCCGCCGATCGTTCGGTACTCTAACAGAATGATAGTCTGCCTATGTAAACAAGGCAGACTGTAATTCCGTGAGCACAGAAGACGTGGATCCTGTGTTTCTGTGATGCAGGAACACGGATCCATGTCTTCAAGTAATAAAAGCACCTCCCCCACAGTTAGTAAGCACTCCCTAGGCACACCGTTAACCCTTTGATTACCCCCTGATGTAAACTCCTTCCCTGCCAATGTCATAAAAAATATCCCATAGTTTGTAGACGCTATAACTTTTGCGCTAACCAATCAAAATACGCTTATTTGGATTTTTTTTTACCAAAAATTTGTAGCAGAATACATATTGGCCTAAATTGATGAATGAATATGAATCTCTATCTATCTATCTATCTATCTATCTATCTATCTATCTATCTATCTATCTATCTATCTATCTATCTATCTATCTATCTATCTATCTATCTATCTATCTATCTATCTATCTATCTATATATATATATATATATATAATTTTTTTTTATTTGTCAGTCGTTCTTTGTTTCTTGCGCAAAAAATAAACTGCAGAGGTGATCAAATACCACCAAAAGAAAGCTCTATTTGTGGGAAGAAAAGGATATTAATTTTTTTTCTTGGGTACAGCGTCGCACGACCGTGCAATTGTCAGTTAAAGCAACGCAGTGCCGCATTGCAAAAAATGGCCTGATCAGGAAGGGGGGTAAACCTTCCGGCGCTGAAGTGGTTAAAGATGTGACATCATTTTATATACCTTCACTTTCTTATCGCTGGTATGGCAGTATTTATTAGTACACAGCTTTCAAGAGCTGATCACAATAGTTCATGCAAAAAAAAAAAAAATTCATACTATACCAGAACGAATGCATTTTGTTTTAATCAGTACAATATTCATCCAAAAAAAGTAAAATCTGAAGACCAAGATAATACAACACATTCCATCACTACCGAAGTTGTATTTTGTCATACAAGAATTTTTGTAACTTTAGTAACCTATTGGCTTTCGATATAAGACTATCATGCAAAAAAGAACCTGACGATCATTCGTCCAATATTCTCATAGTGTGTACGAGGCTTTGTGCTGTACAGTAAAAGTGTCACAAATTGGAACTACATGAATTTTGTTGTCGGTAGTAACAGTGAAAGTGTTGCAGGATTTTCTAAATTTGACACAAGGCAGCCACATGTACTCTGTTAAGGAAACTGAGGCGAATGCCTTATTTAAATGCCCCATTACGTTATCTGGTTGCTGATCAGATATTTTCTACATGACAAGGAATTCTGACAATAATTAAATTTTCTGGTTTTAGGTGTGTTCTTCTCCCTCTGTTGGCCATGAAATCACCTCCTCAAAGTCTTTTGATGGTTGTCGATTCAGTTGATGAAGGATGCAACGTAACTGAAGGAGAACACCGACCATCTGGATTATCTGGAACCATAGCAGATCTTTTAGCAAGTCATCACGAGTTCTTTCCTCCCTGGCTCCTTCTAATATGTTCAGCCCGCAAGCAGAGCAGAACAGTCACTAAAATGTTTACAGGTTTGTGTTAAATTATTTTATTTTTTTAGCTGTCTGTGCATCAAACTTGCTGTGGGTTTAATTCATCTTCACTTTGTTGTGTCCCTCTTTCTTTTTTCATTGAGTGATTTGTGTCCTCTGATCACCCAGTTGAGATCTATGGTAATGGCTATAGATTACTAATTTGATTATAACTATAGGTCATTCACAGTGTAGCTCAGGAGTGGGAAGCAATTTTATAACGGGAATCCTGAATACTTCTTTTTTTTTTTTTTTTTTTTTTTGTGTGTGTTGAAGTGACCCTTAAGCGAACTCGCACATACAAACCTAACAGTATATTCTTAAAGCTGGTGATGGTGTTGGGGTGCTTACTCTTCATCCACGTATATCCCCCAAACCTGTGCACCTTTTTAAAGTGGTTGTAAAGGCTGAAGTTTTTTTTTTGCATTCTATGCATGAAGGTAAAAAACCTTCAGTGTGCAGCCCCCCCCTCAGACTCCCATGTACACACTTGAGCCCATCCTGATCCAGCGATGTGTATGAGAGCAGAAGCTCTCCCAGGTTTCTGCCTCCTCATTGGCTGAGACACAGCAGCGGGAGCCAGGCTGTAGAAGGAGCTGAAGCTCCAAGCACGTAGCCTGTTGTCTACCACCGACCTGTCCTTCCTGTGACGTCACATTTACCCATGTGTGCACTCCAGGCTGGCACTGGAGACTTCCTGGTTCCTACCTGGCATTCTGGCTTCCATCTTATTATCCACAGCGAGTAGTCTACTGGTGGGCCCTGCATTAGAAGTCTGAGTGGCAGTGCTCCCCTTATCTGAGTGAGTGCCTCTGTATTGTCCTGTGAGTTTTTAATGACCATTTTGCAAACTGAATTATAATATGGCACTTGGATTGCACTTCCACTCTTTCTTTTTATCTTCTCCTACAGAGCTGGCATATTCTGGGGACAGCCGCAGCTGATGCTTACCATAGCCTATGGACTTTTTTGGAGTTTATGAACTATGGATATTAATACTGTTTAGCATATTCTGTGCAGCAGTTAACCCTTGCTGTGGGCCATAACCCCTTAATACCTATCACTATACTGGCATCATCCCGGTATTGTTTTTTTACAGCTGAGGGTCAGCTCTGCTATAAGTGCAATCCTAGCGGCTAACTAGCTGCTGGATTCCTTTTTACAAGCAGCAGGAGGGGACATCCCCCTCCCTGCCACCTTCTGCGGCTTTCTCAGGCTATCTCGTCACGCTGGGAGACACGTTCGACCGGCTTATTGACGTGACCAGAATGGCTTTATTTGTCTCTATGATATAGAAAGGTTTCCCTGAATGTAAACGGCGCCATTTTTAAAAATAAAATGCATCTGATCACACCAATCTTGGTGTAATCAAATGCTTTAAGGGATTGCACGCCAACAGATTGTCCCACACATGTGAGGTATCACTGCAAATGTCAGATCATGGGCAGTAATTCTAGCCCCAGACCTCCTGTGTAAATCTAAAGTGGTAAACTGTAAAGGCTTTTAAAGCAGGGCTTGACAAATTTGCTTGGAATCTAGGAGCCAGCTGAAAAAGTTATAAGCCAGGAACGCGTCCCGCCGAGCTTGCGCGCAGAAGCGAACGCATACGTGAGTAGTGCCTGCATATGAAAGCGGTGTTCAAACAACCAATGTGAGGTATCACCGCAATTGGTAGAGCGAGAGCAATAATTCTAGCCCTAGACCACCTCTGTAACTCAAAACATGCAACCTGCATAATTTTTTAAACGTCGCCTATGGAGATTTTAAAGGGTAAAAGTTTGTCGCCATTCCACGAGCGGACGCAATTTTGAAGTGTGACATGTTGGGTATCAATTTACTTGGCGTAACATTATCTTTCACAATAAAAAAAAATTGGGCTAACTTTACTGTTATTTTTATTTTAAAAAGTGTATTTTTTTCCCAAAAAAGTGCGCTTGTAAGACCGCTGCACAAATACGGTGTGACAAAGTATTGCAACGACCGTCATTTTATTCTCTAGGGTGTTTAGAATAAAAAAAAGTGTGTGTGTGTGTGTGTGTGTGTGTGTTATAATTAGAGGGAAGGAGATGGCAGTGAAAACAGACAAGGGAAGCTCCATTAGCATTGCTGGTTGTCTTGTCATACCAACGGCCACCACAAGATGGCGCCAGATCACAGAAGTAAGCATAGGGGCGCAATCGCGGGGAGGGGGGGCGCACGGAGACACAGGATACCCCCAACTGTGCTTTGCCAGGTCGCTAATTCTCGTCGCAATGGCGACCTGGCGCCCGGGGTTTGTCGAACCCTGTTTTTAAAGGGTCCTTTATGGATAGTAAAACTTGCATCGTTTGTCGCCGTTGCTCAGGTGTGCGCAATTTTAAAGTGTGACATGTTTGGTATCTATTTACACTTTGGTAAAATTTAAAACATGATGTTACAAACAATTTTCCCCAAAACATTTGTATTTGAAAAACCGCTGTGCAAAATACTGTGTAACAAAGAAATTGCAACACCCATCAATTTATTCTCTATGGCCTCTGCTTTTAAAAAAATAAAAATAAAAAATTATATATATATATATATATATATATATATATATATATATATATATATATATATATATTAGCCTCGTTTCCACTGAGCGGAACGGTTTGGATCGGTACAATTTGAAAGGTTCGGTCTATTCTGGTGAGCGTTTCCACTGCAAGTCAGACGGTCAGGGGCCATTCAGGTTTTAGAAAAAAATGCCTAGCGTGTCTGCCAATCAGTGGAATGTATTGTAGCTCCGCCCTAACCGAAACGTACCATTTTCTATGGCCCCACATCTGAAGCAGGACCCAGAATGGTGCGGTAGAGTTTGGTTTTATGGCACGCTTTCATAATGGAAACGCCCAAAATAGCGTACCAAACCGAACCGATCCGCTCAGTGGAAACGAGGCATAATATAAAATATGTAGTCATTTTCTAGCAAACAAATAGATTACATGTAAGTAAAAAGTGCCTTGGTCTTCAAGTGAATAAAGTTTTACTAAATCCACAACAGTAATATCAGTCTGTATATGCAGTAGAGCATGCTTGTTATACTCACTGTGGAACCGAAATGGTTAATCTTCTGCATTGTGTAATAAGGCTGTTATATCCTGTCTTCTCTGATCCTTCCCTTCGTCCACTGTTCCCAATCCATCTGCTGATAGAACAGAACCCTAGGAGGCACTCTGCACATGCTCAGTTTGGTGTGTATTGCTAGAAAGTGTTTTTGTATTTATTTTTTTTGGGGGGGAGGGTTCGTGTATTTAGCACAGGGTCAATCGGCACTGTCCAGACAGAGGGCCATGGGGTCCTGCAGCCTCATAGGACAGTCAGAGTAGAATGAAAACTCCTACAAGCTTTAACCAGACACCGATCAAAGTCACAAGACTCCTATATACTGCTGATGAGAGAGGGTATTTAGCCGTTTAGATTTACTAAAATAATTACATTTCTATGTTCTGTGTACTGTGGGAGACCAGATATAGTGAATGCAGGGTCCTGAGTTTAGTAAAATTTTAAGGTGTGCTCACATAAGGCACAGTTGCCTTGTACCTTTCCCAAGTACGATTGTCTCCACTCCCCTGCTTGTCTGCGCTCACGTTGTACTTGGCCCAAGTACACTTACATCATCCCCCTCTGCCAGCCAGATAACAGTGATCCGTGCTTTCATGTTCTATGAGTGCTCAGTGATCTATGACAGTTCTGTGCTCAGGCACAGTTAGTAATCGCATAGAAACATACTGTGCTGGAGTCCAACTGGACCATACCCAAGACCACCTCTTCCAAGTGGTTCCGGGCACGGTATGCTGTAATAACACTGCTCAAACAAATTTGTCTTTGGGGGTAAACTGTGTTCAACCATTCAGCCCTTTGCAGGCCCCTACGACCGCGGGCCTCTAAGGTGTAGCAAAAAATGGTAGTCCTAGTGCTAGTTGTCCCACGTGGCTACTGATCCCAGTACCACCTCTTCAGGCCCTGCCAGCCCTCCTGGCTGCAGCTGCCTCTTTCCACTGCTTGTGCCACCACAGTCCTCCTTACTGGCTCTGCAGCCATCCCAGACTGCTTGCTCCCAATCCTCTCAGGGATGTCACCCAGTCCTCCTGAATGTCTCACTAGCCAGCCCCCCCGACTGGAGAGCTCCCTTAAAGGCCACAACAGACTAAAGCCCTGTACACACGGTCGGACTTCCATCTGACTTTTCCCTGGATTTTTGTCCGAACGGAGTTGGCCGGGCACACCCATACCATACACACCACAGGACTTTTCTGCAAACTTTCCCAAAACTTTTTGCAACATCACATGGTTTTTCTGGTCTTTTCTGCTCTTTACTGCCACCCTTTGGTCAACTTCTGCTATTGTTGGTTGATTTTAACATTAGTTGTTTTGTTCATCGGACAAAAGTTCGATGGTTTTCTGTACACACAGTAGGACTTTGCTCCATCGGACTTTTGTTGGGCAAAAGTTTGTCCGTTTGCAGACCCAACTTTTGTCCGATGAAAACACAAAAAAAAACAAAGTTTGTCCGATGGAGCGTACACACGGTCGGATTGTTGGTCCAACTTGCTCAAAATGAAGTTTGTTGGCCAAAAGTCCGACCGTGTGTATGGGGCTTTACACTCCATCTACAGCTTCCACTCAAACAACTGCCCCCTGCCAACCCAGGTAACAAAAAACAAGCAGGCCTGGCTGCCAGCAAAGCCTACATAAATTTGCCTACACTGACAACCTACTTACAACACTAGCATACTAGAGGGTGCTACATAATATTAACGGCAGTTGTGTGCTATTTATAAAAAAACAAACATGTTTTCCGTACCTGCTCTGTGCAGTGGTTTAGCGCAGAGCAGCCCTGATCCTCTTCTTTTCGAGTCCCCTGCTGGTGCTTTTGGCCCCTCCTTCCAAGTACCCCCAGAGCAAGCAGCCAATAAGGAAGGAGAGTCCCCATAGAGCCGAGGCTCTTGTTCACTTTGCTGGATTGCGATGAGGCTCAGGTAAGTATTGGGGGGGGCTGTTGCGCACAGAAGTGTTTTTGTTTTTTTTTGGTTTTTTTTGTTTTTTTACCCTCATGCATAGAATGCATGAGGGTAAAAAACCTTGAGCCTTTAGAACTACTTTAAGGAGAACAAAAATCTCTAATTAAAATTATACCAAGGACCATAGCATTATAAACCATAATTTAAAAGCACTGAGCCATACTGCCGCAGTGATAGCAGAGTTCCTTTTGACTTATGAAAAGCTGGAAAACATAACAAATATGCTGCCCCCATCACTGAATAATTGGATGCTCTAGGTCTGTTGCTTTTGTTACTTGTTCGGGTCTGTTTATAGCAATACATTTGCATTCATTAACAAGACCGTGAAAAAAAAAAGTTTTCACCTTCTTAAAAAAAAAAAAAAAAAAAGAATATAGTAAAGCATTTCATTTGCATTTTAATCTCTGCTAAACCTGCTCTAAACCCCTTTTTATCTTTTCCACAGATTTTAAACCTTTGTCCCTATTTATTTATTTATTTATTTATTTTATCTTCTTTTTTTTTTTTTGTATCAGCTGTTTTCCTCTGTCTTCATTTCACTGACAGTCCAGCTTGCAAATATAAATGGATAATTTATGTTTTCTGCAGAGCTATGCTAACTATGTAAGTTTAACAAAGCAGCCCCAGAGTTCAGTGAAAGACCCTTTGCTGTTTGTGAAATTGCCGGAGGCTCTGCTTTGCTGGTTACTTTCTGCAGTGACCAAAGGTCACCCTGCTGATTATGTGAGGGAATGAAAGTGCTGAAAGTAGTCATAAAGCTAACATGTGCATAGTAAATGCTATGGGCAGATAAGGAGACAACTGTGGGAAAAGCTTGCAGGGTAAAGGTTTATCTGAGATGCCCAAGTCCTCACCGTAATTTTCAGTCCTAATAATGTAGTAAAAAAGAAGCGCCACTTAAGTGCAGTATTAAAAGATTCTTTTAATGACACAAATATCAAATCACACTTACAGGAAAGGAAGCAAAAGAAAGGCTCATCTGTAAAGATCCTGTACTCCTCGTCCCGGGTCCATGGGCTGCACAGATGGTCTCAACCCCTTGCTTCTCCTGTGTGACCCCCCCCCCCCCGGATGTGTTCCACGCTGGACCAGGCCTCATCCTGATGGTCACAGGACAAGCCTGAGGAAAACAGACTCTGCATCTTCTACATCTGTGCAGCCCATGGACCCGGAATGAGGACTACAGGATCTTTACAGCTGAGCCTTCCTTTGCTTCCTTTCCTGTAAGTGTGATTGATATTTGTGTCATTAAAAGAATCTTTTAATACTGCACTTAGGTGGCGCTTCTTTTTTCTCCACCCTTCTTGTTTACTACAGAGCCAGCACTCTGAGGACAGCAGCCGCCATCCACCAGCCATATTATCTGCTTTTTAACCCTTGAACTGCCTGTTACTATTATTTTAAACGGACTCCTTGCTATAACCCCATTTACTTATGCACTTTGTGTTTGCGCTAACAGTTACCTTTTTCACTAATAATGTAGTGACTGGGATATTGAAAACATATTTTTAAAATGGCGAAAAATGCCTATAAACGAAACACTTCTAACGCGGGTTACTGCGTTTAGCCGCGTTTAGAAGCGCTTGGCATCTGAAATTTCGGCGTCTGAACTCATTTGTTTGCCTTCAAAAAAAGGCCTATATACGCAACCGCCTAAAAACGACAGTAAACGAACCTGTGTACACATAGGATAACATTGAATGAGTTCAGGGGCAGTTGAAAAAAGTGTCCAACTGCCTCTGAACGTCCGTTTTAGCAGCAGAAGTGTACATGGGGCCTTAGAATCTCAGTTACACACAATGTTGTGTTGCAAGTCTTTTTTTGAAAGACCCAAATTTGTGCGTGTGAGGGGGGTGTGTTTTTTTTTTTTCCCCCCCCATCATCCTAGAAAGGGGCTTTCGTTTGACTTTTTTGTGTCTGTGCACATTTGACATTACAGTATACTTCACTCTTCACATTTGAAGTTCATCTGTTGGTCCACTCTCTTTTCATGCTTTTGCTGTTTGTATGTCTACTTCAATGCAGGAGCTTTACAGAGCTTTGCTTGCTATATATATCTTGTCAATACATCTTTGCATAGAGGCTGCTGCTGTCCTTCTTTACCCTTTAAAAGAACCTCACTTAAAAAAAAGAAGAAAAAAAAAGTACTGGACTTTAGATGCAAATAATGCTTTGACTGCCTTTTAAATAGTTTGAGAACTGGCTGCACGAAATTAAAGGATCAAAAAGAGACCAGGGAGTTGGGGTTTTTACTGGAACTCCATATTTGCTAAGAGAAAAAGAAAACATCCCCTCCAGATCAACTGTACAGTACATAGCTAGGATTGTGGCAAACATTTTTTTTGCAGATACTTTTCTGCATTGTAATGTCCTGCTTCAAACTGGAGAATAGAAGGATCAGCCTTCAGTATCACATTTTGTCAGTCTCTGCGTTGAATTAAGGCCGGCCATAGATGAATCAAAATTTTGGCTGGTTCATCTATGGGCAGGCTGGTTATACTGAGGGGTGTGTGTGCCAAACACTGCCGGCGGCTATTGCCACCAGCAGTGACCATTCAATTCTAATGGCAGGAAAAACTCCTGCTGTCAGAATACAATAGCACAGAGGGAGGGATTCCCCCATCAACACATACAGAATCAAGATATTTTTTTTTTTTTCACCCATGGTTGAAGGAAAGAAAATTGCATAATCTATGGCTTGCATAAGTAAAGGAGCATCATCTGACGTTTTTATGTCCAGTGTGCATGAGGACTAAAAAGGATAGAAGACCTGAGCTAGTGTGGTCAGTTTGCGTTCCTGCTCCATCATTGGGGTCTATTGGATTCCATGCCAATGCACGACATGCTTGTATTCCCTTAGTCAGATTGCGGTTAACACACCACGCCCAGACCTGCTCCGCTTTAATGACTCGGGTTTCTACTGAGCTCTTGGAATTTGTGGTCAGTGGAAGCTGCTGAACTTCATTTCCAGCCCTCAGCCCTTTGAACATGGGGAAGAACAAGGGACCTAGCAGTAAAGTGATCACCACTAAAAAAAAATGTCTTAAAGGACAAATCTTACTCCTTGGGATAACATCCGAGCGGCTTTTGGCTGCATCTGTTGTTGCACCAAGCACCGCTGACTCTAAAAAAAACAGTACCGGGTGATACACGCAGCTGCAGGCATCACCTCGGTACAACCCCTTCAAGCAAAGGCCACATATTGGCGTAAAGACGGCGTTAGAGCTGCACGATTCTGGCAAAAATGAGAATCATGATTTTGCTTACAATAAAGATCACAATTCTCACGGTGTAACATCTTTCACATTATACCAAAAAATCGGGCTAACTTTGCTGTTAGTTTTTTTTTTTTTTTTTTATAAACGTGTATTTAAAAAAAAAAACTAATTGCATTTTGAAAAACCGCTGCGCAAGTACATGGTGTGACATAAAATATTGCAACAACCACCATTTTATTTTCTAGGGTCTTTGCTAAAAAAAAAAAAATATATGGTGTTTGGGTGTTCCAAGTAATTTTCTAGCAGAAAATTAATGATTTTTACTTGTAAGCAACAAATGTCAGAAAAGGTTTTGGTCTTTAAATGGTTAAACTTTCTTCATCTACACGCCGGAGTTCTTTCCATTGATAAAAGAATGAAGAGATACTTTGTTTCCACTTATTCTGTGTTTTATTAAAACTTGGCAGACTGCCTGGATTTTGTTTATCCAGCTGTGAGAACTCTCTGCACTTGTTAGAGAACCGTGACATGCTCAGGAAGGGAAAAAGATTGCGATTTTCGATTCTTTACGATTAATCGTGCAGCTCTAGTCTGTGTGAAGTGCTTAAGGTAACCTGCGCAGCTGCAGGCATCACCCCCGTACAACCCCTTCAAGACGTGGCCACATTTGCGTACGATCGGTGTGAAGGGCTTAAAAGAGAAGTATGGGTTGAAAAATTTTTTTCGATTCATACTTGCCTCGGATCTGTCCCCCGCCGTCCCTGCACGGAGAACCGAGCCATCGCACATCGCCGATGGCTCGGTTCTCACAGATCCCCGAGAGGAAAGCCGCTGACTGTCAGTCAGCGTCTTTCCTCTCTGCTTCTCCACGCTCATTGGAGCCCCGAGCAGTGGAGGGGCGGGGAGAGGCTGTCTCAGCGGCTCGCTGAGACTGCCATCAATCAGAGTAGCTGGCGGATCCCGACTTGGAAGTCCTGATGGCGCGCTGCCCCGACTGATGGCAGTGACGTCAGCGGAGAGCGGACTTCAGACCGCTCTCTGCTGAAAACGGGTCACAGGAGTGCAAAACGAATTGCACTCCTGTGACCCAGAGGAGAAGCCCAGCCTAAAAAACTCAGGCTGGACTTCTCCTCCTTTTTTAAGGTAACCAACTAAATTGTCCTTCGTTCTAGTTAAAGCAGAACTAAACCCTCCTATCCTATTCAGCCAAAGAAGCTGTTATCTTATCCTCTGATCTGCAACTGCCATGGTCCTGCACATGTGTTCAGTTATAACTCTAGCCATTTGATGGTTTGGTTGAGAGCACAAGCAATTGTGATAGTTCTCATACCCAGCATGAAGGGAATAGAACGGTTTCTTAAAAACTGCGTTCAGCATATGGTGTAAGGGCCTGTTCACAGCACTCAGTTAATTGCTAATGGCACTAAACACCTCTAGCAAACATGCCACATTTGCATCCACCAAAGTGCACGGTGCCGTACAGGTTTTAAGTCACATCTGTCCTGCATTCCCTGTGCGTTTGGCAGCCTATTTAAATATTTAGGCTGTTGAAATCGAAATGCACAAAAACCTACACGTTCCGATGTGAACCAGCCCCAAACAAGCTCTTAAAGAAATAAAACTGCCATCTTATAAAAGAGACACTATACTTGCCTTTCTGGTGGCCTGTATCTGGAAACTCCTCTTCACTGTTGTTCAGCTGCTGCAGGTATTTGACCAGTTGTATGGGTTGAATACAGGTGTAACGATGCACAAGGTGGAGTAAGCCTTTAAAACATGGGCCACCAGAAAGGTAAGTACAGTAAATGTTCCTATATACACTGTAATCGTGTTTGTAAATGACCTGCGGTAACAGGGTCACTTTCAGTTAAAAATGGAAAAGTTTAATTTTTTTTCTCAAAGCACAGAAATTCCACATTTTTGCCATGCCATTGTTTTATAAACGTTTCCCTCTGACTTTAGCAGTAAATAAAAAGTTATTCAAACTGCACTTATGAAGGGTTTTGAGCGCGAAGTAGCATACGTTTAGCTGAATAGTGTTATACTGGTATCTCTTGTGTTGCAGCCAAAAAAAAAACTATACAGTAATATATTGACTTGAACCTGTGTTTACAAACATCTGGATTTTAATGGGAAGAGGTGAAAGTTCTCAAGTAATAAAAGAATTAGAGAGCATTAGCATACTTTTGTTTCAAGTGAAAATCATCATTTTGGTTAAGTGCATCTGGTTACATTACCCACTCCCACTGTGATATCATTGGGGGGTTCACATGCTCAGCAAAACATTGACTACAATAAGTGCTACAGATGAAGCACACCATTTTATGATTTGACATGTAATGTGCTTAAAGAATTTTAGGGCTATAGACTGTGGGGTTGATTTACTAACACTGGAGAGTGCAAACTCTGGTGCAGTTGTGCATGGTAGGCAATCGGCTCCTAATTTTAAGCTTGTTCAATTAAGCTTTGACAATAAAACCCTGGAATTTCCTTCTTTCCTTCAAATGTACTGGAATTATGTAATCTTAGAACAGATAAGCGATCTCCATGTGATTTTTCATTCACTGCACTAAACTTGCACAGCTTTTTTTTTTTTTTTTAATTGCATCGGAATCGCACTGCATGTATGTGAATGGCCTCTATAGAAGTTTGTGTTTCACTTGCCATGTGATTCTATGCGTTCTCGAATGTATCCGAAATCGCATGTGTGAACCAGGGCTCAGGGCACTTTCACACTGAGGCGCAGGGGCATTTGCGGTAAAGCACCGCTAGTTTTAGCGGCACTTTACCGTCGTTTTAGAGGTGCTTTTCGGCCACTAGCGGGGTGCTTTTAACCCCTGCTAACGGTCGAATGAAGGGTTAAAAGTGGCGCTGCCGTGGCACTTTGCAGGCGCTTTCGCGGCGCTGCCCATTGATTTGAATGGGCAGGGGCACCTCAAAGATGCTGCTTGCTGGACTTTTTTTTTCTTTCTTTTTTTTTTTTTTTACCATCCCGCAAGCGCACCACTCCAATGTGACGGGAGAGACGCTTTACAGGCGCTATAGCGCCTGTAAAGCACCTCCAGTGTGAAAGTAACCCTAATGCTGTAAATGTATTAATTAGAATGAACGAGCCCCTAGCGTTTATGTGGGGCTCCATGGGACAGTCCAAAGGGCTGCCTCGTTTCCTGTTCCCCCTCTCTTTATTCCTCTTTAGGTTGCCCTAGGTGATAGATGCAGGGCAGCATGGCAACAGGTCCCGATTGGTTGGATCAGGCGGGATTGAGCCGGGCAGAGTTTATAAAAGTCGGCAGTCTTTCCCGCTCCGTTCACAGCCTGAGGGGACCCCGCGGAGTGAAGAGCCTGTGCTGCTCCCACCCTCCCTCCCTTTAAATAAAATGTCTCTTGTCGGAATGTTTGTTAGTGGGGTTTGTCATCCAGTTCAGTTCTGGATGGACTACGTGATAATATTAATAAAGTAATAAGTTATGGAATTTTAAGTTTTTTTTTTTTAAAGATTTTCCTGTATGGATTTATTTATCTTTGGGTAACCCCTTAATAAATGTCGTGGCCATTATTAGCCAAAATAAATGATGGTGTGTTTGTATTATTTATTTAGTACTTAAATCCTTTGTGCTGTCCCATGAGGGAGAGATCCCATTTTTAGAACCACTCCAAATTTAAATAAAAAAATAAATAAAAATTACCGGTCTGTGGTTGGTGCTAGGCTTGGATGTTGTTTTTATATATTTTTTTTAATCTTGTTTTAACACTGCAAACATTTGTAATGTTTATTTTTTTAGTTAAACAGTTGGGGACACTGGAGGTGCTACATCCAAAAATAAAGTAATCAAAGTACACTGGACTTCCCAATTGCTGCTAATTCTTGGCTCTGAAAATTAAGCCAGAAGTTGCTGTGTTCATTCAGTAGCTTCTAGCAGCTGTCAAAAAAATAAGAACCATCTGACTCGGCATTTATCAACACTGTTCAGACCCAAAATAGAGAGATACAAAGTAATGTTCTTTCAGTCATCTGTAGATCAAAGGGATTAACTTTATTCTGCAGATGATGTCAGTTAGAATGGTATTAAACCCTAAAACGCACATTTATTATATTGTAGCTTACCCATTCTTAGAAGCGGGGGCTGTATTAGATTTCTTTATTAGGCCTTCATTCCTTTATTTTCGTTTTTATTTGATCCAGCCAGTAAATCTGGCCATATATGGATCCAAACTCAGCCAGTTCAGCAGAAACCAGACGAATTTCGATTCATGCATGTTCAGGCAGGTTGTAGTTGATCTGCTAATCAACTTCTGTACGACCACCCTGTCAGATTTTCCCCACTCTATCAGTGCCAACGGCTATAGCCAGCAGCGCTGATCAGTGTATTCTGATGTCAGGGTAGTTTCCCTGTTGTCATAATACAAGTCAACGGATTCCTCATCCACGTCCAGTGTGTGGATGGGGAAATGGAGTCATGTGTTTGGTTGTGTTTTTTGTTTTTTATTTAATTTTTATTTTTTTACAATGATCAGCTTTTATTTCGGTTTGTAAAATCTTGATCCCAAAGGAAAAAAACTTGCTGTAACTGCAGTGTGAGCCAGAGTTTGGCTTCAATTTGTTAGTGTGTCTAAATCTGCTAGTACAACTCTAATTAAAAAAAGTCGGGACACTGTAAAACCTGCTGTACATCAGGACCCAATATAATGCTTTTTAAATCTCATAAACCCATATTTTATGCACAAAACATATAAAATGTTTAAACTGAGAAAATGTACCATTTTAGGAAAAAAATGAGGTAAGAGGAATGTTGTCCCATTCTTGTCTTTATATAGGATTCCAATTGCTCAACAGTCCTGTGTGGTCTTTGTCGTATTTTTCATTTCAAGATGTGCCAATTATTATTTACAGTTGGTGAAAGGTTCAGTTAAGCACCCCGACTCTTCTATTACGAAGCCATGCTGTTGTCGTAGATGCAGTATTGGTTTAGCTGCGTCTCGCTGCAATATGCAAGGCCTTCCCTAAAAAAGACATCCTCTGGATGGAGCATATGCTGCTCTGAAACCTGGACATATCTTTCGGCATTGATGGTGCCTTTCCAGATGTATAAGCTGCCCATCCCATACACACTAATGCACCCCCCACACCATACAGATGCAAGCTTTTGAACCAAGTGCTGATAATAAGAAAGTCCCTTTCCGAGGATCTGAAGAGCTCAAAGATCATGAGCATCCAATGTGTTTTGGCCATGTCCCTCACGCACGTAGATTTTTGCAGATTCTCAATCTTTTGACCATATCATGTACTGCGCTTTGTCAATGGCTCGGCAGCGGGGGAAAGAGAAGAGAGGCTAAACTTTGGGGGACCTCACCGAGACGAGGTCTCCCAGAAGTGGGGATGAGTATCTGTCAAAAAACAGAACCCCCCCCCCCCAAAAGGTGCCAAATGTGGCAGTGGAGGGGGGAGAAGCAACAAGTGGAGCTTCCCCTTTTGGGTGGAGCTCTGCTTTTATAATGGTGTACTTTCTCAGTTTAAACATTTGGTATGTTTTCTATTGTAATGCAGAGGCTGACCCATCCCCCCCCCCCTCTGCATTGCATTTATTGTTGCTTGTTTCAGATAAGTGCTTACAGCCAAGACAAGCTGCAGATCCTCTTATCTTGTCCCTGAAAAACTTTCCAGCACTGCTCCAAGCAGGAGTATATTATGTTTTCCCCTCGGTCCTCCGGTGTAGGGCCGCCGGCGTTTGAATGTGACATCCAGTGGTATCGATTATGAGCATCGTGAATGCAGCTCTCCCACCCGACCCATGTACGATGTGTTAGCCTCAGCCAGCGCTACTGCACTGACAGCATCCTCTGATACATTTCATCCCACCCACCGGGGCTTTAGTCACCTGATGAAATGCATCAGCTGCATGGTCAGCATTGGCTGAGGTAGACCAATACATCTTACACAGGTCAGGTGGAAGAGCGGCATTCCCAGTGCTTGTCCTCCTATTTGTTGGATCGGCCACCACTGGAGGGGAGGGGGAACAGGTCAAACCTATATCTAGGGTTAAAAGCACTTTGAAGCATGGGACACAACTGTAAAAAAAAAAGTTTTCCCTAAAGATCAAATCCACCAAGTGCTACCTGTTGGCTGGGCACTGATCGGTTGAATTACCCTGTGGATTTTTTAATCTGAGCGGCTTCCCTCAAGTCCATTTACAAAGGTGCTGCATGCTTGGTTGCTGTATATAATTGTTTGTTCAACCTCCTTGGAGAATCCACAATTGAACCTGATGCCATCTTTTGGTTTTGTAACTGAGGATTTCCATTAATGTATATGTGTATATACAGGTCTTTCTCAAAAAATTTGCATATTGTGATAAAGTTCATTATTTTCTGTAATGTACTGATAAACATTAGACTTTCATATATTTTAGATTCATTACACACAACTGAAGTAGTTCAAGCCTTTTCTTGTTTTAATATTGATGATTTTGGCATACAGCTCATGACAACCCAAAAATCCTATCTCAAAAAATTAGCATATCATAAAAAGGTTCTCTAAACGAGCTATTAACCTAATCATCTGAATCAACTAATTAACTCTAAACACCTGCAAAAGATTCCTGAGGCTTTTAAAAACTCCCAGCCTGGTTCATTACTCAAAACCGCAATCATGGGTAAGACTGCCGACCTGACTGCTGTCCAGAAGGCCATCATTGACACCCTCAAGCAAGAGGGTAAGACACAGAAAGAAATTTCTGAACGAATAGGCTGTTCCCAGAGTGCTGTATCAAGGCACCTCAGTGGGAAGTCTGTGGGAAGGAAAAAGTGTGGCAGAAAACGCTGCACAACGAGAAGAGGTGACCGGACCCTGAAGAAGATTGTGGAGAAGGACCGATTCCAGACCTTGGAGGACCTGCGGAAGCAGTGGACTGAGTCTGGAGTAGAAACATCCAGAGCCACCGTGAACAGGCGTGTGCAGGAAATGGGCTACAGGTGCCGCATTCCCCAGGTCAAGCCACTTTTGAACCAGAAACAGCGGCAGAAGCGCCTGACCTGGGCTACAGAGAAGCAGCACTGGACTGTTGCTCAGTGGTCCAAAGTACTTTTTTCGGATGAAAGCAAATTTTGCATGTCATTTGGAAATCAAGGTGCCAGTCTGGAGGAAGACTGGGGAGAGGGAAATGCCAAAATGCCTGAAGTCCAGTGTCAAGTACCCACAGTCAGTGATGGTCTGGGGTGCCATGTCAGCTGCTGGTGTTGGTCCACTGTGTTTTATCAAGGGCAGGGTCAATGCAGCTAGCTATCGGGAGATTTTGGAGCACTTCATGCTTCCATCTGCTGAAAAGCTTTATGGAGATGAAGATTTCATTTTTCAGCACGACCTGGCACCTGCTCACAGTGCCAAAACCACTGGTAAATGGTTTACTGACCATGGTATTACTGTGCTCAATTGGCCTGCCAACTCTCCTGACCTGAACCCCATAGAGAATCTGTGGGATATTGGGAAGAGAAAGTTGAGAGACGCAAGACCCAACACTCTGGATGAGCTTAAGGCCGCTATCGAAGCATCCTGGGCCTCCATAACACCTCAGCAGTGCCACAGGCTGGTTGCCTCCATGCCACGCCGCATTGAAGCAGTCATTTCTGCAAAAGGATTCCCGACCAAGTATTGAGTGCATAACTGAACATAATTATTTGAAGGTTGACTTTTTTTGTATTAAAAACACTTTTCTTTTATTGGTCGGATGAAATATGCTAATTTTTTGAGATAGGAATTTTGGGTTGTCATGAGCTGTATGCCAAAATCATCAATATTAAAACAAGAAAAGGCTTGAACTACTTCAGTTGTGTGTAATGAATCTAAAATATATGAAAGTCTAATGTTTATCAGTACATTACAGAAAATAATGAACTTTATCACAATATGCTAATTTTTTGAGAAGGACCTGTATGTGTATATATATGTGTGTGTGTGTGTATATATATGTATGTGTGTATGTATATATGTGTATATATATATATATATATATAATTACTTGATTAGTGTTCCAACAACCACAAATACTGGAATGAATCTGCCTTCAAAATGTTTAGGCCCCTTTCACACGGGCGGACCGTATGTCCGTTTTTCACCCATCCGTTTTCGGATGAAAAACGGACATACATGTATCCCTATGGGACAGCGGATGTCAGCGGATGAACATCCGCTGACACCCGATCTCACCCGTGTCCGCTACGCTCCGTTTTTCAGGATAGAAAAATTTCTATTTTTCTATCCGTCTGCGGAGCGGATCGGATGAACACGGACAGACGGTCCGTGTTCATCCGATCCCCCATAGGGGAGAGCGGAGATCTGACAGGGCGGTCCCTGCACAGTGTGCGGGGACCGCCCAGTCATCAGCCGGCTCAGCGGGGATCAACGGAGCGATCCCCGCTGAGCAAGCGGAGGTTCACGGGGCGGATCATGACTGATCCGTCCCGTGTGAAAGAAGCCTTACTGTCCAATCGTTCTTATTGTATTATTGTAGCATCTGTTATCTAACCAGTTCATTGATGTTATGAAAATTGTGTTTTCTTGTTCAACACAAACATGTCAGACTCCTGAGGCTAAAGAGCTAATGCCTGAGATGTAAAATGAACAGGTATGGTGGATATGATGTGAAAAGGACATGATTCCATCAACTACCTGATTCTAATGGTAGGCTACAGGAGACCTCTAAGAAAGCCTATTGATTGCAATGGTTACTTTAAGTATCTCTGTATCAGGCTTTGTCACTTGACTCAGGATGAGCTAATAGGTAGAATTTGAAGATGTGAAACTGAAAGGGTTAGCTTATATGGAATGCTTCTAATGATTAATGCTCAGCTTGTTCCAAGAAAGCTTAGACAAAGAGCTCTGTAGTAATGAGAAACAGCTGTTAACTTGATGTTCAATAACTCTTAAAGGTGTAATCCCGCTATCATACTGATAAACCTTATCAAGTACTATATTCCATTTTCGTAAGCATTGGTTTTTAAACTTGTAGAGGTTCAATATAGTATATATTTTAGTAAATGGTATATTATTTTCTTTTTTATGGACTAGGGGGGGCTAAAGTGATATTAAATACTCCTTGTAAAAATCAAAGAATAAGTGCAGCTGCATACCTTTTTTGTATACAGTTGCCTCCCATATCAAAATTGCACTGGACCCTAGTATAGTGGGGGGGAGCACCGGAAATGCTTCAAGAACTCACCGCAGTGCGTCAAATGTGCATGTAGAAACACATCCGCAACGGATCTGGAGTGCGTTTTCAGGGTGTGAACCAGCCCTTAATGGTTTTTATCAAGTAACAAAATGGAAAGTAAATGAACTGAAGAGAAATCAAATCAATATTTAGTGCGACCACCTTTTGGCGTCCTCAATGCTGAGAAATACAGGCAGATACTTCTCCATCATACCCATATCATCAGGGAGGCATGCGATTGGCCCCAGATTTATTCTGCAGCATGACAATGAACCCACATATACAGACCATGTCATTAACCACTTCAGGCCAAGAGGATTTGGCTGCCCAATGACGGGCCATTTTTTGCGATTCGGCACTGCGTCGCTTTAACTGACAATTGACATGGCTCCCAAACAAAATTGACGTCCTCCCCCCCCCCCCCCCCCACAAATAGAGCTTTCTTTTGTTGGTATTTGATCACCTCTGCGGTTTTTATTTTTTGCGCTATAAACAAAAAAAGAGCGACAATTTAGAAAAAAAGCAGTATTTTACTTTTTGCTATAATAAATATCCCCAAAAAATCTATAAAAAAATGTTTTCCCTCAGTTCAGGCCGATATGTATTCTCTTACATATATTTGGTAAAAAAAATCGCAATAAGCGTATATTGATTGGTTTGCGCAAAAGTTATAGCGTCTACAAAATAGGGGGTTGTTTTATGGCATTTTTATAAAAAATGTTTTATTAAAAATGGCAGCGATCTGCTATTTTTTTTTTTTATCGTGACTGTGACATCATGGCGGACATATCAGACACTTTGACGCTATTTTGGGACCATTGTCATTTATACAGCGGTCAGTGCTATAAAAATGCACTAATTACTGTGTAAATGACACTGGCAGTGAAGGGGTTAACCACTAGGGGGCGGGGAAGGGGTTAAGTTTGTCCTGGGGAGTGATTCAAACTGTGGGGGGGGGGGCTGGGCTACAATTGACACGACACTGATCACTGTTCCCGATCACAGGGCAGTAGTAGATCACTGTCCTTTCACTAGGCAGAACAGTTAATTTGCCTTGTTTACACAGGCATCCCCCTGTTCTGCCTCTCTGTGACACGATCGCGGGACACCGGCGGACATAGAGTCCGCAGGTGCCGCTGGCACGATCACGGAGCTCGCGGCGGGCATGAATATCAAAGCAACGTACCTGCATGTTGCTTTCCGCACAGGAGCCATTCTGCTGACGTATATCTACTGACGGCGTTCGGCAAGTGGTTAAGAATCTTCCTCGTAAAGAACAAGGAGTCCTGTGTGCTTGCTGTGGGGGTCTGCCTGCTATATACCTCAGTGTTGTCATGGTTACAAGGAAGTGACCTTTTTTTATATATTTTTTTTATTTTTTATATGGTTACGAAAATTGTAGGCGGCGTTTGGATTGCAATGAAATGTTCAATTTTTATTTTCACGTTTTATTTGCAAACTATTAAACTTTTTTTTTTTTTTTTTTTTAAACCTTTTATTTCATTCTTTTCAATATTTATTTTAAATCTTTATTTTGCAAATAAATTCACCTGTGACGCAGCGCCAGCTTTAACCTTTGTGAAACATTATGGACCTGTACAGAGCAAAGAGGACTAAAGAATGGGTGCTGCTGACTGATTCAGCTGTGTGTGAAATTATCTAATCAGCTGGTTTTTTGTTTTGTTTTGTTTTTTTGCGATTCATTTGAAGCAAAACCAACACAAACTTTTTTTTTGTGTGTCGAAGTGGGGAACGGCTACAATCCCCATCAGTTATTGCCATTTGATTTTGCTTCACTTCCTATTGTGGGCCCGGGGTCATGAATCTCTTTAATGGGTGCACAGTGAAATTAAAACATGCAGAGAGAAGGGGTAGAAGAACCTCTGTCAGCTTTTTGTTGCTGTGATATGTGTGAACCCGGCTTTAAAGTATAACTAAAGGCATCCTCTCTGTTTGTCCTGTTTACCATTCTCCTTGAATGTAAAATAAAAAATCCTAAATTTTGGACTGTCCCCAGAAAAGTAACAGAGGGGATATCTTCCAATGGGGACACTAGTTCTGGTGACCTGGGGGTCCCCAAAAAATGTCCTTAATTTGCAGGGGGTTTCCTTTCACCTCCTGTTTGGTTATGGGACAGGAAGTGAAGGGAAATTACTGCAATGGGACACAGATGGTGAGGGGAAAAAAATCTGACAGGGTTTATAATCCTCGCTTGCTTTGTCCAAAATGGGGGGGAAGATTTGCCTATAGTTCTACTTTAAGATTAGCCTAGAGTCCAGAGGTCCAGCTGCTAGATGGAGATACACATCTCTCCCCCCTCTCTCTTTAAAGTGTGTGTGTGTATATATATGTATATATGTATGTGTGTGTATATGTGTGTGTATATGTATGTGTGTATATATATATATATATATATAATATAATATTACTAATGTGCATCACTGCTTTGCCCACCTAGATGAATCCAATACCCTGCACTTCTGGCCATGTTTAGATACATTTTCCCTTCGATGTTTTTGAAAACACTATTGCCAGTGCAGTATTTTCCCATGTGGTTTATTTTTAAATGTGTTAAGTATAACATTGTGAAATGTAATCCTTCCAGATTATTCAGCAGGGTTTATATCGTGAATGCCACACCAGTTAGTCATAAGGGTAGCTTTGGTCTTCATGTTGTTGGGTAGTTCTATAGGCAGCAGATGTTGTACCAGGTGCAGGCTTTTTTCTGTACCCTTTTATTTTACATGAAACATGCTTACCTGTGCTTTTCTAATCCCAGGTGCAGAATTTTCTTTAGACAATAATTTATTTTCACATATGAGTTCTGGATCTTTCAAAGAAAGTAGTGTTTCATAATCATCTCCAAGATAAGGAGCTTATTCATTAACCTTTGTAGTAGGTGCCTTGTGTCATTTCTGTGTTTTTGGGATGCAGCATAAGGAGATGTTGAATGAGAGTTTGAGAAGATCAGCAGTTGCTCTCATCAACTATTATATTTTAAAGAAGATCATCAGTATATGGGTGGTTAGTTCTGCTTTTATTTCTCAAAAAAAAAATGTGTCTTTAGTTTTTAATAAATACACAGAGACAGGCATATTATTTATTTATAGACTCTACTCCTTGTCATTTCTGGGGGGTTTATATGATTGAAAACAATAGACTAGTAGTCTCTAGTGAACTGAAACACCCACAACACTCTAGATGGCCAAAAACAATTTTCTTTTTATCACAAATAATGTATATTTGGTAATGCTGACACATGTTCTAATGACTGATGTGAAATGTGAACCTTAAAGTGGATGTAAACCCACTCTCATTGTTTCCAAAGTAATGGCATAGTGCTGATCTCTAGGTATATACATGCCTCCTGCATGTATGCTTACCTTTTGATATATCTCCCCCTTCTCTATTTGAAGCCCCGCAAAACTCCGGATTCAGTGGGTGGGTCTATTTTTCGGCACTCGTGGCAGGGGTCGTATCGTCACCAGACTCCACACCCACCTCTACACTCCCCTTGGCCAGGCAGACGAACCTCGCATCATTGGGAGTCTCCAGTGCGCGCACAGGAGAAGCAGAGCGTGCTCATGGCCCCAGGTCACTCCTGCGCATGTGCACATACACTTAGCCGGCTGTAGTGGAGGATTCGGAATAGCTGTGTACCTGTATTGTAAAGCTTTGTTGTGTTTTTTTTTTTTTTTTTTTTTTTTGGGGGGGTGGTTTGTTTAACCACTTAACGACCGCTCACTGTATATATACGTCGGCAGAATGGCACCGACAGGCACAATCACGTAGCGCATACGTGATTGCCTTTGTATAGTTGGGGGGTCCAATCGGACCCCCCTCCTATACAGTGAGCGGTGGCTAAGTGTCCGGGAGCGTTCCGGGATGAGGGGGCAGCCATTCGTTTCTGGCCACCCCCTCGCGATCGCTCCCGGCGAATGGAAATGCCCCCTCTGTCTGTGTCAGACAGAGGGAGCAGGAGGAAGTGATGTCATCTCTGGTGCGGCGCTCACATATACCGAGCGCCGTACAAGAGAAGACATCAGGTCAGTGCACACAACACTACACTGACACCAGGACACAGGGACATAAATCGCCCCCCCAGACACCCCAGATCACCCCCCCCAGCCCCCAGTCACAGTGTCACTGATTGCAGTGACCATTTATTTAGTGATCACTGCAATCAGTGACATTTGTGACTGTAAGTGTCACCAAAGTTTAGTCTTAGGTCCAGTGTAGCCCCCTAATAAAGGTTTAACCCCCTGATCACCCCCCCAGATAACCCTTTCACCCCCTATCACCACTGTCGCTAAGCGATCATTTTTCTGATCACTGTCTTAGCATCAGTGATGCCGATCGGCAGCCAGTAATTTTTTTTAGGTTCGCCGCATGTTTTTATAGCGTCAGGTACCCCAATATATTATCTAATAAAGGTTTAACCCCCTTGATCGCCCCCCAGGTAACCCTTTCACCCCCTATCACCACTGTCGCTAAGCGATCGTTTTTCTAAACGCTGTCTTAGTGTCGGTGATGCAGATCGGTAGCTGGTAATTTTTTTTCAGGTTCGCCGCAGGTTTTTATAGCGTCAGGTAACCCCATATATTATCTAATAAAGGTTTTAACCCCCTGATTGCCCCTAGTTAACCCTTTCACCAGTGATCACCATATAAGTGTTACGGGTGACGCTGGTTAGTTAGTTTGCTTTTTATAGTGTCAGGGCACCCGCCGTGTATATAACCCAATAAAAGTTTAACCCCCTGATCGCCCGGCGGGTGATATCAATTAGGTTTTAGCGTCAGAGAGGGTCTGAGTCACACCCCAGGCAGCGTCAGGTTAGTGCCAGTAACGCTAACACCCACGCGTGAAGCATACACCCCCCTTAGTGGTATAGTATCTGAACAGATCAATATCTGATCTGATCAGATCTATACTAGCGTCCCCAGCAGTTTAGGGTTCCCAAAAACGCAGTGTTAGCGGGATCAGCCCAGATACCTGCTGGCACCTGCGTTTTGCCCCTCCGTCCAGCCCAGGCCACCCAAGTGCAGTATCGATCGATCACTGTCACTTACAAAAAAAAACCTCACATAACTGCAGCGTTCGCAGAGACGGGCCTGATCCCTGCGACTCCAGTGCTGTAGGAGGTGATTTCACCACCACAGTTAAAAAAAAAAAGCAAATATGCCGAAGCATTGGGGCAGCAGGGGCGGAGGAGCGATTTTGCTCCTAATGCCGCGTACATACGGTCGAAATTCCGACGGAGGCTTGCCCGTGGAAAAGTCTGACCATGTGTGTGCGGCATAACTTTTTTGCGGGAGGATGCTCCCATGCTTCGGCATATATAAATGGTGCGTGTATGCCCATCATTGGAAGTGGGTGGATGAAGGGCGGTATTCTAATGGTGGGCATACCCACCGATCAATCTCTTTTTTTCGTTCAGCCAACTGGCTGCATGAAAAAAAAAGATTACAATACATGTCCAACAAGGACCAGCAACGTACTGGTATGTTGCTGGACTTTGAATGTTTATACCAGAATGATGCCTGCGGGTTTAGGTATCATATTGGTATCATTCTTTTCAGCCTGCGGCCGGCTTTCATGTAAAAGCAATCCTAGCGGCTAATTAGCCTCTGGACTGCTTTTACAAGCAGTGGGAGGGAATTCCCCCCCCCCCCGATATAAAAAGCGCCATTGGGAAAGCATTTTATCACACCGATCTTGGTGTGGTCAGATGCTTTGAGGGCAGAGGAAAAATCTAGGGTCTAGAAGACTCCAGTTTTTTCAAAAAAAGAGTACCTGTCACTACCTATTGCTATCATAGGGGATATTTACATTCCCTGAGATAAAAATGATATAAAAAAAAAATACTTGGAAGGAACAATTTAAAAATAAAATAAAAAAGCAAAATTAATAATAAAAAAAAAAAGAAAAAAAAAGCAAGCACCCCTGTCCTGCCCTGCTCTTGCCCAATGGCGAACGCAAGCGTCGGTCTGGCGTCATATGTAAACAGCAATTGCACCATGCATGTGAGGTATCACCGCGAAGGTCAGATCGAGGGCAATCATTTTAGCAGTAGACCTCCTCTGTAAATCTACTGGGGTAACCTGTAAAGGCTTTTAAAGGCTTTTAAAAATGTATGTAGTTTGTCGCCAATGCGCGTTTGTGCGAAATTTTAAAGCATGTCGTGTTTGGTATCTATGTACTTGGCCTAAGATCATCTTTTTTATTTCATCAAACATTTGGGCAATATAGTGTGTTTTAGTGCATTAAAATGTAAAAAAGTGTATTTTTTAACCCAAAAAATGCGTTTTGAAAAATCACTGCGCAAATACTGTGTAGAAAAAAAAAATGCAACACCCACCATTTTAATCTGTAGGGCCTTTGCTTTAAAAATATATATAATGTTTGGGGGTTCAACATAATTTTTTTGCAAAAAAAAAAGTTTTCATGTAAACAAAAAGTGTCAAAAAGGGCTTTGTCTTCAAGTGGTTAGAAGAGTGGATGTAAGCTTCCTAATGTTGTGTATAAAATGCCAGAACAGTTCAAACCCCCCTCCCCCAAATGACCCCATTTTGGAAAGTAGACACCCCAAGCTATATATTGAGAGGCATGTCGAGTCCATGGAACATTTTATATGTTGACACAAGTTGCGGAAAAACAAAAATTTTTTTTTTTTGCACAAAGTTGTCACTAAATGATATATTGCTCAAACATGCCATGGGCATATGTGAATTACACCCCAAAATACATTCTGTTGCTTCTCCTGAGTACGGGGATATCACATGTGTGAGACTTTTTGGGAGCCTAGCCACGTACGGGACCCCAAAAACCAAGCACCGCCTTCAGGCTTTCTAAGGGTGTACATTTTTGATTTCACTTCTCACTGCCTATCACAGTTTCGGAGGCCATGGAATGCCCAGATAGCACAAAACCTCCCCAAGTGACCCCATTTTGGAAAGTAGACACCCCAAGCTATTTGCTGAGAGGTATTGTGAGTATTTTGCAGATCTCGCTTTTTGTCACAAAGTTTTGAAAATTGAAAAAAAAAAATATATATATATATATATATATATATATATATATATATATATATATATATATATATATACACACATACACATACACATACACATACACATACACATACACATACACATACATACATACATTTTCTTTCTTCATTTTCAAAAACAAATGAGAGCTGTAAAATACTCGCCATTCCTCTCAGCAAATAGCTTGGGGTGTCTATATTCCAAAATGGGGTCATTTGGGGGGGTTTTGTGCGATTTTGGCATTTTATGGCCTTCGAAACTGTGATAGGTAGTGAGGAGTGAAATCAAAAATTTGTGCCTAGAAATCCTGAAGGCGGTGCTTGGTTTTCGGGGTCCCGTACACGGCTAGGCTCCTAAAAAGTCCCACACATGTGGTATCCCCGTACTCAGGAGAAGCAGAAAAATGTATTTTGGGGTGTAATTCCACATATAACCATGGCATGTGTGAGCAATATATCATTTAGTGACATCTTTTTGTAATTTTTTTTTTTTTTCTCATTATTCAATCACTTGGGACAAAAATAAATAAATTCAATGGGCTCAACATGCCTCTCAGCAATTTCCTTGGGGTGTCTACTTTCCAAAATGGGGTCATTTGGGGGGGTTTTGTACTGCCCTGTCATTTTAGCACCTCAAGAAATGAGATAGGCAGTCATAAATTTAAAGCTGTGTAAATTTCAGAAAATGTACCCTAGTTTGTAAACTCTATAACTTTTGCGCAAACCAATAAATATATGCTTATTGACATTTTTTTTACTAAAAACATGTGGCTGAATACATTTTGGCCTAAATGTATGACTACAATTGAGTTTTCGATTTTTCTTATAACAAAAAGTAGAAAATATCAATTTTTTTCAAAATTTTTGGTCTTTTTCCGTTTATATCGCAAAAAATAAAAATCGCAGAGGCAATCAAATACCATTAAAAGAAAGCTCTATTTGTGGGAAGAAAAGGACGCAAATTTCGTTTGGGTACAACATTGCATGTCCGCACAATTTACAGTTAAAGCAGCGCAGTGCAAAATTCTGAATTCACCTCTGGTCCTTTAGCTACCAAATGGTCCGGGGCTTAAGTGGTTAAGTAAAATAACAAACGTATAAATCAAATAAAGTGATCTCACGCTGTATATGATAATCACTAAAACCCCAAAATAATCAAAACTGTGAAAGTCCACAAATGCTACAAGAAAATGTCCAGATATTCCAATCCATGTTGGATAGGTGTATCAAATTCACTACGTAGATGAAAAGGTGACATAAAGTCCCTCAGGATCAGTATATAATGCAAAATAGTATCTTCACATCAATGGATGAAACTGAGTAGTATCAGCAACAATAGATATCCAAAGCCCGGTCTCTCAGGACTCTTACCTCCATTAGATGTTTAAACTTGCATAGATAAGATAATTCCGACCTCTAGCGAAGTGGTCCCCCAGCCTTCTCTCACAGTATCTCCACCTCCGGTATATCTGTAGTCATTAGCCTTCACTAATCCTTATGGATTGCCGTGACTTCCACAAATGCAACCTATAGTGCTCAGATGTGTGGGATATAACGGGAGGATGGGAGAGACAAAGAAGCTTCCAATGGTGTAGTACGTTTTTAAAATAGATATGGGTTTATTTCAAACTATGCGGGTGGACTCTTACATGTAAAAAGTTAAACAAGCAATAACAAAGATCGCAGCGTTTTCCTCGCCGGCTTGCGTCACTTCCGGTTTCCGACAGCCAATTCTTACGCGTTGCGTCACTTCTCGGGACTTTTTCAGAGGACTCAAGTTTAAACATCTAATGAGGTGAGAGACCGGGCTTTGGATATCTATTGTTGCTGATACTATTCAGTTTCATCCATTGATTTGAAGATCGCTGCCATAACCCTGGTATCTTTTTAAAACAGCTTTCAGATAAAAGTGGTCTCTGCGGCAATCCCTTTTATCGGGGACGGGAGAGCGCCGCTCCCGCCACGCTTCGGTCTTCTCCGCCGCTTACCGGAGCCATTGGTAGCGGCGGAGCCGATTGGCTCCTCTCCCCTCTGAAACATGTAGCGCAGTGAGGGAAAGATGGCCCCCGCTCGGCTCCGTAACGTCAAACGTCACTTCGCCCAATGGTCCTAAATGGGAATTTTTTTTTTTTTTTTTTTTTTTTTATTATTGCATTTAAGTGTAAATGTGAGGTCTTTTTGACCTCCCATTTAAGAGGTCTTGTCATGCTTCTCTTCTATTACAAGGGATGTTTACATTCCTAGTAATGGGAATAAAAGTGACCCAAATTTTTTATTTTTTTTAAAAGGACAGTGTAAAAAAGTTTAAATAATAAAAAAAATATTTAGAGCATCTCACCGAGCTCGCGCGCAGAAGCGAACGCATACGTAAGTCGCACCTACATGTGAAAACGGTGTTCAAACCACACGTGGGGTATCGCCGAGATCATTAGCGTGAGAGCAATCAGTACAGTTTTCATCCAAAAAATTTTTATCGCAAGAGCAAGACCACGCATGCTCGGAAATTAAAGCATACAATACATTACAGTACATCACTTACAGAGTTGTATTCTGTCTGCAAAAAACAATGGGCGATCATTTGTCTGAAATTCTCATTGTGTATACAAGGCTTTAGTCTAGCTCTACCTTCTTCTGTAGTAACAAATCGCATGCAATATTGATTTGGTGCTGCTGATGATGGTGAGCAATGGAATGCTGTTCAAAGTGAACTATTGATGCAGAATTGGACAGGGAAGGGGGGAATGAATTGTGTTTTCCCTGTCCTGATTCAGACCTCCTACCATCACCATAAAACAAAATTGTAACAATGAAATCAATCAGTAGAAATGTGTTTTAATCCTGAGATTTCAACAAATGGGATTCTTAGAATGGCATTTGTGTTTACTGAATGAATGTCTAATGCCACCTACACACGCTCGGAATTTCAGACAACAAAACCGCAGATTTTCGCTCAAACTTGTCTTGCATACACACGGTCACACAAATGTTGCTCGGAAATTCCGAACGTCAAGAACGCAGAGACATACAACACACTAGTTCAATGATTCTGAGAATGCGTAGGATTTGTGCGCGTCGGAATTTCCGGAAAGGGACTTTTGTTGTCGGAAAAATTGAGAATCGGCTCTCAAACATTATCCGACCAAAAGCTCACAAATCATTTGTTGTCGGAAATTCCGATCGTGTGTACGCGGCATTAAAGTGCAAAATTTAACTGGAATTTTGTAGTGATCTCAGTCAGACCTGTTAAAATGTTACCATAGAGATGATTTCTGCCTGTGCAAACCCAGCTTGATAATATGCTAACCGTTTTTAAAGCGGTAATAAACCCAAAACTAAACAATGCATGTATTGTTGCTTACCAATCATTAGATGTGGTGGCTGAATTGGCTTTCTTTTTTTTTTTTTCCTCAGGCTCTTCCCCCTATGTGTTCACCTGATCTGGCTAGTTAGACCTATCTTGTGTAAGGGTAGATTCACACTGTTGTGGGACATATAAATTGCACGTGTTCCCACAGACAAAAGTGCACTGCTCTTTTGTAGATAATCGGGGGTTCAATTCACTCTTCATGGTACCGCCACGCATCTGAAAACATAGCTCATTTTTCAGGTGCATGAAACTGCATGGTGCACCATTCAGTTTCAGTTCCGCTGTGATTTTGGAAAGGTGCGGGGACATTTTTCCCTGTGTTTTACTGCAGGTGCAGCAGCTCATTCAAATGAATGGACTGCTGTGTCGGCACAAACACGACAGTGTGAACCTGGATCTCATCCACTCTGGATGAAGGAGCACAGACACCTTTTGGACATCAGCATTGGTAATCTGAGGGGAGGGGAGTGTTAGAATCACTAGCAAATTTAAATATACTGGCACATTGAAGCCAAGTTCCAGCTAATGCTTTATAATTGGTTATAGCAACAGTTTTTGTTCCCTTTTTGGGATAAATGTTTTTTATAAATAACACTGACAGGGGTGTTGACAATGATTCGTTTTTAAGTGCTTCGTCTCAACACTGTAACTACATCTGCAGGGGGAGCGGAGAGAACCGAGCCATCGGCAATGTTCGATCACTCGGTTCTCAGTGTAGAGGTGGCGGGGGACAGATTCAGCATCAGTCCGAAGCTGCATCCACCTAGGTAAGTATAAAAGGGGAGAAAAAAATGCCATACTTCTCTTTTTAAAATACTGTACATTCTGTTGACATTGATACAGTAAATTGTACAGACGCCACAATGTAGATGTGTTCCAGTAACAAGCTGCATTCCTGTGGCACATCACTTAGAAACTTGTATAAGCTCCTGAATGCAAAGATCAAAAACCCACATCTTTAGTAGTGATCTCCTGTTTTGTTAGCGGCATGTGGGATTGAATTTAGGTCTGTAACGCTACAGTACAGAATGTTTGTGTTCTGTACATAACTGCAGAAATGGTTTCAAGATAAGTTTAGCACTAATACCTTGACTTTTATCCTGCTGCTATTTTCAAAGGACTTTAACCACTTCAGCCCCGGACCATTTGGCTGGCCAAAGACCAGGCCACTTTTTGCGATTCGGCACTGCGTCGCTTTAACTGACAATTGCGCAGTCGTGCGACGTGGCTCCCCCAAAAAAATTGACGTAGGGTTTTCCCACAAATATAGAGCTTTCTTTTTGTGGCATTTGATCACCTCCTGCAGTTTTTATTTTTTGCGCTATAAAAAAAATAGAGCGACAATTTTTAACTTTTTGCTATAATATCCCCAAAAAATATATAAAAAAACAATTTTTTTTTCCTCCGTTTAGGCCGATACGTATTCTTCTACATATTTTTGGTAAAAAAAAAATGCAATAAGCGTTTGATTGCAAAAGTTATAGCGTCTACAAAATAGGGGGTAGTTTTATGGCATTTTTATTATTTATTTATTTTTTTACTAGTAATGGCGGCGATCAGCGATTTTTATCGTGACTGCGACTTTATGGCAGACACATCGGACATTTTTGACACCATTTTGGGACCATTGTCATTTTTACAGAGTTCAGTGCTATAAAAATGCACTGATTACTGTAAAAATGACAATGGCAGTGAAGGGGTTAAACCTGTAGGGGGCGCTGAAGGGGTTACGTGTGACCTAGGGAGTGCTTCAAACTTTTAGGGGGCGTGGCTTGCCGTGACATGTCACTGATCGCTGTTCCCGATGACAGGGAACAGACGATCAGTGACATGTCACTAGGCAGAACGGGGAGATGTTGTGTTTACACCAACATCTCCCTGTTCTTCAGCTCCGTGACACGATCGCGGGACACTGGCGGACATAGAGTCCGCGGGTCCCTTGGGCACGGAGCTTGCGGCAGGGTCGCGAGCGTGACCACACAGCGGCAAATTTAAGGGGATGTATATATACGCCCATTTGCCTGTCCGTGACATTCTGTCTATGTAAATGTTCGTGCAGCCGTCGGCAAGTGGTTAAGGGCCCGTTCACACTTGTGCGATGCCAGACATCACATGTAATTCGCAGCGCACTGCTGTTCACATTACATGCGATGTCTCTGCGATGCGATTTCAGCCATACAGATAGTATGGCTGATATCGCACCGCATTCGGTCCAAACACGCACAGGACCATTTTTTCTGTTCGGACCAGAATCGGATCGCATGGGTGTTCACACCTATGTGATATGATTTCATGTCCGAACTGTCAGTTGGCAGTGCGATAAGCGAGCTGAATTGGGGGTGTCATTAACACAGGGCTTGACAAATTTGCTTGGAATCTAGGAGCCAGCTAAAAAAGTTAGGAGCCAGGAACGCGCCACGTCCCGCCGAGCTCGCGCGCAGAAGCGAACGCATACGTGAGTAGCGCCCGCATATGAAAGCAGTGTTCAAACCACACGTGAGGTATCGCCGCGATCGGTAGATCAAGAGCAATAATTCTAGCCCAAGACCTCCTCTGTAACTCAAAACATGCAACCTGTAGAATTTTTTAAACGTCGCCTATGGAGATTTTAAAGGGTAAAAGTTAGTTGCCATTCCACGAGCTAACGCAATTTTGAAGCGTGACATGTTGGGTATCAATTTACTCAGCATAACATTATCTTTTACAATATTAAAAAAAATTAGGCTGACTTTACTGTTGTCTTATTTTTTTATTAAAAAAAGTGTATTTTTTCCCAAAAAAGTGCGCTTGTAAGACCGCTGCGCAAATACGGTGTGACAGAGTATTGCAACGACCGCCATTTTATTCTCTAGGGTGTTAGAATAAAAAATATATATAATGTTTGGGGGTTCTAATTAGAGGAAAGGAGATGGCAGTGAAAACAGACAGGGAAACTCCATTAGCATTGCTGTTTGTCTTGTCATACCAGCGGCCACCACAAGATGGCGCTAGATCACAGAAGGAAGCATAGGCCTGCAGAAGGCCGCAAAGCCGCGGCCTCAATTACCGGCCGGCGCGGCCCGACGCGATCCCGCGAAGGGGGGGGGGGGGCACGGAGAGACAGGATTCCCCAGCTGTGCTGCGCCAGGTCGCTAATTCTAGTCGCAATGGCGACCTGGCGCCCGGGGTTTGTCGAGCCCTGCATTAACATATAATGACACTCCCCAGCAGTTCGCATTTGGCAGTGTCAACTGCCGTGCGAGTCGGGTGCGATGCGGGAACCCACAGTGGATTCGCAGGGTTCTCGCATCGCACCAGTGTGAACCGGTCCTAAATCTCATCTCCAGGCAAACTTATAAAATATTTAAATTTTAAACTTTTGGTCTTTTGCTTATGTGTTTGTTATGTCTTTACTTATTTTATCGGTGCCTTCAAGGTAATAACACCAGTGTCTGCATGCAGAAATGGAGGCATTTACTTACAGTAGACCAGCAGTCTTGGGTCACTCATTGTCCTGTTCAAACAAAATGTGTTTGTCAATGTTAGCCCTTCCAGACTAAGGTAGAGTTTAATAATAAAATCCAAACGAAATAAATACTGATAGTGTTTTTTTGTTTTGTTTTTTCATTTTCCTGTTATCTGCAGTTGTAAATATGTAAATTGGAGGGTACAGGTGTTTTGAGACATGACTTTTATCCATATAAGTATACATCCATCATTGGGTTTATTGCTTGCTCTGTGAGGCACAGTTCGGTGTTGAATAAAAATATGTCCGCCTAAAAACTTTTGCCCTAAGGCTACATGTACACCCTGGCCGTGCCTGCAGGAAAATGCAAACCGCGTTTTTTTTTAACACCATTTCACCCCTTGGCCAGCAGTCAAAATGTTCCTATCCTGAATGCGGTTCTTCTGCATTCAGAAGAGGGAGGTTTAACCTAAACATGGCAGCTCCTAAACTCTGCTAAAAGCCTATATGTGTACATTGACACATAGGCTTTTATGGAGTTGAGTTTACGAGCTTTTGGCAAAAAATGCCAAACTCGAGTTTAGTAGCTGCCAGTGTACATGAAGCCTTAGGCCGGGTTCACATATGTGCAGCCGCCGTTCCCAGCATGGGGTTTAGTGCGTTCCTGTTCACCGGTTCAGGTGCGAATCAGGTCCGAATTTTTGCCTGAATTCGCACCTAAACCGGACCCAAACATGCACAGAATCCTTTTGGAATGTGGGCCGTGGCCGCCCCGGACATGTGTGAGCCGGCTCCATTGAGAGCTGGTCACACTCGCATGTTATGCGAATAGGATGCGGTAAACTCCACATTCCATTCGCACATACGCAGCATACATCCCGCTGATAGCAGCCCTGCTAAAATCAAAGTTGGGCTGAAAAATGCAGCAGCTGTTCTGAGTGGCACTTACAATTCAGGGCTCTATTTCTTGCATTAACCACTTAAGCCCCGGACCAATACGCAGCTTAACCACTTAAGCCCCGGACCATTTGGTAGCTAAAGGACCAGAGGTGAATTCAGAATTTTGCACTGCACTGCTTTAACTGTAAATTGTGCGGACATGCAATGTTGTACCCAAACGAAATTTGCGTCCTTTTCTTCCCACAAATAGAGCTTTCTTTTAATGGTATTTGATTGCCTCTGCGATTTTTATTTTTTGCGATATAAACGGAAAAAGACCGAAAATGTTGAAAAAAAATGATATTTTCTACTTTTTGTTATAAGAAAAATCTAAAAAACTCAATTTTAGTCATACATTTAGGCCAAAATGTATTCAGCCACATGTCTTTAGTAAAAAAAATGTCAAGCGTATATTTATTGGTTTGCGCAAAAGTTTATAGCGTTTACAAACTAGGGTACATTTTCTGGAATTTACACAGCTTTAAATTTATGACTGCCTATCTCATTTCTTGAGGTGCTAAAATGGCAGGGCAGTACAAACCCCCCCCCAAATGACCCCATTTTAGAAAGTAGACACCCCAAGGAAATTGCTGAGAGGCATGTTGAGCCCATTGAATATTTTTTTTTGTCCCAAGTGATTGAATAATGACAAAAAAATTAAAAAAATTACAAAAAGTTGTCACTAAATGATATATTGCTCACACATGCCATGGTTATATGTGGAATTGCACCCCAAAATAAATTTTGCTGCTTCTCCTGAGTACGGGGATACCACATGTGTGGGACTTTTTAGGAGCCTAGCCGCGTACGGGACCCCGAAAACCAATAACCGCCTTCAGGATTTCTAGGCACAAATTTTTGATTTCACTCCTCACTACCTATCACAGTTTCGAAGGCCATAAAATGCCAAAATAGCACAAACCCCCCCCCCCCAAATGACCCCATTTTGGAAAGTAGACACCCCAAGCTGTTTGCTGAGAGGCATGGTGAGTATTTTACAGCTCTCATTTGTTTTTGAAAATGAAGAAAGAAATTTTTTTTTTTCTTTTTTTTTTTTACATTTTCAAAACTTTGTGACAAAAAGCGAGATCTGCAAAATACTCACAATACCTCTCAGCAAATGGCTTGGGGTGTCTACTTTCCAAAATGGGGTAATTTGGGGGGGTTTTGTGCCATCTGGGCATTCCATGGCCTCCGAAATTGTGATAGGCAGTGAGAAGTGAAATCAAAAATTTACACCCTTAGAAAGCCTGAAGGCGGTGCTTGGTTTTTGGGGTCCCGTACGCGGCTAGGCTCCCAAAAAGTCTCACACATGTGGTATCCCCGTACTCAGGAGAAGCAACAGAATGTATTTTGGGGTGTAATTCCACATATGCCCATGGCATGTTTGAGCAATATATCATTTAGTGACAACTTTGTGCAAAAAAAAAAAAAAAAAATTGTCGTTTTTCCGCAACTTGTGTCAACATATAAAATATTCCATGGACTCGACATGCCTCTCAGTATATAGCTTGGGGTGTCTACTTTCCAAAATGGGGTCATTTGGGGGGGTTTTGAACTGTTCTGGCATTTTATACACAACATTAGGAAGCTTACATCCACTCTTCTAACAACTTGAAGACAAAGCCCTTTTTGACACTTTTTGTTTACATGAAAACATTTTTTTTTTTTTTTTTGCAAGAAAATTATGTTGAACACCCAAACATTATATATATTTTTAAAGCAAAGGCCCTACAGAATAAAATGGTGGGTGTTGCATTTTTTTTTCTACACAGTATTTGCGCAGCGATTTTTCAAACGCATTTTTTGGGGAGAAAATACACTTTTTTTAAATTTTAATGCACTAAAACACACTATATTGCCCAAATGTTTGATGAAATAAAAAAGATGATCTTAGGCCGAGTACATAGATACCAAACACGACATGCTTTAAAATTTCGCACAAACGCGCATTGGCGACAAACTACATACATTTTTAAAAGCCTTTAAAAGCCTTTACAGGTTACCCCGTTAGATTTACAGAGGAGGTCTACTGCTAAAATTACTGCCCTCGATCTGACCTTCGCGGTGATACCTCACATGCATGGTGCAATTGCTGTTTACATATGACGCCAGACCGACGCTTGCGTTCGCCATTGGGCAAGGTTCAGGGCAGGACAGGGGTGCTTTTTTTTTTATTTTTTTTTTATTATTAATTTTGCTTTTTTATTTATTTTTAAACTGTTGCTTCCATATTTTTTATTTATTTTTTTATCATTTTTATTGTTATCTCAGGGAATGTAAATATCCCCTATGATAGCTATAGGTAATGACAGGTACTCTTTTTTGAAAAAACTGGGGTCTATTGGACCCTAGATCTTTCCTCTGCCCTCAAAGCATCTGACCACACCAAGATCGGTGTGATAAAATGCTTTCCCAATGGCGCTTTTTATATCCGGGGGGGGGACATTCCCTCCCACTGCTTGTAAAAGCAGTCCAGAGGCTAATTAGCCACTAGGATTGCTTTTACATGAAAGCCGGCCGCTGGCTGAAAAGAATGATACCAAGATGATACCTAAACCCGCAGGCATCATTCTGGTATAAACATTCAAAGTCCAGCAACATACCAGTACGTTGCTGGTCCTTGTTGGACATGTATTGTAATCTTTTTTTTCATGCAGCCTGTTGGCTGAACGAAAAAAAAAGATTGATCGGTGGGTATGCCCACCATTAGAATACCGCCCTTCATCCACCCACTTCTAATGATGGGCATACATGCACCATTTATATATGCCGAAGCATGGGGCATCTTCCCGCAAAAGTTATGCCGCGTACACATGGTCAGACTTTTCCACGGGCAAGCCTCCGTCGGAATTTCGACCGTATGTACGCGGCATTAGGAGCAAAATCGCTCCTCCGCCCCAATGCTTCGGCATATATGCTTTTTTTTATTTTTAACTGTGGTGGCGAAATCACCTCCTACAACACTGGAGTCGCAGGGATCAGGCCTGTCTCTGCGAACGCTGCAGTTATGTGTGTTTTTGTTTTGTAAGTGACAGTGATCGATCGATACTGCACTTGGGTGGACTAGGCTGGACAGAGGGGCAAAACCCAGGTGCTAGCAGGTATCTGGGCTGATCCCGCTAACACTGCGTTTTTGGGAACCCTAAACTGCTGGGGACGCTAGTATAGATCAGATCAGATATTGATCTGTTCAGATACTATACCACTAAGGGAGGTGTATGCTTCACGCGTGGGTGTTAGCGTTACTGGCACTAACCTGACGCTGCCTGGGGTGTGACGCAGACCCTCTCTGACGCTAAAACCTAATTGATATCACCCGCCGGGCGATCAGGGGGTTAAACCTTTATTGGGTTATATACGGCGGGTGCACTGACACTATAAAAAGCAAACTAACCAGCGTCACCTGTAACACTTAGATGATCACTGGTGAAAGGGTTAACTAGGGACAATTAGGGGGTTAAAGCCTTTTATTAGGTAATATATGGGGGTACCTGACGCTATATAAAAACCTGACGGCGAACCTAAAAAAAAAATTACTGGCTACCGATCTGCATCACCGACACTAAGACAACGATCATAAAAACGATCGCTTAGCGACAGTGGTGATAGGGGGTGAAAGGGTTACCTGGGGGGCGATCAGGGGGTTAAACCTTTATTAGATAATATATGGGGGTACCTGACGCTATAAAAACCTGCGGCGAACCTAAAAAAAATTACTGGCTACCGATCTGCATCACCGACGCTAAGACAGCGATCAGAAAAATGATCGCTTAGCGACAGTGGTGATAGGGGGTGAAAGGGTTACCTGGGGGCGATCAAGGGGGTTAAACCTTTATTAGGTAATATATTGGGGTATCTGACGCTATAAAAACCTGCGGCGAACCTAAAAAAAATTACTGCCTACCGATCAGCATCACCGACGCTAAGACATCGATCAGAAAAATGATCGCTTAGTGACGGCGGTGCTAGGGGGTGAAAGGGTTATCTGGGGGGTGATCAGGGGGTTAAACCTTTATTAGGGGGGGTTAGGGGGCTACACTGGACCTAAAACTAAATGTAGTGACACTTTTACAGTCACAAATGTCACTGATTGCAGTGATCACTAAATAAATGGTCACTGCAATCAGTGACACTGTGACTGGGGGGGGGCCTGGGGGGGGCGATTTATGTGCCTATGTGTCCTGGTGTCAGTGTAGTGTTGTGTGCACTAACCTGCATCTTCTCCTGTATGGCGCTCGGTATATGTGAGCGCCGCAGGAGAGATGACGTCACTTCCTCCAGCCTGTGTAAACAGTACACAGGCAGGGGAAGCTCTCATTCGCCGGGAGCTATCGAGAGGGGGTGGCCGGAATCCAACGGCCGTCCCCTCATGCCGGATCGCTCCCGAAGGTAAAACGACCGCTCACTGTAAAGAAGGGGGGTCCGATCGGACCCCCCAACTATACAAAGGCAATCACGTACATATACGTGATTCTGCCTGTCGGTGCCATTCTGCCGACGTATATTTACAGTGGGCGGTCGTTAAGTGGTTAAAGACCAGAGGTGTTTTTACAATTTGGCACTGCGCTGCTTTAACTGGAAATTGCGCGGACATGCAATGTTGTACCCAAACGAAATTTGCATCCTTTTCTTCCCACAAATAGAGCTTTCTTTTAATGGTATTTGATTGCCTCTGCGATTTTTATTTTTTGCGATATAAACGGAAAGACCGAAAATTTAGAAAAAGATATACCGTGTATATACTCGAGTATAAGCCAAGTTTTTCAGCCCTTTTTTTAGGGCTGAAAGTATACCCCTCGGCTTATATTCGAGTCAGTACCTCAAAATCGTGAAATTCTGCGGCCGGCGTCTATTGTTCAAATCTCGCGCCGTTCTCCCTGTCCCTTTGGCGATAGGCGTTTCCAGAAAACACTGTGATGAGTGTTTGCGCCTATCACGGAGGTCCTCTTGTCCGACGTCCGTGATTGGCCGAGCACTGAACACAGTGCCTGCTGGGAAACGGAGTTCGCGAATGAGAGGAAACGCCTATCACGGAAGGGACAGGGAGAACGGCGCGAGATTTGAACAATGGACGCCGCCGCGGAATTACAAGATTTTGAGGTACTGACTCGGGCACAGGGAGGCGGAATCGACACAGTAAGGGGGCACAGTGAGGTGACAGTGGGCAGTGAAATGGCAATGGGCACAGTAAGGGGGCACAGTGAGACAATGGGCACAGTGAGGTGACAATGGGCAGTGAGCTGGCAGAGTGAGATGCCAATGGGCACAGTAAGGTTGGGCAATGGGAACATTCCCCCCCCCCCCCCCTCGGCTTATACTCGAGTCAATAAATTTTCCCAGTTTTTTTGGTAAAAGTAGGCACCTCGGCTTATACTCGAGTCGACTTATACTCGAGTATATACGGTATTCTACTTTTTGTTATAAGAAAAACCGAATAAACTAAATTTTAGTCATGCATTTAGGCCAAAATGTATTCAGCCACATGTCTTTAGTAAAAAAAAATGTCTATAAGCGTATATTTATTGGTTTGTGCAAAAGTTATAGCGTCTACAAACTAGGGTACATTTTCTGGAATTTACACAGCTTTTAATTTATGACTGCCTAACTCATTACTTGAGGTGCTAAAATGGCAGGGCAGTACAACCCCCCCCCCCCCCCCAAATGACCCCATTTTGGAAAGTAGACACCCCAAGGAAATTGCTGAGAGGCATGTCGAGCCCATTGAATTATTATTATTTTTTTTTTGTCCCAAGTGATTGAATAATGACAAAAATAAAATACAAAAAGTTGTCACTAAATGATATATTGCTCACACATGCCATGGTTATATGTGGAATTGCACCCCAAAATACATTTTGCTGCTTTTCCCGAGCACAGGGATACCACATCTGTGGGACTTTTTGGGAGCCTATTCGCGTATGGGACCCCGAAAACCAAGCACCGCCTTCAGGATTTCTAAGGGTGCAAATTTTTGATTTCACTCCACTACCTATCACAGTTTCGAAGGCCATAAAATGCCAAAATAGCACAACCCCCCCCCCCCCCCAAATGACCCCATTTTGGAAAGTAGACACCCCAAGCTATTTGCTGAGAGGCATGGTGAGTATTTTACAGCTCTCATTTGTTTTGAAAAATTATTTTCTTTCTTTATTTTCATTTTTTAATTTTTCAAAACTTTGTGACAAAAAGCGAGATCTGCAAAATACTCACCATACCTCTCAGCAAATAGCCTGGGGTGTCTACTTTCCAAAATTGGGTCATTTGGGGGGGTTTTGTGCCATCTGGGCATTCCATGGCCTCCAAAACTGTGATGGGCAATGAGGAGTGAAATCAAAAATGTACACCCTTAGAAAGCCTGAAGGCGGTGATTGGTTTTTAGGGTCCCGTACGCGGCTAGGCTCCCAAAAAGTCTCGCATGTGGTATCCCCGTACTCAGGAGAAGCAACAGAATGTATTTTGGGGTGTAATTCCACATATGCCCATGGCATGTTTGAGCAATATATCATTTAGTGACAACTTTTGTGCAAAAAAAAAAAAAAAAATTGTCTTTTTCCGTAACTTGTGTCAAAATATAAAATATTCCATGGGCTCGACATGCCTCTCAGCAAATAGCTTGGGGTGTCTACTTTCCAAAATGGGGTCATTTTGGGAGGGTTTTGAACTGTCCTGGCATTTTATGCACAACATTAGGAAGCTTATGTCCCACATCATCCACTCTTCTAACCAGTTGAAGACAAAGCCCTTACTGACACTTTTTGTTTACATGAAAACATTATTTATTAATTTTTTGCAAGAAAATTACGCTGAACCCCCAAACATTATATCTTTTTTTTTAAAGCAAAGGCCCTACAGATTAAAATGATGGGTGTTGCATTTTTTTCCCACACAGTATTTGCGCAACGATTTTTCAAACACATTTTTTTGGGAAAAAATAAACTTTTTAAAAAAAAATTTAATGCACTAAAACACACTATATTGCCCAAATGTTTGATGAAATAAAGATGATCTTAGGCCGAGTACATGGATACCAAACACGACATGCTTTAAAATTGCGCACAAACGCGCAGCGGCGACAAACTACATACATATTTAAAAGCCTTTACAGGTTACCACATTAGATTTACAGAGGAGGTCTACTGCTAAAATTACTGCCCTCAATCTGACCTTTGCGGTGATACCTCACATGCATGGTGCAATTGCTGTTTACATATGACGCCAGACCGACACTTGCGTTCGCCTTTGTGCAAGAGCGGGGGGGGGACAGGGGTGCTTTTTTTTTTTTATTTATTATTATTTATTTTGCCATTTTATTTTTAAACAGTTTTTTTTTTTTTTACCATTTTTGTTATCTCAGGGAATGTAAATATTCCCTATGATAGCAATAGGTAGTGACAGGTAAAATTGGGGTCTATTAGACCCTAGATCTTTCCTCTGCCCTCAAAGCATCTGACCACACCAAGATCGGTGTGATAAAATGCTTTCCCAATTTCCCAATGGCGCTTTTTATATCCGGGGGGGACATTCCCTCCCACTGCTTGTAAAAGCAGTTCAGAGGCTAATTAGCCGCTTGGATTGCTTTTACATGAAAGTCGGCCGCTGGCTGAAGAGAATGATACCTAAACCCGCAGGCATCAATCTGGTATAACCAAAGTCCAGCAACATACCAGTACGTTGCTGGTCCTTGTTGGACATGTATTGTAATCCCTTTTTTTCTTTTTTCATGCAGCCTATTGGCTGAACGAAAAAAAAGATTAATTGGTGGGTATGCCCACCATTAGAATACCTCCCTTCATCCACCCACTTCTAATAAAGGGTATACATGCACCATTTATATATGCCGAAGCATGGGGGCATCCTGTCGCAAAAAAGTTATGCCGCGTACACACGGTCGGACTTTTCCACGGGCAAGCCTCTTTCGACTGTATGTACACGGCATTAGGAGAAAAATCGCACCTCTGCGCCTGCTGCCCCCATGCTTCAGCATATATGCTCTTTTTTTTAACTGTGGTGGTGAAATCACCTCCTACAGCGTTGGAGTCACGGCTTTATGTATCGTGGGAGCAAAAGCTGTTGCTGTCAAGATAAATAAATCCGCGCTGCAACTGAATGGCGTATCTGCTAAGCGAATGATGTTTAACATTAAAACAAAGTAACATGACAGTATAACAGTAAGACCTTACCATACCATACCTGCAAAGCAAATACCCCCCAAAAAAAGGAGTAAAAAATTAAACAATTTTTTTAACGCAACCTGTGCCTAAAATATATATATATATATGCCGAAGCATGGGGGCATCCTCCCGCAAAAAAGTTATGCCGCGTACACACGGTCAGACTTTTCCACGGGCAAGCCTCCGCCGGAATTTCGACCGTATGTACGCGGCATTAGGAGCATTAGGAGCAAAATCGCTCCTCCGCCCCTGCTGCCCCCATGCTTCGGCATATATGCTTTTTTTTTTTTAACTGGTGGTGGTGAAATCACCTCCTACAGCGTTGGAGTCACGGCTTTATGTATCGTTGCTATCAAGATAAATCCGCGCTGCAACTGAATGGCGCACCTGAAAAGCAAGCATGATAAAACATAACGAGGGAAAAGGGTTACCGCTCAGGTGTAGCTGATGGTTTTTTCACACAGGATCCAGAGCCGTGGGTGCGGCCAATGCATATGACAATGCAAAAGTAGGGAAGAAGCTTGGACTGCCGCACTACAAAAAATTGGTTCTTTTATTAAAATAAAAACATCAAATACATTCCACAGCAAAGAAAAACAGCAAGTATGGACTGACGCGTTTCACACTGCGATTCAGTGCTTAATCATAGCTGGTGATTAAGCACTGAATCGCAGTGTGAAACACGTCAGCTCATACTTGCTGTTTTTCTTTGCTGTGGAATGTATTTGATGTTTTTATTTTAATAAAAGAATTAATTTTTTGGAGTACGGCAGTCCAAGCTTCTTCCCTACTTTTGCATGATAAAACCTAACAATAAAACATTGCAGAATAGAATACAGTAAAAAAGAGCAGAACAATAGAGAGAAAAGAGAGAGAGAGAGCAATAAAATGAGAACTATTTTTTTGTTTTTTTGATTATATATATATATATATATATATATATATATATATATATATATATATATATATATATTATTTTTTTTTTTTTTTTTTTTTTTTTACTAACAACTGTAACGGTTCGGGTCTCTCAAAATGCGATGGGATCTTGGGAGACCCTGTTTAAGTGTGTCCTAGTCTGTGAAATGCTGTACCCTACGCTAAAACTTCACTAGTGTGTGGAAGCGTTCAAAACATTTACCAATGCACAGACCAGGATTGTCAGGACAGAGTGGACAAAACGGGTGTCACGCCTAAATCCGCGCTTGCTACAGACACAACATCTTCTTTGGGGGGCTCGTTGGGTAGGGGTACTCTCGAGGACATACGGAAAATGCCTCTCATGCAGCCGGCTTACTGCATTTGTTTGGGGATGGTGAGGTGCAGAACCGCCTGGATACAGGAGATCTGTGACTATCTCATCCTGGAATTTGAGGAAGGATAAAGTCCCGCCTGAAGCTCTGTATAGCACATGAGCGTTCAGCAAAGCCAATTGGAATAAGGATAGAGACACTTTTTTGTACCAGCGTCTCGCCTTACGGGCAATGTGATACGGCGCCAACAACTGGTCTTTGAGGTCCACCCCTCCCATATTTTGGTTATATTCGTGGACACAGAGGGGTTTCTCCACAACACCAGTCGCCGTACGAATTTGGACTGTCATGTCTGCGTGAAGGGAGGTAAGAAGGAAAACATTCTTCTTATCCCTCCACTTCACGGCGAGCAAATTATTACACTTCAAGCAGGCTCTCTCCCCCAGCCTAAGACGGGAATCTACAAGCCCCAGCGATTAGGTTGCACGGTGCCACATGCTCCAATCTGATGATCAAACAAGTGACTAAAAAGTGGCACGCTCGTGTAATTGTCCACATACAAGTCGTACCCCTTTCCGAATAAGGGTGACACCAAGTTCCACACTATCTTGCCAGCGCTCCCTATGTAATCTGGGCAGTTCTCCGGCTCTATGTGACTGTCTTTTCCCTCATAAACCATTAAGCTCCATACATAGCCTATTGCCCCTGTCACAGAACTTATGGAGCTTGACCTCATATCTGGCACGCTTGCTGGAAAGGTACTGTTTGAAAGACAAGCGGCCAGAAAATTTAATCAGGGACTCAATGCAGACAACTTAATCGGGAGTAAACAAGGCTGCAAAATGTTTGTTGAAGTGGTTTACGAGGGGCCGAATTTTGTAGAGCCGATCAAATTCAGGGTCTCCACATGGACGACAAAGTTCATTGTCGTTGAAGTGCATGAACTGCAAGATCTGATTGTATCATTTCCTGGACATGGAGGCAGAGAACACGGGCATATGGTCAATTGGGCGCGTGGACCAATAGGACCAATAGGCGCGCAATGACGAGAATTTGTGTGCCCATGTTGAGTGAAAGGCCCAGAAAGGTTTTAAATTCGGAAACCGTAATTGGTTTCCAATCTCTGGCAATGGAAGGCAACTGGGGATTAGCGGCGATGAATTGACCAGCATATAAATTAGTCTGGTCCACAATAGATCTATAGAGATCTTCCGTGAAAAACGACGATTAAAAATCAAGTGGCGTAAAATCAGCTGTTTCCACCTGAATGCCGGGTTGGCCAGTGAATGGGGGAAGTACGGGTTCTGCAGAAGTGTTTGGCACCCAATCAGGATAGGCGAATTCTGCAGGAAGGGCACGATGGGCCTGCCTTTGTCTTCTTCTGGGTGGCAGCGGGACACTTGTGCTTGCCGCCTCGCCAGCTTGAATTGCACTTATGGGACTCTCCACGTCACCAAGTGATACTGCAGTGCTGGATGTACGTCCAGGGTGTACTAGGCCGCTGGTGCTTGCCAGTTCACCAGAAGGAATAGCGGCGCTAGTACTACTCTGCTCCATAATACGAGAGCCCTGCGGTTCTTACTCCTCAACATCATCAGAAGATCGGGGTCGGGTACGCCTGACCTTAGCAGGGACCTCATCTTCGTCGTCAGGGCTATCTGACATGGAGCCGCTGTCTTCTACGGGGTTGTATTCTGAGCCGGAATCTGACAGATGCGTGATCTCCTCTTCACTATCTGTCATGCTCAGAATCTCGTAGGCCTCTTTACTAGTGTACCTTCGATTTGCCATTTTGGGCTCTAAATTTAGTGGTACACTAGTAAGATTCACAGGTAAAAAAGCACCTGACTGTCAGCAACTGTATCAAACGCTACCAAAAAAACTGTTAGCGATCGCAGGGATCAGACCTGTCTCTGCGAACGCTGCAGTTATGTGTGTTGTGTTTTGTAAGTGACAGTGATCGATCGATACTGCACTGGGCTGGGCTGGGCTGGGCGGAGGGGCTAAAAGCATGTGCTAGCAGGTATCTGGGCTGATCCCGCTAACACTGCGTTTTTTTGGGAAACCGCTGGGGACGCTAGTATAGATCTGATCAGATACTATACCACTAAGGGAGGTGTATGCTTTGCGCGTGGGTGTTAGCGTTACTGGCACTAACCTGACGCTGCCTGTGGCGACGCAGACCCTAACTGACGCTAAAACCTAATTGATATCACCCGCCGGGCAATCAGGGGGTTAAACCTTTATTGGGTTATATATGGCGGGTGCCCTGATGCTTAAAAAGCAAACTAACCAACCAGCGTCACCCGTAACACTTATACGGTGATCACTGGTGAAAGGGTTAACTAGGGGCAATCAGGGGGTTAAAACCTTTATTAGGTAATATATGGGGGTACCTGACGCTATATAAAAACCTGACGGGTAACCGAAATAACTAACTGGCTAACTAGTTTCACCAGTGACACTTATACGGTGATCACTGGTGAAAGGGTTAACTCTAGGGGCAATCAGGGGGTTAAAACCTTTTATTAGGTTGTATATGGGGGTACCTGACGCTATAAAAACTTGGCGGCGAACCTAAAAAAATAACTGGCTACCTAGTGGCACCAGCGACACTAATACAGCGATCAGAAAAATGATCGCTTGGTGACACTGGCGATAGGGGGTGAAAGGGTTACCTGGGGGGTGATCAAGGGGTTAAACCTTTTATTAGGGGGGGGTTAGGGGGCTACCCTGGACCTAAACCTAAACCTAACTGCCCTGCAACTTTTTACTGTCACAGATGACACTAAATGCAGTGATCAGTAAATAAATGATCACTGCTTTGACACGGTGAATGGGGGGTGAAATGTGTATCTTACGTGTCAGTGGGCTGTTGGTGCACAAACCTGATGTCTTCTCTCCTCGGCGCTCCGAACTAAAAGAGCGCCGCATGGAGAGATGACATGACTTCATCTGCCTGTGCTTACATTACACAGGCAGAGGAAGCATTTCATTCGCCGGGAGCGATCGCGAGGGGGTGGCCAGAAACCAATGGCCGCCCCCTCATCCCGGATCGCTCCTGAAGCGATACCGACCGCCTCGTGAAGCGATACCGATTGGACCCCCCACCCGCACGAAGGTAGGTACGTGATTGTGCCTGTGTCCGTGCCATTCTGCCGACGTATATGTACATGGGGCGCTCGTTAAGTGGTTAAGGACTTGGGTTTCTGAACATGTGACTCTGAATGACTGCCCCTCCAGAACAGTGTTCAAATGCCATTTTAAAGCATGTTGGAAATGGTTTTAAATGGTACGATCACATCTATTCAACTTGTGTTGGACCAGAAAGTTCATGTCCGTGGTAAAGGGCCTATTGATTACCAATGGCTGTACATGAAAATGCTCATTAACGTGTTAATCATACCTAAATGGTATAAATTATATCACATGATATGACAATACAGTATTTGCATTTTCTATAGAAAGAAATCAAGAGTTGCATGTGAAATTGGCATGTAGAACTTCCTAATGATTATTTGAACATTTTATTGCGGTTTCTTCAGTATATTTGGAATTTTCGAAAATAATAAACAAAGGAAGTGCAGTTTTTTTCTTTTCTATTGTTGCTGGAATGTAATATAAGTGGGAACTGCTTTTCCTTATCGTAGTAAAGAATGAAGTTTGCCAGCCTGAAGAATCTCAACAAATTATGAAATAATTGTTCCAAACTGGCACAGTAGTTTTGATTTACTAAAACTGGAGAGTGCAAAATCTGGTGCAGCTCTGCATGGTAGCCAATCAACTTCTAAAGCCTTGTACACACGGTCGGACTTCCATCAGACTTTTCCGTGGATTTTTGTCCGAACAGAGTTGGCCGGGCACCCCCATAGCATACACACCACAGGACTTTTCTGCAAACTTTCCCAAAAACATCACGTGGTTTTTCCGCTCTTTACCGCCGCCCTTTGGTCAACTTCTGCTATCGTTGGTTGATTTTAACATTATTTGTTTTGTCCATCGGACAAAAGTCCGATGGTTTTCTGTACACACGGTCGGACTTTGCTCCATCGGACTTTTGTTGGCCAAAAGTTTGTCCGTTTGCAGACCGAACTTTTGTCTGATGAAAACCAAAAAAGTTTGTCCGATGGAGCGTACGGACGGTCAGATTTTTTGGCAAACTTGCTCAAAATGAAGTTTTTTGGGCAAAAAGTCAGACCATGTGTACGGGGCTTTACTTCAGCTTGGGCAATAAAGCTTTTGACCAAAAAAAAAACCTGGAAGCTGATTGGTTTCTAAGCTGAGCTGCACCAGATTTTTCAGTCTCCAGTTTTAATAAATTGACCCCACCGACTAAAACATTTTTTGTTGTAGAGCTTTATATATTGATGTCCAATGTACTAGATTTACTAATTATTCTCATTTTTTGCAGGTTTCCGGAAGATCAGTTTAGATGATCTTCGAAAGGCCTACATAGTTAAAGACGTCCAGCAATATATTCTTCATCGTTTAGACCAAGAAGAAGCACTGCGACAACATTTAACAAAGGAGACTGCAGAGATGTTAAACCAGCTTCACATTAAAAGCAGCGGGTGCTTTCTTTATCTGGAGCGTGTATTAGATGGCGTTGTTGAAAATTTCATAATGCTTCGTGAAATTCGTGATATTCCTGGAACTTTAAATGGTTTATACCTCTGGCTGTGTCAGAGGCTGTTTGTAAGAAAACAGTTTGCTAAGGTCCAACCAATTTTAAATGTTATCCTAGCTGCTTGTCGACCACTAACAACTATTGAACTGTTTCATGCGGTTTGGACCAAAAGCATGTCATTGTCCATGGAGGATTTTCAGCGTAAGATGGATGCTCTGTCAAAAGTACTTGTTGATGGACTAGGAAATACTAAAATCTTGTTCCACTACAGTTTTGCTGAGTGGCTGCTTGATGTAAAGCACTGCACCCAGAAATATTTATGCAATGCAGCAGAGGGACATAGGATGCTTGCAATGAGTTATACATGCCGAGCAAAAGAACTGACACCAGTAGAGGTTCAGGAATTTGCATTACATCTAATACAGTCAAATTTACAGTTAACAAATTCAGAACTAGCTTTGTGGATGATCTGGAATGGAACGTGTGTAAAAGAATCCTTATGTACGTTAATACCAAAGGAACAAGAGGTGCTGCAATTACTAGTGAAAGCCGGTGCCCATGTTGACAGTGAGGATGACAGAACGTGTTGCATTGTACGGCAAGCTTTGGAAAGAGAAGATTCAATCCGTACACTCCTCGATAATGGTGCATCTATTAATCAGTGTGATTCAAATGGAAGAACTCTGTTGGCTAATGCTGCATATAGTGGTAATCTAGATGTGGTCAACTTGCTAGTCTCAAGAGGATCTGATCTTGAAATTGAAGATGCCAATGGGCAAACAGCACTTACTTTGGCAGCCCGCCAAGGCCACGTGAAGGTTGTGAATTGTTTAATTGGATGTGGCACAAATATAAATCATTGTGATCATGATGGTTGGACAGCACTAAGATCTGCAGCATGGGGTGGGCACACTGAGGTTGTGTCTGCACTTTTGTATGCTGGAGCCAAAGTTGATTGTGCAGACGCTGACAGTCGAACAGCTTTAAGAGCAGCAGCATGGGGAGGGCATGAAGATATCGTACTGAATTTACTACAGCATGGAGCGGAAGTTAACAAAGCTGACAATGAAGGCAGAACTGCTTTGATTGCAGCAGCATACATGGGGCATAGGGAAATTGTAGAGCATCTGTTAAATCATGGTGCAGAAGCCAATCACGAAGATGTGGATGGAAGAACCGCCCTATCAGTAGCAGCTCTTTGTGTTCCAGCAAGCAAAGGTCATGCATCTGTGGTCAGTCTCTTGATTGAGAGAGGAGCAGAGGTAGACCATTGTGATAAGGATGGAATGACTCCCCTACTTGTGGCTGCATATGAGGGACACGTGGATGTGGTTGATCTTCTCCTAGAAGGTGGTGCAGATGTTGATCACACTGATAACAATGGGCGTACCCCCCTCCTTGCTGCAGCTTCTATGGGGCATGCATCTGTTGTTAATACATTACTCTTCTGGGGTGCTGCTGTAGATAGCATAGACAGCGAAGGTCGTACTGTTCTTAGCATAGCATCAGCTCAAGGAAATGTTGAAGTAGTAAGGACACTTCTGGACAGAGGTCTAGATGAAAACCATAGAGATGATGCTGGATGGACTCCACTTCATATGGCTGCTTTTGAGGGTCACAGACTAATCTGTGAAGCATTAATTGAACAAGGTGCTCGAACAAGTGAAATTGATAATGATGGCAGAATACCTTTAGTTCTAGCTGCCCAGGAAGGACATTATGATTGTGTACAGACTCTTTTGGAAAATAAATCTCCTGTTGATCAAAAAGGATATGATGGTCGCAATGCTCTCCGTGTTGCCTCCTTGGAAGGGCATAGAGATATAGTTGAATTGCTTTTGAGCAATGAAGCTGACATCGACTCAAAAGATGCTGATGGACGTCCTACACTTTACATTCTATCCCTGGAAAATCAGTTAACAATGGCTGAATTTTTTTTGGAAAATGGAGCTAATGTGGAAGCTAGTGATACTGAAGGGAGAACAGCTCTTCATGTTTCCTGCTGGCAGGGACATTTAGAGATGGTTCAGACCCTGATTTCCTACCAGGCTGATGTTAATGCATCTGACAATGAGAAACGTTCTGCCTTACAGTCCGCTGCCTGGCAAGGGCATGTGAAAGTAGTGCAGCTATTAATTGATAATGGTGCTCTGGTCGATCATACATGTAACCAAGGTGCTACTGCACTTTGCATTGCTGCCCAGGAAGGACACACTGAAGTTGTGCAGGTTTTATTGGAACATGATGCAGATCCAAATCATGCAGATCAATTTGGAAGGACAGCTATGCGTGTTGCGGCTAAGAATGGACATACACAAATAATTAAGTTGCTTGAAAAATATGGAGCATCAACTCTCAATGGATGCAATCCATCGCCTGTTCATACAATGGAGCAAAAAAACTTAAATATACCATCAACAAAAGTACAGTCTTTAACAGTTAAATCTAATAGCTCATCCAGCACTGGAGGTGGTGATGTTCACCCAACTATGCGTGGATTGTGTAATGGACCCTCTCATGCTTTCAGTTCTCCCTCAGAATCCCCAGATTCTACAGTAGATAGACATAAGTCTTCTCTTTCAAACAATTCACTTAAAAGTTCTAAAAACTCTTCACTTCGTACAACTTCATCTACAGCAACTGCTCAAACCGTGCCTATTGATAGCTTCCATTGCCTTTCTTTCACAGAACAAATTCAACAGCATTCACTTCCACGTAGCAGAAGTAGACAGTCAGTAGTATCCCCCTCTTCCACAACACAGTCTTTAGGGCAGAACAATTCACCAACAAGTGAATTTGAATGGAGCCAAGTCAAACCGAGTTTAAAATCCACAAAGACAAGTAAAAGTGGCAAAGGAGAATCAATCAAATCTAGCTCTGTAACAAAGAAAACCAAGCAAAGTAGCTCTTCCCAGTCTAAGGTTTTGGAATATGAAATGACACAATTTGACAAAAGAGTGCATGTTCCCATTTCTGGCCCTGGAGTGAATTTACCACTAAAGCAAATCCCTACGGACCCTTCAAAAATTCAGATATCTTCAGCTCAACAGCAGAGTGCAGAACAAAAGAAAAGGAATGGCATAATGACCAATCCCAATTATCACCTTCAAGGGAATCAGGTTTTTCTTAGTAGAGTTTCTGTGCCTCGTTCTCTGCAAGGTCGTGGGCATCCTGAAGTTCTTGAAGGATATCCTTCAACAGAAACAGACTTGGGCCTTAAACAGTCACTTAAACTTCAAATTGAAGGAACTGACCCTAGCTTTAACTACAAAAAGGAAACTCCACTATAACTGGTAAGAAATGGTTTTTGTAATTTTTTAATTTTAAATGCACTTTTTTCAAATCAACATCATTTTTAGTAGTCTTTTTGGCAAATGTGAAAAGGTGCTTTTTAGGTTTAAAGCAACTTCAGGGCACAGTATTGTTCTCTTACTACCCTACCCACTGAACCACATATTCTTGCCTCCTCCACCATTCCTCACTCTGTGTAGACTCCAAGGAGCATGGTTTTGGCGATTGCATAGGGACGATGACCTTTTCCTCTTCATCAAGTAAAATTTCTCAGACCTGGCAAACCTGGGAAGAGGTCACATGCTTCTCCATCCTTGGAAGCACTAGTATAAGATTCTGCCACTTTTCCCGAATGTGTGAAGTGATTTGGGCACTTTAAATATATTAGTAATGTATGATATTTATATTTTAAAAAGGTTTAAGTAGTAGTACCACTAGTAGTAGTAGTACCACCACTAGTAGTAGTAGTAGTAGTAGTAGTAGTACCACCACTAGTAGTAGTAGTAGTACCACCCCTGCCGGTCATCGGTTTGTTGTTTTTTTTTTTGGTAAATTTTTTTGTTTTTTGCAACCATGGTACAAAGTTAGTTACCACCACTAAAATCTATTCGGCCTTATGTGCAGCCTAGCTTTTGAAACAACTACTTCTCACACTGGTCTCTTTTCAGTCTGGCCATCATTATACAATGTGTTTAAATTCTGCACAGTCACTCCTGTTTGATGAAAGCTGTTGTCAGTACTAGTGAACTGACATGGTTAATTTACGTCAACAATATATCGATCAGCTCATATTCAAGCAGAGCATAATTTCTTGCCACAGGCTTTAAACTTTGTTCCACATTGTGTATCTACATAGCGAAACCATGTTTTTTTCTATGTGCAAGTGAACAAATAACACAAGTTGAGTATATGTAGAAGAATATATACAGTATCTCACGAAAGTGAGTACACCCCTCACATTTTTGTAAATATTTTATTATAACTTTTCATGTGACAACACTGAAGAAATTACACTTTGCTACAATGTAAAGTAGTGAGTGTACTGCTTGTATAACAGTGTAAATTTGCTGTCCCCTCAAATTAACTCAGCAGGCAGCCATTAATGTCTAAACCGCTGGCAACAAAAGTGAATAACCCCTAAGTGAAAATGTCCAAATTGGGCCCAATTAGCCATTTTCCTTCCCCAATGTCGTGTGACTCATTAGTGTTACAAGGTCTCAGGTGTGCATGTGTGGTAAATTTGGTGTTATCGCTCTCCCTTACTGGTCACTGGAAGTTCAACATGGTACCTCCATGGCAAAGAACTCTCCTGAGGATCTGAAAAAAAATTTTTTGTTGCTCTACGTAAAGATGGCCTAGGCTATAAGAAGATTGCCAAGACCCTGAAACTAAACTTTAGTACGGTGGCAAAGACCATACAGTGGTTTAACAGGACCGGTTCCACTCAGAACGGGCCTCGCCATGGTCGACCAAAGAAGTTGCGTTCACGTGCTCAGCATCATATCCAGAGGTTGTTTTTGGGAAATAGACGTATGAGTGCTGCCAGCATTGCTGCAAAGGTTAAAGGGGTGGAGGGGTCAGCCTGTCAGTGCTCAGACCATACGCCGAACACTGCATCAAATTGGTCTGCATTGCTGTCGTCAGCAAGATGACGCACAAGAAAGCCTGTAAACAGTTTGCTGAAAACAAGCAAAGGACATGGATTACTGTAACCATGTCCTGTGGTCTGAGACCAATATAAACTTATTTGGTTCAGATGGTGTCAAGCGTGTGTGGCAGCAACCAGGTGAGAAGTGCAAAGACGAGTGTGTCTTGCGTACAGTCAAGCATGGTGGTGGGAGTGTCATGGTCTGGGGCTGCATGAGTGCTGCCAGCACTGGGGAGCTACAGTTCATTGAGGGAATCATGAATGCCAACATGTACTGTGACATACTGAAGCAGAGCATGATCCCTTCCCTTAGGAGACTGGGCCGCAGGGCAGTATTTCAACATAATGACCCCAACCACCCCTCCAAGACTACCACTGCCTTTGTAAAGAAGCTGAGGGTAAAGGTGATGGACTGGCCAAGCATGTCTCCAGACCTAAACCCTATTGAGCATCTGTGGGGCATCCTCAAATGGAAGGTGGAGGAGTGCAAGGTCTCTTGCATCCACCAGCTCCGTGGTGTCGTCATGGAGGAGTGCAAGAGGACTCCAGTGGCAACCTGTGAAGATCTGGTGAACCTCATGCCCAAGAGGGTTAAAGTGGATGTAAACCCGATTTTTTTATTTTTTTTGGGCTGGCACAATGTATAGTATAGGATTTCAGATCATCTGTGCCCAGTCTTGCCACAAAGAGTTAATCCAGCTCTGAGCAATCCTCTATCTTTTTTCAGTGAGATAAAACAGACAAATGGAGAAACCCCTGTCTATTCCTCTCCCCCTTGCTATGAGTGACAGGTGATTTACATATCTCATGCACGAGCCTGAGACAGGCATTATTTTTTAATTCCCACCCCCACTCCTTTCTTCTGCAGCTCTCCCAGGATTGGCTGTTCCACACCTCAGCATGCTGAAGTCATTTGGTTACTTTTCTGGGTTTTGACTGGATATTGGTGATTATAGCAGAATTTAGTGTAAGAAATACACAGTAGAAAATGCATGCTGACAAGGAGTGTAGAGGAGGGCGGGGTGTTTACTGACATCACGTCTCCACCCACCAAGCCTCGGACAACCGACCCACCCACAGAATATGCAGTCTTTTTTTTCATGTCTCGTAACAGTCAGAGGGGAAACATTTGACACGTAAGGCTACATGCAGGAGGCATGTATATCCTTATAGATAACCACTATGGCAGTAGTTTAGAAAGGATGAGTGGGTTTACATCCACTTTAAGGAATTGCTGGCAAATAATGGTGGCCACACAAAATATTGGCACCTCGGGCGCAATTTGGACATTTGTCACTTAGGGGTGTACTCGCTTTTGTTGCCAGCGGTTAAGACATTAATGGCTGTGTGTTGAGTTATTTTGAAGGGACAGCAAATTTACACTGTTCTACAAGCTGTACACCCACTACTTTACATTGTAGCAAAGTGTCATTTCTATAGTGTTTGTCATATGAAAAGGTATAAGATTTGCAAAAATGTAAGGGGTGTACTCGCTTCTTTGAGAGTACCCAGACCCCGCAACAGCTGAGCTGGCCTGTAATGGGTGCTTCCGGCACTGCATCCTGCATTAGGCACTTTGGTACATGGTAAATTGAATGAGTTGGCTGCAGGGTGCTATACAGGTCCAGGCCATGGTCCAATCCTATGACGCCCAAACACTAACCCCCCCCCCCCCCACACACACACACACTTTTACAGGCTGGTTCCTGGCTACACATCATCTTGGATTATTACCTGGATATGTAGTAGATAATACACAAAATCCTTTTATCATTCTCTCTTCCTATGTCCTACTTTGAGGGCATGTCAAACGCGTACAATCCACCTTTTACAAGTGAGTCAGGACTGTCATGTATACCCTTGCCAGCAGGCAGCTCTTCTATTTTTCTTAGGGTGGTGCCTCTGGGGGGGAGGGCCCTCCCTCTTCCACCCAACGGTGTGTTTTTTTTTTTCGTGTTTTTTTTTTTTACTTTTCTAGGTAATCTGCCCTCAGGGAGTGGATCCTCTTTTCTTGGGTTCTTTACAGCATTTAGCATTGGCCCTAGGGTCGCAGGGTCTTCACTTGTTTTTCTGTTCACGTTTTAAAAAACATTTTTTGACATGTGGCTGTTTGAGCCCCTGCTGATCCCTGCTACACGATGCTTCTGTCGCTATCTGTGTGCCCGTCACATAGTGCTCCATTAAGAAAAGAGGGGGCGGGGCTAGAGGCACATCATCACAAGACCCGGCAGCTGCACCCGGAAGAGCAGATGGTCCTCGTGATGATGTCCAATAAGAAGTTGGCGGTGCAGGACTAAGCCGGATCCTCTCAGCAGGTGAGTATTCAAAATGTCCTGAACCAGCATCAAGGTACAGGGGTTTGGGGAAAAAGGGGGATCTGGAGATCTGCTTTTAAGGTAATATAAATTTTTATGTACTTGTAATTTACATAACTTTGAGTATAGTACAGAGCACAGGTCCCTCCCCTTATCCTCTGATCTTTTTACTGCTTGCTAAAAAACAGGAGCATAACGGAGTATGCAGGGTTGAATGGGTACATTGGAGGCAGTTCACAGCAAAGCTTTTTCCTGTGTGCAATCACCTGAAGGTAGCAGCATTAAAATCATGGTCTAATAAACTTCTTTGTCATGTACTATACTCCAAGATACAGAATTTACACATAAATCAAAATCTAGTACACACACACGTTATATATATATATATATATATATATATATATATATGTACATATGTTATAGTGCACCAAATGGAAATTTTGGTACCGAAAATTAAGGATGCACTAGGCTGAAAACCGATACCGAAAATGACAGTTTATAAAAAATATTTATATTTTTATATATACCGGTAGTTGTATTCAACTTTTTAATTAATATTAATTAAATTAATATGAGTTTATTGTTGATCGTTATTGGCAACTTTAGTGCAAGAAAGGTCAAGAAAAATGCAGTCTGCAGTCTCTAACCATCTCTTGTATCATGTCTGCACTCTCTGACCATCTCTTGTATCATGTCTGCAGTCTTGCAGACATAGTACAGGACCAGTGTCCATCAGATGTAGCCTCACCAATGCCCATCAGATGTAGCCTGCCTGTGCCATGCAGCCCAGCTGTGCCCAGCAGCCTCACCAGTGCCAGTCATATATGCAGCCTACCTGTGCGCAGCAGCCTCTCCAGTGCCCATCATATGCAGCCTACCAGTGCCCGGATCAGAGCCGCGATCTTCGTGTGTCACAGAGCTGTATTTGAATTGCCTGGGCCGCAGTAACAATCTCCCGCCTCCTGTGATCATGTCACACTGATTCAATGTCCTGGCATTGGATTAGTGTGCTGTCTACAGCCCGGACAATTCAGGTCCGTGACACACTGAGATCGCAGCGGGGAGGTGAATGGAGTGGAGGACTGGGTGCACCGGCATGACACTCTTGAATGGGTGGCACCCAGGGGGCGGACCCTGCCCCCTTTCAGTATCTGCTGTTTTTTTTCTTTCGGCCGAAAGATAGAAATGCACTGAAACAGTTTTTTTCAATCAATTTTTTATATATATATATATATATATATATATATATATATATATATATATATATATATATATATATAAAAATCAGTTAGGAGAACAAGTATTTGATACACTGCCGATTTTGCAGGTTTTCCTACTTACAAGGCATGTGGAGGTCTGTAATTTTTATCATAGGTACTCTTCAACTGTGAAAGACGGAATCTAAAACAAAAATTCAGAAAATCACATTGTATGATTTTTAAATAATTAATTTGCATTTTATTGCATGACATAAGTATTTGATCACCTACCAACCAGTAAGAATTCCGGCTCTCACAGACCTGTTATTTTTTCTATAAGAACCCGTCCTGTTCTCCACTTATTACCTGTATTAACTGCACCTGTCTGAACTCGTTACCTGTATAAAAGTCACCTGTCCACACACTCAATCAAACAAACTCCAACCTCTCCACAATGACCGCCAAGACCAGAGAGCTGTGTAAGGACATCAAGGATAAAATTGTAGACCTGCACAAGGCTGGGATGGGGCTACAGGACAATGGGCAAGCAGCTTGGTGAGAAGGCAACAACTGTTGGTGCAATTATTCGAAAATGGAGGAAGTTCAAGATGACGGTCAATCTCCCTCGGTCTGGGGCTCCAGGCAAGATCTCACCTCGTGGGGCATCAATAATCATGAGGAAGGTGAGGGATCGGCCCAGAACTACACGGCAGGACCTGGTCAATGACCTGAAGAGAGCTGGGACCACAGTCTCCAAAGAAAACCATTAGTAACACACTACGCCGTCATGGATTTAAATCCTGCAGCGCACACGAGGTCCCCCTGCTCAAGCCAGCGCATGTCCAGGCCCATCGGAAGTTTGCCAATGACCATCTGGATGATCCAGAGGAGGAATGGGAGAAGGTCATGTGGTCTGATGAGACAAAAATAGCACTTTTTGGTCTAAACTCCACTCGCCATGTTTGTAGGAAGAAGGAGGATAAGTACAACCCCAAGAACACCATCCCAACCGTAAAGCATGCAGGTGGAAACATCAGTCTTTGGGGATGCTTTTCTGCAAAGGAGACAGGACGACTGCACCGTATTGAGAGGATGGGTGGGGCCATGTATCGCAAGATCTTGGCCAACAACCTCCTTCCCTCAGTAAGAGCATTGAAGATGGGTCTTGACTGGGTCTTCCAGCATGACAACGACCCGAAACACACAGCCAAGGCAACTAAGGAGTGGCTCCGTAAGAAGCATCTCAAGGTCCTGGAGTGGCCTAGCCAGTCTCCAGACCTGAACCCAATTGAAAATCTTTGGAGGAAGCTGAAAGTCCACATCGCCCAGCGACGGCCCCAAAACCTGAAGGATCTGGAGAAGCTCTGTATGGAGGAGTGGGCCAAAATGCCTGCTGCAGTTTGTGCAAACCTGATCAAGAACTACAGGAAACGTATGATCTCTGTAATTGCAAACAAAGGTTTCTGTACCAAATATTAAGTTCTGCTTTTCTGATGTATCAAATACTTATGTCATGCAATAAAATGCAAATGAATTACTTAAAAATCATACAATGTGATTTTCTGGATTTTTGTTTGATTCCTTCTCTCACAGTTGAAGAGTACCTATGAAATTACAGACCTCTACATGCTTTGTAAGTAGGAAAACCTGCAAAATCGGCAGTGTATCAAATACTTGTTCTCCCCACTATATATATATATATATATATATATATATATATATATATATATATATATATATATATATATATATATATATATATTCACACACAAGTGAGTACACCCCTCACATTTTTGTTAATATTTTATTATAACTTTTCATGTGACAACATTGAAGAAATTACACTTTACATTGTAGCAAAGTAGTAAGAGTACAGCTTGTATAACAGTGTAAATTTGCTGTCCCCTCAAAATAACTCAGCACACAGCCATTTAATATCTAAATCGCTGGTAACAAAAGTGAGTACACCCCTAAGTGAAAATGTCCAAATTGGGCCCAAAGTGTTAATATTTTGTGTGGCCACCTTTATATTCCAGCACTGCCTTAACCCTCTTGGGCATGGAGTTCACCAGAGCCTCACAGGTTGCCACTGGAGTCCTCTTCCACTCCTCCATGGCGACATCACAGAGCTGGTGGATGTTAGAGACCTTGCATGCCTCCACCTTCCATTTGAGGATGCCCCACAGGTGCTCATAAGGGTTTAGGTCTGGAGACAGGCTTGGCCAGTCCATCACCTTTACCCTCAGCTTCTTTAGCAAGGCAGTGGTCATCTTGGAGGTGTGTTTGGGGTCGTTATGTTGGAATACTGCCCTGCGGCCCAGTCCCTGAAGGGAGGGGATCATGCTCTGCTTCATTATATGTTGGCATTCATGGTTCCCTCAATGAACTGTAGCTCCCCAGTTCCTGCAGCACCCATGCAGCCCCAGACCATGACACTCCCACCACCATGCTTGACTGTAGGCAAGACACACTTGTCTTTGTACTCCTCACCTGGTTGCTGCCAAACACGCTTAACACCATCAACACCAAATAAGTTTATCTTTGTCTCATTAGACCACAGGATATGGTTCCAGTAATCCATATACTTATTAGAAAGAAAAAGCTGCGCACATATGAAAAACACTGCCACTGTGGGTTCAGAAACAGAATATCAAGAGCTTAATCTCTATTGCCAAAAACAATCGAGAAACTCCTGATACTGTGGAGAACAAAGTCCCTTGAATGAATGAGGTAATAGTAACCCCTTAAAAAATATAAAACAATGATGTGGATAAGAATCTCCTTGTTAGAACCAGGGGCGGATCCAGAGTCTTTTCTCAGGAGGGGCACTGTCAAAAAATGTTTTTTTTTTTTTGTGGGAAATTTATCGGGGAAATGGCTGGTGTCGGCTCTTCAATCATCCCGGCACCATTGTTGTTATGGTGTCAGGATGATTGCAGCGCATTATTTATATTATTACATTGTAATATAAATTAAATAGTTAAATGCAGAATCAGTGGGAGCCCCGAGTGTGTCACTTGCCACCGTCGCCTGCAATTAGTGGGAGCCCTGAGCGTGTCACTTACCACACGTTGCGGATTGTCACTTGCCACGTTACCTGCCACACCTTGTGGATTGTCACTTGCCACATCACCTGCCACACCTTGCTGATTGTCACTTGCCTGCCACCAGATGCAGATTGTCATTTGCCACGTCGCCTGCCACACCTTGCGGATTGTCACTAACTTGCCTGCTAAGGTGTAGTTTTGTTTGTCTCTTGCTGTGTCCCAGACTTCCAGAGTCAGGCAGAAGAGAGATAATGTAATCTCTCTGCTGCCTGCACAGTGAGGGCGGAAGTCACTGCAGGAATGCAGGGCAGGCACGGGCGGTGAGAGATGATCTCATCTCTCTGCTCCCCCGCTCCCGGCTAGCTGATTGGCCAGCTGCCACACTGAGCCTGCTCTCACCTGCGCTGCCAACACACTGAGCAGCATGGTCTGCCCACGAACCGCGCCGCCCGCCCACAAACCGTGCCGCAAGCGGAGCCACTCGCTTTCTTTCGCGTCTGTGGAGCCGCACGCTATCGCACCTGCCCGCAGAGCGGCCTGACGTGACTCACTGACGTCCCTCATTGCTAGACGCCAAGCGGCCCAGGCGTTGGCAACGAGTGCAGGGAAGAGGCTCCACCCACCTCCTCCTCTGCTCCTGGTATCGTGTCAGTGCGCCGCGTAACTACATTAGTCGAGTCTCTCTCTCGGCGCCGCTGAACGGCTGATGTGAGAAACAGAGAGAGACTCAGAGAGGCAGCGGCAGCCGCAGAACAAGTACTGTATATACTCGAGTATAAGCCGACCCGAATATAAGCCGAGGCACCTAATTTTACCCCAAAAAACTGGGAAAACGTATTGACTCAAGTATAAGCCTAGGGTGTCCATCTGCATGCCTTACTGTGCCCATGCATCACTGTGCCTCACTGTGCCCATGCTTCACTGTGCCCATGACTAGACTGATGTTTAACATGGGAGTCTATGGAAGGAGTGCCCGGCTTTGAAAAATCGGTTCTCCCCGGCCATAGGTCTCCCAGACACCAAACTTTGCACACTTGTAGAGGAGACATTGGGCTACATGTGTGCCAAGTTCAGGAGACCTACGACCGGCCGGTACCGGGTCCACAAAGTCACCGGAGAAATGACCGTTTAACATTGGAGTCTATGGAAGGGGTTCCCGGCTTTAAAAAATCAGTGCTCCCCGGCTGTAAGTCCCCCAGACACCAAACTTTGCACACTTGTAGACATGGGGCTATATGTGTGCCAAGTTTGGGGTCCAGGGGACCTATGGTCGGCCGGTACCGTATCCCCAAAGTTCGGGAGATCAGGCGCAAAAAAATAAAAAACTGAGCAAGTGAGTGTGACAGATGGTCTCGGGGGGGGGGGGAGGAAATTGCCCCGTTCCCCCCCCCCTGTATCCGCCCCTGGTTAGAACATAGGTGACTTCAAACACCCAATGAATAGTGCTATGTCCTTGATATAGAGAGGTTCCACCACCACCAGTTCAGGTGGTTCAGGTAGGACTTGGTTCATTCATTCAAGGGACTTTGTTCTCCACATTATCAGGAGTTTCTTGATTGTTTTTGGCAATAGAGATTGAGCTCTTGATATTCTGTTTCTGAACCCACAGTGGCAGTGTTTTTCATATGTGCGCAGCTTTTTCTTTCTAGTATTATCTTTACTGTGTGTGTGTCTCACATTTAAGTTGCAGCCTATTGTTCATCACCACTATTTATTTTAATTTATGAGTGGTATTTCACTATTTAGATCAGTATATATTCAAATTTTAAAATCCATATACTTAGTCTGCTTGTCTTTAGCAAACTGTTTGCGGGCTTTCTTGTGCATTATCTTTTGGAATAGGCTTCCTTCTGGGACGACAGACATGCAGACCAATTTTGATGCAGAGTGCAGCATATGGTCTGAGCACTGACAGGCTGACCCCCACCCCTTCATCCTCTGCAGCAATGCTGGCAGCACTCATACATGTATTTCACAAAGACAACTTCTGGATATGACCCTGAGCACGTGCACTTCTTTGGTCGACCATGGCGAGGCCTGTTCTGAGCGGAACCTGTTAAACCGCTGTATGGTCTTGGCCACCATGCTGCAGCTCAGTTTCAGGGTCTTGGCAATCTTCTTATAGCCTATGCCATCTTTATGTAGAGCAACAATTCTTTTTTTCAGATCCTCAGAGTTCTTTGCCATGAGGTGCCATGTTGAAATTCCAGTGACCAGTATGACCAGTATGAGAGAGTGAGAGCGATACACGAACTTTAACACACCTTCTCCCCATTCACACCTGAGACCTTGCAACACTATAACGAGTCACATGACACCGGGGAGGGAAAATGCCTAATTTGGTCCAATTTTAAAATTTTTATATATATATATATATATATATATATATATAGTGTGTGTATATGTACACACATACATACACACACACACACACACACACACACACATATATATATATATATATATATATATATATATATATATATATATAAATAAAATGTAGGGGGATCAGACTCAAGGCAGGGACAACTCAGTCTCTTTAGGAAAACACCATGTTTATTGCACAGGATATTTCCAACAGAAGAAAAAGGGCATCTTGCCATCAAACAAACAAAATAAACTTCTTCTCTACCTTACTGTATCCTTACTGTATCCGTAGTCTGAACAGTCCTTTGGTTTGGTAGTAAGTGTCCTTACAGTTGCACAAACTTGAATCCAAAATCAGGGATAAGCAGCCATGCTCCAGTATGCCTCCTCACACTCAGACTCTCTCTCTCTCTCTCTCTCTCAACAAACTGCAGCTCCACGGACCTGGGAGCCTGTCTCACCCAGAGCTCTATCGTGCTCCCAATAAAACCAGCCCCGGAACAAACTTTACCAACACAGGATAAAGAACTGTTTCTTTATCCTAAAGTCTTTGCTAGTATTATCTTAGATTGTAAATCTAAGCATCCGTGCAGGAACATATATCCCATCAATCACTTCTGTCATTTTTATATATATATACACACGCACATATACACACCCACCCACACCGTTGTGCTCATAATTTTACATACTCTGGCAGAATTTATGATTTCTTGGCCATTTTTCAGAGAATATGGGTAAGACAAAAGTTTTTCTTTTACTCATGGTTAGTGTTTGGCTGACACCATTTATTATCAATTAACTGTGTTTACTCTTTTAAATCAAAATGACAACAGACTACACAAATTACCCTGATCAAAAGTTTACATACCCCAGTTCTTAATACCATGTATTGCCCCCTTTAACATTAATGACAGCTTGAAGTCTTTTGTGGTATTTGTGGATGAGGCTCTTTATCTTCTCCGATGGTAAACCTGCCCATTGCTCTTGGCAAAAAGCCTCCAGTTCCTGTAAATTCTTGGGCTGTCTTGCATGAACTGCATGTTTGAGAACTCCCCAGAGAGCGGCTCAATGATATTGAGGTCAGGAGACTGAGATGGCCTGGCCACTCCGGAACCTTCACTTTATTCTTCTGTAGCCAATGACGGGTCGACTTGGCCTTGTGTTTTGGATCATTGTCATGTTGTTATGTCCAAGTACGTCCCTGGCTGATGAATGCAAATGTTTCTCCAGTATTTTTTGATAACATACTGCATTCATCTTGCCATCAATTTTGACCAAATTCCCTGTGCCTTTGTAGCTCACACATCCCTCAAAACATCAGCGACCCACCTCACAGTAGGAATGGTGTACCTTTCATCATAGCCCTTATTAACCCCTCTCTAAATGTAACGTTTATGGTTGTTGCCAAAAAGCTAAATTTTGGTCTTATCACTCCAAATAACATTGTGCCAGAAGGTTTGAGGCTTGTCTCTGCTGTTTGGCGTATTGCAATTGGAATACTTTGTGGCATTTGCATAGTAATGGATTTCTTCTGGCGACTCGACCATGCAGCCTATCTTTCTTCAAGTGACTCCTTATTGTGCATCTTGAGACAGCCACAGCACATGTTTTCAGAGAGTCCTGTATTTCATTTGTGGGTTTTTCTTTGCATCATGAACGATTTTGCTGGCAGTTGTGGCTGAAATTTTAGTTGGTCTACCTGACCATGGTTTGGTTTCATCAGAACCCCTCATTTTACACTTCTTGATTAGAGTTTGAACACTGCTGATTGGCATTTGCAATTCCTTGCATATCTTTTATATCCCTGTCCTGATTTATACAGTTCAACTACCTTTTCCCACAGATTCTTTGACAATTCTTTTGCTTTCCCCATTAATCAGAAGCCAGAAACCTCAGTGCAGCACTGGATGAAAGATACAAGGGTCTGTCAGGAGTCCAGAAACTCATTGACCTTTTTATATACACAATATATATATGCACACACACACACACACACACACACACGCATTACAAGCAAGCAGATCACAGGTGAGGATGGCTACCTTTTTTAATAACCATTCGTACCCCTTTGTGTCAACTTGTGTGCGTGTCATCAGGCCAAAATCACCAGGGTATGTAAACCTTTGATCAGGGTCATTTGGGTAGTTTCTGTTGTGATTATGATTTAAAAAGAGTAAACATGGATGATTGATAATAAATGGCTTCAGCCAAGCACTAACCATGAGTGAAAAATGTTTTTGTGTTATTCATATTCTCTGAAAAATGGCCAAGAAATCATAAATTCTACCAGGGTAACTTATGAGCACAACTGTATATTGGCAACCCCTGCACTCTGTCTATTAGACTGTCTATGAATAATGCCTTACCAGCAGGAGGGACAGACAGTTGCCGCAGGGGAGTAGGCAGTGCGCGCACAGCACAGGCAGGCGCAGCTGACGGGAATCATCACTGGGTTTGATGGTTCCCGCACTGGCTGGCTGAGTCCCAGGATGCTTAGCTGACAGGCTGGGACTGATGTGTTCGGATTTCAGGTGAACAGAAACTCAGGCAAAGTGCCGGTGTCAAAACCTGGACTGTTCGGGTCAATCTGATACAGGTGGCAAACCTAAGCGCACTACTGGTGCCAATAGTGAATGGGCTGACAAAAGCCCAGGCACCAGGACACAGTTTCTAGTCAGCATGGGATTTGTCGAGCCCTGTTGTAGTGGCTAAAATGGTTTACATATAGATATAGATTTTGTCTTTGTATTTAGCCGTTTGCCTGATGTTTATCTTTTTAAAATGTATATTATTGTATCAATTTTATGTAATGTTTTTTTCTTCACATTTTCACAGGTTGAAAAAGCACAAGACTGTAACATACTAGAAGACACCTAAAACTGCAAATCCTCTTTCTTTTTTTTTTTTTGTTTTGTGTTTTTTTTTTCTGACCATGAAAGTAAACTGGTTATTGTTTTAAAAGGACAGTCCATTCAAATGTGATATTTCAGTTATTGGTGGTATGTGCTGGGTCAGGTCACATTTTTGGCATCTTTAACATCTAGGGGACTTAAGCAGCAAGATTCCCAGCTATAGTTCTTGTCAAAGTTTCCAATCAATGTGTTAATTTTTTTGTTTGTTTTTTTTTTTTTTTAGCTCACCCTAGGTAGTTCCTTTTTTTTTTTTCATCCAGAAATCTGACAGATTGTGGCATGCCCTTTTTATGCAAGATGTGCATCAACTGCAATGATCTTACCACCAGAGACTCGCACATGTACAAGACAAGTTAACTCTCCTGGCAGTTACCAAAAACTGAAATGCTAATTTTGGGCTGACTGAATATTAAATATGCCTAATTCTAGGCAAATTTACAAAAGGAAAAAAAAATACTGAAATTGTGTTCTTGAAAATGTGCACAAAATGCACTTTGTAACTGCACCTAAAATTCCCCTTTCTCCCCCTAAAAAAAAATAGTGCTATTTGCAGCTTTTTATATGAAACGGGAGCATAAGTATGCATGTCCTGCCGTGAACTGTATGACTCTTCTCAAATCTGCTGTTCAGAAATGAGACAAGCAGCAGAAATGTATTCATTTTTGTGTGTTTTAATAAGTCAGGTCTTGACAGCATCTGAAATAATACAACTCTGTAGACTTGCAAACCTACAAAGTATCTTAACACTTTAAAGGCCAGAAATGTACGAGGAAAAAGACACACGCACAGCCTAGTCCTCTGCAGTATTTACTTATTGAATGCAACAACTCTTGTATCATGCCCAGACATGCCTTGCACAGTCAAGAGTCCAACAAATTCCTTTTCTGCCTTTTTTGCTGTGGAGTTGAATGTATTATGCTCAACTTTGCAAAATACAAAAATCTTTCAAAAGTGCATATTTATCTGCCACTGATGATCTCAGTGTTAAGTATTTTTCTGGTGTTAACATTGTCAAAACTTTATTTAAATTAACTTTGTAACCTGTTATGTTTTCGTCCAGTTAGCGAAAATATGTAGTTGACTTGTTTGTGTCAGACATGTGGACATGTACAAATGACAAAGGTTCCCTTTTTTTCCTGTAACTGTAACGGCATATTTATTTTACACATGTAGCATATAATGGTAATAGTAAAAAACCTTCTGCTGAAGAGCTACAACACATTATCGAAGTTTCAAATTTCTTGTCCCTGTGGGACATATACTTGGATATATTCAAATAAATTCTTAAAGAAAACCAGCCATAATTGGGCTTCTGAAAAATTCTGAATAGTATGTGTTTCATTATAATTGTGGAGGTATATGTATGAAATCTTTGTTTTCCCTTTTATGTATCCTCGCCGACAGCTAGTGTTTTTCTGCCGTATCATATGCCTAGCCTTAGACTGAGACTGCATAACCGTGCCAAATAGAGCTACGTAGTTTAAAAATTAAGATAGACAACTGATAATACAGTCAGGCAGTTGACAGGACAGCTACACTCAAATATGAGAGGACATCTTAAAGTGGAACTTTACCCCTAATAACTTAGTAAACAATTAAGGTTTCTGTAGCAAGGAACATACATTCCACATTATTCTGCTACTGAAATTTGTGTGTGCTGTAAAATGCCTCCAGCATTGCTCCTGTTTCTTCTTGCTGGAGGCTGCCTTTATTGCTAAAGCCCAGAGCCCCTGAGCAGCAATAAATCTTTAGGCTGTCAGCAGATCGGACTCTATGTTTTCAGCACAGTGTATTACTGGATTTTAATCAGTATAGTCACTTTTATTTTGAATGTTTTACATAGATATACCTGCAAAAGGGGCCAGCTTGAAGTGATCTAGCAGGACTTTGTTTTCTGACTAAAGTTCCAATATAGGCTGGCCTTTCGCTGGACAAAATTCAACCGGCCAAAATTCTGTTTGTGGATGGTCCTGTCGGCACCCTTCCACCCTGCATCCTTCGATTTAAGAAAGGAGCTGTTCAGGTAATCTGACAGTTACTGCCTCCTGTCAGAATCCATCAGCTTGCACTGCTGATTCATCCATCCACACTTTCTATCTAGCATGGATGGAGGAATCAGATTTTTTTTTATTAATTTTTTTCATTCAGTACACAGGCTAAGAACTAATTTAAACCTGCACAGATCTAAACAAAAAATAGACCTAAAAAGAAGAAAAGGCTCTCTACTAAGTTTTAAAAGTTTCCTGCACTGCCTAATACTGCAGACTGTAGTAAATAGCATTGTAAATAGCTTTTTTCTACTCTGGTACTTCTTGTACCACCAGTAACAGCAGCTGCTCGGTGAACTGCTAGAAAAAGGGAAAAAAGTATATACACTGCTATTTATTACTAAACGCAGTGGCCAGGCAACATTTTAAAGCTTCGTAAACAGTATTTTCTTTAAAATTCTGATGTTTTCCATAATCCCAATTATAACAGGTTCTCCTCAAAAAAATAGCCTTAAGAATGCAAACTGTTCCTCAAGTCCTGGAAGTATGTTTTGCTGTATTGTTCCGAAACAAATCTTTCATTGCTTCTAGTTTTTTTGTTAATCTTTTGAATGCTGCAATTTTTGCTGTTTCCTGGTATAATTGGGCTATACACTTCTGTGTTTCGCGTGAGGGAAATGTATTTTGGGTAAAATAAATACCTATGTCACAAACCATTTTGTGCTTAGAGGTTGTTACACATTTTAAGCGTACATGACTTACACAGGGAGTTATCGCCATTCATGGGATTTGATAAAACGGTCGCTGTTACAAAAGCACTATGATGTGTGTGGATGGACATAATCTCTACAAAAGACCTAGACTAGAGGAAGGATGAGAGAAAGGTTGGTATGGTTTCTGTGCATGCCCTCTGGGAGGAAATGGATACTTTTGCAAGGATGGAAGAGCGTTGGTCATTCATTTCTGCATGAGTATCCATTTTTCACTAGTGCCCGGGAGCCCAGGACTCCTACTTTTTTCTGCACTGAAAGCTTGTTTTCCAAAATGCCAGGTCTTTTCTTGGCCAGGAATAATGATAGATCTCTAATTCCCATATAGATACAAGGCATTTGGGACAAGTAGAAATCTAGAAAAACCTACATGCCCTTTCTAAATAAATAAATAAGGTAGTCTTCAACAAACCAGATATGTGTTGTTGGGTGAATAAGTAATACAAAAAAGAGCACAACTGCAGTCTGGCTCTAGGATAGAATTTCATTCAGTGCTTGGGAGGGTCGGTTGGTTGGATTAGGACTACAACAAGAAGTAGTCCTGTAATTAATTATTTATTTATTCCTTTTGAAATGACCAATTGTGAAATGGTAAAATGTTGGATGGCAATGTGAGCAGAGAGAAAAGGGACTGTGAGGAACCATGGGGTGCACATCTCCTTTAATGAAGCCTTATAGAAGTCTGTGTATGTATTAATATGTATATAATGTATACATAGACACACACTTGGAGGGGTATAAGCACACATACAGACTGGTAAATGAGTTGTAAAACCACTAGCTTTGTATTCTTTCTCAATATGCCATTGAAGCTGTCTCTGAAGAATGAAGTGAATAAAGTAGCATCTCTTTGAATCAGTGAACATGTAAACATTGCTTTTCATTACATCAAAGTTGCAACATTTTTGACTGGTTTTGTTCTACTCTAAGCAGTATTTTAATTTTGTTCGTACAATATTACTTCCCAGATCATTTACTCTGCTATGCAAATGTATTTTGCTCCATCGGCAATGAAAACATTTTCATGATTTTTTTTTTTCTCCTGTTTTCAATTGTAAATATGTAATGTAAATTGAATTAAACATGTAAATTTCTTTTTATTTTATTCCTTGTATAATATTCAGCAAATGTATATGAAAGTGCATAATAAATATATTTGCTTTTCATTTGATATCTCTATTTTTTCATATCATAACGTAATTAGCATTTCTGTTCTGTTAGCATATTGTTTGCTGTCTTTGTATTTGTTTTTAGGCTCATGCTCACAACAGAATTAAACTGTAGCATTCCACATGTATCCTATTCGGAGGTAAAAAATGGACAGGTTTGACAATTTAAAAAAAAAAGATAACATTTGCATTAACTGATGCATACTGATTTAGCCAATTTTAACAAACAATCATACGTGTAATTTAAAACAGAATAATGGATTTGCGAAAAGAGAATCCACTGAAATCATGAATGGATTTGCCACTGTACAATGCCTCATTAGTTGGCCCATTTGGGCTTCATGTTGTAAATGATGTATCAAATTTATATAGACTTGCACACATCACTACCCCAGAAATCCGTCATGATAGAAATATAGATTGCTGCCATTGGTAACTTGTTAAAGTGATACTAAACGCACACTTTTTAAATTTACATTGTCCCTTCTATTTCTATATATGGATGATGGCACTGTAATTATTTTAATTTAAAAAAATCAAAGTACCCTTTTTCCAAATTGATATACAGCTGTCACATGACCCAGATCTTTTCCAGCCTGTCTGAAGTGAAATATGACCAGGAGGAGCTTCTACTCCTCTGCTGCTGGTCACATGTTCAAAATATTTTAAAAAAAAACTGCCTTTTGGGATACAGAGTAAAATAAATAATGGCAGTAAATTGTCATACAAATATCAAAAATCAAATCAATATTTTTTTGGAAATAACGGTGTTGTTGGATTATTGACAGTCATAGGTTCTGTCACACCTCTCCAGCCTCTGTCTTAGAATAAGAGGGAGGTGAAGCCTCAAATCTACATGTAATATCCCATCCCCCTTGTGTTTCGCTGTCTAGTGGGCTTGAAGGAGGAGAGAGGGAGTGGACTGTCATTTAGCACTGTGTGTACACTCACATGTGTGACTATAGTCACCTGGGCTGCTCAGATGTGATAGGGGAGGAAATGTTCAGCATAACTCACTGAAAACCGAGCATGTGCATTGTTGCCAACTCGGCTCTGCAAAACTCCCAGCTGAATTGGGGACTTGGACAGAAGGGGGGGGGGGGGATTAGACAACAGCAGGATCAACCAGGTGGTTTTTTTTTTTGGCATAATACAGAAAAGGAATGTGTCTAGTGATTGAGTGATTATGAATAGCATATAATACAGCATTTATTGAGAGTTTGTTACGATGTGGGTTTAGTGGCAATTTAAGCCAGGGCTTGTGTCAATGGGGAAAAGCATCTTGCTTTGCAGGTGTATTCAGTGCGTATTTGAGACTCTTATATAATTTTTCACAATTCACTGACTGTATAGGGAGAGAAACCGTTCTGACTTGAACAAAAGCCCTCCCACACAGGCTGCAAAGTTGACATCCTGATCACTGTACTAATTTGCTGATATGGAACAAGATGAGAGCGAGTAAAATCAGATCTCCCACTTTTGTTCCAGGTTGGTAACTAGCCAAGTAGTAATATGAAGATGAGGCATCACTCCTATGCCCATGCTGATCTGCAGTTCTAAGTGTCTTCCCAAAGCAATAAATGGTAAGAAGAGCCGGCATCTCTGAAATCCTTGAAGTGTCGTTTACTGGTACATCAGAGTGACAGTAAAACAATAGCCCTGGCGCGTTTTGGCAATAGCCTTAGTCTTAGCTAGTTTTGAAATGGATATGGCAAGAGATAGATATCTATCTATCTCCCTCTCTACACAGACTCCACCTTTGAGCAATTGGCATATCAAATTGATACCACAGAGCATTAACATATTTAATTGATTCCACCACTCATTCAAGTGGATGGTGACTACACCTGTTTTTGCCAGAAGAAAAAAGGGGATATAAAATGTTGCGCCCAAAAATATAAGAAAAGTGTGAAAAATAAGTTGTTATAGAAATTGCTGCATAAGATGTTTAAACATTGTTCTTCCAAAAAAATGGAAGAGAGAAAAAAGAAAAAAAATATATATTCTTAAGTCAAAAATACTTATCGTGACACAATGCAAGAGCAAAATAAGTGACAGAACTACTATTGAAAGATGATGTCAAAAATAAACAATTAACCAGAAGTGGCAGGCACAGAGGAACAGACGACAAGTGCAAAATGAACAAAAAATTAAAATGCGGTAGGATGATGTTATTTGAGGAATAGATCCACATCCCATCTATGCTTCATGCCTGTAGGGATACGTGTCCGGAACAGAAAAATCCACGTGACTTCCTGTTCCAGGAGCCTTCTGTGCATGTCTCCTCCACGTACCGTCATTCTGTTTTTTTTAAACTGCAGAAAAGAAGGAATCCATGTTATCGCCATGTGTAAATTTGTAAGTCTTTTGATACATTGGATATCCTTCTCTCATTACTATAGGCTACTCCATTGTAATGCTCGCTGATTCTTATATGAAGGGAACTGGTGGTACATCCTACATATTGTAATTTACAAATATCACATTCTATCATGTAAACCACATATTTTGTACTACAATTTATAAAATCCTCAATAGGAAATACTTTTCCATTATGGCATGAAGTGATAGACTTGTGATTCTTGTTATGTTTGTCACAATACCTACAAGTATTGAGACCACAGCTGTATGAGCCATTAATGCTAAGCCAAGTTTTGGGAATAGTAGTAGGTTGATAAAGATAAAGCATCACGGAGGCTGTTGATGACTCAGAGCTGTTTTTTCATAGTTATGCTGTGGTGTAGAAAAAAAAGGGCCACATGTCTAATCTAGATGTTCCTTAACCACTTGGCGTCCGCTATTGCCGAATGATGGCTAAAGCGTGGACCTGAATTGCCGGGAGGCCGCCAATAGACGTCCTCCCTTTTGCATGCTCCCCGCAGGGCCCACGCGGCATGTGCTGTGATCACCGAGTCACTGAGGCTCGGGTGATCACAGATCCGAGTAAGGGGCTGGTCCTGACCCCTTACCACGTGATCAGCTGTCAGCCAATGACAGCTGATCACATGATGTAAACAAAAGCTCGGTAATTTTATTTTATTTTTTTTCCTCCTCACGCTGACAGCGTGAGGAGAAAAAAAAAACGATCACCGGCTTTTGTGTAAGGAACATTGGTCCCGAGTGGAAGAGGCACATCCGCCTCATCAGTGCCCACCAGTGCAAAACAGTGCCACCTATCAATGCCTACGAGTGTCGCCTATCAATGCCCACCAGTGATGCCAATCAGTGCTGCCTATCAGTCTCACCTACCAGTGCTGATCAATGCCCTTCAGTGCCCACCAGAGCTGCCTATCGGTGCCCATCAGTGAAGCCTCATCAGCGTACATCAATGAAGGAGAAAAATTACCTGTTTGCAAAATTTTATAACAAAATATAAAATGGTTTTGTATATTTTTTTTTTTTTTTTTTTTTAATTCTGTCTTTTAAAAAAAAAAATTGAACAAAAAATAAAAACCGCAGAGGTGATCAAATACCACCAAAAGAAAGCTCTATTTGTGGGAAAAAAATTATAAAAATGTCATTTGGGTACAGTGTTGTATGACCACGTAATTGTCATTCAAAGTGTGAGAGCGCTGAAAATTGGTCTGGGCAGGAGGGGGGTTTAAGTGCCCGGTAAGCAAGTGGGTTAATCACAGAAAATGAAGTGGATGGCACTAACTTCCTACTAGTACTACACCTAAACGATTGTACTTAAAGAGGAAGTAAACCCTCATTCATTTTTTTTTTTAATGCACCCTGCAAGAGAATGTCATAATCGGCTAGTATGCATAGCATACTAGCTCATTATGATCGACTTACCTGAGATCGAAGCCCCCGAAGTTCTCCTCTGTGGCTTCCCCGCCGCTACCATGTCTCTGACGATCATCTTCCTGTTATCGCTGCTTCGGCGCTGTGATTGGCCCGGAGCGGCGATGATGTCACGCGCATGCGCGCTCGGGCCGGCAAGATCCATTCAGAAAACCGGCAACGATGCCGGCCCGCTAGTGCGCATGCGCGTGACGTCATTGGTGCTGTGCTTTACAGCAAATATCTCCTTAACCGTGTAGGTTAAAGACATATATTTCTTGCACCTACAGGTAAGCCTTAATCCAGGCTTACCTGTAGGTGCAAGTTGTGTGGTTGGGTTTACAACCACTTTAAACCTTTTTAACTTGGCCATGAAAGCATAGTAGATGCAAATTGTTGGCATATAGCTGATATCGTTTTGTATTTGATAACTAATGTCCTTTCACATGTGGAACATATTTATCAGTTTTTAAAAGCTACTCAAGCAAAACCTTTTTGAGTAAATTTCTACATTTTAAAGTTGTACTAGTTTAATACATCTGCCAGTATTTTTGTGCCTCACATTGAGGCGTGCTGCTGCATCAAGCTAGAAAAAAAAAGGTTCTTCTAATGCAAACATGGTAAGTAATTAAAGAAGAATGTAGTAGAACTGGAAGTTCCTTTCTTTATTTCAGTAGATGCAGATCCAAGGCTGCAACATCTTAAGCTCTGCATCACAAAGTAAAAAATGCATGATTAAACTGCTTGATACAGATTTTTTTGGGTATGTGCAGAACAATGTTCAGCTGAATGCACAACTGATAGCCTTCTGTGCTGCAAATGTTAACACCTGTACCCAGACATTGCACACAAAGGTATTAACATATTTTGAACAAGCGGTGAAAACACTTTGAGACAAGCATTCATTCACTTAAGTGGCTTTAGGCTTTTTGGAGAAGTTCATATTGAAAGGTCACAACATTGACACTGAAATCTTGGCTCTTTTCCTTTTACTTTATGTTTCAACAGAATCTGGGCAGCTTAGCATCTCTTTAACCACTTGCCTACCGGGCACCTACACCCTCTTTCTGCCCAAGCCATTTTTCAGCTTTCAGCGCTGTCACACTGAATGACAATTGCGCGGTCATGCTACACTATACCCAAAAACATTTTTTTTTATCATTTTCTTCACACAAATAGAGCTTTCTTTTGGTGGTATTTAATTGCTGCTGGGTTTTTTATTTTTTACAAAAAAAAGACCAAAAATTTTAAATGTTTTTTATTTCGTTTCTGTTAGTAAATTTTGTAACTAAGTAATTTTTCACCTTCACTGATGTGCGCTGATGAGGCGGCACTGATAGGCAGACCTGGCGGACATTGATGAGGTGGCACTGATGAGGAGGCACTAATAGGTGGCACTGGTGGGCGCTAATAGGTGGCATGGATAGGCGGTACTGATGGACATTGATGGGTGGCACTGGGCATTCATGGGCAGCACTGATAGGAGGCACTGATAGCCAGCACTGACTGGCATTGCTAATGGGCACTGGTGGCAGTGGTGGGCACTGATTGCTGCCACTGGGCAATGTTGGGCACTGATTGGTGACACTAAATTGCTATACTGTAATCAGGGCACTGATGATCAGTGCCCTGATTACATTCCTAGATGTCCCCCCTGCGTGAAGATGCCGCTGATCGGCTCTCCTCGCCACACACTCTGTCAGTGTGAGGTGAGGAGAGCTGATTACCGGCATCTCCGTGTTTACATGTGACCGGCTGTGATTGGACACAGCCGATCACATGGTTAAAGAGCCGCGGACGTGGCTCTTTACAGAGATCAGGTTTGCGCTGTGTCCTAGCAACACGGTGTGGCTGCGATCGCCGCACGCCCCTGCGGGCACGCGAGAGTGGCCGCTCTGGGACGTCGTCCCAAAATGAGAGCCGTTCCGCCCCGCCGTCAATTGACGGTGGGCGGGCGGCAACCAGTTAATGTAGTTACACAGTGTTTCTAAAGCTGAAAAGGGGGCAGTAGTACTATTACGGTACAAAAATGAGTAGGTAAACTCACAAGGAGTAGGTCGAGTAAAAATTTATAAATTTATTGACATAGTATCAAAAATAAAAGACATCAAACAACATAGACAATAAAATACAATACAAACATCATGACAGACCATACATGTCACCGAGAGTGATAATCCCCTTGGTGGAGGTAGGGGTCACGAGAAGGGTTCTCTACTAGTTTCGTGACCAGCGTCGCTTCGTCAGGAGTAGTTTCTGAAATTAATTGATGTTTAGCCTTTTTCTATAGTTAATGATTGTATAAGTAGAAAAACTCATACAAGTCAACCTAACCGCAAAAACAGTTAACATATGAACAGTGGGGAGCAATGGCTGTGCCGCTTACCTAAAAACATGAATCCCATCAGCTCAGGTGCCAGAGCCTCCGAAGAGAGGATCTTCCATGGCGACCAGGGGGGGACGGATGCGGAGATGGACCTATCAACTGAATATTAAGAGTGACTATAAGCACATGGCTATGTTGATGGTGAGGGGGTGTGTATACGTGATAGGTGAACCAAAACGTGACAAAAAAAGGATATGGAGGTGATATGTGAGGGAGTGGACGGGAGAGGGTGAGGACAAGTGGTGGAGGGGTGGGGGTTGAAAGGAAAGAAAAAGGGGGGGAAGAAGCAGGGAGAGGGGGAGGGGGAAACGTTGGGGGCAAGGGGAAGAGAGGAGAAACGAGGAAGGGGGAGGGGGAGAGGGGAGGGAAAGGCAGGCTGGGGAGGAAGGTAAGGGAAGGGGGGGAGGAGAGGGAAGGGAAGGATAGGAGGGAGCAGGGAAGGAGAAAGTGAGCATGGGGAAAAATGGGGGAGGGGGTTAAGATACCTGTAGGGGTAAACAGTAAAGGTAGGGGGTCCCAGGACCAGAGACCCAGTAAACACTGGTGTTTCAAAACGTTATGGATGATGATGTTACTTGTAAGTAGTGAGTAGGGGTCAATGGTAATGATCCCAGAGGAGTCTCACAGTAAGGTAGCCAATGATAGCCTGAAGTAGATTGAGAGAGAAGAGAAGGGGGATCCGTTAATCAGGGAGGCTTTACAAAGCCGGCCTTGGATCAGGAGTGAAGCAGCACAGATGAGTGTAACTTACCTAGGGCGAGATAGAGCGAGGTATGTCCTGGGACCCGGCGTCCATCACATCCAAAGCGGGGCAGAGCCCGCTTATGAATTCCCTACAGAGTGACGTCAATAGGCGGCGACACACGGCGTCACTCGGTAAGACTGCCCACATGACGTCAGCGTGACGATGTCGCGCATGCGCACCATGCACTACAGCTGAGGCCAGAAAGGCCATGCCAGTAAATGGGCAAGTAAGACCAACCCCGGGGCGGAGTTTAAGGTTATACCACTACTACTACTACCATACTACTCATTTTTGTACCGTAATAGTCCTACTGCCCCTTTTCTGTTTTGGTCTTTCGGATTTTGGGGTCCCTTAAGTCCTACCTCTATTCAATACTTTTCAGGATGATGGTACTACGTTTAATATAATTATGTGTTTTTGTTACCAAAGAGGCCAACAATTAATTCATTGTGTTTCTAAAGCTGTTTGAAACTGACTGAAAACCTGGTTTGAGAGTCTTTGTTGTAATCTCTGAGAAAGATATACTCCACAGTACAGGCAGTTAGAGGTCAGTGATGGCCTGTTTTTGGCCACATGCAATATCCTGTTAGCTCATGTGGTGCATTGTGTTAAGTTAGCTGCAGGGTGCTATATAGGTCCAGGGCTGTGGTCTGCCTGAAGACTCCTTCGAGGGTATGGCTATCGTGGAGGGTAAAGCCATAATGTGGCTGGTCCCTATTATCCTGTTTAGAGTGCAAGACTTCTGCTTCAGTAAGTGTTTAGGGGCTTGCACCCTTATCCGACCCAGCGTGCTGGTGTTTAAATTATATAGCGGAGCACAGGCTATGACGTTTTAAATCTGCCCCAGGCAGGAGCAGGAGCGTTAATGTAGAGTGAATATATATGTATAAATATTTAATTGCAGCTCCACCAAAATTATTATTTTGCTGGTGCTGTAATTATTTATTTATACATACCCATCAAGATTTTTATATCCATCCTTATTGTTGCTAGCAGCCTGCTTTTGTTACCATAGGGCTGACTTTTTTTTTTTGGTAGAGTCAATGAATATACAGTGGATATAAAAAGTCTACACACCCCTGTTAAAATGTCAGGTTTCTGTGATGTAAAACAATTAGACAAAGATAAATAATTTCAGAACCTTTTTAACCACTTAACGACCGCCGCATGTACATATACGTCGTCAGAATAGCACGGACAGGCACATCGACGTACCTGTACGTGGCTGTCTTCCCACGGGTGGGGTCCGATCGCCCCCCCCCCCCTGGTACATGCGGCAAGCGATATCGCTTGAGGAGTGATCCGGGATGAGGGGGCGGCCATTGGTTTCTGGCCACCCCCTCGCGATCGCTCCCGGCAAATGAAATGCTTCTCCTGCCTGTGTAATGTAAACACAGGCAGGAGGACGTGATGTCATCTCTCCATGAGGCGCTCTTTTCGTCCAGAGCGCCGGGGAGAGAAGACATCAGTTTAGTGCACCAACAGCCCTCTGACACCAGCACACATAGGCACACATTTCACCCCCCAGTTACCCCCAGATCACCCCCCAGTCACAGTGTCACTGATTGCAGTGATCATTTATTTACTGATTACTGCATTTAGTGTCATCTGTGACAGTAAAAAGTTGCAGGGCAGTTAGGTTTAGGCCCCTTTAGGTCCAGGTACCCCCTAACCCCCCAAATAAAGGTGTAACCCCTTGATCGCCCCCCAGGTAACCCTTCCACCCCCTATCGCCAGTGTCACTAAGCGATCGTTTTTTTGATCGCTGTATTAGTGTCGCTGGTGCCGCTAGGTAGCCAGTTATTTTTTTAGGTTCGCCGCCAGGTTTTTATGGCGTCAGGTACCCCCATATACAACCTAATAAAGGTTTTAACCCCCTGATTGCCCCTAGAGTTAACCCTTTCACCAGTGATCACCGTATAAGTGTCACTGGTGACACTGGTTAGCCAGTTCGTTATTTAGTTATTTAGGTTACCCGTCAAGTTTTTATATAGAGTCAGGTACCCCCATATATTACCTAATAAAGGTTTTAACCCCCTGATTGCCCCTAGTTAACCCTTTCACCAGTGATCACCGTATAAGTGTTACGGGTGACGCTGGTTTGTTAGTTTGCTTTTTATAGCATCAGGGCACTCGCCATATATAACCCAATAAAGGTTTAACCCCCTGATCGCCCGGTGGGTGATATCAATTAGGTTTTAGCGTCAGTTAGGGTCTGCGTCGCCCCAGGCAGCTTCAGGTTAGTACAAGTAATGCTAACACCCACGCGCAAAGCATACACCTCCCTTAGTGGTATAGTATCTGAACAGATCAATATCTGATCTGATCAGATCTATACTAGCGTCCCCAGCAGTTTAGGGTTCCAAAAACGCATTGTTAGCGGGATCAGCCCGGATACCTGCTAGCACCTGCATTTTGCCCCTCCGTCCAGCCCACCCAAGTGCAGTGTCGATCGATCACTGTCACTTACAAAACACAACACACATAACTGCAGCGTTTGCAGAGACAGGCCTGATCCCTGCGATCGCTAACCGTTTTTTTGGTAGCGTTTTATACATTTGCTGACGGTCAGGTGCTTTTTTACCTGTGAATCCTTACTAGTGTACCACAAAATTTAGAGCCCAAAATGGCAAATCGAAGGTACACTAGTAAAGAGGCCTACGAGATTCTGAGCATGACAGATAGTGAAGAGGAGGTCACACATCTGTCAGATTCTGGCTCAGAATACAACCCTGTAGAAGACAGTGGCTCCATGTCAGATAGCTCTGACGACGAAGATGAGGTCCCTGCTAAGGTCAGGCATACCCGATCCCGATCTTCTGATGTTGTTGAGGAGCAAGAACCGCAGGGCTCTTGTATTATGGAGCAGAGAAGTACTAGCGCCGCTATTCCTTCTGGTGAACTGGCAAGCACCAGCGGCCTAGTACACCCTGGACGTACATCCAGCACTGCAGTAACACGGTGACGTGGCGAGTCCCATAAGTGCAGTTCAAGCTGGCGAGGTGGCAAGCACAAGTAGTGTCCTGCTGCCACCAAGAAGAAGACAAAGGCAGGCCCATAGTGCCCTTCCTGCAGAATTTGCCTATCCTGATTGGGTGCCCAACACTTCTGCAGAACCCGTACTTCCCCCATTCACTGGCCAACCCGGTATTCAGGTGGAAACAGCTGATTTTACGCCACTTGATTATTATTCGCTGTTTTTCACGGAAGATCTCTATAGATCTATTGTGGACCAGAGTAATTTATATGCTGGTCAATTCATCACCGCTAATCCCCAGTTGCCTTCCATTGCGAGAGATTGGAAACCAATTATGGTTTCTGAATTTAAAACCTTTCTGGGCCTTTCCCTCAACATGGGCACACATAAATTCTCGTCATTGCGCGCCTATTGGTCCACGCGCCCAATTGACCATATGCCCGTGTTCTCTGCCTCCATGTCCAGGAAACGATACGGGCAGATCTTGTGGTTCATGCACTTCAACGACAATGAACTCTGTCGTCCACGTGGAGACCCTGAATACGATCGGCTCTACAAAATTCGGCCCCTCATAAACCACTTTAACAAATGTTTTGCAGCCTTGTTTACTCCCGATCAAGTTGTCTGCATTGATGAGTCCCTATTAAAATTTTCTGGCCGCTTGTCTTTCAAACAGTACCTTCCCAGCAAGCGTGCCAGATATGGGGTCAAGCTCTATAAGTTCTGTGACAGGGCAACAGGCTATGTATGGAGCTTTATGGTTTATGAGGGAAAAGACAGTCACGTAGAGCCGGAGAACTGCCCAGATTACATAGGGAGCGATGGCAAGATAGTGTGGAACTTGGTGTCACCCTTATTCGGAAAGGGGTACCACTTGTATGTGGACAATTATTACACGAGTGTGCCACTGTTTAGTCACTTGTTTGATCATCAGATTAGAGCATGTGGCACCGTGGGACCTAATCGCCGGGGCTTTCCCCAGGGGCTTGTAGATTCTCGTCTTAGGCTGGGGGGGGGGGGGCCTGCTTGAAGTCTAATAATTTGCTCGCTGTGAAGTGGAGGGATAAGAAGAATGTTTTCCTTCTTACCTCCCTTCACGCAGACACGACAGTCCAAATTCGTACGGCGACTGGTGTTGTGGAGAAACCCCTCTGTGTCCACGAATATAACCAAAATATGAGAGGGGTGGACCTCAACGACCAGTTGTTGGCGCCGTATCACATTGCCCGTAAGGCGAGACGCTGGTACAAAAAAGTGTCTCGATCCTTATTTCAATTGGCTTTGCTGAACGCTCATGTGCTATACAGAGCTTCAGGCGGGACTTTATCCTTCCTTAAATTCCAGGATGAGATAGTCACAGACCTCCTGTATCCAGGCGGTTCTGCACCTCACCATCCCCAACCAAATGCAGTAAGCCGGCTGCATGAGAGGCATTTTCCGTATGTCCTCGAGAGTACCCCTACCCAATGAGCCCCCCAAAGAAGATGTGTCTGTAGCAAGCGCAGATTTAGGTGTGATACCCTTTATTATTGTCTACGCTGTCCTGACGATCCTGGTCTTTGCATTGGTAAATGTTTTGAACGCTTCAACACTAGTGAAGTTTTAGCATAGGGTACAGCAATGCACAGGATAGGACACACTTACACAGGGTCTCCCAAGATACCATCGCATTTTGGGAGACCCGAACCGTTACAGTTGTTACAGTTACAAAAAAAAGTATAAAAAAAAAAAAAAACGTAAAAAAAAACCACAAATAAAATATAGATAAAAAAAAAAAATAGTTGTTGTTTTATTGTTCTCTCTCTCTCTCTCTCTCTCTCCTCTCTATCGTTCTGCTCTTTTTTACTGTATTCTATTCTGCAATGTTTTTATCATGCTTGCTTTTCAGGTATGTAATTTTTTGTTTTCAGCTGTGCCATTCAGCTGCAGCGCGGATTTATTTATCTTGACAGCAACAGCGTTTGCTCCCACGATACATAAAGCCGTGACTCCAGTGCTGTAGGAGGGGATTTCACCACCACAGTTAAAAAAAAGAGCATATATGCCGAAGCATGGGGGCAGCAGGGGCGGAGGAGCGATTTTGCTCCTAATGCCGCGTACATACGGTTGAAATTCAGACGGAGGCTTGCCCGTGGAAAAGTCAGACTGCGTGTACGCGGCATAACTTTTTATGCCGCGTACAAACGGTCAAAATTCCAACGGAGGCTTGCCCATGGAAAAGTAAGACCGTGTGTACGCGGCATAACTTTTTTGCGGGAGGATGCCCCCATGCTTCAGCATATATATATATTTTAGGCACAGGTTGCGTTAAAAAATTTTTTTTCTTTTTTACTATGTTTTTTTCTTGGTATTTGCTTTGCAGGTATGGTATGGTAAGGTCTTACTGTTATACTGTAATGTTACTTTGTTTTAATGTTAACCATCATTTGCTTAGCAGGTACGCCATTCAGTTGCAGCGTGGATTTATTTATCTTGACAGCAACAGCGTTTGCTCCCACCATACATAAAGCCTTGACTCCAACGCTGTAGGAGGTGATTTCACCACCACAGTTAAAAAAAGAGCATATATGCCGAAGCATGGGGGCAGCAGGGGTGGAGGAGCGATTTTGCTCCTAATGCCGCGTACATAAGGTCGAAATTCCGACGGAGGCTTGCCCGTGGAAAAGTCAGACCGTGTGTATGCGGCATAACTTTTTTGCGGGAGGATGTCCCCATGCTTCGGCATATATATATTTTAGGCACAGGTTGTGTTAAAAAATGTTTCATTTTGTACTATGTTTTTTTTTGGTATTTGCTTTGCAGGTGTAGCACATGGACCTTTTTCCTGCCTTTGGCTCACTTGCAGGTCAAGGCACACCGCGCTATATGCCCGTACACTCCTGTTTTAAGAGGTTGAGCGGTGTTAACAATTTTGGGTCCTGCAGCAAGTTATCCCCTTCAACTGGTTCCTGTCTCCTAGAGTGAGGGGACAAGTCTCTATTTCTCCCCAGGAAGGCCAATGTCCACACCACTTTAACTCCAACGCTGAGTTTATTTTATAAGCAAGGTTCAAGTTCAGCAGACAGGAAAGGTGGATGAGTAGGAAAAGATCTTTTGTACCCCATGACAAACTGGGATGCACCGACATCTTCTGACGGAAAGATTCATCGTACGTTAACCAGGAAAACCCCCCCAGAATTTTTATAGGTGTCTAATACAATGTCTAAATGTTGCAACAACCCCACACTTTTTTCAGGGCATGACTCGCAGATAATACTAGAGTATATTAGAAAGGCCTGCAGCCAATTATTGAAATTCTTGAACACCGGCCTACGCCTGTCCTCACCTATTTCTTCCTTTTTGTCACCCTTGAACAAAAATTCTCTAGAAGACGGCAAAAGTGACAAAAGGTCCACGAACTCTCCCCTTACTATTTTTTCTTTCATAGACGGGGACAAATGGTAGCCCAATGGGGACAGGGTATATGGCAGAGCCTCCCTAGCGCATGTCTCTGGGACATTGGCAGGGGAATCTAATACATTCCGTGCTAATAACGAGGGATTATCCGCAGGGGAAACACTGCTACCCCCAGGATAAGAGCCTCTAGGGACCTCTGGGCTAGCCCACACTGCGGCTGCAGAATTAACAACAGTCTGATTATGCATAGATGTGTTAGATTTCATACCTTCTATTAAGGAAGACAGTGAAGCAGTTAGAGAAGTTAATATGTGCAGCTGTGCTAAATTGTCAGTACCTGGATTATGTGGAGATGACAGTTGGGAGCAAACAAGAGGAATCTGCTGTGCCTCCATAGGTGAAGGAAAGCCGTCCCTGGATCCTGACATTCTGTCATGCTGTCTGGAGCTGCCGCTAAGACTAGCCAGCAGGATGGATTCTCCGGTGTGGGTGGGTGCCGCAGATGCTCCGGACGTCGGTACCTGTAGGAGAGATAAATCAGAGACAGAGGACCGGCTACTGGGGGGCGCCATGGAAGAAACGCCATGTATCCCACAAAGTCCGCCGCAAGACGTTCCCCTCTGGCCGCCTTAATTAGCATGCAGCAGTCTCTTGGCACTCGGAGGAGGACCGCTGGCTGAAGGGGACAGTCTGCGCCTCTGAGACCTCCTCCGGTTCTGTGGCACACCACCCTCCTCAGCGTCACTAATGGAGACAGTGCGGGCCGCCTCTTCCTCCCGCCCTCCAGTGGCTGAGATGCCTAAAGCAGATGACAAGCCCTACTGAAGGCTAGGAGGTTGACTTCTCGCAAAGTTTACCATTGCACCTGGAAAGCCTACTTTGCATGGTGTGATAGTAAGAAAACTCCATCCTAGGTGTTACTCTGTGGGACTTATTTCTTTCCTTTCTCCAGTCTAGTCTAGATATTCCCTTGTCTGACCCCTATTGAGCCTGGGTTATCAGCCTTATCCTGTAAAGAGTCTTTCCTAGTTTTACGCAAGTGCAAGGTAATCCGAAAGTGGTTTCCCACTCCCACCCCAACAGGGATATTGCCCTCCCTTTCTTATGTCCTGCTCCAAAATCTTTCCACTGTCTAGACATGGTGTGGCCTGTGAGAGTCTACCTACCTAGTCTCTTGGCTAAAGCTTTTTTTCCCCTGCAATCAAATTCCTTCTTTGTCTATACCGAAGGTCCTGCAGGAAGCTCCCTGATTTTTGGTTCTCAGTTGCTGGGTGGCTTAGACAAGTCAACCTTTAAGCCTATGTTTCAAAGGATAGGGTTCTTTTCATCCCTTTAAAACAAATAAAGCAAATAAAGTTATTTCAGCTGCAGGAGGGGAAGGGGCGAGCACTGTCACAAGCTGACAGGCAGGGAGGGAGGGGGGAGAGGAGGACAGAACAGGTGCAGATGACGGAGGCACGTAAACTGACCACGGTGTCAGGGCTCAGCAGCCTTGATAAGCTGTGGTCAGTTTACAGGGGGAGGGCCGAACCAGGCAAGGTCAGCCAGGTATTTCAGGTGTTACAAAGAGCCAAATGACACAGCACAAGCAGTGTGCTGTAAAACATGCTTTAAAGGAACGGGACCATCTAGAAACCAATCATCTGCTAGATAACTTGCAAAGGAAACTAAAGCAGCTCCCAGTCCCGCCCTCCGTCCAGCATGGCTTTGCCTCTCGCTCCTCTCTGCTAGTGAAGGGAGAAAAACTCCGGGAAGCATCGGCACACAGCCCTGATGGAGATCTACCTATCGGCTTCCCGTGATTGACAGGTAGCTATCGATGGGTTGTCGACCCCGACTCTAAAATATTTAAATACTGCAACAGGGATTTAAAAGTACTTGGTTAATCTATGTTTCTCATGTACAGTGCTTTAACCACTTCAACACCGGGCTTTTTTTACCACATCAATACCGGGCCCATTCTAGCACTTCTCTCCTACATGTACAAATCATCATTCTTTTGCTAGAAAATTACTCAGAACCCCCAAACATTATATATGTTTTTTTAGCAGACACCCTAGTGAATAAAATGACGGTCATTGCAACTTTTTTTTTTGCACAGTATTTGCGCAATAATTTTTCAACGCCTTTTTTTTGGAAAAAAAATGGTTTCATGAATTAAAAAATAACAAAACAGTAAAGTTAGCCCAATTTTTTGGGAAAATATGAAAGATGATGTTACGCCGAGTAAATAGATACCTAACATGTCACGCTTTGAAATTGCGCACACTCATGGAATGGCGCCAAACTTCGGTACTTAAAAATCTCCATAGGCGACGCTTTAATTTTTTTTACAGGTTACCAGGTTAGAGTTACAGAGAAGGTCTAGTGCTAGAATTGTTGCACGCGCTCTAACGCACGTGGCGATACCTCACATATGTGGTTTGAACGGCATTAACATATGTGGGCGGGACTTACGTGTGCGTTCGCTTCTGTTCGCGAGCTACTGGGGACAGGGGCGTTTTAATTTTTTTTTATTATTACTTATTTTTTTATTTTACTTATTTTATTTATTTTTTACACTTATTTAACTTTTTTTTTTTTTGATCACTTTTATTCCTATTACAAGGAATGTAAACATCCCTTGTAATAGGAATGTGTGTGACAGGTCCTCTTTATTGAGAGATGCGGGGTCAATAAGACCCAACATCTCTCCTCCAGGCTGGAAAGCATGAGATTGTGAACATTTTTTCACTGATCTCATACTTACAGCCGCAATGGCGGCTTTGTTTACATCTGAGGATCCGGGCGTGACGTCATCACATCGCGCCCGGGCCTCCGACGATCATAGAGATGACTGGTGACCATCTGGTCACCAGTCATCTCTATGCTCGTCATGTGACCCACCACCGGCGCCGGACGATTCTCTCCGGGTCCCCGATGGCACGGGAGAGCCCGGAGAAGCACCTGATGGCGGCGGGAGGGGGGGATGTCCCCTCCCGCCGCCTATAAGAACGATCAAGCGGCGGAACCGCCGCTATGATCATTCTTATGGTGCGCAGAATCGCCGGCACAAGACAAGGATATCTGAATGATGCCTCTAGCTGCAGGCATCATTCAGATATCCCCCCACAAAGCCGAGGACGTCATATGACGTCCACCTAGGATGGGAGATCCCATCTGTGGACGTCATATGACTATGGGCGGTAGGGAAGTGGTTAAATAAGTATTTGCCCCCTTTCTGATTTTTTTTTTTTTTGCATATTTGTCACACCTAAATGATTCAGATCATCAAACCAATTTTAATACTACACAAAGATAACCTGAGTAAATACAAAATGCAGTTTTTAAATGATGATTTTGTTTATTAAGGGGGGAAAAAAACCTGTCCAAAACCTGCCTGGTCCTATGTGAAAAAGCAATTGCTCCCCTTGCTAAATCATGAATTAACTGTGATTAATCAAATTTTTTGAAAGGCTGAGGTAAATTTCACTTGTGACACTCAGGCTTGATTACTGCCAGACCTGTTGAATCAAGAAATCACTTAAAGTGGAGCTCCAGGCTCGTTCAGAAAAAAATAAGTAAGCAAATACAAATACTGTAGCTGCTGACTTTTTATATTGGGACACTTACCCGTCCACGAATCTAGCGGTGTCTTCACCCGAGCCAATTTTTCAATTGGCTCTCGGGTGCTGCCACCTCCTTCACAGATGATTCCCTACTGTGCGTGCACAAAGTGCGCTGCGCTTTGTGAATGGCTCGGCTGCAGGGGAAGGAGGAGGGGGGACACATTTCTGGATGAGTTTGCCGCAGCAAAGTCAGCCGGAAGTGGGAGCGGGTACCTGTCAAAGCCAGGTACCCGCTTCCCCTGAAAGGTGCCAACTGTGGCAGCGGAGGGGGGAGGAGGCAAATAAGTGAAGCTTCCCCTTTTGGGTGGAGCTCCGCTTTAAGTAGAAGCTGTCTGACAAAGTGAAGCATGCTAAAAGATCTCAAAAAGCAATACATCATGCAGCGATCTAAAAAAATTCAACAACAGATGAGAAACAAAGTAATTGACATGTATCAGTCTGGAAAGGGTTACAAAGCCATTTCTAAAGCCTCGTACACACGGCCGAGAATCTCGTCAGGAAAAAACTCGTCGTTTTTCTTGACGAGATTCTTCGACAAGAAACTTGTCCCGGCCGAGTGTACACACGCTCATTTCAAAGAACCCGCGGTTCTTTGAATGGAGCGAACGCGGTGACGTCATCGACTACGACGAGCGTGCGCTCGTCACATTTGATGCCGTCGCCACCATCTTGCTACACCCTACCTATGCCTAGGAAGCTGCCGCGCATGCGTCAAAGTCATTTCGAGCATGCGCGGGTTTCCATGGCGACAGGTAAGCGTACACACACTCGGGTTTCTCGTCGAGAAACAGGCCGACGAGAAACCCAACGAGAAAATAGAGAGCAGGTTCTCTATTTTTCTCGTCGAGATTCTTGTCCGTTTTCTTGACGAGAAAACTGAAAGCCGCGTACACACGACCGATTTACTCGGCAAGAAAGCTCTGCCAGCAAGTTTCTTGCTGGTTCTTTCAGAGAAACTCAGTCATGTGTACGAGGCTTCAGGCTTTAGGACTCCAGCTAACCACAGTGAGAGCCATTATTTACAAATTGAGAAAACTTGGAACAATAGTAACCCTTCCCAGGAATGGCTGGTCTACCAAAATGACTCCAAGAGCACGACGACAACTCATCGCAGAGGTCATAAAAGAACCCAAACAACAACTAAAGGACTGCAGGTCTCATTTAGGGTCAGTGTTCATCATGATTCAACAATAAGAAAGAGACTGTGCAAAAATGGCATCCATGGGAGTGTTCCAAGACGAAAGCCACTGCTGACCAAAAAGAACACAAAGACTTGTCTCACATTTGCCAAAAAACATCTGGATTATATCCAAGATTTTGGGTAAATATTCTGTGCACTGATGAGACAAAAGTTGAACTTTTTGGAAGGTGTGCATCTCGTTACATCTGGTGTAAAACAAACACAGCATTTCATAAAAAGAACATCATACCAATAGTCAAACATAGTGGTGGTAGTGTGATGGTCTGGGGATGCTTTGCAGCTTCAGAACCTGGACAACTTTCCATAATTGATGGAACCGTGAATTCTGCGTTCTATCAGAAAATCCCGAAGGAGAATATCCGGCCATCAGTTTGTGACCTCAAGCTTAAGCGTACTTGGCTTTGGCAGCAGGACAATGATCCAAAACACACCAGCAAGTCCACCTCTGAATGGCTAAAATAAAACAAAATTAAGGCTTTGGAGTGGCCTAGTCAAAGTTCGGACTTAGATCCGACTGAGATGCTGTGGCATGACCTAAAACAGGCCGTTCATGCTCAAAGTGGGCCAAAATTCCTCCACAGCGATGTGAAAGACTCATTGCCAGTAATCGCAAATGCTTGATTGCAGTTGTTGCCATCTAGGGTGGCACAACCAGTTATTGGGTTTAGGGGGCACATTTTTTTTTCCACATAGGGCCAGGCAGGTTTGGACAGCTTTTTTTCCCTTAATAAATAAAATCATTTTTTAACCACTTCAGCCCTGGAACATTTGGCTGCTCAATGACCGGGCCATTTTTTGCGATTCAGCACTGCGTCGCTTTAACTGACAATTGCGCGGTCGTGTGACGTTGTACCCAAACATAATTGACATCTTTTTTTTCCCACAAATAGAGCTTTCTTTTGGTGGTATTTGATCATCTCTGCGGTTTTTATTTTTTGCGCTATAAATAAAAAGTGCGACTATTTTGAAAAAAACACAATATTTTGTACTTTTTGCTATAATAAATATCCCCAATTTTTTTTTCTAAAAAGCAATTTTTTTCCTCAGTTTAGGCCGATAAGTATTCTTATACATATTTTTGGTAATAAAAACTGCAATAAGCGTATATTGATTGGTTTGCGCAAAAGTAATCGCTTCTACAATATAGGGGATAGATTTATGGCATTTTTATTATTATTATTTTTTTTTACTAGTAATGGTGGCGATCTGCGATTTTTATCGGTACTGTGACATTATGGCGGACACATCGGACACTTTTTTGGGACCATTGGCATTTATACAGCGATTAATTCTATAAAAATGCACTGATTACTGTGTAAATGTCACTGGCAGGGAAGGGGTTAACACTAGGGGGCGATCAAGGGGTTAACTGTGTTCCCTAGTGTGTGTTCTAACTGTGGGGGAGGGGACTCACTATAGGAGATGACAGATAGTGGTTCCCAGCTTGTAGGAACTCACGATCTGCATCTCCTCTGCTCTCAGAACTGGGATGTGTGTGTGTTTACACACACACACGTCCCTGTTCTGCCTCTCGTGCCCACGATCGCTCATGGCCGGCGGTCATCGCGACCACCGGTCACGAGCATCGGCACCCCTGCTTTAACGGACTGACATACAGCTAGGACGTTGTGGGATCGTGCCAACCTGCTGCAGTTTAATGGCGGCGGCAAGTCGGCAAGTGGTTAAACACTGAAAATTGTATTTACTTGGGTTATCTTTGTGTAATAATAAAATGTGTTGGAGCTGAATCATTTAAGTATGCAAAAAATATTTAAATCAGGAAGGGGTTAAATACTTTTTCATAGCACTGTAGTTTGTAACACTGGTTTTGGTTCTATAGCCTGAAACACGAGGTCACACAGAGTATTTTAAGGAGCAATGGCTTCTTCTAGTTAGGTACTGTAGCTCCTGCTCTAAGGTGACAAAAATTCACTCAAAGACACATTGCATTTTTATTATTCAAGGGACAATTAGTATCATCATCTCTTTTTAGTGAGCGTAAGCTGATCTGTGAGGCGATAAAGCAATAGTACCAGACCAGGGAGTAACAGAATGATTTTACTGACTATCAGATATATGACTGGATATCAAAAATGACTGGCTTGAATTACAAATTCTTTGGCAGGTATAGTTTAGCAGTTCCTCTTTAGCATACAGTCATGGAAAAAATATTGGCACCTCTGCATTTCTCTCAGATAATGCACCACTTCGCCCAGAAAATTGTTGCAATGTTTAGGTATTTTCATGTTTATTTTAAAAAAAATTGAATTGGTATCACACAAAAAAGGAGAAATAAAAATCCAAATCTGACACATTCCACGCAAAACTCCAAAAATTGACTGGACAAAATTATTGGCACCCTCAATTTAATATTTGGTAGTGCACCCCTTTGGAAAAATTTACTTAAATCAATCGCTTTCTGTAACTATCAATGAGTTTCTTAAACCTCTCTACTGGAATTTTGGACCAATCTTCTTTTGCCAACTGCTCCAGATCTCTCATATAGGAAGGGTTCCTATTTCCCAACTACCGTTTTGAGATCTCTCCACAGGTGCTACATCGGATTTAGATCTGGACTCATTGCTGGCCAGTTCAGTACTCTCCAGCGCTTTGTCTTAAACCATTTCTTGGTGCTTTTTGATGTGTTTTGGGTCATTGTCCTGCTGTAAGACCCATGACCTCTGAAGGAGACCCATCTTTCTGACACTGGGCCCTACATTGCACCTCAGAACTCTTTGGTAGTCTTCAGATTTTATAATGCCATGCACACGGTCAAAACATCCAGTGCCTGAAGCAGCAAAGCAACCCCAAAACATCAGTGAACCTCCACCATGTTTGTCTGTAGAGACTGTATTATTTTCTTTAACCACTTCAGCCCCGGAAGAATTGGCTGCTCAATGATCAGAGCATTTTTTGCAATTCGGCACTGCTCCGATTTAACTGACAATTGCGCAGTCGTGCGACGTTGTACCCAAACAAAATTGACGTCCTTTTTTCCCCACAAATATAGCTTTATTTTGGTGGTAAAACCTCTGCGGTTTTAATTTTTTGCGCTATAAACAAAAAAAAAGCGACAATTTTGAAAAAAAACACAATATTTTATTTTGTACTTTTTGTTGTAATAATTAGCCCCAATTTTTCTTTTAAAAAGCTACGTTTTTCCTCAGTTTAGGCTGATATATATTCTTCTACATATTTTTGGTAATAAAAATTTCAAAAAGCGTATATTGATTGGTTTGCGCAAAAGTTATAGCATCTACAAAATAGGCAATAGATTTATTTTATTTTTATTTTATTTTTATTTTTTTTACTAGTAATGGCGGCGATCTGTGATTTTTATCGGGACTGCGACATTATGGCGGACATATCGGACACTTTTGACACATTTTTGGACCATTTATACAGCGATTTGTGCTATAAAAATGCACTGATTACTGTGTATATGTCACTGAAAGGGAAGGTGTTAACACTAGGGGGCGATCAAGGGGTTAACTGTGTTCCCTAATGTGTGCTCTAAATGTAGGGGGAGGGGACTCACTATAGGAGATGACAAATTGTGGTTCCCAGCTTGTAGGAGCTCACGATCTGCATTTCCTCTCCTCAGAACAGGGATGTGTATGTGTGTGTTTACACACACACATGCTTGTTCTTCTTCTCATGTCGCGATCGTTCGTGGCCGGCGGTCATCGTGACCACAATTCACGAGCATTGGCACCCCTGCTGTGCATCGGGTGTGCTTAAAGGGACCAATGTACAGCTATGACGGTCCGCGGGAACGACCCGACCTGCTGCAGTATAATGACGGCAGCTGGTCGGCAAGCGGTTAAAGGCCTCATTTCTTTTTCCGAAAAAAAGGAGAATGATGGGCTTTACCAAAAAGTTGTAATTTTGTTTCGTCTGTCCACAGCACATTCTCCCAATAGGATTTAGCTTCCTCAGGTAAGTTTTGGCAAACTCCAATCTGGCTTTTTTATGTTTCTGTGGGTCTCCTACCATAGCGTCCCTTTTCATTCAGATGGTGACGTATGGTGCGTGCGAGTTGTACCCTGTAGCTGAAGGTCAGCTTGAATTTGTCTGGAAGTTGATTGAGGTTCTTTATCCACCATTCGAACAATCTTTGATAAATTTTTCTTTTTCGTCCATGTCCAGGGAGATTAGCTACAGTGCCATGGGCTGTAAACTTCTTAATAATGTTTTGCACAGTGGACACAGCAACATTAAGATCTCTGGAGATGGACTTGTAACCTGAAGATTGCCCATGCTTTTCCACAATTTTTGTTCTCAAATCCTCTTGCCCATGCTAATCCTTAATTTTTGTTCTCAAATCCTCAGACATTTATTTGCTGAAAAAAGGGGGGGGGTAGTACTGCGCCAACCTCAAGTGATAATAGATGTGAAACACTAGCAACAACCAGACAAGATGTGTACAAATAATATATATAAAGTGTGGCGCTAAAGAAAAATAGGAATCCTATCCTATTATGAGTGGACTCAAAAAAATATACCATACATCAAGCTGGGAAGCTCAATGTTAGAGTGTGAACCTCAATAATGAAAAAATGTCATCCATTCATGGTGAACTAAAAACATAAAATCATAAACTGAATACAAACGTATTCCATAAATAATCATGAATTCTATGAAACAACAAATCAATAATGAAAATAACTCAAAGTGAAAAAATCAGGATAATAAATCACCTAGAGAAAAAAAAAACATATAATACAATGTCCGCAGAATTCAGTATACTTGACTCTGAAAGTCCTAATCGTGATTTTCAATGATGTATCCATCCCCATGGCTCACCCAACCCAACCCAAGCATTGGTGGGTCCCTGTTCTTTGGTCTCTTCCGCCCGGGGTTGCGATGCGCCCAGTTCCCCCTCCCCACCTGCCTTCCTTGGCGGGGGGGCGGGGCAATATCCTTGGCGCATCGGCATCATGTCAGTATGTTGCACGCACGGCACCCATAGGGACGCCTGCGTTTTCATCATAGTTTTTTCCATCTCGCCTGACCCAGGGGGATGGGAGGGACCCCTCCGAGATCATTTGCATCTCGGGCGTGGCTCTTTCCATCCCCACACCTGGCTCATGCGTCACATGATGCTGGCGGGGATACGCCCCCTACTGTGGACATTTATCCGGTAGCCACCTGGGGAGCTTCACTTCACAGACATCCATCTGATGAGAGGTTCCAGTTTCTCTCTTTCTCTACACTTCAAGGTAATTTCCAATCCTTATTTCAGGATTCACATAGTATTCCTTACATATATACTCTTTTTACCTGCTTTTTTACATTTTGCCTTGCACTCTGCTCACACTGCTTCAAACATACATTTAATTTCATCGCTATTTAGCATTTTTGGGGATCTGGTTTGGCTTTTTTTCAAACCAGATTTATTTACACCAACACTCAGTTGATTTGCCAACTTTGGCTGTTAACCCTTTCAGTCATGTTATATCATTAACCCCCTTTTTTGTTCAATTTCTCCCAGTACCCATTACACATTATTCCCATCAGGCATCCACCAGCACATCATTTACATATTCACTCCCCTCTTCCTTTGCTCCCTTTTTTATTTTTTGTTTTTTGTTTTTCCTTCCCCTCCCTTCCCCCAATCACATTCTAATTTTGGTTCTCAAACCATTCAACCTTCTTTTTCACTCATTGCTCATTTTCATTTCTCCATCCCTTCACCAGCATTCTGCCCTTGCACCCTGTCTGTGCCTCTCCATCAGTTTGGTGCTGTGCCGTGGCTGTCCGGGTTTCTCCTTGATGGATGTCCCATGCCATCTTCTCTTTGACTCTCCTCTTGATCGAGTGGCCGTTGAAGTGTTTATTGGGGGGCCTTCCCCGCCTCAGCCCCGGGTGAGACACTGTATCCAGGACCACCATTCTACGCCATATTTCAAATGCTTGGGACAACCCCATTCCGGGTTTTGCCATTGGTAACGTATCAGACTACCTTATTCTGTTTCAAATATGACATAATTTTTTCAAGACTTTATTTGATCTGTCTATCCATCTCCCCTTGTAGTCAAATGACATGCACCCCACTCCTGATGACTGGCTTTAAACGCCAAGAAATGCGTCAGTCCATGCTCAGGGATGCCAAGTAAAGCCTGCCCAACTACGAATCTACAAAGTGTATTCTTGACATTTCAATTGGATAATTAATTTCACTGTTTCTGTATGTCCATTTAACTGTCACTACTTGCTCCAGCCATGTCTCAACAATGAATTGCGATTATGTCTATGTGATAACTTCTATTTACATTATGCCTTTTGTTTGCATGATCTATGTGTACTTTTACCATGATACAGATCTCCATTCTTTAGACTGACTATGCAGCATGTATACCTGGCTACAGACCACTCCCCAACGGGACAGTGATGTTTACCAATTTTTGATATCTTAGACCCTTTTCCCCATGCCCATCCATGAGTCCATGCTCTGGCATGTCAAGTAAAGCTTGCCCAACTATGAATCTATTAAGTTATTCTTGACTTTTTAACCGGATAATCATTTTCACTGTTTCTGTATGTCCATTTAACTGTCATTACTTGCTTCAGCCATGTCTCAACAGTGAATTTTGATCATGTTTTTGTGATAACCCCTATTTATACTATGCCTTTGTTTGCATGATCCATGTGTACTTTTACCATGATACAATACATTTTTATATTTATATCCATGCCTTGATCTCCATTCTTTAGACTGACTATGCAGCATGTATATATGGCTACAGACTATTCCCCAACGGGACAGTGATGTCTACTCATTCTTGATATCCTAGACTTTTTCCTACGCCCATCCATGCCTCATTTAAAGTCCCACAGCCCATTTTCTCTTTTCATTTTCAATGTACCAGGGATGGAGGCATGGGTATGGCATTTATGGGTCTCAATGGATCACCTGCCTTTTCTTGACTCTGAAATGTCCTTCAATGGGCACCAAAGTTAAAAGCCACATCTAATACACATCACATATATAGATAGATGGATAAATGGAGATCTTGTCCCAAATAATTCTTTAGAGTGGACACAATATGATATACGTTCTGGATACAACACCGGAGAGTGCCTTCACCGTTGGATCAGTGGGGAAAGTAATGAATACTCTTACCGAGCATTGTGGACCCAGCTCACCATATGGCGGTGGATCTATTGAGCTTGTGTCCACTTTCAGGGACTCACAAATGGAAATCCAAGGCTGTTGTCCTCTCCCGTTGGGCAGCACTTTTTAGCCGTGACACCCGCTCCAAGTATGAAGAAGTCAGCATATAGAAACCAAATCTCCAAATGTAGATAGCATCAAACATGGAAATAAAAAACAGGCAGAGATCCTCCACATAGTTTAAATTTAAAATATGGAATTTATTTAAAAATTCGATAAAAAAAGTTCAAACAAACGAACCAAAAAAGCATCAGAAATGGTAGATTCAAAAGTGCGTGGGATGAGCAGTAGGGGCTGGCATGTAAACCCGACGCGTTTCGTCTGCAAAAGACATAAACTGGGGTACACGGATTTATTTGCTGCTCTTTCTCTTCTCCATGCTCCGTGTGGCACACAAAGACACACAGCAAAAAAGGTTAAGTAATGTTTTCACTATTTTAATTGGTTGATGGTGTAATTTCTATATTAATTAATTAATTAAAACAGGTAAGTTTAATTACAAATTACAGGAGCATCACAAACTTGGACTGCAATTGTTCCTTACAATTTTGAGACATACCAATAATTTTATCCAGTACATTTTTGGAGTTTTGCATGGAATGTGTCAGATTTGGCTTTTTATTTCTCCACATTTTTTGTGTCATACCAATAAAAACTAAAGAAATAAACATGAGAATGCCCAAACATTTGTAATTGCAACAAATTTCTGGGCGAAGTGGTGCATTGTCTTACAGAAATGCAGGGTTGCCAATATTTTTGGTCATGACTGTATATCTTTATAATATAGTTTGTTAATCTGCCTCAACCTGTGCCAGGAAAATACTATTCACAATTACAGGGAGCATAATATTCTACAGTAGTCCAAAGCAGCAATAAGGTTTATGCTTCACTGAAGTGCAGAGAGGCGGTAACCTGTGGAAAAATCCATTTATAAGAGAACTATATGATAGATCTGCAAGTACTAAGACTTATCATACTACCAGACCTTAAGCTTCATCTCTTGTAGCAAGCTTTTTCACCCCTATAAATAAGCCTTTATTCAGAATGTTTTGCTAATTACAAAAGCGATTCTTGCGCAAGGTTTTTGCTACTGATAACACTATTTGTATGGGCATCAGATATCAAGTATTTAATGAGCACCAGTTTGTTCTGCTTTAGACGCCACTGTATTCTAGAAGTTTAATAATGAATGGCTGTGTTAGCAAAATGTGCTTTTCTACGACTCAGGAATCTGAAGAACTTAAGTTTAGAAGTAAAGTAAATGAGTAGGTTGTGAATGAGAACTGCGCAAACAGTGATCTTTTTTATTTCAAGGGGAAGGGAACATAGCCCAGAACAGCAATTGGGACAATTATCAATTGTATCCCAATCTTATCTACCTCTTCTATGCTGTGCTTGCATGAATAATTATGAAGTATGTCTAGGATGAATTTCATTAGAGGGTTTGAGGTTGCTCTTTGTATTTTTATATCATAGTTTTTTAGTCTCTAGATCATACGCTATATCAGTAAAGTTATAATTCTAGCATATCCTTTCTGTATTTCTAAGGACACATTTTTCTCCAGTTGAGTGGAACCCCACACTCAAAACAGGATTTGTTATGATAAAAATAGCGACGTGGCAAGTGACAAGCTGACTCCGGCGATATACATCTGTTATAAAAGTGAAGCGCAACACAAAAATAAACAAATAAACCAAAAATAATCCCGAAATAACAGTGTATCAACTTAAGGCCTCATGCACCCTGGACGTTTTTGGACTTTTTTCAAAGGCTGTTTTTGGCAGTAGACGTTTTTTTCTACAGCCATTAAACTCTCCATCATGTTATCCTATGTGTCCATGCACACATAGGCTGTTATCAGCAGTTTTGGGCAGTGGCGTTTTTGAGCAGTAAAAAAAATTCAAAACTAATGGGTTGTGAGAGACGTTTTTTAGCTATAAAAACGCTCTAACTCTGATAAACGTAGATAAACGCTAAAAAACTTTGCTCACCAGCATTTTTTAACGTTTTTGATCCATTGAAATAATAAAAAACATGTCTTTTAAAAAAAAAAAAAAACGCTAAAAAACGCTAACGCGGAAAACAGCTAAAAAACGCTATTGCAAAAACTTTAAAAAAAGCTGAAAAAAGTTGAAAAACTCACTGCAAAACTACTGGTGTTTTTATAACGTTATTTTAACGTCCAGTGTGCATGAGGCCTAAAAGTCCATCAAGTGCTCTAATCCAAATTAAGCCTGCCTAACTGGTGCCTAGGCAAACTTCTCATCCTTGCCAGCTCTGTATAAGAGCAAAGACAAAATAACTAAAGATACAAGATGTAGAAAATTGTGCACGATAAATGATGCAGATAAATACATTTTTATAAATACAACAAAGCTAAAATTGCAACAACAATAAAATGATTTGCTCAGGGTATATCACAAGTATATCACAAGTATATCCTTCGTCAGGTCATGAATACAGATGCAAGGCTATCTCATCAAGCAAGTGGTAGAGATAGGATGCTGAGATAGTAATGCTGTATTGGAGACTGAACAGATCGAGAGATTCTGTGTCACAACTCATCCAGAACCTAATCACGTGCAAGACAATTTTTTTTTAAAAAAAATATTATTTTTGGTTGCACCTGATTGGACGATGGAAATCAGCAGAGTTTTGGCTCATTTACTAAGGCCTTTTTGCCTTTAGTAAATAAACCCCTGTGTTAGTCCAGGTAGTATGCACAGAAGTTCCTAGAGAAGCTCACCTTGTTGAAATGTGTCAAGATAGTTTTTTTTTATCTGTGTCCCGCTGTGGAGATTTTCATTTTCTTAGGCTCCTTTTACACTTCTGTGACTTGGGATCTGACTTTTAAGACCCCAAGTCACAAGACATGTGAAACAATTTATTTTTCTATGAGTGCTGTTCCTTCTGACACTACAGAAGTCGCTAGGTTCCTGGATTTCCTTGGGTTGATGTTTGATATGACTTTGTTCAAGAGAATGTAAAGTCAGATCAAAGTCACGTTCCAAAGTCGCACTGGAAAACGTGCGACTTTGGAGACGCCCTAATTTAAAAAGAGCATTAAAGTCTTGGGACAAAACTGTACTGTATTGGATTAGATGTTTAACAAAATGTCAAAACAAAACCACAATCTCACATTTCAAGAATCAAAGCAGTTTTTATCCTGCAATACAAATAGAGTGTTATATTTCAAAGACAATAGGCTGTATGAGGGAGGGAGAATTGAGGCAGTTTTTATCATAAAACTAGAGTGTATTATTTGAGAGATGGCAGCCAGATGTATTGTACTCACCTAATGCACAATATTTATAGGTTCTAAAGGCTCAAGGTTTTTTACCTTCATGCATTCTATGCAAAAGCCTGCCCTAAAACTCAGCGGAGCCCCATCTCTATCCAGCGATGTGCACGATAGCTCTCTGGGGACTCTCCCTCATTGGCTGAGACAGCAGTGGGTGGCAATCACAGCCAGTGAGCCAATGAGGAAAGAGAGGGGGCGGAGCCAAGCCACGGCTCTGTGTGTGAATGGACACTCTGAGCCGTGGCTTGAGAACGAGCCTGCTTGGGTGCCCCCTTTGCAAGCTGCTTGCTCTGAGGGTACTCGGCAGGAGGCAGGGACCAAGAGCACCAGCAAGGGACCGGAGAAGAGGAGGATCGGGGCTGCTCTGTGCAAAACCACTGCACAGAGCAGGTAAGTATGACATGTTTGTTATTTTTAAAAAAAGAAAGCCTTTAATATCACTTTAAGTCACTTTACTAGTCTACAATTGCAGAGAAAGAGAGAGATGAGCCATGTTTTGTAGTGAAATAAAATTTACAATGTGTTATTTCTGCAACAAAATATAGAAATATTGTACAGACCCCAAGCTCACTATGTCAGCCTCTTTACTAGGCTGCAATTTCAGAGATAAAGACTGGTCTGGTTTCATCATGAAATAAAACATAGAGTATTACTTCAGAGACTACAGACAGAAATATATTACAGACTCTATAGTATTTAGGGATTTGGAGTAGGCTGTATTTTGAAAACGACACAGTATGCAGCTTTTCATCCAAAAATACATATTTCAATGTATATATAGTATTTCACAAGACATGCAGAAATATTGTGCAGAATCCTTGAACAGTGAAATAAAATTTACAATGTATTATTTCTGAGACAAAAAAAACCCAGAAATATTGCACAGGCCACATGCACACTATGTCAGCATCTTTTACAAGGATGCAATTTCAGAGAAAAAGACTGGTCAGGGTTTATCATGAAAAACAAATTTTGTATTATTTCAAACACAACAGCCATAAATATATTACAGACTCTATATACAGTATTTAATCACTTCGAGTAGGCTGCATTTTGAAAATGACACAGTATGCAGCTTTTTGTCCAAAAAAATCTTTGCTGAAGTGCATATATTTCACAGATGTTGTACAGACTCTGTATGCAGTTTTTAAGTACTTGGAGTTGGCACTTGGAGGCTGTATTATGAAGAAGATGCACAGCATGTAGCTTTTCATCCAAAAAAATCCACATTGTATATAATTCACAGAAACAGTACACCACAGTCTACAGTATTTAAAGCTGAAGTGTAGTGTGTATCTTACCTGGGGAAAATGTACCGTAAAGACCTTGAGTAAAGGTGCGTGTTGCCGCCTTGCGAGGGGACCCGCATCTTAGACGAGGAGGCCGGGGAAAGACCGTTCCGAGGGACTGGTGAGAAGTCACAGTGAAGGAAGGGGAAACAAGGAGAGAGGCGCCTATAAGTGCAATAGTGTTGACAACATTTTAATAGTAAATACACTGAATAAACTCACATTTAGGTAGATTAATATAGGCGTGGAAAAGAGAGGTACAGATGTCAGGATGACGGTCTTCAGCAGTAGGTCACAGACCCTCTGTGACCTACTGCTGAAGACCGTCATCCTGACATCTGTACCTCTCTTTTCCATGCCTATATTAATCTACCTAAATGTGAGTTTATTCAGTGTATTTACTATTAAAATGTTGTCAACACTAATGCACTTAGAGGCGCCTCTCTCCTTGTTTCTCCAGCTACCCCTGAACATGATTTCTGTTCATCTATGAAGGCAGCCCCGTGCACAGTGGATTCTATTTAACCCTAATACACCGTTGGTGTGTACACAGACTTTAAGGACTTTTTAAAGACTGTCTTTTGTTCATGGATGTTTTTAAAAAAAAATTTTTTTATTGTAGCCACCCCCTCACCCCGTCCTCTTTAGCTAGGGGTATATCACGGACAGAGTGAGGTGCGCTACGGCCCATGTCCTCCCCACGGCTGCGGGTGAGGTGAAGGCCAATACCAATCTTTTCCTTGGGCCAAATGTGTGCCGGTTCCGAGGGTCAGTCCTTCCGTGCCAGAATCTCCCTTTGCTCCCATTAACAGAGTCCATACACCCATCAAAGTCCGAACTCAGGTTTATTGCGTATCTTCACATACAGTCAAATGCAACGGCATGATACGTTGGGGAAGCAGGTCGAGGCACTGTACAGATTCCTATTCCCTACACTCCCTGTGCTATGACCAGGGGTTGCAGGAGTCTTGATCAAAGCTCCTCCGCTGCGCTATAGCCCCTATCAGGGGAAGATGTCCTCCAAGGGAGTTACCGAAGGCCCATCCTTCACCGGGTTGACACTACACCAGGTCTTCGGACGGGTGACCTCCCCAGCCTCCTCACCTCAGATGCGGGTCCCCTCGCAAGGGGCGCCCTGGAGCAACTTCACCCTTGCGGGACCCAGTCGGAGCCACCGGGTCCCAGGCCTCCTCAATAGTACCTCATCCCAGGCTGAAGGTGCCTGGGATGGACTCCATCTTCATTCCGGCCAGGCCTAGGGCGCCTAGGCCGGAACCTTGAACCGCCCGCACCCAGGCCTAAGGTGCCTGGGTGCGTGAAGGGATCATCCCCGAAGAAAAAGAACCTCGTGGCGAGGGCGTCTCCCCCTTTTATCTCCTCACATCGACACCACAGCGGGTTCCCCACCCCAGACGTACCATCTCCGCAAAGGGACAAAAGAAGGGTAGCACTGTGGTAGTGGTTCTACCCTGGGCCAGTAGGTACACTGACACCCACTGGTCAAGGAGAATATTGCACCACCCAATCCTCCACGAACAACAAAAAGGGGTCTGAACCCTAACATAATCACACACTTGGGTCACACTACCCCCAGGTGTATCCCACTAAATTGAGGACCCCGCTACACACTCCCCCCTGTGATTTGACGCTGGTCCCCAGCGTCAGGTGCACACCCATGTCTCCCAAGGAGTGACGACATGAAGTGGGCCCCAGAGGCTATCCCTCAAATTTTTGGATACTGTACATGCCAAGACCTGTTCATCGGGAGAAAAAAATATATAAAACGATAAACTCTCATATAAAACTTCTGATTTGTACACATTTACAATCCCTCCCATTCCTAATCAAAAACCACCCCACTCTCAGCAGTCTTGATCGATGAATCTCCTGCAGAAAGAAAACAAAAGAAACAACATCCTAACAATCTGTGCCATTTGGCATGAATGGGTCTGTCAGCCGAGAAACCCGGTCACTCCAATAAGTAAAGTGACGTATGTGTAACATTTTCAAACAATCGTTGCACAACACTGCCACCTGGTGACAGCGCCGCGGTCACAACACTTGCCGAAGTCTTCATTCTTCCTGCTTTCCTACTCTAACTCTATCCCCAAAAGTCTCTGCCCTTTTGGCACATGAAGAAAAGGGAGAACCAAAAAAAAACAGCTCCCAAGTCTCTAGTGAGTGAAAGAAAAGCCCAAATCAAAACAAAAGTAGGGCACAGTTCTCAGGAGTCTGGGAATGTCTCTTCCAGAAAGTTTCAACAGCAACAAAATAGGATTTCACTTCTCCTACAAGTAAAATCTTGGATCCGGCAAAAACAAGGGCTTCAGGTGTTTGTCAAATACTTCCACCGAATATTCGACGTCTTCTCCTTCTTTCCTGCAGATGAGCACCTTATCAGCATGGATATGGCGTCCCAATCTCCAATCAGCTTTACAGTCTTTAAACTTTTTAGACACCGGCGGCGAACATGACAGGTATCGCCGGGCATGGGGCACTTTGAGTTTTTCCCACACAAACTCGTCATACCACCGCGGTCGCAAGACCTCGACTTCATACAATAGGTCCCGAGGCAAGTAGGGGTACTCCCACCCATATTCACGGGCGACTCTCTGGGAGAAAAGTCTCTGCAATCGAGCTAGAGGCGGCATCACATCTCGCTCACCTTCTCCTGGCTGTACGATGGCCTCCGGGTGCCGAGGTACCTTCACCATCTCAGGCGGCTTTGCTCTTGGCGCCCGCAATGAAGCACGCTGCATCCCCACTATCAGAGCGGGTGATGTGGTTGAATGTGGAAGGCTATTTGGAGGACTAGGCTTCCTCAATAACTCCGGGACTTGCACCCGAAGCATACTGTCATCTATGGACATGGGGGAATCCTGTGGCTTACTTTGCACGGGTAACGGGCGTTTGTCCCAGCCCTTCCGGTGAAACAGTTCATCTATTTCTCCGTCATCCCCACAGTCCGACAGCGACTCTAGATCGGAGGTGTCATACATCTCGGCGGGAAGGTAGTCTCTAGTAGACGGAAGGCTACCCTCCCTTGTGGGCTCCACCGGCTGTGGACTCCCGACACCTCCAACCACACACACAGTCCCAGCCCCTGGCTCACCTGGACCTTTTTCAGCACTGGGATGTCCAGGATTCTTCCGACCGGATCCATCCAGGTCCAGCAAGCAGCGGGGCGAAGCTCGACCACGACCACAGGAGGCCTGCACCAGGCCTATCTTCCTCTTCGGGGGTGGCAGCAGGGAGTCTGTGGTGACCGAAGCAGTGTCCTCGGATTTCTCTCTCTCAGTCTCTGGTTGGGCAGTCACTTCGCCCTGGTCAGCGCGTACGAGAACCTCCGCAGAGGCCTGGATCTCTCCCTCCGGAGTGGCGGTTCCTGTGATGCAGTTGAGGCGAAGGGCCTGGGGCCTTTCTGTGGATGATTCGACCTCAAAAAGAAACTCTTTGCACGCTTCACATCGCCCGAATGGCTTTAGTTGGACCACCAGTCCCGAGCATCCGGGACAGATCACACCGAGGGCCTCCGTGTCTCTGCATGAATACAGAGCCAACTGTCCTCGGGGCCTAAGTCTTATTCCCGTGTCTGTCAGGGGAGCAGAAAATGCAGTCATCTTGAAAGGATAAAGTACCGACATCCACTGGGAGCCTGAGTTCACTCCGACCACTTGCTGCTCCATCACGCGCTGACCACGCGCCGGAGTCTCCACATGTATCTCCACATGTGGCCAGACTCCTCCCACGACTTGCACACTTTCGCGGGCTTCCGCCAGCCTCCGCCCACGAATTGTACAGTCACGGGGTGCCTCGTGGCGCAGTGCATTAACAGTCCCCACATGTAGTACTTTACACGGCTGGACCTCTCCCTTTTTTACGCTTCTCCGCGTGGGCCTTTCCCGACTTAGGGTCATGTCCACAACTCTGAGCAGGGATGCACTTTTCAAACACAGCCGTTCTAAACCTCAGGGTCAACACACATTTCATCCCGGACTCACGAGCCCCCACGTGTAGCCACCGCCTCACCCCGTCCTCTTTAGCTAGGGGTATATCACGGACAGAGTGAGGTGCGCTACGGCCCATGTCCTCCCCATGGCTGCGGGTGAGGTGAAGGCCAATACCAATCTTTTCCTCGGGCCAAATGTGTGCCGGTTCCGAGGGTCAGTCCTTCCGTGCCAGAATCTCCCTTTGCTCCCATTAACAGAGTCCATACACCCATCAAAATCCAAACTCAGGTTTATTGCGTATCTTCACATACAGTCAAATGCAACGGCATGATACGATGGGGAAGCAGGTCGAGGCACTGTACAGATTCCTAGTCCCTACACTCCCTGTGCTATGACCAGGGGTTGCAGGAGTCTTGATCAAAGCTCCTCCGCTGCGCTATAGCCCCTATCAGGGGAAGATGTCCTCCAAGGGAGTTACCGAAGGCCCATCCGTCACCGGGTTGACACTACACCGGGTCTTCGGACGGGTGACCTCCCCAACCTCCTCACCTCAGATGCGGGTCCCCTCGCAAGGGGCGCCCTGGAGCAACTTCACCCTCGCGGGACCCAGTCGGAGCCACCGGGTCCCAGGCCTCCTCAATAGTACCTCATCCCAGGCTGAAGGTGCCTGGAATGGACTCCATCTTCATTCCGGCCAGGCCTAGGGCGCCTAGGCCGGAACCTTGAACCGCCCGCACCCAGGCCTAAGGTGCCTGAGTGCGTGAAGGGATCATCCCCGAAGAAAAAGAACCTTGTGGCGAGGGCGTCTCCCCCTTTTATCTCCTCACATCGACACCACGGCGGGTTCCCCGCCCCAGCCGTACCATCTCCGCAAAGGGACAAAAGAAGGGTAGCACTGTGGTAGTGGTTCTACCCTGGGCCAGTAGGTACACTGACACCCACTGGTCAAGGAGAATATTGCACCACCCAATCCTCCACGAACAACAAAAAGGGGTCTGAACCCTAACATAATCACACACTTGGGTCACACTACCCCCAGGTGTATCCCACTAAATTGAGGACCCCGCTACATTTATTTATTCATTTTTTACCATTTTTTACATCTATTTTCCACATTGATTGCTTTGGGTAACACATGTCCTGTGGATTTTGTGCGCCATCACTTGTCTGTAAAGTGAAGGAAGGGGCCCGGTAACTCTCTGGAGGGATGTCTTCTCCTTACAAAGAGGCCAAGCTTTAAAGAAACCAAGTTCACCAGGTCTGTGGCAGAGACCAAGTTCACCAGGTCTGTGGCAGAGACCAGTGTACCAGTTTGCATAGTGATTGAGCGGTTAGTTCGAGTACCATTTTGGCTGCTAGTCCCTATCTAGGGAGACTATCCAAATAGGCTGAGTCTGCTTGAGAAGCCAAGCAGTGAAGTGTATTACGTTTGTGCCTGGACCTCTCCCACACCTTATGCTGTCCTGTTCTCTCTTCAACCTTTCCTATCAGAGACTGTCGTTTAAGAGAAATAAACTCTACGTTGGAGTTACAGCTGGTGTGGACATTGAAGTCATTGGGGGAAATAGAGACTTGTCTTTATTGGCTATAGAGATAAGAACCATTCTGTGGGAGTATCTGGCTGTGGAGACCCATCACAACACCGCTCAACCTCCTCACACAGGAGGGTACGGGCATATAGAGCTGGGTGTGCCCTTTCCTCCTGCAAGGAGCCGAAAGACAAGGAGGAGAGGGTGGTAAGCGCTAAAAATGTACAGGTATTTAAACTCATGCATGTAAATGACTGAACTCAAATTTAACATTTTTGTTCTATAGCTCTGTACTCATTGGTCTATTACTCATCTTTACACAGATGTGTGTATGGTTCCATAGAAAACAATGCATCTATATCCAGATCAGTAAAAAAGTGGAGTTTTTTTACTCCCATGTGCAAGAGGCTTTATCAAAGACCATATCCCTGGAATGACTTTAGGCATGCCCGCTCCTCAATACTGGAAACTGGGTGGTGCAGACTTTAGCTGCACAGTCTACTGATTAGTTGATTCATCATGTAAAGGGATGATGAGGAGGTGTTCATTTTTAAAATTTATTGAGGAAATGAAGGTGAGCTCAGGTCAATTGAAGCAACTTTAAAGGGGTTATATTGTGGAGATGCAAGCTTGGAGGGAATTGAGAGCACAGGAGAGGACTTGCTACAAGTGTGGGGAAGATACAACTGAAGTTCAGCTTTAAGGACTTGTACTATGCCACATTTTGAATGAGAGACAACAGCTAGCTTTTAATCAACATTAGAGTGTAGTTATTTCACAGAAACAAACTGCAAAATTTTGTACTGTTCCATACATAGTACATATTTTGAACAGGAGAGACACCAAGCAGCTTTTAATAACAAAAATAACCAATAGGCTGCATATTCACAGGAAGAGACCAGGCAGGTTTTAACCGCTTGAGGACCGCCGCACGCCGATGTACGTTGGCAGAATGGCACGGCTGGGCACATGGGCGTACAGGTACGTCCCCTTTAGGAGCCCAGCCGTGGGTCACGAGCGCGCGGCCGGCAGCGCGCTTGCGACTCGATCCTCTTTCCCGCGGGAACAGCGGACCCGATCGCCTCTGGTGTCCCGCGATCGGGTCACAGAGAGGAAGAACGGGGAGATGTAAGTGTAAACAAACCTCTCCCCGTGCTTCCTAGTGTGCCTGTCACTGATCGCTGTAAAAATTACAATGGTCCCAAAATAGTGTCAAAAGTGTCCGAGGTGTCCGCCATAATGTTGCAGTCACGAAAAAAAAATCACTGATCGCCGCCATTACTAGTAAAAAAATAAATTATAAAAATGCCATAAAACTACCCCCTATTTTGTAAACAATATAACTTTTGCGCAAACCAATCAATAAACGCTGATTGCAGGTTTTTTTTAGCAAAAATATGTAGAAGAATACGTATCGGCCTAAACTGGGGATATTTATTATAGCAAAAAGTAAAACATATTGAATTTTATTCAAAATTGTTGCTCTATTTTTGTTTAATAGCGCAAAAAATAAAAACCGCAGAGGTGATCAAATACCACCAAAAGAAAACTCTATTTGTGGGGAAAAAAGGATGCCAATTTTGTTTGGGAGCCACGTCGCACGACCGCGCAATTGTCAGTTAAAACGACGCAGTGCCGAATCGCAAAAAGGGGCTTTGTCCGTATGCTGCATATTGGTCCGGGTCTTAAGTGGTTAATGACAATTTGAGTGAATTGTAGAATAGTCAACAAACGAGGAGATACAGAGCATGATTTATCCTGCAGCAAAACTATAGATGTTGCAGCTGAGGTCCAGCTGAGGAGATATTAGGTATGGTTACTTTAGAGTGCCTGGAAAAGACTGGAGGATTTGGGGTGTGCAGAAAACAATAGGATTAATCAGTAAAATCTGTTTACTGAATTACATTACAGGACACAGACTACTTTAAATCATTATGACAGGGTTATATGCAGCTACCTTTAGGTGATAGGACACTAGCAAAAAGAAAGACTGCAGGCATATACCACCTATAGAACCACTACAACTCCCAGCTATCCTCAGTTTTGTAGCAAACAATAGAGGGATCATAAATAAGGAGAGGGTTCTCTGTACTGTACTGTACTTTATTCCAAGAAACAGATTTTACTGGTAAGTCAAAACAGGACAGGAAACAGATTTTTTTTTAATTATTACAACTGGAACATCCAAGGGCAGTCTAACTGTAGGCAACACAGCAAACAATACCAACAGAGCCATGAAACTCACAGATCAATAAAGGGTTGATAGATTCAGAAAGCAGCTCTTGTAGAACTTTACATCCATCAGAGTAAGCTTGAATATCCACCTGGTAAAACCTTTGAACAGAAGCTCAGCTGGTAACCTTGCAATTTTGAGAAACAGATGCCTGATGCTAAAAAGTCCATGAAGCACTAACAGACCTAGTGGAGTGTGCCTTAACCCTATCCTTCAGACTATAGGCTTTAAGAAACACTTGTCAGAATCATCTTGCGATGGAGGAGCGAGAGGCAGAGAGTCACTTGCAGGAGCCCTCATGCAGCACAAAGGGGAAATCTGATTTCCTACAGAAGGCAGTAAAAGAGATTTAAACTCTCACCAAATCCTGACAGTGGGAGGCAGAAACCACCTTTGGGAGAAAGAAGGCCTTAGGCCTCAAAACAATCTTGTCCTTTTACTACAATAATAAAAGCTCCTTACAAGAAAAGGCAGCTAACTCAAAGACTCTCCTAACATAGGTGATAGACACAAGGAAGGCCATCTTACACGTTCAGACAAGAGGTTTTCCCTGTTAGTTTCAAAGGGTGGCTTCTGAAGAGCCACGAGAAAAAGATTGGAATCCCAAGAAGATGAGCTACTCCCTGAACAAAGGCTCTAACCAGAGTGTGAGAGGCTAAAGATCTCTGAAACAAAATACATATGCATCCCTTATTGATACTCCAGGTCAATTGTTGGTCTAGATCAACCTGGAAGGATAGAATATGTCACATGTTGTCCTTTATAGGATGGAAGTTCCTCAACTCGCACCAAGCAAAGCAGGCCTTCCCGGGACGATGGTAGACTTTAGGGGAAAATGACTTTCCAGCCTTCAAGAGGGTAATAATGGCTAAGTTTGAAAGGCATTGCCTCTCAGGACCATGGCTTTGTCAGCCATGCTGTTAACACCAGTGACTGATTGAACACTGGTACAGACAATTTGGAAGGGTCCACAGAACATCAGCCAAGAACCTTGTCTTCTCTGGTCTTCTTGGGCCATTTTGGTGCGAAAAGTAGCCTGTCATCACCAGTGTGTCCACTCAGAAGTACTGAGGGTCCCTGATAAGAAAAAGCACATAAAAATTCCCAGGCATTTGGAGTTAAGCAAAAAAAAAAGGCACAAACAAACACAAACAAAAAAGCACCAAGAAATATGAGTAAAAGAATAAACACAATAAAATGCTGGTGTAACAAATCACAATTTTCTCTCATTCATATAGTTTAAAGGTTATCCCAATAACTATACAGCAATCAGCTGAACCTAGCACTATTAATAGCCTTTTGCAGCCAGATTGCATGGAGAGGAGTGGGGGCTTCTGAATTGACATGTAAAAAAATTATAATTTATAAACATAATAGCATAGGGAGGCAGGACTGCAAAAAACATAACAATCTGGTGTCCCGGGAGCAGATCTGCAGCCCTGGCCACAGGCTCAGACAGTGCACCTCACTTGGCACTGGCAGTAAGCTGAAGCCTCAAGAGCATCAATGGCAGATGCTGCTTCTTGCCTGTTGTCCCCTATTTCTATGCTCCTGGTACATCAGATAAAATTATTTCCTACGCATCCTACTGCAGCAAGTTACTGATGTTGTACTCAAATTATTCAGCTACCTCTGTGCTAAATTGCGGTGCAATAGCGGAATTAGCTGTAGAGGGGGAAGAAGAAGATGCACATTTGCAACTGGTGGTGAAATGCGATGTTCTGCACCTGGGAGGAGGTGGATGAGGAAGGTCGATGTTCTGCACCTGGGAGGAGGTGGATGAGGAAGGCTGGTTGAACCAGTTTATGACCTCCTCTATGTGATTTACCTAGATAGCAGACCTCCCTCCAAAAAAATTAAAAATGTAATCCCGAACATTAAAATACTAGATTCCAATCCCTTTTCTAGTTATTTTTCTGTGTTTTTGTAAAATATAAGATTGAAAGTAATGACAAATCAAGATAAAATGAAATAAAAAGACCAAAAATGCAAGGGCTTTTAGCAGCAAAAGATTAACTGAAATTGTTGCTGACTGTGGAAAGACTGTAATGTAGCTGGATACAGCAGAAACTATCTCTCCCTTAAGACACACCATCAACTGTTCTTATCTACTTCAAATTTCTGCATGCGCTGACAAAAGGATGCTGGAAACCCTTACTTTTAAACGGAGGGCACTTGTGCATTAAAGAACCCTAGCCCCTGGCCCTTCTAGGCATCCTGCTCCCATTTCAAAAGACAGAATGTGCATTATTGGTAAATGTTTGCTATAGTGGCAAACAATTGCATTAGTTTGCCGTTTTTTTTTTGAGCTTCAAATAGAATCTCATGGTCGACCCCAACCTGGTAAAGCTCATCCCTGGTAAACATACACATGAACAAATGCAACCACTTTACAGACTAAATTTCTATTATGGGGGGTTCAGTAAGTGAATAATGTTTGCATTAACAAATATGCAGTGTATGTCTAAAATAGCCTAAATACCTAAATGCCCTTGTGGGTTATCATATCCCACAGCTCTCTATAGAGAGCAATAACCCCTTTACATCAATTATTGTCACTAAAAAAGGTGAAAATCTAATGTCGCCACAACAGATATACCATCCAGCATGCTCGCGACAATGATTAGTAGTCACTTACTAATTCCTTGTCCTGTTTTGGATGGTTGGAGGGAAGTAAACCAAATAGAACAAATGGCTTCTAAGCTTCAATGTTTTTTACAGCAAAGGGGTTAAGTTCTAAATAGTGTATTTACTTTACATTTGTTTTAATGTTCTGTTTAATGTAATATAATATACTAGTCAGGAAGAGGGTTTAATGGGAATTTGTAAATATGATAAGAGGAAAAAAATGCTATTAGGTTTGGCTGCTACTGTGCATTCCTGATTTTAACTTTGCCAGAAGCTGAAAAAAATGGTATGCAAAATAAAAAAAGAGAAAATAGATTTACAAACTAATTTTAAGTGCAAACATATTTCAGATTGGCCAATTAACAGGAAAGTGTGAGGAGACTGCATAATTGTGTTATAGAATTGTTACATTGCAGTCGAGTTTATGCCAGCTGAAATTGGTAAAACTAGTTTTGTACCAGAAATGATATGATCAGTGTCTAAAATAATATCTAGAAGGAAGTGAGGAAGCTTAAAGATAAATGATCAATTGTCATATATGTTAAGTCATTCTTGTGTATGTAACATTTTTGCAGGCTTGCCTCTCCATAATTTTATCATTGCCTTAAGTGTATGGATTTATTAGGGTTAATCACAATTTTCATTGTACCTCCTGGAGTGAATTTGCAGACCAATATACCCGTATTGTGAGGAAGTGCAGAGAGCTCATCTTGGCATTGAATCTTTGCAACACATTGACCTTCAAAGCCTAGGATGTGCTGAAGGACAACCAGTGACTATCTTCCTTGGTGTGTTCTCAGCCCTATCCCTCCCTCTGGCATCTTACTATTTATCCACCTGGAAAACGACAGGAAGGGGGAGCCAGCGATCATGCAGGATGGTAGCTTGTTGCCCTTTATAGTGTACTAGGTTTCAAGGGTTCCCAGGTGCTTCATAAGACATCAAAGCTGGCATACAGGCATCTAAGGTGCCTGCTGTCTGGAATAAGAGGCTTAACATTTTCATATGCACAATGGTATATTACAGCCACAAAAGTTCAATTTTATATGGGCATGTTTAGAAAACTATATGGGCAAGAAATAGTCTCAGAGATCATGCATTGAAGTGATGTGGGAAACACTGTAATGCAGGTCTAAGGGATTTAGCAATACCTGTACCTGTTTTAAAAAAAAAAAACAGGAGCGAGAATAGGCAGAAAGAACCGCAGTGAATAGGGCATGGGAAAGTGGGGGGAAATGGAGGGCAAGGGTAGGGTTACAAAAGAGTCTGGCAGGGGCTTGTGCCACCTATGCATAGTAGTCTCATCCTTCAAGTCAAGTTCAACCCAGTGCAAAGATGGCTGGAGCAGATAAAAGCAATCTAAACACTCCAGGTCTCAATAAGTTTTCAGTATCTGTTGTGTACTTAAGCCATGCGTTACTCCAGGTGTATTAACAGATTACCCATATTTTAACTGAGGGGGTTGTTATCATTAAGTAACCCTGATAGTATGGAGGGCAAGGTGATTTCATATTTACATAGTTAATCATGTTGAAAAAAGACACAAGTCCATCTAGCTCAACCAACAGAGGAAACAAAAAAAAAAAAACATTTCAGGGCTGAAGGGGTCTGTACTGTCAGATGTGCATAGGTTTGAAAAATGGTGTTCCTAAAAGGACTGATTTCTCAACAGGATGACCATATGTGTGTCATTGTTTCTCCAGTCTCTCCACATTGCCAAACCAGGTTGGGCCTGAAGGGAATATTTAATGAAGTGCAGCTACACAACTGTGCCAGTGTGTATGGAGTATAAATTTTTTGTTCCTGTACTGTGCTGGATACCGAAGTTTTGTGGGTTAAGAGGAAGCAATTGTTCCAATCATCCAATTAGGGGGCACAGCTCAGCTCCGCTTGTAGTTCCCCATGTAGAATGGATGATGCAAAAAGACATAATATACAGTAGTAGCATTTAGTAACATGTGGATATTATATGTACATTATCAGTGGTTTGCTGACGCATGTTCAAAGAGGGAAGATGCCTGTGTTTTGGGCCCTAGGTTTTGAGACGTTCATAAGTGTCACCATAGGAAATAGTAAAGCCAACGCCCAGAGAAAGACTGCAGGTCAGAGATAAGTTCAACCAGGGGTTTTGAAGCCAACTGTGGCAAGAGCCTAGCATACAGGAGAAAGGCTGTGCACTACCCATCATAGGAAAGCAGTTCAGGTTAGGTCAGTAGGGAATTAAGGATGGTGAGAGCCTAAGGGCAGTAAGTGAAGGGTTTCAAATCTGAAGCAGGGAGGATGCATAAAAATGGTCTAAGTCACAGTTTAACCCATTAAGAAAGTTTGGAGGATATCCATGAATGTTTGTTTAAAGTACAATTAAGGTAAAAACTTTTTTTTAGTTTTGGATTGGAGATGGATTAGAACAACTGTCAATTTTCATTGCTGTCTGTTCCCCCCTTTGGGGAGATTCACCTGATTTGTATGGTCCCCATTGGGTACATCCTCTAGGGATTACCTTAATTGGCAAGGATTTTTTCTCACTTACTGTTTTGTCTGAGACAGGGAGTGAAGGGAATTCTCCCCAATGGAACACAGACGGCAAAAAATAAACTGACAGGGGTTATGACCTTCCCCAAAATGAAAAAAAAAAGTTTTGCCTATAGTTTTAATTTAAATGGGCAACACGGTGGCTTAGTGAATAGCACTTCCATCTTTCTGTATAAGGGTCCTCAATTTGAATTCCAATCAGACCACTACCTTAATGAAGTTTGCATATTCTCTCTGATTTCCTACCAAACTGCAAAAACATACTGCTATTCAAATTGGTCTCTTGTATGTGTATGTATGCATGAAAGGTAGGGATGTTAGACTCTAAACTCCTTGAGGGCAGGTACCTGACATAATAATAATAATAATAATAATAAATAAGTGGTATTCATACTTTGTGTTGGAGAAGAGAAAACCAATCAGCAATACTTATGCAAAAGTGCAGCCTTGTAATAGAGTTTTTTTATAGAGTAGACCTCTTCCCCATTCCCATTTGTGTTTCACTAAGATATTGCAAGCGTGATGTCATGAGATTCCAAATATAGCGTAATAGGGTTGTTCCCCTCGTTGATTGGAAGAGTTTGAAGCAAATGCAAAAAAGTCTCACTGTCTGATTCCAATGACTCCAGGTAGGGTGGAGAGTTTTTAGAATTCCCAGGTGTGTTGCCATGCATTGTGGCAATTCATGATAACACAATGCACAAGTGTGAATGGGCCCTGAAGGCAAAGTTCTCTATCACGATCCACTTGCACACTTTCGACATTACAAGGACAAATGGCCGAGCCAAGTCTGTCTCTGAGAACTTCAACGGTTATGCTGGTAAAAATAGCAAATTGCAAACAAGGTGCAAGATTAGACCTTGCAAGAGAAGGCCTGAAAAATCCAGCAGACACATAAGATTCACATACCCCATTATTTTTGGCCAGTAGGGAGCTAGGAGAATTAAGGAAACCTGCTAATTCTAACCTGAGAAGTAATCGGGGCAGGAGTGTCAGTGGTGGGAAAGCATTCTAACTAACATACTATCATTGGGGGTCTATAGACCCTGATGGCATCTAATGCATTAACAACTATGGCAAGTCATTTCCTTTCCCTCTACATAGCACAATGCTGTGTATCTCTGTGTAGTTGTCTTTGATGTTAAATGACAGTAAAAAGTAAAAATACATTTTGAGACCTCTCTCATTAGATCTTTGGGGCACTAGTTCTTCCACACTATGCTAATTGTAACACAAAAGTCCCCTCAGACACTCCCTTTTGGTGTATTTACATGGATGGTAGATTTCTGTGCCGCATAATGGCTTTTACCAAGGATAACAATGAGATCTTGGATTTATCAATTAGAGAGTACCAACTCTAGCATCTCAGGTTAAGGTTCCATCAAGATTACTTATCTTCCACATGGGGTGACAGTTTTGTTTTGCTTAATGCAGTACTCTTTAGTTGAAAAGTTCTTCTGGAGGGAGAGGAGGGTTTGAAAAATGTGCTCTGCCACCCCAACTTGTGTAGCATTCCTCTGTGCCTCAAACTTCCATAGGAAGTCCATTGACCTTTTGTTAGGTCTCTAATATGTTGCCTAGGCAGGCAGCCTTAAAACACATCTATGCCATATCTGCAATTTGGTGTCACCATTTAGAGGAAATTACTTTTTTTGTTCCAGAGAAATCTCTCCATTACACTGCTGTGTTCCTGAGCTTCTCAGGTTAATGCTAAGGCACTTTGAAAGTGAAATATTGTAAAAAAACAACAACTTGGCAATTAGCAAGGCCATTCTAGAAGAGGCCACTGCTCTGCCTAGGGATGAAACATGCCTGGTATTGATCAGGAACACTTCTACAGCTATTATATTGAATAGGTCAGCAAGCTTCAGATTGAAACATAATTTGCTGTTAACTCTATAATCCCATGCTTTTTGGGACTTTGTAATTTCTCAGTTAAGCTATCATTAGTAGTTTAAAGCTGAAGTCTGGCCAAAAAACAAAGGGGTACATTTACTAAAACTGAAGAAAGCAAAATCTGGTGCAGTTCTGCTTAGAAACCAATCAGGTTCCGTGTTTTTTTTGTCAAAGCTTAATTGAACAAGTTAGAAACTGAATCTATAAAATGATTTGGTGGTTTAATGTTATGTTGCACTAGGATATAAAAACAGTTACCATTGCTCTACATTAGGACTTTAAAATAACCTGCATTCATGTTGATTTTTCAATATATAAAAGGCATGACCTTGATTAAAAGCTGAACGTCAGGCACAAACACTGCATGTCATTTTAATACACTTCCCAATGGTCACAAAGGATATACAGTAAGGCTACTGCACAAAATGCCTTTGCAAACCCAAATATTACCTTGTAAAAGTAACAGTGACATCATTATTGAGCTGAATGTAGCCTGTATTCAGAACAGACCCCGCCAAATACAACCTGCCTGGAGAAAACTAAAGGGGGGGGGGGGTGAAGTCAATTAAAAGAACAGTCATAATGGGAAACTGACCTCCAAATTACCTTTTCTCAGCCTCAGAAAGACAAGATAATACTTTTTGCTCACAAAGCATCCTTGGCTAGCCGATACCAGGAGGGAGGGTAAGCTCCTTACACTGTGGTATAGAACTCCAGCCAAATTGCATAGAATGTACCTGCAGGTCCCAAATACTTGTTGGCGCTGTGAAGAGTCTGTGGGGACCCTTCTGCACATTTTTTGGGAGTGCCCAAAATTGAAAAATTTTTGGACTGATGTAGAATCCACCATTAAAACGTTTACCGGAGTTTCACTCGAGAAGAATCTGGCGGCCTGCCTTTTAAATGATACCCCAATGTCAACCAAAAAATGTAAGAATTCATTGGTGAGACATTTGCTTACAGCGGCTAGAGACTGTATTCTGGCTTTGTGGAAAAGTACATATTCCCCTACAATTTCACATTGGAAGACGAGATTCGCGGATATCCAAGTTATGGAGAATCTAACCATGACTTTAAAGGAGCAAGACGACAAATACTGGATGATCTGGACTCCCTATTTCTTCTATAGGGATCAGACACTACTGGCATGGCATCACAGCCAGCAGAGTACCCGGTGGAGTGAACGAGTCAAGAAAATTTCCCTGACCTGTCTTACCCGCCTTCCCCCTCACTCCCACCCCCCCTTTTTTCCCCCCTCTTCATATGTATCTCTCTACCTGCCTTTCTTTTATCTTTTTGTGCTCTTATTTCTTTATGAGACTGGACCTTTTCGGCCTCTGTCTACCTTAATATTATGTTTTATGATGTTTTTTGTATAATTCCTTTACCTTTAAATAAAGAATAATAATTAAAAAAAAAAGACCAGTCATTCTGAACAAGGAGAGAGGGCAGCAGTAGTGACCGTTCTTTATTACATAAAGCTCTTGCAAAACTTTACACTGAATTATTGCATAGATCCAGAATGAATACACAAAGCACACCAAGATTTAAGTAAGAATGGCTCTTGTATTCAATCTATAATTCCTAATCACGATGTTCAGCTTTGAAGAGATATGAACAGTGGCGGTTGATGTTTTTTTTGGGGGGGTGGCAAACAACCACCCCCCAGTTGGTTGGTCAGCGGCACCCCCCGGCACTTACCCCATCAGCTGCGGTTGGGCTCCTAAGGGCGGTGGGCAGGGGGTGAGTTGCGGGCACCTACAGGCGGCGGGCAGGGGCTCCTGTGTCCTCTCTGCCTCAGGGCGGCGCCCTGTATGTATCTCAGGGGGCCGGACGCATTGAATGGGGGGGGGGGCGGTGCCAGTGCGCCCCTAATGGACGGGCCGCCGCTGGATATGAATGATCTCTACAGATTGGGGAAGTCACAGCTATCAGTTAAACCATATGTTTTATTTGTCATTCTAGCAGGTGGTATATGGAGATAAACACATAGCTAATGACATGTGGCATATACCTATAAGAGAGAAGTCAATGTTCCCAGTTCTTCATCTTTATTTGCTGGTCTATTTGTTTGGCTGGAGTTAAAAAGAAGCCTGTACTGAAAAAAAAACACGAAGGTTACTATTACTACCATCACTACCCTTCTAGCTTATTGGCTACAATCTTTAGGTCACTAGCCTCAAACAAGTATGCTTGGGAAGTCTGGGAAGTGAAAGCAAAATGAGAATTGTTTAATTACATACTTGTTCTGGGTGACTCAGGGTATTGAGGTAACATGACAGCCAGGCAACTAGCATTTGCAGCATACAAAGGCAGCAATGACAGCCCCAATATTTCTTGAAGTAAATGTTCCCTTGAAGTGAAACTAAAGCCAATGCTTTTTTTAATTTTGAATAAAATAATAGAGGGTTATACCTCTTGCAGTTTGTTTTTTTTGTGCCATTTTGTCCTATTTCATTTCACTTCCTGACTCTAGCTACAAAGGGAAGCGAGAGGAAATTTCTCCAAATTGGGGAAATCCCTGGTAGTCACCAAGGTCACCAGAAGAAAGATTTCCCCTCTATTCCTGTTCTTGTGAAAATGTAGAATTTGGAATTTTCTTTCACTTTTTCTCTCGCTGATAGCGATCACAAGGAGAAATAGAGAGGGTGAATCTGCCCAACGGGGACATAAACAGCAATAAAAATCTGACAGGTTTTCTAAGCCCTCTGCACCCTATCAAATTCCGTAAAAAAACTTTAAATTATATATAGGGCTTTCAAAATAATGTATACTAGGCATTCTTTGATTGGACAAGGTGGAGGTGGAGGGGAGGTGGTATCACAATCTCCACCTCTTACAAAAAACTCCAAGGGCACTGATGAGGCGGAACAGATGGGCACTGATGAGGTGGAACAGATGGGTAATGATGAGGCGGAACAGATGGGCACTGATGAGGCGGAACAGATGGGCACTGATAAGGCGGAGCAGATGGGCACTGATTGGCGGCACAGATGGGCACTGATTGGCGGCACAGATGGGCACTGATGAGGCGGCACAGATGTTACATAGTTACATAGTTACATAGTTAGTCAGGTTGAAAAAAGACACAAGTCCATCCAGTTCAACCGTAAGATGTGCACTGACTGATTGCACAGATGTTCACTGATTGCGCAGATGGGCACTGATTGGAGTTTTTTGTAAGAGGTGGAGATTGTGATACCACCTCCCCTCCACCTCCACCTTGTCCAATCAAAGAATGCCTAGTATACATTATTTTGAAAGCCCTATATATAATTTAAAGTTTTTTTCCGGAATTTGATAGGGTGCAGAGGGCTTAGAACACCTCGGTCAGATTTTTATTGCTGTTTATGTCCCCGTTGGGCAGATTCACCCTCTCTATTTCTTCTTGTGATCAGTGCCCATCTGTGCCGCCTCATCAGTACCCATCAGTGAAGGCTTGGTACACACCTGTGTAGTCGCACCACCAGCAGCAAAAAATGTCAAAAAGATTATTTTCCACGCCCGACGAGAGCAACGTGGAGCTCTCTCTTTCAGATTCCCTTTCCAATTCCGATTCTGAGTCGGACGTCAACTATGAGCCAGTCCTCAGTAGTGCAACACTGAGTGACTCAGAGGAGGAAACTAGTCGGCCCGCCAAACAAAGGCGTTCTGGTGAAGAGGCAGTGCCATCCACCAGCACCGCAGTGCCATCCACCAGCACCGTGGTGCCTCGGTAAGAAAGGTCAAGAGCCCATGCCAGCCTTCCCTATGCCCTTCAGAACCCCTTGTGGATTCCTCTTAATTCAGGAGAAAGCCAACATTCCCCCTTTCACTGCCCAGCCAGGAGTCCAGGTGGACATGGAGAATTTTTCCCCAATCAATTTTTTTGATCTTATTTTTACCGAGGACATGCTATCCAACATTGTGACCCAGTGCAATCTATATGCCCAACAATTTATTTTGAACAATCCCACAGCATATTATGCCCGTCCCTATGAGTGGAGAGACCTAACGGTGGAGGAGTTGAAGATTTTTTTAGGCCTCACGTTTTGTATGGGACTCAACCCAAAAAACACTTTGTGTTCCTTTTGGTCAAAACGCCCCATCTACCATATGCCAATATTCTCCAACGTAATGCCCAGAAACAGATACTTCATGATAATGAGATTCCTACATTTTAACGATAACACCCAGTGCCTTCCCCAAAATCACCCAAATTTTGACAGGCTTTTCAAAATTCGGCCCTTACTGAATTATTTTTCCGAAAAATTCCCCCAGTTGTATACCCCGGACCAGCACATATGTGTGGATGAGTCCCTTATTAAATTTAGCGGCAGGCTTCAAATAAAACAATTCATTCCCATAAAAAGGTCCCGCTATGGTGTGACGGTGTACAAGCTATGTGACCGAGTCACAGGGTACACGTATGCCTTCTTAGTGTACGAGGGGAAGGACAGCCAGCTGAATCCCCCTAATTGCCCAGACTACTTGGGATCAAGTGGGAAAATTGTTTGGGACCTCATATACCCCCTAATTAAAAAAGGCTACCATCTGTATGTAGATAACTTCTACACATCCCTTCCCCTGATCCATAACCTTCACCGGATGCAGACACCAGCATGTGGCACCATCAGAAAGAATCGGAAGGGCTTTCCTCAGAGTCTTGTAAATAAGAAGCTGAGAAGAGGAGAATCGGCAAGTCTGAGAAACAAGGAGGTTCTGGCAGTGAAGTGGAGGGACAGAAAGGATGTATACATGTTATCTTCCATCCACAACTATACCTTCGTTGAAATCCCCAGAAGGAATGGCCCCATCAAAAAGCCCACATGCATCTAGGACTACAATTTGTTTATGGGGGGAGTCGACTTCAACGACCAGATGCTCAAACCCTACCTTGCCACAAGACGGACATACCATTGGTGCAAAAAAGTTGCAATTTATTTTTTTCAATTATACAATTCATATATCATATACCGCAACTCCACCCAAAACCCCAAACGCTTCCTTGGCTACCAGGAGGACCTTGTCACTGCCCTTAAATTCCTGAACGGCCCACCCCAAAACATCCGATCAGATGTTATAAGTCGACTCGCCGAACGTCACTTTCCCGATAAAGTCCCTCCCACAGCAACAGGTCGACGACGTCAAAAAAAATGTAAGGTGTGTACCAGTGGAGGAGTCAGACGAGACACATCTTATTATTGTGCCCAATGCCCTTCCCATCAGGCCTCTGTGTAGTAGACTGTTTTCGCCTTTACCATACTTCACTAAATTATTAGTGAAGTATGGTAAAAGTAATCCTCAGTTCCTGCCTTCACACACCTTTACACCCCTTATGCCACTGCCTGCTCTGTAACTGACCCTGGCTTGTTATTCAACCACGCTTCTGCCTAATGATTCTGTACTACCTCTGCCTGATCTGGAACTGACCCTGGCTTGTTATTCGACCATGCTTCTGCCTAACGATTCTGTACTACCTTTGCCTGATCTGGAACTGACCCTGGACTGTTATTCGACCATGCTTCTGCATAATGATTCTGTAATGCCTCTGCCTGATCTGGAACTGACCTTGGACTGTTTGACCATGTTTTTGCCTGCCTCATGGACTGATCTTGTACCCTGCTACTGGACTATAAAGAGGAAAAAATTAAAAATATGGACAGCCGCACTCCAAAAAACCTTTGACGGTCGCCTTTATTGTAAAAAGATGGAAAATTACACCAAAATTCATCACAGCATAGCCAGGGTAACTGCTTACATGTTTCACACTGAAGGTCAGTGCTTAATCAAGCTATGATTAAGCACTGACCGTCAGTGTGAAACATGTAAGCAGTTACCCTGGCTATGCTGTGATGAATTTTGGTGTAATTTTTCATCTTTTTACAATAAAGGCGACCGTCAAAGGTTTTTTGGAGTGCGGCTGTCCATATTTTTATTTTTTCCTCTTTATATGCTACGTGCATTGCTGGCAGCCACGGTAGTCCTGTCATTACAGATTGTTGGAGTGTATCCACCTGGAGCGGTAAAAATCTCTCTCCTGCTACTGAACTAGTGGGATTCAACACAGGGGTCTCACATATGAGGGGCTCCAGAAAAGTTTTTCTGGATGAAGAAAATATATTTTTTTGTTTTCTCATCCTAGATTAGGGTCTGGAGACTCGGAGGCTTCAAAGAGATTTTAGTGGAAGAAGCCTCTACCCCTGTCCCCATTCTGTCCTGAACGAGGTCCTACTTCTGCCTACAGCCTGTAGAACCTATGCCATCATGCCTCTGCCTGTCGCATGAACTGACCACACCACATGGACCTGCCTACTACCAGGACCAATATTTTTGGCACTGCTGACAATATCTCTGCCTGCACTGACCCTGGACTGTATATGGACAGTATCCCTGCCTGCTGCCTGGACAATTGTGTATGCCGTTGCTGACCAAGTCCCTGCCTGCTTCCTGGACCAGTGCTATCCTGCTGTGTAGAACTGCGCTACTAAAACCACAGATAATCTTTTGTTTACCCTTTGCTCAGCATAATGTATTTTTGGGGTGTAATTCTTGGTATGTGCATGCTATGTGTCCCTGGAACACCTGACGGTGTTCCTTGCATGTTGGATCTCTGTATGTGGCCAGGCTGTGTAGAAGTCTCACACATGTGGTATCGCTATACTCAGGAGGAGTAGCAGAATGTATTTTGGGGTGTAATTTTTGCTATGTAAATGCTATGTGTTGGAGATATCTTATAAACGGACAACTTTGTGTAAAAAAATGCGTTTTCATTTTTTTTCACATTTTCCAAAAACTTCTGGAAAAAAATTAACCATTCAAAAGTCATTATACCTCATAGATTATACGTTGGGGTGTTAGCTTTCCAAAATTGTCCTGGTGCTCCAGGGCCTTCAAAAGTGTAATAGGTGGTTGAGAAATGAGATGTGTAATTTATGCTCCTAGAACGCCTGAAGGTGCTACTTCAATGTAGGTCCTCTGTATGTGAACAGGCTGTGTAAAAGTGCCACACATTTGGTATCGCCATACTCAAGAGGAGTAGCAGAATGTATTTTGGGGTGTCATTTTTGCTATGTACATGCTATGTATTGGAAATATCTTATAAATGGACAACTTTGCGTAAAAAAAATGTGTTTTCATTTTTCTTTCACATTTTCCAAAAACTTCTGGAAAAAAATTAACCGTTCAAAAGAGTCATTATGCCTCATAGATTATACGTTGGGATGTTAGCGTTTTCATTTTTTTTTCCACATTTTCCGAAAACGTATGGAAAAAAATGAACCGTTCAAAAGACTCATTATGCCTCATAGATTATACGTTGGGGTGTTAGCTTTCCAAAATGGGGTAATTTTGTGGGTGTTTCCATTGTCCTGGTGATCCAGGGCCTTCAAAAGTGTAATAGGTAGTCAACTAGTTAGATGTGTAATTTATGCTCCTAGAACACTTGATGGTGCTCCCTGCATGTTGGGCCTCTGTATGTGGCCAGGCAGTAAAAAAGTCCCACACATGTGGTATCGTAATACTCAGGAGGAGTAGAAGAATGTATTTTGGGGTGTCATTTGTGGTATGCACGAGCCATGTGAGAGAAATAAGCTATTACAATGACAATTTTGAGAAAAAAAAAATCTTAATTTTGCAAAGAATCATGGGAAAAAATTACAACTTCAAATAACTCACCATGCCTCTTATTAAATACCTTTGAATGTCTACTTTCCAAAAATGGGTCATTTGGGGGGCATTTGTACTTTCCTGGCTTGTTAGGGTCTCAAGAAATGAGATAGGCCGCCAGTACATCAGATGTGATACATTTTTTATTATTTGCACTATAGCTTGTAGACTCTAAAACTTTCACACAGACCAAATAATTTCCAAAAATTTGGGCTTATTTTTTATCAAAGATATGTAGCAGTATAAATTGTGGCCAAAAGTTATGAGGAAAATATTATAATTTGCAAGATTTTATCACAGAAACTAAGAAAAATGTTTTTTTTTCGAAATTTTCCCTATTTTTAAATTTATAGCGCAAAAAATAAAAAACCCAGAGGTGATCAAATACCACCAAAAGAAAGCTCTATTTGTATGAAAAAAAGGACAAAAAAATCATTTGGGTAGAGTGTTGCATGACTGAGTAATTGTCATTCAAAGTGTGAGAGCACTGAAAGCTGAAAATTGGTCTGGGCAGGAGGGGTGTTTAAGTGCCCAGTAAGCAAGTGGTTAAGAGAATGACCTTAAACTGCATAGATGGTTCTTTACTGTCACAAGAAGTGGTATCAGCAGGGAGTGTTGATAGTTTAAAAAAACTATTAGATGGGAACCCTAATGATCACAACATACAGAGGTATACAATGTACCATTGACATAAACACAAGCACACTCACACACCACAGGTTAAACTGGATGGACTGGTGTATTTTTTCAGCCTTACCGACCATGCATTGACTGAGAAAAATGCAAAGCTTTCTCTGAATGGCGGTCATGCAGAGTGAGTGAGCCTCCCCTCTGGTTATCCTGCAGCGTGGGACCAATAAGACCACAGCCATCGCTATAGTAGCAATGGCTGTGGCTGTGACTACTACACTGTTTCTCTACTTCCACAGCAGTCCCACAGATATGGAATAGGCATACTTATACTTCTTCTAGCTGAACCCTACGGACTAAGACTGGGATGCCATTAAAGTTCATGTGCGTGTAAAGGCAGGCGTCCCATTACTTTTGACAATATAATGTGTGTGTGTATATATATATACACACACGTATGCACACCCTAATGCAATAGGCTGCGCACGCCTATGAGCTGGACCAAGGTAATTATGTGATACAAACCATAGAATTTAGCTTTAAATACAGTCCATTGCCTTCTGGTGTGGTATTACTGATCATTTTTACTTCTCCCTATTTTGGATACAAAACAGCACGTTTTCTATTTTAAGGTTATACAAGATTTCTTTAAGTAATTTGTTGAGACGTTTCCCGTCATGAAGAAAAAAACCTTGATGGTGTATTGATTAGTTACGTTTCTCTAACAAAGATATTGCTTTTTGTTTGATATCTCTGGGAGTGCTTGGCAGTCTGTCAAGGTTTCCTGTTCTACAGTCTGAACAATTTAAATAGAACTTGCTATCTTAGAATACCAGTGTACTTTATAAAAAGGTGAAAAAAAAGAAGGTTCTTATTGCTTTCGTTTAGAAGTTAGATTATTACATTTGATGTTTTCCTTTGTGCCTGTAGGTGTACTGGAGGCAAAGGAAGACTTCGTTTTACTGCTGCGAAAACTAAAATCTCATACCAGAGTTTGCAGTCAGCTTTATTTGAAAGAATTATTTGATAACTGTGGTATTGCAGAAAATTCTGTTTTATACAAAATATTAAGTACTATGCAGAAACGGAATGACAGCAAGAGCAGGCTAGGTAGTTTCCCTTTGTTACAAATTTTATCTATTAAAGTTGAACTCCAGCCAATTTTTTTTTTTTTTATAGTCCTTTAACACCAATACCATATATTTTAAGATAGCCTATTGACTTTGAATTGGCCCTTAATAAGCCTTAATGCAGAAAATATGGTTGTACTATTTTATGGCAGCAAAGCATGCCATTCACTTCTGTGTGTTTGAGTGCAATGAAAGAACAGGTGCATTTATTTACAATGAAAAAGCAGGTGCATATGTTTTGAATTGAGCCTGAGGCCGGGTTCACACTGGTGCGACAAACGCTCCGACATTGGGAGCTCCCTATGGGAGTCATTTTAACTGGTCCGACTTTGAAAATGCTCCCTGTACTACTTTGTTCCTACTTTGATCCTACTTCAGCCCATTGACAATCATTGAAGTGGGATCAAAGTCAGAACGCCGTCTTGCATGATCCAACTTTGGAATGCGACTTGTGCTCTGCTGATCTTGAGGGGGAACTCAACGCAAAATTTTAAATAAAAAAACGGCATGGGTTCCCCCTCCAAGAGCATACCAGGCCCTTCGGTCTGGTATGGATTTTAAGGGGACTGAAAAAACAGCGTGGGGGTCCCCCCAAAATCCACACCAGACCCTTATCCGAGCACGCAGCCTGGTCGGTCAGGAAAGGGGGTGGGGACGAGCGAGCGAGCGCCCCCCCTCCTGAACCGTACCAGGCCGCATGCTCTCAACATGGGGGTGGGTTCTTTGGGGCAGGGGGGCACCGTGCGGCCCCCCCACCCCAAAGCACCCTGTCCCCATGTTGATGAGGACACGGGCCTCTTCTCGACAACCCTGGCCATTGGTTGTCGGGGTCTGCGGGCAGGGGGCTTAACGGAATCCGGGATCCCCATTTAATAAGGGGGCCCCCAGATCCCGGCCCCCCACCCTATGTGAATGAGTATGGGCTACCCATTCACCTGGGGGAAAAGTGTCAATAAAAAAAACACACTAGACAGCTTTTTAAAGTAATTTATTAGGCAGCTCCGGGGGTCTTCTACCGACTTCGGGGGTCTCCTTCCGACTTCGGGGGTCTCTTCCGACTCTCCGGGGCCTTCTCTGCGCTCTCCGGTTCTTCTCCCGCTCTCCGGTGCTTTCTGCCTTCTGCCGGGCACCTCCGCTATCTTCTGCCAGCTCTTTTGCTAGCGGTGGCCCGGTCTTCCCCGTCGCCTTCTTCCCTCTTCTTTTCTTGAGATGTTGACACGACGAGGTCTCCCGCTGTAATGCCGTGTGCCCGGCGCGCAACGACTTATATAGGCATGGGGTGTGGTCACCGGGTGATGTGACCCCGCCCCCTTATGACATTGCAGTCCCATAATGCCCTGGAGCTGTGACGCCATATGGGGCGAGGTCACCGGGTGACATCACCCGGTGACCACGCCCCATGCCTATATAAATAATTGCGCACCACGCACACGGCATTACAGCGGAAGAAGGCGACGGGGAAGACTGGGCCACCGCTAGCAAAAAAGCTGGCAGAAGATAGTGGAGGTGGATTTTGGGGGGACCCCCACATCGTTTTTTGGGGGTAGGGGGTCCTCTTAAAATCCATACCAGACTGAAGGGCCTGGTATGCTCTTGGAGGGGGAACCCATGCCGGTTTTTTATTTAAAATTTGACGTGGAGTTCCCACTCAAGATTCATACCAAACACAGTGCCTGGTGTTGGCGGGGATCCAAGTCGGACGTATGTCGGCTTCAAGTCACAGGGCAAAGTCGGATCCAAAGTAGGACTGCTGTCGTGTCGCACCAGTGTGAACCCGGCCTGAGGCTGGGTTCACACTGATACTACACGACAGTCATACGACTTTCATCCTACTTTGCTCTGCGACATCAGTCCTACATCGGTCCTACATTGGTCCGACATCCATCCGACTTGAATGAACAGGATACTACTTTGATCCAACTCTGTGCTAGTCTGACTTGTCCTTTGACCAATCAAAACAATCCCAGTGTGAGATAAATTCCTTTCACTGCTGCTGTAATCACCATGTCGGATGTTAAAAGTCGGATGGTTAGGACAAGGATCCTACTTTGATCCGACTTCAATGATATTCAATGGGCTGAAGTAGGATCAAAGTCGGACCAAAGTAGTACAGGGAGCATTTTCAAAGTCGGACCGACTTGTGTCGGACCAGTTAAGACGGCGCTCATAGGGAAACATTGATTTTCACACGTCATGCGACATGAGCTCCCAATGTCGGAGCGTTTGTCGGACAAGTGTGAACCCAGCCTGAAAATGCTTCCTGTACTACTTTGGTCCGAAATAGCCTCAGCTCTGTATGTTATCCATGAGCCTGTTAAAAGGTAGTGTGTCCCATCCCACCACTCAGCTATCTGATATCAGGTAACTCTGTGCTCAAGGTCTGTAGGGTGGGTGTGTGACATCAGATCCCCGCCCTCTGCTTTGTGCTGCCGAGAAAAATCCTTTCATCTGTGTGTTTTAGAATAATTCACAGTAGAAATGGCTGCAGAAAAAAAAAAACAGGTACAACTTATATAGGAGGATTTGTTACATTTTTATGCATCATCTGAGGCTAGTTACTTCACTGGGTGTATATAACGGTTTACAATCAGTTTATATATAACACTGATTAGGGTAACAGTTATTGTGCATTTAAGCTGCTGGAGGGAAAGGTTAGGCAAAGGTGACAACCCCTTTGTGGCTGTATTATTATTATTATTATTTTTATTTAATATTACTGGCTTTTTGTCTTTAATTTATTTTGTGGTTGATTTGAGGTCGGGGTCCACTTTTACCTGCTGTCATGTCCATAGTAATTAAAAAAAAAAAAGTTGGCTTTTTCTGGGGGTAGTATTTTGGGTTGTCCATTTATTTTAGGCATATACTAGTTTGTATTATGATTTTTTATTTTTTTTTATGCTGATATGGATTGGCTAAACTGATTTCTGCAAGGCATTTGTTTCAGGGTAGTGGTATTGTGGGGCTCTCATTTATTTTAGGGATTTATTGTATATTTTATGCATGGGACTTCAGTTTTATGCATACAACTGCATAAAAATTCTCTGATGTCATGACATAATGTTTGTACCATTATTTTGTACACAATAAAAAAGTTTGTAAACAAAAAAAAAAATCCAAGAACTGAGTACACCTAAACCACCTCAAATTACAGTATATCACTTACATTTACCAGCCCAGTAAAAGCCCTGCTTTTTCTGTTTGTCTCTAGCCCATTTGGGCCTGGTTTTGCACATTATGGATGAGCTGAACTGCACTGGGTATTGTTCAAGCAGTGTTTGGCGACTTTCAATGACGTTCAGATTCTGAACCTGAACTCTACTGAAATCAATGGGATTGAAATCTGTCAAATAAAAAATGGCCATATTCTGGGTTAATAGGCAAGGGGGTGTAAAAAAATAAATAAAAATACCATGAAGAACATACACCAAGACAAAAAAAATAAACGTAATTCCATTTGGCCAGAATAGTAATTTTTTTTAAAGCACTGGCAAATTTAAATAAAAGTAAGCTAAAGAAAGTATAATCCTGTGATAATCTCTACGGCATCAACAGCGTTGATCATACCAGCCATCTCAGAAAGCTGCCTGGGAGAGATTTACTAAAACCGAAGTACTCAGAATCTGGTGCAGCTTGCATGGCAGCCAATCAGCTTCTATTTCAGCTTGTTTAATTACGCTTTGACAATAAAACCAAGAAGCGGATTGGTTACCATGCACAGCTGCACTCAATTTTGTACACTCCAGTTTTAGTAAATACCTCCCAATGAATGTAACAGGTAGCAATTGGATCATACATGAACACAACTGAGAATGGGTAGCCCAGCACTAATTAAGAAAAATAACTAAGCATGGAATGCTGCCAGGTGACCTGGAGGGGGAGCTCCATCTAAGACAGGAGAGATAAGACACAGTGCAAAACCTGCATAGTTTAGTAAGTTAAATTCAGAATTGTTATTTAAAATTGCAAGAAATGTGCTCACAGGGGTTAAAGTAACAGACGGATGTTGGAACACTACTGGGTCATTGCACAGTAAGGAAGCCGACAATCTCTGTGTCTAGGCCGAAAGCATAGATGATCCAGTGATAGGAGCGCGCCAACACAGCTGTGAGATGGATTGAAATGCCAACAGGCGAGGATGCACAACCGCAATGAAGTTTAATTTGCTGGCAATTTAAACTGTATCGTTTTTGGCACATTTGCTTTAGCACAATTTGCAGCAAGAATGGCAAAAACAAATGTGCTTAGAGTCCCCCCCCCCCAAATGTATACCAGACTCTTGAGTCTGGTATGGAGTTTAAAGGGGTACTCATCTCCCCTAGCTGTCTTCTGGTATATAAGTGTAGCGTTACCCCCTAGAGGGCCGCTGGATATAATTTTGGGTCCTGCCGTTACCCCACCTCTTTCCTGCCCCAGAACTAAGAGTCTATGATAGGAAATGTCAAACAGATGTGAGCGCCAGTCACTTCAGTCTTTTTCCAATGCTTTAATAAAAGAACTTGCAGTAGTAGAAGGATAGAGGGTTAGGGGAAGTTTCAGATACCTTTTTGCAGATCACTGATTAATTTCTTGGATCCGATGACAAAACAGCTTTCTGTCAGCGGATCTTGCAACACCCGGATAGGCCTCTCACACCGACCTAGCAGTCGGTATGATGCACGGACAAGTCTCTCTCACAGACTTAATGATCGGTGGAACTCCTGGATAATCCTCTCTCACAGGACTTTGTAGCCAGCAGTTAGTTAGTTGTAAAACAGCTGCACAGTACCAGAACCTTTAAGCCACCCGGCAGTACTGTGAGGGTAGATTAGCTTAGGTGCGTCCTCCAAACGAGTCACCAGGCCCTTCCTGAGAAACCTGCCTTCAGCCCGGTTCTCTCCAGTAAGAGTCCCCACTGGATCTTCTCAGTTTGACTTGGCTTCTTCCGCGCAGGCAAGACAGCACAGGACCACCTCCGGATAAGTAGGCCCCAGGCAGACTTCTGGGCCTACTTTCAGCAACATAGCCTCGAGCCAGCAGGCCCCGAGGTAGAAGAGAATGACACACACGGCCTCAGGCCTGGAGGGCCATGAGGCTGAGAGCCTCGAAGTAGAGAAGCCAGCAGGCCCCGAGGTAGAAGAGAATGAAACGTCTGCCCCTTAAATACCCTCTCCCAGAATGCACAGCAGCAAGAACACTCCCACTGGGCTGTTTCTGGGGAAAGAATATTCAATGCACTTCAGCTTGCTGTATTTCTCACACTGGCCTGTGGTAACAGTGACACCTACTGGCTACAGTGAGAAATGCGCACAACATAGCCAAAATTGGAACAGAAGCTAATTTAACTTTGTACAATCAATCTGAACTATTTACAATTCAGACAAACACTAAATTTACAAAATAACCCCTATTCTTTAGGAACAGGGTGCTACATAAGGAAAGGGGCACTGATAGTGGTGACATCATTAATCCAATATGGCCAGTGACCTGTTTTGGCAGTGAAGTTACAGCTGTCCCTGCCCTTTTGCTTAAGTGGTGGAGATTCCCGGTGATGTCATTGGTTCCTAGGGATGCAGTGGGTGCAAAAACCCACTACTTCCTTAGCAACCATTGACAGTGGGAGGCTGTCATACATACAAGCTGTGGATCCTGACGAATAGTGGGGGGGGGGGGGGGGGGGGACACCTGCACAGCCAAAGTTTGAACCAAACTATTGGCTCATCTCTATTTCTCATTAAAATGGTCCTGCTGCTGGTCAATTTTACACTGCTACATCATCTTCAGTTATTCGGAGAGAGGCAGAATGGCGGTCTACTTATGTAAACAAGGCAGACCGCCGTTCTGTGAGAGGTAAAAATGGTCTTGTGTTTCTGCTAAGTAGAAACACAGACCTCTGTTTTGCTTTAGTCAAAGCATCCCCCACACATTAAAAAAGCACCCCCTAGGGCAGGGGTGCCCAACCTTTTGAAAAGCCAGGGCTACTTAAGCGACTTGGTAACCGGTCGCGGGACACAATGAGTGGAGTGGGTGGATGGCAGTCCACTCAGCTCTATAGTGCCCACTCTACTCTCAGCACACCAAACTCACAGGTAATCGAAGTCTATGGCTCAGTGCAAGTAACCCACAGGTGCACTTCTCTGCACCTGCGGATCAGTTTGAAAGCAGCCCAGTAACCACTGCAGAACATATATGCCCATATATACACTGTGATTTTAGTAATAAACGTACCTTTAATAACAGTATTCTATTCTATTTTATTCCATCCCACAGCAGAAGGTAGCGGGCCACATTATAGCCCCTGGTGTTAACCCCTTCCCTGCTAGTGTCATTGGTAAAATTACAGTGCATTTCTTTAAGCACAGATCACTGTATTGGTGTCACTGGTCATCAAAAAGTGTCACTTAGTGTCAAATTTGTCCGCCGCAATGTCGCAGTCCTGCTAAAACAAACGCTGATCACTGCCATTACTAGTAAAAAATGTATAAAAAAAGAAGTCCCTAAATCTATCCCATAGTTTGTAGATGCTATAACTTTTACACAAACCAATCAATATGCGCTTATTGAGATTTTTTTTTACCAAAAACATGTAGCAGAATATATATTGGCCCTAAATTGATGAAGAAATTCAATTTTTTTTATTTTTTTATTTGATATGTTTTATAGCAGAAAGTAAAAAATATTATTTTTTTTTCAAAATTATCGTTCTTTTTTATAGCAAAAAAATAAAAACCACAGAGGTGATCAAATACCACCAAAAGAAAGCTCTATTTGTGTGGAAAAAAGGACATCGATTTTATTTGGGTACAGGCAAAAAATGGCCTGGTCATGAAGGGGATAAAACCTTCGGGAACTGAAGTGGTTAAAGGATTTTTTCAGAGTAGCCCCATGGCTACTCTTGCCTTTTGTTTGACAAATAGCATGATTATTAGCCCTTTTAATTTCAATAATTTTTATTGAAGTATTTTCACATACAGAATAATATCATGTAATAAGATATAATAAGAAAACAAAAGAAAAAATGCTGTAAAGAGTTTCTTTGGTCACTGTAATTGATTACATGACATTCTGGGATAAGAAAGGAGACTGTTTCTATGCTGTCCCATGTAGTCCCCTGCTGAAAACTTGCATTGACTGGTAGCACCCGGCCCCGGCAAGCCGTCCCCCCCCCGCCCCCGGCACCCCGGTGGGGATCATGCTGTGCCATCCGGCGGAGAGCGACGCCCCACCCACACCGAGTCTCCACCTTGTGAGCAATAAGGGGCTATTCCCAAACATATTTCTAACATTGGCAGAGCCTAGTCACGTGTGTACACTAGGGATGAGCTTCGTGTTCGAGTCGAACATACGTTCGACTCGAACATCGGCTGTTCGATCGTTCGACGAAGATCGAACGATTTGGGCCGTTCGCGCCAAATTCGAGTGACGCGAACGGCCCACAATGCACTACGCCATCGCAGTGTCATCCAGGCGCTGTGATTGGCCAAGCATGCACTGTGACCCCGCATGCTTGGCCAATCACAGCGCCGGCAGCGAGGAGAGCAATGATTGGCCACAGGCAGGATGCCTGTGGCCAATTATTGCTGAGGGTGTTTAGTACACGCCCCACACTATAAAAGGCCGCCAGCACGGCGGCCTAGTGTAGTGTGTTCCGGAGCAGGGATAGAGCAGCATAGGCAGGGACAGTGACTGTTATTTCTTTCTTGCTTAACCTGGATTCCTTTAGTTTAGGGAAAGAGAAGGATAGGTAGGGAGAGTGTCAGTGTGTTTTGTGCTTGTGCTATAGTGTGCTTAAAAAAAACATTTATTCTAGGGACAGAAAACTGTAGGTAGGGACAGTGTCAGTTTCTTTCACTCTGCAAGTCCTTGTTTCCAGGGACCTGGAAGGACAGTGAGTGAATTGTCCTTGTGCTATATTGTGCTTAAAAAAACATTTATTCTAGGGACAGAAAACTGTAGGTAGGGAGAGTGTCAGTTTCTTTCACTCTGCAAGTCCTTGTTTCCAGGGACCTGGAAGGACAGTGACTGAATTGTCCTTGTGCTATATTGTGATTAAAAAAAACATTTATTCTAGGGACAGAAAACTGTAGGTAGGGAGAGTGTCAGTTTATTTCACTCTGCAAGTCCTTGTTTCCAGGGACCTGGAAGGACAGTGACTGAATTGTCCTTGTGCTATATTGTGATTAAAAAAAACATTTATTCTAGGGACAGAAAACTGTAGGTAGGGAGAGTGTCAGTTTATTTCACTCTGCAAGTCCTTGTTTCCAGGGACCTGGAAGGACAGTGACTGAATTGTCCTTGTGCTATATTGTGATTAAAAAAAACATTTATTCTAGGGACAGAAAACTGTAGGTAGGGAGAGTGTCAGTTTATTTCACTCTGCAAGTCCTTGTTTCCAGGGACCTGGAAGGACAGTGACTGAATTGTCCTTGTGCTATATTGTGATTAAAAAAAACATTTATTCTAGGGACAGAAAACTGTAGGTAGGGAGAGTGTCAGTTTATTTCACTCTGCAAGTCCTTGTTTCCAGGGACCTGGAAGGACAGTGACTGAATTGTCCTTGTGCTATATTGTGATTAAAAAAAACATTTATTCTAGGGACAGAAAACTGTAGGTAGGGAGAGTGTCAGTTTATTTCACTCTGCAAGTCCTTGTTTCCAGGGACCTGGAAGGACAGTGACTGAATTGTCCTTGTGCTATATTGTGATTAAAAAAAAACATTTATTCTAGGGACAGAAAACTGTAGGTAGGGAGAGTGTCAGTTTATTTCACTCTGCAAGTCCTTGTTTCCAGGGACCTGGAAGGACAGTGACTGAATTGTCCTTGTGCTATATTGTGATTAAAAAAAACATTTATTCTAGGGCCAGAAAACTGTAGGTAGGGAGAGTGTCAGTTTATTTCACTCTGCAAGTCCTTGTTTCCAGGGACCTGGAAGGACAGTGACTGAATTGTCCTTGTGCTATATTGTGATTAAAAAAAACATTTATTCTAGGGACAGAAAACTGTAGGTAGGGAGAGTGTCAGTTTATTTCACTCTGCAAGTCCTTGTTTCCAGGGACCTGGAAGGACAGTGACTGAATTGTCCTTGTGCTATATTGTGATTAAAAAAAACATTTATTCTAGGGACAGAAAACTGTAGGTAGGGAGAGTGTCAGTTTATTTCACTCTGCAAGTCCTTGTTTCCAGGGACCTGGAAGGACAGTGACTGAATTGTCCTTGTGCTATATTGTGATTAAAAAAAACATTTATTCTAGGGACAGAAAACTGTAGGTAGGGAGAGTGTCAGTTTATTTCACTCTGCAAGTCCTTGTTTCCAGGGACCTGGAAGGACAGTGAGTGAATTGTCCTTGTGTTATATTGTGATTAAAAAAAACATTTTTTCTAGGGACAGAAAACTGTAGGTAGGGAGAGTGTTTTTTTTCTTTCACTCTGCAAGTCCTTGTTTCCAGGGACCTGTAAGGACAGTGAGTGAATTGTCCTTGTGCTATATTGTGCTTAAAAAAAACATTTATTCTAGGGACAGAAAACTGTAGGTAGGGAGAGTGTCAGTTTATTTCACTCTGCAAGTCCTTGTTTCCAGGGACCTGGAAGGACAGTGAGTGAATTGTCCTTGTGTTATATTGTGATTAAAAAAAACATTTTTTCTAGGGACAGAAAACTGTAGGTAGGGAGAGTGTTTTTTTTCTTTCACTCTGCAAGTCCTTGTTTCCAGGGACCTGTAAGGACAGTGAGTGAATTGTCCTTGTGCTATATTGTGCTTAAAAAAAACATTTATTCTAGGGACAGAAAACTGTAGGTAGGGAGAGTGTCAGTTTATTTCACTCTGCAAGTCCTTGTTTCCAGGGACCTGGAAGGACAGTGACTGAATTGTCCTTGTGCTATATTGTGATTAAAAAAAACATTTATTCTAGGGACAGAAAACTGTAGGTAGGGAGAGTGTCAGTTTATTTCACTCTGCAAGTCCTTGTTTCCAGGGACCTGGAAGGACAGTGAGTGAATTGTCCTTGTGTTATATTGTGATTAAAAAAAACATTTTTTCTAGGGACAGAAAACTGTAGGTAGGGAGAGTGTTTTTTTTCTTTCACTCTGCAAGTCCTTGTTTCCAGGGACCTGTAAGGACAGTGAGTGAATTGTCCTTGTGCTATATTGTGCTTAAAAAAAACATTTATTCTAGGGACAGAAAACTGTAGGTAGGGAGAGTGTCAGTTTATTTCACTCTGCAAGTCCTTGTTTCCAGGGACCTGGAAGGACAGTGACTGAATTGTCCTTGTGCTATATTGTGATTAAAAAAAACATTTATTCTAGGGACAGAAAACTGTAGGTAGGGAGAGTGTCAGTTTATTTCACTCTGCAAGTCCTTGTTTCAAGGGACAGAGAAGGACACCTGAAGGTAGCCCTTATTGCTTTTTTCCCATCTCCCTGCAGGCCATCTATTAGAATGTCTGGAAGGCAAACAAGGAGAGGCAGACAGTCAGGAGGCAATAAAAGAGGGCAAGCAGGCTCTGTGTCTGGGGGCAACAGTGCTGGTCGTGGACGCGGTGCATTGTCATCAGCACATGGCCATGGGACACGCTTGTCCTTCTTTTCGGCAGCTGGACATGTTGAGCCACATCATGCCGAAGACTTGGTAGAGTGGATGACCAAGCCCTCCTCCTCCTCCTCATCCTCTCTCACCCAGGCTCAGGGTACTGGAAAAGCAGCTGCCAAAGCGTCGTCTTCCCTGGTATCAATGTCAGACAAATCATCAGTCACTCCTTCCCTAGACCCACCATGTCCTCCTCCTGAGGAGTCCCCCGAACTGTTTCAGCACAGTGTTGGGTACATGCTCCAGGAGGATGCCCAGCGTTTCGAAGGGTCTGATGATGAAACCCAGCTAGAGGAAGGCAGTAGCGTGAGAGCAGACAGAGGGGATGCTCAAGAAGGACACCAATCTGGCAGTCATGTTCCAGCAGCTGCAGCATACTGCCAGATTGGCTCCAGTGATGAGGAGGGAGGGGATGATGAGGTCACTGACTCCACGTGGGTGCCTAATAGGAGAGAGGAGGAGGAGGAGGATGAGGAGGAGGCACATCTCCAACGAGGCAGGATGCCCTTTGGTGGCCAGCGTAAGGGCAGTACACCGACGGAATCACACCGCAGAGCTCCGCCTGTGCAGGGCGCTGCCTCTGCCCGTCATTCAAAAAGTTCTTTGGTGTGGGCCTTTTTTGAGGCTAGTGCATCAGATCGCACAGCTGCTGTTTGCAACATATGTCTCAAGCGTATATCGCGTGGCCAAAACATCAGCCGCTTGGGTACCACATGCCTGACCAGACATATGTTGACCTGCCATGCAGCTCGTTGGCAAGCCTACCTCAAAGACCCACACCAAAGAACAAAGCGGACCTCTCCTTGCACCGCATCAGCTGGGATCTCCAACCCCACTATAACTTCAGTCCTCTCTGAAACATGCACTGAGAGGAATGAAGGTGTAGAATTAGGTGTGTCACAGCCAAGTACTTGCGCCCACTCTGCTAGCAGTACACCGACGTCCGATTCTAGCAGGCAAATTTCCCTGCCCCAGCTGCTGGACCGTCGAAAGAAGTTCACTCCCAGCCATCCACATGCCCAGCGGTTGAATGCTAGCTTGGCTAAATTGCTAGCGCTTCAACTGCTGCCTTTTCAGTTGGTAGACTCGGCCCCCTTCCGTGAGTTTGTGCAATGTGCAGTTCCTCAGTGGCAGGTTCCCAAACGCCACTTTTTCTCACGGAAGGCTATTCCGGCTCTCTACCGGCATGTGGAAGGCAATGTCTTGGCCTCGCTGGACAGGGCGGTCAGCGGTAAGGTGCATATTACCGCTGACTCATGGTCCAGCAGGCATGGACAGGGACGTTACCTTTCTTTCACGGCCCATTGGGTCACTCTTTTGGCAGCTGGGAAGGATTCAGGACAAGGTGCAGTAGTGTTGGAGGTTGTCCCACCGCCACGCCTCCAAAATGCTACTACTGGTTGTGACACACCTCTCTCCTCCACCCCCTCCTCTTCTTCTTCCTCCATGGCCTCTTCCTGTGGTTTGTCCTATGAACCAGCGGTGCTCCGTAGCCGTTCACGGGGCTACGCAAGTACGCAGGCAAAAAGATGCCATGCCGTGCTTGCGCTGGTGTGTTTGGGGGACAGAAGCCACACTGGGGCAGAGGTCCTGTCTGCTCTGCAGGGCCAGGCCGAGAGGTGGTTGACGCCACGCCAGCTTAAGCCAGGAATGGTGGTTTGCGACAATGGCACCAACCTCCTCTCCGCCCTCCGACAGGGACAACTGACCCATGTGCCCTGTGTGGCTCACGTCCTTAACCTGGTGGTGCAGCGCTTCTTGGGCAGGTACCCGGGCTTACAGGATGTCCTGAGGCAGGCCAGGAAAGTCTGTGTGCATTTCCGCAGATCTTATAATGCCAGTGCTCGCCTGGCTGAGCTGCAAAAGGAGTTGAACCTGCCCAAGAACCGCCTTATATGTGACATGCCCACCAGGTGGAACTCAACGTTGGCCATGCTGCAGCGGCTGCACACGCAGCAGAGGGCCATCAATGAGTACCTGTGCGACTACGGCACCAGGACAGGGTCAGGGGAGCTTGGTTTTTTTTCTCCACGCCAGTGGGGCATGATCAGGGATGCATGCACTGTCCTGGCACCATTTGAGGAGGCCACGAGGATGGTGAGCAGTGACAGTGCATGCATCAGTGACACTGTACCTCTTGTCCACCTGTTGGAGCACACGCTGCGTGGAATAATGGACAGGGCACTTGAGGCAGAACAGAGGCAGGAAGAGGAGGACTTCCTTGCCTCTCAAGGCCCCCTTTACCCAGACAGTGTTCCTTCTGTCCCACCCATCGCACAGGAAGAGGAGGAGGAGGAGGAGGAGGAGGAGGAGGATTGTGTCAGCATGGAGGTGGAGGCTGGCACTCAGCATCATCAGCAGCAGTCTTTTAGGGATGATTTACAGTCCCAAGAAACCAGTGGACTTGTACGTGGCTGGGAGGAGGTGGCTGCGGATCATGTCGTCCTTAGTGACCCAGAGGACTCCGGAGCGAATGCCTCAGCAAACCTACGCTGCATGGCCTCCCTGATCCTGCAAAGTCTGCGGAAGGATCCTCGTATTCTTCGGATCAAGGAGAGGGACCATTACTGGCTGGCCACTCTCCTTGATCCACGGTACAAGGGTAAGGTTGCGGACCTTATGTTACCGTCGCAGAGGGAGCAGAGGATGAGACAACTCCGGGAGGCCTTGCAGAAAGGTCTGTGCAACGCGTTCCCAGAGACTGGGAGGTTGCAAACTCCTGGTCCTGGACAACGAGTTGCTGAGGCTTCGGCCAGTCAAAGAAGGAGCGGTGGGGAAGGTGGCCGTCTGACCGATGCGTTCAGACAATTCTTTAGTCCGCAGCCCCAAAGTATGATCGGTTCCAGCAACCATCGCCAGCGTCTGATAAACATGGTGCAGGAATATCTAGGGGCAAGGTCAGACTTGGACACCTTCCCCACCGAAAATCCTCTGGCTTACTGGGTCTTGAGGATGGATCACTGGCCAGAGCTTGCACAGTATGCAATTGAGCTACTGGCCTGTCCTGCATCCAGCGTTCTTTCGGAACGCACATTCAGTGCTGCTGGAGGATTTGTCACGGATCACAGGGTGCGCCTGTCCACCGACTCGGTTGATCGACTGACTTTCATCAAGATGAACCAGTCTTGGATCACCACCAGCTACCACACACCTGATGCTGATATAACAGACTAATTGATTTTAACATGTCACATCCCTTCAAGACTGATGCTGATGCTGAGTGCCTGTGCTGTTATGTTGACTGGCTATCCTCCTCCTCCGAGTCCTCAATGATACGATTGATGATGATAGCTTGTAAGATCATTTTTGTTTATGGGTGCCGCCACCAGTGCCTAACGCCCAATTTTTCAGCCCCTGTTTAACAGGGGCGTGTAATTACAATTTTTGAAGCAATACTTTGCAACAGGGCTCATTGCTGTGCTCCAAGTACAGTATCTGTGAGGAGTTGCAGTGTTGTGCCACCAGTGCCTAACGCCCAATTTTTCAGCCCCTGTTTAACAGGGGCGTGTAATTACAATTTTTGAAGCAATACTTTGCAACAGGGCTCATTGCTGTGCTCCAAGTACAGTATCTGTGAGGAGTTGCAGTGTTGTGCCACCAGTGCCTAAGGCCCAATTTTTCAGCCCCTGTTTAACAGGGGCGTGTCATTACAATTTTTGAAGCAATACTTTGCAACAGGGCTCATTGGTGTGCTCCAAGTACAGTATCTGTGAGGAGTTGCAGTGTTGTGCCACCAGTGCCTAAGGCCCAATTTTTCAGCCCCTGTTTAACAGGGGCGTGTCATTACAATTTTTGAAGCAATACTTTGCAACAGGGCTCATTGCTGTGCTCCAAGTACAGTTGCTGTGAGGGGTTGCAGTGTTGTGCCACCAGTGCCTAAGGCCCAATTTTTCAGCCCCTGTTCAACAGGGGCATGTAATTACAATTCTTGATCTAATAATTCACAGCAGGGCCCATTGCTGCACCCACCAAGAGTAACTGTCAGGGCTTACAGTGTTGTGGCACCAGCACCACCATCAAAGGCCCAATTTTTACTACCACTGTTCAACAATTATATGTAATTAAAATTCCTGATATAATAGTTGACAGCAGGGCGTTCCAGCACCAACCAAGAGTAACTGTGAGTGCTTACAGTGTTGTGCCAACACCAACAACTAAGGGGCCTATTTCTGCAGAGTATATACGGCAGGTCCCTACTTTCAAACATCCAACTTACAAACGACTCCTACTTGCAAACGCAAGAAGACAACAGGAAGTGAGAGGAAATCTACCACTAGGAAGGAAAATTCTCTCCTGTAAGAATAAATATGGGAGAAAGGTGTCTCCTCTGTACTGATGCTTTATCAGCAATCCTTGTTTCAAGAAAAACACCACATTTCAAAAACAGTTGTCATTGGGACGGAAAGTGAGGTGAAATGTTCTGAACAGGGGCACAGACAGCAAAACAAATGTTACAGGGGTGATAACCCTTACCTATGTTTTCCAAAAAGTTTAAAAATAGATTTTTGGTCTGGAGCTACACTTCAACAATGTACCTGTTCAAAATTACAAACAGACTCTACATAAGAACAAACCTACAGTCCCTGTCTTGTATGCACCGCCTGTATAGGGCTGTTCAGAGTATATAGGGCCTTTTTTATTTTATGTGCGGGGTTCCCCTTAATATCCATACAAGACCCAAAGGGGCTGGTAATGGGCTGGGGTAGGGGGGGGGGTCATGGGGTAGCTATGCCATTTTTCTTAAAGAATTTCATCCATATTACCGGGACCAGACATTACATTAAAGCCGCAAGCAGTTTTAAATGGCTTTTTTTTCCTTTAGAAGTGTCATTTTGTGCAGGGACAGTTCTAAACACGGGAAACACGTGGCACTTCACAGGCATACTTTAGACACCCCCCAGGTACGATATTTAAAGGAATATTTGACTTTTTTTTTTTCACTTTATGCATCATTAAAATGACTGCTCCCGAAAAACGACCGTTTTTAAAACTTCTTTTTGCATTGATACATGTCCCCTGGTGCAGAACCCGGGTTCCCAAACCCTTTTTAGGACAATAACATGCATAATAGTTGTTATAATTAGCACTTTAGAATTCGAACGTTCGCATCCATTGTATTTAATAGGGTTCTAATGTTCGTTCGAACTTTCGGTCCGTTCGCGGGTTCTGGTGCGAACCGAACCCGGGGGTGTTCGGCTCATCACTAGTGTACACGTTAATATGAGAGGTGGATGGATCTCGACCACAAAACTATCTTCAGCAGAGGTAGGTTTCATTAGAACATTTAAACAGACGTCCAAACCATAGGTAAATAAATCAAACATGAAAACAAACAGAAACATAAACATAAACATAAATGCAGCAAATAATAATCTTGAGTATTATTGTTAGACCATATTCCAACACTATGAATCAAACTGTGAGCATAAATTGAAAATCATAGAAGTCATGAATTGGAAATTATAGAAGGAGTTTGTTTGTATCATACCAGTCTATCCATTTTTTCCATAAAGCATCAACTTTCAAGTGATTATTTTGGGCCCTGGCATGCAACCTTTCATATGTAGAATGTGTGTTAGTAGTCATAATGACCTCATCTATGCTTGGGGTCTGTTGGTCCTTCCAGTGTCTCATAAGTACTAAGCGGGCACTAAGGAGTAAATGGACCATTACAGTTTTGTTCTCGTGAGGTATGGATTCTATTGTCAGTGATAGTAGTGCAAGACCCGGGGAAATAGGTATTGGCGTATTTAGTACCTTTCCAATCAAATGGAACACTTTTTTCCAATAAGTCGCTATCCCTGGACAAGTCCAGAGGATGTGATACAGTGATCCCGTCGATCCACACTTCCTCCAACACCCATCAGGCGTCCGAGGAGAGAATTTGGCAATCCTGTAGGGCGTCAGATACCATCTTAGTATAATTTTTTGAGTTAATTCCCACAAGTTTGCACTCCTAGTCACTGCATAGTTAACTTGCATGGCATATTTCCATTGTTCCTCTGTGTACTCACTGCCAAGGTCCCTTTCCCAGGCTATTATATTACGATTTCTATTGAAGTTGTGCTTGTCACCTAAAATATTATAAAATAAGGATATACCTTTGATCTTAGAGGTTGGTGAATTGAAGTATTGATTTACCTGCCACGGGAGATTTATCGCGACGGGGGGTGAGGTATTCAGATAGTTTAACAGTCTCCGATAGGTATAGTAATCTTTATCTGGGAGACCATATTCTATTTGGAGAGAGCGAAAAGTTTTGGGAGCAGGGCCTATTAATAAATGGTCTATTTGCGTAATCCCCCTCCTGACCCAAGCGCTGACGTCAATATTCGGAATAACGTTGGATATGCTCGCTAATGGTATCTGGACTGGTGTACAATGGACTTTTTGGAGGTTAGTGGACAACAGTTCCTTCCAAGCTGACACAGAAGCTCTAATGGTCGGTGACCAAACACCGGGTTTAGCAGTTGCTTGTGGGCTGGCTAGAAGAAAATGGACTAGGTTACCATTGTGGACTTGGGTTTTCTCGATTTCTATCCATCTATTGGTTACCTGTGGGGTGAACCATGGTTTAAGTTGAGTTAGTATGGCTGCTGAGTAATAATCTTTTAGTACTGTTAAACCTACCCCTCCCACCTTCCTAGTGGATGTTAACTTGGAAAAAGCACATCTCGACCTTTTGCCCATCCAAAGGTATTTATTAATTAAAGCCTGGGCTCTAGTGAAGAAACTGTTGGGAACCGGGATGGGCAGAGTCCTGAATAAATATAAGAATTGGGGAAGTACGAACATTTTGAAAGCTGCCAGTCTCCCTGACCATGATAGTTCTGTCTTTGATATATTCTGTAGTTTCTTGTGTAGGTTGTCTAAAAATTTTGAGTAGTTTTCCTTGACTAACTCCTTTGTAGAGGGGGTTAGTTGAATACCAAGGTACTTCATCCCTGAAGTGGTCCATCTGTATGGGTATCTACCAAACAATTCTCTCATTGTATCTTGTGGCACATTGATACTCATTATATACGATTTATCCTCATTAACCTTGTAGTATGAGATACTGTTGAATCGTTGTAGTACCTCATGTACCGAAGCCAGGGAAGTTTTTACATCAGTAATCATTAGGATAACGTCATCTGCGAATAAGCTGATGACGTGTGTTGAGTTTTTAAATTTGATTCCCTCTATGTGAGAATGGTTGCGAATGTGGCTCGCCAGAGGTTCCATGACCATGTTAAAGATCAGCGGGGATAAAGGGCACCCCTGGCGGGTCCCATTTGTGATTTGAAATGGTTTTGACAGCACCCCTGAATTGAATATCTGGGCAGATGGCTTAGTGTACAGCGCCATTATAGCGGAGAATATTGGTCCCTCAAACCCGAAGGACTGCAACACCCGTGACAAGTACCCCCAGTGGACTCTATCGAACGCCTTCTCCGCGTCCAGAGCTAGGAGCAGAGATGGCATTCCTCGTAGGTTTGCTTGATGGATTATGTTAATTAAGCATCTCGTGGCGTCAGAAGTCTGTCGCCCTTTTGTGAATCCCGACTGGTCGGGATGTACGATTTGGGGGAGAATGTCCATCAGACGCATTGCTATCAATTTGGCATACAATTTCAAATCATTGTTGAGGAGGGAAATTGGCCTGAAATTTTGGGGAGTGGATGGGTCCTTCCCCGGCTTCGGCAGGGTAATTATTAACGCTTTCAACATTTCAGGGGGAAAGGACGAAGAGGCAACCGCAGCATTGTAAACTTTCGATAAGTATGGTGCTAGGATAGTCTGGAAGGTCCTATAGTATTCTCCTACAAATCCATCTGGCCCTGGAGATTTATTTGCTGGGAGTGTATGTATAGCTTGTATGACCTCGGAGGTCGTGAAGGGAGAGTTGAGTTGTGTAAGCTGTTCATGGCTGATCTGTGGGAGAGAAATGTTCTGTAAGAAATCCTTGATAAGGTCAGTGGAAGGTTGAGGTATAGTAGGGTCATGCGACAAATTGTATAGAGAACTATAGTAGTGACTAAAGGCCTCTGCAATGTCATTGGGGTGGAATTGTTTTTCTTTGGTAAGTGGGTGGACAATAAAAGGAATTTTGGTCTTGTACCTGGTACCTCTCATGCGTTGGGCCAATAGTTTCCCTGCTCTGTTCCCATTTGCATAATAATTAGTTTTGAGTCTTCTAGAGGACCTCTCAAATTCGCCTAATAAGAGCAAGCGTAAGTCATAGCGGAGTTGAAATAGTTGTTTTGAGATTTTAGGGGTGGGGGTGTTTTTGTTTTGTGTTTCTAGGATTTGGATTTTCTGTGTTAGGTCTTGTAATTGTTTTTGCTGCTGCCTCTTCCTCCTCGCCCCCAGTTGAATAAAAATACCCCTCATATAAGCCTTATGGGCGTTCCATAACACAAAGTTATCATTGACCGACTGTTCATTATTTATAAAATATTGAGTCAGATGTTTTTCTAGCAATTCTTTAGTGTCTTTAGACTGCAAGAGAATGGGGTTAGCTCTCCATACTGGAGTCGGATTAGAAGAGAAAGCATCGGAGATGGTCAGAGTCACTGACGCATGGTCAGACCATGTTATGGTATTAATGACCGTGGATGTTGATCTAGCCAGCACGCCTTGATCCACTAAGAAGAGGTCCAGTCTAGAATAAGACTTGTGTGAAGCGGAAAAAAAGGTAAAATCCCTTTCACCTGCATGTAGGCATCGCCAAGCATCAAATAGGTCATGCTGGTGAATAGAAGGTTGAAGGCAGTTGTTAGTTCTAGTCCTGGGGCCTGAAGAAGTAGAGTCCAGAGTGGAATCGGGTATGAGGTTAAAGTCTCCACATACAATCAATGAGCCCTTTTGATGTTTCCTTATCTTGTTGATAGCTTTGTTAAAGAATCGAATTTGGTTGGAGTTGGGGGCGTATACATTGACAATGGTGTACTGTGAGGAGTTAATTTCGCAAAGGATTATGATGTAGCGGCCTTGTGGGTCTTTTATCTCCTCTTGGAGTGTGAAGGAGACAGTGTCTCTGACTGCCACCAGAACTCCTCTTTTTTTAACCTCTGCATTGGCAGTGAAAATATATGGGAAACTTTTATTGGAGCATTGTGGAGGATTTTTGGCGTTAAAGTGCGTTTCCTGGACACAAAGTACATCGCTCTTAAACTGAACGGCCTCCTTCCATATAGATCTCCTCTTAGCAGGGTGATTAAGACCCTTTGCATTTATGGACAAAAATGTTATCCCCATGGTTGTAAGGAGTTTTTGCCAATAGAGAGGTGTAGATCAAAGTTGTGTAATACAAGTGACCACGGCACCCTCCTGTGGCGAGAGGTGGTAGTGTAATGGACATATGTTATTTCTAGATGGATCCTGATATACGTACTCACTATTCGGTGTCTTAGTTGAAGTTTGGATAGTTGCTGGGTTCTGAGGTATAGCTTCCTTTGGAGATTCGGCTTCTTCTCCCCAGGTCTTCCTGTTAGACCATGTGCATGCTTCGGTGCTAGATGCTGCATTTCAAAAAAAAAACTGAAAAACAATAGACAAAAAAGAAAAACACAACCAGAAGGAAACGACCGCTGCATATTCTGCAGCTTAAGGTCACATGACTTAAAGGGTATAAACATTGTTCTCAGGAACTGAGAAAAACTAGTGAGAGTTTACCCTCGGGTGCAGCTATAGCTGCTCAAGTGTAAACAAGGGCGAGTTCAAGTGCGAAAGAAACTTTACTCTTCCAGGGCTCTTATGGTAGTATTTGCAATTTCCAAGGGCTAGTGCTTTGTGCCATTTTGTGCGTTCACTTTCTGCCACTCAGGTTCCTTGTGGGGGATGTGTTTGTTAGACACCGCCCGACCCTCCGGTTCCGGGATGATCTGCCATTCTTTAAGTTGCTTCAATCCTTTTTCCAAAGAATCTATAACAAAGGTGGCGTCATCTTTAGTTATTGTAAGTTTGGTGGGATATCCCCACCTGTAGCTGATCTTGTGATTTCGCAGGGCCTTAGTTATGGTGTTAAGGTCTCTTCTTTTTTGGAGAGTGTGCTGCGAGAGGTCTGCAAAGAATTGCAGGTGTTGATGCTGCAGGGGGATTTGATCTTTGTTGCGCATGGCTGTCATGAGTTTGTCTTTTGTATAGTAAAAATGTAGCCGCAGGATGACATCCCTCGGTACTTGATTAGGGAGATAGGATGGTTTGGGCAAGCGGTGAATCCTGTCTATGGAAACATCCAGCTCTGTAAGGTCAGGCAGGATGTCTTTGAACAGGGCTGTGGCAAATGCTCTTAGTTCCCCTTGCTGCACTGTTTCAGGGATACCTCTTATTTTTAAATTGTTTCTTCTTGCCCTATCTTCCATATCTGCGATCTTCGTTTTGAGTCCCTCTATCTCCTCCCCACGCTCATCATGCGCGTCAACCAAGTCATTAATAGTTTCCGCAAATTCTCCCATCTTATTTTCCACGTGGTCTACCCGTGCTTCAACCCCTTGGATCTCCTTAGTAAATTTCTGCATACATGTCACAAGATCTGTGTGGAGCGAGCTCCTGAGCGACAGTAACATATCTTTTAATACCGTGTCCATGACTGGTTGATTTTTTGTGGGGAAAACCTCTATGCTGTCTGGCAGCTCCCTCGTGTCCTCCCCAGAGTCTATGTCAGGGCCTGGGCCTGTGTTCAGATCGCATCCCGTGCCATCCAGCCGGAATCTAGCCTTAGCCGGGCTAGCGGATTGCGGGGTTGCAGGGAGGGAGTGTGAGCTGTTAGGGGAGCTCTCAGTACTGCTATGTGAGGCGGGATGCGAGCAGGGATGTGTGCTCTGGGCTGGGGTGGATGAGGCGCCGGCGCCATTTTGCCTACCTCCATGCATCCCCCATGCATAAAAGTCCGTCAGTTTCTGCGGTCTCCTTAGCTCCTTTCTTTTTCTGGTCATGGTCCACAGGTTGTGCGGGTACAGAACACTCTCTTTCTGGTATGTTAGTGACCCTCAGTAAGTTGCTTTTAGCCGCGATGTGTCCCTGGTTCACAGAGCTCAGCTCTCACGCCGCCATCTCGGTCCGCGGCTAGCCACGCCCCGATTGATTATTAGCCCTTTTAATGTCCAGAATTAAATAACAAGATTCACATGAATGTTTGTGAACTTTGAGCAAAATTTGCGAAACCAAACCAAATCTGGGCAAATGTACCGAATCCTAATTTCAATCAATGTTTGTATATTCAGTATTGCTTATTTTCTTTCTAGTTTCTTTAGTAGTTGAACCCTACTGCTATGTTCTCATACAGCATGTAAAGATGAATACATTTGTAATAAAATTTTGATAAAAAAAAAAAAAAAAAAAAAACACTGTACAAGCCGCAGAGACAGTACCCACTATGCAACGCAAGTTGCTTATTCTGATGCAAATAAAACCCAGTGAAGTGAAATTTAAGATTGAACGAATGCCGGAACATTGAATCACTCAGGCCGGGTTCACACTGTTGCCGCATGCGGCGCACAGCAGGGGTCCGATGCGTGCTGGTTCACCATTTCAGGTCCGAATTTTGGGCTACATGGAACAAAAAAGGCATGCATTTTTCTGGCACACCGCACCGGACCCACTGCTTAGATATGTGAACCGGCTCCATAGAGAGCCAGTCACGTTCTCCTGGTATGCGAATTGAATGCGGAGAAACGCGCATTCAATTTGCATAGGTGTGAACCCGGCCTCAATGTCTTTCTGAAGCCTTGTACACACGACCGGTTTTCTCGGCAAGAAACGACAAGAAAACTGTTGGGAGAGCTTTCTTGTCGAGAAAACCGTGCGTGTGTACGTGGCTTTCAGGTTTCCCGTCCAGAAAACTGCCCAGAATCTCGATGAGAAAAAAAGAAGACCTGCTTTCTTTTTTCTCGCCGGGAGTCTCAGTTTTCTCGTCGTGATTCTCGTCAGACTGTATTTGGACGAAAAACCATTCGTGTGTATGCTTTTCCGAGTCTTCAAAAACCACGCATGGTCAGAATCAAGTATGAGACGGGAGAGCACCTTCATGTAAAACTAGCGTTCGTAATGGAGATAGCACATTCGTCACGCTGTAACGAACTGAAAGCATGAAGACTGAAAAGCGTGAATCGTCTCTCCCCAAACTTTTACTAACACGCGGTAACACGAGATCAGCAAAAGCAGCCCAAGGGGTGGCGTCATTGGAATAGAACTTCCCCTTTATACTGCCGTCTGTCGTGTTGTACGTGACCGCGCTTTACAACTACGAGATTTGGAAATGACAGTGTGTATGCAAGGAAAGCTTGACAAGAATCTCGTCAAGCTTGACAAGAAACCCGTTGAGAAAAACAACGTTTTGTTTGCGACGAGATTCTCGCCCATGTATACGAGGCTTAACAGTTGCAATATCTTTCCACAACAATAACAAAACTCAAAAGATATTTAAAATCTAAATACTGATTTGGGTTGGACTAATCCAACTAAAGGCAGCTAAAAAAAAAAAACATAAATATTGAGCAACATCCACTGCATGAGGTGTTTTTCTATTTTTACCACACACAAATGCAGAATTCCCTATATAATAAAAGCACCTTAGGCTGCAGTACAAAGATATGAACTACCCACATAGGAATTAATTCCTTAGTAGAGATGAGCAAACGTCTAAAAAAATGTGATCAGTTGTGGTTTGGCTGAACTTTTAACTATTTTGTAAACCTCTGAAATTTTGAATTTTGGAACCTGAAGTCGCTTTGAAGTCAACCGAAATCCAAACCATGATTCAAAAGTACTTTTTGGATTGCAGAGCTACAATTGAATATACAGTATGTGCAGAGTGGTTTAGAAAGCTCCTTAGAGCCCTGCCTGATGAGATGAGACCAAAAACTTCCCAAGGCATGTCCTTTGAAAAATTCTACCAGGGATAGAAGATAGAGGAGTGGGATCTGGTGGCACTGGCAATCAGGCTAGGGTGCTCAGGCAACAGCAGAAGCAGATATAAGACAGAAACAACTTTTGAAGCAGTCCTCTCCACCTTTCTCTTAGAAAACAAGATGCATGGCCACTTATTAAAATTAGAAGTGTAGCGGGGTCTTTAAATTTAGTTGGGGTACACCTGGGGGTAGTGTGACCCAGGTGTATAATTAGGAAAGGTTCTGGACCCCTTTTTGGTAATTCGTGGAGGATTGAGTGGTGTATTACTCACCTTGGCCTGTGGGTGGCGGTGTACCCGCAGGCTCAAGGTAGAATCACTGCCACAGTGCTACCCTTTTTGTCCCTTTCCGGAGATGGTACGGCTGGGGCGGGGAACCCACTGTGGGGTTGATGGAGGGAGATAAAAGGGGGAGACGCCCTCGCCACGAGGTTGGGTTTCGTTTGTTCTCTCTCGGAGGAGTTCTCTTCACGCACCCAGGCACCTTAGGCCTGGGTGCGGGCGGTTCAAGGTTCCGGCCTAGGCGCCCTAGGCCTGACCGGAATGAAGCTGGGGTCCATCCCAGGCACCTTCAGCCTGGGGTGAGGTACTATATCGTAGGCCTGGGGCCCAGTAACTTCGACTGGGTCCCGCAAGGGCGAAGTGATCTCAGGGTGCCGCCTTGCGAGGGGACCCGCATCTGAGGTGAGGAGGCTGGGGAGGTTACCCGTCCGGAGACCCGGAGCAGCATCAACCCGGTGACGGATGGGCCTCCGGTAACTCTCTTAGAGGGACATCTTCCCCTGATAGGGGCCGCAGCGCAGCGAAGGTACTCCCATCTATGTTCTATGGAGTCGCTGGTAGAGACTCACAAGTTCTATGCCATTCAAAGCTGCTACAACCCCTGGTCAAAGCACAGGGGTTTAGACTGAAATCAGGATAGTGCCTCGGCCTGCTCATCCCATCGTATCAAGTTATAATAATGTTCCAACCAGTTGACTATTAAGACATTGTTTATTGTGGAGCGTACAATAAAGCAAGAATTGGACTGTGATCGGTGTATGGACTCTGGTTAATGGGAGCAAGGGAGATTCCAGCATAGCAGGACTGAGTTTTAAGACTAATGCACATTGGCCCGAGGAAGATACTGATACTGGCCTTCACCTCACCCACAGCCATGGGGAGGACATGGGCCGTAGCGCATCTCACCCTGTCATGTGACATACCACTAGCAAAAGGAGATGGGGTGAGGCCGCTACACGTGGGGGCTCGTGAGTCCGGGATAAAATGTGTGTTGACTTTGAAACTTGAAATGGCTGTGTCTGGACTTTGCTGCCCGGAGGAGGTCCGAGCAGGTCGGCCATGTGATTGGCCAAAGTGCGTCCCTGTGCTCGAAGTCGTGGAAGTTTCTCTGAAAAACCGGGAGAGGCCCATGCAGAAAGAGCGGGAAGAGGGAAACTACATGTGGGGGTGTTTAATGCACTGCGCCACAAGGCACCCCATGACTGCGCAATTCGTGGGTGGGGACTGTGGGAAGCCCGCGAAAATGTGCAAGTCGTGGGAGGAGTCTGGCCATATGTGGAGATGCACGTGGAGACTCCGGCGCGTGGTCAGCGCGTGATGGAGCAGCAGGTGGTCGGGATGGCCTCAAGCTCCCCGTGGATGCCGGTATCATACCCCATGAAGATGACTGCTTTTGCTGCTCCCCTTACAGACACAGGGATAAGACTCAGGTCCCGAGGACAGTTGGCTTTGTACTCATGCAGAGACACGGAGGCCCTCGTGTGATCTGTCCCGGATGCTCGGGACTGGTGGTCCAACTAAAGCCATTTGGGCATTGTGAAGCGTGTAAAGAATTTCTGTTTGAGGTTGAATCATCCACAGTAAGGCCCCGGGCCCTTCGCCTCAATTGCATCACAGGTACCGCCACTCCGGAGGGAGAGATCCAGGCCTTTGCGGAGGTCCCCGTACGCTCTGACCGGGGCGACGGGACTGCCCAACCAGAGACTGAGAGAGAAAAATCAGAGGATGCTGCTTCGGTCACCACAGATTCCCTGCTGCCACCTCTGAAGAGGAAGATAGGCCTGGTGCAGGCCTCCTGTGGTCGTGGTCGAGCTTCACCCCGCCGCTTGCCGGACCTGGATGGATCCGGTTGGAAGAGTCCTGGACATCCCAGTGCTGAAAAAGGTCCAGGTGAGCCAGGGGCTGGGACTGTGGTGGTGGTTGGAGGTGTCGGGGGTCCACTGGAGGTGGAGCCCGCAAGGGAGGGTAGTTCTCCGTCTACTAAAGACTACCTTCCCGCCGAGATGTATGACACCTCCGACCTGGAATCGCTGTCGGACTGTGGGGATGACGGGGAAATAGATGAACTGTTTCACCGGAAGGGCTGGGACAAATGCCCGTTATCCGTGCTACGTGAACCACAGGATTCCCCTATGTCTATAGGAGACAGCACGCCCCGGGCGCAGGCTCCGGAGCTCAGGAGGGAGTTTAGTCCTCCGACCAATCTTCCACATTCCACAACATCCCGCGCGTTGATAGTGGGGATGCAGCGCGCTTCCTTGCGGGCGCCAAAAGCCAAGCCATCCGAGGTAGTGAAGGTACCTCGGCACCCGGAAGCCATCGTGCAACCAGGAGAAGGTGACCGGGATGTCATGCCTCCTTTAGCCAGATTACAACGACCTTTCTCCCAGAGAGTCGCCCGTGAGTACGGATGGGAATATCCCTACTTGCCTCGGGACTTACTTTATGAAGTTGAGGTCTTGCGCCAGAGATGGTACGACAAATTTGTCTGGGAGAAGCTCAAAGTGCCTCATGCTCGGCGATACTTGTCATGTTCGCCGCCTGTGTCCAAGAAATTCAAAGATTGCAGAGCGGATTGGAAGTTGGGGCGCCACATTCATGCCGATAAAGTACTTATCTGCAGAAAGGAGGGTGAGGATGTCGAATATTCAGTTGAAGTGTTTGACAAGCACCTAAAGCCCCTGTTTTTGCCATATCCAAGATTCTATTTTTAGGAGAAGAGAACTCCTATTTGTTTGCTTATCGAACTCTCTGGAAGGAACATTCCCAGACACTCAGAACTGTGCCCTAGTTTTGTTTTGATTTGGGCTTTTCTTTTACTCACTGGAGACTTGGGAGCTGTTGTTTTTTTCTTTTCTCCCTTTTCTTCATGTGCCAAAGGCAGAGACTTTGGGGGTAGAGTCAGTGTACGGAAAGCAGGAAGAATGAAGATCTCACCAAGTGTCATTACCGCAGCGCTGTCACCAGGTGGCAGTGTTGTGCAACGGCTGTTTGAAATTTTGCATTTACATTACTTTACTTATTGGAGCGAATGGGTCTCTCGGCTGATAGACCTATTCATTCCAAGTTAACACAGATTGTTAGGATGCTGTTTTTGTTTTGTTTTGTTCCCTTCTGCAGGAGATTCATCGGTCAAGACTACTGAGTATGGGGTGGTTCTTAGACAGTGATGGGAGGGATTGTATATGTGTACATGACAGATGTTTTTTCAAGAGTTTTATCGTTTTATAGTTCCCTTACCCCTTGAGCAGGTCTTGGCACACGCAGTATTCAAAATTTTAAGGGACAGCCTCTGGGGCTCGCTTCATGTCACCACTCCTTGAGAGACATGGGTGTGCACCTGACGCTGGGGACCAGCGTCAAATCACAGGGGGGAGTGTGTAGCGGGGTCTTTAAATTTAGTTGGGGTACACCTGGGGGTAGTGTGACCCAGGTGTATAATTAGGAAAGGTTCTGGACCCCTTTTTGGTAATTTGTGGAGGATTGAGTGGTGTATTACTCACCTTGGCCTGTGGGTGGCGGTGTACCCGCAGGCTCAAGGTAGAATCACTGCCACAGTGCTACCCTTTTTGTCCCTTTCTGGAGATGGTACGGCTGGGGCGGGGAACCCGCCGTGGGGTTGATGGAGGGAGATAAAAGGGGGAGACGCCCTAGCCACGAGGTTGGGTTTAGTTTGTTCTCTCTCGGAGGAGTTCTCTTCACGCACCCAGGCACCTTAGGCCTGGGTGCGGGCGGTTCAAGGTTCCGGCCCATGCGCCCTAGGCCTGACCGGAATGAAGTTGGGGTCCATCCCAGGCATCTTCAGCCTGGGGTGAGGTACTATATCGTAGGCCTGGGGCCCAGTAACTTCGACTGGGTCCCGCAAGGGCGAAGTGATCTCAGGGTGCCGCCTTGTGAGGGGACCCGCATCTGAGGTGAGGAGGCTGGGGAGGTTACCCGTCCGGAGACCCGGAGCAGCATCAACCCGGTGACGGATGGGCCTCCGGTAACTCTCTTAGAGGGACATCTTCCCCTGATAGGGGCCGCAGCGCAGCGAAGGTACTCCCATCTATGTTCTATGGAGTCGCTGGTAGAGACTCACAAGTTCTATGTTCTATGCCATTCAAAGCTGCTACAACCCCTGGTCAAAGTACAGGGGTTTAGACTGAAATCAGGATAGTGCCTCGGCCTGCTCATCCCATTGTATCAAGTTATAATAATGTTCCAACCAGTTGACTATTAAGACATTGTTTATTGTGGAGCGTACAATAAAGCAAGAGTTGGACTGTGATCGGTGTATGGACTCTGGTTAATGGGAGCAAGGGAGATTCCAGCATAGCAGGACTGAGTTTTAAGACTAATGCACATTGGCCCGAGGAAGATACTGATACTGGCCTTCACCTCACCCACAGCCATGGGGAGGACATGGGCCGTAGCGCATCTCACCCTGTCATGTGACATACCCCTAGCAAAAGGAGATGGGGTGAGGCCGCTACAGAAGAAAAGAGTTTTAACCTTAAACTATGTAGAGGGTTCTTTACTGTAAGAGTGGCAAGGATGTGGAATTCCCTTCCACAGGCGGTGGTCTCAGCGGGGAGCATCGATAGTTTCAAAAAACTATTAGATAAGCACCTGAACGACCAAAACATACAGGGATATACAATGTAATACTGACATATAATCACACACATAGGTTGGACTTGATGGACTTGTCTTTTTTACTACCTCACCTACTATGTAACTATGTAAATATGTAACCTTGTGGTAATCCGAACTGCCAAAAAAAAACATTGAAATTCGAATTCAGCTTGTGACATCTGAATGCATTCTGATACTCATGCTCAATAACACTAATATACCATTTGTTAATGGGGAAATCTTTAGTGGTTATTGTGTAAACCAAACGTCTATATAGATAATCATGGAAAAAAAACAGTTTATTACAGCCATGCTCTCATTAATGGGAGCACAGATGCAGTAGTGTGACTGAGTGTTACCAGTGTACTAAGAAAATGAATTGGTATGAGCGATAATGATTAGGAAACTGGAGGCAGTGCAGTGGCAGAGATAGCCTAGTGACCTTATTCTTGACTAGAATGAATAGTTAGAAGCTATCTTCTATTTCTTTGGATGCTCAGCAGAACAAAACATTTTGATGCGTCTTATAGTTACCAGTCTCTTTAAAGTGAATTTCTTGGATTTGAAAACATCTGCACATTCAAATCAGTATTCTTTACATCCGGCATTAACCACTTAAGGACTGAGCCTCTTTCTGAGATTTGGTGTTTACAAGATAAAAATTATTTTTTTGCTAGAAAATTACTTAGAACCCCCAAACATTATATATTGTTTTTTATTCTAACACCCTAGAGAACAAAATGGCGGTCGTTGCAATACTTTTTGTCACACCGTATTTGCGTCTCTTTTTTGGAAAAAATACACTTTTTGAATTAAAAAATAAGACAACAGTAAAGTTAGCCCAATTTTTTTTTATATTGTGAAAGATGATGTTATGCCAAGGAATGGCGACAAACTTTTACCCGTAAAAATCTCCATAGGCGATGTTTAAAAAATTCTACAGGTTGTATGTTTTAAGTTGCAGAGAAGGTCTAGTGCTATAATTATTGCTCTCACTCTAATGTCCTGTACACACGGTAGGTTTTTCCGATGAAAATAGTCCGATGGACTATTTTCATCTGAAAAAACGATCGTGTGTGGGCCCCATCTGACTTTTTTTCATCGGTGTTAAAAAATAAAACATACTTTAAATTTTTCCGATGGAAAAAAAAACGATAGGAAATTCTGATCGTCTGTGTGGAACTCCAATGGAGAAAAAACCCACGCATGCTCAGAATCAAGTCGACGCATGCTCAGAAGCATTGAACTTAATTTTTCTTGGTTCGTCTGAGTGTTTTACGTCACAGCGTTTTGGACGGTCGGAATTTTGTCTGATGGTGTGTAGGCAAGATTGATGAAAGTCAGCTTTATCGGAATTCCGACGGAAAATTCCATCGGAAATCCGATCGTGTGTACAGGGCATTACGATCATGGCGATACCTCAGCTATGTGGTTTGAACACCGTTTTCATATGCGGGCGCTACTCACGTATGCGTTCGCTTCTGCACGCAAACTCACCGCAGAGACCACTTTTATCTGAAACTGGACCACTCACTGAAGAAGAGCTAGCTGCTGCCATAACAACAATATTCCTCTTCAAAGTGCCGACGTATATCGTCGTGAGCCGGTCCGGAAGTAGTTTTAATGTAGATTAAAACATATGTATGTGTGGAGAGTGTAAATATTTTAAGTGAAACTCCACCAAAACATTTTTTGGGGGATTTGGCAGAAAACAAAAAGCTTTATCCACTTCTATTGCTGTTCATTATCTGGCAGGGAAATTTCTCTCATCTCAAGCCGAGTCAAGATAGTCAAGGCTCTACTATGGCTTAAAATAAGAGCATAATCCCTTAAATCTGAATCTGCTATGGGGTTGAAGTCAGGCTGGGTCCTTGCCTGCTCTGCATAAACTGAGTGGACACGAACCTGTCATCCGCCTGCTTAGTGGAGATCAGCGGACAGATCCCCTGCTGAGCAGTTGGATTGTAGGCAGAGTCCGCCCCATGTGAAAGGACCTTAAGGGTGCTTCCATCTCTACTGTACACAACATTCAGTATGGAGGGGTCACAAATTTTCCCAACACACAGGGTCCCGACAACTGCCTCCTACACTCACAGCCAAAGACTTTCCAGTTTAGTTTCTGCTGTCCATTTTGTTCCACTGGCACATGGGGCATGGTTTCCTCCTCTACTTTAGTGAAAGAGGCACACAGTGGGGTTAAACCTTCTGGGTAATTTTTCTAGACATAGGGACTAATTGTCCAAAGTCACCACAACCTCTCAGTGAGTGTGTAAATCAACACCCATGTCAGAGCCACAAAAGAATAAAATAGAGAAGTGGCCCCATGGCATTGTCACCCCTAAAACCCATTTGTGTTATAAATAAATGTTACTCTTAATAGAGGGCTATGATAATTGTTAAGTACATGTCTTTCCATGGCTGCTTTGCTGGTTCTTTCTGTTTTGTGTTTCAGGTAACAAGCTGCCTGCTGTTGCTAGGAAGATTTACCTCAGCTGCTGAGCACTGAATTGGTGACAAATCCTTTGGCGGGAAACATCTAGCCAATGAGTGTAACTTTTTAGTTCTATCCTCTCCTGTCACTGGGTGGAGTCAGCATTTACCTCAGTTCTCTCAGCTGGACTCACCTCTGGATTCTCCCCAGCCTTCCTTCTGGATCTTTTTACCTGCTCCCCCCCTCCCCCTTTGTTATATCCCTCTGTCACGGTCCATCTTTAAAGGTAGACAGTGGTAGGTGTGCTTTTATTTGGTTGGTATAAGATATTGCTGCTTGACTCTTAGTGACTAAGCATGTTGGTCTGTTATTGGTTAACAACAGTTCTGTTTGATATTGAAGGTCCTTTTTTTTTGATAATGTCGTCCACTTTGTGGATGGATGGACAGTGGTTGGTAAGATGTTATTTGATTGGTATAACATATGCTGCTTGCGTCTTAGTGCCTAAGCATGCTTGGTCTGTTAATGGTTAACAGCGGTTCTGTTTGGTGTTAAAGGTTAAAGTTAATTTCGAAATTAAAATTGTTTTAAACCCAATAAAGGGGCTGCGGCCTAAACTTTTCCACAATCCTTGTGTGTTTATTTTATATTTTAGGTATGTTCTTATGGTATGATGGGTGTTAATGGGGTGTACAATCCCATGAGCTGTTCCTGTCAAGTCTCTACCAGGCCCAAACATTAGGAGACAACTTCCATATACAACAGCAGGTCAAAAATTATGTCCTGTTCTCTTCTTCAGTTACTTTAGAAAGAAGGAGTTATACTTGGTTTCTGGATTTAAATTATAACCATTTCTTTACGATCAGGGCAGTCTTTAATATGGTTTGGGCCCTGGGCAAATATTTTGGGCCTGGCTGGTTCACATGTATGTGTTTTGGCGGCCCCCATTTGCGCAGGCACAGCAGCCCATTTATTTGAATGGACTGCCATGCCTTCGTTTTCTGCAAAAAAAAAAGGTGCATGCTGCATTTTAAAAATACAGTTGCCTTGAAATCCATTCTGCTTTTGCACCATGCAACTTACCTGAAGTTCCTGCACACATAAAGGCGCTGTGTTTTTAAAAGCGTGGCCTAAACATCTAAAAATGCAGCAAGTTTGCCGGTGCAGGAACTGCAGATAAGTCACATGGTGCAAAAGCAAAATGGACAGACAGTGCTGTATTTCATTGCTTGATGGGCATAGGTGTGCCGTGTGCGCAGCCTATTACATGATGCATGCACTTTTTTTTTGTTGCAGGAAACGCAGGCATGGCAGCCCATTCAAATGAATGGGCTGCTGTGCCTGCACAAATGTGGCCTGCCAAAACACATACATGTGAACCAGTCAGGCCCAAAATAAGCCCATCAAGTAGGGATGAGCCGAACACCCCCCCGATTCGGTTCGCACCAGAACCTGCGAACGGACCGAAAGTTTGCGTGAACTTTAGAACCCTATTAAAGTCTATGGGACTCGAACGTTTGAAATTAAAAGTGCTAATTATGAAGGCTAATATGTAAGTTATTGTCCTAAAAAGGGTTTGGGGACCCGGGTCCTGCCCCAGGGTACATGTATCAATGCAAAAAAAAGTTTTAAAAATGGCTGTTTTTTCGGGAGCAGTTATTTTAATGATGCTTAAAGTGAAAAAAAAAAGTGAAATATTCCTTTAAATATCGTACCTGGGGGTGTCTATAGTATGCCTGTGAAGTGGCATGTGTTTCCCGTCTTTAGAACTGTCCCTGCACAACATGACATTTCTAAAGGAAAACTGCTTGCGGCTGTAATGTAATGTCTGGTCCCGGCAATATGGATGAAAATCATTGAGAATAATGGCATGGGTACCCCCCCCCCCCCCAGCGCAGGAATGAGCCCTGCTGCAAAGTATTGCATCAAAAATTGTAATTACACGCCCCTGTTAAACAGGGGCTGAAAAATTGGGCTTTAGGCACTGGTGTTGGTGCCACAACACTGCAACCCCTCACAGATATTTTAGTTGTAGCACAGCAATGAGCCCTGCTGCAAAGTATTGCATCAAAAATTGTAATTACACGCCCTGTTAAACACGGGCTGAAAAATTGGGCCTTAGCCACTGGTGGCGGTGCCCAGAAACAAAAATGTTCTTACATGCTATCAGCATGATCATTGAGGAGGAAAAGGATAGTCACTAAGCATAACATGATAGTCACTCTGCATCAGCATAGGCAGTCTTGAAGGGATCTGACATTTCAAAGAAAATTATTCTGTTACATCAGGTGCTTGGTAGCTGGTGGTGATCCAAGACTGATTCATTTTTATGAAGGTCAGTCAATCGACCGAGTCGGTGGACAGGCGCACCCTGTGATCGTTTACAAAGCCTCCAGCAGCACTGAATGTGCATTCCGAATGAACGCTGGATGCAGGACAGGCTAGTAGCTCAATTGCATACTGTGCAAGCTCTGGCCAGTGATCCATCCTCAAGACCCAGTAACCCAGAGGATTTTCGGTGGGAAAGGTGTCCAAGTTTGATCTTGACCCTAGGTATTAGGGATGGACGAACATCTCCCGGGACGGTTCGCGAACGCGATCACGCTAACGCGGGTAAATGTTCGCGAACCGCGGGTTCGCGGCGGACCCCATTCATTTCAATGGGAGGCGAACATTAAAAACCTCCAGGTCATATTTGCAGCCACAAAATAATTACTAGCTGTGCACACATAGTCCCACAACATGGACAATGACATAACAGAAGTATTAAGCAAATTTGAGATCGACAACGACAAGCATTCTTTTTTTATCTGAAATTTTTTGTCAATTCAGGAGCGCATGAAGGCCATGGAAGAGACGCAAGGCCAGGCTATGAAGGGGGTGCAGGAGATGATACTGCTATTGGAAAAGTTGCCATAAATGTTTTTTTATTTTATAAAATATATAAATCGTTCATACAGTTATAACGTTTATTTCGTTTTTTGTAATATTGCTCGGTTTTATTGTAATAGCTCGGCCTAAATCAGCCAGAACTGACAGCAGCCGGTAAATACATGTCAAATACATATAGGGTCCATTCACACGTCTGTAAAATGGGTCCGCATCCGTTCCACAATTTAGCGGAATTGATTTTCAATTCCAGTCTGAAAAATTAGGCATTCACAGCCTGGCTAAAGAAGTTAGTGTCGGCCAGTACAGGCCCCAAAAATTAGCCAACAGGCATTCATCTGACAGCAAAGAACTCTGTGGCTGGAGGTACATTAGGCATTCACAGAATAAATAAGTTTTGGGCACTACAGGCCCCAAAAATTAGGCATTCAACGGACATAAAAGGCCTTTTATGCGGCTGTATTTATCCAAGAAGACAGGGACCATGAATAATTGTTATAGGTGGTGGTGGATATTTGTGGCCTGTCATGAGGAATTTGAATGAAACATGGTCTACTGGTCACATGTGTTGAATTCCTCAGAGATCCATGCCTCATTCATTTTTATAAATGTGAGGTAGTCAACACTGTCGTGAGCTAGGCGAGTGCGCTTATCGGTCACGATCCCCCCTGCTGCGCTGAACGTCCTTTCGGACAGGACACTGGACGAGGGGCAAGCCAACAGTTCCATTGCAAATTGTGCAAGCTCTGGCCAGAGGTCAAGCCTGCCCACCCAGTAGTCCAGGGGTTCATCACTTCTCAGAGCGTCCACATCGGCCGTTAATCCGATGTAGTCGGACACCTGTCGGTCTAGGCGTTCCCTGATGCTGGATCCGGATGTGACCTGTCGATGGGTCGGCTGAAAGAATGATCTCATATCAGAAGTGACCAAGACATCTTCAAACCGCCCTCTTCTTGCAGGCGCTGTTGGATTGGTATCCACAACTGTTCCTCTGGGAGTGGAAATTCCTCTGCCAGCGCACGCAAAAGCAGAATGCAGCATTTCTCGAAGCAAGGCCTGGAAGTGCTCCATTCTGACAGCCCTCTGTGATGGTGGTAACATTTCTGCCATTTTTTGTTTGTACCGGGGGTCCAAGTACGTTGCCACCCAGTAATGGTCCTTGCCCTTTATGCTTTTTATACGGGGGTCCCTCTTAAAACACTGGAGCATGAAGGCCCCCATTTGCACTAAACTGGAAGCAGTGTGGTGGCCTGGCTCCTCCTCGTCATCATCCAGGATAATGTCGTCCTCGATCTCCTCCCCCCATCCACGAACAACAACAGCAGGGATCCCAGAAAGGTTTAAAGCATGCTCTTCTTGCTCCTCCTCATCCGCCCATCCTCCTCTGACTCCTCTTCAGACTCCTGTTGTTGACTTGTCTCAGATAGAGTAGCCCCCCCCTAAAAATTCATCCAGCATTGCGACTTCCTCATCTTCCTGCTCCTGCTCCTCGACGGCTTGATCAATGATACGACGCAATGCACGCTCCATAAAGAAGGCATAAGGTATGATGTCACTGATGGCACCATGGCTGCGACTGACCAGTTTGGTGATCTCATGAAATGGCCGCAAAAGTCTGCATGCGTCGCGCATGAGCAGCCACTGACGCGGTGAAAAAAAACCAAGATCCCCAGAACCTGTTCTGGCGCAGAGTTCGTACAGGTAGTCGTTAACTTCATGTTTCTGCTGGAGCAGCCTATCAAGCATATACAAGGTTGAGTTCCATCGTGTCGGGCAGTCACAAATAAGACGTCTGACCGGCAGATTGTGTCGCCGCTGAATGTCAGCAAGGCGAGCCATGGCCGTGTAAGATCTTCTGAAATGGGACGAGATTTTCCTTGCCTGCCGCAAGACGTCCTGGACCCCAGGGTATTTGACAACGAATCGCTGCACGACCAAGTTCAAGACGTGTGCCATGCATGGCACGTGTGTAATTTTGCCCTGTTTCAACGCGCTCAGCAGATTGGCACTGTTGTCGCACACCACTTTACCAACTGTCAAATTGAGCGGTGTTAGCCACTGATCTGCCTGTTAACGCAAAGCTGAAAGGAGTGCAGGGCCAGTGTGGCTCTTGGCTTCCAGGCACAACAGACGCAGCACAGCATGGCAACGTCTCACCTGGCATGTCGAATAGGTTCTGGGGATCTTGGGCGGCGCAGCGGAAGAGACGGTAGCAGCGGAAGAGGAGGAGTCAGCCAAGGAGGAGAGGGAGGATGGAGTAGGAGGAGGAGGAGAAGAAGAGGCAGGCCTGCATGCAATCCGTGGCGGTAAAACCAAATCTACACGGGTGCCACGGGTTACATGCTTGACGGCCGTCAGAAGGTTCACCCAGTGGGCAGTAAAAGTAATATACCTTCCCTGCCCGTGTTTGCTAGACCACGTGTCTGTGGTCAGATGTATCTTGGCACCGACACTGTGTGCCAGAGATACATTCACTTGCCGCTGAACATGGCCATATAGCTCTGGGATGCCCTTCTGGGAGAAATATTTCCTTCCTGGGACCTTCCATTGTGGTGTTCCAAAGGCCACAAATTTTCGAAAGGCCTCCGAGTCCACCAGTTTATATGGCAGTAGTTGGCGGGCTAGGAGTTCTGACAAGACAGCGGTCAACCGTTGGGCAAGAGGGTTATCCGGTGTCATCATTCTTTTACACTCGAACATTTGGCCCACGGAAGCCTGCCTTTTTCCAGATAAACTTGGGGACGGGATGATGGAAGGTGGAGTGGAGGAAAACTGTGAAGAGAGAGGAGAAGTAGTAGAAGAGGCTGGACGGTGAGAGCCTGGAGTTTGGCTTTGTGGGTTCTGACGGCGTTGCTCCCACTGGGCTCAGTGATGGGAGTTCATGTGCCTTCTTAAGGCGGTCGTCCCTAGGTGAGTGTTGGGCTTACCGCGACTTATGCGTTGACTGCAAAGGCTGCAGATGGCAACACTATTGTCAGCAGCGGACACGTTAAAAAAAGCCCACACTGTGGAGCCATGTGCCGGCGTCCTGGGAGCGCCAGATGTGACCGTACATGGTTGATGGCTCGCTCTGAGTCCTGATACATTAGCAGTCTTGTTTGTCCCTCCTGTGCAATGTAAGTTCCGCCTGCCTCTCCTCCCTATCTGCTGGTCCATCTCTCCCTCTGAACTCCCCTCCTGGTCCTCTCTTGTGGGCACCCAAGTGACGTCCATAGACACATCATCATCTACGTCACCTTCCCCACCACTAACATTAGAGATCTCGGAGTAGGCAGCAACAGCGGGGACCAACATCCTTGGGCTGATCTGGGTACTGTCGTCAGACTGCTGAGTGGCGGTTGTTGCTACCTCCTCTTCCTGATCCAATGTCAAGAATGCCTGCGCATCAGAGTGTCTTGTGATGGATCGGAAAATAATTCCTGTGACTCAAGCGGAGGGTATATGGTGGCGGTGGTGTTGGTGGTAGTGTCTTTGGGGGTGCACACAGCAGAGAGTGAAGAGGGTGCAGATAGGATGAGGAGGGTGCAGAAGAGTAAAGCTGAGTGAGCCACTCAACCAAGTCTGGTGCGTCCTTTGACGTAATCGAACGCACCTTCTGCAACTTCCCACTTTGGCTCCGGCCTGGTGCTCCTGCCCTACCCCTATCACCCCTGCGGAAGGGCCTGCCTCTTCCTCTGCCTGTCATCTTTTTAAATGACCCTGTGACAAAAGGCTGTAGAGAAGGGCAGTATATGTGGAAGAAGGTATATAACACCCTGCTTCAAACTGTCGTTTTCGGGGGCCACTGGTCTATCACAGCAGATATAATACTTTTTTCTAATTGCGTTTGTCACTCTTTGTAGTATCGCTGCAGAACCTCTCAGCAGTCACAATGCTGCACAGTAGAAATGCACTATACTATTCTTCCTATATGTGAAAGTTTTTTATGCGTGTATTAGACCCCTATATACTGCACACCAAATAGTACACCTATACCAGTCCTTAAAATGAACTTTTGTGGAGCTTTATTGATTAGCAATTTTAGTCGCTAGTCTGTCCCTGCGACACACAGCGGCAACTTCTACCTAAACCGAGAAAAGAGCTGCAGCAGAACCGCTCAGAAGCTGCACAGTAGAAATGCTGCACAGTTGAAATGCACTATATATTATATAGTATAGTATATAGTATATATTATATAGTATGTTTGAAAGTTTTTTATGCGTGTATTAGACCCCGATATACTGCACACCAAATAGTACACCTATACCAGTCCTTAAAATGAACTTTTGTGGAGCTTTATTGGTTAGCGATTTTAGTCGCTAGTCTGTGCCTGCGACACACAGCGGCAACTTCTACCTAAACCGAGAAAAGAGCTGCAGCAGAACCGCTCAGAAGCTGCACAGTAGAAATGCACTATACTATTCTTCCTAGAGTATTTTATGCGTGTAGTACACCCCTATTTACTGCACACAAAATAGTACACCTATACCAGTCCGTAAAAGGACTTTTGTGGACTGTACACCTATACCAGTCCTTAGAAGGACTTTTGTTTTAGTAGAGTCTGTCCCTGCTAGTACACACACAGCAACCTTCCTACACTGACTAAAGACAGCTGCAGAACCGCACTATACTATTCTTCCTAGAGTATTTTATGCGTGTAGTACACCCCTTTTTACTGCACACAAAATAGTACACCTATACCAGTCCGTAAAAGGACTTTTGTGGACTGTACACCTATACCAGTCATTAGAAGGACTTTTGTTTTAGTAGAGTCTGTCCCTGCTAGTACACACACAGCAACCTTCCTACACTGACTAAAGACAGCTGCAGAACCGCTCAGCACTGCAGTCCCAATGTTGCACAATTGAAATGAACTAAAAGTGTATTACACCCCTATATACTGCACGCAAAACAATTGTACACCTATACCAGTCCTTAAAAGGACTTTTGTGGACCTAATAGCTAGGATTACAGTCTGTCCCTGCTCCACACAGCAACCTGTCCCTACGCTGACAAATAACAGAATGTAAAATGGCAGCCAGATTAGGTCTATTTATAAGGTAGGGGGTATGTCCATTTGCTGAAATGTCTCATTGGCTGTCCTGTACCACAAGATGGATGTGTAATAGGTCAAAGTTCCACAATGTAAAAGAATATGGTGGCCGCGAACCGGCCACGAATAGCGCCATATGTCTGCCGGTTTCACGAACCGCGAATGCGCAAAATTCGCCGCAAACCGACCGCGGGGCGAACCGCAAGGCCATCTCTACTAGGTATTCCTGCACCATGTAAAACAGACGCTGGCGATGGTTGCTGGAACTGATCATACCTTGGGGCTGCGGACTAAAAAATTGTCTGAACGCATCGGTCAGACGGCAACCTTCTCCACCACTCCTTCTTTGACTGACCGAAGCCTCAGCAACACGTTGTCCAGGACCAGGATTTTTTAACCTCCCAGTCTCTGGGAACATGTTGCACATACCTTTCTGCAAGGCCTCTCGAAGATGTTTAATCCTCTGCTCCCTCTGCGACGACACGATAAGGTCCGCAACCTTACCCTTGTAACGTGGATCAATGAGGGTTGCCAGCCTCTCCTTGATAGCACAAATACGAGGATCCTTCTGCAGGCTTTGCAGGATCAGGGAGGCCATGCAGCGTAGGTTTGCTGAGGCATTCGGTGCAGAGTCCTTTGGGTCAGTGAGGACAACATGATCCGCAGCCACCTCCTCCCAGCCACGTACAAGTCCATGAGTTTATTGGGACTGTAATTGATCCCTTGAAGACTGCTGCTGATGCTGAGTGCTAGGCTCCACCTCCATGCTGACACAATCCTCCTTCTCCTCTTCCTGTGTGATAGGCGGGCCAGCAGGAACACTGTCTAGATAAAGGGGGCCTTGAGAGGTAAGGAAGTCCCCCTCTTCCTCCCTCTGTTCTGCCTCAAGTGCCCTGTCCATTATTCCATGCAGCGTGTGTTCCAACAGGTGGACCAGACGGAAAGTGTCACTGATGCATGCACTGTCACTGCTCACCATCCTCGTGGCCTCCTCAAATGGTGACAGGACAGTGCATGCATCCCTGATCATGGCCCACTGGCGTGGGGAAAAAATCCAAGCTCCCCTGACCCTGTCCTGGTGCCATATTGCAACAGATACTCATTGATGGCCCTCTGCTGTGTGCAGCCGCTGCAGCATGGCCAACGTAGAGTTCCACCTGGTGGGCATGTCACAGATTAGGTGGTTCTTGGGCAGGTTGTATTCCTTTTGGAGGTCAGCCAGGCAAGCACTGGCATTATATGACCGGCGGAAATGCACACAGAGTTTTCTGGCCTGCTTCAGGACCTCCTGTAAGCCCGGGTACCTGCCCAAGAACCGCTGCACCACCAAGTTAAGAACGTGAGCAAAACAGGGCACATGGGTCAATTGTCCCTGTCGGAGGGCAGAGAGGAGGTTGGTGTCATTGTCGCAAACCAACTTTCCTGGCTTAAGCTGGCGTGGCGTCAACCACCTGAGCCTGCCCCTGCAGAGCTAACAGAATCTCTGCCCTAGTGTGGCTCCTGTCCCCCAAGCACACCAGCTCAAGCACCGCATGGCATCTTTTTGCCTGCGTGCTTGCGTAGCCCCTTGAAAGCCTATGGAGCACCGCTGGTTCCGAGGACAAAGCACAGGAAGAGGCCATGGAGAAAGAAGAAGAGGAGGGGGTGGAGGAGAGAGGTGTGTCAGAATCACCAGTAGTAGCATTTTGGAGGCGTGGTGGTGGAACAACCTCCAACACTACTGCACCTTGTGCTGCATCCTTCCCAGCTGCCAGCAGAGTCACCCAATGCGCTGTGAAAGATAGCTAACGTCCCTGTCCATGCCTGCTGGACCATGAGTCAGCGGTAATATGCACCTTACCACTGACCGCCCTGTCCAGCGTGGCCAAGACATTGCCTTCCACATGCCGGAAGAGAGCCAGAATCGCCTTCCGTGAGAAAAAGTGGCGTTTGGAAACCTGCCACTGAGGAACTGCACATTCCACAAACTCACGGAAGGGGGCAGAGTCTACCAACTGAAAAGGCAGCAGTTGAAGTGCTAGCAATTTAGCAAAGGTAGCATTCAACCGCTGGGCATGTGGATGGCTGGGAGCGAACCTCTTTCGGCGGTGCAGCAGCTGGGGCAGGGAAATTTGCCTGGTACAATCTGACGTCGGTGTACCGATAGCAGATTGCCCGCAAGTACTTGGCTGTGACACACCTAATTCTACAGCTTCATTCCTCTCAGTGCAGGTTTCAGAGAGGACTGAATGTATAGTGGGGTTGGAGATCCCAGCTGATGAGGAGCAAGGAGAGGTCCACTTTGTGCTTTGGTGTAGTTCTTTTTTGTATGCTTGCCAACGGACTGCATGGCAGGTCGACATATGTCTGGTCAAGCATGTGGTGCCCAAGCGGCTCATGTTTTGGCCACGCGAGATACGCTTCAGACATATGTTGCAAATAGCAATGGTTCGATCTGCTGCACACGTCTCAAAAAAGGCCCACATCAAAGAACTTTTGGAATAACGCGCAGAGACAGCAGCGCCCTGAACATACGGAACACTGTTGGTGTGAAGCAGTCGGTTGGCTGCCCTTAAGCAGGCCCCTGGAGGGCATCCTGCCTCGTTGGAGATGTGCCTCCTCCTCCTCTCTCCTATCAGGCACCCACGTGGAGTCAGTGACCTCATCATCCCCTCCCTCCTCATCACTGGAGCAAATCTGGCAGTATGCTGCAGCTGGGGGAAAATGACTGCCAGATTGCTGTCCTTGTTGGGCACCCCCTCTCTCTGGGCTCACGTTACTGCCTTCCTCTAGCTGGGTACCATCATCGGAGCCTTCAAAACGCTGGGCATCCTCCTAGAGCATGTACCCAACACTGTGGTCAAACAGTTCGGGGGACTCCTCAGGAGGACATGGTGGGGCTAGGGAAGGAGTGACTGAGGGAAGAGGCCGCTTTGGCAGCTCCTTTGCCAAACAAAGTACCCTGAGCCTGGGTGAGAAAGGATGAGGAGGATGAGGACGGCTTGGTCATCCACTCTACCAAGTCTTCGGCATGTTGCGGCTCAACATGGCCAGCTGCTGAAAAGAAGGACAAGCGTGTCCCACGGCCACGTGCTGATGAGGATGCACCGTGTCCACGACCAGCACTGTTGCCTCTAGACACAGAGCCTGTTTGCCCTCTTTTATTGGCTCGTGATTGTCTGCCTATCCTTGTTTGCCTTCCAGACATACTAATGGCCTGCAGTGAGATGTAGCTGCACAAAGGTGGGATGTATATATATATAGATCTATAGTGATTATACTGCAGCTAGCACAATTAACTGCCTGCTGTGGTATTAGTATGAGAAAAGCAGCAATTGTCTTCAGTTAGTTTTAGGTGCACACTATGCAGAGGACACAGTACACTAATTGAAAATACTTGCAGCTCCCTGCCTGTGGTATTAGTTTGAGAACACCACCAATTGTATTCAGGTACCTTTAGGTGCACGCTGTGCAAAGGACAGAAGTACACTAAATGAAATTAATCCAGCTCCCTGCCTGTGGTTTTAGTATGAGAACACCACTAATTGTATTGAGGTACCTTTAGGTGAACGCTGTGCAAAGGACACAGTACACTAAATGAAAATACTGCAGCTAGCACAATCACCTGCCTGCCTGTCAGAGAATAACAGGAACGGATGTAGCTAAACTGAACACAGTGTGTAAATATATATACAACACCTAGGATGCATATATATCCTCTACACACTATAACTGCAGCTAACTGACTCGCCTGCCTGCTCTATCCAACTCAAAATAAATGACACTGTCTCTCTTTCTCTTTAACCTCTCTCTTTAACCACCGCAACACACTACACAACATATAGTGTGGGGCGTGTGCTAAACCCCCTAAACCATAATTGGCCAAAGCCACCCTGGCTTTGGCCAATTATGGCTCTCCGTTTTTTGCGCGCTGTGATTGGCCAAAGCATGCGGGTCATAGTGCATGCTTGGCCAATCATCAGCCAGCAATGCACTGCGATGCCGCAGTGAATTATGGGCCTTCACGCGCCACTCGAATTTGGCGCGAACGGCCCATAATGTTCGAAATTCGGCGAACAGCCGAACAGGCGATGTTCGAGGCGAACAAGGGTTTGACTCAAACTCGAAGCTCATCCCTACCATCAAGCAGTTAAATGCAGACAGTAATGCCATGTGCTGTAAATTATGCTGTGTCCTCTGAGGCCTCACTCAGCCTGGACTGCAGGTCTGATCAGTGTTTTAAAAAGTTCTTCTTTTTTACACATGATATGGCATGGGGATAGGGAGTTCGAGCCAGGGGAGGAGATAGAAGCCCTTACCTTGTCCTGGCAAGCTCAGCTCCAGCCTCCGATCAATTCTCCACAGTCCACACACACTGCTAGCCTAGTTTCACTTGACTAAGCGCAGGAACCAGGCAGCACTCCATTCCGCGGTCTCACTCCTCCCCCGCTCCTCCAATCAGATACACTGGTCCAGGGCTGGTGCAAGGATTTTTGACACCGTGGGCGAAACCTTATTTTGCTGCCCCCTCTCCTTGGCTCCACCCCTGACTCCACCCACTTTTCCCTGCCCATGTATACGGTGGAGGTGGCGGGGTGGAGATTTTTTGTGGTGCCTCGCCACTATTTTTTTCAGCCATGGTCTGCAGGCCCGCACCTGCGCCCCTGGACCTAGTCTGAAGACAAATAGTGGCGACACCAGCTCGCTTCCCTTACACCAGTCTTGGTCCACAGGTATATAGACAGGCTAGGGTAGTATATAGCCAGGGTGGTATATAGACAAGCCAGGGTGGTATATACTGTAGACAGGGTGGTATATAGACAGGCCAGGGTGGTATATACACAGGCCAGGGTGGTATATACACAGGGTGGTATATACACAGGCCAGGGTGGTATATACACAGAGTGGTATGTACACAGGCCAGGGTGGTATATACACAGGCCAGGGTGGTATATACACAGGCCAGGGTGGTATATACACAGGCCAGGGTGGTATATACACAGGCCAGGGTGGTATATACACAGGGAGGTATATACACAGGCTAGGTCCTAGCCTAGTGGGGAGAGGTGGAGAGAATGAGGGAGAGGGGAGAGAGGAGGGTGAGGGGGAGGAAGAGTGGTGTAAGGAAAAGAGGGGGGTAGAGGGAAAAAAGAAAGGGGGGGGGAAGAAGGTGCAGAGCACAAAGTGGTGGGAACAGAGAGGGGGGTTGTTATGGGGAATCGAAGTCACACTCACCAATTATGTCTCCCCCTTTCAGTCTGGTGTCCCTCAGGGCTGTAGCAGCTATTGTTTGAAAAGTGTCCCTCATCTGTTCACAGAACTCCTCTCGCAGCACAGAGCAAGTGCATGGCATGCATGTAGATGGAGTGTGGGCGGGGTTGGGCGGGCACAAATGGGAGGTGGAGTATCGGATTGGAGAAGCAGCAGAGTGAGGGCGGGGTTAGGAGGACAGTGCAGACAGAACACAGCCCGACTCCTGTGTAAGCTGGCTTTCCCCCTGTGTTACTGAGAAAGGATGGCAGAGGCTGTGGAGCGCCGCACTGGTCACTAAACACTGTTCACGCATAGCAAGGGGCGGGGCCAGAGCGTCAGTGGAACTTAAGGCCCCGCCCACCCGCGGCCCGCTCCTCGATCTAAAAAAAATGCAGCACTGGCACTAGCTGCGCGCCGCTGATGACAGTGACAGACTGTCTGTCTGTTTGGGGATTTTCAGCGCCGATTTGTGGGCAGCACGTGGGCTTAACGGGCGGCTCTGCTTTGGGCCCCTAACAGTGACAGGGCCCTGTTTTTCCTGCGGTAAAGACAGCCCACAAGGATGCACAGCCTTACGGCAAAATTTTAAAGGTGCTTCGTTAATGAAAACAGGCGCTCTCATATTCTCTTTCTACAATTATGTTGTTCAAACCCTGAAATCAACCAGGTGTTTCCACAGTCTATGGAAGTGTATATGATGGAGCTCCAGAAGGTGAACAAGGCGGTGAGGGAGTATGGGGAAGGAAACTATTAGCTGTACAATGTTGTGCTATAAAGTGAAACTGTGACTGCAAAGGACAGTAACATTTTAGGGCTCAGCGGGGAAACAAACTTTCATTATTTCACCCCAAACTAAAAGCTTTAGGCAGCCTTTTACGACGTACGTGTCATTATGGTGTAATCCTGAAAGTTCTGAAGTATAAACATTTCCTAGTAATGATATTTTACTCAATTTTAGTAAACTTACAATTAAATAAATGCACATAAATGAGTGGCAACTATTGTGATAAAAAAAGGGGGAATTTATGATGGCCTAACAATATTGTTCTTTCTGGAGTCACAAAAGACTGCTATGGCTGTGTGTGTAATGAAGCATGCAGCAAAGCAATCTAAGTGTAAATGAGAACTGGAGAGGATAAATGAAATTGTTTCTACGGTATTATCTGCAACAACGTTAGAAATAGTTTTCTGAATCTATTTCTGCATGCATAATGTACATTGTCAAGCTTTAGTAATTCAGTTTACTTTTTTATCTTGAAAGTAGGAAATTATTTAAATTTTCTTTAAACATTTTGGTCCTTGTTTAAAGAAGAACTCTGCAAAGCATGAATTGTACTAACATTTGCAACCTAACGTAATCACTGTGTAATCTCCAATTAAAGCCTGCCTTCAAAGCTGTAAAGCAGCTCAGCTTCCATAGTGCAATGGGAAATTTCCCTGCTTGGATCCTGTATTCATTTTGATTATAGGCAGCATGTAGATGTGAACAATGTTGGTGCAGACAGATTGTAAGGTGGCTGGTACTTATTGGTTTTGCTATTAGCTGCATTCCCAATTTTCCCAATTTTCAATTTTCTTGAAACCTCAAAAATAAAACCACTCCAATTACCCACTTTATTATTTTCCCTTTATTTAAACCCGATGATCCAGCCAGTAAGCCTTCGTTTAACAGAACAAGCTTTCCAGCACTAACAGACCAATCTGTCCAGCACTAACAGGGCGCTTGCAATAGTCAGCTTTTGCTCATTTATGTAAAACTTTTATCACAGAAGAAAGAAAAAACAGCTTGCTTTAACTGCTTAAAAGGTATTATCTGGCGTTCAGCTTTAATTGGTTAGTCAAGTCCATCTAAATCTGCTAGTACATCTAAAGCTGGGTATACCCTGTGAGTTTTTTTTTTTTTTTTCGTTCAACCACCTGGATGAACTTTCCCTAACAAAATTAGTCCTGAATGCTTCTGCTGTATTGTAAATATATGTAAATAGTTTCTAAATAATATGAGAACATCCCAAATTTAGTGACAGCTAGAATACCGACTTAATTAACATATACTAATGAGATAAGGTATACACAACCACTTATGTACTGTATGTGGATAAACTTCTAGCAATTAGTATATACAATGGAAACTTGGTTAACGAGTAACATGGTTAACGAGCGTTTTAAAAAAAGACGAGCAACTTTAAAAAAAAAATCCTGACTCGGTTTGCGAGTGTTGTCTCGCAAAACGAGCAGGATTCAAGCCAATGGGGTGGGCAGTACCACATTTGGCCAGCGGTGCGGGGGTGTCGGTGACACTCGGAATGGTTTGGAGCCGTTTGGAAATACTCAAAATCAATAAGAAATACTCTGAAACACTCGGAAATACTCTGTTCCCGAGTGTTTCCAAGTCTTTCCGATGGTTTCTGAGTTCAGCCGAGCTGTCCCCAAGTATTTCCGAGGATCTCTGGTGCCCCCCCACCTCTGGCCACCTCCCCCCACCTCTGGCTACATGCAGTATTGCATGCAATAGAATTCAATGCAGAACAAATCTGCCAAAGCACAAATTCTGCTTTGGATTACAAGCATTCTCTTGGAACGGATTATGCTTGTACATATATATATAAAAAATAGACAGATATTGGTAGATTCAATTAATGGAGTTGCTAGAGTTAATGACAAAAATAAATAGACAAGAATTGTGTATTACTGATGATAGAGAAAGTTGTGGTGACATGAGCATATCATATGGATGGTGTACAGCGTGTGTTTGCGTGACGCCATTACATCAGTGTGTGTCGGTATGGCATAGTGACATTTTGATGAAGGTGTGGGCATAACATGGTAGCATCAATGCGTTCACATCAGTGCTATTCAATTTAGTGGCATAGAAGCAGCGACCTCCATTATATACCGTATTTATCGGCGTATTATAACACGCACAGGCATATAATACACACTCTAACTTTAAGGCCTCGTACACACGGCCGAGATTCTCGTTGAAAAAAACATGTCGTTTTTTTCGACGAGATTCTTGGACAAGAAACTTGTCCCGGCCGAGTGTACACACGCTCGTTTCAAAGAACCCGCGGTTCTTTGAAAGGAGCGTACGCGGTGACGTCATCGACTACGTCGAGCATGCGCTCGTCACATTCGATGCCGTCGCCGCCATCTTGGTATACCCTACGTATGCCTAGGAAGCTACCGCGCATGCGTCAAATTCATTTCGAACATGCGCGGGCTTCGGGGAGGACAGGTAAGTGTACACACACTCACTTTTCTCGTCGAGAAACATGCCGAGGAGACTCTCGACGAGAAAATAGAGAGCAGGTTCTCTATTTTCTCGTCGAGGTTTCTTGCCGGTTTTCTCGACGAGAAACCCGATAGCAGCGTACACACGACCGATTTACTCGGCAAGACCTCTCTGCCAGCAAGTTTCTTGCTGGTTCTTGCTGAGAAAATCGGTCGTGTGTACGAGGCCCTAGAGGGAAGTTTCAGGAAAAAAACTTTCCACAGCCCCCTGCGTATAACACACAGGCACAGTTTACCCTCTATTTTCAGGGTAAAAAAGTGAGTGTTATACGCCAATAAATACAGTATTTGTTGATTGCCATTTTGCAGTATATTAGCATATCGCTACTCTTGATGAAGCCTTTCTTATTAACCACTTAAAGGGGTTGCTCCGCCGGAAAAAAAAAATTAAAAGCCAGCAGCTACAGCTACAGCAGCTGCTGGCTTTTAATATTTGGACACTTACCTGTCCTGGAGTCCAGCGACGTCCGCAGCAGAGGACGAGCGACCGCTCGTCGCTCTGCTGCTCCCTCCGCCATCCTCGCTGAGGGAACCAGGAAGTGAAGCCCTGCGGCTTCATGCCCGGTTCCCTACGGCGCATGCGCGAGTCGCGCTGCGCCGTTCTGATTGGTGCTCCTGTGTTCTGGGAGCCGAGTGTCTCCCAGAACACCAAGGGAAGTCTGCGGGAAGTGACGTAACTCCCGCAGATTCCCGGAGACAGGACTCCCGGATGTGGGTGAAAATACCTGTCTTAGACAGGTATCTTCACCCCCCTCCCCCCTGAAAGGTGTCAATTGTGACACCGGAGGGGGGGAGGGTTCCAAATAGCAAAAGTTGCTATTTAGGGTGGAGCTCCACTTTAAGCCCCGGACCATTTGGTAGCTAGAGGACCAGAGGTGATTTCAGAATTTTGCACTGCGCTGCTTTAACTGTAAATTGTGCGGACATGCAATGTTGTACCCAAACGAAATTTTTTCTTCCCACAAATAGAGCATTCTTTTAATGGTATTTGATTGCCTATGCGATTTTTCTTTTTTGCGATATAAACGGAAAAAGACAGAAAATTTGGAAAAAAAATGATATTTTCTACTTTTTGTTATAAGAAAAATCAAATAAACTCAATTTTAGTCATACATTTAGGCCAAAATGTATTCAGCCACATGTCTTTAGTAAAAAAAATTTCAATAAGCGTATATTTATTGGTTTGCGCAAAAGTTATAGCGTCTACAAACTAGGGTACATTTTCTAGAATTTACACAGCTTTTAATTTATGACTGCCTATCTCATTTCTTGAGGTGCTAAAATGGCAGGGCAGTACAAACCCCCCCCAAATGACCCTATTTTGGAAAGTAAACATCCCAAGGAAATTGCTGAGAGGCATGTTGAGCCCATTGAATTATTTTTTTTTTGTCCCAAGTGATTGAATAATGAGAAAAAAAAAAATTACAAAAATATGTCACTAAATGATATATTGCTCACACATGCCATGGTTATATGTGGAATTACACCCCAAAATACATTTTTCTGCTTCTCCTGAGTACGGGGATACCACATGTGTGGGACTTTTTAGGAGCCTAGCCGCGTACGGGACCCCGAAAACCAAGCACCGCCTTCAGGATTTCTAGGCACAAATTTTTGATTTCACTCCTCACTACCTATCACAGTTTCGAAGGCCATAAAATGCCAAAATAGCACAAAACCCCCCCAAATGACCCCATTTTAGAATGTAGACACCCCAAGGAAATTGCTGAGAGGCATGTTGCGCCCATTGAATATTTTTTTTTCTTGTCCCAAGTGATTGAATAATGACAAAAAAAATTAAAAATTACAAAAAGTTGTCACTAAATGATATATTGCTCACACATGCCATGGTTATATGTGGAATTGCACCCCAAAATACATTTTGCTGCTTCTCCTGAGTACGGGGATACCACATGTGTTGGAATTTTTAGGAGCCTAGCCGCGTACGGGGCCCTGAAAACCAAGCACCGCCTTCAGGATTTCTAAGGGCACAAATTTTTGATTTCACTCCTCACTACCTATCACAGTTTTGAAGGCCATAAAATGCCAAAATAGCACAAACCCCCCCAAATGACCCCATTTTGGAATGTAGACACCCCAAGCTATTTGCTGAGAGGCATGTTGAGTATTTTACAGCTCTAATTTGTTTTTGAAAATGAAGAAAGAAAATCATTATTTTTTTTCCAATTTTCAAAACTTTTTAACAAAAAGCGAGATCTGCAACATACTCACAATACCTCTCAGCAAATAGCTTGGGGTGTCTACTTTCCAAAATGGGGTCATTTGGGGGGGTTTTGTGCCATCTGGGCATTCCATGGCCTCCGAAACTGTGATAGGCAGTGAGAAGTGAAATCAAAAATTTACACCCTTAGAAAGCCTGAAGGCGGTGATTGGTTTTTGGGGTCCCGTACGCGGCTAGGCTCCCAAAAAGTCTCACACATGTGGTATCCCCGTACTCAGGAGAAGCAACAGAATGTATTTTGGGGTGTAATTCCACATATGCCCATGGCATGTTTGAGCAATATATCATTTAGTAACAACTTTGTGCAAAAAAAATAAAAAATTGTCTTTTTTCCGCAACTTGTGTCAACATATAAAATATTCCATGGACTCGACATGCCTCTCAGTATATAGCTTGGGGTGTCTACTTTCCAAAATTGGGTCATTTGGGGGGGTTTTGAACTGTCCTGGCATTTTATACACAACATTAGGAAGCTTACATCCACTCTTCTAACCACTTGAAGACAAAGCCTTTTCTGACACTTTTTGTTTACATGAAAACATTTTTTTTTTTTGCAAGAAAATTATGTTGAACCCCCAAAAATTATATATTTTTTTAAAGCAAAGGCCCTACTGATTAAAATGGTGGGTGTTGCATTTTTTTTTTCCACACAGTATTTGCGCAACGATTTTTCAAACGAATTTTTTGGGGAAAAAATACACTTTTTTAAATTTTAATGCACTAAAACACACTATATTGCCTAAATGTTTGATGAAATAAAAAAGACGATCTTAGGCCAAGTACATAGATACCAAACACGACATGCTTTAAAATTTCGCACAAACGCGCATTGGCGACAAACTACATACATTTTTAAAAGCCTTTAAAAGCCTTTACAGGTTACCACGTTAGATTTACAGAGGAGGTCTACTGCTAAAATGACTGCCCTCGATCTGACCTTCGCGGTGATACCTCACATGCATGGTGCAATTGCTGTTTACATATGACGCCAGACCCACGCTTGCGTTCGCCATTGCGCAAGAGCAGGGCAGGACAGGGGTGCTTTTTTTTTTTATTATTAATTTTGCTTTTTTATTTTATTTTTAAACCGTTCCTTCCATATTTTTTTTTTAGCATTTTTATTGTTATCTCAGGGAATGTAAATATCCCCTATGATAGCAATAGGTAGTGACAGGTACTCTTTTTTTTGAAAGCCGGCCGCTGGCTGAAAAGAATGATACCAAGATGATACCTAAACCCGCAGGCATCAATCTGGTATAACCATTCAAAGTCCAGCAACATACCAGTACGTTGCTGGTCCTTGTTGGACATGTATTGTAATCTTTTTTTTCATGCAGCCTGTTGGCTGAACGAAAAAAAAGATTGATCGGTGGGTATGCCCACCATTGGAATACCGCCCTTCATCCACCCACTTCTAATGATGGGCATACATGCACCATTTATATATGCCGAAGCATGGGGGCATCTTCCCGCAAAAGTTATGCCGCGTACACATGGTCAGACTTTTCCACGGGCAAGCCTCCGTCGGAATTTCGACCGTATGTACACGGCATTAGGAGCAAAATCGCTCCTCCGCCCCTGCTGCCCCAATGCTTCGGCATATATGCTCTTTTTTTTTAACTGTGGTGGTGAAATAACCTCCTACAGCACTGGAGTCGCAGGGATCAGGCCTGTCTCTGCGAACGCTGCAGTTATGTGTGTTGTGTTTTGTAAGTGACAGCGATCGATCGATACTGCACTTGGGTGGCCTGGGCTGGACGGAGGGGCAAAACGCAGGTGCTAGCAGGTATCTGGGCTGATCCCGCTAACACTGCGTTTTTGGGAACCCTAAATTGCTGGGGACGCTAGTATAGATCTGATCAGATCAGATATTGATCTGTTCAGATACTATACCACTAAGGGAGGTGTATGCTTCACGCGTGGGTGTTGGCATTACTGGCACTAACCTGATGCTGCCTGGGGTGTGACGCAGGGTTAACTAGGGGCAATTAGGGGGTTAAAACCTTTATTAGATAATATATGGGGGTACCTGACGCTATCAAAACCTGCGGCGAACCTAAAAAAAATAACTGGCTATCTATCGGCACCAGCATAACTAATACAGCGTTTAGAAAAACGATCGCTTAGTGACACTGGCAAAAGGGGGTGAAAGGGTTACCTGGGGGGCGATCAAGGGGTTAAACCTTTATTAGGTAATATATGGGGGTACCCGACGCTATAAAAACCTGTGGCGAACCTAAAAAAAATAACTGGCTACCTATCGGCATCACCGACAATAAGACAGCGATCAGAAAAATGATCGCTTAGCGACAGTGGTGCTAGGGGGTGAAAGGGTTACCTGGAGGGCGATCAAGGGGGTTAAACCTTTATTAGGTAATATATGGGGGTAGCTGACGCTATAAAAACCTGCGGCGAACCTAAAAAAAATAACTGGCTACCTATCGGCATCACCGACAATAAGACAGCGATCAGAAAAACGATCGCTTAGCGACAGTGGTGATAGGGGGTGAAAGGGTTACCTGGGCGGCGATCAAGGGGGTTAAACCTTTATTAGGTAATATATGGGGGTACCTGACGCTATAAAAACCTGCGGCGAACCTAAAAAAAATAACTGGCTACCGATCGGCATCATCGACAATAAAACAGCGATCAGAAAAATGATCGCTTAGCAACAGTGGTGATAGGGGGTGAAAGGGTTACCTGGGGGGCGATCAAGGGGGTTAAACCTTTATTAGGTAATATATGGGGGTACCTGACGCTATAAAAACCTGCGGCGAACCTAAAAAAAATAACTGGCTACCGATCGGCATCACCGACAATAAAACAGCGATCAGAAAAACTATCGCTTAGCGACAGTGGTGATAGGGGGTAAAAGGGTTACCTGGGGGGCGATCAAGGGGGTTAAACCTTTATTAGGTAATATATGGGGGTACCTGACGCTATAAAAACCTGTGGCGAACCTAAAAAAAATAACTGGCTACCGATCGGCATCACCGACAATAAAACAGCGATCAGAAAAACGATTGCTTAGCGACAGTGGTGCTAGGGGGTGAAAGGGTTATCTGGGGGGCGATCAAGGGGGTTAAACCTTTATTAGGTAATATATGGGGGTACCCGACGCTATAAAAACCTGCGGCGAACCTAAAAAAAATAACTGGCTACCGATCGGCATCACCGACAATAAAACAGCAATCAGAAAAACGATCGCTTAGCGACGGCGGTGCTAGGGGGTGAAAGGGATATCTGGGGGGCGATCAGGGGGTTAAATCTTTATTAGGGGGGGTTAGGGGGCTACACTGGACCTAAAACTAAACTGTAGTGACACTTTTACAGTCACAAATGTCACTGATTGCAGTGATCAGTAAATAAATGGTCACTGCAATCAGTGACACTGTGACTTGGGGCTGGGGGGTGATCTGTGGGGGCCTGGGGGGGCGATTTGTGTGCCTATGTGTCCTGGTGTCAGTGTAGTGTTTTGTGCACTGACCTGATGTCTTCTCTTGTACGGCGCTCGGTATATATGAGCGTCGCATGAGAGATGACATCACTTCCTCTGCCTGTGTAAACATTACACAGCAGAGGAAGCTCTCTCATTCGCCGGTAGCGATCGCGAGGGGGTGGCCGGAATCGAACGGCCGTCCCCTCATCTCGGATCGCTCCCGAACGGAAAACGGCCGCTCACTGTAGAGGAGGGGGTCCGATCGGACCCCCCAACTATACAAAGGCAATCACGTAGATATACGTGACTTTGCCTGTCGGTGCCATTCTGCTGACGTATATCTACAGTGGGCGGTCGTTAAGTGGTTAAAGTAATACTTAGGTCTCATTTTTTTTCTTTAAAAATAACAAGCATGTTATACTTACCTGCTCTGTCCAGTGGTTTTGCACAGAGCAGCCCAGATCCTCCTCTTTTCGGGTTCCTCTTCTGTGCTTCTGGTCCCTCCCTGCTGTTGAATGCCCCCACAGCAAGCATCTTGCTATGGGGGCACCCGAGCTGAGCTGCAGCTCCATGTGTCTATTTAGACACGGAGCCGCCGTTCGCCCCTACGTCTTTCTCTCCTGTGTGGCTAACTGACTTTGGTTAACAGCAGCGGGAGCCAATGGCGCTGCTACTGTGTCTCAGCCAATCAGGAGGGAGAGTCCACGATGGCTGAGGCACTTGTGTACATCACTAGATAGAGATGGGGCTCAGGTAGGTATTAGGGGGGCTACTGCACACAGAAGGGTTTTTATCTTAATGCATAGAATGCATTAAGATAAAAAAACGTTTGCCTTTACAACCCCTTTAGGGCAAAGGCTGTTGGGTTTTGCGACACTTTACTAACACTTGGCACTTTTTGTCCACTTTATTATAGAAGCACTAGATATATTAGGCTGAGACTCATAGAAGGTTGCAGCAAAAAAATGTTGAGAGAGAAATTTAGGTGCAGTCAGTATAGTTAGAAATTTTTTCCTATTTTTCCTATTTGCTCTCTGCAGGTGAAAATTTAAGGTCCTAGTGAGTGAGATGCGTGGTTGTTAAGCTCATCACTTCCAAAAATTAAACCACTGCCTATGAAACTTGTCAAACTTAAAATAATTATTTTTTAATATGAGGACAGAGAAAAATCAGGACAAAGGGTCAAAATAGTATTTTTGAAAAAAAAAACAAAAAAAAACATTGCAATTGCTTATGATAATTGAATATGATGATGTTTTTAGAAAACTTAAATGTCATTGAGTTAGGGTTTTATTTTATTTTAAAGTCTTTCTCAAACATTGGATAAATATTTTCATTAGTATTATTAGTAATAAAAATGTTATAACAATATCCTGCAATTTAATCAGTGATCCTATTTAAAGGTTTTATGGACCAGTAACCTTTAACCAGTATGAACATCTTATCTGACTGAATGATAAATGGTTTCATTATTTTCAGTGTCAGCAATAGTTGATTCTATAGAGTATTGAAATCACACATGCTTAGGCTCTCTTGACAGTATAAATATCTTATTCTATTCGCTGTTGGATTTGTATTTATATATATGCAGATTAAGCATTACATCTCTACCGTCTCGGGATAAAATGATCAAAGATGGCAGTTTTATTTTTGTAAATATCTTTATATTCAATGGCGAAAGACTAATGAAAATGAACTCATGCCAAATGAACAAATACAGTAAATGCTTCAGGAATGTCTAGGAAAATAGAAATATATATATTTTTAAGAAAAACTGGAGGGTCCCTTTTTTTAATCAAATAATGTCATACTAACGTGATTATTATCTTATGCTTGTATTGTTATTTTTAACTTAAAGTTCTCGGTTGAATAACAGTGTGACCCCTGGAAGCATGGTGGTAACCCCCAGAGACAGAGTAGGCTGACATTTTCCCTCAGGGTGTGGATTACTTAGGCAATAGTGGGATGTGAACAGATGGGTGCCAATCACTTTAAGGTACAAACAAAAAAGGAGTTTATTGACTTGCACTCAAAACTGCAAGGAGAAAGGGATAGGGCACATGGCACCCATAAACTAGCAGACTAGCAGACTTTACAAGAAAGTCTTAACAGATAAAGAACCTTGAAGCTGACTCAACATTTTGTGATTGTAGCTCCTGACTGTAAAGTACTTGATAGATCAGCTGTCAACAAAATGGGTAGAAGACACCATACTCCAGTGAGGTCCAAGCTCCATATCCAAGCTTTTCCCAGGCCCTCAAGACATCTAGGAGGTCCTCCATGGCTCCTCAAACCCAAAGCACCACAGGCTAGGCCCCGAATCCAAGCTTCCATCCAGCTACATGGTCACCCTCTCAGGCCTCAGGGTTTCAGTAACAAAACACACCCCTCCCCCAGACAGAAGGCCCAGGGGAGAACAGACTGACGCCCCAAGGTCACACCATGCATATGTATACCCTCTCTCAGCATGCACCAGAACAAAGGAAACTCACACTGGTTGGCCAGGGGGAAAAACATATTCATGAGTTCTGGTTAGTGTAGCAATCATGCTATTACCAGAGGCAGCAGTGCCACCTACTGGCAACAGAAAGACACATACAGTAACCAGGACCCAGGAGAAACCTAAATAAATCAAACTATTAATCCAGCTAAGCTGACTGCAGCTTAGCACCAATGCATTTAGAAAAACATTCCTGCTTAGGGCAGTGTAGCTACACATATGCAATGTGATCTTAAAGAGGTCCTGTCACCACCTGCTGCACTTCAAATAGCAGGCAGGGAATCTCTAGTAGCAGTACCTAAAGAAACCCTACTCAGCAGAGATATCTTGCTGTCAATTCTACTGCAAACTCGATACGTCTGGTGGTAGTGATTTCAAATCCTTATGGCATCAGAATGATTCAGCAGTATGTAGAAAACCCTCATAAGATTGGAAAAAATGCCACTGCTTGGTAAGATAGGGTGACCAGACATCCCCAGTTTCAGGGGACAGTCCCCAGATTGAGGACACTGTCCCCAGAACAAGTCTGTAACCAGTTTTGGATTTGAACAGGGGCTGGGGCAATTTCAAAGACAGTCAGTGCAAAAAAAAAAAAAAAAATCTGAATTACACACCCCGCTCCGCCGCTCCTACTAGTTTAGGGGGGTGTATTTTTTTCCATTATCTGTGCCTCTTTCTGATGATCATGTGCTGATCGGAGCGGAGGGAATATTTCTTCAGTTTCGGGTGCATGCCCATTCAGCTCCGCTCACATGTTCTTCTGCCTTGGCTCAAGTCCCGGCCAGCCGCTTACCTGCTTATCTCCTTGCCTTCCCTGGCGAAGTGATCTTCCTCCGCTACCCACCCAGTAGTAGCCGGGGCCCGGAGAGTAAGACTTAAAGCGGTTGTAAACCCCGACGAAATTTTTTTTCTTCAAATCACCTGCAAGAAAAAGCCATAATGAGCTAGTATGACTAGCATACTAGCTCATTATGAATCACTTACCTTAGATTGGGACCCCCGAAGCCATCCTCGTCCCCCGCTCCGTCTGCAGCCATCGCTCCTCAGATACCCGGAACGTTACTTCCGGGTATCGCCGCTCCAGCCAATCACAGCGCCGCTCCGGCGCTGTGATTGGCCGGAGCAGCGAAGACGTCACTCCGCGCATGCGCGCTGGAGCTTTCTATTCCGGCAGCGCCGGAATTCTGAATGGGATTAACCCTGTGAATGCACCGTTGTCTACGGTGCGCATGCGCCGTAGACATCGGTGCATGTCTTTTTTTGCAAATATCTCCTAAACCGTGTAGGTTTAGGAGATATTTCTTTTACCTACAGGTAAGCCTTAGTATAGGCTTACCTGTAGGTAAAAGTAAAAAAAAAGACTATACAACCGCTTTAAAGTAATTGTAAAGGACCGTTTTTAAAAGAAAGTAACAAACATATCATACTTACCTCCACTGTGCAGCTGGTTTTGCACAGAGTGGCCCCCGAACACCGACTTCTGGGGTCCCCCTTTAACAGGCTTTAACAGGCTGGCAAAACAGGAAAAGGATTTTTCTGGATAGCAGCACTCCAAGATAAAAAGCCTTTATTTCAAAAGTCCAGGAATCCAAAGCATACACTGCACATCACGACACACTGATCAAAAATTAGCTGACATGTTTCACATCAATTGATGCTTTTCCTGTTTTGCTCATACTTGCATTGCTTGCACCCTTGGTTGCTGGGAGGAGGTCATTTGGAGGATATCTACATCTGAGCGGCTCCCTTTCTCTGTTTAACAGACTGGCGACAGCGACGGGCAGAGAATCGCTGATTGCTGCCATTACTAGTAAAAAAAAAAAAATGTCCCCGGATTTAATTAAAAAAATCATGTCACCTTGTGGTAAGACCTCTATCATTGTTTTACATGCAGCACCTTTTAGTGAATAGTTACAGTACATTGCTGCAGCAGGCAAGGTTTCTGTAAGTACCTCCTACGCATTCTTTGCCTGTCGGGATGCTTGATATTACATGAATAAACCACTTTGGGGCTAGTTTAACTTTGCTATGGGATCTGATTTCCCTGTCATCCCTCATTCAATGAATTAGGCTGCTTTCACACCTAAGCGTTGGGGGCGTCGGCGGTAAAACGGTGTTTTACTGTCTTTTTTGTGGAGCTTTTCAGCAGCTAGCGGGGCGCTTTTAACCCCTGCTAGTGGCTGAAAAATATTGATTTCAATGGGCAGGGGCGCTTTAGGAGCGGTGTATACACCGCTTCTAAAGCGCTGCAAAGATGCAGCTAGCAGGACTTTTTTTACCGTCCTGCCAGCGCACCGCTCCAGTGTGAAAGCCCTCTGGCTTTCACATTGGAATGAAAGGAGAGGCTCTTTCAAGGCTCTTTGCAGGCGCTATTTTTAGCGTTATAGCGCCTGCAAAGCGGCTCAGTGTGAAAGCAGCCTAAGGCCACTTTCAAACTGAGGCGTCGGCCGTAAACGCTGCTATTTTTAGCGGTGCTTTACCGTCGTTTTTGCAGAGGTTTTTGTCTGCTAGCGGGGTGCCGAAAAAGGGTTAAAACTGCCTGCAAAGCACTGCTGCAGCGGTGCTGCCCATTGATTTCAATGAGTGAAACACTGAAAATATCTGCGCTATCCGTGAATGTAGAATTAGTAGCAGCTAGCACAGTCTGTTGATAGCAAACACAAATGATAAAGTCCAAAAATGCAGCGCTACAATGAATAAATAAAAGTCCAAATCATTGAAGATCAATCGACATTGGATAGAAATAAAGATGATGTATACCGCCACCAAACTTCAGTGCGCAAAAAAGAATTAAGGCACACCACACCAACGTGCTCACAATCTGCTTACCAGAAAATGGGAAATAACAGGCAATGCAATCAAATGGTGTAGAGGGTCAAACGATGAAAGCAGGATGCCAAACCAGATGGATCAATCAGAGGGAAGACCAACATCAGGGCAATTTCCAGGGCTCAGAAGATTGATGTAGACACTATGCAAATCTCAGCCAGAGGTATTACCCAACATGAAGAAAAAAAGGCAGCATAGTGAAGCCCATAAGGTGAAAAGCATAAGCATTTATTGTAGTCTACTTACAATTTGCAGATAACATCAAGGCATAAAAAATTGTATATATTCTGCGGTTCTCAGCATGCTTGTATCGGCCAGCCTAACATGTTTCATCCAATGTGGATATCATCAGAGGCGTGGCCAATGATACAAGCACGCCCACATAAATACCCAGCCCTCAGCCCTCAGGCTTTCACATTGGAGTGAGAGGAGAGGCACTTTCAAGATGCTTTGCAGGCGCTATTTTTAGCGTTATATCGGATGTGAGCTTTTGGTCGGAAATTCCGACTGTGTGTATGCTCCATCGGACTTTTGCTGTCGGAATTTCTGCCAGCAAAAGATTGAGAGCAGGTTCTCTATTTTTCCGACGGAAAAAATTCCTAACGGAAAATCAGATCGTCTGTCACCATTCCGACACGCAAAATTCCGATGCATGCTGGGAAACAATTTGACGCATGCTTGGAAGCATTGAACTTAATTTTCTCGACTCGTCTTAGTGTTGTACGTCACCGCGTTCTTGACGGTCGAAAGTTCAGAGAACTTTTGTGTGACCGCGTGTATGCAAGCCAAGCTTCAGCGGAATTCCGTCGGAAAAACAATCCAAGGTTTTTCCGGTGGAAAATCCGATCGTGTGTACGTGGCATTAGAGTGCCATCATTGTCCACAGCTACTCTCATTAAGGTGCTCAGGGGGGTGGCAGTTCTTAGCCAAGAGTCCCACCAATAAAGTAGAACATGAAGGAGGGTTACCTCGCTAATAAAACTAATAGCAGGCATCTTGTAGTGGCTGCTTGTAAGGTAATGAATGGATCATACCACATCAATGTACAGTCTTCATTGTCAGGTGACCTGGTGACAATTGTAATATTATCACCAGGACAAACATAGAAAGTAAATCATTCCAATAGGGACACAGACAGCAATACCTGAACTTGACAAAAGTCATATCCCTTTTCTACTAAAATGAAAAAAAAAAAATGAAGTTCAATTTAAATTTAACTGAATATTGCTGTTCAGCTCAACAAGCAAGATACTATTAACATCAATTTTAAGAAGTTCCGTAACTTAGAGATGTTTTTGCTGTATTCCCAAAACTTGGCACTCATTCTGCAAAAATCCAGCCAGCAACTGAGGTAATTGTAGCTTATGTCTCCTTGGCCTTGCTGGAGTATAAATCCAAGGAGAGAGAAATTGATGACTTTTTCCCTCACAGCACATTCACTAAACTCTGAATGACGTTGCAAACTGTAGATTCACACAATCAAAATATTGTCATATTGTCACTAGGCTGAAAAGGAACATACATAATCCCCTTTATTGGGACATACATGCTTTTAAACAATTCACCTGTGACTTGGACATTTACCAGTAGATATTTACATATTTCTAAATCCCAACACCAGACTATATTTTTATATGGTCCCCCAGGTAATGTTAAAAAGAAAAAAAAGAAGCTTATCTTCAATCCAGAGTTTCCCCTCTCAGGACCCCTTCTGCCAGAAGATGTCCTCAGTCTTCTGTGTTGAATGACATATTAAGGACATACTGTAAGTCTGAAGGCCAGGGAGTCTGGAGAGAGAGGAACTACTCTGAGAGTATGTGAGCAAGTGTATCACCAAGGAACTATTGGTAAAGAGCAGGGGCATACCTAGAGAATTTGGTACTCACAGCGGATCCTATATCTGGCTCCCCCCAGGCGGGCAGGTGGCGTACCCCACGTCGGCGTGCTGACATCGACGTCAAGTGATGTCACGTGTAGCCCCTCCGCGCACTGCGGCCCAGAACTCGGAAGAATCTTCCTCCCTCTGCTTCCCCTGGTGGCCAGGCTCCTCCTTCTCTTCTGCAAAAACCGACCCGAGGATTGTCATCGGGTGCCAGAAAGAAATACATGTAACTGGCAGTGGCACACTTACTATGTGCTACTGCCAGTGGTGTCACTAGGGTTGGTGTCACCTGGTGCAGTAAAACATGGTGTCTCCCCCCCCTAAAAAAAAATATTTTCATGTTGTCTGAAAGTGCTCCAAAGATGCAGCATGCGTGACTTTTGGTGTGCTTTCAGAAAATGCTGAAAAAAATGCACACCTAATAGAAATCTATAGGACTGCAGCTATAACTGCGGGTAAAATGTAGGAAGACCACCTTTACAGTACACAGCCCCTGTACCTCTGGACCCCTTTACATTACACAGCCCCCATACCTCTGGACCCCTTTACATTACACAGCCCCCACCTCTGGACCCCTTTACGTTACACAGCCCCCACACCTCTGAATCCCTTTACATTACACAGTTCCGCACCTCTGGACCCCTTTACATTACACAGCCCCGGCACCTCTGGACCCCTTTACATTAAACAGCTACGCATCTCTGGGCCCCTTTACATTACACAGCCCCTGCACCTCTGGACCCCTTTACATTACACAGCCTCCGCACCTCTGGACCCCTTTTACATTACACAGCCCCCACACCTCTGATCCCCTTTACATTACACAGCCCCCACACCTCTGAACCCCTTTACATTACACAGCTCCTCCCACACCTCTGGACCCCTTTACATTACACAGCCCCCACACCTCTGGACCACTTAACATTACACAGCTCCCCCCACACCTCTGGACCCCTTTACATTACACAGCCCCCCACACCTACCTGGACCCCTTTACATTACACAGCTCCCCCACACACCTCTGGACCTCTTTACATTACACAGCCCCCCAACACATCTGGACCCCTTTGCATTACCCTCCCCCCCCACACACACCTCTGGACCCCTTTACATTACATAGCACCTACGCCCCGCAGCTCTCCCCCTTCCTACCTTATTCAGGCATTCAGAGCAGTAGATACAGGAGAGCAGTGGAGGGAGCAGCAGGCAGAACAGGACTGAAACAGCAGTGCTGAATAGACAGCAGAAGCTGCCAGAGTCGACTTTCCAAGTTAAAGCGGAGTTCCACCCAAATTTTCAACTATATCTGATCATATTAGGTAAATTGCATAGATATGCCATTGACATTCAAATAATGTATTTGCTATGTAAATACCGTATTATTTATGTATTTAGTAGAACATCCGGTCTATCGCTCCCACGGGAGTTGAAGTATATCCTGTATTCCCCAGGCGCCGCACTGTATCATGGAAGCTAAGCGTCATCCTTCCCAAGATTCAGTGCGGAATGACACCATCACAACGGGGTCGGGAACTTTCAATGACCCCGCCCATTTTGATGGCAACCCTCAGTGTTGACGAGGCAGCGCCGTCAACACTGAGCATGTGCGGGATCGAGCGGTGAATGCTGGGAAATAAGCATTCACCGCATACAGGAAATAGGTGCTTGTGGGCTTCAAGTGCCCACAAGCAAAATGGAAACGTCCTGCAGCAATTTTTATAAATGATCCTTGAGAACGATAACGGACTGCGGAGGTTTTAGAAAAACTAAAGAGTGAGTAATGATTTGTAATGGGGTAATTAATTCAATGGTCAAAAAAACAAAAAACTAATCGCCGCGGGACCTCCGCTTTAACCAGCAGGTGATTGGTTGCTAGGTGGTCATAACAACTAATCACCTGCTGGTTAACTTGGAAAGTTAACTCTGGAAGCTCTCGCTGTCTATTCAGCGCTGCTGTTTCAGTCTCATTCTGCCTCCTGCTCCGCTCTCCTGTGTTAGTGAGCGTCGGTTCTGAGTATCACCCCTGAGCGGTGCCGGCCTGACACCCCCTCCAATGTGTGGCACCTGGGACTGACTGCCCCCCCCCTCATTGGTACACCACTGGAGAGTGACAGGGACCTTTGCTATGTCTCAAAAACTGCAGTTTTCATGCCTAACCTGGTGATAGCTGCTTAGCCCTGGGATACTTGGATGATTGCCCCTGAAATGATACAGGGTCCTGTGCCTGCATTACCTTACTGGGAACACCTAATCAACATTGGCATACTTATGAGCCTTATGGCTGATGGCCTTGTGCAACTTTACGGGCTTCCCGTGCCTGTCTGGCAGATCCTGTGGGAAGATCTCCACCAGTCTGCTGCCAAGTATTTATCTGCTAAACTTGATGCGTGTAGACTGGAACACCGGTTTCACTTATAAAGAAGTGGAGTCACTGCAACCTGCTGTTAATCAGCAACTTGAACCTAAGGTCAAGAAGTATGGATACACCCGTTATCAGGGAAGAGAAGTTTTATTAAAGAGCGGCTTGAAGTTGGGACCTGACAGTTTCTGCCAGTGACTACGAGAAGATATTGCAGCCTCTTATGGACTGGGGTAGTTGGTCCCAATGCCATTTATTGAAAAGAGTTTGTAAGTTAGGCTGTGTTCTTTCTGTTTTATTAAATGAGAGTGACAACCTACAATCTAAAACTAACGGCTTTAGTACTTTAATCGATTTTTGCTATGTGGAATGAGGATTTTCATTGCCTTATTGATGCTGTTAGGAATGACATTCTCTAAGGGGATTATTGTGATGTTGTGTTCTTTTAGACATGCACTTTAAGAAAGACTGCTACTAATTGTTTGTACTATGTGATATTCTTAATGTACCTAGACAGATAGTAATAGGGTGTGTAGCAGTAAAGAGTAATTACCATTTGAACATCTGGTGACATTATTGTATACAATACAATTTCTTTATCGTACATCACAGGACACAGAACAGGTTATAATCATTACTATCTGGGTTATGCGCCACCTATAGGTGAATGGACACTGGCATTTCAATCAAACAGGAAGTCCTCCCCTATATAACCCCTCCTATACAGAAAGTATCTCGGTTGTCTGTAAGGTGTTGGTCATTGATGTGCTACATGTGCTCTTGGAGCATACTTGGAGATCCGGAAAGGTTCTACTGAGAATCATGGACTTCAATCGGATCCATTCGAAAAGCTGTCAGCCAAAATGGATGGTACCTGAGCCTTGGTGCATAGGAGAGAAGAATCTTTGAGGTTTGCTTGTAATGCAGCCTTACCACGCTGGACCCTGTGCAGTGTTTGTTCTGACCAAGGTGCTTTCCAGCATGGTTCTATACAGGTCCAGGGGAGTGGACCCCAAATTAAGAGGTACAGAGTCCTCAAAGCTCTCTTAAGACAGAGCTCGCCTGGATGGGTGAAGGTTGGGCTCCTGTTATAATTCCAGCGGTGAGAATGGTAAGATTGCTTTTGCATTTTAAAACAAAAAGAAGAAAAGTGATCTGCTATCTGGTCATTTTCCTCATAGCCACTGGGGGCTGTGTGCTGTTTGGTCTGGCCGGGCCGTGCTCTGTGTCAGGAGTTTTGGGCTGCAGTTTTTGCATCCAGCCACTAGAGGGTGCAGGATCTCTCGGTAGAGCCTACTCTTGTGCAGTGTAGGTAAAAAGTTGAAAGGCGGCCGTTTTTTATGTTTGAAGTCTCACATGGGTTGAAGAATCAGCAAGGCTTCTAGAGACACACAACAGCTTATGGCTAGATAATAAGGTGAGAGTACTAGCTATGGGAGAGCTGGGAGACCAGACAGCGCAATTATATACTGCATTGTATATTGCTGCCTAATCTGGGAGTATGGTTGCCACCTCATCCCTTTAAACCAGAACACATATGAATTACACAGGTTCTAAGGTACCAAGTGAGTTTAATTACCACCTTAATCAGCCACAGAACCTGTGTAATAATATGTGTTCGGTTTTAAAGGGATGAGGTGGCAACCCTTTCCGGGGGTCTTGTACAACTGTTTGTCGATACACCCATGTACGGGTATCAGTGCACTTAACCACTTCAATACCAGCGTATAAACATATGACGTCCACAAGGTGGCTCTGCCATCCTGGGTGGACGTCATATGACGTCCTCGGGCCTCCCGGTCGCATCCCGCGGGTGCCGATGCGCATGCCTGGCAGCCGCGATGTCCGCCAGGTTCCCACGATCGGCAGTTACAGAGCCAGAGACGTGGATCTCTATGTGTAAACACAGAGGTTCACGTCCTGTCAGGGACAGGAGACCGATGGTGTGTCCCTTGTACATAGGGACACCGATCGGTCACCTCCCCCAGTCAGTCCCCTCCCCCCACAGTTAGAATCACTCCCTAGGGAACACATTTTACCCCTTGATTGCCTCCTAGTGTTAACCCCTTCACTGCCAGTCACATTTATACAGTAATCAGTGCATATTTCTAGCACTGTTCACTGTATAAATGTAAATGGTCCCAAAATAGTGTCAAAAGTGTCCGATTTGTCTGCTGCAATATCGCTGTTCTGACAAAAATTGCAGATCACCACCATTACTAGTAAAAAAAAAAAATTTTTATAAATGTGTCCCCTATTTTGTAGGCGCTATAACTTTTGCGCAAACCAATCACTATATGCTTATTGCGATATTTTTTACCAAAAATATGTAGAAGAATACATATCGGCCTAAACTGAGAAAAAAAATCGTTTTTAAAAAAAAAAAATGGGATATTTATTATAGCAAAAAGTTAAAAATATTGTGTTTTTTCTTTCAAAATTCTCACTCTTTCTTTGTTTATATCGCAAAAAATAAAAACCGCAGAGATAATCAAATACCACCAAAAGAAAGCTCTGTTTGTGGGAAAAAAAGGACGTCAATTTTGTTTGGGAGCCACATCGTACGACCGCGCAATTGTCATTCAAAATGTGACAGTGCTGAAAGCTGAAAATTGGCCTGGGCAGGAAGGGGGTGAAAATGCCCGGTATTTAAGTGGTTTAAAGGAGTTACTGTATACATGCGTTTTTGCATATGAACTGCATAGATGCGTATTTGAACTGCATAGATGTGTATTTGCATATGAAACTGTATACATGCGTATTTACTATGAACTGCATACATGCGTATTTGCATATGTACTGCATACATGCGTTTTTGAATATGAACTGTATACACGCATATTTGCATATGAACTGTATACGTGCGTTTTTGTATATGAACAGCATACGTGCGTTATTTTGCATATAAACAGCATACATAGGGTTTTTTTTTGCATATGAACTGCGTACATGCGTGTTGGCATTAAACTGCGTACATGCGTGTTGGCATTGAACTGCATACAAGCGTATTGGCATTAAACTGCATACTGGTATAAGCTGCATAAGTGCATGAAACCTGGGTACCCACATAATGGCATACCTGGGCACCTGCGTATCTGCGTACTTACATACCTAGTTGGTTGCATAGTGGTAGCCCAACATGGTTTTGGGCCTGCATCCTTGGGGGACTGCGTATTAGGTTTTTGGCAAATATAGTTGCTACATTATTTACCTGTTATACATGTTAAATGGCTCCAGAAGGGAGAGGCCTCCTGGAAAGGCAGGTGCACCGCCCTCAGGTCCAGTGATCTGGCGGTGTTCACATCTCCCGATGGACCAGTGGTATCAGGTATATCTGGGCCACTGTGGTGTTTGGTATTGCAGTGATTCTTGATGAATTAGGACGTCATTAGAAGAGTTTAGCAGAGCTGCAATGGACTGCAACCGCATCACCCTGAACACGCCTGATCTTGGCTGATCTCAAAGCCTAAGCAGGATCGAGACTGGTTAGTAGAGATGGGCTGAACACCCTCTGTTCGGTTCGCAGCAGAACTCCCGAACAGGGGAAAAGTTCTAACTCGAACGGCGAACACCATTGAAGTTTTTGGGAGCTGAACAGGAAAAATCAAAAGTGCCCATTTTGAGGCGTATAAGTAATTGGCCATAAAAGGGGTATAGGCGTCCGGGTACTGCCCTGGGGGACATGTATCAATGCAATTTTTTTTTTTAAAAACTATCCTTTTTTCAGGAGCAGTGATTTTAATGATGCTTAAAGTGCAACAATAAAAATAAGAAATTCCTTTAAATATAGTCTCTGGGGTGCCCTAAGTCTTCCTGTAAAGTAGCACATCGGTACCATGTATAGAACATGCTGCCGGGAAAATTACATTTCTAAAGAACAAAAAGGAGTCAAATCACATTTAAAATGACTCACAGTTGCAGTTGTCAGCACTCGGCTATTGAAAAAAGAAAAGAAACGGTGTGGGGTCCCCCCCAAAATCTATACCAGACTCTTATCCGAGCAAGCAGCCTGGCAGGTCAGGAAAGGGGGCTCCCTTGACATTGGGGGGTGGCTGCTTTGGGGGCTCTGCTCCCCACCCCAAAGCACCTTGTCTCCATGTTGATGGGGACAAGGGCCTCATCCCCACAACCAAGGCCAGTGGTTGTGGCGGTCTGCAGGCAGGGGGCTTATCGGAATCTGGAAGTCCCCTTTTACAAGGTGGCCCCAGATCCCAGCCCCCTCCTATGTTAATGAGTATTGGGTACAAAATACCCCAACCATTCACCAAAAAAGTGTCAAAAAGTAATAAAGACACAAAAAACGCTCCCGCCGTCCATGAAGGCCGCCTACTGCAGGCTAAGCTGTTTGACAGTTTATATATAGGTGAGGGGCAGGTCCACCTGACTACGTCACCTGGTGGCACCACCCCCTTCTGGCATCAGGGGGCGGTGCCACCAGCTGATGGAGCCAGGTGCCCTTCCCCTTACCTATATAAGAGCTGCCAAACGGCTTTGCCTGCAATAGGTGTCCAGCCTTCATGGACGGTGGGACACTGTTTTTTAATTTTTTTAATAAAGGAATTGTCAAAAACTGTCTGTGTTTTTATTACTTTTTGTATTATGGAGTATGGAGTATTACTACCCCATACTCATTCACATAGGGGGGGGCGGGATCTGGGGGCCCCCTTTTTAAGGGCAGTCTCTGAGGTGGTTCGCTCGGTCTTTAGCTGGCAGACACTCGGTAGGTTAAGTACGCCTCTTGGAACCGTCTGGGTCTGCCACAGAGTCATCAGCGTTTTGCCTTGCATTTGCTCTCGGAGCAGAAATTGTGGGCTCATTATTGTAAACACTCAACTGGGAGCAGCCCCAAAACCAAACGGGGACACGAGGTCTATCTTAGATCTCAAGGCACTAGACAAATTTATAAACATCCTTCTATGCAGATGACGTTGGCCCGATCAGTGATGGCCTCTCTGCAAGTGGTAAATTTGGGGTGTCATCAATGATGACGCACATCTTCATGTGCCAGTTTTTTCCAAGCTCATCAAAGGTTTCTGCGATTTGCAGTAGAAAGTCACCATTTTCATTTTGTGACATTGCCCTTTGGGCTGGCCACAGCCCGCGGAGGGTGGATTTGCTGAAGATGCAGGGGTGTCAGTATCAGGATACCGCCATATTCTTGCTCAGGGAGCAGTCGATTCTAGATTTAAAGTGAAATATAAGAAGAAAAGGGTATCCTTCGAAACGTCTTTGCAGGAGAAAATTATATTTATGTTGAAGCGGTTCCCAACATGCAGGAAAGGAAACTTTCCATACTGTCCTGCCTTGAATACTAAGATTGGGATATTATCTGAACCTCAGCTGTCAAGGAGCCACATCCTACATTTTAAGTGTTTAGCCAGCATAGCCCTGTGAAAGAGAGACCCAGAAAGTTAAGAAATATATGCAAAAGACTAAAGACTGTGTTCCACGTAGAAATCTACAGGTATCCTGTGCTCCCTCAATCCTGTTCTTCATGTATTATTCAATAAAACTGTAAAAACCCTACTGGTGCTTATCATTCTGTATATCCTGAGTAGGGATGAGCTTCGTGTTCGAGTCGAACATACGTTCGACTCGAACATCGGCTGTTCGATCGTTCGACGAAGATCGAACGATTTGGGCCGTTCGTGCCAAATTCGAGTGACGCGAACGGCCCACAATGCACTATGCCATCGCAGTGTCATCCAGGCGCTGTGATTGGCCAAGCATGCACTGTGACCCCGCATGCTTGGCCAATCACAGCGCCGGCAGCGAGGAGAGCAATGATTGGCCACAGGCAGGATGCCTGTGGCCAATTATTGCTGAGGGGGTTTAGTACACGCCCCACACTATAAAAGGCCGCCAGCGCGGCGGCCTTGTGTAGTGTGTTACGGAGCAGGGAAAGAGAAGCATAGGCAGGGACAGTGTCATTATTTTTCCTTTACTAATCCTGGATTCCTTGTGTTTAGGGACAAATAAGGATAGGTAGGGAGAGTGTCAGTGACAGTGTGCTATTCTGTGCTAATCCTTGTTTGTAGGGACAGAGAGGTACAGTGAGGGAAAGTGTCAGTGTGCTATTCTGTTCTAAACCAATCTTGCTGAACCATATTTTCAATCCTTGAGTTTAGGGACAGAGAGGTACAGTGAGGGAAAGTGTCAGTGTGCTATTCTGTTCTAAAACTATTTTGCTGAACCATATTTTCAATCCTTGAGTTGAGGGACAGAGAGGTACAGTGAGTGAAACTGACAGTGTGCTATTCTGTTCTAAACCAATTTTGCTGTTCCATATTTTCAATCCTTGAGTTTAGGGACAGAGAAGGACACTCGTAGAAATTATCAGTGTGCTATTCTGTGCTAAATCTTGTTTGTAGGGAGGGACAGAGTAGGACAGTGAGGGAAAGTGTCAGTGTGCTATTCTGTTCTAAAACTATTTTGCTGAACCATATTTTCAATCCTTGAGTTTAGGGACAGAGAGGTACAGTGAGTGAAACTGACAGTGTGCTATTCTGTTCTAAACCAATTTTGCTGTTCCATATTTTCAATCCTTGAGTTTAGGGACAGAGAAGGACACTCGTAGAAATTATCAGTGTGCTATTCTGTGCTAAATCTTGTTTGTAGGGAGGGACAGAGTAGGACAGTGAGGGAAAGTGTCAGTGTGCTATTCTGTTCTAAAACTATTTTGCTGAACCATATTTTCAATCCTTGAGTTGAGGGACAGAGAGGTACAGTGAGTGAAACTGACAGTGTGCTATTCTGTTCTAAACCAATTTTGCTGTTCCATATTTTCAATCCTTGAGTTTAGGGACAGAGAAGGACACTCGTAGAAATTATCAGTGTGCTATTCTGTGCTAAATCTTGTTTGTAGGGAGGGACAGAGTAGGACAGTGAGGGAAAGTGTCAGTGTGCTATTCTGTTCTAAAACTATTTTGCTGAACCATATTTTCAATCCTTGAGTTGAGGGACAGAGAGGTACAGTGAGTGAAACTGACAGTGTGCTATTCTGTTCTAAACCAATTTTGCTGTTCCATATTTTCAATCCTTGAGTTTAGGGACAGAGAAGGACACTCGTAGAAATTATCAGTGTGCTATTCTGTGCTAAATCTTGTTTGTAGGGAGGGACAGAGTAGGACAGTGAGGGAAAGTGTCAGTGTGCTATTCTGTTCTAAAACTATTTTGCTGAACCATATTTTCAATCCTTGAGTTTAGGGACAGAGAGGTACAGTGAGTGAAACTGACAGTGTGCTATTCTGTTCTAAACCAATTTTGCTGTTCCATATTTTCAATCCTTGAGTTTAGGGACAGAGAAGGACACTCGTAGAAATTATCAGTGTGCTATTCTGTGCTAAATTTTGTTTGTAGGGAGGGACAGAGTAGGACAGTGAGGGAAAGTGTCAGTGTGCTATTCTGTTCTAAACCAATTTTGCTGTTCCATATTTTCAATCCTTGTGTTTAGGGACAGAGAAGGATAGGCAGGGGACAGTGTCAGTGTCATTGTTGCTAAGCCTCCTGCACAGTATACACCTGAAGGTAGCCCTTATTGCTCTTTTTCCCATCTCCCTGCAGGCCATCCATTAAAATGTCTGGAAGGCAAACAAGGAGAGGCAGACAGTCAGGAGGCAAAAAAAGAGGGCAAGCAGGCTCTGTGTCTGGGGGCAACAGTGCTGGTCGTGGACACGGTGAATTGTCATCAGCACATGGCCATGGGACACGCTTGTCCTTCTTTTCGGCAGCTGGACATGTTGAGCCACATCATGCCGAAGACTTGGTAGAGTGGATGACCAAGCCCACCTCATCCTCCTCATCCTCTCTCACCCAGGCTCAGGGTACTGGCAAAGCAGCTGCCAAAGCGTCCTCTTCTCTGGTATCATTATCTTCATTAGTCAATCCTTCCCTAGACCCACCATGTCCTCCTCCTGAGGAGTCCCCCGAACTGTTTGAGCACAGTGTTGGGTACATGCTCCAGGAGGATGCCCAGCGTTTGGAAGGATCTGATGATGATACCCAGCTAGAGGAAGGCAGCAGCATGAGAGCAGAAAGAGGGGATGCTCAAGAAGGACACCAATCTGGCAGTCATGCTCCAGCAGCTGCAGCATACTGCCAGATTGGCTCCAGTGATGAGGAGGGAGGGGATGATGAGGTCACTGACTCCACGTGGGTGCCTAATAGGAGAGAGGAGGAGGAGGATGAGGAGGAGGCACATCTCCAATGAGGCAGGATGCCCTTGAGTGGCCAGCGTATGGGCAGCACACCGACGGAATCACACCGCAGAGCTCCGCCTGTGCAGGGCGCTGCCTCTGCCCGTCATTCAAAAAGTTCTTTGGTGTGGGCCTTTTTTGAGGCGAGTGCATCAGATCGCACAGCTGCTGTTTGCAACATATGTCTCAAGCGTATATCGCGTGGCCAAAACATCAGCCGCTTGGGCACCACATGCTTGATCAGACATATGTTGACCTGCCATGCAGCTCGTTGGCAAGCCTACCTTAAAGACCCACACCAAAGAACAAAGCTGACCTCTTCTTGCACCGCATCAGCTGGGATCTCCAACCCCACTATACCTTCACTCCTCTCTGAAACCTGCTCTGAGAGGAATGAAGGTGTAGAATTAGGTGTGTCACAGGCAAGTACTTGCGGGCACTCTGCTAGCAGTACACCAACGTCCGATTCTAGCAGGCAAATTTCCCTGCCCCAGCTGCTGGACCGTCGAAAGAAGTTCACTCCCAGCCATCCACATGCCCAGCGGTTGAATGCTAGCTTGGCTAAATTGCTAGCGCTTCAACTGCTGCCTTTTCAGTTGGTAGACTCTGCCCCCTTCCGTGAGTTTGTGGAATGTGCAGTTCCTCAGTGGCAGGTTCCCAAATGCCACTTTTTCGCACGGAAGGCGATTCCGGCTCTCTACAGGCATGTGGAAGGCAATGTCTTGGCCTCGCTGGACAGGGCGGTCAGTGGTAAGGTGCATATTACCGCAGACTCATGGTCCAGCAGGCATGGACAGGGACGTTACCTTTCTTTCACGGCCCATTGGGTCACTCTTTTGGCAGCTGGGAAGGATGCAGGACAAGGTGCAGTAGTGTTGGAGGTTGTTCCACCGCCACGCCTCCAAAATGCTACTACTGGTTGTGACACACCTCTCTCCTCCACCCCCTCCTCTTCTTCTTCCTCCATGGCCTCTTCCTGTGGTTTGTTCTCAGAACCAGCGGTGCTCCGTAGGTGTTCAAGGGGCTACGCAAGTACGCAGGCAAAAAGATGCCATGCCGTGCTTGCGCTGGTGTGTTTGGGGGACAGGAGCCACACTGGGGCAGAGGTCCTGTCTGCTCTGCAGGGGCAGGCCGAGAGGTGGTTGACGCCACGCCAGCTTAAGCCAGGAATGGTGGTTTGCGACAATGGCACCAACCTCCTCTCCGCCCTCCGACAGGGACAACTGACCCATGTGCCCTGTATGGCTCACGTCCTTAACCTGGTGGTGCAGCGGTTCTTGGGCAGGTACCCGGGCTTACAGGATGTCCTGAGGCAGGCCAGGAAAGTCTGTGTGCATTTCCGCAGATCTTATAATGCCAGTGCTCGCCTGGCTGAGCTTCAAAAGGAGTTGAACCTGCCCAAGAACCGCCTTATATGTGACATTCCCACCAGGTGGAACTCAACGTTGGCCATGCTGCAGCGGATGCACACGCAGCAGAGGGCCATCAATGAGTACCTGTGCGACTACGGCACCAGGACAGGGTCAGGGGAGCTCGGGTTTTTTTCACCACGCCAGTGGGGCATGATCAGGGATGCATGCACTGTCCTGGCACCATTTGAGGAGGCCACGAGGATGGTGAGCAGTGACAGTGCATGCATCAGTGACACTGTACCTCTTGTCCACCTGTTGGAGCACACGCTGCGTGGAATAATGGACAGGGCACTTGAGGCAGAACAGAGGCAGGAAGAGGAGGACTTCCTTGCCTCTCAAGGCCCCCTTTACCCAGACAGTGTTCCTTCTGTCCCACCCATCGCACAGGAAGAGGAGGAGGAGGAGGAGGATTGTGTCAGCATGGAGGTGGAGGCTGGCACTCAGCATCATCAGCAGCAGTCTTTTAGGGATGATTTACAGTCCCAAGAAACCAGTGGACTTGTACGTGGCTGGGAGGAGGTGGCTGCGGATCATGTCGTCCTTTGTGACCCAGAGGACTCCGGACTGAATGCCTCAGCTAACCTACGCTGCATGGCCTCCCTGATCCTGCAAAGTCTGCGGAAGGATCCTCGTATTCTTCGGATCAAGGAGAGGGACCATTACTGGCTGGCCACTCTCCTTGATCCACGGTACAAGGGTAAGGTTGCGGACCTTATCGTACCGTCGCAGAGGGAGCAGAGGATGAGACAACTCCGGGAGGCCTTGCAGAAAGGTCTGTGCAACGCGTTCCCAGAGACTGGGAGGTTACAAACTCCTGGTCCTGGACAACGAATTGCTGAGGCTTCGGGCAGTCAAAGAAGGAGCAGTGGGGAAGGTGGCCGTCTGACCGATGCGTTCAGACAATTCTTTAGTCCGCAGCCCCAAAGTATGATCGGTTCCAGCAACCATCGCCAGTGTCTGATATACATGGTCCAGGAATACCTAGGGGCAAGGTCAGACTTGGACACCTTCCCCACCGAAAATCCTCTGGCTTACTGGGTCTTGAGGATGGATCACTGGCCAGAGCTTGCACAGTATGCAATTGAGCTACTGGCCTGTCCTGCATCCAGCGTTCTTTCAGAACGCACATTCAGTGCTGCTGGAGGATTTGTCACGGATCACAGGGTGCGCCTGTCCACCGACTCGGTTGATCGACTGACTTTCATCAAGATGAACCAGTCTTGGATCACCACCAGCTACCACACACCAGATGCTGATATAACAGACTAACTGATTTTAAAATGTCACATCCCTTCAAGACTGATGCTGATGCTGAGTGCCTGTGCTGTTATGTTGACTGGCTATCCTCCTCCTCCTCCTCAATGATACGATTAACGATGATAGCTTGGAAGATCATTTTGGTTTATGGGTGACGCCACCAGTGGCTAAGGCCCAATTTTTCAGCCCCTGTTTAACAGGGGCGTGTAATTAAAATTTTTGAAGCAATACTTTGCAACAGGCCTCATTGCTGTGCTCCAAGTACAGTATCTGTGAGGGGTTGCAGTGTTGTGCCACCAGTGCCTAAGGCCCAATTTTTCAGCCCCTGTTCAACAGGGGCATGCAATTATAATTATTGATCTAATAATTCACAGCAGGGCCCATTGCTGCGCCCACCAAGAGTAACTGTCAGGCCTTACAGTGTTGTGGCACCAGCACCACCATCACCACCACCACCACCACCAAAGGCCCAATTTTTAAGCCCCTGTTCAACAGGGGCATGCAATTATAATTATTGATCTAATAATTCACAGCAGGGCCCATTGCTGCGCCCACCAAGAGTAACTGTCAGGCCTTACAGTGTTGTGGCACCAGCACCACCATCACCACCACCACCACCACCAAAGGCCCAATTTTTCTGCCCCTGTTCAACAGGGGCATGCAATTATAATTATTGATCTAATAATTCACAGCAGGGCCCATTGCTGCGCCCACCAAGAGTAACTGTCAGGCCTTACAGTGTTGTGGCACCAGCACCACCATCACCACCACCACCACCACCAAAGGCCCAATTTTTCAGCCCCTGTTCAACAGGGGCATGCAATTATAATTATTGATCTAATAATTCACAGCAGGGAGCATTGCTGCGCCCACCAAGAGTAACTGTCAGGCCTTACAGTGTTGTGGCACCAGCACCCCCATCACCACCACCACCACCACCAAAGGCCCAATTTTTCAGCCCCTGTTCAACAGGGGCATGCAATTATAATTATTGATCTAATAATTCACAGCAGGGACCATTGCTGCGCCCACCAAGAGTAACTGTCAGGCCTTACAGTGTTGTGGCACCAGCACCACCATCAAAGGCCCAATTTTTACTACCACTGATCAACAATTATATGTTATTACAATTCCTGATATAATAGTTGACAGCAGGGCCTTCCAGCACCCACCAAGAATAACTGTGAGTGCTTTCAGTGTTGTGCCAACACCAACACCTAAGGGGCCAATTTCTGCAGAGTATATACGGCAGGTCCCTACTTTCAAACATCCAACTTACAAACTACTACTACTTGCAAACGGAAGAAGACAACAGGAAGTGAGAGGAAATCTACCCCTTGGAAGGAAAATTCTCTCCTGTAAGAATTAATATGGGAGAAAGGTGTCTCCTCTCTACTGATGCTTTATCACCAATCCTTGTTTCAATAAAAACACCACATTTCAAAAACAGTTGTCATTGGGATGCAAAGTGAGGTGAAATGTTCTGAACAGGGGCACAGACAGCAAAAAAAATGTGACAGGGGTGATAACCGTTCCCTATGTTTTACAAAAAGCTAAAAAAAAGGAATTTGGCATGGAGCTCCACTTAAACAATGCAGCTGTTCAAAATTACAAACAGATTCTACATAAGAACAAACCTACAGTCCCTGTCTTGTATGCACCGCCTGTATACGGCTGTTCAGAGTATATAGGTCCTTTTTTATTTTGTGTGCGGGGTTCCCCTTAATATCCATACAAGACCCAAAGGGGCTGGTAATGGGCTGGGGTAGGGGGGGGGGTTGATGTGGTAGCTATGCCATTTTTCCTAAAGATTTTCATCCATATTACCGGGACCAGACATTGCATTAAAGCCGCAAGCAGTTTTAAATGGCTTTTTTTCCTTTAGAAATGTTATTTTGTGCAGGGACAGTTCTAAACACGGGAAACACGTGGCACTTCACAGGCATACTTTAGACACCCCCCAGGTACAATATTTAAAGGAATATTTGATTTTTTTTTTCACTTTATGCATCATTAAAATGACTGCTCCCGGAAAACGTCCGTTTTTAAAACTTCTTTTTGCATTGATACATGTCCCCTGGTGCAGAACCCGGGTTCCCAAACTCTGTTTCGGACAATAACATGGATAATAGTCGTTATAATTAGCACTTTAGAATCCGAATGTTCGCATCCATTGTATTTAATAGGGTTCTAATGTTCGTGCGAACTTTCGGTCCGTTCGCGGGTTCTGGTGCGAACCGAACCCGGGGGTGTTCGGCTCATCACTAATCCTGAGACAAGATTCACCTCCTGAGATGAATGTGCCTGTAGCCTTATTGCCAAACAGGCTAAGGACAGTCACAGTGTAGCTATTGGTGAGCTGAAGATCAATATATAGTTATAACTATTGAAAATACTTTCTCCAAGGTAACAAATGTCAAAAAGCAGTGGCATATGCATCGAAAATCTGACAGAGACCTGTGGCACATACCTGGGTTCTGGTATATCTAAAGATGATAGCTTGAAAGAGTAGGTATGAGACCACAATATTGCAGAAACAACTAAAACAGAGCAAGGCAACCTAAAGCCGTGTACACACGATCGATTTTACCAATGAAAACAGTCCGATGGACTTTCTTCATCGGACGAACCGATCGTGTATGGGCCCCATCGGTCTTTTTTCCATCGGTGTGAAAAAATAGTACATGTTTTAAATTTTTCCGATATGAAAAAAAAACGATAGCAAAATCCGATCGTCTGTGTGGAATTCCATCGGATAAAAAACCCACGCATGCTCAGAATCAAGTCGACGCATGCTCAGAAGCATTGAACTTCATTTTTCTCGGCTCATCGGAGTGTTTTACGTCACCGCGTTTGAAACGGTGGGTTTCTTGACTGATGGTGTGTGGGCAAGACTGATGGAAGACAGTTTCATCGGATATCTGATGGAAAAAAACATCGGATTAGAATCCATAGGATATCCGATCGTGTGTACAGGGCTTTACTCTGTTTGACTGCCCTGTAATGACAAACATACTTTCAATATATAATTGAAAAATGCACATAAATTGCAAATATCAGAAATCTGATGCATGCAGTAACAGAGCCTTGCAAGCTAAAAGTCGGACACACACTCTTGGAGATCCCCTTTGTTTGATTTAAATTGCAGTTTCAGATTTTGTAGATGCTGAAAATGGCTCAGATTAATAATTTTCTTTTTAATCAAATACTGGGCAATTGAAAAGATTGAATGTGGTGAAATTTCCAATAATTTTCGATCAGATTGCTTGATGGGTTGCTATTTTTGATCAGTTTCTATTTGATAAAAATTATTTCATACTATTATATCTATTTCAAAGTAATTGAAATTGCTTGCAATTTGCTATGTTTATGGTTAGGAATGGGGTTACCAGAAGTGCATTCTTTCATATACCACATGGAACAGAAAAGCTACAGCACAATCATTTAAAGGCCCTAGATGTAGCGGGTATTGCCACCCACTCATACCCAGGTTTTACCTATCATGATCGGCTACTTATCGCCTGTGGAGCCACAGACTAACCAATTAAGGTAACCAACTACCACAGCCAATCCTGCAACAAGTCTTTCATCTGCAGCCCCCTTCTTTTTGATGCAGTATAATTGACACATTTCCTGGGTTGAGAGTATGTGAGATGCCTACATGGAGTGTGTCTGCAGCTGCTTTATGTTTGGCATGACAACATTGTCATTTTTAATTTATGTAATGTCGGAGGTGTATTCTATTTTTATCTTACTAGTTAGTATTTTCAATAAAGCTAATTAGAATTGACCGGTTGATCCTCTTTGATGAATTTCTTGGGGACCTGCAGTCCTCTTTCAATATATGCTTGTGTGAATCTAGAGTATCACGCCTCTTCCCTATTCACCCACTTACTTTTTTGATGGGTGTGAATTTAATGAGACCGGGCCGACGGTGTCAGAGATAGACATTGGGGTATCTCATTTCCATTTTTGTATCCTCTCTTATATCTCCAGCTGAGGTGAGGTCACAGTGATTTTTATCTTTTTGCTTTATCTTATTAGACTTTTCAGTAAGCCAACATTTCTGTATTAAAAATCCTTTTTTTTTATTGGTCTTATGTAATATTCAAATTTTCCGAGATACTGAATTTTGGGTTTTCACTGGCTGTAAGCCATTATCATCAAAATTAAAAGAAAAATTATTTAAATATATCACTCTATATAAAATATTTAAGTTTTACTTTTTTAATTGAATTACTAAAATAAATTTACTTTTTGATGATATTCAAATTTTGTGAGAGGCACCTGTTTATAAAAGTGCGGAAACGTTTTGAAAACCCCTTGTAATATTGCACCAGCAGTGCTGCATTCATTTGTCTTGTTGATTAAAGTGAACCTTTCCATTCTTTGAGTTTTTCAAGTGAAAGGTAACTAGAATTAAATTGCACTTTTCCTTTTGTCAAAAAGAGGTTCTATACTGAGGTAGAGGAAAAAATTGTATTTTGCTTGTTAGCTTAAGATAATTTTTCGTCCAGAGGAAGCTTGCACCGCCATAGGTAGGAGTAGGACATAAAAAATCTTTCTAAGAATTCCTAGTAAAAGCTGAGCAGATAATATCAATGCTGCAAAGGTATAGCGTATTAAATTTAGTTATCATATTCCATAGGAGGGGGGGGCATTATTACACTACTATATATAACACATCACTTATATTCTTGCTGTTCATTAGGGAAGAGGTTAAGGTTTGCCACCATCAGGCTTAGAGGCGAAGCTTAGGTTTTCAAGGTGTGCAATCCCAGGAAATTTACCAGACTCATTTTTTTGTAACCACAATGCTTTGCCTAGCCTTTGATCTTCGGGCAGCTGGCTTAGAAGAGTCAATACGTTTTGTTTTTTTTTGGATAAGCTAGCCCTTTCACTATAAAGGGATGAGGTCACTGCCGCCATATTGACAATGTGCTTCATCTCTGATAAGAAAAGCATAGAGAGTGCCCTGGCAACCTCCATAGAGAAAGATTAGTTAACGACTTGTATGTATTGGCTGGTCTGTTAAAGCTGAACTCTAGATATGATCTTTATTGCATACTTACGTTGATCCAGTTTGGACCAATTTAGATGTGCATATTTAATACCTGAGGGTTCCCTGGGGAAGCTGACAATCACTGTAGTATCCATCGGTACTACTGTGATAGCAGTGATCTTGCAATGCCTTATAGCAGCTTATACAGTAGCTTCCTTTGGTAGAGTATGTGACAGGGTGATTTACAGGCAGGAGTTTGTGGGAGAAAGGAGCAGAGCGCTATCACCCCATAGCACAAAATGCCCAAAACAATTATTTTTATATCAGTATCACTAGCTGTTATTTTCATGAAAGCGAGCATTAAAAATTGGCTTTTTAAGTGCTATTACCATGTTAAAGCATATACTGTAAACGATTTTAGTAGTTGGGTTTACATCTACTTTAACAAACGACAGTGTGCTTGAGATCTTTGAATCACCGTGCAATGGGGACATATTATACATGTCTACACCCAAAAATCCTTTTATGGGCCAATATCTGTCTAGAACAACTGATTGACAGCTGGCACTTTAATGTAATATTATCCATAAAAATATAATTTAATCATACCAGAATAGGTTTTTGTAGGAAATAAGCTCTCTTTCATCATCTGTATATGATGTTCTTCAAATTAGCGTTGGCTGCTTTTATGATTCCTATTGCTGATCCATGTTTACAATGTAGACTGCAGAACTTAACCTGCTTCTGTTGCACTTCTTGTGATTTGTTACAATCCTCCTGTGCTTCTTTATGGCCCTGATAAAAGTATAAGAAATTCTGAATTTAGAGTAGTAAGCGTGTTTTTATTTAAATTGGGACTGAATTGCATATATGATAAGTGTGGAAAGGTTCATCTCACCCTCCCAAATACTCACAGTAAGTGGAAATGTAGACTTTATATCAAAAGCTTGTACTCAGGGAGTGCTCTGTTTATGAGATTTCCAATAACCATGTGGGTAAATGTGAGGCAGCTCCATAGATTTTTATGGGATTATCCATACATGAACCCATCGATAAATTGATGAACAATCCATACAAGGCTGTGAATTTGCCTTGTGCTACACAGAGAAACCCTTTGAAGGAAACTATATTGATGGAAATACGAAGGCTGTTATTCCTGAACTCATTCTAAAAATACTATTCCCTGGCTGTCTCTAGCTTTTGTATTTTCTGAATCCCTGACCTGGACCAAGCATGCAGCCAATTAAGCTGGTCAAAGAGTATTACAGGAAGGAAGCTAGCATTCAAAAGGAGTGGTCAGCAATAGCAGTTCCAATATTTACAGTATATGCTCACATATTCGCTTTGAAGCAAAGTAATACTGTGCCTATACTAGGAGAAGGTTCACGGCATAGCGGGCACCAAATGCTGCCTGTGCTCATCTGTTCGGCATTCCCTCGCCAGCAGGGCACCAAGAAAAACTGAGGTATGTAGCATTTGCCTAAGTACTAAAAAATAGAGAGTATTCACTGTGCTTGGGTTCTAAGGAGCAGCTAGCATAGAATTGTTGGTAACAACAATAACACATAAAAAATGGGTATATGCAGCACTGAAAATAAATAGGTACATCTATAAATGTCCACAAACACTGGCACTTAAGTTCATATGGAAAAGAAGGGAGGGCGCACCGACTGTGCATTACCAAAGATCAAATTTATTAAAGGGCAACAGCAAGTGAAACTGTGTCTCTAAAATCTGCAAACTGGACCGGATGTTACGGAGGACCAGACGGCATTGCAGACCGGCTTACGCGTTTCGAGGGAGAACCCTCTTCCTCAGAACCATAGCGATGGATTCACTACCTGTAAGGGCTATACAAGATCCAGTTGCTTGTTGTCTTAGCGGAGATGTGATCAGCCTGTGGATATACACTATACCTGTTTGACCACCTATAACCTAGTGGTCCACCATTTGGGGTAATTCTTGTAAGTTTGTAAGGTGTGTTGATGTTCGGTGGAGGATATCATTATTCACGCTAGTCTGTCTGGTTTACACCTTGGATGACTTTGGAAAAGAAACATGGACTTTGGTGCCAGTGTTTTTGGACATTTATAGATGTACCTATTTATTTTCAATGCTGCATATACCCATTTTTTCAGTGCAAAAGGACTGAAATACGAGGCAAAATACCAGTCATAGGGAGGGCCTGCTTAACCCCCTGTAAGTGTTGACTTTCAAAAAGTTGGAAGACAAGTATTTCAACTTGAATCTCCTGGTTGCTGTTATCCTATTATTTGATTCTACAAAGAATCAAAACCATGCAGAGTATTTTTTATATCACAAATCATATTTTTATTTCAAATTACCAGTGGTCCTCTATCCCAATTAGCATAGGGCGGTACCACATCCCAACAATGACTATAATCAAAAGAGGAAAACCACAAAAGGATCTAGGTTTTTTATAGTACCAAAAAGTGCAACAACTAAGTAAAAAAGAATAACAAATCTTTATGAATTATTAACCATTAAAACTCAGAGAAAAAATTGTTAATTTGTATCATAAAAACATCTCCATATAGCAAAGTGTGTTATAAATGACAAACACTGTTCCTTAAATACATCAGTTGACGAATCCCAATGCGTTTCAACTTGTAAGTCTTCCTCAGGGGATAGCTATCCTTAAAAATGATTTTCTGCAAAAAATAAATGCACCAATATATTTCATATTACATTGATAGATAGAAAAGCATTTTCCTAGTATATATATTACTAGTGCATAAATATACCTTAATCTAGTGTCTGGCAGGCAGACTGTGTACCCCTCCACAGTCCACAAGGAGCACGAGGCATATGAAAACTTCCAGATGATATAAAATGTCTAAAGGAGTTAAATAGGCATGGTGTCAGGGAAGTTAGCAGACCAGACTGTGTGGACTGCACAGAGGAAACCAAAAACACATGTGAGTAAAAATATAGTAATAATTTATTTAAATAAGTAAATATGAATACAACCGTGCAATAACCAACCCTAAAACCAAGACCCACAGATAACAATAGACATATATGTACAATGATGGGAGATACCGTAATCGTAAACAAGCCAGGCTGAGGTCATACACAAGGAGAACAGAAGATAGGTAAGGACGAGAGATCAACAGGAACAGGGAGAGGACGGATGGATAGGCTGAAGAGCGGGGATCCAAAGTAATCAGGTAATAGGGGGACAGGTATCCAACGTAATGGGGAAGCAGGAGGGACAGAACCAGGATGGGCTCGGGATAGGGATCAGATTGGGTCAGATACAGGCTCAGAAGTCAGGATCTCAAGGTCAGGGAGAGAGATACCAAGGCAAACATGTGAGGGCTTGCCAGGTATTTAAGTATCTTCCAGTGATTAGGCTAGGTGACACCTGTCCGCAGGAAGAACAGTCCGCTCCACACTGCCAGTATCCATCTGCTGGTGGAGACCAGTACTGCGTCCCAAAGATGATATAACACCAGCAGGGAGAAGTTCTACTGACAGTTCCAAACTGCCAGGAGACACCTGCTGGTGGACCACAGTACTGCAAGCCAAATAATAAATATTACCAGCGGATGGAACATTTCCTGACACATGGTGGCCCTAAGTGAAAATACTTCACTACTTTTCAGGAGTGGTTGTAGTGATAAATGGTTACCCCAAGTGGTGGCATGACAATCCCCCTTCTTATCCCACCCACTCATTCACAAATTTAAAGAAGAAGACAGAGGAAATGGGACTCAGTCTGATGGCCACAGATTTATGTAAATAAGGGGGTCTAGCTCAGGTTTCATAGTTCAGATTTAAATCTATGCATGTAACACATGCTGCTATTAAATCTACATGGTTTACAATGTCATTAATATTCCTCTTGTTAAACCTTAAAGTGTTACTAAACGCAGGACCCTGCAGTCACTGTTTCTGGTCTCCCACAGTACACAGAACATGGAAATGCAATCATTTTAGTAAATATAAACTGGTAAATACCTTTTCTCATCAGCAGTATATAGCAGTCTTTTGACTTCTATCAGTGTCTGGTTAAAGCTTGTAGGAGGAGTATTGATTCTCCTCTGACTGTCCTATGAGGCTGCAGGACCCCTGATCCTCTGTCTAGACAGTGCTGATTGGCCCTGTACTGATCACATGTACCCTCCCAAGAAAAAAAAAATCACTAGCAATACACACCAAACTGAGCATGTGCAGAGTGACTCCAAAGGCTTTGTCTTATCAGGAGATGGATTGGGGACAGTGGAAGAAGGGGAGGATCAGAGAAGACAGGATCAAACAGGCCTTTTTACCTAAAATGGAGGACAATGAGTATAACAAGCATGCTTTACTACATATACAGACTGATTTTTATTGTTAAAGTGATTGTAAACGATCACCTTGTAAAACAACCCATTCATTTCAAAATAGAAATTAACCACATAGTGACCGCCGCACGCACATATACGTCTACACCATGGCACGGGCAGGCAAATGGGCATAACTGTACGTCCCTTTAAATTTGCCGCCGCATGCCCCGTGAGTGCGCTTGAGGGTCCCGGGATGTTCCCGGGCGACCCGCGATTGCAGTCGGCGAAGGAAGAACAGGGGGATGCCTTTGTAAACAAGACATTCCCCTGTTCTGCCTAGTGACATGTCACTGATCTACTGTTCCCTGTGATCGGGAACAGTGATCAGTGATGTGTCACTGGTAGCTCCTCCCCCTAACAGTTAGAATCACTCCCTAGGACACACTTAACCCCTTCAGCGCCACCTAGTGGTTAACTCCTTCACTGCCAGTGTCATTTTCACAGTAATCAGTGCATTTTTATAGCACTGAACGCTGTAAAAATGACAATGGTCCCATAAATGTGTCAAAAGTGTCCGATGTGTCCGCCATAAAGTCGCAGTCATTACTAGTAAAAAATAATAATAATAATAAAAATGCCATAAAACTATCCCCTATTTTGTAGACGCTATAACTTTTGCGCAAACCTATCAATATACGCTTATGCAATTTTTTTTTTACCAAAAATATGTAGAAGAATACATATCGGCCTAAATTGAGAAAAAAATTGCTTTTTTTAAAAAAAAATTGGGGATATTAATTATAGCGAAATTTAAAAAATATTGTGTTTTTTTCAAAATTGTCACTCTAATTTTGTTTTTAGCGCAAAAAATTAAAACCGCTCAGGTGATTAAATACCACCAAAAGAAAGCTCTATTTGTGGGGAAAAAAGAACGTCAATTTTGTTTGGGTACATCGTTGCACGACCGCGCAATTGTCAGCTAAAGCGACGCAGTGCCGAATCGCAAAAAATGCTCTGGTCAGGAAGGGGGTAAATTTTTCCAGGGCTGAAGTGGTTAATGAAAAAAGGCCAAAAGTTTTGAAAAAACCTGTTTGTCCCCTGTATACTGGTCAGTGTCCCCTGTATACTGGTCAGTGTGTCCCCTGTAAACTGGTCAGTGTCCCCTGTATACTGATCAGTGTGTCCCCTGTATACTAGTCAGTGTGTCCCCTGTGTACTGGTTGGTGTGTCCCCTGTACACTGGTCATTGTGTCCCCTGTAAACTAGTTATAGTGTTGTAAATGATACCAAATAAATTACACTATACCAAGAGATAATCTTAAATAAAATATAAACGTACTCCACCAAAAATAAAAAAAGTGTGCATTTTGTAAGTGTAAGTGTAAGTGTAAGTGTAAGTGTACATTTTGTAAAAAAAAACAATAAATAAACATTAAATAATAAATTGCCACCAAAATGTAAAATAAACATCCTTTGTAAATACAGTTGGAATCTGGAAGTCTTTACGTTCTATGCTGGTAATAGAGCCTGAAGGCTCAGGTTTTAATGTGAGTGCATCAATGTGCTTTTATTTATTGTGACACAAATAAAAAATACTTCACTATCTAGGGCTTCCTCTCTTCCCTTTACAAGCTGTATAGAGATGATGCCAAACTAGACCCGCTGGAACTAGAAACTAGAAAGAGGACCTGTCTTTAGCATCACACCTTATGTGATGTGGATGAATGGATTATTAGTCCAAAAAAAAAAAAAAAAACACTTTTGGGACCTGTTAGGTCTATGAGTTAGGTGAGCATGCAAAAAGTAAAAAATATTGCAGTTTTTTTTAAATTGTCTCTCTATTTTTGTTTATCGCGCAAAAAATAAAAACCGCAGAGGTGATCAAATACCACCAAAAGAAAGCTCTATTTGTGGGAAAAAAATGACGTAAATTTTGTTTGGAAGCCACGTCGCACGACTGCGCAATTGTCAGTTAAAGTGACGCAGTGCCAAATCGCAAAAAATGGCCTGGTCTTTGGCCAGCCAAATGGTCCGGGGCTTAAGTGGTTAACCTCTTGCCGACCGCCGCACACACTTATACGTCGACAGAATGGCACTCCTGGGCAGAAGGACGTATATATACATCCCCTTTAAGGAAGTGGCATTGTGGTCGCGTGCGCCCGCCACGAGCTCCGTGAGCCTGACCGCGGATCCCGTGGACTCTATCGCCGCGGGGATAGCCGCGATCGTCTCACGGTGAGGAAGAACGGGGAGATGCTGATGTAAACAAGCATCTCCCCGCTCTGCCTAGTGACAATGACACTAATCAATCCTGTAATCGGAAGCGGTGATCACTGTCTTGTCACACACAGCCCATCCCCCCCTACAGTAAAAATCACTCCCTTGGGCACACTTAACCCCTACAGCGCCACCTAGTGGTTAACCCCTTCACTGCCAGTGTAATTTTCACAGTAATCAGTGTATTTTTTTAGCACTGATCGCTGTAAAAATGACAATGGTCCCAAAAATGTGTCAAAAGTGTCCGATGTGTCCGCCATAATGTCGCAGTCACGATAAAAATCACTGATTGCCGCCATTACTTGTAAAAAAAAAATATTAATAAAAATGCCATAAAACTATCCCCTATTTTGTAGACGCTATAATTTTCACGCAAACCGATCAATAAACGCTTATTGAGATTTTTTTTTTACCAAAAATATGTAGAAGAATATATATCGGCCTAAACTGAGGAAAAAAAATGTTTTTTTATATATTTTTTGGGGATATTTATTATAGCAAAAAGTAAAAATCATTGCATTTTTTTCAAAATTGTCACTCTATTTTTTTTTTTTGCGCACAAAATAAAAACCGCAGAGGTGATAAAATACCACCAAAAGAAAGCTCTATTTGTGGGAAAAAAAGGACGTCTATTTTGTTTGGGAGCCACGTCGCACGACCGTGCAATTGTCAGTTAGAGCGACGCAGTGCTGTATCGCAAAAAGTGGCCTAGTCTATGACCAGCAAAATGGTCATGGGCTTAAGTGTTTAAAGACAAAATATTTGTGCATTGATATAATAAAAACATATATATATATATTTCCCCTTTTTTATAAGTGATCACATTGCACTGCAACCATGTCTAATGCACAACTAATGCACAAGGTGTGGGCGGGCTTTCAATGGTTTTAAACATGTTGCCCGCCAAGCTGCCTGTCAAGTGCCTTTAAAATCCATCCACTTTTCAGAGAGCACCACAAGTGTAAATGACGTCTAAATCATGTGCTGCCTTTTTATTTTCTGTTAGCAAAGTCATTTTTTAGTTGAGCACTGTTCTCTGATATTCTCACACACAGATATGGCTGCTGTTTATGCTATTTGCTTCAATTTGTTAAGCTTAGTTTACACTTGCTGTTGGAAGGTGGTAAAAACATATACACAAGCCACATTTTTACTGTTCCCCAACTGCTCCCCTTAAGCCGCAAAGGTAGCTGTGCAGGGGTATACACATGCTGTGACTGCAATGCTTTACAAAATTATCCTTGCTGTCGCATTTGGTGGGCATTGCCTATCCAACTGATTGAAGCAAGTGGGGCCGCACTGCAACTGCCTTCGGTGGTGCGGGAATTTAGGGGTTTAGGGGAGCGCTTTACTGCTCCAGCAGCTCTCTGTTCCTGGCTGCGGCGGGGGCAGTGTGGTAGGCAATTCAGCGCATCACTTGGCTCCCTTTTTGTTTGTTTTGTACAAACTTTATTTGAAGTGTACACAATGTACACTTCAATCATGGCTATGTACAGCAGCGTGATACACTGTACTGCTGTACATTGCCATGGGACTCGGCATAGTGTGCTGTGATAAAATACATATCTGCATTTTATCACAGCACGCTGCAGCGAAGCCACAGGCTGTGTTGAAGTGTGAATGAGACACATAGTAAACAATTGTTTCCTGTGTGTCCTAGCGGTGAAAGACGTCTTACAATGCAGCAACGGCTGTCACCGCACACTGTGTGAATTAGCACTATAGCCTCTCGCATCCATCCCTTAGAGCAGGGGTAGACAACTTTTCAGAGGTTGAGACAACATGGAGGAAATCAAAGATCCCTGGGGTAAGGGTAGGGCCCTTAAAAAAAAAAAAACTATAAGCACCCAATAAAAACAGAACATGTGTCCTGGGCCCTCCCCCACTCCCACTAGTGTCCTCCACTTGCCTTTCATCATCCCCACAGTAGTTTCCCTTCCCCCTCTCCCACAGTAGGGACCTCTGCCCCCCATACAGTAGGGTGCTCTACCTCCCTATTAAAGTAGCCTGCCCCCCTTCACATCACCCCCCACTGTAGTGTCCTCTGCCCCCCTCCATCCCACAGTAGGGTCCTCTGCCCCTCCTACTATTGCAGTGTCCTGTGCCCCCGCAAAGCAGTGTCTTCTGTCCCACATCACATCACTCCCCCAAACTGTAGTGTCCTCTGCCCCCATCGCAGTGTCCTCTGTCCCCTTCACATCACAACTGCCCCCCCCCCCACTGTAGTGTCATCTGCACCCCCCATAGCAGTGTCCTGTGCCTCTCCAAAGCAGTATTCTTTGTCACCTTCACACCCTCCCCCCACTGTAGTGTCCTCTGTGCCCCCCAATGCAGTGTCCTCTGTCCCCTTTACCCCCCAACCTTGTAGTGTCCCCTGCCCCACAAATGCAATGTCCCCCCCCCTTCACACACAGCGTAGTGTCTTCTGTCCCCTTCACCCCTCTCTCCCCCAAACTGTATTGTACTCTGTCCCCTTTACATCCCCCACCCCCACTTTAGTGTACACTGTCCCACCCCCCCCCATGCAATGTTCTCTGTCCCCTACACATACCCCTCTCCCCACTGTAGTGTCCTCTGTCCCCTTCACACAAATCTGTAGGTAGCACTCTCCTATTTAACACTGGTGTATAGCAGAGAGGAGAGCAGGAAGTGTGACAGTATTGGATAACGGGTGGGGCAGGAGCTAACTTTTTACATTAACAAGCTGGTGATTGGTTGCTAGGACCCCCTAGCAACCAATCACCTGCAACTCCAGCTACCGCTCTTTATTCAGTACTGTGACTATTCCCGCTCTCCCCCTTGCAGTGAAGAGGAGAGTGGCAGAGGCTGGGGGAAAGACTGTATGCAGGGCTGTGTTGCCGATCGACCCGTCGGCTGCCCGCGAGCGATGGCTTGCCAATCCCCACCTTAGAGTAATGGAAGGTACTTTTTGAGTTAGGAATACTGTACATACATGAAAACTTTATTTGAACCAGAATTTAGAGTCACTTTAATTTTTATTATGTACAGGAAAATAGCTGTGTGTAGTAAGATCATAGCACTTTCACATGAATTTGTTGCTTTAACCAGTAGTGTATTTAGGTTTTGTGCTGCCCTAGGCCTGACAAAACTTGTGCACCCCCTAATTTAAATATGACCCACCCCTTCCTGTCAAGGCCACACCCCTTTCCGTTTAAGACTCACCCTGAAATTTTTGAGTGGGGACACTAGTTCTTAGGGCCTGGGGGGGATAGAGCAATGGATTCCCTTAATTTGCATAGATTTCCTCTCACTTCCTGTTTGGTTATGGGGCAGGAAGTGAAGGGAAATCTCTGCAATGGGACTGGGATGGTAAAAAATAAACTGACAGGGGCTATAACCCTCCCTTACTCTATCCAAAATGAAAAAAAAAAGTGTTGCCTATAGTTCTACTTTAAGCACAAATTTCTGATAATTTTATGGAGAGGACTAAGGTGAAATAACCATGCCAATGGTGCAGCAGAAAACATATAGCACAGTGAGGAAGGTTTGTGGTCCAGAATGATAGGACAGTCAAAATTAGAAGCAGCTTGCGTTACACAAACAGTGTAGCACAAGCCGGCGGGGACTCTTTCCGTGCTGCCCCTCTGCAAAGTGCTGCCCTAGGCCTGGGCCTTGTTGACATAGGCCAGGATACAGCGTTGGCTTTAACCAATTAAGAAATTAAAGATTTCCCCCCTTAAAGGGGGTGTAAAGCTTCGTGTTTTTTCACCTTAATGCATCCTATACATTAAGGTGAAAAAACACCTTGCACTCTCCGGCCCCCCTGAGCCCCCATTTTACTTACCTGAGCCCCGAATCTCCGTGGGCGCGATCCAGCGTCGTTCTCTCAATCTCTGAACGGCTCCTCATTGGATGATTAATAGCAGCGCAGCCATTGGCTCCCGCTGCTGTCAATCAAATCAATGACACGGCGCGCCGGGGGCGGGGCCGAGTGTATCACACGGGAGCATGCCCGCAAGCTAACCCCCTTGGAAAGAGCGCTTCCCAGAGGGGGGTTAGCTCTTGCAGGGAGGAACCGAGACAGCCGCCAAGGGACCCCAGAAGACGAGGATCTGGGCCACTCTGTGCAAAACGAACTGCACAGTGGAGGTAAGTATGGTATGTATGTTATTTTAAAAAATAAAAATCAACCTTTAATGACCAGGCCATTGTTTGAGATACAGCACTGGGTTGCTGTACCCAAACAAAAGTGACATAGTTTTTGTTCCCCACAAGTAGTAGGAGTAGAGAGAGATCGCTGTTCCTGATCACAAGGAACAGCAGATCTCTCTCTAGCAAAAAATAGAACAACACTCCTATAGCCACATCCATATAGAATCGAGTTTGTGGAGAAATGAAGAGTCAAAGACTCTGGGTCAGACTTTGTAGGCAAGATGGACGAGAGTATAATAAAAAATTATATTAAAATGTATTTTATTATATATAAAATTTAGTATACCCCCAGTGGGTGGTTGATGCTTCCCTGGGGGGTATACTGAATTTTACTCTATCCATGTCTGTTTTACAGATTCTTGGACTACATACAACCACACCTTTCTGTGCTAGAGACAGGTCTGGCTGTTACCCGTACTAACAAGACATATTTGTCTGAATGGGTGAATTTTCAAGTCTTTGATGCTACGAACCAAACACAGTTTTGAAAGGCCTCGGATATACCACCCCCCTAGCCCCCCCTTTTTCCCCTCTTTTTTTAATTTTTTTAATTTTTCCCCTTCCTTTATTCGTCCTGGTACTTACCATGTAATTTTGATAGACGTTACCCTGGAATAAACATGATAGGAAGAAATAATACTTTTGTTCTCTGGCTACACAATTTTTTGGCCGCTAGCAACAGGAGAATACCTTTTCCTCCTTCCTCTATCTATGTGCTGATAAGTGAGACCTGTTCTTTTCGATCATCCCCAATTGTGTCCAGGCAAAGCGAAATAGCGAAAGGCATTGACTCCTGGGACTCACTGCTGTCCATTTTGGTGTCAACCTTCTGTTCACATCAGAGTTTTATGTATTTTGCGTCTAATGTATGCTTTTTAACTGTTTTTTATACTTAATTTGTTTATGAATGATTCGCTGTTAATAAAATAATAATTTTTTATTATACTCTCGTCCGTCTTGCCTACAAAGTCCGACCCAGAGTCCTTGACTATTTTATTTTTCCAGATCTCTCTCTACTTCCCTGTCAGAATGGGAATCTGTTTGTTTACATTGACAGATCCCCATTCTGAATCTCTGTGGAGCGATTGCGGGTGGCCAGCAGACATCTGGGCCGCCGGCCACGCGCATCGGCTCCCCCGCATCGGCGCCTGTTATAGCTCTTAAAGGAGCCGACGTACACCTACAGCAATTTGCGGGAATGAGCCGACCTGCTACAGTATAATGACGGTGGGTGGTCGGCAAGTGGTTAATAAGCTCTTTAAAGAAACATGTGTTATAAGGTCACTGATCTTTTAAGGCTGCCTACCCTTATGTTTTAGTGAGTTAACAAATGTAACTGTTTGTAAGCACGAGAAAACAGGAAAATTATATTTTATATGCTGTAACTGTGCATATGAGAATACAAAGACTCCCGTTGTCTTAACATGTGGTGCGTACGCAGGAATTCCTTGGTACCAACGCTAAGGATAAGATACGTGTCCTATTCACCAAAGGTTGTGATGTTATTCATCACTTTTAAAGTGCTCATTTCCAGTAACCATGGCAAACACAACATTTAAACAAACAGAAGTTTCAGTAGGCACCCTCTGCTGTTAATTATACATGTATGCAATAAATCACTCCATTAACTCTAGCCTTTAATTTAATCTCCTGGCCAGAATATATCAAGCCCGCTAAGCTTTATGTGTTCTGCCATCCTTAGCAAAGCTCATCTTGACATTTAGACAATCGTCATTTAGCTGTGAAGTCTCCAAGGCTTTCTTTCCCTTCGAATAGGAAACATTTTCTGCAGACATTACTCAGTTTCTTGGCATTACTTTGTTGTTTTTTTCTACAGATTTGGTCCATTCCAGTGAGGAAGTTAAGCATCTTTTTACAGCCGTACCTTGCAGCTTTGCTGTGTGATTAATTGCTAGCCCAACAAAATGCTTAATAATGTGAATAAACTATAACATAAGGGATCATTTCCTTCTATTTAAATGTTTATGCAAATCTTTATACTGTATAATGCCGCGTACACACGACCGCTTTTCTCGACGAGAAAAACTGCATTTTTTTTTTTCGCCGAGAAAAACTATCGTCTGTGGGCTTTATGTTGTTTTTCTCGTCTAGAAAAACGGCATAAAAAACGACGAGAAAATTTAGAACATGTTCTAAATTTTCTCATCGTTTTTTCCAGCATTTTTTTCGGCGGCAGTTTTCCCATAGGGAAACACTGCCGCAGAGCCCACAGACGGTCATTTTTCTCGTCAAGAGAAAAAATGACGGGAAAAACGACCGTGTGTAGGGAATCAAGCGGTTCCCTCATTTTTCCTGTCATTATTCACGGCGGTTTTTTAACCGCCGTGAATAAAGATCGTGTGTACGTGGCATAAGAATAGTTTTTTTAGTACAGTACATTCTTGTCTTCTTAAAATGCAAGGTTAATGCAGCTGGACTTGGTGTAAATAAATCCAAGGAATATATTCCTTCCTAGCTATATTCTGTAAACTATTATTTTGTCCTCAATAAGGATCTAGGGCAGAGAGGCATCAAAAATAACACCACATCCCATAAATTTTTATAAAAAAAGGAAGGAAGCAAAGGTGTAACAAACCCCGGGACTTTAAGGGTGTTTATATGATCATCATATAGCCCTGCTCTCGGTTTTGTGGTCTCAGTTAGCAGGTCACTCATTGGTTCTATCTTTCTATAAGGTATTCATAGCCATTAACTTAGTGTTGTTCTGGCTTAGATGTCCTTTGGATATCCATAGCCTACTGCCGGACCTTACTATATATATATATATATATATATATATATATATATGTAGCACACGGGGATCCTTTTCCCCCTCTTACCTTCTCAAGCAGGGGGATAAGACACAACATGCCACATGCCCGTGTCCTCTAGATTATAAAGGTCAGGCGGTGTTACATACTTGGGTCCTGCAGCGAGTTGCTTTCTTCTTCTGGTTCTCCCCTCTATGTTTATAGAGGCGAGTCTTTATCTTTCCCAAATGAGGTCAATGTCCACACAACATATCAACTCCAACGTGAGTTTATTTTATCTTGCTTTCAGGAACCAGAGAGTTGAAGTGAGAAAAGGTTAGCAGATAGAAGTGGATTCAGGCACATTCTTGGCTTTGTCGCAACTTGGTCCCGAGTGGGTACAGCTCACCCGGATAGTCACTCAATAGCACTAGCAGCCGGCGTGATGCTGGAACAATGACTCAGTCCCCTCCAAGGACCAAGTCAAGGAGATCCCTCCTGAACTTTCAACACTCCGCAGAGGCAGTCTGCGAAGTGAGGAATCCTTCCCTCCGACAGATCACCAGGCCTTTCCCGAGTCAGCAATACTTTATTACTCGCCCTCTTGTTATGGGATCGATCCTCCCCTGGTTTCCTCCGTGTCAGAGCGGTTACCCTCACGCGGGTTCCCTGGGACTCCTCTTCGGTCGTAGACCCAGCTAAAGGTACTGGGCCTACCTGGAACTCTGTAGCCTCGGGCTGAAGGTGCCCGAGACTCCTCGATCAAGATGGGGCGCACCCCCCTCTGAGGGGTAGCTCCCTCCGGGCAGTGGGCCCCGGGAATTGGCTTCCGGGCATGGGCCCCGGGAATTGCTCCCTGTGTAATGGCGTCAGCCCCTTATATATCCTCTCCCGGCATGCACAGCAGGCCAGAACCGCCCACCAACGGCAGCCGAGAGAGGACATCCAATACCTACTCCATCACCTGTGGTTCAACCCCGGGTATAGGTGACAGCACCACCTATAGGCCCAAAGGGGAACTGTACGCCAGGTGACACAGCAGTAAGGCAGAGTCCAAATAATTAAGAGACCCGAGCCAACTATGGCTCTGGTCACCCCTAAATTTAGGTATAGCGGGGTTAAATTTGGGGACCCCGCTACATATACTTTTCCCACAGCAGGGATACAAAGATTCACATCCTCCTGTGGCCACTCTTGAATGGAACACCAAGGTGGGGGCTCTATTTGAACCTAAGTGGGACCTCTAGCACTTATCAAAGATCAAGTGTCTACCTAGTGATTGGCAGCCCAGGTGAGACTCTCATTCCCTCCATATATCATATGTACTTTTATATTTATGATATCACTTTACTTGTGTACCTGTTTGGATCAGCAACAGATCCACTATACATGTTTTTGATGCAATTGTTTTGTATGTATTCATTTAAAAAACAATTATACATGACATTTCATCCTTGTCTTTTGTTATTCCCAGCATAATATGTACTGTACCGAAAACTCCTGTGGAAGCTCGTTTTGAGCGAAACATGTCGAGCGGTATCTGTCATAGTCATATATGCATGTGGTAGCACCTTTTTCACTTGACATGGATGTTTTACATTTGTGCATGTTTTTATATCTTTAATAAAACATTGGAATTTTAGGATACTATTTTTGTGTCAATATTACCTATAATTCGAAAACAACCTTAAAGTCCTGAGGTTTGTTACCCCTTTGCTCCCTTGCTTTTTTCATACTATTTTGTCTTGATACTGCTGGCGAGTAATTCTTCTAATCTAGCAATTAGCTGCTCTGCACAGATTCATACAGGAAAGCCTTATTTTGAGTCCATTCAAGAGTCTAATTTTTAACAGCCAGTGTGCCCATATTACATTAACGGCAGGAGGGGTTTAAGGTGTGTGGTTAAATAAAACATTGTCAGCCTGTCCAGTACAATCCACCTGAGGTCAGTCTGTCACCCAGTATAATCTGTCCCCCTGTATAATTCCCCCCAGGTCAGTCTTTCTACCAGAATATTATTCCCCCCCTTCTAGGTCAATCTGTCCCTTAGCATAATCCCCCCTAGGTCAGTCAGTCCCCCAGTATAATTCCCCCATGTCAGTCTGTCCCCCAATACAATCCCCCCAGGGCAATTTGTCCCCCAGTATAATCCCCCCAGTTCAGTCTGTCCATCAGTATAATACTCCCCCCAGGTCAATTTGTTCCCCAGAAAAAAAAACCCTGTCCCCCAATACAATCCTTCCCCCCAGGTCAATCTGCCCCCAGTATAACCCCCCAGGTCAGTCTGTCTGCCAGTATAATCCTTCCCCCAGGTCAATCTGTCCCTAGTATATTTCTTCTCTTCCCCCCTGTCACCCACTGTAATACTTCCCCCAGGTCAACTTGTCCCCCAGTATAATCTCCCCCAGGTTAGTCTGTCCCCCCAGTATAATCCCCACCAGGTCAGCCTGTCCCCCAGTATATTCCCCTCCAGGTCAGCCAGTCTTCAGTATATTCCCCCACGGTCAGTCTGTCCCACTGTACAATCCCAGCATAAGGTTATTTTTTTTAGGCCTGCAATAGTTGTGCAAATGTTTATGAAATCATTTTTTTCACAAAAAATACACTAAAATCATTATTAGCACATATAAACACAACATAACTTAAAAAAATCCTGTTAAATTCCAACTAAGGTCCCATTCACATGGGGTTTACTAAAATACACATCCATGTGAGGGCCGTGTTTATGTGCAAGTGGATGCACCAATGTTACACAGTGTGAGTTCAGGGACATTTGCCTGCTTCCGCGTGGATGACAATTGAAAGCAGTGGCTGTGACTGTGTAGCCGCTGCTTCCCAATTGACAAAAATGGGACTACTGTACCTGCACAGGGATGCATGTGCAGATAAACATGGCCTTGCACAGGTGTACACTGTAGTATACCCTGTGCGAACAAGACCTTACTATGTTTTTTTTTTTTTTATTATAAAGTTATTTTTAATATGTTTTATTTACTGGGGGGGGGCTTTGGTGAAACGTCAAGGATATACAGAGGGTCCCCGACTTACGAACGTCCGAGTTACGAACCTTTCCTACTTACGAACCGGGCGCTGCGGGGACCCTCTGCCATTTTGGGTGGACCGTCTGCTGTTCTGCGCATGCGCGGCCAGACGGAGCCTCGGGAAATGTCCGTAATTGGCCGCGCATGCACAGAACGGCATTTGACGGAACATCGGAAAACATCGGAAATGTCCGTAATTGCCGGTCTGCGCATGCGCGGCCAACCTACGAACATTTCCGATGTACAAACAGGAGGAAAGTCCCTAACGGGTTCGTAACCCGGGGACCCCCTGTAAACAGACCCCTGCTGTCTCTTTTTTTAACCACTTGCTTACTGGGCACTTAAACCCCCCTCCTGCCCCGACCAATTTTCAGCTTTCAGTGCTGTCGCACTTTGAATGACAATTGCGCGGTCATACAACACTGTACCCAAATGAAATTTTTATCATTTTTTTCCCACAAATATAGCTTTCTTTTGGTGATATTTGATCACCTCTGCGTTTTTCTTTTTTGTTAATTTTTTTTTAAAAAGACCGATTTAAAAAAAAAAAATTATATTTTTTCATATTTTGTTATAAAATTTTGCAAACAGGTAATTTTTCTCCTTCATTGATGTACGTTAATGAGGCTGCACTGATGGGCACTGATGGGCTGCACTGATGGGCTGCACTGATGGGCTGCATTGATGGGCACCGATAAGGCGGCACTGGTGGGCACTGATAGGCGGCACTGGTGGGCACTGATAGGCAGCACTGGTGGACACTGATAGGTGACACTGAGAGGTGGCACTGACGGGTGGCACTTAAGGGCATTGATAGGTGGCACTGGTGGGCACTTAGAAGTGGCACTAATAGGTGGCATTGATAGGTGGCACTGATAGCTGTCAGTGATGGGCACTGATAGGTGGCAGTGATGGGCACTGATGAGTGGCAGTGATGGGCACTGAGGAGTGGCACTGATCGGTTACACTGATAGGCAGCATTACTAGGTGGCACAAATGAGGCACTGATTGGCATCACAGGTGGGCATTGATAGGTGGAACTTGTGGGCATTGATAGGTGGCACTGTGGGAATTGATAGGTGGCACTGTGGCCACTGTGGGCACTGGCAGGTGGCAATGGCAGGTGGAACTGACAGGCGGTATTAGTGCGCACTGATGAGGCAGATGTGCCTCCTTCCTCTTCGGGACCGATGTCCTTGTAAACAAGCCGGAGAAAAAAAAAAAAGATTACCGATCCTTTGTTTACATCATGTGATCAGCTGTCATTGGCTGACAGCTGATCATGTGGTAAGGGGCTGGGACTGACCCCTTACACGGATCTGTGATCCACCGAGTCTCAGTGACTTGGTGATCACAGCACGCGTCGCGCGCAAAGGGGAGGACGTCTATTGACGGCCTCCCGGATTTTCAGGTCCGCGCTGTAGCCGTCATTTGACTATAGCGTGGGCCTCTAGTGATTAAAACAGAGAAAGGGACTGAGGACATAGAGTCCTCAGTCTCTTTTTCTGCAACCTCAGCTGTACTGCAGATGAATGAATAGAAGCCTTTGTACAGAGGATTTCTATTTATTCACAAACTGAAGGCTTCAGCAATGAATAAATCCATCACTGTCTGTGTTTATTTTGGAAGAGGCTGGTAAACATGACAAACAGCACAACTATGCCCATGGGACTTTTATCTCCATCTGCAGCTGGGAGTGGACGGTGCATGTGTGGCTCCAGCCTTCATCACAAATCTCCATTAGGTCATTTTTGATGTGATGGTTGGAATTTTTGTTTTTTGTCTTTTCATTGTGATCTGTTGGGACACCTGGAGATCTACATATTAGGAACCTGTTCTTTCCATCTTGCCCGCCTCTCTACCACTCCCGGGCAGAGTCGGATGTGCATCTGGGATGACCCCTTCCTGGCCTGTTACATATTTGGAAGTTTTAGTTATTGTATTTTAATGATAAGTTAATTATATTTTATCTACGTGAAGACTTTTGGACAGATTTCATAATTATATATCCCTGTGTGCTTCTCCTGAGGAAGCAAGTTTTTATCTCACGAAACGTGTAGAGAACTTAAGCACAGACCATCTTGATTGATGGACAACATCAGCTCAGTTGTCATATGTTGATGTCACGTCTTTTCAAACTTGAAGGTTTTTAAATGCCATTTGATGATGTTTTTTCACTGTTGGTATACATGTATAATGATATGTGTTTTATAATATACCGGTATGTATTTTTTCATGTAATACATTTTCTTATATTTTACCTTGGTGTTGTGACTCTATAAAAGTCCCATGGGCTATAGATAGTTGTTGTGTATGTACTAATCAGGACTGAGACACAACCGGTACCCCTTTTATACCAGCATCCTTTTGTATGATATTGGTAAACATGATATGTTTACCAGCCCTTCCTTGCACACTCCATCCAGACACCGATCTACCACCACTGCAGCTGTAAGGGGAGCTGGGGGATTGTAGGGGAGGGCAATACAGGGGAGGTTGGAGCAGATGGGGGATCTATTTTCAGTGGTGAATCCTCCTGTGGCTCCCCTGTAGCACCTGAAGCAGGTGGGAAGGGAGAAAAGGACAAGCCGGCAGCTGCAGAAGGGGGACGACACATAAGAGTGGGGGGGGGGCATTTTGGAGGACAGGTGGAGCAGCGGCAGCTCCTCCACGTGTGCAATGTGTGAGGACACAGTGGGTCCCTACCCTCCTCAGGACCCGTGTGCACACATGGATGATACGCCACTGGTTACATCTTACATAGAAATAAAACCAAAAATGCATTTTGCCTCATTGCTACCTTATAACAGGAAGTGCCTGAACAATGATCTTCATGGCAGGACTACCACAAGTATTATTTTATTGAAAGTTGCAGATTTATTAAAAAAATTGCAAATAACTTTTGAAATTACATTATCATGTTAAAACTTACATGAAACTTTAGTGATTGGGTTTGCGTATACAGTAAATATGATATTTTAGAGAATGGGTTTACATATAATTTAAGGGTAAAGAGATGCAACTCCGTTCTTAATGAACAAATAATATATATTACAAATCTGATGTTCTATACTTTATATGTGCGCTCTATTAGCTACTAGGGATGAGCTGAAACTGCGAACGGACCGAAAGTTCGCACAAACTTTAGAACCCTATTAAATACAATGGACTCGAATGTTCGAAATCAAAAGTGCTAATTATAAAGGCTAATATGCAAGTTATTGTCCTAAAAAGGGTTTGGGGACCCGGGTCTTGCCCCAGGGGACATGTGGACATGTATCAATGCAAAAAAAAGTTTTAAAAACGGCCGTTTTTTCGGGAGCAGTGATTTTAATGATGCTTAAAGTGAACAAAAAAAAGTGAAATATTCCTTTAACCACTTAAGGACCGCCTCACGCCGATATACGTCGGCAGAATGGCACGGCTGGGCACATCAACGTACAGGTACGTTGCCCTTTAAGAGCCCAGCCGTGGGTCGCGCACACCGCCGGCAGCACGCTCGCGTTCCGATCCTGAGCTCCGTAACCGCGCCCATGGGACCCGCGGACCCGATCGCCGGCGGCGATCGGGTAACAGAGCTGAAGAACGGGGAGAGGTGAGTGTAAACAAACCTTTCCCCGTTCTTCTCCGTGGCATGTCAGTCATCAGAACAGACGATCAGTGACGTGTAACGTGTAGCCACGCCCCCCTACAGTAAGAATCACTTCTAGGGAACACTTAACCCCTACAGCGCCACCTAGAGGTTAAACCCTTCACTGCCAGTGTCATTTTCACAGAAATCAGTGCATTTTTATAGCACTGATCGCTGTAAAAATTACAATGGCCCCAAAATGGTGTCAAAAGTGTCCGATGCGTCCGCCGTAATGTCGCAGTCACGATAAAAATCACTGATCGCCGCCATAACTAGTAAAAAAAAAAAAATATTATTAAAAATGCCATAAAACAGTCCCCTATTTTGTAGAAGCTATAACTTTTGCGCAAACCAATCAATAAACGCCTATTGCGATTTTTTTTTTTACCAAAAATATGTAGAAGAATACGTATCGGACTAAACTGTGGAAAAAGAATGTTTTTTTATATATTTTTGGGGGATATTTATTATAGCAAAAAGTAAAAAATATTGCATTTTTTTTTCAAAATTGTCGCTCTATTTTTGTTTATAGCGTAAAAAATAAAAACCGCAGATGTGATCAAATACCACCAAAAGAAAGCTCTATTTGTGGGAAAAAAAGACGTAAATTTTGTTTGGGAGCCACGTCGCACGACCGCGCAATTATCAGTTAAAGCGACGCAGTGCCGAATCGCAAAAAGTGGCCTGGTCCTTTAGCTGCATAATGGTCCGGGGCTTAAGTGGTTAAATATTGTACCTGGGGGGTGTCTAAAGTATGCCTGTGAAGTGACACGTGTTTCCCGTGTTTATAACTGTTCTTGCACAAAATGACATTTCTAAAGGAAAAAAAGTAATTTAAAACTGCTTGCGGCTTTAATGTAATGTGTGGTCCCAGCAATATGGATGAAAATCATTGAGAAAAATGGCATGGGTACCCCCTCCCCCCCCCCCAGCCCACTACCAGCCCCTTTGGGTCTTGTATGGATATTAAGGGGAACCCCGCACCCAAATTAAAAAAAGGCCCTATATACTCTGAACAGCAGCATACAGGCGGTGCAAACAAGACAGGGACTGTAGGTTTGTTCTTAAGTAGAGTCTGTTTGTAATTTGGAACAGGTACATTTTTTAAGTGTAGCTCCAGCCAAAAAATCTATGTTTAAGCTTTTTGAAAAACATAGGGAAGGGTTATCACCCCTGTAACATTTGTTTTGCTGTCTGTGCAGTGTGCACCTGTTCAGAAAATTTTACCTCACTTTCCGTCCCAATGACAAATGTTTTTTGAAAATTTGTTTTTTTTATTGAAACAAGGATTGGAGAGGAGACACTAATAAATAAATAAATAAATAAAGCATCAGTGGAGAGGAGACACTTTTTTCCCATATTAACTCTTACAGGAGAGAATTTCCCTTCTTAGGGGTAGATTTCCTCTCACTTCCTGTTGTCTCCTTCCGTTTGCAAGTAGGAGTCGTTTGAAAGTAGGGGCCTGCCGTATATACTCTGCAGAAATTTGGCCCTTAGGTGTTGGTGTTGCCACAACACTGTAAGCCCTCACAGTTACTCTTGGTGGGCGCTGGAACGCCCTGCTGTGAACTATTATATCAAGAATTGTAATTACATGCCAGTGGTAGGAAAAATTGGGCCTTTGGTGGTGGTGCTGGTGCCACAACACTATAAGTCCTCACAGTTACTCTTGGTGGGCCCAGGAATGGGCCATGCTGTGAATTATTAGATCAAGAATTGTAATTACTGGCCCCTGTTTAACAGGGGCATACAATTGGGCTTTAGGCACTGGTGCCACAACACTGCAACCCCTCGCAGATACTGTACTTGGAGCGCAGCAATGAGCCCTGCTGGAAAGTATTGCATCAAAAATTGTAATCACACGCCCTGTTAAACAGGGACAGAAAAATTGGGCCTTAGACACTGGTGCTGGTGCCACAACACTGCAACCCCTCACAGATACTCTATTAGGAGTGCAGGAATGAGCCCTGCTGCAAAGTATTACATCAAAAATTGTAAATACACACCCCTGTTAAACAGGGGCTGAAAAATTGGGCCTTAGCCACTGACGGCAGTGCCCAGAACCAAAAATGTTCTTACAAGCTATCAGCATGATCATTGATGAGGAAGAGGATAGTCACTCAGCATAACAGGATAGCCACTCAGCATCAGCATAGGCAGTCTTGAAGGGATCTGACTAGGGATGAGGTTCGTGTTCGAGTCGAACATACGTTCGACTCGAACATCGGCTGTTCGATCGTTCGACGAAGATCGAACGATTTGGGCCGTTCGCGCCAAATTCGAGTGACGCGAACGGCCCACAATGCACTACGCCATCGCAGTGTCATCCAGGCGCTGTGATTGGCCAAGCATGCACTGTGACCCCGCATGCTTGGCCAATCACAGCGCCGGCAGCGAGGAGAGCAATGATTGGCCACAGGCAGGATGCCTGTGGCCAATTATTGCTGAGGGTGTTTAGTACACGCCCCACACTATAAAAGGCCGCCAGCACGGCGGCCTAGTGTAGTGTGTTCCGGAGCAGGGAAAGAGCAGCATAGGCAGGGACAGTGACTTTTATTTCTTTCTTGCTTAACCTGGATTCCTTTAGTTTAGGGAAAGAGAAGGATAGGTAGGGAGAGTGTCAGTGTGTTTTGTGCTTGTGCTATAGTGTGCTTAAAAAAAACATTTTTTCTAGGGACAGAAAACTGTAGGTAGGGAGAGTGTCAGTTTCTTTCACTGTGCAAGTCCTTGTTTCTAGGGACTGGGAAGGACAGTGAGTGAATTCTCCTTGTGCTATAGTGTGCTTAAAAAAAACATTTTTTCTAGGGACAGAAAACTGTAGGTAGGGAGAGTGTCAGTTTCTTTCACTGTGCAAGTCCTTGTTTCTAGGGACTGGGAAGGACAGTGAGTGAATTCTCCTTGTGCTATAGTGTGCTTAAAAAAAAACATTTTTTCTAGGGACAGAAAACTCTAGGTAGGGAGAGTGTCAGTTTCTTTCACTGTGCAAGTCCTTGTTTCTAGGGACTGGGAAGGACAGTGAGTGAATTCTCCTTGTGCTATAGTGTGCTTAAAAAAAACATTTTTTCTAGGGACAGAAAACTGTAGGTAGGGAGAGTGTCAGTTTCTTTCACTGTGCAAGTCCTTGTTTCTAGGGACTGGGAAGGACAGTGAGTGAATTCTCCTTGTGCTATAGTGTGCTTAAAAAAAACATTTTTTCTAGGGACAGAAAACTCTAGGTAGGGAGAGTGTCAGTTTCTTTCACTGTGCAAGTCCTTGTTTCTAGGGACTGGGAAGGACAGTGAGTGAATTCTCCTTGTGCTATAGTGTGCTTAAAAAAAACATTTTTTCTAGGGACAGAAAACTCTAGGTAGGGAGAGTGTCAGTTTCTTTCACTGTGCAAGTCCTTGTTTCTAGGGACTGGGAAGGACAGTGAGTGAATTCTCCTTGTGCTATAGTGTGCTAAAGCATTCCTCATCAACCATCTTTGAAATCCTTGTTTTTTGGACAGTCAGGGAAATTGTCGTTGTGCTATTCTGTGCAAAAGCAATCATCCTGAACCATATTTAGAAATCCTTAAGTAAAGGGACAGAGAAGGACACCTGAAGGTAGCCCTTATTGCTTTTTTCCCATCTCCCTGCAGGCCATCTATTAGAATGTCTGGAAGGCAAACAAGGAGAGGCAGACAGTCAGGAGGCAATAAAAGTGGGCAAGCAGGCTCTGTGTCTGGGGGCAACAGTGCTGGTCGTGGACGCGGTGCATTGTCATCAGCACATGGCCATGGGACACGCTTGTCCTTCTTTTCGGCAGCTGGACATGTTGAGCCACATCATGCCGAAGACTTGGTAGAGTGGATGACCAAGCCCTCCTCCTCCTCCTCATCCTCTCTCACCCAGGCTCAGGGTACTGGCAAAGCAGCTGCCAAAGCGTCCTCTTCCCTGGTATCAATGTCAGACTCATCATCAGTCACTCCTTCCCTAGACCCACCATGTCCTCCTCCTGAGGAGTCCCCCGAACTGTTTGAGCACAGTGTTGGGTACATGCTCCAGGAGGATGCCCAGCATTTCGAAGGGTCTGATGATGAAACCCAGCTACAGGAAGGCAGTAGGGTGAGAGCAGACAGAGGGGATGCTCAAGAAGGACACCAATCTGGCAGTCATGTTCCAGCAGCTGCAGCATACTGCCAGATTGGCTCCAGTGATGAGGAGGGAGGGGATGATGAGGTCACTGACTCCACATGGGTGCCTAATAGGAGAGAGGAGGAGGAGGAGGATGAGGAGGAGGCACATCTCCAACGAGGCAGGATGCCCTTTGGTGGCCAGCGTAAGGGCAGTACACCGACGGAATCACACCGCAGAGCTCCGCCTGTGCAGGGCGCTGCCTCTGCCCGTCATTCAAAAAGTTCCTTGGTGTGGGCCTTTTTTGAGGCTAGTGCATCAGATCGCACAGCTGCTGTTTGCAACATATGTCTCAAGCGTATATCGCGTGGCCAAAACATCAGCCGCTTGGGTACCACATGCCTGACCAGACATATGTTGACCTGCCATGCAGCTCGTTGGCAAGCCTACCTCAAAGACCCACACCAAAGAACAAAGCGGACCTCTCCTTGCACCGCATCAGCTGGGATCTCCAACCCCACTATAACTTCAGTCCTCTCTGAAACATGCACTGAGAGGAATGAAGGTGTAGAATTAGGTGTGTCACAGCCAAGTACTTGCGGCCACTCTGCTAGCAGTACACCGACGTCCGATTCTAGCAGGCAAATTTCCCTGCCCCAGCTGCTGGACCGTCGAAAGAAGTTCACTCCCAGCCATCCACATGCCCAGCGGTTGAATGCTAGCTTGGCTAAATTGCTAGCGCTTCAACTGCTGCCTTTTCAGTTGGTAGACTCGGCCCCCTTCCGTGAGTTTGTGCAATGTGCGGTTCCTCAGTGGCAGGTTCCCAAACGCCACTTTTTCTCACGGAAGGCTATTCCGGCTCTCTACCGGCATGTGGAAGGCAATGTCTTGGCCTCGCTGGACAGGGCGGTCAGCGGTAAGGTGCATATTACCGCTGACTCATGGTCCAGTAGGCATGGACAGGGACGTTACCTTTCTTTCACGGCCCATTGGGTCACTCTTTTGGCAGCTGGGAAGGATGCAGGACAAGGTGCAGTAGTGTTGGAGGTTGTCCCACCGCCACGCCTCCAAAATGCTACTACTGGTTGTGACACACCTCTCTCCTCCACCCCCTCCTCTTCTTCTTCCTCCATGGCCTCTTCCTGTGGTTTGTCCTATGAACCAGCGGTGCTCCGTAGCCGTTCACGGGGCTACGCAAGTACGCAGGCAAAAAGATGCCATGCCGTGCTTGCGCTGGTGTGTTTGGGGGACAGAAGCCACACTGGGGCAGAGGTCCTGTCTGCTCTGCAGGGCCAGGCCGAGAGGTGGTTGACGCCACGCCAGCTTAAGCCAGGAATGGTGGTTTGCGACAATGGCACCAACCTCCTCTCCGCCCTTCGACAGGGACAACTGACCCATGTGCCCTGTGTGGCTCACGTCCTTAACCTGGTGGTGCAGCGTTTCTTGGGCAGGTACCCGGGCTTACAGGATGTCCTGAGGCAGGCCAGGAAAGTCTGTGTGCATTTCCGCAGATCTTATAATGCCAGTGCTCGCCTGGCTGAGCTGCAAAAGGAGTTGAACCTGCCCAAGAACCGCCTTATATGTGACATGCCCACCAGGTGGAACTCAACGTTGGCCATGCTGCAGCGGCTGCACACGCAGCAGAGGGCCATCAATGAGTACCTGTGCGACTACGGCACCAGGACAGGGTCAGGGGAGCTTGGTTTTTTTTCTCCACGCCAGTGGGGCATGATCAGGGATGCATGCACTGTCCTGGCACCATTTGAGGAGGCCACGAGGATGGTGAGCAGTGACAGTGCATGCATCAGTGACACTGTACCTCTTGTCCACCTGTTGGAGCACACGCTGTGTGGAATAATGGACAGGGCACTTGAGGCAGAACAGAGGCAGGAAGAGGAGGAATTCCTTGCCTCTCAAGGCCCCCTTTACCCAGACAGTGTTCCTTCTGTCCCACCCATCGCACAGGAAGAGGAGGAGGAGGAGGAGGAGGATTGTGTCAGCATGGAGGTGGAGGCTGGCACTCAGCATCATCAGCAGCAGTCTTTTAGGGATGATTTACAGTCCCAAGAAACCAGTGGACTTGTACGTGGCTGGGAGGAGGTGACTGCGGATCATGTCGTCCTTAGTGACCCAGAGGACTCCGGAGCGAATGCCTCAGCAAACCTACGCTGCATGGCCTCCCTGATCCTGCAAAGTCTGCGGAAGGATCCTCGTATTCTTCGGATCAAGGAGAGGGACCATTACTGGCTGGCCACTCTCCTTGATCCACGGTACAAGGGTAAGGTTGCGGACCTTATGTTACCGTCGCAGAGGGAGCAGAGGATGAGACAACTCCGGGAGGCCTTGCAGAAAGGTCTGTGCAACGCGTTCCCAGAGACTGGGAGGTTACAAACTCCTGGTCCTGGACAACGAGTTGCTGAGGCTTCGGCCAGTCAAAGAAGGAGCGGTGGGGAAGGTGGCCGTCTGACCGATGTGTTCAGACAATTCTTTAGTCCGCAGCCCCAAAGTATGATCGGTTCCAGCAACCATCGCCAGCGTCTGATAAACATGGTGCAGGAATATCTAGGGGCAAGGTCAGACTTGGACACCTTCCCCACCGAAAATCCTCTGGCTTACTGGGTCTTGAGGATGGATCACTGGCCAGAGCTTGCACAGTATGCAATTGAGCTACTGGCCTGTCCTGCATCCAGCGTTCTTTCGGAACACACATTCAGTGCTGCTGGAGGATTTGTCACGTTTCACAGGGTGCGCCTGTCCACCGACTCGGTTGATCGACTGACTTTCATCAAGATTAACCAGTCTTGGATCACCACCAGCTACCACACACCTGATGCTGATATAACAGACTAATTGATTTTAACATGTCACATCCCTTCAAGACTGATGCTGATGCTGAGTGCCTGTGCTGTTATGTTGACTGGCTATCCTCCTCCTCCGAGTCCTCAATGATACGATTGATGATGATAGCTTGGAAGATCATTTTTGTTTATGGGTGCCGCCACCAGTGGCTAAGGCCCAATTTTTCAGCCCCTGTTTAACAGGGGCGTGTAATTACAATTTTTGAAGCAATACTTTGCAACAGGGCTCATTGCTGTGCTCCAAGTACAGTATCTGTGAGGGGTTGCAGTGTTGTGCCACCAGTGCCTAAGGCCCAATTTTTCAGCCCCTGTTTAACAGGGGCGTGTCATTACAATTTTTGAAGCAATACTTTGCAACAGGGCTCATTGCTGTGCTCCAAGTACAGTATCTGTGAGGGGTTGCAGTGTTGTGCCACCAGTGCCTAAGGCCCAATTTTTCAGCCCCTGTTCAACAGGGGCATGTAATTACAATTATTGATCTAATAATTCACAGCAGGGCCCATTCCTGCACCCACCAAGCAAGAGTAACTCTGAGGGCTTACAGTGTTGTGGCAACACCACCACCACCACCACCACCACGAAAGGCCCAATTTTTCAGCCCCTGTTCAACAGGGGCATGCAATTACAATTCTTGATCTAATAATTCACAGCAGGGCCCATTGCTGCACCCACCAAGAGTAACTGTCAGGGCTTACAGTGTTGTGGCACCAGCACCACCATCAAAGCCCCAATTTTTACTACCACTGTTCAACAATTATATGTAATTACAATTCCTGATATAATAGTTGACAGCAGGGCGTTCCAGCACCAACCAAGAGTAACTGTGAGTGCTTACAGTGTTGTGCCAACACCAACTAAGGGGCCTATTTCTGCAGATTATATACGGCAGGTCCCTACTTTCAAACATCCAACTTACAAACGACTCCTACTTGCAAACGCAAGAAGACAACAGGAAGTGAGAGGAAATCTACCCCTAGGAAGGAAAATTCTCTCCTGTAAGAATTAATATGGGAGAAAGGTGTCTCCTCTGTACTGATGCTTTATCAGCAATCCTTGTTTCAAGAAAAACACCACATTTCAAAAACAGTTGTCATTGGGACGGAAAGTGAGGTGAAATGTTCTGAACAGGGGCACAGACAGCAAAACAAATGTTACAGGGGTGATAACCCTTACCTATGTTTTCCAAAAAGTTTAAAAATAGATTTTTGGGCTGGAGCTACACTTAAACAATGTACCTGTTCAAAATTACAAACACATTCTACATAAGAACAAACATACAGTCCCTGTCTTGTATGCACCGCCTGTATACGGCTGTTCAGAGTATATAGGGCCTTTTTTATTTTATGTGCGGGGTTCCCCTTAATATCCATACAAGACCCAAAGGGGCTGGTAATGGGCTGGGGTAGGGGGGGGGGTCATGGGGTAGCTATGCCATTTTTCTTAAAGATTTTCATCCATATTACCGGGACCAGACATTACATTAAAGCCGCAAGCAGTTTTAAATGGCTTTTTTTTCCTTTAGAAGTGTCATTTTGTGCAGGGACAGTTCTAAACACGGGAAACACGTGGCACTTCACAGGCATACTTTAGACACCCCCCAGGTACGATATTTAAAGGAATATTTGACTTTTTTTTTTTCACTTTATGCATCATTAAAATGACTGCTCCCGAAAAACGACCGTTTTTAAAACTTCTTTTTGCATTGATACATGTCCCCTGGTGCAGAACCCGGGTTCCCAAACCCTTTTTAGGACAATAACATGCATAATAGTTGTTATAATTAGCACTTTAGAATTTGAATGTTCGCATCCATTGTATTTAATAGGGTTCTAATGTTCGTATGAACTTTCGGTCCGTTCGCGGGTTCTGGTGCGAACCGAACCCGGGGGTGTTCGGCTCATCACTAGATCTGACATTTCAAAAAAAATTATTCGGTTACATCAGCATCAGGTGCTTGGTAGCTGGCGATGATCCAAGACTGATTCATTTTTATGAAGGTCAGTTGATCGACTGAGTTGGTGGACAGGGGCACCCTGTGATCAGTTCCAAAGCCTCCAGCAGCACTGAAAGTCCGTTCCGAAAGAACGCTGGATGGAGGACAGGCCAGTAGCTCAATTGCATACTGTGCAAGCTCTGGCCAGTGATCCAACCTCAAGACCCAGTAACCCAGAGGATTTTCGGTGGGAAAGGTGTCCAAGTCTGATCTTGCCCCTAAGTATTCCTGCACCATGTAAACCAGACGCTGGCGATGGTTGCTGGAACTGATCATACCTTGGGGCTGCGTACTAAAAAATTGTCTGAAAGCATCGGTCAGACGGCCACCTTCTCCTCCGCTCCTTCTTTGACTGACCGAAGCCTCAGCAACACGTTGTCCAGGACCAGGAATTTGTAACCTCCCAGTCTCTGGGAACGCATTGCACAGACCTTTCTGCAAGGCCTCCCGAAGATGCTTCATTCTCTGCTCCCTCTGCGACAGCAAGATAAGGTCCGCAACCATACCCTTTTAACATGGATCAAGGAGGGTTGCCAGCCAGTAATGATCCCTCTCCTTGATCGCACTAATACGAGGATCCCTCCGCAGGCTTTGCAGGATCAGGGAGGCCATGCAGCGTAGGTTTGTTGAGGCATTTGGTCCGGAGTCCTCTGGGTCACTGAGGACGACATGATCCGCAGCCACCTCCTCCCAGCCACGTACAAGTCCATGGGTGTCTAGGGACTGTAATTGATCCCTTGAAGACTGCTGCTGATGCTGAGTGCTAGGCTCCACCTCCATGCTGACACAATCCTCCTCCTCCTCGTCCCATTCCTGTGTGATAGCCGGGCCAGCAGGAACACTGTCTGGATAAAGGGGGCCTTGAGAGGTAAGGAAGTCCTCCTCTTCCTGCCTCTGTTCTGCCTCAAGTGCCCTGTCCATTATTCCACGCAGCGTGTGCTCCAACAGGTGGACAAGAGGGACAGTGTCACTGATGCATGCACTGTCACTGCTCACCATCCTCGTGGCCTCCTCAAATGGTGCCAGGGCAGTGCATGCATCCCTGATCATGGCCCACTGGCGTGGGGAAAAAATCCAAGCTCCCCTGACCCTGTCCTGGTGCCATATTGCAACAGATACTCATTGATGGCCCTCTGCTGCATGTGCAGCTGCTGCAGCATGGCCAACGTAGAGTTCCACCTGGTGGGCATGACACAGATTACGCGGTTCTTGGGCAGGTTGGATAATATGCCCACAGAGTTTCCCGGCCTGCTTCAGGACCTCCTGTATACCCGGGTACCTGCCCAAGAACCACTGCACCACCAAGTTAAGGACGTGAGCCAAACAGGGCACATGGGTCAGTTGTCCCTGTCGGAGGGCGGAGAAGAGGTTGGTGCCATTGTCGCAAACCACCTTTCCTGGCTTAAGCTGGCATGGCGTCAACCGCCTCTGAGCCTGTCCCTGCAAAGCTGACAGAATCTCTGCCCCAGTGCGGCTCCTGTCCCCCAAGCACACCAGCTCAAGCACAGCATGGCATCTTTTTGCCTGCGTACTTGCGTAGCCCCTTGAACGCCTACGGAGCACCACTGGTTCCAAGGACAAAGCACAGGTAGAGACCATGGAGGATGAAGAAGAGGAGGGGGTGGAGGAGAGAGGTGTGTAAGTATCACCAGTAGTAACATTTTGGAGGCGTGGTGGCGGAAAAACCTATAACACTACTGCACCTTGTCCTGGGAACCTGCCACTGAGGAACTGCACATTCCACAAACTCACGGAAGGGGACAGAGTCTACCAACTGAAAAGGCAGCAGTTGAAGTGCTAGCAATTTAGCCAAGCTAGCATTCAACCGCTGGGCATGTGAATGGCTGGGAACGAACTTCTTTTGGTGGTGCAGCAGCTGGGGCAGGGAAATTTGCCTGGTACAATCTGACGTCGGTGTGCCGATAGCAGATTGCCCGCAAGTACTTGGCTGTGACACACCTAATTCTACACCTTCATTCCTCTCAGTGCAGGTTTCAGAGAGGACTGAAGGTATAGTGGGGTTGGAGATCTCAGCTGATGAGGAGCAAGGAGAGGTCCGCTTTGTTCTTTGGTGTGAGTCTTTTAGGTACGCTAAGCTGCATGGCAGGTCGACATATGTCTGGTCAAGCACGTGGTGCCCAAGCGGCTGATGTTTTGGCCACGCGAGATACGCTTCAGACATATGTTGCAAATGGCAACGGTGCAATCTGCTGCACACGTCTGAAAAGAGGCCCACACCAAATAACTTTTGGAATAACGCGCAGTGACAGCAGCGCCCTGCACATGCGGAGCTCTGCGGTGTGATGCGGTTGGTGTGCTGCCCTTAAGCTGGCCCCTGGAGGGCATCCTGCCTCGTTGGAGATGTGCCTCCTCCTCCTCCTCCTCTCTACTATCAGGCACCCACGTGGAGTCAGTGACCTCATCATCCCCTCCCTCCTAATCACTGGAGCAAATCTGGCAGTATGCTGCAGCTGGGGGAACATGACTGCCAGATAGCTGTCCTTGTTGGGCACCCCCTCTCTCTGGGCTCATGTTACTACTCCCTCTCTCTGGGCTCACGTTACTTCCTTCCTCTAGCTGGGTTCCATCATCAGAGCCTTCAAAATGCTGGGCATCCTCCTGGAGCATGTACCCAACACTGTGGTCAAACAGTCCGGGAGACTCCTCAGGAGGACATGGTGGGGCTAGGGAAGAAGTGACTGATGCCATTGAGCCGAGGGAAGAGGCCGTTTTGGCAGCTGCTTTGCCAGACAAAGTACCCTGAGCCTGGGTGAGAGAGGATGAGGAGGATGAGGACGGCTTGGTCATCCACTCTACCAAGTCTTGGGCATGTTGTGGCTCAACATGGCCAGCTGCTGAAAAGAAGGACAAGCGTCTCCCACGGCCACGTGCTGATGAGGATGCACCGTGTCCACGACCAGCACTGTTGCCTCTAGACACAGAGCCTGCTTGCCCTCTTTTATTGCCTCGTGACTGTCTGCCTCTCCTTGTTTGCCTTCCAGACATACTAATGGCCTGCAGTGAGATGTAGCTGCACTGATTATAATGCAGCTATCAGAATCAACTGCCTGCTGTGGTATTAGTATGAGAAAAGCAGCAATTGTCTTCAGTTTTAGGTGAACACTGTGCAGAGGACACAGTACACTAACTGAAAATACTTGCAGCTCTCTGCCCGTGGTTTTATTATGAGAACACAACTAATTATATTCAGGTAAGCTTTAGGTTAACGCTATGCAAAGCACACAGTACACTTAAGCCACGTACACACGATCGGTTTTACTGATGAAAACAGTCCGATGGATTTTTTTCATCGGACAAACCGATCGTGTATGGGCCCCATCGGTCTTTTTTCCATCGGTGTCAAAAAATAGAACATGTTTTAAATTTTTCCGATGGATAAAAAAACAATAGCAAATTCCGATCGTCTATGGGCAAGTCCATCGGTTAAAAAACCCACGCATGCTCAGAATCAAGTCGACGCATGCTCAGAAGCATTGAACTTCATTTTTCTCGGCTCATCGGAGTGTTTTATGTCACCGCGTTTGGAATGGTTGGTTTTTTGACTGATGGTATGTAGGCAAGACTGATGGAAGTCAGCTTCATCGGTTTTCCGATGGAAAAATCCATCGATTTAAAAACCATAGGAAATCCGATCGTGTGTACAGGGCTTAAGTGAAACACTGCAGCTAGCACAATCACCTGCCTCCCTGTCACGGTATAGAGAATAACAGGAACGGATCTAGCTAAACTGAATACAGTGTATAAATATATATTCAACACCTAGGATGCATATATATCCTCTACACACTGTAACTGCAGCTAACTGACTAGCCTGCCTGCTCTATGTAACTCAATATAAATGACACTGTCTCTCTCTCTCTGTAAGCTCTCTCTTTAACCACCGCAACACACGACACAAAGCCGCCACTGAGGTGGCCTTATATAGGGTGGGGCATGTACTAAACCCCCTGAGACATAATTGGGCAAAGCCACCCTGGCTTAGGCCAATTATGTAAAGAAAAGCAAGGGAGAGGCGCCTCTGAGTGAAGACGTTTTAAAACAATTTAATAAAAGATAGTGCTACAAGCAACTCACATTTGTATGGTTAAAAACGTGCATTGTACGAAATCCAGTTAGAAGAGGAAGATGTCATCAGGTCTGTCACGGAGTATCTCCTCCTGCTGGGGGGCTGTGCTGCTGATAGTCAGTTCACTGCTGTAGATGGTATGGATACGGCCGTCAGCGGTGAAGAAAAGCAGTGCAGGGCCTTGGAGATGTTGATTGAATAGCAGGCGAGGGCCGATGACGTCACTGGCGTGCGACGCGTTTCCGGAGCCGGCGTACTGCGTGTAGTGTGACAGTCGCGCTCCTTTGTCAAGCCCTGCACTGCTTTTCTTCACCGCTGACGGCCGTATCCATACCATCTACAGCAGTGAACTGACTATCAGCAGCACAGCGCCCCAGCAGGAGGAGATACTCCGTGACAGACCTGATGACATCTTCCTCTTCTAACTGGATTTCGTACAATGCACGTTTTTAACCATACAAATGTGAGTTGCTTGTAGCACTATCTTTTATTAAATTGTTTTAAAACGTCTGCACTCAGAGGCGCCTCTCCCTTGCTTTTCTTTACAGTACCCTGGAACATGGTTTCAGTTTCACCTTGAATGGCAGCCCTGAGCTTGCACATGTGACTTCTCCTATTATTATTATTATTCTTCCAGCCTCCGCTTCATCCCTCTCCCCCCGGAGCCTGGACCCCATGTTCACTGACTGTACATCTTTTTGTACATGCGCCATTTGATTATATACCTTTGAGATATTAGTGACTTTGGACTCATGCGCATTTTTTACTTGTGTTATTTAGGCCAATTATGGCTCTCTGTTTTTTGCGCGCTGTGATTGGCCAAAGCATGCGGGTCATAGTGCATTCTTTGCCAATCATCAGCCAGCAATGAACTGCAATGCTGCAGTGAATTATGGGCCGTGACGCGCCAATCGAATTTGGCGCAAACGGCCCATAATGTTCGCAATTCGGCGAACAGCCGAACAGCCGATGTCCGAGTCGAACATGGGTTCGACTCGAACACGAACACAAAGCTTATCCCTATTAGCTACTTATTGACAAATTAGCCCTTTTGAAACCAACAGCCAGCCAGGTAAAAAAAAAATTGCAGTGGCGGTGCGTCCATAAGGGCGCACGGGCGCCGCCCCCTCTCTCCAGCCACTCCCTCTATGACCATTGGATAAATTCATGCATTGCATGAATCTATCCATGGCCGCCGCTGCCACCCCCTATTCAGGCGCCCGGCTCCTTTTCAGGCACCGGGCACCTGAAATACAGCAGCGGGGGTGTTTTTGAAGCACCTGATTAGAGCCATAGGCTCTAATAGGCATCAAAAAACGTGACCTGCGAGCGCCATGCCACCCAGGTGTGTTAGAAAAGCGAATAAATATTCACTTTCCCAACACTGAACCGCCTCTCCATCAATCTGGTGCTCGGGTCTGTTACCTGTCACCTGATTGGCTGAAACGACAGGCACTGTGATTGGACACCTATCAGGAGGAGAGGACAGGAGGAGACGCATGGAGGACACCACTCGCCCCCGTCACCCGCTGCCCCACCGAGACAGGGTAAGTGCCAAGCAGACGGCGAGCGGGTGGGGGGGTCACATTGGCAGCATTTGATAGCAGAGTGGCGGCATTCCATGGGCACAGTGGCAGCATTTGAGGGCACAGTGGCAGCATTTGATGGGCACAGTGGCTTCATTTGATGGCATAGTGGCAGCATTTTATGGGCACAGTGGCAGCATTTGATGGGCACAGTGACAGCGTTTGATGGGCACAGTGGCTGCGTTTGTGGGCACAGTGGCTGCGATTGATGGGTACAATGGCGGCATTTGATAGGCACAGTGGCTGCAATTGATGGGCACAGTGGCAGCATTTGATGGGCACATTGGCGGCAATTGATGGGCACTGTGGCTGCGTTTGATGAAACAGTGGCTGCGTTTGATGGGCACAGTGAAGCTGCAATTGATGTGGGGTTTTTTTTTGCAGAATTTTTTAGTTTGTTTGCGCGCCCCCAAAAAATTTGAGCAGCAGCCGCCACTGCTTAAATGGTTAAACCGGTTGAAACATTTTACATTGATAAATGACACATTTCAGTGTCAGTGTCATTCTTTTTATAGTAGTGAACAGTCATCTAAGTTTATAGAGCAGCAGCTGAAACTGTCATTATGTTTAGTTACAAACATTAAAAGATGTTGTTTCATTTTAAAGCATGGTTGTGACTCATCAATGTGGCTACAAAACATGTTTTTCTGTAACCTATACTTGAAAGAAGAATAAAGCCCTTACTACTAAAACTTCAAATATGTAAGGTTTTTGTGAAGACAACTGAAATGCAAACATAGATGATTATGGTGACAGACATTAAAGGAACGAAATGCAAGTGACGGCTTTGGTTGAAAGGCAGTAACCGTTTGAAAAGAATGCTTCATGCATAATGAAAAGCTATATTTCACATTAAAGACCCACAATGCAAATCTTGCTATTTTGTGTAAATAAAAAAATAGGAAAATTATAATTATGTAATGCACTGACAGTGGTGTTATTGATTTAATAAAACAAAACAATAATAATGCAATACCACTATATTTTTTAAATCTTACAGCTGAACTCTAGGCAGATATAAATGTTACAAATGTATGCAGTTCTGTAATCATTAAATACAATATTAATGTATTTTTAAATAAATATTGTGTAAGTACCTGAATGTTACCTTTCAGAACAAGGAACCACCCGGTTCATGTGTTAAAAATAAGTATGCTAATAGGAGGATAAAGCAGAGTGACGTAGAGGTGAGCTCATTACTGTGCCTGTTTTCTTTTCACTGCCCTGCTGGGGCAGGTCCAGGACAACTTGGGTCCAAAAGAAGTGGGTTTAATAATGCTGGCCATCAAAATTTGAGTTTCTTGGAGCAGAAAAGTATACCTGTTTTTTATGTTAGCTTTTAATTGGGCTATTCATTTTATCCTCCTATTTTTGCAGCCAAATTTGAGAAAATTTTAGCAATTCACACAGCATACCTAAAAATAATAATAATAAAAATAATCTACTTTTCTAGTTATTTCTTTATAGTAATAACAAAGTAATAGGCAATGAATGGGATGCCCTACCCCAGAACGTGGGTCACAAAAATGTGAACCTAGGCTAAAACAGGGGTTGCTGTCCACCGGATCACCCATACTGCTTTCTGGCTATCCTGCTGCCTACAAGATCACTTGTGCTCCAATATCTTTAGTATTCTGTTGACTCATTACAGAACAGGAGATACAGTATGTCTCCTACACATTTACTTCTGGGGCCCTGTGCGGTATTTGCTGCAACTGATCAGCTCTATCCACTCACTGTATTAATTCAGGACAAGAAATGACTTCCTTGTGTTATGGATTCCCACCCACTCTAAACAATGCCGTATCTGTAAGCAGGAATTTCAGTTTGCCCCCTTGCAGTAATTCATATATTATTTTCAGAAGAATCACTTGGGAGACTGTGTATAAAAATTCTGAAATCAGCGGTGACTCGCTGAGTATAACTTCTGCAAAAGTTTGGCACAAACATGAGAGAGTTGTAGTTTAATAACAGCTGGAGAGAAGCAGCTCTCTAAGCTTGTAGTAATCCAGTCTACATTTTATCTTTGGAATTTCTATTTTTAATAGTTTCTATATATACTGTGTATATATATATATATTGCTGAATAAGCAGCTCATTTTATGAGCATTCAAATTTGACCTCCAACATAATCAGACGGCAGTGTAAACCTCATCTTTTAAAATAACTCAGCTGGCATGGAAACATCCCACACACATTTAAGCACATATACCATAGATACATATTTTCTGTTCTGTGTAATCCATTAAAGCATTTGACATGCCATTTGTAAAGATCATATGCTATCACTTTTCCTGAGCAGGATTTCAATCTTCTAGCAGTTTGTACTTTGTTGCCATGTAGTGAAAAGAAAACCTGTGATCCATTTTTAAACTCATGAGAGCAGGCACTACAAGATAAATGTCATTAAATGTATTAGCCAGACAATAATCTTTTGTGTCCTTTACTACTGGGGCCTGACCAGGTCTACCATGCCACTTGAGGCCCTGATGTTCTGCTAACTGCAGGCAATCCTGAATCTTTACAATCCACATATTTACTGCTTTAGTCATTTCAAATTCTGTCAAAAGTGTCATTTATAAAAATTTTGATTGGTCTTTCACCACTACTTTTCAAACCAACATAAGTTGAATAATAAATTGTTTCAGGAACATTGAAAGATCATGATAGGGTCTTGGGCCCTGTTCTTCCTGAACATCCTAATATTATTAATATAATTAACAAGTCTGTGCCACAGAAATAATAGTGAGACCTATAACTGTGCAGCTGCTATCATTAAAATATAACAAATATACTTAAGCATATTAAATATAAATATATGACATCTCTGCTATCCCTATTTCATGAATCAAAAGATAGTGCCCACGCTATCAATAAATACAACTGTGTCCTCAATTCATATGTCATAAACACGTTAATATACATTCAACTTTATATTACAATGTATTTCAATAAAAATCATGTGATTTTAAAGTTCATAAATCATTATAAAGTGTCCTGGTCTCAACCATACATTAAATAAAGTACATCAAATAAAGTGACTCTTGCTCCAACAAAGCACATATATCTTCATCTGTTCAACTATACCAGAGCTTCATCCATAGTGTTCATACCCATGTGTAACCACCACCTTTTCAATCAAGCAACTCACCAGAGGGAATGGGTAAATCAGCCTTTGTTATTATATTATCCTCGGATCAGCTCAGATCCAGGTTATTCATTAGCTCTCAGTTAATCCCCAATGGAGAACCAAAACAAAAATTAAAGAGAAGCTCCATTGCATAAAACCCTCTTTTTATTATAAAAACAGCATAAAATTTTGCACTTTCTTAGCATAAGTGTCAATCCAGACACTTAGGAACACTAATGTACACACGATCAGAATTTCCTATGGAATAAAATTTGATGGAATTTTCTATAGGAATTCAGTTCATGCTGTCTTGCGTATACACTGTCACACCAAATTCCGACTGTCCAAAACGCAGTGAGGTAAAACACTACGACGTGCCGAGAAAAATGAAGTTAAATTTTTCCGAGCATGCGTCGACTTGATTCTGAGCATGCGTGTTTTTATCTCCGTCGGAGTTCCACACAGACGATCGGAATTTCCGATGTTTTATTTTTTCTGATGGAAAAAAATCCTATGTTCTATTTCTAAACTCCTACGGAAAAAAGTCTGATGGGGCCCACACACAGTCGGAATATCCGATGAAAAAATTCCGTCAGACTTTTTTCATCAGAAATTCTGATCGTGTGTACAAGGCATAACTCTTCTAAAGTTTTTAAGCCGTGCTAGCTTTAGCATTGATCGACAGGCTGCAAGCAGGCTGGGAACTTATGGAATGACGTAATTTTCAATAGTCCCCGCCCTACACAATTCATTTAATTTACATCTTTTGGGATGAATTTCGTCCCTGAATATGTCAATGTGATGAAACGCGTAGGGTTAAAGATTTGGGACCGTTGAACAGATGAAGATATATGTACTTTATTTGGAGCAAGAAGTCACTTTTATTGATGCACTGCATTTAATGTATGGTGGAGCACTGGAAACTTTATGATGAGTTATTGACTTTGAAATCACACGATTTTTTTAGCAAAATGCATTGTAATATATTGATGGAGTTATATTAATTTGATTATGACAATTGAATTGAGGACACAGTTGTTTGTTAGTTTATTAATAGTGTGGGAACATTCTTTTGATTTATGACATAGAGCTAGCAGGGTTGTTATACAATTATTTTTAATCATAATATTTTCAGCAGAACTAGGAGCTTGAGGGATCATATTGCTTCTAACCTAGTTGATCAACCCCCCAAAATTAAAAAATTTTGGTAGGTTAACGAGATTTCTTTGATATTGGAGGTGTGGAATGTGTAAATACGCAGGCCTTAACAGCACACATAATAGATCCTTCATGTCTAATTTCACCCATAAGACTTATAACCTCATAGAATTAATTTATTTTTCAACATGGTTGGTAGTGTTTCTTCTCCAATGACTGTCTGGTTTAGAGTATGTAGGAAGGACCACACGGGAGGACCATGTGAGAATTAGTGAACATATCACTTCACCAATATTAGAAAAAGGCTTTAAGGGTTACAGCCTTTCACAACATTATGCCTCTCACCACAACAAGGACCCCACCTTTCTAAAAATTATTAGCATAGACCGATTCACACTTGAGGTCTTGAGCTGATTTATGAGCTGCAAACATATAGTCCATTTGGAATGAACGTTGAGTGGAATGTGAATTGTTTCATTAAAAATAGTTTCATTAAAAATAGTTGATTTGTTGTATCTGAGTATTGTTATTCATTTTTATATGTTTTTATATTTTTATATATTTTTACAGGTTACTCAAACTTTTGTCTGTTTAATAGATACAGATTTACCTTTATATGGCATGCATATGTATTTTAAAAAAAATGGGCGTGTGCGCATACCCACGCACCAAGGCCAAAGGAAGGACAAATGACCTAACGTTTATTAGGATTTAAATTAATTGTAAACCTTTGGTATGTGTTTTCAAGCAGTTTTAGGATGGGGACCCAAAACTCAATGCATCAATAAAACCAAATTGTGCGATTAGAGGATGTATATCAATCACTCCCAATCACAGACCTTGGCGCCATAAAAAAAAGATTAGATTTTGGTGAAAACAAATAAAGTGATAACCCTGAACCACAATAAATGCTGATCTCTTTCATACAATAGACCCAGGGCATCACATAAAAATTACTCTTGATTTTTATATTCCAAAATATCCAGCAACTTCTCTGTGGTTATTACCAATTGGGTTTACTGGCCACTGTAGCTATCATTAAACCAACTCTGCCACCGTATTGACCTGTCCCAATAAAAATATCCAATACCACAGGGGAGACGCCAACAAACAAATCATAGGGTTAGATGGTAGTTTGAGATGGTCAATACATGCCAAATAACTCACCCCTGCCAATTACCCGCCAAAGAAAGGGAATATAATAAAGAGATAAAAAACGGCTAATCCTTTTCAAATGTCACCACCACTAGATCCTAAGGGCAGCTGGAGTATTCGTTACCCTCCTACAAAACAAAAAAAAACAAAAGGTAGTTTATTTTGTGTTAGGTTAATATTGTACCCATATTGTTCCCCTTACTATTGGTCAGTGGGAGAAAATATTCCCCAAAGTTTGTGTAAGAAAGTGAAGTAATAGACCACAGAGGACCCCCAGTGCCAGGTGTCTATGTGAGTGCTGGGTGCATAGTGTGGGTGATCAGCATCTCACCTTTCTCCCTCCCACCAGCTTGTTCTGCGTTGCCAGACCAGGGTCCTCCCCTCTTCCATACTCATATGAATAAGCCTTGCAAATCAATAGACTCATTCATATGCAAATTCTATGGCTTGTTCCTGGGACACAGTTTAGGACACAACCATGCTGGGTAGCTGAGCAAAAAGAGTATTCAGTAAGATGAAATCTGTTTAATGGATAGCAATAAAAATCTAACAGAAACTCTAATCCTCATGCAGCTCTATCCAAAGTAAAACACAATGTTCTGGCTGGACTATACAAGTTATCACCAAATTACCATGCAATAATCAAGGATAAATATATAGAGTTATAAAGACCAATCACTTTTCTCTTTATTTTCACTTATTTAAATAGGGCAAAAGACAATAAATTTGAAACATAAAACAAGCAACTAAAACTGTAAAATGTTTATGGGTAAACATATTTTATTACTTATTGCGGGTTTTATAATGTTTTAAAAGGAACTTAAAGTGGAATGTTTTTAAAATATTGCGAACATATTGCAGAAAATACATACCGGTAATATTTTTATTCTGAAAAAAATTATTTTTGCTTTCCTGTTCTAATCCTTTTTTTGTGTGTGTAAATTATGCATTGTGCATGTGCAGCCCAGTATGCAATGCTGGTATCTGCCAGGTACCAGGATTGTTACATTTTTGTGCAATAGGCCAGAGTTTTGACATATCAGGCCAGCCTATCAAGATGGCCTAAAATACTTAGAAGATGCCAGGTAGAAAATGTTGGCACTGGTGAAGGAGCTTATCACTGGAGCAGAGGTGAGTATACTTCTGCTTTAAATCACCGCAGATGTATTCTTTTCTTTTCACTTTATAACTTTATCAGTGTTTTAAGACTTGCTCTTTTTCAGGACACAGTATGAGGTTCCTACCACAGTCACCATACATGTTTTATTTTTACTTTTTGACAACATGGAGAAGAGTTAAAAGTTCAATCAGGTTTTATTTCTATCTGTGACACCATTGGAAAGATTTCCCTTCACTGCCTGTTCCTGTGACACCCCTACAAGAAATTGGTGAATCTGTTGTTACCATGATAGGAAGTCTCCGAGAGGAATAACAAATGTCAGGCAAAGGTTCAGTACTTCCTTGCGCTAATAAAAAAAACTTGACTTCTCTGTTCGAACCTAAACTAAATACAATGTTTTGGCTGGAAAACTTCCCCGCTCAGTCCTACACTAAATAACATGTTTTGGCTGCAGGTGGGGTTTACAATTCTCAGAATTAATAATTCCAATTAAAAAATATGAAAAGTCTTTTGATCTATTAGAAACAGGCCCCTATGATGCCTAACACTTTGGAGCACATTCACACCGTTCTTGTCCACCTAACATTACAAATATGTAAAGTGCATTGCAGTGTCAGTGTAGGGAGTTGAAGCTTGTGTGATAAGGCCTGGCATTTGATTTATTTTCCTTTCACCTTTGTAATCAGCATGAAGGATACAGTTCAGAGCCAACAAATTTTGTGTTATCCTTGAACAAATTAGGTTTTGTCTACTTGTTATCTTGTTCACTGAAAGGAATGTACACAAGCATGATAGAATATTCATGTCCACATTTCCCATGGGCTGAGCTGAAAATCTGCCTTCCATTAAAAATGGAACATATGGGAACATATCACATTAATCTCCAATTAACTCACATGTATTCCCTTTGTAATATGTAAATATGTTATTTGTGTTGTGAGAGATGGAAAGTTCTTTGAGAGCAAGTATCTTTACCTTTCACTTTTCAGAGCATCTATAGCCATTACAATTATAGTGGATCTCAACTCAAAAAGTGAAGATTTGCTACCTTATAAGAATATCTAGAAATGCTAAGGGCATGTATACGCTACAATGCTCCACGCCACAACATATGTACTGTGGTACGCTGCAGTACGTTGGGGCACAGATGCATTGTTGATGTGCCTTTCAAAATAATTGACACTACAAAACACCAATGCAGGTATGGAATGTGCTGCCTGTGCTTCCTGCACCTCTCCTGCTGCTTCTTGAAGTGGTTCCAAAGGTTCAAATTAATAAACAAAAATTAAATAACAAACATGTTATACTTACCTGCTCTGTGCCATAGGTTTTGCACAGACCAGCTCCGATCCTTTTGTTTTGGGTCCCCAGCTGGCGATCCTGGCTCCTCCCCCCTGTCGAGTGCCCCAAATAGCAAACCACTTGCCATGGGGGCACTTGAGCAGGCTCACTCATTAGCCAAGTTCCTGTGAATGGACATTGTAAATTCACACATGGAGTTTAGCTTGGCTCTGCTTTTTCCTCATTGGCTCACTGGCTGTGATTGAACCTTCTGCCTTTGGAAACACTTTAAATATGCCACAACCAGTTGTCAGATCAATGGTCATTGGGAGGCAGTTCTCATTATGATATAAAGCCCTGTTCATCAACCATGATAGTGTCATAAACCAGGTGTAACCAGACTGTGTGGATTGCAAAGAGGAAACCAAAATGCATTTAAGATGAATAATATAAGGTTTATTAACCACTTGCTTACTGGGCACTAAAACCCCCTTCGTACCCGGACCAATTTTCAGCTTTCAGCGCTGACGCACTTTGAATGACAATTGCGCGGTCATACAACACTGTACCCAAATGACATTTTTATCAATTTTTTCCCACAAATAGAGCTTTCTTTTGGTGGTATTTGATCACCTCTGCGTTTTTTATTTTTTGCGCTATGAACAAAAAAAGAATGACAATTTAAAAGAAAAAAACACAATATTTTTTACTTTTCGCTATAATAATTATCCCATTTTTTTTTAAAAAACTATTTTTTTCCTTAGTTTAGTCCGATACGTATTCTTCTACATATTTTTGATTAAAAAAATCGCAATAAGCGTTTATTGATTGGTTTGCGCTAAAGTTATAGTGTCTACAAAAAAGGGGATAGATTTATGGCATTTTTATTAATATATTTTTTTTTTTACTAGTAATGGCGGCGATCAGCGATTTTTATCGGGACTGCGACATTATGGCGGACACATTGGACACTTTTGCCGCTATTTTGGGACCATTCACATTTATACAGCGAACAGTGCTATAAAAATGCATTGATTACTGTATAAATGTGACTGGCAGATAAGTGGTTAACACTAGGGGGCGAGGAAGGAGTTAAATGTGTTTCCCTAGATGTGTTCTAACTGTGGGGGGAGGGGACTAACTGGGGGAGGTGACCGATGGTTGTCCCTATGTACAAGGGACACACCATCGGTCTCCTGTCTCCCTAACAGGATGTGGATCTCTGTGTTTACACACAGAGATCCATGTCCCTGGCTCTGTGACAGTCGATTGCGGGTACCTGGCGGACATCGCGGCCGCCAGGCACGCGAATCGACACCCGCGTGACACAGCGGGCACAGCTCTTCCGCGATGCGCGCCGCCGAGGGCGCGCATTGCGGAAGTAAACAAGAGGACGTCCAGGGGACGTCCTCCCAGCAGTTCAGGTCCGCGCTGCAGCCGTCTTTTGGCTATAGCGCGGATCTGAAGTGGTTAAAGGTAAGTGGTAAATAAGTAAACACCCCAAATACAAATAGTGCTGAACCAACCAACAGAAACCCACAGACAACAGATAATTATATACAGCCAAAGGGAAGTACCAAAATCATACACGTTAGCCAGGCCAGGGTCATACACAGAAGATCAGCAGATAACAAAGGGCAGTTCCGTTCCGGAATCACAAACGTTAGTCAGGCCAGGGTCATACACAGCAGATGAACAAGGGCAGGACAGGAGAGGGAGAAGGTGGATGGGATCAGACTACAAGGGAACATGAACACAGGAGGGACAGGATCAGGATAGGATCGGGTACAGGCTCAGGTACAGTTGCAGGTCACACGATACAGGATACCGGATACAGGCTAACAGGTCAGGGAACAAGGACGATACCAAGGCAACTAGAGAGTGTGTCAATATGCAAATAAACTTAACGCATTAAACCTTGTGCTCTCATCCCAGACAGAGAATCAAGGCACCTAGGAGATGCGTACAGAAAATATATAAAACGTGTGTACACCGTGTCATAAATAATACAAAATATACAATGTATATAGTCCCTGAAACAATGTTGTGTAACACAGATCATAAAATCCAAAGGGAGTGGACATCATTCATTATGTGGAGGCCTTCTTTCCTTTTTTTATGATTTACATGTGCGTTTGGATTTCTGAAGAATCCCTGACACCGCTGTCCTCAACATCCATTGTGTGTGGCGTGGACACAGGAAGTCGTCCTTCACAGGAATTCCAACCTACCTGAGAGGTTTATTCGTTGCCTTTTTGACTCACCGCCGCTGGCGTGTGAGTCCACGTCATGGGGTAAGAGTATTCAATCTCCCCCCCCCCCCCGGTGTTGGAGTCACTACCCTGGGTGTCGCATTCGTGGAATATTTCCCATGTTCGCAGGAATGATAACATCTTAGTGTCTCACATGAGTTATTTGGAGCACCGAATATTCTAATGAACATATGCACTGAGTCCACTCCCTTTGCATTTTATGATCTGTGTTACACAACATTGTTTCACGGACTATATACACTGTATATTTTGTATTATTTATGACACGGTGTACACACGTTTCATATATTTTTTGTATGCATCTCCTAGGTGCCTTGATTCTCTGTCTGGGATGAGAGCACAAGGTTTAATGCATTAAGTTTATTTGCATATTAATGTACGGTCTATATTAGACACACCTGTTCATTCACCCTTTCCCCATCATTAGGATTTTGGGGTCATATTCACTTCTAAGCGCTGCATCTGTTTATTTTCTAGTTTTCTGTTCACAATATGTCCTATTGTTGATGCCAGCAGCTACCACAACTGTCACTAGTAGCGCAACTTTTTCCTACACATAAAATAATATGAAATGTGTGTGTGTGTATATATATATATATATATATATATATACCGGTATATATATATATATATATATATATATATGTCACATGGGCAGTGACGAAAATCATCGGGGCGGAACCTGTGACATAATCACGGACTGCTAGGAAGTATACAGTCACCCACGAGGGAAGCAGGGCCGAGGACTTGCAGATGTTTGATTGATTCTAGGGGCCAAATCGTGATTGTACAGAACGTTTTACCTGCATGCGCTAGGCCTAGTGCATTCATTAATCGGAGTGAAATTCTTATCTTTTAAATATAAATAGAGTTTACAGTTCTACACTATGTCAGTTTAATATTTACCCTTATGATACCATTGCTATGAGGGATAGTGCATAAGAGAACAAGAGTCCACCCATTGGAGCTTAAAGACCACTGGATTTATACTAGACCCCATGAGTGTCACCCAGGAGGTGAGTGCATAATGTGACTGGTGGAGGGCACACTTGTTGCACATATAAGTTCACTTTTAGTATTGATTATCCATGATTGGACACGTTAAGGATTGCACGATTTTACAGATGAATGCACATTGTAAATGGACTGGATGAATTATGAGATCAAGATTTTTGCTTGTTTATGCATTTTTGTTGACATTATTAGTTTGATTACTTATGTTTTTTAGCACGTCATTTGTTTAGAATATTTAGATTCCAGCAGGGGTCACTGTTATCACTGTATTATATATATTGAGGCACTTTTAGTTTGGGTTTTTCATTGGTGAGTAGCGCTTCACTTTGGATCTTAGTTATATACAGGGCTTTTTTTCTCAGATAATAGGTGCAGGAACTCCCCCTTTCCGAGTCACCTCTTTTTTCCGCCCCTACCCACCTCCCAGTACCGGCCCTTTTAGACAATATAGAACAAAGTATAATTTTTAGGTGCTAAGTAATTTGTATGGAGTTTGGTAATGATGTCAAGAAAAGCAGTAAAATAGATCCCCCTAACAACAATGGACCACTCACAGCAAAATGTCCCCACCAGCAACAATAGACTCCCGGCAGCATCAACAGATCTCTGCACAGCCAGCATTAATAGTCTCTCTGGCTCCCCCAACAGTAGATCTTTTTCAGCAACAATAGGTCACCCACCAGCAAAAATAGATCCCCAGCAGTGAGCATACCCTGCAGCGCCCCTTGCCATTACATACAGTTAGTCCAAGAGGTGCCGGAACTGCATTCCCCGGTGTTCCTGTTAAAAAAAACTGTATATATATATATATATATATATATATGTATATATATATATACATATATGTAGCGGGGTGTCACTTTATGGTGTTCGTAGAGACTATGTTTCATCAAGTGAATCCGGATCTCCCCTGGTTTCCTATTGGATAATATGCTGACCGGTGCTTGACTATGAGTAGGGAAGTGCATGGTGGGATTTGTGGTACCGGAAGAGTTGGACTCCAATGGCGAGGATACTACACAGACTACTGTACCCACAGTGCAACTGAACATCCATCGTGCATTGCCCGGTGCAAGGTCTGCTGGGGATGGGTTATTTAAGGGGAGGAGGAGCAACGTGCGGTCTCTTTGGACATCGCCCGCCCAGCAACTTGGAACCTGTGTTGGGGTCTATCGTGTTAAGCCCCGTACACACGATCGGTTTGACTGATGAAAACCGTCCAATGGATGGTTTTCATCAGACCAACCGATTGTGTATGGTACCCATCGGTCTTTTTTCCATCGGTTTTAAAAAATAGAACTTGTTTTAAAATTTTCCGATGGATAAAAAACCGATCTAAAACTCCGATCGTCTATGGGCAAGTCCATCGGATAAAAAAACCCACGCATGCTCAGAATCAAGTCAACGCATGCTCAGAAGCATTGAACTTTATTTTTCTCGGCTCATCGGAGTGTTTTACGTCACCGTGTTTGGAACGGTCAGTTTTTTGACTGATGGTGTGTGGGCAAGACTGATGGAAAACAGTTTAATCGGATATCCGATGGACAAATCCATCGGATGAAAATCCATAGGTTAACCGATCGTGTGTACGGGGCTTGAGTCTAGGCCGGAGAGTCTGGGCCTACTGAGCCTGGAAAAGCCTGCTTGCCGAAGAAGGAGAGAGCCTTTATCCAGAGAGCCTGTTGACATCTCGGAGCTTCCAAGAGTCGAGTCACCTTCACCTTCCCTATCGGTTGTCTGGAAGATCGGAGACTACAGGTGACCGGGAGATCGTGTGTGCTGGAGCCTAGCAGCGGGATCGGTTAAATAGATTGGTCTGGTCGGGTGAAAGAGCACTTGCTCAGGATTCTTAACTGTTTGCTAGGCCCGAGACCCCTTGCATAGGACCCACCGCCATTACAGCAGTGTGTTGCGCAGTTAAAGTTTGGTGTATTATTGCCTGTGACTTTAGGCCCTAAACTATAGCAGGATCACAGCTAACGTTGGATACCCCTTGGATTACAAATATAAAAGTGCACCAACGTTGCTAGCGAAGACCCTTTCTATCGGAGTAACTGTATGTGTGTGAGATAGTCAGGCCTGACTGTAACTCACGGAGACATTGTTTGGGCACCATACTGCCCACGAGGGGGAAGCTCGCGAGCGTAGTTCTTTTAAAGACATTTTAGAGTGTATAAAATTTCAATGCCTTAATATTGGTTACATTGTGCATAACTTTGATTTTTGCAGGGCCCTGCATATGTAAATGCCTATCTGTTAACCTAACCTTTTCCTATCTAGGATCTAAAGATATTTTATGGTTAAGCAAACACGTTGTGTGGAGTATTAACTGTTCCAGAGAGAGAGAGACGGTCAACACAGGTACTCTAGTTCTGAACGGTGAATGTATACTTTATTGTGGTATTCATTGTTAGTAGGTTCCACAATCTCATTTGCTTAACCACTGTGCCAGTGGAGGGTCAGAGCCAGTTTCTTGGAGGGTTGACAGCAGTAAGGTACAGGCCCAAAATAATACCAGCAGCTCTCTTAACTGGGGGTAGTGCTACATATATATATATATATATATATATATATATATATATATATATATATATATATTTATATATAGTGACAGCAGGCAGGTAAAATCACCTGGTTACATTCAGGATGGAAGGAATATATATATGTCCCAGATTCAGGCTTTATGCCAATTTATACCACTAGGGAGAGTGCTTGGAGTCCTGCAGGGGAAGAGTTAATGAGCCCAGCTGAAGTAAGTGGGCTCATTAAGACCTCTACAAAAACTCCCAGCATGCTAAGGGAGATGCTCCAACCTGGAACCAGTTTGGTGTTTGTGTAGACTGGCGATTGTGCTATCTGACCTGTGCCGTGAGACCAGGCCTTTGTGGCCAAAATTTCTAAAACAGGGAGATAGGGACTGGGGCAGCACAAGGCTGCACCCGGTTGTTAGTTAGGGAAACTACGTGTGTAGTAAGCGGTCAAGCTGACCAGGATTTATTTTCATGATTCTTTTTGTTTTTCTGTTATATTTTTCACTGTATATAGTTTAAATAAACCGCACCTTTTGTTTTTTCACATACAACTCTGTCTGCTGTGCCTAATTTTGTGTGGTGAACCCATCCAGGGGGTCACACACACCGCTGCTGAGCTAACACCCTCACAATATATATATATATATATATATATATATATACATATATAAATATAAAAATAGTACTGTGCAAAAGTTTAAGGCAGGTGTGAAAAAAATGCTGTATATTAAGAATGCTTTCAGAAATAGAAGTGTTAATAGTTTATTTTATCAACTAACAAAATGGAAAGTAAATGGAAAGAAGAGAAATCCAAGTCAAATCAATAATTGCTGTAAAACGCCTCTTGCATTCAAAACAGCATAAATCCTTCTAGGTACGCTTGCACACAGTTTTGAAGGAAATCGGCAGGTAGGTTGTTCCAAACATCTTGGAGACCTAACCACAGATCTTCTAGGGATGTAGGCTGCCTTATATCCTCCTGTCTTTTCATGTAACCCATGATGAGCAGAGTTTGGCTGTTCATTTAAGCCTCCTGCACAGTTTTTCTGTTTCAGTTATTGACTATATTTCAACCTACATATGAAATTGATGATCATTAGCATCTGCTCAGTATAATTGGTTAACCATACACCTGACTCTAATTCTACAAAATCTCTGACTTTGTGCAAGTGTAGAAGGTATGCAAGTGTAATGCCCCGAACACACGATCGTTTTTAATGTCATTTTTTAAACCGACGTTTTTCTCCTCGTTTTTTTTCATGTTTCCTCTCAAGCCTGCCTTGCGTACACACCATCATTAAAAAAAATGATCAAGCAAAGCGCAGTGACGTTCAACACGTACGACGGCACTATAAAGGGGAAGTTCCGTTCGAATGGCGCCACCCTTCATGTTAGTAAAGTTTGTTGGGCGACGATTCGCGCTTTTCAGTCCGTTACTGTGTAATGAATGTGCTATCTCTATTACGAACGCTAGTTTTACCAGAACGAGCGCTCCCGTCTCATACTTGATTCTGAGCATGCGCGTTTTTTTTCACGTCGTTAAAGCATACACACTATCGTTTTTCACGTCGTTAAAAAAAACGACATGAAAAACGACGTGAAAAAAGAGAGCATGTCCGGAATTTTTAATGGCCGTTTTTCACGTCGTTAAAAATGCTCTGGAGCATACACACGATCATTTTTCAGGGCCATTTTTTAAAATGGCAGTTTTAACGGCATGAAAAACGATCGTGTGTACGGGGCATAAGAATCGATGCTGGTTTAAAGCCAATGGGTAGTCACGCCAAATATTTATTTGATTTAGATTTTTCTTCTGTTCACTCACATTGCATATTGTATATATATATATATATATATATATATATATATGTGTATATATATATATATATATATATATATATATATATATATATACACAGTATATATATATATATATATATATATATATAGAGAGAGAGAGAGAGAGAGAGAGAGAGAGACGCATATACAATCATTCTCAAACTTGAGAACTAGTAAGCCCAAGTAAACATCTATAGGTGACCACTGTTCCCACTTAGGCAGGCTATACACAATGCAAATTTATTTCTTGCAACCTAGATTCCCTCATTAATACAGACAGTGCTGACAGGGGAATTCCTCCTGCCAAGCAATTCTCTGCTCCCAGTGGTTGCGGGCGGGGGAAGCCGTCCCTGTCTGGAGAAGACGGATTATTGCTAGCGGCTATAGTAGCTGCTAGCGATAATCGCAAGAGAATCCGGCAGAATGGTTGTACCCAATTTGATCGATTAATCAACTTGGTACATTCAGCCTGCCCATTAATGGTTTGAATCTTGGCTGGTCCTGGCTGAGATTCAAACCGTATATGGCCGGCCTTAGGTGTAAGTTAGTTTCTATCTCAGCACAGCAAGAAGACATACACGTTATAACACACAGACATAATGCAATGAATATGAAGCAAATGTTGGCATAAAAGTGCAACAAAATAAAGGCTACATAAAAACCTTATGGATGACCCTATGCAGGGATTAAGAAAAAAAAAAAAAAACAGGAACCTAAAATATACTAATATAGTGCCCTGTTTACTGACTAATGAAGTGATATCATATTCAAAGCACATATTTTGAATTGACAATGAGGTAAATCTACAACAGCAACAAAGACTGAAATAAAATGATTTTGTTTAGCAAAGTTGACCTAAACGCCAATTGTTTTTTTTACTGCTTTCTGCAAGCCTATTGCATATTTTTGATCATTTTGAGCTTAATAAAATATTGTTACTGTGACAGCTAGTGAGGAGAAACCTCTCTTACAGAGTCCAAATAGTAGTAAAAACCGACAGATCCTCCCAGACACTGCAGTGCCCAGAGGCAGTGCTATTAATTGAGAACGCAGTTGGTAGAACGTATGTGTGATCAGGTGATGCTTGCGAATCAGCAGTAACAATAACGATAGCCAATCAACCTGCAACATTTTATCATGCCACTACAGTGCAAACAGGCACTGCCTATAGAAGGGTGACTATACTTCTCTGAATTCAAAAGCAATGCAGCATTGTTTCCACACAATCACAGGAAACTGCATAAGGTGGATGTCACTGGTGATCTCAACACTTATTTGTGTGACTTTGTAGGGGAACTAAGATAGAACAATAAGTCCATGTGTATCTATAATTCAGTTATACAGCACATATTTTTTAAATATCTACTTTAACATATCATTTTTGTTACAACTGCTTTACAAATCATAGAAAGGGCAAAAAAAAAAAAAAAGAAACCCCGAGCAGAGGTTACTCTTGACAGCAATTAAAGTTACCTTATTAATCTGGTTCATTTAGCACATCTCTGGTAATAGGAATAACTTACTAATTACCTTGAACAAAAAAACTGTACAGAGAAATTAGGTATAGTAAACAATATTATGATGCTGAGAAATAGTTGTTGAACTCATTAAAACCTGTTTCAAGTATTGTTAACACTTTTTCAATATTTATTTGCAACATGATTTGTTACAGTATATTTTTAATCAAATCTGAAGGTTGTCCTCTCTGTTAAAAAAATATATAATATATACTGTATATAATAGTGAAAAAACTGAATTCCATACCCATGTAAATTTGAAAATGTTTAAATTAAAAATGACCCCTTGACTCACTTGGAATAGCTGTTAGTTTCTCCGTTGCCATTTTCTTTTTGACCTGAATAGCCATGAGTTAACCAGCAGACTTTTGGGATCATTAGCTTCACTGTGATAGGAGATTATTTTAATTTAGAGACCAATAACTCTGAAATTCTAAAGCCATAAAGCCATGGAGGTATGTTTATATGCATTTACAGTATCTCTAAATTTTGTATCTATAATTATTTTTTTGACAGTTAACCAGCAAAACCTTGAGATTATATTAATTGTTGTACTGCCAATATCAACCTGACATTTAATTATAAATGAAAACATATTATCCCATAGGATATTAAAATAAACCTGTCATGAGAGAAATATGGGGGTCACCATTGCTAATATTCTTCTGAAAATTCTAACATTTTATTCATAGAAATCTAAAATTCACATCATCAAGAAGATAATGTTTACTATCTGTCCAGTATGCAGTGAACGAGCCCCTTTCTGGTTACTGTAACTAGGGCTTCCCATTCTCTGAGACATTTATCAGTGTACATGATATCTGGTGGGAATATTACTTTTATTTACTTTAAAATAATGTCGGCATACCCTGTGACACCACTGTCCTGATAAGAATTTATTTAGCCCTTTCGCAACCAGAAGACATTAACGCAGAAATGCCCAGGCCAAATTCAGCAGCATACATCTGTTACTTTGACTATAACTCTATGACTAATTTGAATACCTAAATATTTTTACATTGTTTTTAAGGTCATTAAAGGCTTTTATTTGGTACACTGTTTTAATAAATACACCGGCAAAATTTTTCTATTATAAACTAAGAAATTGACAAAACTGTAAAGATAAAATAACAAAATGTAAGTAGCTTGTTTATGATTTTACGTGTGGTTTATTTCGTTAGCTGCTGCAGCCTGCTGACTGCTTCTGTGCCGGAGCCGACTTGTCTGTAAACAGAGGCATGTGATTAATATGATATGTTGATCACTACTGCTGTCAAATACAGCGCTGTCTGCAATAGGACATTTATTAAAGAATGTGTATAGACAAAATGTTTTTTTTTTTTAGGTTTTAGATAGAGTAGAAAAGGTTAAAATGCCTACAAGGTTATTTTTTGCTATCTGTGTCCTGCTGGAGTGATAGCAGTGTTGGCAATTTACAAAATACCAGATACGTTTAGCTGGGAGAATTGTGATCTTCAATAAACCTATTTGTTGTGGATCATTCCAACCTGATTCACTCATCTATACTTACCATGGGGACGCAGGCTGCACATAACTTATTAACCAAATGTATAATCCCCAGAGACAACCATTTTGAATAATAATAAAGAAAAAACCCTCCACACCAGAGTTGGTGTTAACATTTTGGCCACGGCACTTTATTTTGGTTGTAGACAAAATTTTAAATAACCATGTTTCAAACCAAAACAACAGTAAACAAGGTAAGTGCTTAGGTATTTATTCTATCAATAAACTCAAGCGAATTCACATATTCTACAATACCAAAGGGGAAGGGAAGCTCACTTGCTGATTGATGACAGGCACCTGTGACAGGGACTCAGCCCTATCTATAATAAGCCCCCTGCATTCCAGAATTTCCACCACACCTAATTGGGTATTTTATCTGGGCAACCCAGGTATGGGGGAACATTTATAAAGGGGCAGTACACCTAAAACAACCAGACATACATTCTCTAGATAGGGATGAGCCGAACCCCCCCCCCCCCCCCCCCCCAGTTCGGTTCGCACCAGAACTTGCGAACAAAAATAAAATACATTTAAATTTTTGGTTGTGACATGACAAAATTAGGAAAATTTCAAGGGGTATGAATATTTTTGAAGGCACTGTAACCCAGTGTAGGGTTAGCTGTAGAAAAGCAACCCTCCTCTTAACCACTAAACTAGCATGGAATGAAAAATGTATGTAAACCACTAAAGTACACGTTGGCAGCTACTACAATAGTCTATCTCAGATAAATCTAGTTTAGTAGCTGTTGGTGTGTGTTGTTTTTTTTTGTGTGTTATTGTGAATGACCAGCACTGCTGTCAACACATGCCACAAGCTTTTACTGAAATATTATTCTCTGAACAAGCTGGAAGCTGTGGGAGATTGTGGGCTCAGTGTTTAAACAGTAGCAGAGGAAGCATGGCTGCAGAATGTAGAGAGGGCTGTAGAGGATTCCAAGATCAAATTTTATTTGTACAAAGGGAGCAGATGAGGTACAGGGATGCATGGCAAGGAAGACTTCAGAATGAAGGGGGGAGATGAAATCAGTGCTGCTTGTATCTTCCCCATAGGAACTCCCATAATCTTGGTTTCTGTCTAGGGTGGAGCTACAATTATCACTGACAGTAATAAAAACAGCATTTAATTTCCAAACCACAGCACCAATGTTATTGGGGACAAGTGCTATGTGCATAGGGTCCCCTGTGGGATTTAACAAGCCTTTCTAACTTCTGGAGTTCTTCTTTAATACTTTCTTAATGACTGACCAAAAACAAATATTCAGATGACTGGCTGCATACTTCTTTCAGGTGAATTGTTCAGAAACAAGGAAGTACTGGAACTGAAATCCAAGCATCTTTCTTGTCTTTTGTGAACAAGCCTGTAAACCTCTTTTTGTACTGTATCCTTCATAATATCATGAGATCTAAACTTTCACTTGACAGCTTAACTTTTTTTTTTCACGCAGGAAAATCACGGTACACACACACAAATGCTTTTAAATGATTTAACTCCTTTGGGAAGAGTGTTGGTTACAGAAGAGAGCAGGCCATGTTCCAGAAACAACTTATCAAAACAAGTGCATGAAACATTCATGGGATATGTACTGAAGAAAGGAAATCTAGTTTTTCCATTACATGATATTTTTTTTTCATTCTGGTTTCTCGAGAGGCCCATAATGTCTTCATGCAACAAAGCTTTTCTGTTTAATACATAGTGCTTGCATTCAATGTCTAGTTACTTTTATTACAATGGAAGAATATCCAACTGTTTGCACTCTGTATACAATTAGTATACAATTGTATAAAATTTGGGCAGGAGAAAGCTTAGACCCACTATGACTTGTTTACAGCTTATTTCCATGAACTAAAGTACATCTATCACAAATCTAAGTAAATCAAAAGGAGAAATTGCCTTTAGCGAAAACCACATGACCAAATGATACAAATGATAAGCAGATCCTGGGATAAAGGCAGCTGACTTTAAATGTATAACATCGACCTTACCTGCCTCGCTGTTCTACTTTTTAGCAGGGATGGGCAAATGTACCTGGTTGGGGGGTTAACAGGGCATTTGTGGAACCTATAGTATGGTCTGAATCATAAAATGGGTTGGGGAAATCGTAAAATGGGTTGACAGATCTAAAAAAAAACAATAGGAAAGTTTACTGTTAAAAAAATAAAGCTTACAATGGTTGTAAAGGATTTTTTTTTAAAATAACAAACATTTCTATAGTTACCAATTCCATTCCACAGAGCAGGTCCAATCCTCCTCTTCTCAGGTTCCAGCACTTCTGGCCCCTCCTCTCTCCTCCTCTCCTCCTCTCCAGTGCCCCCATGGAAAGCCGCTTCCCATGGGGGTGCTCATGTGTGCTCGCTCCTGAGCCCCACTGCTGCGTCCATTGACACAGACTCAGCCATACCCCCCGCTCTCTCGTCACTGGCTTTGATTGACAGCATCGGAAGGCAATGACTCCCGATGCCCCAGCAAAGCCAGTGAGGTAAAAAAATGTTTAGGCTTTGGAACCACTTTAAGCTGTCTCATTCATACAAATTGTCCAGGAGAGAGTAGAGAGAGGAATACCAGAAAGGAATAGATTGGACGGGAAAATGGATAGTGGACCCTCTGGAAAATTGGAAAGCGCATAATCCTTAAAAGAAAATAGGTGCAGAGTCTAACCACACACACCAGATGTTTACCAGAGCATCCTGCAATGACAATGACTGATGAACTTTACTGATGGGTGTAACGGGCTACAGCCCTCAGACACATCTTTGCAAATGGAAGATGATCTGGAATAGAATCAGACTGTAATGGAAAAATATACAGTTGACTGTTTGTGCTATCTGCATGTTGAGGAGAGTGTAACCATTAAATGGAAAAGTCTAAGCACATACACCAAATCTTCAACAGAGCACCCCCCAAGAAGTGATGGACTTTACTGGTGAGTGTACCAGGTTGTGGCCTTAAGACACACCTGTGCAGATGATAGCTGAATAGTAGAGTTGGGCGAACAGTCGAGCATGCAGCCTGACCGGCCAGGAAAGGGAGGGGGGTCAGAGAGCGCCCCCCCCCCTTCTGAGCCATACCAGGCTACATGCCCTCTACATGGGGGCTGCTGCTCCCCCACCCCAAAGCACATTTCCCCTATGAGGATGGAGACAAGAGCCTCTTCCCCACAACCCTGGGCTGTGGTTGTGGGGGTCTGCAAGCAGGGGGCTTATCGGAATCTGGAAGCCCCCTTTAACAAGGGGTTCCCAGATATGAGTATAGGGTACATCTATCCATTCACCAAAGTGTCAAAAAGAACAGACACAGTTTTTGACGATTCTTTTATTAAAAATAAAAAAACAATGTCCCCGATGTAGATCCATCGTCAATAACGACACCCGCTGCCACTGCGGGACTCAAAAAAAGAAAAAAAAAAAAGCTCCACCCGCAACGAAGGCTAACAGCCGACTGGATGGATGTGACATGATGGATCTACATCGGGGGACATTGATTTATTATTTTTAATAAAGGAATTGTCAAAAACTGTGTGTTTGTTTTTATTTATTTTTGACACTTTTTTGGTGAATGGGTAGGTGTACGGTGTACCCCATACCCTTTTATATGGGGGGGCTGGAACGTTCAACAAGGGGGCTTCCAGATTTTGATAAAGCCCTTGCCCGCAGACCCCAACAACCACAGCCCAGGGTTGTCAGGAAGAGGCCCTTGTCCCCATCAACATGGGAACAAGGTGCTTTGGGGTGGGGGCCCCCTTCCCCAAAACTCCCCCCATGTTGAGGGCATGGGGCCTAGTATGGTTAAGGAGGGGGGTGCTTGCTCCCCCCCCTCTTTTCCTGGCTTGCCAGGCTGCATCCTAGGATATGGGTCTGGTATGGATTTTGGGGGGCCCAATGATGTTTTTTTACTTTGGCGTGGGGTACCCCTTAAAATCCATACCTAACCCAAAGGGCCTAGCCTGGTTTTCGAGGCAAAATTACTCTATGTTTGGTATACCATTGAGAAATAATGGCATCGCAAACGTGTCCTGCATTTTGCCGCGATTGGGGAATCGCAGGCAGAATGTAGTCAATTCCGCCCGTGATCCAAATCACCTAGTTTGTTTAGGCAGTTACTGAATAACCTACCATTTTGTGATTGCTTTATAAATAGTTATATAAATTTGCATTGTGTTCTATTAAGTCATACTGACTATTTTCATTTACCTATCAGTAATGGCACACAGAATTTCTAATTGGAAAAAAGAAGATACTGCAAATGATATGGCAATTTAAATAGGCCAGCAGCAGGACAGATTTAATCAATGGTATTATTATTATTATTATTATTATTATTGTTATACAGGATTTATATAGCGCCAAAAGTTTGCACAGTATGCCTAAAACCTTGTACATACAATGAGATTATTGGATGAATGATCATCTGTTTTTTTTTTGTTTTTTTGCATGCTAGTCTCATATCGAAAACCAATTCTAGTATGACAGAATACAACTTTGGAAGTGATTTAATGTATTGTATTGTATCCAAGCGTGGTCTTGGTCTTCCATTTTTTTTCCGGATGAATACTGTACTGATTAAACGAAAATCGTCCAATCTGGTATCATGCAAGAAATATTTTTGTGTTTGTCCCTTCGGATAATTTCACATGAACTGTTGTGTTTGAAGTAAGAACACATCCTGGACTGCCGCACTCTGTTGAATGGCGTCTTTATTTGTAAAATCACATGAAATCCAGCATGGTACAGTCAAAAGTGGACAAAACAAGGACAAAAATGGCTAACGCGTTTCACATCGTGAGATGCTTACTCATAGCTGTTGTGTTTGGCTTTCAAAAATCAGATTTTTGGTATTTATCGCCCAATTTTCTGATCATGTGTACTAGGCATAACTGGTGTATGCCTAATTTTTATTTTAGCTAGGGAGATAGGGGGTTGTGGTAAATGTGAGTGATGTAATGTGAGGTGCACACATTTCTTGCATATTTTTGTTTATTACTTTTTTGCTACCTTTTTTTGTATTTCAAACAATGCATAATAAAAGCTTTTGGATGGACTTTCAGCAGCAACTGCCTGATGTACTCTAATCATCCCAAGCTTAGAGTTGGCACATATGAAAGTGTACCCCAGCATTGCAATTCAAAGAATGCAGAATAATTACTGCGACCATCTTCCCAATCTATCCTAAGCTCTCTAACCCACATCTTCAACCTCTCCCTCTCCTCTGGCACCTTTCCCTCCCTGCTCAAACATGCACTGGTTACCCCAATACTTAAAAAACCCTTACAAGATGTAAGAGATAGTCCCACTCGATATTATATCATCAGTCCTGTGATCTCCACCATCCTGCAGGCTCCACTGGTGGTCCAAATGGCTGGAAGGAGATGTGAAGAGGCTAGGACATCTTGCATATCCAGGAAGTCCAGGTTGACCAATGTGGACTGCACGGGTGGAAGTGACGTCACCGGAAGAGGCGGGAGTCGGGACCGAAAATGACAGTGAAACAGGCTTCGCGCTTGTAGCCTACAGCTCCTTCTACTGGCCAGAGGTCCCCTCTTGGCATCTATAACAGACCTTCATCTAGGATATGTAGCGGTGCACATACTGCCAAGTTCAAAAGATCCACACATCATCCTGTTGTCTGACCCTCCATTCATCCATTTATCTTTAAGACACAATGAAGAGTCACTTGCTTTACCTTGCAGCATTTTTATTGCAGGGATTTCTTGGGTAGAGTAGGGAAGGGTGTAATAACATGGGATGCCCATAGATATTAGCACATTAGTAATTTGCATTCTGAAGATAAGGCACAGCAAAGATTGTAGTTTAGTGAGCTGCGTCACTGCAGACTATTGCTCCCTTTATGCTGCACTGATTCCTGCAGAATATTACTTTAAGGATTCCTGAGTAAAACCCTTTTTTTTGTATTTAGGACAAGTCACTCTGAATCACTTTTTGTGGTGATAAACAGTTATCCAAATGCTGGCCCTTTGTCCGGAGCGTATTCTTACACACCCCCCTCCGACCCCACAGTCCTTCTAGTAGCAAATGGTAACTGCCGGACTACTAGGCCCAAATAGTCCAGTGATGGAAAGGCTGAGTTCCCCAGCCACAACCTTCCACATTAAGTTTAGAGTCTCTCCTTGTAACATCATGCTGTATAGGACTGACCATGCAACATCCCATCTAAGACACCCTCTTGTGGCTTTCAGTTACTAGGGGCAACAGCAGATATTCACAAGCCTCTTCAATAGACTCCTCCGGTCCTATCACTTGCTGTCATGTACCCACTGACCTTCTCCATGGTCCCCGGGCCATGGAAGAGACATGGTTCAACCGCACAGTCCAGCAGTAACAGTTCCATAACTTCTCTCTCTTTTAATCTTGAATTCCTCCTATGCGGTGTTTGAAGAAAAGTGGTCCTCATCCGGGACTTTCTCCTTAGCACCAGGTAGCCTGGGGCCTTCACACAGAAACACTACTGCTCCATCTTTCTTCCTCTCAGGACTCCTCCCTAGTGGCATGTTACCTCAGCTTATATAGCAGGCAACTTATATCCTAGTTGGGGATTGGTCAGAGCTGCCACACAAGCTGCCTGTCACTCAGAGCTTCCAGCTCCGCCACCTTCCAGAACATTCTTTCTGAAAGCAGGGGAGGAGTTCCAGAGCCTGAGCACAGGTGGCCACACCCACTGCTACTCTGACACTCCCAGGCCCAGATAAAAAAAAAACAGGCCTAGCTTAATGCACGGGCCTGACTAGCTTTGCCTGCACTGACAGTTTAAAAACAATAAAACCCTATTTCTACACATACCAAAAGGTAGTGGGCGCTACAGATAATTGTCTGGTATAGATAAAGAAACTCTTGGACATTTGTTTACAAACAGAAGTGTAATAGCTGAGGCTCCCACTTGCCGGCAATTTAAAGTGATATTAAAGGTTTTAAAAAAACAACATTCTATACTTACCTGCTCTGTGCAATGGTTTTGCACAGAGCAGGCCCAATCCTCTTCTTCTCAGGTCCCCCTTTGGCTCCTCCCCCATTACCAGTGCCCCCAATAGCAACTGGCTCCATAAGACACATAGAGCTATGGCTTGGCCCTGCCCCCTGCTCTCTCCTCGTTGGCTCACTAACTGTGATTGACAGCAGTGGGAGTTAATGGCTCCTGCTGCTGTCTCAGCCAATGAGCAGAGAGAGACCCAGGACAGCTGAGGCTCCCATGCACATCTCTGGATCAAGAGGGGGCTCAGGTGACTATTAGGGGGGCTGTGGGGGAACAGCACACAGAAGGGTTTTTACCTTCATATATAAATTGCATGAAGTTAAAAAACCTTCAGACTTTACAACTGCTTTAAACAACATTTTATTCTTTGTAATGGTCAATCTTACTGTAGTAGGTTATATATCGTATGTACTCGAGTATAAGCCGAGTTTTTCAGCACATTTTTTTGTGCTGAAAATGCCCCCCTCGGCTTATACTCGAGTCACATTTTGCGCCTGATATCCCGGACTTTGGGGACCCGGTACTGGCCAAACTTGGCACACATGTAGCCCCACTCTTCCTCTACAAGTGTGCAAAGTTTGTTGTCCGGGGGACCTATGGCCGGGGAGCACCGATTTTTCAAAGCCGGGCACCCCTTCCATAGACTCCCATGTTAAACTGTAATTTTTCCGGTGATTTGGAGGCCCGGTACCGGCCAGTTGTAGGTCCTCTGGACCCGGAACTTGGCACACATGTAGCCCTATTCTTCCTCTACAAGTATGCAAAGTTTTTTATCCAGGGGACCTACGGCCGGGGAGCACCGATTTTTCAAAGCCGGGCACCCCTTCCATAGACTCCCATGTTAAACATCAGTCTAGTCATGGGCACAGTGAGGCATGGACACAGTGAGGCATGCAGATGGACACCCTAGGCTTATACTCGAGTCAATACGTTTTCCCAGTTTTCTGTGGTAAAATTAGGTGCCTCGGCTTATATTCGGGTTGGCTTATACTCGAGTATATACGGTATATTGTACAGATGCACCACTTCACAGCCAGGTTAAGTTATTTAAGGAATTTTGCATTTTTAATGTTGAGCTATAAATAAATCACCAAACAGGATTACCTGAATGTAGGGGCCTGTACACAGGATCCAATTTTATGGCCATAATTGTCTGATGGATGTGTTGTGTCGGATAATCCGACTGCGTGTATGCTCCATCAGAAAATTGTTGGCTGAATTAACAACAACAAATGTTGGCTGTTCATGCTCACCAACTGTCTGGCAATAAATCTGTTACGTCGGATTATCTGATCGTGTGTACACAAGTCTGTCCAACTAAAATCCAAAGTACAAACACGCATGCTCTGAACCAATGCTAAACATCAGACAACAATAGCAAAAGTTGCCCAAAGGGTGGCAGTAAAGAGCTGAAAAATCACGTGGTTTGGTGAATGTTGGCTGAAAATGTTGTGCCTTGTGTATGCAGAACAAGTTCACGACCAACGTCCTTCTGAACCAAAATCCACGGAAAAGTCTAATGGAAGTCCGATCGTGTGTACGAGGCTTTAGTCATGCTCTGCAAACCTGCCTCAAACCAAACTTGCCTCGAGGTATATTTGGTTCATCCCTAGTGACAACATTTTGCCCCTGTCTCCCACAATTTCCTGCCTGCAAATTACCCTGTCGTATGTCTTCCCATAGGAAAAAAAAGCTTCTGTACAGATGCACATTGATATTTCAGTTTTTCTTTTTTATTAAATCTGAAAAAATTTCAACAATTCTGTGTTTTTCTGTCAATATGGGGTGCTGTGTGTACATTAATGAGGAAAAAAAAATGAACTTAAATGATTTTAGCAAATGGCTGGAACATAACAAAGAGTGAAAAATGTAAGGGGGTCTGAATACTTTCCGTACCCACTGTGTATATATATATATATATATATATATATATATATATATTGTGAGGGAGTTAGCTCGGCAGCGGGTGTGTGTGACCCCCTGGATGGGCTCCCCACACAAAAACAGGCCCAGCAGACGGAGGTTGTGGTTTTCAAGATCAAAAAGGTGCGGTTTATTTCTCTATTTACAGTGACAAAAACACAGCAAAGCAAAAAGAAACAAACAAAATAAACCCTGGTCAGCTTGACCTCTGACTAAACATGCAGGTTTCCTAACTAACAACTGGGATCAGCCTGGTGCTGTCCTAGTCCCTAAGTCCCTGGTTTAGTAAATGTCCAAACAAATAGCCACACAGGCTTTGTCTCACCGCACAGGGGTTCACTCTCCCTAGACAGTCCACACAGGTCTGGTTCCAGGCATGAGCAAACACCTAATGAAGCTGGGAGTTTTTATAGAGGCCTTAAACGAGCTGACAAGCTTCAGCTGGTCTCATCAACTCCCTGCCTGCACGACGCCCAGCACTCTCCCTAGAGGTATGAATCATCCATGAGCCCACTAGCCTCAGCTGGGCTTTATCAACTCTCTCCCTAGTTGTATAAGTCGGCATAAAGCCTGAATCTGGGAGAAATATACCTACCCCCCTGGATGCAACCAGGTGACTTTACCTTCCTGCTGTCACATACCCCCCCCTCTTGTTTTAACCTTGGGGTTGGAACACCAGCAATCAGGCATTCATGTACTCGAGACAAAGCATCCACATTCCCCATTTGAACGCCAGGGCGATGCTTTACTGTGAAGTTGAATTCCTGTAGGGCCAGGAACCACCTATTCACTCTTCTATTTGTCTCCTTGTTTTGAGCCATCCACTTTAACGGAGCGTGATCCGTAACCATGTCAAAGTGCCTACCTAGCAGATAGTACCGAAGGGAATCTAGAGCCCACTTCACCGCTAAACACTCCTTTTCAACCGTGGCGTAATTTACCTCATGGGACTTCAACTTCCTGCTGAGGTAAATGACTGGGTGCTCTTCCCCGTTCCAGACCTGGGACAATACTGCTCCTAACCCCACATCTGACGCATCACTTTGTACGACAAAGTCTTTAGAGAAGTCGGGTGAGTACAACACTGGCTGGCTACATAAGGCTTGTTTCAAGAATTGGAATGCTGCCTCAGCCTCGGGGGTCCATTTAATCATGACCGACCCTTTCCCTTTCGTCAGGTTGGTTAGGGGCACAGCCTTAGAAGCAAAGTGGGGAATGAAGCGCCGATAATACCCCGCGATTCCCAGAAAGGCTCGTACCTGCTTCTTGCTGTTGGGACGTGGCCAACTCTGGATGGCCTCGACTTTGTTGAGTTGGGGTTTTATTACTCCCCTCCCAATGGTGTACCCAAGATATTTGGCCTCCTCCTGCCCAATGGTACACTTCCTGGGGTTAGCCGTAAACCCCGCTTCCCGGATAGAGTCTAGGACTGCTTGCACTTTTGGCAGATGTGAGGCCCAATCTGTGCTATGGACAATTACGTCATCCAGGTAAGCCGCAGCATACTTCCGATGGGGCCTCAGTATCTGGTCCATTTTCCCCTGGAATGTGGCCGGCGCATTCTGTAACCCGAACGGCATTCTCTTATATTGGAACGCCCCGTCTGGGGTTACAAATGCGGTTTTCTCTTTGGCCGACTTGGCCAGGGGAATTTGCCAATACCCTTTTGTGAGGTCAAGAGTCGTCATGTATCGGGCTGTTCCCAGCCGGTCGATCAACTCATCTATACGTGGCATGGGGTAGGTGTCAAATTTTGTAACTTTGTTCAACTGACGAAAATCGTTACAAAATCGCCAGCTCCCATCCGGTTTAGGCACCAACACAATGGGACTAGACCAATCACTTTGGGACTCCTCTATCACCCCTAAGTTCAGCATTTTCTGTACTTCCTCCCGTATTGCCTCCCGTCGGGCCTCTGGGATCCGATAGGGTTTTAACTTCACCCTTTCACCGGGCGGGGTAATAATATCATGCTCTACCCCAGATGTTTGTCCCGGCAGCTCAGAGAACACCTCCTTGTTGCGAAGCACAAACTCCTTAACCTCCTGTTGTTGGGGTTGTGACAAGGTGGCTGCTATTCCAACCTCCGGAATCAAGCAACCAGTTTGAGCTGGTGACCAAGTTTCTGCGACTAGGGACTCTCTATCCCTCCAGGCTTTCAACAGATTAACGTGATAGATCTGTTCGGGCTTTCGCCTTCCTGGTTGTCTGACCTTGTAATTCACTTCGCTCACTTTTTCCATTATCTCGTAGGGGCCTTGCCATTTGGCAAGGAATTTACTTTCAACCGTAGGGACAAGTACCAATATCCTATCCCCCGGGGAAAAGGTACGGGTCTTGGCTCCACGGTTGTACACTCTCTGCTGTGCCAACTGCGCTTGGGCCAAATGTTCCTTCACGATGGGCATTACCTGTGCAATTCGATCTTGCATCAGGGCGACATGCTCAATCACACTCCTGTGGGGAGAACTCTCACTTTCCCAAGTTTCCTTGGCAATATCCAACAGCCCTCTTGGGTGTCTCCCATACAGTAACTCAAAGGGGGAGAATCCCGTAGAGGATTGGGGCACCTCCCTAATAGCAAACATCAAATAAGGAAGTAGACAGTCCCAATCCTTTCCATCTCTATCCACCACTTTCTTCAACATTTGTTTTAGGGTTTTGTTGAATCTTTCAACCAGCCCATCGGTTTGGGGGTGATACACAGATGTACGCAATTGCGTCACTTTGAACAATTTACACAGCTCTTTCATAACCCGGGACATAAAGGGTGTACCTTGGTCCGTAAGCAGTTCTTTACAAATACCCACCCGGCTAAAAACAAGAGATAGCTCTTTGGCTATGGTTTTGGCCGAGGTATTTCTGAGAGGGATCGCTTCTGGATAACGGGTGGCATAGTCCATTATAACCAATATGTACTGGTGCCCCCTAGCGGACTTGATTATAGGACCTACCAAATCCATTGCGATTCTCTCAAACGGGACCTCAATGATGGGTAGAGGGACCAGCGGGCTACGGAAATGTGGCATCGGGGCCGACCTCTGACACACAGGGCAGGAGGAACAATAATTTTCTATGTCCTTCATCACCCCAGGCCAATAGAATCTCTGTAATACCCTCTCTCGGGTTTTCTCTGTCCCCAGATGACCTCCAAGAATGTGCCCATGTGCCAACTCCAACACCAACTTCCTGTAAGGTTTGGGCACCACAAGCTGCTCAACGGTTTCTTCTGCCCTTTTTGCCACCCGATACAGTAGGTCCTTCTCTACGCTGAAGTATGGGTAAGTGCAGGTATTATCTGGGTTCACTAACTCGCCATCTATTTCCACTACGTTTTCCCGTGCCTTTATTAGGGCGGGGTCTTTTAACTGTTCTGTGGCAAAATTTTCCCTGTGAACCTCAAGATCAGAAAACTCCACAGATGGTAGGTTTTCGTCTGAGGAGGTGGGCTCCTCTCCAGTTTCTTGAGTCTCCCCTGCCAATACTGACAAGGGAAATTCTGGAGAGTCCTCACCACTCTCAGAGGAGTTCTGGCTATTACATTCCTGGTACATAGGGGCACCAGTGGGGGGCTCAGGATCATCCCACAGTTCCCAGAACTTCGGAAAATCCCTTCCCACAATGGCATCATGCGGTAATTGAGATACTAACCCCACTGGATGAGAGAGGGTACCTTTGGGGGTCTCGAAACACACTGTAGTCACTGGATACTCTCGGGTGTCCCCATGCACACAAATAACAGCTACCTTGCTATTCCCAGAGACCTCTGTTTTAACTAATTCAGCCTTTATCAGGGTCACAAGGCTACCTGAATCCAGCAATACCACAACATTTCTACCATTAATACACATTTTGCATAAATGTTTCTCAGTTCCCCGAATGGCAGTGCATGCGACTGTCGCACACAGCGACTGACGTCTGTCCGTCAGAAAGTCACATTGCATGGGTTCCTCCACAACCGGGCAATTTGCTGCAATATGTCCCACTTGCCGGCAGCGGTAGCAAACAATCCTTTTGGCTGCCTCTTGAGCCCCTGACTTCCCAGGCTGTTCTCGCCAAACTTTGGGTAGAGCTCCCACCCTCTCACTCTCTCCACCCTCACCCCTTGGAATCATCTTATCCGCCCCTGGGGATGGTCTGGTCTTAGGGTGGAAAGTCCGAGAGTCTCTGGAAGAGGCCGTCAGGTTCTCTGTAGCCAAGTATTTCTCTACACGGTCCACAAGACCATCGGCCGTCTCTGGGTCTCCATGGCTTACCCACCTTTGGATGGCAGTAGGAAGAGCTCTCAAAAACCGATCCATTACAACACGTTCCACAATCTCTGGTGCGGACAAAGTCTCTGGCTGTAGCCACTTCCTGCTCAGGTGAATGAGATCATACATTTGAGACCTGGGGGGTTTTCCAAGCCGGAAAGTCCAGTTATGCACACGCTGAGCCCGGACAGCCAGGGTGACACCCAGCCTTGCCAATATTTCAGCTTTTAGCATCACATAGTCTTTTGCTTGGTCAGGCTCTAGGTCATAGTAAGCTTTCTGCGATTCACCAGTTAACAGAGGAGCCACCAGTCCAGCCCACTGCTCCTCAGGCCACTTTTCTCTTTCAGCAGTCCTTTCAAATGTGGTCAAAAATACCTCTGGATCATCCTCTCCAGTCATTTTTGTCAATAAACGACTCACCCCAAAGGACGCGGTATTAGTGGGACGGCTTTCCTCACTGGTCTGCGGACGTTGCTGCATTACTGCTTCCATCTGTTGTTGTAGTCTCTGCTCTTGCTTCTGCAACAGGTCTATGAAGCGGGCCTCAGATTGCTGCTGGGCTTGTTGCTGAGCCTCCAGACTCTGTTGCACAGTTGCAAGGCTCTGTTGATGAGCTTGCTGCTGGGCTGCAAGGCTCTGTTGATGAGCTTGCTGCTGGGCTGCGAAGCTCTGTTGTTGAGCTTGCTGCTGGGCTGCGAAGCTCTGTTGTTGAGCTGCAAGGCTCTTTTGAAAACCTGCATTTGTCTGCTGTTGATTGGCATTTGCTAGAGCCAGCTGTTTCAGTATCTCCTCCATGCTGGCCTAAAAAAAAACTGCCCGCATTCTCCACCAACTGTGAGGGAGTTAGCTCGGCAGCGGGTGTGTGTGACCCCCTGGATGGGCTCCCCACACAAAAACAGGCCCAGCAGACGGAGGTTGTGGTTTTCAAGATCAAAAAGGTACGGTTTATTTCTCTATTTACAGTGACAAAAACACAGCAAAGCAAAAAGAAACATAAACAAAATAAACCCTGGTCAGCTTGACCTCTGACTAAACATGCAGGTTTCCTAACTAACAACTGGGATCAGCCTGGTGCTGTCCTAGTCCCTAAGTCCCTGGTTTAGTAAATGTCCAAACAAATAGCCACACAGGCTTTGTCTCACCGCACAGGGGTTCACTCTCCCTAGACAGTCCACACAGGTCTGGTTCCAGGCATGAGCAAACACCTAATGAAGCTGGGAGTTTTTATAGAGGCCTTAAACGAGCTGACAAGCTTCAGCAGGTCTCATCAACTCCCTGCCTGCACGACGCCCAGCACTCTCCCTAGAGGTATGAATCATCCATGAGCCCACTAGCCTCAGCTGGGCTTCATCAACTCTCTCCCTAGTTGTATAAGTCGGCATAAAGCCTGAATCTGGGAGAAATATACCTACCCCCCTGGATGCAACCAGGTGACTTTACCTTCCTGCTGTCACAATATATATATATACTGTATATGTACAGTGCAGTCAGTGTAGAATATATATGCAGTGCAGGCAGTGTTATATATATATATATATATATATATATGTAGCTGGCAGTTCCTCCCCTCTCCCCGTCCCCTCACATTAAAGTTCTGCTCGCAATGTCTCTGGTCTAGGGGTATGATAGGGGAGGGAGAGGGTGCGCTACGCCAGGCTTCCACCACAGGTGTATAAGTGGTATCAGCAATGCCTTCCTTTACCTTCGGGCCTATGTTGTGCATCGGATCCCCCCTCCAAGAGTCTCCGAGAACCTCATCTGCCAGAAACTTGAGCCACACACCATTAAAGTCCAACACTCCTTTATTTAGAACCTAACATGGACTCCCTTGGCTATAGAACAGAAAAGGAGGTGTGTACGAATAGGCCCAGACACAAGTTCGATCCTCCACTCTCCTCCAAAGAGTGGGTTATGGTCTCCGCACGAGGGAAATTCACCTTCCGGACGGTCTCCAACAAGAGGCTCACCCGTCACCGGCAGTATACTGCACCGGGTCTTCAGATGAGGAGCACTTCCCGGTCCATTGCGCTCACCTCGGATTCAGGCATCCATCTCCGGAGTACCTAAGGATCCTTCCCTCGCGGAACTCAGTGTTGGGCACTGAGCTCCGGACCGCCGTCCGAGTACCTCACCCCAGGCTAAAGGTGCCAAGGGTGGAACACGATCTCCGGTGGTCCTCTAGGCCTAGTCCGCCTAGAGGACAAACACGAACTCCGTCCGCAGGCTAAAGGTGCCAGGGACCAACAACCCCGTGACCAAGATGGCCGACCCCTTTTATCCCCTCTCCCAGCAAGCACGGCGGGTTCCCCGCCCCACCATACCGCTGCCCAGAGAGGACAAAAGTAAGCTCAGCACACAGCGGTATCCGTCCGTCGGCCCATAGTGACAGCGCCACCCAGTGGACCTCCGGAGATACACCACTGGTGTAACCGAAAAATTCAAAAACTTACGGCGGGAAAGTAAGTACCCGCTACATACTCCCCCCTGTTATTTGACACTGGTCCCCAGTGTCTGGAGTAAACCACATCTTCAACAACTGACATGGTTCAGTCCAGAAACCACTAACAATTGAAAACAGAAAAACTTTTTGGAAACTCTCCTAACGAAGAAGTTGTGTCTGAGCCCCTGTAATAAAAGAGGAGTGAAAGACAACACATTCAATATGAAATCACATTTCAACATTTTACTTTTCCCCCCATCCTAACTAAAGACCTCCTCAGAGTATGTAATCTTGCTGGGATGTCCTCCTGTAGAGGGAAAAGAAATAAAATTTAACATGTAAAACCCTGACACATGTATCCGTGTATATGAGGAAAAGAAATTTCTCCTAAAAGAAATTCCTATTTCTCCAAAGAGTGAATGTGTGAGAAGTGTTTGTAACGTTGCACGACACTGCCACCTGGTGACAGCCTCGCGGTAACTGCCCCCGTGGAACTTCTTCTCCTTTCTCTCTAACCCTATCTACCCCAGAGTCTGTGATCTCCTTGCAGGAAGATAAAAACAAACAGGAACAGTCCCTTTTTTTTTTCTTCTGTGGGTACATAAAACACAATTTCCCCAGAGAGTTCAGCAGCATGATAATATTAGAGTCTTTCTCAACTAAAGTAGAAGCGGGGATGTGGCAGAATCAGTGGCTTCAAGTGCTGTTCCATAGTCTCTAGATGGTACTCTACATCTTCGCCTTCTTTGCGTCTGATCACTACTTTGTCTGCGTGGATGTGTCTTCCTACCATCCATTCTGCCTTGCAGTCTTTGAAGCGCTGTGAAGCCTTTGGAGAACATGTTAAGTATCTGCGGGCGTGTGGAACTTTGAGGTGGGTCCACACAAAGTCATTGTACCAGTGCTCCCGATACACTTCCACCTCATATAGCAAGTCCTTCGATAAGTAAGGGTACTCTCAGCCGTACTCCGCTGCAACCTTTTGACTGAATAAACGCTGTAATCTTGCCAAAGGAGGCATAGTAGCTTTTTCCCCTTCACCAGGCAAAACAACTGAATCTGGATGACGAAGTGCCTTGACCACCTCCATTCTGGGCAGTGGGGGCCGCAACAACAGTCTCTTAACCCCAGCCTCAGACACAGATAGTGCCGGGGATGCAGGGACAAGTTGAGGAAAAGATTCTCCTTCAGGCGCTGACGCCTCCACCCTGGGTGTGTTCTCTCCTGTCGACATAGGTGAATTCCCACTTCCACGGAATGAAGCAAGCAGTATCTTGTCCCAGCCCTTCTTGGCAAACAAGTCATCTATCAGGGCATCATCTCCCATATCAGAAAGAGATTCTAGGTCGGAGGTGTCACATTCCTCCGCGGGTATGTAGCCCTGTGTGGAAACAGAACATCCACACTCCGGGGACTGGCTAGGCCATGCCTTCTCGACACCTCCTCCCTCACACCAAGTCTTCTCTGCCGGCTTACCTTGACCTTTTCTGGGACGTCCGGAACTCCCGTCAACGGATCCCTCTGGGTCTGGTGTAAGCATGCGAGACGGTCCACCACCACTACTGGTCGGGGCTACCACGCTGGTTCTTTTCTTCGGTGGCGGACGCTGTGAGACAGTGGTGACCGAGTTAGCATCCTCGGATTTCTCCCGTTGATGTTTCACGACCTCCTCCGCGGTCGCTGCAGTGTGCGCAGGGGTGACTTTCACAGCCGTGATTCCTCCCTTCTGAGTGGCGGTACCTGAAGCCCGGCCTGGGTAGATGGTCTTCGGCCTCTCAACCTCCGGATCCACTTCAAACGTGAACTCCCCACAGGCCTCACAACGTCCGAACGGCTTCAACAGGCATACCAGTCCCGAACACCCGGGGCAAATCATACCCAGGGCCTCAACGTCCATACATGAGTATAGGGCGAATCGACCCCTCGGCTTTATTCGGATCCCCGTATCCGTTATCGGAGCAGCAGCAGTCAATGTTGTAGTTGCCGGGTGAACCGGAATCCATAAGGCGGGTCCAAACATGGCGACCTGTTGCTGTTCCATCTCACACTGCAGAGTTTTCGCGCCAATGTCCCACGTGTAGTCCGTCACACGTATTGGACTCCTCCCCTTTTGCTCCAGTTCGCGGGCTTTTTACTTTGCTTGATTGAGACACGCCCACGAACTAAGCGGTGGGGGTTGTGTCTGGTGGCGCAGTGCAATTAAAAACCCCCACGTGTAGTCCGTCACACGGCTGGGTTTTCCCCCTTTCACCACTCTTCCTGCGCGGGCCTTTCCCCTTCTGAGGTCATGTCCACGACTTTCGAGCAGGGCTGCACTTTGGCCTATTCGCTTAACTCTGTCTGGCAGACACCTTCTACCAAGTGATGCACAACACACATTCCGGACCCGAGCCCCCACGTGCAGCGGGCAGTTCCTCCCCTCTCCCCGTCCCCTCACATTAAAGTTCTGCTCGCAATGTCTCTGGTCTAGGGGTATGATAGGGGAGGGAGAGGGTGCGCTACACCAGGCTTCCACCACAGGTGTATAAGTGGTATCAGCAATGCCTTCCTTTACCTTCGGGCCTGTGTTGTGCATTGGATCCTCCCTCCAAGAGTCTCCGAGAACCTCGTCTGCCAGAAACTTGAGCCACACACCATTAAAGTCCAACACTCCTTTATTTAGAACCTAACATGGACTCCCTTGGCTATAGAACAGAAAAGGAGGTGTGTGTACGAATAGGCCCAGACACAAGTTCGATCCTCCACTCTCCTCCAAAGAGTGGGTTATGGTCTCCGCACAAGGGAAATTCACCTTCCAGACGGTCTCCGACAAGAGGCTCACCCATCACCGGCAGTATGCTGCACCGGGCCTTCAGATGAGGAGCTCTTCCCGGTCCATTACGCCCACCTCGGATTCAGGCATCCATCTCCGGAGTACCTTAGGATCCTTCCCTCGCGGAACTCAGTGTTGGGCACTGAACTCCGGACCGCCGTCCGAGTACCTCACCCCAGGCTAAAGGTGCCAAGGGTGGAACACGATCTCCGGTGGTCCTCTAGGCTTAGTCTGCCTAGAGGACAAACACGAACTCCGTCCGCAGGCTAAAGGTGCCAGGGACCAACAACCCCGTGACCAAGATGGCCGGCCCCTTTTATCCCCTCTCCCAGCAAGCACGGTGGGTTCCCCGCCCCACCATTCCGCTGCCCAGAGAGGACAAAAGTAAGCTCAGCACACAGCGGTATCCGTCCGTCGGCCCATAGTGACAGCGCCACCCAGTGGACCTCCGGAGATACACCACTGGTGTCACCGAAAAATTCAAAAACTTACGCGGCAAAGTAAGTACCCGCTACATATATATATATATATATATATATATATATATATATATATACTACACCGCCTACACTGTATATATCTATATACAGGGCAGTCAGTGTACAGTATATAATACAGTGTAATGAAGTGGCTAAGGGGAACCCTATGACAGAATTAAGACAAAAAACAGCATGGGGTCCCCCCCAGTCCTTACTAGGCCCTTTGGGTCAGGTATAGATTTTAAAGGGAACTCCACGCCAACATTTTAAAAAGAAAAAACAAACAGCGTGGGGTCCCCCACAAAATTCATACCAGGCCCTTTGGGTCTGGCATAGATTTTAAGGGGAATTCCACGCCCAAATAAAAAAAAAATTGGCCTGGGGTCCCCCCAAAATCCATACCGGACCCTTATCCAAGCAAGCAGCCTGGCAGGCCAGGAAAGAGGGGGGACGAGCGAGCAACCCCTCCCCCTCCTCAACATGGGGAGGGTGCTTTGGGGTCCCCCCAAAGCACCTTGTCCCCATGTTGATGGCGACAAGGGCCTCGTCCGATGGTTCTGGGGGTCTGTTGGTGGGGGGCGTATCGGAATATGGAAGCGGCGTGATTGACGATGGATGTAGATCGCAGGACACTTTTTTCTTTTATAATAAAGGAATTGTCAAAAACTGTCTTTTGTGTTTTTTTTCTTTTTGACACTTTTTTTGGGTGAATGGGTAGGGGTACCTATTCACATGGGGGGGGGGGTGGAATCTGGGGCCCCCTTGTTAGGGGGCTTCCAGATTCTGATAAGCCCCCCCGCCCACAGACCACCACAACCACTGGGCCAGAGTTGTGGGGACGAGGGCATGTTGAGGGCATGTGGCCTAGTATGGTTCAGTTTTTTTAATTGTGCCGTGGAGTTCCCCTTAAAATCCATACCAGACCTCAAGGGCCTGGTATGGACTGCGAGCAATTTTAAATTACATTTTTTCCTTTAGAAATGTAATTTTGCTGCAGCACTGTAAAACACATCACACAGATGCGCCACTTTACAGCCAGACTAAGGGGACCCCACATGCACGATATTTAAAGGAATATTTCATTTTTATTGTTTCACTTTAAGCATTATTAAAATCACTGCTCCTGAAAAAACGATTGTTTTAAAAACTTTTTTGCATTGGTACATGTCCCCTGGGACAGTACCCGGTCCCCCATACACTTTGTATGGCAATAACTTGCATATAAGCCATTAAAATGAGCACTTTTGATTTTTAATGTTCGTGTCCCATAGACTTTAATAGGGTTCGCATGTTCGCACAAATTTTTTGCTTGTTCGCATGTTCTGGTGCAAGCCGAACTGGGAGGTGTTTGGCCCATCCCTACATCTGAGGATAAGAAGCCCGGTGTGCTGTGGTTTCTGTGGAGGAATATCTGTTCACCAACAGTTATATTTCTGTTACACATTCTGGGTGTCCTATAGGATATATAGACTTTTATTAGAATGGACTTTTAGAGCGCTGCATTTCTATTTTAAACATACTACATTTTTCTCTGGAGATATGCTTTAGAAGACAATACAAAACTGTGAACACGTTACATGAGGCTAGTAGAGATCAATGCTATTATCCTAATCAATGATCCCACTACAGACTGCTAAGGTCCAAGGGCCGCACATCATATACCAAAGGGCCACAGGTTGGGCACCAGTGGCTTAAAGGGGTTGTAAAGCTTTATGTTTTTTCACCTTAATGCATCCTATGCATTAAGGTGAAAAGACACCTTGCAGTCACCGCCCCCACCCCGCCGAGCCCCCGTTTAACTTACCTGAGCCCCGAATCTCCTTGGGCGTGATCCCGCGTTGCTCTAGTTGGCTCTTCATTGGATGATTGATAGCAGCGCAGTCATTGGCTCCCACTGCTGTCAATCAAATCAATGACACGATGCACCGGGTTGCGGGGCTGAGTGATACACTTGGCGGCTATGGCCGCCGAGTGTATCACACGGGAGCGTGCCCCCCTTGGGAGAGAGCTTCCCAGATAGGGTTAGCTCTTGCGGGGAGGAGCCGCGAGAGCCGCCGTGGAACCCCAGAAGAGGATGTTCGGGGCCACTCTGTGCAAAACGAACTGCACAGTGGAGGTAAGTAAGTAAAAAATAAATAAAAAACAAAGCTTTAGTATCCCTTTAAGTGGTAGTATGTTAGTATTGTGTGGGTGTTGGGAGTCTTTCTATCTATCTTTCTATATATCTATGTAGTGAAAAGCACTGGATTTACTTCACAGATCTCTATTATCCATACGTTATATTTGTACTTTATATCTGTAATTTTCGTATCATTGAGCTTGTATAACTATTTGATAACTGAAAGACTAAAGCCTCGTACACACGGTCGGACTTCAAACAAACTTTTCCGTGGATTTTTGTCCGAAGGGAGTTGGCCGGGCATACACACGGCAGGACTTTTCTGCAAACTTCCCCAAAACTTTTCCAACATCACGTGTTTTTTCTGCTGTTTTCTGCTCTTTACCACCACCCTTTGGTTAACTTCTGCTATTGTTGGTTGATTTTAACTTTGGTTCTGGGCATGCGTATTTGTACCTCGGACAAAAGTCCGATGGATTTCTGTACACACGATAGGACTTTGCACCATCTGACTTTTGTTGCCGAAAAGTTTGTCCGTTTGCAGAGCGAACTTTTGTCCGATGAAAACCGAAAAAGTTTGTTCGATGGAGCGTACACACGGTCGGATTTTTTGAAAAACTTGCTCATTTTGAAGTTTGTTGGCAAAAAGTCTGACCGTGTGTACGGGGCTTTAGCCTTATTAAGTCAAATAAATACGCCCTCTCTCTGAATTGATATTGAAAGTAATGACTGTAGGGTTTTATTTTATTATTATTAGGTTAATGAAATACTAGGATAAATGCTTGCTTTTTGTGCATTGTGTTCCTTGCTGTTTACAATGAGCCTTCCTGGCTGAGTATTATATGATCCCTCGGCCACTAATCCATAATTATGTTTGTTGGCTATCCCAGAGCATTTTTTTCTCCTGCACAAAATAAAATGAAGTAAAAGCAAAATGCTGTAACAGCTCAATCCAGTGTGAAAGTCAGATTAAGGTATGCAAACAAGTCAATTATTGTTCGTCATAATATACGGTAATACCTTGCACTGCTGTTTCCTTTTCACTACCCTTATCCTCACAGACCAGCTGTCCTGGATATGAACCTTATCAACAGCAACATGTCAGCCTCTTTATCATATAAATTACACTTCACAAGCAAGTTATTTAGTCCTTAGGCATACCACATTGGGCAGCTGATGCATGCCATCCATTCAGCCACACATACCTCATTTATATAATTCAAAATATGTGAACATCTGCCCTGCTTTGCAACACGGTGAATAAAGAGAACATACAATTGACCCTGGTACAATAGGCAGCAGCCACTTAGCTCTTCATTACTGAAATCTACTCAGACAAGCTTTTTTAAAGGGTGAGTTTACCCAATACCAATAATTGGCTATGTAGAAATGCTGCTTGGCTGATATATCTTCTGGCTACTCACACCTTGATGATGTCTGCTTGATGGTGTTTTTATTTGTGTACCCCCCTATTATTCTTTTAGCAAGTGGAGTCCCAGTCCTCCTACTTCAATTTTGTACTGTGACATAAAAATACATAAGGGACAAAGATAACTCCTTGTAATGGTTATGGAAAAAAAACAGTAATTAGCCAAGAGATTTATGATTCTGATAGGGTGACCAGACATCCCCGGTTTCAGGGGACAGTCCCCAGATTGAGGACACTGTCCCCGGACCAAGTCTGTCCCCGGTTTTGTCCCCGGATTTGATTTGAACAGGGGCTGGGGCAATATCAAAGACAGTCAGTGCAGAATAAAAATAAAAAAATCAGAATTACACCCCCCCCGCGCTCCACCGCTCATACTAGCTTAGGGGGTGTATTTTTTTCCATTATCTGTGCCCCATTCTGATGATCATGTGCTGGTCGGAGCGGAGTGCATGCCCATTCAGCTCCGCTCCCATGTTCTTCTGCCTTGGCTCAAGTCCCAGCCAGCTGCCTGCCTGCTTATCTCCTTGCCTTCCCTGGCGGAGTGATCTTCCGCCGCACCCCACCCAGTAGTAGTCGGGGCTCGGAGAGTAAGACTTGACAGACTGTGAGGCAGGCGGCGGCGATGGTCAGAGAGTCGCTGATTGCCGCCATTACTAGTAAAAAAATATATATATGTCCCCGGATTTCATTAAAAAAATCTGGTCACCTTAGATTCTGATGGATGCTTCAACTGGACACCTTTGGTTGGACTCACCTTTTTAAAGTGTATATGTATAGGGACATATTAAACTGATAGGGGTTCTCTACCTTCCCCTACTCTATCGGGACTGCAAACGTTTTGGTTACACGTACACTTTGATGGAGGTTGTGTATTAAGAAATGATGGATTGCAAATAGGGATGAGCTCAGGAGTGTTTGGATCCTAGTTCAAACCCACTTGAGTGATCCCGCCAGGAAGCTGTGACTTCTACTGAGCAAATCATAAGCAGTCAGGGCCTTCTCTGCATCTCAGAGATATGTATACAATTAATTCCAATTGATTACAGTCACTTGGATATATAACTGTCCCTCTCAATGAGATGAGACAGAGCTCACCCATATAAAACTTGGTGAGCACAAATGGTCTGTGTAATCCAAGGTAGCACAAAGTGGACAGACAATCCCGGTCCCTGACAAGTAACTCCACAATTGGAGAGCCTGCAGGGAAACATGAGAAATCAAACAAATAAAAATAGAGACCATGGTTCAGGGGGTACCTGTCTGAAGGATTGACAAGGTAGCCAGGGCAAATGAAGGAATGACGTATATCAAAAAGACTGGTTCTTACCAAAAAGGCAGGCAGAGGGGGATAATCGGGGGGAGATGTGATCTCATCCCTCTCCTCCGTATTACTGACAGAGGGTAGCGGCGCATACCGCCGTTTAAGTGCTAAACCAGCGCGGCAACGTCTGACGTCAATACCGTTCGATATTTTCAATCATTAATGTTATTTTTGGGGCCTAGATCAATGCCTCTGTTAATCAATTGCGGATTTTGTAAAATTTAAATTAAACTGACTAGATTATTTGTCTATTTCTACACGGAGAATGTTCTTCCTCCCATGCTTTTATGGATCCTCTTTTTTGGCCTGTACGGATGCCCCGTGCACACATTGATCGGTCTTTAATCAATATTCCGATTCATGTGAGCCCTACTAGAGGTGCTTTTTGCCTGTTCTTTTTAAGTCCCCCATTGTTTGTCAGCCTCTTTTTCCTGATGTCTCGGACTGCTTGGCATTGATTTTTTTCGTGCATTTTCTGTCCGATTCACCATGTTTCTGTCCCACCGCATTTTTAGCTCTAGTGTGGGCATTAGATTTTCCAATATGGCCGCCATGGATGACATGCTCTGTCGCATCACCCCTGTGCTGCCAGTTCTTTCTTGGCGCATGCGCAGTAGTTCTCTCTTTGCGTCCGCTGGTTTAGCACTTAAGCGGCGGTACGCGCCGCTATCCTCTGTCAGTAATACGGAGAAGAGGGATGAGATCACATCTCCCTCCGTTTACCCCTGAACTCAACTCTGCCAGCCTTTTTGATATACAGTCATGCTCGAAATTGTTGGCACCCCAGAAATTTTTCCAGAAATTCAAGTATTTCTCACAGAAAAGTATTGCAGTAACACATGTTTTGCTATACACATGTTTATTCCCTTTGTGTGTATTGGAACAAAACAAAAAAAGGGAGGAAAAAAAGCAAATTGGACATAATGTCACACAAAACTTCAAAAATGGGCTGCTCAAAATTCTTGGCACCCTGAACTTAATATTTGGTTGCACACCCTTTGGAAAAAATAACTGAAATCAGTCGCTTTTTATAACCATCAATAAGCTTCTTACACCTCTCACCCGGAATTTTGGATCACTCTTCCTTTGCAAACTGCTCCAGGTCTCTCTTATTGGAAGGGCGCATTTTCCCAACAGCAATTTTAAGATCTCTCCACAGGTGTTCAATGGGATTTAGATCTGGACTCATTGCTGTCCATCGCTTTGTTGCCATCCATTTCTGGGTACTTTTTGATGTATGTTTGGGGTCATTGTCCTGCTGGAAGACCCAAGATCTCGGACGCAAACCCAGCTTTCTGACACTGGGCTCTACAGTGCGACCCAAAATCCTTTGGTAATCCTCAGATTTCATGATGCCTTGCACACATTCAAGGCACCCAGTGCCAGAGGCAGCAAAACAACCCCAAAACTTCAATGAACCTCCACCACATTTCTCAGTAGGTACTGTGTTCTTTTCTTTGTAGGCCTCATTTCGTTTTCGGTAAACAGTAGAATGATGTGCTTTACCAAAAAGCTCCATCTTGGTCTCCTCTGTCCACAAGACGTTTTCCCAGAAGAATTTTGGCCTTACTCAAGTCCATTTTGGCAAACTGTAGTCTTACTTTTTTATGTCTCTCTGTCAGCAGTGGGGTCCTCCTGGGTATCCTGCCATAGCCTTTCATTTCATTTAAATGTCGACGGATAGTTCGCGCTGACACTGATGTTCCCTGAGCCTGCAGGACAGCTTGAATTTCTTTGGAACTTGTTTGGGGCTGCTTATCCACCATCTGGACTATCCTGCGTTGCAACCTTTCATCAATTGTTCTCTTCCGTCCACGCCCAGAGAGATTAGCTACAGTGCCATGGGTTGCAAACTTCTTGATAATGTTGCGCACTGTGGACAAAGGCAAATCTAGATCTCTGGAGATGGACTTGTAACCTTGAGATTGTTGATATTTTTTCACAATTTTCGTTCTCAAGTCCTCAGACAGTTCTCTTCTCCTCTTTCTGCTGTCCATGCTTAGTGTGGCACACACAGACACACAATGCAAAGACTAAGTGAACTTCTCTCCGTTTTATCTGCTTTCAGGTGTGATTTTTATATTGCCCACACCTGTTACTTGCCCCAGGTGAGTTTAAAGGAGCATCACATGCTTGAAACAATCTTATTTATCCACAATTTTTAAAGGGTGCCAAGAATTTTGAGCAGCCCATTTTTGAAGTTTTGTGTGACATTATGTCCAATTTGCTTTTTTTCCTCCCTTTTTTTGATTTGTTCCAATACACACAAAGGGAATAAACATGTGTATAGCAAAACATGTGTTACTGCAATACTTTTCTGTGAGAAATACTTGACTTTCTGGAAAAATTTCTGGGGTGCCAACAATTTCAAGCATGACTGTACGTCATTCCTTCATTTGCCCTGGCTACCTTGTCAATCCTTCAGACAGGTACTCCCTGAACCATGGTCTCTATTTTTATTTGTTTGATTTCTCATGTTTCCCTGCAGGCTCTCCAGTTGAGGAGTTACTTGTCAGGGACTGGGATTGTCTGTCCACTTTGTGCTACCTTGGATTACACAGACCATTTGTGCTCACCAAGTTTTATATGGGTGAGCTCTGTCTCATCTCATTGAGAGGGACAGCTATATATCCAATTGATTCCATGTCTTGATATATATTGAAGGTAATTTCTACTTCTCTATATAACCGCTGCTCTGACCCAGCCAACCCCCATTACCTTTAAATATATCTTTTCACAAGGTCTATTCTATATTGTGGTTTTCTCCTGCTTTCAGGTAAACAACCTCTCCACATCTTTTTGTCCTTTTCTACAAGCCTGGAGAGGACCATTACCAGGGCGGTAGGATATCTCTGTGTATCTGCAAAATTTGATGTTTTCAACCTCTTTTTCCAGCGATGTGTCAAATATTGAGCAGTATTGGTAAGGTTCACTGCCTATCATTCCCATGCTTTTCTGAAAACTATTTTTCTATGTCCTATTTCTGACAGTTTTCCAGACTTTTGAATACTTTGCATAATTATGGTTATATATGCCAACCGGTAATGTCACAATGTTTTTAATCTTTAAAGCTTAACATGAGCATTCATTTCATTTTTTTGTTACCTGTAGCATAACAGACGCCACAACCAAATCTCCTGAAGAAACTCCATCGAGCGAAACATGTAGAGAAAGTGGTATTGTCTGTCCAAACTCAATCCTCGGTGTCATGTGACTTGTTAGTGTTGCAGGTGTATTAAATTTGGTGTTATCGCTCTCACTCACTCATACTGGTCACTGGAAGTTCAACATGGCACCTCATGGCAAAGAACTCTCTTATTCCACATACACGCGACCGTTTTTATTGTCATTGTAAAAACAACGTTTTTCTCGACATGATTTTTCTCAAGCCTGACTTGCCTACACATGATCGTGAATAAAAATGCTCGAGCAAAGCGCGGTGACGTACAACACGTTCGACAACACGTACGGCGGCACTATAAAGGGGAAGTTTCATTCGGATGGCGCCACCCTTTGGGCTGCTTTTGCTGATCCTCGTGTTAGTAAAGTTTGGTGAGAGACGATTTACGCTTTTCAGCCTTGTGCTCTTCAGTCCGTTACAGCGTGACAAATGTGCTATCTCCATTATGAACGCTAGTTTTACCAGAATGAGCGCTCCCGTCTCATAACTTACTTCTGAGCATGCGCGTTTTTTTCACGTCGTTAAAGCCTACACACGCCCGTTTTTCACGACGAGAAAAACGACGACGTGAAAAACGACGAGAAAAAATAGAGCATGTTCCAAATTTTTAATGCCCATTTTTCACGTCGCAAAAAATGCTCTGTAGCCTACAGACAATTGTTTTTAATGACCAAATAATTTATTTTTATTTTTCTCGTCATGAAAAACGGTCGTGTGTACGCGGCATTAGAATCTGAAAAAAATGACTGTTGCTCTACATAAAGATAGCCCAGGCTATAAGAAGATTGCCAAGACCCTGAAACTTAGCTGCAGCACAGTGGCCAAAACCATACAGCAGGGTTGCCAACCTCCCGCAGCATTTTTTACTGACAAAACATGGACAATATACTGACAAAACACATTTTTTACTGACAACCTGGGAAATTACAGAAGTCCTATTGAAAACTAACACAGTGAATATTTGAACAGTATAAACATGATATGGAAACACTGACAATACCTATAACAAAGTAATTTGCTTGATTTACACTTAAAAAGTCAACACAGCATGAAATTATCAACCTCTAATCTTTACTAGCAGTTGTAAAAAAATCACATGTTTTTACAAACTGTCAGTAAATTTACTGGCGGTTGGCAACCCTGCCATACAGCGGTTTAACAGGACAGGTTTCACTCAGAACAGGCATCGCCATGGTCGACCAAAGAAGTTGAGTGCACGTGCTCAGCGTCATATCCAGAGGTTGTCTTTGGAAAATAGACGTGTAGCGCCCTGCTCCTGTTGACCAGGCGCTATCATGTAAATGTAGTGGGTCAACTGAATTGTACATAGTTCAGAATGTAATATTTATGGCTAAATTAGCCTCATCTCCAGCTTTGGCTGTGTTGTGAGCATTTCCCACTATCGCCGGTAGATGTCGTTGTCACCACCGGCCAGTGTTGGAAATACAACAGGCTGAAGTGTATTGGGTGTCCCTTCCCCAGAAACAGCCCAGTGGGAGTGTTTTACCGCTGTGCATTCTGGGAGAGGATACTTAAGGGGCAGATGCCATTTTTCTGTCTCTCTGACCTCATGACCCGCCTGGCCTAAGGTATGTGACAACTCCTCTTCTGCCTCGGGCCCGGAAGTCTGTCTGGGGCCTACTGGTTCAGGGATGGTCCTGTAATGTCTTGCCTGCGGGAAGAAGCCGAGCAATTGGAAGATCCAGGGGAGGATTCTTCTTGGAGAGGACCGAGCAAAAGGCTGGTATCTCAAAAAGAGCCTGGTGACTCCATTGGAGGATGCATCCTAACCAATCTACCTCACAGTACTGCCGGATGGCTTAAAGGACTCTGGTACTGTGTAGCTGTGTCCACTTTGTCAATTACTGATTACTAAATCCTGTGGCAGAGGATTATTCAACCGTTTACTATTATCATCAAGTCTGTGGCAGAGACTTTTGTCAGTGCATCATTCCGGCTGCTAGGCCGGTGAGAGAGGCCTATCCAGGTGAGCAAGATCCATTGACAGGAAGTGTACTTGTCTCCAGGATCTCAAGTTCCTCAGTGATATTCACAAGGTATCTAAATTCCCCTAACCCTCCATCCCTCTACTTTTGCAAGTTGTGTTTAATAAATAAGCATTGTAAAAAGACTAAGTGACTGGTGCATGCATCTATGGGCACATTGCCCAATTTGGAGCCAAGCAAGTTTTGATACGGTGAACTGTGGGGTAACGGCAGGACCAAAAATAACCAGCAGCTCCTATGGGGGTAGTGCTACAGACGTATGAGTGCTGCCGTCATTGCTGCAGAGGTTGTAGGTCTGCATTTCTGTTGTCCCCAAAGGAAGCCTCTTCTAAAGATGATGCACAAGAAAGCCTGCAAACAGTTTGCTGAAGACAAGCAGACTAAGGACATGGATTACTGGAACCATGTCCTTAGTCTGATGAGACTAAGATAAACGTATTTGGTTCAGTCGGTCTCAAGCATGTGTGGCGGCAACCAGGTGAGGAGTACAAAGACAAGTCTGTCTTGCCTACAGTCAAGCATGGTGGTGGGAGTGTCATGGTCTGGGGCTGCATGAGTGCTGCCGAAACTTGGGAGCTACAGTTCATTGAGGGAACCATAGATACCAACATGTACTAGGACATATTGAAGCAGAGCATGATCCCCTCCCAGGGGGAGAGCCGCAGGGCAGTATTCCAACATGATAATGACCCCAAACACACCTCCAAGGCGACCACTGCATTACTAAAGAATCTGGGGGTAAAGATGATGGACTGGCCAAGCATGTCTCCAGACCTAAACTCTATTGAGCATCTGTGGGGCATCCTCAAACGGAAGGTGGAGGAGCGCAAGGTCTCTAACATTCACCAGCTCCATGATGTCATCATGGAGGAGTGGAAGAGGACTCCAGTGGCAACCTGTGAAGCTCAGGTGAACTCCATGCCCAAGAGGGTTAAGTCAGTGATGGAAAATAATGGTGGCCACACAAAATATTGTCCAGTGGGACCAATTGGGACATTTTGATTTGTACTCACCTTTGTTGCCAGCGGTTTAGACATTAATGGCAATCTTTTTATAGCCTAGGCCATCTTTCTGTAGAGCAACAATTCTTTTTTTTCAGATCCTCAGAGAGTTGTTTGCCATGAGGTGCCATGTTTAACTTCCAGTGACCGGTATGAGAGAGTGAGAGCGATAACACCAAATTTAACACACCCGTTCCCCATTCACACCTGACCTTGTAACACTAATGAGTTACATGACACCGGGGAGGGAGAATGGCTAATTGGGCCCAACTTGGACATTTTCACTTAGGGGTGTACTCACTTTTGTTGGCAGCGGTTTAGACATTAATGGCTGTGTGCTGAGTTATTTTGAGGGAACAGCAAATTTACACTGTTATTCAAGCTGTACACTCACTACTTTACATTGTAGCAGTGTCATTTTTTCAGTGTTGTCACATGAAATGATATAATAAAATATTTACAAAAATGTGAGGGGTGTACTCACTTCTGTGAGATACAGTATATGTAAAGTGCTGCGTAAATTTACCTGTAATAAATACATGAATAAATGTGATAAAATGCTCTGCCTGTCTCATTTTATCTGTGCACTCCAACGCAGCACACAATAGAGCACAAGGTTATTTTTGCCTTTTCCATGCGTTGGGACTATGTTGGCTAACACAACTCAGTGCATGTAGTGTGAATCTCTGATAAAAATAAGATTTTGTTAGATATGCCTCTGAAAAAGCTAGGATTTTCCTCTTTTGTTAGCTCTAGTGTAGCACTTCACCGGCTTACAAATTATATTCCAATGAACATACACAGGGATTTAAAAAAAGGCATGGAAATGCGTAAATTAGAGTAAGATGCAAATCCCAAATCCCTTTAACAGATGGGGCAGTAAATTGAGCTCCAATTGTTTGATCTCATCCCCGGTATTTTGTGTGTATGCTGATGAATGCCCAGAAATCATCTGTGTGCAATAAGCGCAGAGACAAGTTCCTTCCTAACTTCCCTGCCTTCTGCAGGCTGTCACAGCTTTACAATACCGCGCTCTCATTTCCATATGCAAAACACATGTCTTGAATGGACTTTGTTTGACATCTAGAAAATATTTAGAACAAAATGGAATATATTTATGATGTTGATTCACCGCAGGCATTGCTATACAGCTGTAACACAATATAGACCTGGGAGAATTTTCTCTCTGCAGTGGCCTAACTTGAAGCTTCTAGAGAGAGATACTGTCATTTTGAATCATCAGCTATTAAAGCTTGCTGCAACTCTGCTCAAAGAAGATTTGGAATAAAATATATAATTTGGTAAATAAATCTGAATTACCGTATTTATCGGCGTATAACACACACTTTTTTCCCCTGAAAATCAGGGGAAAATCGTGGGTGCGTGTTATACGCCGATACTGTCATCCCTGAGCTGTCTCCGCTGACTGTGAGCGGAGCGGAGCGAGATACACATAGCCGAATGTACTCGGCTATACTCGGCTTTTCTCGGCTCCGCTCACAGTCACGCCCAGTCCCGCCATTGGACCTGTGTTATGTCCATCATAGGGCGGGACTCGGCGTGACTGTGAGCGGAGCCGAGAAAAGCCGAGTATAGCCGAGTACACTCGGCTATGTGTATCTCGGCGGCGGCTCCGCCCAGTCCCTGCGTCCCCTGCGTCCCCGGCGTTCGCACAGTCTCGGCGCCAATTTTAAAATGATGCACGGCGACACTGGGGGCAAGGCTGCACGGCGACACTGGGGGCAAGGCTGCACGGCGACACTGTGGGCAAGGCTGCACGGCGACTCTGGGGCAAGGCTGCACGGCAACTCTGGGGCAAGGCTGAAATGGACACTGACAAGGCTGCACTGTGACAAGGCTGCAATGGACACTGACAAGGCTGCACTGTGACAAGGCTGCAATGGACACTGACAAGGCTGCACTGTGACAAGGCTGCAATGGACACTGACAAGGCTGCAATGGACACTGACAAGGCTGCAATGGACACTGACAAGGCTGCATTTAAATGTAAGTTATTTTTCCTTAAACTTCCCTGCTAAAAGTTTTTTTCCCTAAAATTTCCTCCTAAACTTGGGGTGCGTGTTATACGCCGATAAATACGGTACTTAGAAATTATCAATATAATTCAATTTATAAGGACAGAATTTCATGCAGACTTAAAGCAATTTTCAAGAAGAAAATTGGAGGTCTGTCTTGGAAATGCATAGAAGTATCACATGCATGAAAAAAAAAAAAATACCTTTTTACTTGCGCATTATTGGATGACAGAAGGCAGCAGCGATTTGTCTTATACCGCGTACACACGATCAGAATTTCCAACAACAAATGGTCAATGTGAGCTTTTGGTCGGATATTTGCTGTCGGAATTTCCGACAACAAATGTTTGAGAGCTGGTTCTCAATTTTTCCGACAACAAAAGTTCTTGTTGGAAATTCCGACCGTGTGTATCCAATTCCGACACACAAATTTCTTACAAATGCTCAAAATCAATTTGACGCATGCTCGGAATCATTGAACTTAATTTTTCTCGGCTCGTTGTAGTGTTGTTGTACGTGTAGCGGGTGTTTGAATTTAAGGGAGGCATCTGGGTGGTAGTGTAACCCAGATGCACAAATTGCTAGGGGATCCGAGACCTTTTTCTGGTTCTTGGAGGACTCTGGTGGTGTGAGGTTCCTTGCGGTTCACGGGTGGCGCTGTTGTCCTGGGCCAGAGCTGAACTCGCACCACAAGACTGTACCTTTTTGTCCTCCCCTGGAGCTGGTACAGCGGGGCAGGGAACCCGCTGTGACGCAAAGGGAGAGGGGATAAAAGGGGCGGATGCCCTTACCACGGGGTTCAGAGTTCAGAGTTGGGCGTTCAGAGTGGGAGTCGGAGGACTCGGCCGCACCCAGGCACCTTCAGCTTGGGTGCTGGCGTTCCAGTGTTCCAGGCCTAGGTGCCCTTGACCTAGCCGGAGCGGAGATGGAGTCCATCTCAGGCACCTTTAGCCTGGGGTGAGGTACTATGGCGGATGCCTGGAGCTCAGTACCTTCGACTGAGTTCCGCGAGGGTGGAGGAATCCGAGGGGGCCCTAACTCCTTGGGTGCCCGTGTCTGAGTTTGTGAGATCTGGTGTGCGGAACTTCTCTGAAGAGTCCGGCGCAACATCGCTGGTGACAGAGAGGCCTCCGGTTTCTCCCTTGGACGGATTTCCTTCCCCTGACGGGGGCTGTGCTAGCGAAGGTAATTCATGTTCTACCTCACATAGTCAGTGGCAGTGACTATTTACCACTGGTGATACCACAGTGGTTAGCAACAGATAGGGAAAGGATTGTGCCTCGATCTATTCCCCATTATTACTCGGTAGAAGAAAATGTTTGTTGTTTGCTAAGAAGAATAAAACTGAGTTGGACCTATTCACTGTGTGGAACTCTGGTTACTAGGAGCAAAGGAGTCAGGGACGAAGTACTGGACTTGACTCTAGGACACCTACACAAAACCCAATCTTCTGGCCTTCACCTCTTAGCTATGGAGGACATGGGCCGTGGTGTATCTCATCCCTCCCCCCAGCATTGAGACCCCTAGACGAAGAAAGACAAGCCGAGTATGAGAAGGGGAGAGAGGGGTGAGGCCGCTACATACGTCCCCGCGTTCTTGGCGATCGGAATTTCCAACAACATTTGTGTGACCGTGTGTATGCAAGACAAGTTTGAGCGAAAATCTGTTGGAAAAAAATCCACGGTTTTGTTGTCGGAAATTCCGATCGTGTGTACGCGGCATAATTCCCTAAGCTCTGGGGCAAAATCTCTTGCAAAGTGAATAGCCTACTCGACCTTAGTAGATCAACCCTAGCATCTCTTTAAAGTCCAAAAACAGCTTATTGGAAGGAGTGCCAAGCAGAGACACCTCACATTCCCTAGTTTGCACAAGAGGGCATGGGAAGTGTTCTCCCACTTTCTTGCCAAATATGGAAAATCCTTTATAGAAAACATGTCATCACAAAAATGTGGGAACTTATTTTGATGACCTTCTTCTAAAAGTTCACGTTGCCTGCCTGTTTCTGACAGTAATAATTAGTTCATTGGCCCAGAATTAGCTTACAGCCACTTAAGTCAGAGTAATGTTGGAACCTTTTGATCTGTTTTACTTGTTCTGGGTTAGTGACTAAGAGATAGAGATGAACTAGGGCAGTGGTCATCAACCCTGTCTTTAAGGCCCACTAACAGGCCAGGTTTGCAAGATAACTGAAATACATCACAGGTGATATCATTTGCTGCTTAGTGATTGCAGTATTCTAGTCTGCATTTCCCCAAGGTAATACATAAAACCTGGCCTGTTAGTGGGCCCTGAGGACAGGGTTGATGACCACTGAGCTAGGGCATCCTCCAAACTCAATTCTAGCTAAAACTCTAAACTTGCGTTCTTTTTTAACCCAGTGAGCTGAGGGCTGAGTCATTATCAACTCAGGGAGTTGGAAGCTCCAACAGTTAGCACTGAACAGCTTGTGAGGTGGATGAGTCTGTCAGCAGTACTCATTACCCAGATTTCAGAGAGATATTTCTGTAAAGGGTCCATGTTTGTCCAACTTTCAAATGTTTTACAGTTTTCATTATTTTGTATGAATTTTTTTTGTGATTCTGAACCTGTTTTGCATCATTGCTATAATTTTGCACATTAGTAAAGTTGCAGGTTACAGTTACTCTCTGTCTAATCGTTCAGGTGATTATCTATTCTGTTCAGAGGTTTGTGGTGAGCGGCTCCTGGTGTAGAGTTAAGGGTTGGGATGCAGAACATGGAAGTACAATGGGCAGAGAAGCACAGTGTTGCCATGTATAAGGAAAGCTTGTCTCATTCTATGTAGACATTCTTGTAGGTATAGCGGGGTCTTCAGATTTAGTTGGGGTACACCTGGGGGTAGTGTGACCCAGGTGTGTAATTATGACAGGGTTTAGACCCCTTTGTGATTCGTGGAGGATTGGGTGGTGCATTATTCTCCTTGGCCTGTGGGTGGTGGGGTACCTACAGGCTCGAGGTAGAATCACTACCACAGTGCTACCCTTTTTGTCCCTTTCCGGAGATGGTACGGCTGGGGCAGGGAACCCGCCGTGGTGTCGATGGGAGGAGATAAAAGGGGGAGACGCCCTCACCACGAGGTCTTCGAGGATCTTCTCTTCACGCGCCCAGGCACCTTAGGCCTGGGCGCGGGCGGTTTGAGGTTCCGGCTCAGGCACCCTAGGCCTGACCGGAATGGAGTTGGAGTCCATCCCAGGCACCTTCAGCCTGGGGTGAGGTACCATGTCGTAGGCCTGGGGCCCAGTGACTTCGACTGGGTCCCGCGAGGGTGAAGTGATTCCAGGGTGCCCCTTGCGAGGGGACCCGCATCTGAGGTGAGGAGGCTGGGGAGGTCACCCATCCGAAGATTCCAGAGCAGCGTCAACCCGGTGACGGATGGGCCTCCGGTAACTCCCTTGGAGGAACATCTTCCCCTGATAGGGGCCGCAGCGCAGCGAAGGTATTCTAATCAAGGTTGCTACAACCCTTGGTCAAAGTACAGGGGTTTAGAGACTAAAATCAGGACAGTGCCTCGACCTGCTCATCCCACCGTATCTTGCCATTACATTGTTTGTTGTGGAGCTACGAAATAAAACTGAGAGTTGGACTGTGATCGGTGTATGGACTCTGTTAATGGGAGCAAGGGAGATTCCAGCATAGCAGGACTGAGTTTCACAACCAACGCACATTTGGCCCGAGGAAGATACTGATACTGGCCTTCACTAGGGATGAGCTTCGTGTTCGAGTCGAACATACGTTCGACTCGAACATCGGCTGTTCGATCGTTCGACGAAGATCGAACGATTTGGGCCGTTCGCGCCAAATTCGAGTGACGCGAACGGCCCACAATGCACTACGCCATCGCAGTGTCATCCAGGCGCTGTGATTGGCCAAGCATGCACTGTGACCCCGCATGCTTGGCCAATCACAGCGCCGGCAGCGAGGAGAGCAATGATTGGCCACAGGCAGGATGCCTGTGGCCAATTATTGCTGAGGGTGTTTAGTACACGCCCCACACTATAAAAGGCCGCCAGCACGGCGGCCTAGTGTAGTGTGTTCCGGAGCAGGGAAAGAGAAGCATAGGCAGGGACAGTGACATTTATTTATTTCTTGCTTAACCTGGATTCCTTTAGTTTAGGGAAAGAGAAGGATAGGTAGGGAGAGTGTCAGTGTGTTTTACTGTGCGAATCCTTGTTTCTAGGGACAAAGAAGGAAAGTGAGGGGAATTCTCCTTGTGCTATAGTGTGCTTTAAAAAAAAAAAATTTCTAGGGACAGAAAACTCTAGGTAGGGAGAGTGTCAGTTTCTTTCACTGTGCGAATCCTTGTTTCTAGGGACAAAGAAGGAAAGTGAGGGGAATTCTCCTTGTGCTATAGTGTGCTTTAAAAAAACATTTTTTCTAGGGACAGAAAACTCTAGGTAGGGAGAGTGTCAGTTTATTTCACTGTGATAATCCTTGTTTCTAGTGACAAAGAAGGAAAGTGAGGGGAATTCTCCTTGTGCTATAGTGTGCTTTAAAAAAACATTTTTTCTAGGGACAGAAAACTCTAGGTAGGGAGAGTGTCAGTGTCTTTTACTGTGCGAGTCCTTGTTTCTAGTGACAAAGAAGGAAAGTGAGGGGAATTCTCCTTGTGCTATAGTGTGCTTTAAAAAAACATTTTTTCTAGGGACAGAAAACTCTAGGTAGGGAGAGTGTCAGTGTCTTTTACTGTGCGAGTCCTTGTTTCTAGGGACAAAGAAGGAAAGTGAGGGGAATTCTCCTTGTGCTATAGTGTGCTTTAAAAAAACATTTTTTCTAGGGACAGAAAACTCTAGGTAGGGAGAGTGTCAGTTTATTTCACTGTGCGAATCCTTGTTTCTAGGGACAGGGAAGGACAGTGAGTGAATTCTCCTTGTGCTATAGTGTGCTATAAAAAAACATTTTTTCTAGGGACAGAAAACTCTAGGTAGGGAGAGTGTCAGTTTCTTTCACTGTGCAAATCCTTGTTTCTAGGGACAAAGAAGGAAAGTGAGGGGAATTCTCCTTGTGCTATAGTGTGCTTTAAAAAAACATTTTTTCTAGGGACAGAAAACTCTAGGTAGGGAGAGTGTCAGTTTATTTTACTGTGCGAATCCTTGTTTCTAGGGACAGGGAAGGACAGTGAGTGAATTCTCCTTGTGCTATAGTGTGCTTTAAAAAAACATTTTTTCTAGGGACAGAAAACTCTAGGTAGGGAGAGTGTCAGTTTCTTTCACTGTGCGAGTCCTTGTTTCTAGGGACAAAGAAGGAAAGTGAGGGGAATTCTCCTTGTGCTATAGTGTGCTTTAAAAGAACATTTTTTTCTAGGGACAGAAAACTCTAGGTAGGGAGAGTGTCAGTGTCTTTTACTGTGCGAGTCCTTGTTTCTAGGGACAAAGAAGGAAAGTGAGGGGAATTCTCCTTGTGCTATAGTGTGCTTTAAAAAAACATTTTTTCTAGGGACAGAAAACTCTAGGTAGGGAGAGTGTCAGTTTATTTCACTGTGCGAATCCTTGTTTCTAGGGACAGGGAAGGACAGTGAGTGAATTCTCCTTGTGCTATAGTGTGCTTTAAAAAAACATTTTTTCTAGGGACAGAAAACTCTAGGTAGGGAGAGTGTCAGTTTCTTTCACTGTGCGAATCCTTGTTTCTAGGGACAAAGAAGGAAAGTGAGGGGAATTCTCCTTGTGCTATAGTGTGCTTTAAAAAAACATTTTTTCTAGGGACAGAAAACTCTAGGTAGGGAGAGTGTCAGTTTCTTTCACTGTGCGAGTCCTTGTTTCTAGGGACAAAGAAGGAAAGTGAGGGGAATTCTCCTTGTGCTATAGTGTGCTTTAAAAGAACATTTTTTCTAGGGACAGAAAACTCTAGGTAGGGAGAGTGTCAGTTTCTTTCACTGTGCGAATCCTTGTTTCTAGGGACAAAGAAGGAAAGTGAGGGGAATTCTCCTTGTGCTATAGTGTGCTTTAAAAAAACATTTTTTCTAGGGACAGAAAACTCTAGGTAGGGAGAGTGTCAGTTTATTTCACTGTGATAATCCTTGTTTCTAGTGACAAAGAAGGAAAGTGAGGGGAATTCTCCTTCTGCTATAGTGTGCTTTAAAAAAACATTTTTTCTAGGGACAGAAAACTCTAGGTAGGGAGAGTGTCAGTGTCTTTTACTGTGCGAGTCCTTGTTTCTACTGACAAAGAAGGAAAGTGAGGGGAATTCTCCTTGTGCTATAGTGTGCTTTAAAAAAACATTTTTTCTAGGGACAGAAAACTCTAGGTAGGGAGAGTGTCAGTGTCTTTTACTGTGCGAGTCCTTGTTTCTAGGGACAAAGAAGGAAAGTGAGGGGAATTCTCCTTGTGCTATAGTGTGCTTTAAAAGAACATTTTTTCTAGGGACAGAAAACTCTAGGTAGGGAGAGTGTCAGTGTCTTTTACTGTGCGAGTCCTTGTTTCTAGGGACAAAGAAGGAAAGTGAGGGGAATTCTCCTTGTGCTATAGTGTGCTTTAAAAAAACATTTTTTCTAGGGACAGAAAACTCTAGGTAGGGAGAGTGTCAGTTTATTTCACTGTGCGAATCCTTGTTTCTAGGGACAGGGAAGGACAGTGAGTGAATTCTCCTTGTGCTATAGTGTGCTTTAAAAAAACATTTTTTCTAGGGACAGAAAACTCTAGGTAGGGAGAGTGTCAGTTTCTTTCACTGTGCGAATCCTTGTTTCTAGGGACAAAGAAGGAAAGTGAGGGGAATTCTCCTTGTGCTATAGTGTGCTTTAAAAAAACATTTTTTCTAGGGACAGAAAACTCTAGGTAGGGAGAGTGTCAGTTTATTTCACTGTGATAATCCTTGTTTCTAGTGACAAAGAAGGAAAGTGAGGGGAATTCTCCTTGTGCTATAGTGTGCTTTAAAAAAACATTTTTTCTAGGGACAGAAAACTCTAGGTAGGGAGAGTGTTAGTGTCTTTTACTGTGCGAGTCCTTGTTTCTAGTGACAAAGAAGGAAAGTGAGGGGAATTCTCCTTGTGCTATAGTGTGCTTTAAAAAAAAATTTTTCTAGGGACAGAAAACTCTAGGTAGGGAGAGTGTCAGTGTCTTTTACTGTGCGAGTCCTTGTTTCTAGGGACAAAGAAGGAAAGTGAGGGGAATTCTCCTTGTGCTATAGTGTGCTTTAAAAAAACATTTTTTCTAGGGACAGAAAACTCTAGGTAGGGAGAGTGTCAGTTTATTTCACTGTGATAATCCTTGTTTCTAGTGACAAAGAAGGAAAGTGAGGGGAATTCTCCTTGTGCTATAGTGTGCTTTAAAAAAACATTTTTTCTAGGGACAGAAATCTCTAGGTAGGGAGAGTGTCAGTGTCTTTTACTGTGCGAGTCCTTGTTTCTAGTGACAAAGAAGGAAAGTGAGGGGAATTCTCCTTGTGCTATAGTGTGCTTTAAAAAAACATTTTTTCTAGGGACAGAAAACTCTAGGTAGGGAGAGTGTCAGTGTCTTTTACTGTGCGAGTCCTTGTTTCTAGGGACAAAGAAGGAAAGTGAGGGGAATTCTCCTTGTGCTATAGTGTGCTTTAAAAAAACATTTTTTCTAGGGACAGAAAACTCTAGGTAGGGAGAGTGTCAGTGTCTTTTACTGTGCGAATCCTTGTTTCTAGGGACAAAGAAGGAAAGTGAGGGGAATTCTCCTTGTGCTATAGTGTGCTTTAAAAAAACATTTTTTCTAGGGACAGAAAACTCTAGGTAGGGAGAGTGTCAGTGTCTTTTACTGTGCGAGTCCTTGTTTCTAGGGACAAAGAAGGAAAGTGAGGGGAATTCTCCTTGTGCTATAGTGTGCTTTAAAAGAACATTTTTTCTAGGGACAGAAAACTCTAGGTAGGGAGAGTGTCAGTGTCTTTTACTGTGCGAGTCCTTGTTTCTAGGGACAAAGAAGGAAAGTGAGGGGAATTCTCCTTGTGCTATAGTGTGCTTTAAAAAAACATTTTTTCTAGGGACAGAAAACTCTAGGTAGGGAGAGTGTCAGTTTATTTCACTGTGCGAATCCTTGTTTCTAGGGACAGGGAAGGACAGTGAGTGAATTCTCCTTGTGCTATAGTGTGCTTTAAAAAAACATTTTTTCTAGGGACAGAAAACTCTAGGTAGGGAGAGTGTCAGTTTCTTTCACTGTGCGAATCCTTGTTTCTAGGGACAAAGAAGGAAAGTGAGGGGAATTCTCCTTGTGCTATAGTGTGCTTTAAAAAAACATTTTTTCTAGGGACAGAAAACTCTAGGTAGGGAGAGTGTCAGTTTATTTCACTGTGATAATCCTTGTTTCTAGTGACAAAGAAGGAAAGTGAGGGGAATTCTCCTTGTGCTATAGTGTGCTTTAAAAAAACATTTTTTCTAGGGACAGAAAACTCTAGGTAGGGAGAGTGTTAGTGTCTTTTACTGTGCGAGTCCTTGTTTCTAGTGACAAAGAAGGAAAGTGAGGGGAATTCTCCTTGTGCTATAGTGTGCTTTAAAAAAAAATTTTTCTAGGGACAGAAAACTCTAGGTAGGGAGAGTGTCAGTGTCTTTTACTGTGCGAGTCCTTGTTTCTACGGACAAAGAAGGAAAGTGAGGGGAATTCTCCTTGTGCTATAGTGTGCTTTAAAAAAACATTTTTTCTAGGGACAGAAAACTCTAGGTAGGGAGAGTGTCAGTTTATTTCACTGTGATAATCCTTGTTTCTAGTGACAAAGAAGGAAAGTGAGGGGAATTCTCCTTGTGCTATAGTGTGCTTTAAAAAAACATTTTTTCTAGGGACAGAAAACTCTAGGTAGGGAGAGTGTCAGTGTCTTTTACTGTGCGAGTCCTTGTTTCTAGTGACAAAGAAGGAAAGTGAGGGGAATTCTCCTTGTGCTATAGTGTGCTTTAAAAAAACATTTTTTCTAGGGACAGAAAACTCTAGGTAGGGAGAGTGTCAGTGTCTTTTACTGTGCGAGTCCTTGTTTCTAGGGACAAAGAAGGAAAGTGAGGGGAATTCTCCTTGTGCTATAGTGTGCTTTAAAAAAACATTTTTTCTAGGGACAGAAAACTCTAGGTAGGGAGAGTGTCAGTGTCTTTTACTGTGCGAATCCTTGTTTCTAGGGACAAAGAAGGAAAGTGAGGGGAATTCTCCTTGTGCTATAGTGTGCTTTAAAAAAACATTTTTTCTAGGGACAGAAAACTCTAGGTAGGGAGAGTGTCAGTGTCTTTTACTGTGCGAGTCCTTGTTTCTAGGGACAAAGAAGGAAAGTGAGGGGAATTCTCCTTGTGCTATAGTGTGCTTTAAAAAAACATTTTTTCTAGGGACAGAAAACTCTAGGTAGGGAGAGTGTCAGTTTATTTCACTGTGCGAATCCTTGTTTCTAGGGACAGGGAAGGACAGTGAGTGAATTCTCCTTGTGCTATAGTGTGCTTTAAAAAAACATTTTTTCTAGGGACAGAAAACTCTAGGTAGGGAGAGTGTCAGTTTCTTTCACTGTGCGAATCCTTGTTTCTAGGGACAAAGAAGGAAAGTGAGGGGAATTCTCCTTGTGCTATAGTGTGCTTTAAAAAAACATTTTTTCTAGGGACAGAAAACTCTAGGTAGGGAGAGTGTCAGTTTATTTCACTGTGATAATCCTTGTTTCTAGTGACAAAGAAGGAAAGTGAGGGGAATTCTCCTTGTGCTATAGTGTGCTTTAAAAAAACATTTTTTCTAGGGACAGAAAACTCTAGGTAGGGAGAGTGTCAGTGTCTTTTACTGTGCGAGTCCTTGTTTCTAGGGACAAAGAAGGAAAGTGAGGGGAATTCTCCTTGTGCTATAGTGTGCTTTAAAAAAACATTTTTTCTAGGGACAGAAAACTCTAGGTAGGGAGAGTGTCAGTTTATTTCACTGTGCGAATCCTTGTTTCTAGGGACAGGGAAGGACAGTGAGTGAATTCTCCTTGTGCTATAGTGTGCTTTAAAAAAACATTTTTTCTAGGGACAGAAAACTCTAGGTAGGGAGAGTGTCAGTTTCTTTCACTGTGCGAATCCTTGTTTCTAGGGACAAAGAAGGAAAGTGAGGGGAATTCTCCTTGTGCTATAGTGTGCTTTAAAAAAACATTTTTTCTAGGGACAGAAAACTCTAGGTAGGGAGAGTGTCAGTTTATTTCACTGTGATAATCCTTGTTTCTAGTGACAAAGAAGGAAAGTGAGGGGAATTCTCCTTGTGCTATAGTGTGCTTTAAAAAAACATTTTTTCTAGGGACAGAAAACTCTAGGTAGGGAGAGTGTCAGTGTCTTTTACTGTGCGAGTCCTTGTTTCTAGTGACAAAGAAGGAAAGTGAGGGGAATTCTCCTTGTGCTATAGTGTGCTTTAAAAAAAAAAATTTCTAGGGACAGAAAACTCTAGGTAGGGAGAGTGTCAGTGTCTTTTACTGTGCGAGTCCTTGTTTCTAGGGACAAAGAAGGAAAGTGAGGGGAATTCTCCTTGTGCTATAGTGTGCTTTAAAAAAACATTTTTTCTAGGGACAGAAAACTCTAGGTAGGGAGAGTGTCAGTTTATTTCACTGTGATAATCCTTGTTTCTAGTGACAAAGAAGGAAAGTGAGGGGAATTCTCCTTGTGCTATAGTGTGCTTTAAAAAAACATTTTTTCTAGGGACAGAAAACTCTAGGTAGGGAGAGTGTCAGTGTCTTTTACTGTGCGAGTCCTTGTTTCTAGTGACAAAGAAGGAAAGTGAGGGGAATTCTCCTTGTGCTATAGTGTACTTTAAAAAAACATTTTTTCTAGGGACAGAAAACTCTAGGTAGGGAGAGTGTCAGTGTCTTTTACTGTGCGAGTCCTTGTTTCTAGGGACAAAGAAGGAAAGTGAGGGGAATTCTCCTTGTGCTATAGTGTGCTTTAAAAAAACATTTTTTCTAGGGACAGAAAACTCTAGGTAGGGAGAGTGTCAGTGTCTTTTACTGTGCGAATCCTTGTTTCTAGGGACAAAGAAGGAAAGTGAGGGGAATTCTCCTTGTGCTCTAGTGTGCTTTAAAAAAACATTTTTTCTAGGGACAGAAAACTCTAGGTAGGGAGAGTGTCAGTGTCTTTTACTGTGCGAGTCCTTGTTTCTAGGGACAAAGAAGGAAAGTGAGGGGAATTCTCCTTGTGCTATAGTGTGCTTTAAAAAAACATTTTTTCTAGGGACAGAAAACTCTAGGTAGGGAGAGTGTCAGTTTATTTCACTGTGCGAATCCTTGTTTCTAGGGACAGGGAAGGACAGTGAGTGAATTCTCCTTGTGCTATAGTGTGCTTTAAAAAAACATTTTTTCTAGGGACAGAAAACTCTAGGTAGGGAGAGTGTCAGTTTCTTTCACTGTGCGAATCCTTGTTTCTAGGGACAAAGAAGGAAAGTGAGGGGAATTCTCCTTGTGCTATAGTGTGCTTTAAAAAACCATTTTTTCTAGGGACAGAAAACTCTAGGTAGGGAGAGTGTCAGTTTATTTCACTGTGATAATCCTTGTTTCTAGTGACAAAGAAGGAAAGTGAGGGGAATTCTCCTTGTGCTATAGTGTGCTTTAAAAAAACATTTTTTCTAGGGACAGAAAACTCTAGGTAGGGAGAGTGTCAGTGTCTTTTACTGTGCGAGTCCTTGTTTCTAGGGACAAAGAAGGAAAGTGAGGGGAATTCTCCTTGTGCTATAGTGTGCTTTAAAAAAACATTTTTTCTAGGGACAGAAAACTCTAGGTAGGGAGAGTGTCAGTTTATTTCACTGTGCGAATCCTTGTTTCTAGGGACAGGGAAGGACAGTGAGTGAATTCTCCTTGTGCTATAGTGTGCTTTAAAAAAACATTTTTTCTAGGGACAGAAAACTCTAGGTAGGGAGAGTGTCAGTGTCTTTTACTGTGCGAATCCTTGTTTCTAGGGACAAAGAAGGAAAGTGAGGGGAATTCTCCTTGTGCTCTAGTGTGCTTTAAAAAACATTTTTTCTAGGGACAGAAAACTCTAGGTAGGGAGAGTGTCAGTGTCTTTTACTGTGCGAGTCCTTGTTTCTAGGGACAAAGAAGGAAAGTGAGGGGAATTCTCCTTGTGCTATAGTGTGCTTTAAAAAAACATTTTTTCTAGGGACAGAAAACTCTAGGTAGGGAGAGTGTCAGTTTATTTCACTGTGCGAATCCTGGTTTCTAGGGACAGGGAAGGACAGTGAGTGAATTCTCCTTGTGCTATAGTGTGCTTTAAAAAAACATTTTTTCTAGGGACAGAAAACTCTAGGTAGGGAGAGTGTCAGTTTCTTTCACTGTGCGAATCCTTGTTTCTAGGGACAAAGAAGGAAAGTGAGGGGAATTCTCCTTGTGCTATAGTGTGCTTTAAAAAACCATTTTTTCTAGGGACAGAAAACTCTAGGTAGGGAGAGTGTCAGTTTATTTCACTGTGATAATCCTTGTTTCTAGTGACAAAGAAGGAAAGTGAGGGGAATTCTCCTTGTGCTATAGTGTGCTTTAAAAAAACATTTTTTCTAGGGACAGAAAACTCTAGGTAGGGAGAGTGTCAGTGTCTTTTACTGTGCGAGTCCTTGTTTCTAGGGACAAAGAAGGAAAGTGAGGGGAATTCTCCTTGTGCTATAGTGTGCTTTAAAAAAACATTTTTTCTAGGGACAGAAAACTCTAGGTAGGGAGAGTGTCAGTTTATTTCACTGTGCGAATCCTTGTTTCTAGGGACAGGGAAGGACAGTGAGTGAATTCTCCTTGTGCTATAGTGTGCTTTAAAAAAACATTTTTTCTAGGGACAGAAAACTCTAGGTAGGGAGAGTGTCAGTGTCTTTTACTGTGCGAATCCTTGTTTCTAGGGACAAAGAAGGAAAGTGAGGGGAATTCTCCTTGTGCTATAGTGTGCTAAAGCATTCCTCATCAACCATCTTTGAAATCCTTGTTTTTTGGACAGTCAGGGAAATTGTCGTTGTGCTATTCTGTGCAAAAGCAATCATCCTCAACCATATTTAGAAATCCTTAAGTAAAGGGACAGAGAAGGACACCTGAAGGTAGCCCTTATTGCTTTTTTCCCATCTCCCTGCAGGCCATCTATTAGAATGTCTGGAAGGCAAACAAGGAGAGGCAGACAGTCAGGAGGCAATAAAAGAGGGCAAGCAGGCTCTGTGTCTGGGGGCAACAGTGCTGGTCGTGGACGCGGTGCATTGTCATCAGCACATGGCCATGGGACACGCTTGTCCTTCTTTTCGGCAGCTGGACATGTTGAGCCACATCATGCCGAAGACTTGGTAGAGTGGATGACCAAGCCCTCCTCCTCCTCCTCATCCTCTCTCACCCAGGCTCAGGGTACTGGCAAAGCAGCTGCCAAAGCGTCCTCTTCCCTGGTATCAATGTCAGACTCATCATCAGTCACTCCTTCCCTAGACCCACCATGTCCTCCTCCTGAGGAGTCCCCCGAACTGTTTGAGCACAGTGTTGGGTACATGCTCCAGGAGGATGCCCAGCGTTTCGAAGGGTCTGATGATGAAACCCAGCTACAGGAAGGCAGTAGCGTGAGAGCAGACAGAGGGGATGCTCAAGAAGGACACCAATCTGGCAGTCATGTTCCAGCAGCTGCAGCATACTGCCAGATTGGCTCCAGTGATGAGGAGGGAGGGGATGATGAGGTCACTGACTCCACGTGGGTGCCTAATAGGAGAGAGGAGGAGGAGGAGGATGAGGAGGAGGCACATCTCCAACGAGGCAGGATGCCCTTTGGTGGCCAGCGTAAGGGCAGTACACCGACGGAATCACACCGCAGAGCTCCGCCTGTGCAGGGCGCTGCCTCTGCCCGTCATTCAAAAAGTTCCTTGGTGTGGGCCTTTTTTGAGGCTAGTGCATCAGATCGCACAGCTGCTGTTTGCAACATATGTCTCAAGCGTATATCGCGTGGCCAAAACATCAGCCGCTTGGGTACCACATGCCTGACCAGACATATGTTGACCTGCCATGCAGCTCGTTGGCAAGCCTACCTCAAAGACCCACACCAAAGAACAAAGCGGACCTCTCCTTGCACCGCATCAGCTGGGATCTCCAACCCCACTATAACTTCAGTCCTCTCTGAAACATGCACTGAGAGGAATGAAGGTGTAGAATTAGGTGTGTCACAGCCAAGTACTTGCGGCCACTCTGCTAGCAGTACACCGACGTCCGATTCTAGCAGGCAAATTTCCCTGCCCCAGCTGCTGGACCGTCGAAAGAAGTTCACTCCCAGCCATCCACATGCCCAGCGGTTGAATGCTAGCTTGGCTAAATTGCTAGCGCTTCAACTGCTGCCTTTTCAGTTGGTAGACTCGGCCCCCTTCCGTGAGTTTGTGCAATGTGCGGTTCCTCAGTGGCAGGTTCCCAAACGCCACTTTTTCTCACGGAAGGCTATTCCGGCTCTCTACCGGCATGTGGAAGGCAATATCTTGGCCTCGCTGGACAGGGCGGTCAGCGGTAAGGTGCATATTACCGCTGACTCATGGTCCAGCAGGCATGGACAGGGACGTTACCTTTCTTTCACGGCCCATTGGGTCACTCTTTTGGCAGCTGGGAAGGATGCAGGACAAGGTGCAGTAGTGTTGGAGGTTGTTCCACCGCCACGCCTCCAAAATGCTACTACTGGTTGTGACACACCTCTCTCCTCCACCCCCTCCTCTTCTTCTTCCTCCATGGCCTCTTCCTGTGGTTTGTCCTATGAACCAGCGGTGCTCCGTAGCCGTTCACGGGGCTACGCAAGTACGCAGGCAAAAAGATGCCATGCCGTGCTTGCGCTGGTGTGTTTGGGGGACAGAAGCCACACTGGGGCAGAGGTCCTGTCTGCTCTGCAGGGCCAGGCCGAGAGGTGGTTGACGCCACGCCAGCTTAAGCCAGGAATGGTGGTTTGCGACAATGGCACCAACCTCCTCTCCGCCCTCCGACAGGGACAACTGACCCATGTGCCCTGTGTGGCTCACGTCCTTAACCTGGTGGTGCAGCGGTTCTTGGGCAGGTACCCGGGCTTACAGGATGTCCTGAGGCAGGCCAGGAAAGTCTGTGTGCATTTCCGCAGATCTTATAATGCCAGTGCTCGCCTGGCTGAGCTGCAAAAGGAGTTGAACCTGCCCAAGAACCGCCTTATATGTGACATGCCCACCAGGTGGAACTCAACGTTGGCCATGCTGCAGCGGCTGCACACGCAGCAGAGGGCCATCAATGAGTACCTGTGCGACTACGGCACCAGGACAGGGTCAGGGGAGCTTGGTTTTTTTTCTCCACGCCAGTGGGGCATGATCAGGGATGCATGCACTGTCCTGGCACCATTTGAGGAGGCCACGAGGATGGTGAGCAGTGACAGTGCATGCATCAGTGACACTGTACCTCTTGTCCACCTGTTGGAGCACACGCTGCGTGGAATAATGGACAGGGCACTTGAGGCAGAACAGAGGCAGGAAGAGGAGGACTTCCTTGCCTCTCAAGGCCCCCTTTACCCAGACAGTGTTCCTTCTGTCCCACCCATCGCACAGGAAGAGGAGGAGGAGGAGGAGGAGGAGGAGGATTGTGTCAGCATGGAGGTGGAGGCTGGCACTCAGCATCATCAGCAGCAGTCTTTTAGGGATGATTTACAGTCCCAAGAAACCAGTGGACTTGTACATGGCTGGGAGGAGGTGGCTGCGGATCATGTCGTCCTTAGTGACCCAGAGGACTCCGGAGCGAATGCCTCAGCAAACCTACGCTGCATGGCCTCCCTGATCCTGCAAAGTCTGCGGAAGGATCCTCGTATTCTTCGGATCAAGGAGAGGGACCATTACTGGCTGGCCACTCTCCTTGATCCACGGTACAAGGGTAAGGTTGCGGACCTTATGTTACCGTCGCAGAGGGAGCAGAGGATGAGACAACTCCGGGAGGCCTTGCAGAAAGGTCTGTGCAACGCGTTCCCAGAGACTGGGAGGTTACAAACTCCTGGTCCTGGACAACGAGTTGCTGAGGCTTCGGCCAGTCAAAGAAGGAGCGGTGGGGAAGGTGGCCGTCTGACCGATGCGTTCAGACAATTCTTTAGTCCGCAGCCCCAAAGTATGATCGGTTCCAGCAACCATCGCCAGCGTCTGATAAACATGGTGCAGGAATATCTAGGGGCAAGGTCAGACTTGGACACCTTCCCCACCGAAAATCCTCTGGCTTACTGGGTCTTGAGGATGGATCACTGGCCAGAGCTTGCACAGTATGCAATTGAGCTACTGGCCTGTCCTGCATCCAGCGTTCTTTCGGAACGCACATTCAGTGCTGCTGGAGGATTTGTCACGGATCACAGGGTGCGCCTGTCCACCGACTCGGTTGATCGACTGACTTTCATCAAGATGAACCAGTCTTGGATCACCACCAGCTACCACACACCTGATGCTGATATAACAGACTAATTGATTTTAACATGTCACATCCCTTCAAGACTGATGCTGATGCTGAGTGCCTGTGCTGTTATGTTGACTGGCTATCCTCCTCCTCCGAGTCCTCAATGATACGATTGATGATGATAGCTTGGAAGATCATTTTTGTTTATGGGTGCCGCCACCAGTGGCTAAGGCCCAATTTTTCAGCCCCTGTTTTACAGGGGCGTGTAATTACAATTTTTTTAGCAATAATTTGCCATAGGGCTCATTGCTGTGCTCCAAGTACAGTATCTGTGAGGGGTTGGAGTGTTGTGGCACCAGTGCCTAAGGCCCAATTTTTCAGCCCCTGTTTAAAAGGGGCGTGTCATTACAATTTTTGAAGCAATACTTTGCAACAGGGCTCATTGCTGTGCTCCAAGTACAGTATCTGTGAGGGGTTGTAGTGTTGGGCCACCAGTGCCTAAGGCCCAATTTTTCAGCCCCTGTTTAACAGGGGCGTGTCATTACAATTTTTGAAGCAATACTTTGCAACAGGGCTCATTGCTGTGCTCCAAGTACAGTATCTGTGAGGGGTTGTAGTGTTGTGCCACCAGTGCCTAAGGCCCAATTTTTCAGCCCCTGTTCAACAGGGGCATGCAATTATAATTATTGATCTAATAATTCACAGCAGGGCCCATTGCTGCACCCACCAAGAGTAACTCTGAGGGCTTACAGTGTTGTGGCAACGCCACCACCACCACCACCACGAAAGGCCCAATTTTTCAGCCCCTGTTCAAAAGGGGCATGTAATTACAATTCTTGATCTAATAATTCACAGCAGGGCCCATTCCTGCACCCACCAAGAGTAACTCTGAGGGCTTACAGTGTTGTGGCAACGCCACCACCACCACCACCACGAAAGGCCCAATTTTTCAGCCCCTGTTCAAAAGGGGCATGTAATTACAATTCTTGATCTAATAATTCACAGCAGGGCCCATTGCTGCACCCACCAAGAGTAACTCTGAGGGCTTACAGTGTTGTGGCAACGCCACCACCACCACCACCACGAAAGGCCCAATTTTTCAGCCCCTGTTCAAAAGGGGCATGTAATTACAATTCTTGATCTAATAATTCACAGCAGGGCCCATTGCTGCACCCACCAAGAGTAACTCTGAGGGCTTACAGTGTTGTGGCAACGCCACCACCACCACCACCACCACGAAAGGCCCAATTTTTCAGCCCCTGTTCAAAAGGGGCATGTAATTACAATTCTTGATCTAATAATTCACAGCAGGGCCCATTGCTGCACCCACCAAGAGTAACTGTCAGGGCTTACAGTGTTGTGGCACCAGCACCACCATCAAAGGCCCAATTTTTACTACCACTGTTCAACAATTATATGTAATTAAAATTCCTGATATAATAGTTGACAGCAGGGCGTTCCAGCACCAACCAAGAGTAACTGTGAGTGCTTACAGTGTTGTGCCAACACCAACAACTAAGGGGCCTATTTCTGCAGAGTATATACGGCAGGTCCCTACTTTCAAACATCCAACTTACAAACGACTCCTACTTGCAAACGCAAGAAGACAACAGGAAGTGAGAGGAAATCTACCACTAGGAAGGAAAATTCTCTCCTGTAAGAATAAATATGGGAGAAAGGTGTCTCCTCTGTACTGATGCTTTATCAGCAATCCTTGTTTCAAGAAAAACACCACATTTCAAAAACAGTTGTCATTGGGACGGAAAGTGAGGTGAAATGTTCTGAACAGGGGCACAGACAGCAAAACAAATGTTACAGGGGTGATAACCCTTACCTATGTTTTCCAAAAAGTTTAAAAATAGATTTTTGGGCTGGAGCTACACTTCAACAATGTACCTGTTCAAAATTACAAACAGATTCTACATAAGAACAAACCTACAGTCCCTGTCTTGTATGCACCGCCTGTATACGGCTGTTCAGAGTATATAGGGCCTTTTTTATTTTATGTGCGGGGTTCCCCTTAATATCCATACAAGACCCAAAGGGGCTGGTAATGGGCTGGGGTAGGGGGGGGGGGTCATGGGGTAGCTATGCCATTTTTCTTAAAGATTTTCATCCATATTACCGGGACCAGACATTACATTAAAGCCGCAAGCAGTTTTAAATGGCTTTTTTTTCCTTTAGAAGTGTCATTTTGTGCAGGGACAGTTCTAAACACGGGAAACACGTGGCACTTCACAGGCATACTTTAGACACCCCCCAGGTACGATATTTAAAGGAATATTTGACTTTTTTTTTTTCGCTTTATGCATCATTAAAATGACTGCTCCCGAAAAACAACCGTTTTTAAAACTTCTTTTTGCATTGATACATGTCCCCTGGTGCACAACCCGGGTTCCCAAACCCTTTTTAGGACAATAACATGCATAATAGTTGTTATAATTAGCACTTTAGAATTCGAACGTTCGCATCCATTGTATTTAATAGGGTTCTAATGTTCGTACGAACTTTCGGTCCGTTCGCGGGTTCTGGTGCGAACCGAACCCGGGGGTGTTCGGCTCATCACTAGCCTTCACCTCACCCACAGCTATGGGGAGGACATGGGCCGTAGCGCACCTCACCCTGTCGTGTGACATACCCCTAGCTAAAGAGGACGGGGTGAGGCTGCTACACATGGGGGCTCGTGAGTCCGGGATGAAATGTGTGTTGACCCTGAGGTTTGGAATGGCTGTGTCTGGACTTTGCTGCCCGGAGGAGGTCCGAGCAGGTCGGCCATGTGATTGGCCAAAGTGCGTCCCTGTGCTCGAAGTCATGGAAATTTCTCTGAAAAACCGGGAAAGGCCCATGCAGAAAGAGCGGGAAGAGGGAGGAGTCCAGCCGTGTGACGTACTACATGTGGGGACTTTTGCTGCACTGCGCCATGAGGCACCCCGTGACTGCGCAATTCGTGGGTGGAGGCTGGTGGAAGCCCGCGAAAACGTGCAAGTCGTGGGAGGAGTCTGGCCATGAGTGGAGATACACGTGGAGACTCCGTCGCGTGGTCAGCGCGTGATGGAGCAGCAGGTGGTCGGGATGGCCTCAAGCTCCCCGTGGATTCCGGTACCTTACCCCACGAAGATGACTGCTTTTGCTGCTCCCCTGACAGACACGGGGATAGGACTCAGGCCCCGAGGACAGTTGGCTTTGTATTCATGCAGAGACACGGAGGCCCTCGGTGTGATCTGTCCCGGATGCTCGGGACTGGTGGTCCAACTAAAGCCATTTGGGCGTTGTGAAGCGTGTAAAGAATTTCTGTTTGAGGTTGAACCATCCACAGTAAGGCCCCGGGCCCTTCGCCTCAACTGCATCACAGGAACCGCCACTCCGGAGGGAGAGATCCAGGCCTTTGCGGAGGTCCCCGTACACGCTGACCAGGGCGACGGGACTGCCCAACCAGAGACTGAGAGAGAAAAATCTGAGGACGCTGCTTCGGTCACCACAGACTCCCTGCTCCCACCTCCGAAGAGGAAGATAGGCCGGGTGCAGGCCTCCTGTGGTCGTGGTCGAGCTTCACCCCGCCGCTTGCCTGGCCTAGATGGCGCCGGTAGAAAAGAGAGTCCCGGACATCCCAGTTCTTCAGAAGGGCCAGGTGAGCAAGGGGCTGGGACTGTGGTGTTAGTTGGAGGTGTCAGGAGTCCACAGTCGGTGGAGCCCGCAAGGGAGGGTAGTTCTCCGTCTACTAAAGACTACCTTCCTGCCGAGATGTATGACACCTCCGACCTAGAGTCGCTGTCAGACTGTGGGGATGACGGAGAAATAGACAAACTGTTTCACCGGAAGGGCTGGGAGTGGGACAAACGCCCGCTACCTGTGCTGTGTGAACCGCAGGATTCCCCTATGTCCATAGAAGACAGTACGCTCCGGGCGCAGGCCCCGGAGTTTCCGAGGAAGTCTAGTCCTCCGACCAACCTTCCACATTCCACTACATCACCCGCTCTGATAGTGGGGATGCAGCGCGCTTCATTGCGGGCACCAAAGGCAAAGCCACCCGAGATAGTGAAGGTACCTCGGCACCCAGAGGCCATCGTACAACCAGGAGAAGGTGAGCGAGATGTCATGCCTCCTTTGGCCAGATTGCAACGACTTTTCTCCCAGAGAGTCGCCCGTGAACATGGGTGGGAGTACCCCTACTTGCCTCGGAACTTGCTTTATGAAGTCGAGGTCCTGCGACAACGGTGGTACGACGAATTTGTCTGGGAAAAGATCAAAGTGCCTCATGCCCGGCAATACTTGTCATGTTCGCCACCTGTGTCTAAGAAGTTCAGAGACTACAGAGCTGATTGGAAGCTGGGGCGCCATATTCATGCTGATAAAGTGCTTATCTGCAGAAAGGAGGGAGAGGATGTCGAATATTCAGTTGAAGTGTTTGACAAGCACTTAAAGCCCCTGTTTTTGCCAGATCCAAGACTTTATTTATAGGAGAAGAGAACTCCTATTTTTGTCTGCTTATTGAACTCTCTGGACGGAACATTCCCAGACACTCAGAACAGTGCCCTAGTTTTGTTTTGATTTGGGCTTTTTCTTTACTCACAGGAGACTTGGGAGCTGTTTGTTTTTTTTTCTCCCTTCTCTTCATGTGCCAAAAGGCAGAGACTTTGGGGGTAGAGTCAGTGTAGGAAGAACAGAAAGAGTGAAGATCTCACCAAGTGCCATTACCGCGGCATCGTCACCAGGTGGCGGTGTTGTGCAACGTTTGTTTGTTTTTTTTCTTCTGCACACTTTTACACCACACTCGTTGGAGCGAGTGGGTCTCTCGGCTGATAGACCCATTCATTCCAAAATTGCACAAGATATTAGGATGTTGTTTTTTTGTTTCCCTTCTGCAGGAGATTCGTCGGTCAAGACTGCTGAGTATGGGGTGGTTCTTAGACAGGCGCGGGAGGGATTGTATATGTGTACATGACAGATGTTTTATACAAGAGTTTATCGTTTTATAGTTCCCTTTCCTTTTAAGCAGGTCTTGGCACACACAGTATCCAAAATTTGAGGGACAGCCTCTGGGGCTCGCTTCATGTCACCACTCCTTGGGAGACATGGGTGTGCACCTGATGCTGGGGACCAGCGTCAAATCACAGGGGGGAGTGTGTAGCGGGGTCTTAAGATTTAGTTGGGGTACACCTGGGGGTAGTGTGACCCAGGTGTGTAATTATGACAGGGTTTAGACCCCTTTGTGATTCGTGGAGGATTGGGTGGTGCATTATTCTCCTTGGCCTGTGGGTGGTGGGGTACCTACAGGCTCGAGGTAGAATCACTACCACAGTGCTACCCTTTTTGTCCCTTTCCAGAGATGGTACGGCTGGGGCGGGGAACCCGCCGTGGTGTCGATGGGAGGAGATAAAAGGGGGAGACGCCCTCACCACGAGGTCTTCGAGGATCTTCTCTTCACGCGCCCAGGCACCTTAGGCCTGGGCGCGGGCGGTTCGAGGTTCCGGCTCAGGCGCCCTAGGCCTGACCGGAATGGAGTTGGAGTCCATCCCAGGCACCTTCAGCCTGGGGTGAGGTACCATGTCGTAGGCCTGGGGCCCAGTGACTTCGACTGGGTCCCGCGAGGGTGAAGTGATTCCAGGGTGCCCCTTGCGAGGGGACCCGCATCTGAGGTGAGGAGGCTGGGGAGGTCACCCGTCCGAAGATTCCAGAGCAGCGTCAACCCGGTGACGGATGGGCCTCCGGTAACTCCCTTGGAGGAACATCTTCCCCTGATAGGGGCCGCAGCGCAGCGAAGGTATTCTAATCAAGGTTGCTACAACCCTTGGTCAAAGTACAGGGGTTTAGAGACTAAAATCAGGACAGTGCCTCGACCTGCTCATCCCACCGTATCTTGCCATTACATTGTTTGTTGTGGAGCTACGAAATAAAACTGAGAGTTGGACTGTGATCGGTGTATGGACTCTGTTAATGGGAGCAAGGGAGATTCCAGCATAGCAGGACAGAGTTTCACAACCAACGCACATTTGGCCCGAGGAAGATACTGATACTGGCCTTCACCTCACCCACAGCTATGGGGAGGACATGGGCCGTAGCGCACCTCACCCTGTCGTGTGACATACCCCTAGCTAAAGAGGACGGGGTGAGGCCGCTACATAGGTTCATGTGGTGCATTATTATTACATTGTAATATACCAGATGCAGCTTGTCACTTGCCACCTTTGCCTGCCACCAGATCCAGCTTGTCACTTGCCACCGTCGCCTGCCATCAGATGCAGCTTGTCACTTGCCACCGTTGCCTGCCACCAGATGCAGCTGGTCACTTGCCACGTCACCTGCCTTCAGATGCAGCTTGTCACTTGCTACTAGATGCGGATTGTCACTTGCCACCATATGCGGATTGTCACTTGCTACATCACTTGCCACAAGATGCGGATTGTCACTTGTCACAAGATGCGGATTGTCACCTGCCAGTGGCTGTGTCCCAGAGTGAAGGCGGGCTGTGAGAGATGATGTAATTTCTCTGCTGCACAGTGAGGGCGGTGTTCTGGCAGAAGCTGAACTGCAGTAAAGCAGGGTGGGCAGTGAGAGATGATGTCATCTCTCTGCCCGCTCGCTCGCTTGCCCACTCACTGGCCTGCCCGCTCACCCACCCACCTGATCACTGGCCTGTCTGCCCGCCTGCCCACTTGCTGGCCGCTCACTATTTTCTCTGGGGGTCAATTACCCCATTACCCCCCTCCCCCCCCCAGATCAGCCCCTGATTCATCTGCAGATGATTTCATTTTTGAAGTAAAAACAGATTCACCTTTCTTGCCTATAGAAAATTACCCAATAGGTATGAAACTAACAAAGATCTTTTTCCAATCCCTGTCTGTAGTCATTCCAAATCAAAAAATGCAATGCACCACATTCCATGGCACCTAGGTATTTACAATATGCTTTAGGCTTATTAATTGTTCGGCAAACACTAGATGTTTCCCTTTTCCATTGTTTTTTTTTTCTGTTGTGTTGACAAAGTATGTAAAAGAAACAAAAGTGTCAGAACAATATTTCTTTGCAGATCATTAGGGCTTCAGAAAGTCTCTAATGTGCAGTAAGGTGATGTAACTGTCAAATATAAGAACCATTATTGTAATATTGTTGTCAACGATAAGACCTCCAATATATCGAGGGCTAGAGTGACAAGAAGCTGTCAAACACTGCATGCTAGTTGTTCATCAGAGTGATTTTAAACCCCACAGGGACCTGCGTTCTGGTAAGACAGAGAGCAGGAAATGAAGTGTGCAATTACATTATAATATATATTGGACAGAGAGCTCAGCTTGATTTTCCTGCATAATAAGCACCCTTAACAAATACCATGCATTTATTGAAAATAGATTCACATAGATTAAATATAAAGTGAAACTCTAGCATCCTTTAGAAAAAAAATGCTAATATTTTAACAAAATAAATTGACCATTGATTTTTACATTTGCCCTGGAAATAGCATAAACAGCATTTTCTTAGAATGAAACTTGATTACTCTAGGATAGACTAATTAGGGTGTTCTGCACGGAAGCTAGGATCATCAAGCAACCAGTTTTAAATTAAAAAATACATCTACATATTCTATTGTGCCTCAGTGCTCTCAAAGTATAAGACCCCTTTCACACTGCCAGCGGGCCACGTTAGCTGTAAAGTGCCCCTAGTTTTAGCGGCGCTTTAACGTCGTTTTAGCAGCGCTTTCGGATGCTAGTGGGGATCATTTAACCCCCGCTAGTGGCCGAAGAAAGAGTTAACTGCACCCGAAAAGCGCCGCTGCTGAAGCACTTTGCAGGCGCTTCGGCAGCGGTGCCCATTCCTTTCAATGGGCAGGGGCGGTGGAGGAGCGGTGTATACAAGATCTTAATGGTTTGCTTGTCGCTAGTGAAAGTGTCGAGAAATATCCACCTGTCCACCTGTCTATTTCCTTCACTAAGGTCTCTTTTTCCAGCACACATAGATGAAAAATGCCTCCTGATTTCTCCAGGTAATTAGATGTAAAGATAGTTCACAATAAAATAAATATGGACTTTTTAGGTTGCTATTCAGGCAGCAGAAATGTTGACTGAAATGAAGAACACAGAAGCTTCCCAGCACAGCTAAACAAGTACCGTATATACTCGAGTATAAGCCGAGATTTTCAGCCCTTTTTTTTGGGCTGAAAGTTCCCCCCTTGGCTTATACTCGAGTCAGCGAAATTTAACATTGTAAATTGTACCTGAAAAAAAGTTGAGAGGCTGCGGCGTCCATCGTTTAAATCTCGCGGTCTCTTCCTGGTCCCTTCCGTGATAGGCGGAGAGTGTCTGCTGAGAATCGCCTATCACGAACGTTCTCTCATCCTCACCCATCCCAGCAGACACTGTGTTCAGTGTTCTGCCAATCACAGACGTCTGCTGGGAAACTGAGGATGAGAGAACGTTCGTGATAGGCGGAACTGTGTGCTTAGAAAACGCCTATCACGGAAGGGAAGAGGAAGAGACCGCGAGTTTTAAACGATGGACGCCGCAGCCTCTCAATTTTTTTTCAGGTACAATTTACAATGTTCAATTTAAACAGTGAGCTAGGGAACAGTGAGGATAGGAACAGTGAGGATAGGAACAGTGAGGTGAGGAACAGTGAGGTGAGGAACAGTGAGGAATAGTGAGGATGGGCACAGTAAGGATGGGAACAGTGAGGATGGGCACAGTAAGGTGGCAATGGGCAGTGACAATGGGCTTAGTGAAGTTGCAATGGGCACAGTGAGGCGTGGAAATGGGCATTGTTGACCCTCGGCTTATACTCGAGTCAGTACGTTTTCCCAGTTTTTGTGGTAACATTAGGTACCTCGGCTTATACTAGGGTCGGCTTATACTCGAGTATATACAGTATATCTAATTATTTTTAAAGATTTTTGGCTGAGATTCTATTAATGCATTTCCTAAAAGTTGAGGTGTTTTTTTTTTCCCTTATTTCCTTATTTTACGTTCACAAATTATTTGAGAACATTCTTTCCCAATGTGTAAGCTATATATCATAAGTGATACATGTAAAAACTCTGCATGGTGCACAGTAGTGTCTGATACACGAAAGACTGGTTGTATGGAGCCCACATAGTAGGGCACTTCTGGTTTAAAGTTTAAATACATAGTCTGCCACCACTGTCTGGCAGACAAGTGAGAATATTGTCTGTGTATGAATATGCTCAATATAATGAATTCTACCTGATACTAGAAGCTACATAGTGATTTCAACTGTTGCAGTTGTGTGTATGCGATGGGCTTTGGTGAAAGACCCTTGGACACACAGGGGAAAGACTATTCAGAGATTCAATTGACTGAATTAGCAGAAACATACATTTCTTCATGAATTTAGGTTGCCACATCCAACTGTGAGCAGCATGGTTTCAGGTGACAACATTTGTGATGGAGAGACATGGCTGAATATGAGAAATTATGTCTCATAATGATGTTTCACGTGAGAAATTAACTAACAAACAATTATATAACTTTAAAAACACTTCCTAGTCTTCTCAGATTGAAAGCAGTTGTCATCACAAGCTATGTAATGACAATTCACTCCATCATTGTACCACCGATATATGATATGCAATGTACTGTCATATTTGATTTTAATGAATTGTGCAAATCGCTACAAAAGTCTACAAAACAAAGCTGCCAGAAAAAAATATTTAGATATGATTACTACTGTTAGGACTACTTTGCTCTGGAAATAATCAGTTGACTTTGCTTAGTTTTTTTGGACTTTTTCCTCCACAAGACTTAGGCCCCCTTTCGATATAAGAAATTAACCACATGGAGGAAAAACAAAAGGAAGTTTCTCCTCATATGTTGCCACCGTCCCAAATTAGTGGGAATAAACCCAAAAGGGCACAAGTACCCCCCGGTACAACGGGACTTTTAAGGGCAAACAAGGAAAAAAGCAAAAAGATTTGTAAAAAAAATATATCTCATTTATTTGGAAAGGGTTTTTTTGAAAAAAGGATAAAAGATATTATGCATATATCAAGAGATGTGTTGGACACAATGATACCTTTACATATCAAACATGAATATACAAAAATACGGAACATTTAGACATGAATTATACATATTTCAATAGAAAAAAAAAAACAATCAACTCCTTTAGCCTGACATGTTTCAGGAATATCAATCCTTTCTTCGGAGGCTCTTGATAGGAGAGAAAATACAGTTGTGTTTCTAGAAATGAGACAAAAGCACAAACTCAAAAAATGTCTCCGGATTCCCATCAAACAGACATACACACATCCAATGTACATACCACGCATGAAACCGGTATCTATGCATGTAGGAATACTCCATATTTAGTTTGAAATCAAGGACATAAAAACCTCCTAAATAAAAAAGAGAAAAAGAAAAACACAGACAAGGCCGTCACACTTGTACGACATGACAGCCGTACGACTGTGGATCCGTCTTTGTCCTGTGACTTATGTTCCGACATGCGTCCGACTTCAATGAACAGGGATCCGACTTTAAACCCAGACAATACCAGGCACTGTCTGGTATGAATCCCACGTGTAGCGGGTATTTGAATTTAGGGGAGGCATCTGGGTGGTAGTGTAACCCAGATGCACTGATTGCTAGGGAATTTGGGACCATTTGTTGTTCGAGGAGGACTCTGGTGGTGTGAGGTTCCCTTCGGCCTGTGGGTGGCGCTGTCGCCCTGGGCCGGAGTTGAGCCCTCACTGCAGTACTGTGCCCTTTTTGTCCTCTTCCGGCGGTTGTACAGCGGGCGGGGAACCTGCTGTGACGCTGGGGAGAGGAGATAAAAGGGGGCGGACGCCCTGAACACGGGGTTCAGAGTCAGAGGTCAGAGTCGCGCCCAGGCACCTTCAGCCTGGGTGCCGGCGTTCCGGAGTTCTGGGCCCAAGTGCCCTTGACCTGGCCGGAGCAGGAGATGGAGTCCATCCCAGGCACCTTTAGCCTGGGGTGAGGCACTATTGAGGAGGCCTGGGGCCCAGTACCTTCGACTGTGTCCCGCAAGGGTGGAGGAATCCAAGGGGGCCCTAAAGCCTTGGGTGCCCCAATCTGAGACGAGGAGGCCAGGGAGCGTAACCCCTCTGAACAGTCCGGTGCAGCATTGCTGGTGACGGAGGGGCCTCTGGTAACTCTCTTGGACGGATGTCTTCCCTCTGACAGGGGCTGCGCTTAGCGAAAGTAATTCACTTTCTGTTCTACACATTCGGTGGCAGCGGCTGTGTGCCATAACCGTTGGTGACACCACAATGGTTAGTTCTATCTAAGGGATTGTGCCTTGACCTACTCCCCACCTATACTGAACTGTTCTTTGGGTCACAACCCGTCTGTGCTAAATGACGATTTATTGCTATTGGAGAATAAATACGAGTTGGACCTTTTCAGTGGTGTGGAACTCCAGTTACTGGGAGCAGAGGGGGTCATTTACAGAAAAGACTTGGCTCTGGGTTATACACATGACCCGATGGTAAAGTTGGTTCTGGTCTTCACCTCTAGCCAAAAGAGGACATGGGCCGTGGTGTATCGCATCCCTCCTCCCATACTCCCCCCTAGACGAGACAACAAGCCGAGAAGAAGAAGGGGTGAGAGGGGTGAGGTCGCTACACACGCAAAACGTAAAAAAAAATTAAAAACGGCACGGGTTCCCCCTCCAAGAGCATACCAGGCCCTTCGGTCTGGTATGGATTTTAAGGGGAACCCCCCATGCCAAAAAAACTGCGTGGGGGCCCCCCCAAAATCCATACCAGACCTTTATCCGAGCACAGCTGGGCAGGTCAGGAAAGGGGGTAGGGACGAGCGAGGGCCCCCCTCCTGAACCGTACCAGGCCGAATACCCTCAACATGGGGGATGGGTCCTTTGGGGCAGGGGGCCCGGGCAATTTAAGTCATAATGTGCTAGTATGCATCGTTTACTAGCACTTTATGACAGACTTACCTGAGAATGAAACCCTCCAGCGGTGCACTGTTACCGCTGAAGGCGCTTCCATCTTCTTTCTGGGTTTGCTGGCTTTGGCGATATGAATGGCTGAGCCGACGATGACGTCACTACCACGCATATGTGCGGAAGTTGTTGTTTAAGGCACTTTGCTGGTGCAAACCGCTCTGTAGGAACATGCTGTTCCTTTAGAGTGCATGCGACGGTGACGCCACCAGCTGCATCTAAAGTTACTATCACCTAAACGGTGCACATTTTAGAGATATTTACTCTACTTATGGGTAAGCCTTATTATAGGCTTACCTATAGGTAAAAATCATACAAGGGAGTTCCCACTTTAAAAAAAATGTACATACTGTCACCAGTCAGTGTCTCTGATCACCACCACACCAATTATATGATAACACTATACTGCACTGGTGACAGTATGTAAAAAAAAGTTGTGAAAAAGAACACATTTTATTTATTTTCTTAATTTTCAAAAAAATTGTGACCAAAAAAAACACAACTTCAAAAAAATCTTACTAAATACCTTGGACTGTCTACTTTCCAAAAAGGGGTAATTTGTGGGTATTTGTACTGTCCTGGCATTTTAGGGCCTCAAGAAATTAGATTTGAAGCAGTCAGTACATCAGGATTGATCGATTTTCAAATATATATGCCATCAATTGTAGACTATAACTTTCACACAGACTATTACAGCGGCATCACACAGGCATCAGTGTATGATGATATACACTGATTTGAGTTATTTTTTACCAAAGAAATGTAGCAGAATACATTTTGGTCTAAATTTTTGAAGAAAGATTATTTATTTGCAAAATTTTACCCAGTGGTTATTAACCACTTAAGGACCGGCCACGGCATATATATGTCGGCAGAATGGCATGTACAGACATAATCACGTACCTGTACACCATCCCCGTGAGTTGGACCGCGGGTCCCGCGGACTCGATCGCCGCGGGGATCCCCATGATCGTCTCACGGAGGGAAGGAGCGGGGAGATGTTAGTGTAAACATAACATCTCCCGCTCGCCTACTGACACTGTCACTGATCTCCGCTCTGTGTAATCAGAGTGGAGATCGGTGACGTGTCACTCGTAGCCACGCCCCCCCCCCTCAGTTAGAATCACTCCCTTAGGCACACTTAACCCCTTCAGCGCCCCTAGTGGTTAATCCCTTCACTGCCAGTGTCATTTTTACAGTAACCAGTGCATTTTTATAGCACTGATTGCTGTAAAAATGACAATGGTCCCAAAATGGTGTCAAAAGTGTCCGATGTGTCCGCTATAATGTCGCAGTCACAATAAAAAACGCTGATCGCCTCCATTACTAGTAAAAAAAATAATTAATAATAAAAATGCTATAAAACTACCCCCTATTTTTTAGACGCTATAACTTTTGCGCAAACCAATCAATAAATGCTTATTGCGATTTTTTTTTACCAAAAATATGTAGAAGAATACGTATCGGCCTTAACTGAGGAAAAAAAAAGTTTTTTTATATATTTTTTGGGGATATTTATTATAGCAAAAAGTAAAAAATATTGTGATTTTTTTCAAAATTGTCGCTCTATTTTTGTTTATAGCGCAAAAAATAAAAACCGCAGAGGTGATCAAATACCACCAAAAGAAAGCTCTATTTGTGGAAAAAAAAGGACGTCAATTTTGTTGGGGAGCCACTTCGCACCACCGCGCAATTGTCAGTTAAAGCGACGCAGTGCCGAATCGCAAAAAGTGCTCTGGTCCTTAACCACTTAACGACCGCTCACTGTATATATACGTCGGCAGAATGGCACGGACAGGCACAATCACGTACCTGTACGTGCCTGCCTTCGTATAGTTGGGGGGTCCCATCGGACCCCCCTTCTATGCAGTGAGCGGTCGGCATCGTTCCGGGAGCGATCCTTGATGAGGGGATGGCCATTCGCTTCCGGCCACCCCCTCGCGATCGCTCCCGGCGAATGAAAAGCTTCCTCTACCTGTGTAATGTTTACACAGGCAGGAGGAAGTGATGTCATCTCTCATGCGGCGCTCACATATACCGAGCGCCGCATGAGAGAAGACACAGAGGTTAGTGCACTAAACAGCACACTGACACCACACACATAGGCACACGATCGCCCCCCCAGGCCCCCCCAGACACCCCCAGATCACCCCCCAGCCCCCAGTCACAGTATCACTGATTGCAGTGACCATTTATTTACTGATCACTGCAATCAGTGACATTTGTGACTGTAAAAGTGTCAGGGCAGAGTGTTTTAGGTCCACTGTAGCCCCCTAACCCCCCCAATAAAGGTTTAACCCCTTGATCGCCCCCCAGGTAACCCTTTCACCCCCTAGCACCGCTGTCACTAAGCAATCGTTTTTCTGATCGCTGTATTAGTTATGCTGGTGACGATAGGTAGCCAGTTATTTCTTTTAGGTTCGCCGCATGTTTTTATAGCGTCAGGTACCCCCATATATTACCTAATAAAGGTTTAACCCATTGATCGCCCCCCCAGCTAACCCTTTCACCCCCTTTTGCCAGTGTCACTAAGCGATCGTTTTTCTGATCGCTGTCTTAGTGTCGGTGATGCCGATAGGTAGCCAGTTATTTTTTTTAGGTTTGCTGCAGGTTTTTATAGCGTCAGGTACCCCCATATATTACCAAATAAAGGTTTAACCCCTTGATTGCCCCCCAGGTAACCCTTTCACCCCCTTTTGCCAGTGTCACTAAGCGATCGTTTTTCTGATCGCTGTATTAGTTATGCTGGTGCCGATAGGTAGCCAGTTATTTTTTTTAGGTTCGCCGCAGGTTTTTATAGCGTCAGGTACCCCCATATATTATCTAATAAAGGTTTTAACCCCCTAATTGCCCCTAGTTAACCCTTTCACCAGTGACCACCGTATAAGTGTTACTGGTGACACTGGTTAGCCAGTTAGTTATTTTGTTATTTAGGTTCCCCGTCAGGTTTTTATATAGCGTCAGGTACCCCCATATATTACCTAATAAAGGTTTTAACCCCCTGATTGCCCCTAGTTAACCCTTTCACCAGTGATCACCGTATAAGTGTTATGGGTGACGCTGGTTAGTTAGTTTGCTTTTTATAGTGTCAGGGCACCCGCCGTATATAACCCAATAAAGGTTTATTAACCCCCTGATCGCCCGGCAGGTGATATCAATTAGGTTTTAGCATCAGAGAGGGTCTGCGTCGCCCCAGGCAGCGTCAGGTTAGTGCCAGTAACGCTAACACCCACGCGTGAAGCATACACCTCCCTTAGTGGTATAGTATCTGAACAGATCAATATCTGATCTGATCAGATCTATACTAGCATCCCCAGCAGTTTAGGGTTCCCAAAAACGCAGTGTTAGGGGGATCAGCCCAGATACCTGCTAGCACCTGCGTTTTGCCCCTCCATCCAGCCCAGGCCACTCAAGTGCAGTATCGATCGATCACTGTCACTTACAAAACACAACACACATAACTGCAGCGTTCACAGAGACAGGCCTGATCCCTGCGACTCCAGTGCTGTAGGAGGTGATTTCACCACCACAGTTAAAAAAAAGAGCATATATGCCGAAGAATGGGGTCAGCAGGGGCGGAGGAGAGATTTTGCTCCTAATGCCACGTACATACGGTCAAAATTCCGATGGAGGCATGCCCGTGGAAAAGTCCGACCATGTGTGTGCGGCATAACTTTTGCGGGAGGATGCCCCCATGCTTTGGCATATATAAATGGTGCATGTATGCCCAGCATTAGAAGTGGGTGGATGAAGGGAGGTATTCTAATGGTGGGCATACCCACCGATCAATCTTTTTTTTTCGTTCAGCCAACAGGCTGCATGAAAAAAAAGATTACAATACATGTCCAACAAGGACCAGCAACGTACTGGTATGTTGCTGGACTTTGAATGGTTATACCAGATTGATGCCTGCGGGTTTAGGTATTATCTTGGTATCATTCTTTTGAGCCAGCGGCCGACTTTCATGTAAAAGCAATCCTAGCGGCTAATTAGCCTCTGGACTGCTTTTACAAGCAGTGGGAGGGAATATCCCCCCCGGATATAAAAAGCGCCATTGGGAAAATGGAAAAGCATTTTATCACACCGATCTTGGTGTGGTCAGATGCTTTGAGGGCAGAGGAAAGATCTAGGGTCCAATAGACCCCGGTTTTTTCAAAAAAAGAGTACCTGTCACTACCTATTGCTATCATAGGGGATATTTACATTCCCTGAGATAACAATAAAAATGATTAAAAAAAAATATATGGAAGGAACAGTTTAAAAATAAAATAAAAAAGCAAAATTAATAATAAAAAAAAAGCACCCCTGTCCCGCCCTGCTCTTGCGCAATGGCGAACCCAAGCGTCGGTCTGGCATCATATGTAAACAGCAATTGCATCATGCATGTGAGGTATCACCGCGAAGGTCAGATCGAGGGCAGTCATTTTAGCAGTAGACCTCCTCTGTAAATCTAACGTGGTAACCTGTAAAGGCTTTTAAAGGCTTTTAAAAATGTATGTAGTTTGTCGCCACTGCGCGTTTGTGCGAAATTTTAAAGCATGTCGTGTTTGGTATCTATGTACTCGGCCTAAGATCATCTTTTTTATTTCATCAAACATTTGGGCAATATAGTGTGTTTTAGTGCATTAAAATTAAAAAAAGTGTATTTTTTCCCCAAAAAATTTGTTTGAAAAATCGCTGCGCAAATACTGTGTGGAAAAAAAATGCAACACCCACCATTTTAATCTGTAGGGCCTTTGCTTTAAAAAATATATAATGTTTGGGGGTTCAACATAATTTTCTTGCAAAAAAAAAAAATGTTTTCATGTAAACAAAAGGTGTCAGAAAGGGCTTTGTCTTCAAGTGGTTAGAAGAGTGGATGTAAGCTTCCTAATGTTGTGTATAAAATGCCAGGGCAGTTCAAAAACCCCCCCAAATGACCCCATTTTGGAAAGTAGACACCCCAAGCTATATACTGAGAGGCATGTCGAGTCCATGGAATATTTTATATGTTGACACAAGTTGCGGAAAAAATACTATTTATTTATTTATTTATTTTTGCACAAAGTTGTCACTAAATGATATATTGCTCAAACATTCCATGGGCATATGTGGAATTACACCCCAAAATACATTCTGTTGCTTCTCCTGAGTACAGGGATACCACATGCGTGAGACTTTTTGGGAGCCTAGCCGCGTACGGGACCCAAAAAACCAAGCACCGCCTTCAGGCTTTCTAAGGGTATAAATTTTTGATTTCACTCCTCACTGCCTATCACAGTTTCGGAGGCCATGGAATGCCCAGATGGCACAAAACCCCCCCAAATGACCCCATTTTGGAAAGTAGACACCCCAAGCTATTTGCTGAGAGGTATGGTGAGTATTTTGCAGATCTCGCTTTTTGTCACAAAGTTTTGAAAATTGAAAAAAAAAAATATATTTTCTTTCTTCATTTTCAAAAATAAATGAGAGCTGTAAAATACTCACCATGCCTCTCAGCAAATAGCTTGGGGTGTCTACTTTCCAAAATGGGGTCATTTTGGGGGGGTTTTGTGCTATTTTGGCATTTTATGGCCTTCGAAACTGTGATAGGTAGTGAGGAGTGAAATCAAAAATTTGTGCCCTTAGAAATCCTTAAGGCGGTGCTTGGTTTTCGGGGTCCCGTACGCGGCTAGGCTCCTAAAAAGTCCCACACATGTGTTATCCCCGTACTCAGGAGAAGCAGCAAAATGTATTTTGGGGTGCAATTCTACATATAACCATGGCATGTGTGAGCAATATATAATTTAGTGACAACTTTTTGTAATTTTTTTTTTTTTTTTTGTCATTATTCAATCACTTGAGACAAAAAAAAATATTCAATGGCCTCTCAGCAATTTCCTTGGGGTGTCTTCTTTCAAAAATGGGATCATTTGGGGGGGTTTTGTACTGCCCTGCCATTTTAGCACCTCAAGAAATGAGATAGGCAGTCATAAATTAAAAGCTGTGTAAATTTCAGAAAATGTACCCTAGATTGTAGACGCTATAACTTTTGCGCAAACCAATAAATACACGCTTATTGACATTTTTTTTTTACTAAAGACTTGTGGAGGAATACATTTTGGCCTAAATGTATGACTAAAATTGAGTTTATTCAATTTTTCTTATAACAAAAAGTAGAAAATATCATTTTTTTTCAAAATTTTCAGTCTTTTTCTGTTTATATCGCAAAAAAAAAAAATCGCAGAGGCAATCAAATACCATTGAAAGAAAGCTCTATTTGTGGGAAGAAAAGGATGCAAATTTTGTTTGGGTACAACATTGCATGTCCGCACAATTTCCAGTTAAAGCAGCGCAGTGCCAAATTCTGAAAACACCTCTGGTCCTTAACCTGCATAATGGTCCGGGGCTTAAGTGGTTAACCAGCCAAAATGGTCTGGGGCTTAAGTGGTTAAATACCACCAAAAGAAAGCTCTATTTGTGTGAAAAAAATGGTGTAAAGTTCATTTGGGCAGAGTGTTGCATGACCGAGCAATTGCCAGTAAAAGTAGCACAGTTCTGACTAGCAAAAAATGCCCTGGTCATGAAGGGGATAAAACCTTCGGGAGGTCAAGTGGCTAAAGAGGTTGTTACCCTAAAAAAAAAAAAAAAATCCTGTTACTTTAAAGCATGTTAAACCTCATAGTGCTTGTGCAGTGTCCTTTGTCCCTTTCTATGTTGTAATATACTGTACTTGGTTGATTCTGCCTGTTCCTGTGTCCCCCTTAGTGTGCTGACCACGGTAATCATGGCTACTGATCTATGATACGGTGGTCAATTTACGTGCCTCCTTCATCCCGCTCCTCTCGCCCTCCATCCCTGCCTGTCAGCTCGGGAGTTTGTGTGTGTCTCTTGCTCCCCTCTCCCTCCTGCCGCTATTCCGTGTGGCAGTAAAGTTAGTGATTCCAATTCCTGCCAGCCCCTCTGTAATAACAAGTACTACACAGTGTGTGTGTGTGTGTGCGTTTTTTTTTAATTCTGCAGCTAAATACATTTTTCACATCGCCGATGTGCCGTCACGTGACTGCCCAGCTGACGTCAGAGGGGAAACTCAGTCCCTGCCACTGTAGTCCTTAGATCGGGGAAGGAGAGCGGCGGGCAGTCACATGATCACACATCAGCGTTTAAAAAAAGGGTATTTAGCTGCAGACTTTAAAAAAAAAAAACACACACACACACTGTGTAGTATATCTTATTATTATAGAGGGGCTGGCAGGAATTGGAATAACTGACTTACAACCACTTTAAGGGCTGGTTCACACCAGAGTGTGGTGTGGGAAAGGCGTATGGAATGCACCTTTCTTGCACTGTGTTTAAAATGCACTGCCTTTGCAATCTGCTGCAGGTGCCAATACATTGGTAATGGCACCCCAAACACAGATCGCAAAAACAGTGCATTTGTCTATAGCAGATCGCTTGGTACTGCAGTACCATGCGATTAGGTGTGGTGGGTTTTTGAAAAGTAGTGAACGCACTACTTTTTCTGCTCCATTTTTGAATAGTGAATACTTCGCACAGCCACTATAAAAGAGAAGGAACTGTGGTCTCTTTCAGGTTCCTTGTAATTATTGCCCCCATCTACATTTCATAGCTCTGAGATAGTTATACTGTATCTTTATGATGTTATACTCAAAGGATCCAAAAGTAGACAGATCACACCACCACCATCTTTCATTCCAACCAGCCCAGCACTTTACTTTCTATTTCAATCAGTACACTAATATGTACTGTACATGAAAACACTCAAAATAAAAATCTTTGTTTCATCTCTTTTTTTTTATGTTTTCAGTTTTCCTTAAAGAAAACCTAGCATTAGAAAAAGCTGCTTCTGCCAACTTCCTTCTGAAGGTGCTAGTTGCCTTGCTATCATTCTGATCCTTTGGCTTCAATTCTTTCGGAGCCACTGGCATAGAACAGGTACGAGAAAGGGCAAACACAGAAGTGCTTATCTGCATGTTAACTCCAGCTCAGTGACTGAAAGTATTAAAGCAAGAATATCGGTATGACAATTATTTCCATTAGCATTTTCAAAAGGAGAGCTCATCAATGGCAGCCTACGTTTAGATCTTATAAGGAGTTTATTTTTACTTTAAAGTGACAATGAGCTTTTTTTCTTTTTTTTTTTGCTGCTGTGATCTGACTTTGTTCATTCTTCATGCATGCAGGAATGTAGCCACCCTCTTTTGGTAACTCCTGAAATGGACTCAGAATCAGGGAAAATGAACTATAGGATTTGTAGTATACATAGAGCAGTTCCCATGACTGCAACTAATGTGCACTGCTCATTCCAAAACAAAAGGAATTGAGGGGGAAAATTAAGTTTGGGAGCTCACGGCAGATATTAAAGGAGGCTGATAAGTGCAGTAAGAGACAATTGAATGAAAACTAGATAACAGAATCATTAAGTAATGGATATGTATGGATTTTTTTAAGGATATCATTTAGTGTCACTATTATTATCTTGCAAGTAGGGATGAGCCGAACACCCCCTGGTTCGGTTCGCACCAGAACCTGCTAGCGGACCGAAAGTTTTTGCGAACTTTAGAACCCTATTAAATACAATGGACTCGAATGTTCGAAATCAAAAGTGCTAATTATCAAGGCTAATATGCAAGTTATTGTCCTAAAAAGGTTTGGGGACCCGGGTCCTGCCCCAGGGGACATGTATCAATGCAAAAAAAAGTTTTAAAAACTGCAGTTTTTTTGGGAGCAGTGATTTTAATGATGCTTAAAGTGAAAAAAAAAGTGTAATATTCCTTTAAATATCGTACCTGAGGGGTGTCTAAAGTATGCCTGTGAAGTGGCACGTGTTTCCCTTGCTTAGAACTGTCCCAACACAAAATGACATTTCTAAAGGAAAAAAAGCCATTTAAAACTGCTTGCGGCTCTAATGTAATGTGTGGTCCCAGCAATATGGATGAAAATCATTAAGAAAAATGGCATGGGTAACCCCCCCCCCCCAGCCCATTACCAGCCCCTTTGGGTCTTGTATGGATATTAAGGGGAACCCTGCACCCAAATTAAAAAAAGGCCCTATATACTCTGAACAGCAGTATACAGGCGGTGCAAACAAGACAGGGACTATAGGTTTGTTCTTAAGTAGAATCTGTTTGTAATTTGGAACAGGTACATTTTTTAAGTGTAGCTCCAGCCAAAAAATCTATTTTTAAGCTTTTTGGAAAACTGGAAAACATAGGGACGGGTTATCACCCCTGTAACATTCGTTTTGCTGTCTGTGCACCTGTTCAGAACATTTCACCTCACTTTCCGTTCCAATGACAAATGTTTTTTGAAAATTTGAGGTTTTTATTGAAACAAGGATTGGTGATAAAGCATCAGTGGAGAGGAGACACCTTTTTCCCATATTAACATTTACAGGAGAGAATTTCCCTTCCTAGGGGTAGATTTCCTCTCACTTCCTGTTGTCTCCTTCCGTTTGCAAGTAGGAGTCGTTTGTAAGTTAGATGTTTGAAAGTAGGGGCCTGCCTTATATACTCTGCAGAAATTTGGCCCTTAGGTGTTGCCACAACACTGTAAGCCCTCACAGTTACTCTTGGTGGGCGCTGGAATGCCCTGCTGTGAACTAGTATATCAAGAATTGTAATTACATGCCCTTGTTGAACAGGGGCAGAAAAATTGGGCCTTTGGTGGTGGTGGTGGTGGTGTTGCCACAACACTGTAAGCCCTCACAGTTACTCTTGGTGGGCACAGGAATGGGCCCTGCTGTGAATTATTAGATCAAGAATTGTAATTACATGCCCCTGTTAAACAGGGGCAGAAAAATTAGGCCTTAGGCACTGGTGCCACAACACTGCAACCCCTCACAGATACTGTACTTGGAGCGCAGCAATGAGCCCTGCTGCAAAGTATTGCATCAAAAATTGTAATTACACGCCCCTGTTAAACAGGGGCAGAAAAATTGGGCCTTAGCCACTGGTGGCGGTGACCAGAACCAAAAATGTTCTTACAAGCTATCAGCATGATCATTGAGGAGGAAGAGGATAGTCACTCAGCATCAGCATAGGCAGTCTTGAAGGGATCTGACATTTCAAAAAAAATTATTTGGTTACATCAGCATCAGGTGCTTGGTAGCTGGTGGTGATCCAAGACTGATTCATTTATATGAAGGTCAGTCGATCGACCGAGTCGGTGAACAGGCGCACCCTGTGATCGGTACAAAGCCTCAGCAGCACTGAATGTGCGTTCTGAAAGAACGCTGGATGCAGGACAGGCCAGTAGCTCAATTGCATACTGTGCAAGCTCTGGCCAGTGATTAGTGATGAGCCGAACACCCCCGGGTTCGGTTCGCACCAGAACCCGCGAACGGACCGAAAGTTCGCACGAACATTAGAACCCTATTAAATACAATGGATGCGAACGTTCGGATTCTAAAGTGCTAATTATAACGACTATTATCCATGTTATTGTCCGAAACAGAGTTTGGGAACCCGGGTTCTGCACCAGGGGACATGTATCAATGCAAAAAGAAGTTTTAAAAACGGACGTTTTCCGGGAGCAGTCATTTTAATGATGCATAAAGTGAAAAAAAAAAAGTCAAATATTCCTTTAAATATTGTACCTGGGGGGTGTCTAAAGTATGCCTGTGAAGTGCCACGTGTTTCCCGTGTTTAGAACTGTCCCTGCACAAAATAATATTTCTAAAGGAAAAAAAGGCATTTAAAACTGCTTGCGGCTTTAATGCAATGTCTGGTCCCGGTAATATGGATGAAAATCTTTAGGAAAAATGGCATAGCTACCCCATCAACCCCCCCCCCTACCCCAGCCCATTACCAGCCCCTTTGGGTCTTGTATGGATATTAAGGGGGAACCCCGCACACAAAATAAAAAAGGACCTATATACTCTGAACAGCCGTATACATGCGGTGCATACAAGACAGGGACTGTAGGTTTGTTCTTATGTAGAATCTGTTTGTGATTTTGAACAGCTGCATTGTTTAAGTGGAGCTCCATGCCAAATTCCTTTTTTTTAGCTTTTTGTAAAACATAGGGAACGGTTATCACCCCTGTCACATTTTTTTTGCTGTCTGTGCCCCTGTTCAGAATATTTCACCTCACTTTGCGTCCCAATGACAACTCTTTTTGAAATGTGGTGTTTTTATTGAAAGAAGGATTGGTGATAAAGCATCAGTAGAGAGGAGACACCTTTCTCCCATATTAATTCTTACAGGAGAGAATTTTCCTTCCAAGGGGTAGATTTCCTCTCACTTCCTGTTGTCTTCTTCCGTTTGCAAGTAGTAGTAGTTTGTAAGTTGGATGTTTGAAAGTAGGGACCTGCCGTATATACTCTGCAGAAATTGGCCCCTTAGGTGTTGGTGTTGGCACAACACTGAAAGCACTCACAGTTATTCTTGGTGGGTGCTGGAACGCTCTGCTGTCAACTATTATATCAGGAATTGTAATAACATATAATTGTTGATCAGTGGTAGTAAAAATTGGGCCTTTGATGGTGGTGATGGTGCCACAACACTGTAAGGCCTGACAGTTACTCTTGGTGGGCGCAGCAATGGGCCCTGCTGTGAATTATTAGATCAATAATTATAATTGCATGCCCCTGTTGAATAGGGGCTGAAAAATTGGGCCTTCGGTGGTGGTGGTGGTGGTGGTGGTGGTGATGGTGGTGCTGGTGCCACAACACTGTAAGGCCTGACAGTTACTCTTGGTGGGCGCAGCAATGGGCCCTGCTGTGAATTATTCGAACAATAATTATAATTGCATGCCCCTGTTGAATAGGGGCTGAAAAATTGGGCCTTTGGTGGTGGTGGTGGTGGTGGTGGTGATGGTGGTGCTGGTGCCACAACACTGTAAGGCCTGACAGTTACTCTTGGTGGGCGCAGCAATGGGCCCTGCTGTGAATTATTCGAACAATAATTATAATTGCATGCCCCTGTTGAACAGGGGCTGAAAAATTGGGCCTTTGGTGGTGGTGGTGGTGGTGATGGTGGTGCTGGTGCCACAACACTGTAAGGCCTGACAGTTACTCTTGGTGGGCGCAGCAATGGGCCCTGCTGTGAATTATTAGATCAATAATTATAATTGCATGCCCCTGTTGAACAGGGGCTGAAAAATTGGGCCTTTGGTGGTGGTGGTGGTGGTGATGGTGGTGCTGGTGCCACAACACTGTAAGGCCTGACAGTTACTCTTGGTTGGCGCAGCAATGGGCCCTGCTGTGAATTATTAGATCAATAATTATAATTGCATGCCCCTGTTGAACAGGGGCTGAAAAATTGGGCCTTAGGCACTGGTGGCACAACACTGCAACCCCTCACAGATACTGAACTTGGAGCACAGCAATGAGGCCTGTTGCAAAGTATTGCATCAAAAATTTTAATTACACGCCCCTGTTAAACAGGGGCTGAAAAATTGGGCCTTAGCCACTGGTGGCGTCACCCATAAACCAAAATGATCTTCCAAGCTATCATCATTAATCGTATCATTGAGGAGGAGGAGGAGGATAGCCAGTCAACATAACAGCACAGGCACTCAGCATCAGCATCAGTCTTGAAGGGATGTGACATTTTAAAATCAATTAGTCTGTTATATCAGCATCTGGTGTGTGGTAGCTGGTGGTGATCCAAGACTGGTTCATCTTGATGAAAGTCAGTCGATCAACCGAGTCGGTGGACAGGCGCACCCTGTGATCCGTGACAAATCCTCCAGCAGCACTGAATGTGCGTTCTGAAAGAACGCTGGATGCAGGACAGGCCAGTAGCTCAATTGCATACTGTGCAAGCTCTGGCCAGTGATCCATCCTCAAGACCCAGTAAGCCAGAGGATTTTCGGTGGGGAAGGTGTCCAAGTCTGACCTTGCCCCTAGGTATTCCTGGACCATGTATATCAGACGCTGGCGATGGTTGATGTAACCGATCATACTTTGGGGCTGCGGACTAAAGAATTGTCTGAACGCATCGGTCAGACGGCCACCTTCCCCACCGCTCCTTCTTTGACTGGCCGAAGCCTCAGCAACTCGTTGTCCAGGACCAGGAGTTTGTAACCTCCCAGTCTCTGGGAACGCGTTGCACAGACCTTTCTGCAAGGCCTCCCGGAGTTGTCTCATCCTCTGCTCCCTCTGCGATGGAAACGATAAGGTCCGCAACCTTACCCTTGTACCGTGGATCAAGGAGAGTGGCCAGCCAGTAATGGTCCCTCTCCTTGATCCGAAGAATACGAGGATCCTTCCGCAGACTTTGCAGGATCAGGGAGGCCATGCAGCGTAGGTTAGCTGAGGCATTCAGTCCGGAGTCCTCTGGGTCACTAAGGACGACATGATCCGCAGCCACCTCCTCCCAGCCACGTACAAGTCCACTGGTTTCTTGGGACTGTAAATCATCCCTAAAAGACTGCTGCTGATGATGCTGAGTGCCAGCCTCCACCTCCATGCTGACACAATCCTCCTCCTCCTCCTCCTCCTCCTCTTCCTGTGCGATGGGTGGGACAGAAGGAACACTGTCTGGGTAAAGGGGGCCTTGAGAGGCAAGGAAGTCCTCCTCTTCCTGCCTCTGTTCTGCCTCAAGTGCCCTGTCCATTATTCCATGCAGCGTGTGCTCCAACAGGTGGACAAGAGGTACAGTGTCACTGATGCATGCACTGTCACTGCTCACCATCCTCGTGGCCTCCTCAAATGGTGCCAGGACAGTGCATGCATCCCTGATCATGCCCCACTGGCGTGGTGAAAAAAACCCGAGCTCCCCTGACCCTGTCCTGGTGCCGTAGTCGCACAGGTACTCATTGATGGCTCTCTGCTGCGTGTGCAGCCGCTGCAGCATGGCCAACGTTGAGTTCCACCTGGTGGGCATGTCACATATAAGGCGGTTCTTGGGCAGGTTCAACTCCTTTTGCAGCTCAGCCAGGCGAGCACTGGCATTATAAGATCTGCGGAAATGCACACAGACTTTCCTGGCCTGCCTCAGGACATCCTGTAAGCCTGGGTACCTGCCCGAGAACCGCTGCACCACCAGGTTAAGGACGTGAGCCATACAGGGCACATGGGTCAGTTGTCCCTGTCGGAGGGCGGAGAGGAGGTTGGTGCCATTGTCGCAAACCACCATTCCTGGCTTAAGCTGGCGTGGCGTCAACCACCTCTCGGCCTGCCCCTGCAGAGCAGACAGGACCTCTGCCCCAGTGTGGCTCCTGTCCCCCAAACACACCAGCGCAAGCACGGCATGGCATCTTTTTGCCTGCGTACTTGTGTAGCCCCTTGAACGCCTACGGAGCACCGCTGGTTCCGAGGACAAACCACAGGAAGAGGCCATGGAGGAAGAAGAAGAGGAGGGGGTGGAGGAGAGAGGTGTGTCACAACCAGTAGTAGCATTTTGGAGGCGTGGCGGTGGAACAACCTCCAACACTACTGCACCTTGTCCTGCATCCTTCCCAGCTGCCAAAAGAGTGACCCAATGGGCCGTGAAAGAAAGGTAACGTCCCTGTCCATGCCTGCTGGACCATGAGTCAGCGGTAATATGCACCTTACCGCTGACCGCCCTGTCCAGCGAGGCCAAGACATTGCCTTCCACATGCCTGTAGAGAGCCGGAATCGCCTTCCGTGCGAAAAAGTGGCGTTTGGGAACCTGCCACTGAGGAACCGCACATTGCACAAACTCACGGAAGGGGGCCGAGTCTACCAACTGAAAAGGCAGCAGTTGAAGCGCTAGCAATTTAGCCAAGCTAGCATTCAACCGCTGGGCATGTGGATGGCTGGGAGTGAACTTCTTTCGACGGTCCAGCAGCTGGGGCAGGGAAATTTGCCTGCTAGAATCGGACGTTGGTGTACTGCTAGCAGAGTTCCCGCAAGTACTTGCCTGTGACACACCTAATTCTACACCTTCATTCCTCTCAGAGCAGGTTTCAGAGAGGAGTGAAGGTATAGTGGGGTTGGAGATCCCAGCTGATGCGGTGCAAGAAGAGGTCAGCTTTGTTCTTTGGTGTGGGTCTTTAAGGTAGGCTTGCCAACGAGCTGCATGGCAGGTCAACATATGTCTGATCAAGCATGTGGTGCCCAAGCGGCTGATGTTTTGGCCACGCGATATACGCTTGAGACATATGTTGCAAACAGCAGCTGTGCGATCTGATGCACTCGCCTCAAAAAAGGCCCACACCAAAGAACTTTTTGAATGACGGGCAGAGGCAGCGCCCTGCACAGGCGGAGCTCTGCGGTGTGATTCCGTCGGTGTGCTGCCCATACGCTGGCCACTCAAGGGCATCCTGCCTCGTTGGAGATGTGCCTCCTCCTCATCCTCCTCCTCCTCCTCTCTCCTATTAGGCACCCACGTGGAGTCAGTGACCTCATCATCCCCTCCCTCCTCATCACTGGAGCCAATCTGGCAGTATGCTGCAGCTGCTGGAGCATGACTGCCAGATTGGTGTCCTTCTTGAGCATTCCCTCTCTCTGCTCTCACGCTGCTGCCTTCCTCTAGCTGGGTATCATCATCAGATCCTTCCAAACGCTGGGCATCCTCCTGGAGCATGTACCCAACACTGTGCTCAAACAGTTCGGGGGACTCCTCAGGAGGAGGACATGGTGGGTCTAGGGAAGGATTGACTAATGAAGATAATGATACCAGAGAAGAGGACGCTTTGGCAGCTGCTTTGCCAGTACCCTGAGCCTGGGTGAGAGAGGATGAGGAGGATGAGGTGGGCTTGGTCATCCACTCTACCAAGTCTTCGGCATGATGTGGCTCAACATGTCCAGCTGCCGAAAAGAAGGACAAGCGTGTCCCATGGCCATGTGCTGATGACAATGCACCGTGTCCACGACCAGCACTGTTGCCCCCAGACACAGAGCCTGCTTGCCCTCTTTTTTTGCCTCCTGACTGTCTGCCTCTCCTTGTTTGCCTTCCAGACATTTTAATGGATGGCCTGCAGGGAGATGGGAAAAAGAGCAATAAGGGCTACCTTCACGTGTATACTGTGCAGGAGGCTTAGCAACAATGACACTGACACTGTCCCCTGCCTATCCTTCTCTGTCCCTAAACACAAGGATTGAAAATATGGAACAGCAAAATTGGTTTAGAACAGAATAGCACACTGACACTTTCCCTCACTGTCCTACTCTGTCCCTCCCTACAAACAAGTTTTAGCACAGAATAGCACACTGATAATTTCCACGAGTGTCCTTCTCTGTCCCTAAACTCAAGGATTGAAAATATGGAACAGCAAAATTGGTTTAGAACAGAATAGCACACTGAAACTTTCCCTCACTGTCCTACTCTGTCCCTCCCTACAAACAAGATTTAGCACAGAATAGCACACTGATCATTTCCACGAGTGTCCTTCTCTGTCCCTAAACTCAAGGATTGAAAATATGGAACAGCAAAATTGGTTTAGAACAGAATAGCACACTGAAACTTTCCCTCACTGTCCTACTCTGTCCCTCCCTACAAACAAGATTTAGCACAGAATAGCACACTGATAATTTCCACGAGTGTCCTTCTCTGTCCCTAAACTCAAGGATTGAAAATATGGAACAGCAAAATTGGTTTAGAACAGAATAGCACACTGAAACTTTCCCTCACTGTCCTACTCTGTCCCTCCCTACAAACAAGATTTAGCACAGAATAGCACACTGATAATTTCCACAAGTGTCCTTCTCTGTCCCTAAACTCAAGGATTGAAAATATGGAACAGCAAAATTGGTTTAGAACAGAATAGCACACTGAAACTTTCCCTCACTGTCCTACTCTGTCCCTCCCTACAAACAAGATTTAGCACAGAATAGCACACTGATAATTTCCACGAGTGTCCTTCTCTGTCCCTAAACTCAAGGATTGAAAATATGGTTCAGCAAAATTGGTTTAGAACAGAATAGCACACTGAAACTTTCCCTCACTGTCCTACTCTGTCCCTCCCTACAAACAAGATTTAGCACAGAATAGCACACTGATAATTTCCACGAGTGTCCTTCTCTGTCCCTAAACTCAAGGATTGAAAATATGGAACAGCAAAATTGGTTTAGAACAGAATAGCACACTGTCAGTTTCACTCACTGTACCTCTCTGTCCCTAAACTCAAGGATTGAAAACATGGTTCAGCAAAATTGGTTTAGAACAGAATAGCACACTGACACTTTCCCTCACTGTCCTACTCTGTCCCTCCCTACAAACAAGATTTAGCACAGAATAGCACACTGATAATTTCCACGAGTGTCCTTCTCTGTCCCTAAACTCAAGGATTTGAAATATGGAACAGCAAAATTGGTTTAGAACAGAATAGCACACTGACACTTTCCCTCACTGTCCTACTCTGTCCCTCCCTACAAACAAGATTTAGCACAGAATAGCACACTGATAATTTCCACGAGTGTCCTTCTCTGTCCCTAAACTCAAGGATTGAAAATATGGAACAGCAAAATTGGTTTAGAACAGAATAGCACACTGACACTTTCCCTCACTGTCCTACTCTGTCCCTCCCTACAAACAAGATTTAGCACAGAATAGCACACTGATAATTTCCACGAGTGTCCTTCTCTGTCCCTAAACTCAAGGATTGAAAATATGGAACAGCAAAATTGGTTTAGAACAGAATAGCACACTGACACTTTCCCTAACTGTCCTACTCTGTCCCTCCCTACAAACAAGATTTAGCACAGAATAGCACACTGACACTTTCCCTCACTGTACCTCTCTGTCCCTACAAACAAGGATTAGCACAGAATAGCACACTGACACTTTCCCTCACTGTACCTCTCTGTCCCTACAAACAAGGTTTAGCACAGAATAACACACTGTCACTGACACTCTCCCTACCTATCCTTATTTGTCCCTAAACACAAGGAATCCAGGATTAGTAAAGGAAAAAAAATGACACTGTCCCTGCCTATGCTTCTCTTTCCCTGCTCCGGAACACACTACACAAGGCCGCCGCGCTGGCGGCCTTTTATAGTGTGGGGCGTGTACTAAACCCCCTCAGCAATAATTGGCCACAGGCATCCTGCCTGTGGCCAATCATTGCTCTCCTCGCTGCCGGCGCTGTGATTGGCCAAGCATGCGGGGTCACAGTACATGATTGGCCAATCACAGCGCCTGGATGACACTGCGATGGCGTAGTGCATTGTGGGCCGTTCGCGTCACTTGAATTTGGCGCGAACGGCCCAAATCGTACAATCTTCGTTGAACGATCGAACAGCCGATGTTCGAGTTGAACGTATGTTTGACTCAAACACGAAGCTCATCCCTACCAGTGATCCATCCTCAAGACCCAGTAACCCAGAGAATTTTCGGTGGGAAAGGTGTCCAAGTCTGATCTTGCCCCTAGGTATTCCTGCACCATGTAAACCAGACGCTGGCGATGGTTGCTGGAACCGATCATACCTTGGGGCTGCGTACTAAAAAATTGTCTCTGGGAACGCGTTGCAAAGACCTTTCTGCAAGGCCTCCCGCCTCATCCTCTGCTCCCTCTGCGACGGCAAGATAAGGTCCGCGACCTTATCCTTGTAACGTGGATCAAGGAGGGTTGCCAGCCAGTAATGATCCCTCTCTTTGATTGCACTAATACGAGGATCCCTCCGCAGGCTTTGCAGGATCAGGGAGGCCATGCAGCGTAGGTTTGCTGAGGCATTCGGTCCGGAGTCCTCTGGGTCACTCAGGACGACATGATCCGCAGCCACCTCCTCCCAGCCACGTACAAGTCCATGTGTGTCTTGGGACTGTAATTGATCCCTTGAAGACTGCTGCTGATGCTGAGTGCTAGGCTCCACCTCCATGCTGACACAATCCTCCTCCTCCTCTTCCTGTGTGATAGCCGGGCCTGCAGGATCACTGTCTGGATAAAGGGGGCCTTGAGAGGTAAGGAAGTCCTCCTCTTCCTGCCTCTGTTCTGCCTCAAGTGCCCTGTCCATTATTCCATGCAGCGTGTGCTCCAACAGGTGGACAAGAGGGACAGTGTCACTGATGCATGCACTGTCACTGCTCACCATCCTTGTGGCCTACTCAAATGGTCCCAGGACAGTGCATGCATCCCTGATCATGGCCCACTGGCATGGGGGAAAAAATCCAAGCTCCTCTGACCCTGTCCTGGTGCCATATTGCAACAGATACTCATTGATGGCCCTCTGCTGCAGCATGGCCAACGACTTTCATGGCCAACGACTTCCAGGCCGCCTTTTATAGTGTAGGGCGTGTACTAAATCCCCGAGGCATAATTTGCCAAAGCCACCCTGGCTTTGGCCAATTATGGCTCTCCGTTTTTTGCGCGCTGTGATTGGCCAAAGCAGGCGGGTCAAGCATGCGGGTCAAATTGCATGCTTGGCCAATCATCAGCCAGCAATGCACTGCGATGCTGCAGTGAATTATGGGGCGTGACGCGCCACTCGAATTTGGCGCGAATGGCCCATAATGTTCGCAATTCGGCGAACAGCCGATGTTCGAGTCGAACATGGGTTTGACTTGAACACGAAGCTCATCCCTACTTGCAAGCTATTTCATTTTTTATGCAGTCTAAAAGATGTAGACATTTTTTTAAAAAAAATGCTTTTTCCCTACCTTGGCCAGTATTAGTTTTAAAAAACAATAGACACAAAGTATACAGTGTATTCTATCATTTGTCCTGGATAATGACATAAACATTATGATTCTGTTACAAAGCACTGAGAAGTTATTAAGTAATTAATACTTAAGTGATTATGTGATCAAGTATTTTTTTTACAATTTTGCACATTTTGTAAAGAGCATAAAAAATTACTGAACAAAACAAATGAAAGCAAAAAGAAAAAACTGTGCCTTTTTCCTACTTTGATCAGCATTAGTTTTAAACACTATTGTTAAGGTAGATTAAAAAAATATATACATTTTATTCTTTAATTTGTCCTGGATAATGACACAAGAATGATGTCTCTGGTACAAAACATTGAGAAGTTATTTACAAATTGATGAAGTCTTTTTTTTTTTTTTTCAATTTTGCACAATTTGTAGTGCAACTTTAAAGAAAAATGATTGAACAAAACAAATTAATGCGAGAAAGAAACAGCTTAATGGTTAAAAATAAAAATGATAAAAATAATCAGAAAAAATAATAGCTAAGGGTAGAAGGGTAGGAACAGGTTCCCAAGGGCTGATTTGGATTAAAAAGTGCTTATTTAAAAAAACCAATACAATTATATATACTGTATATACTGTGTGTGTGTGTATGTATATATATATATATATATATATATATATATATATATATATATAAAATCTTTATTTATTTTTTACGTATAAAATTGCTTATAAATGTCTTGATATTTAAAGGGATTAAAAACAAGGCCTCGGATGCTATTGATTTTTTATTTTTTTTGCTTGGTATTGAATTTTTGTTTGGTGTTGATTTTAGCAGCCAGCGATTGATGTGAACCAGGTATTCACCTCACCTCAGGTAACCCAGAGGTGACATGTACTGTATTAGGCTGGGTTCACACTAGTGCGACACGACATCTGTCCTACTTTGGATCCGACTTTGCCCTGCGACATGAAGCCGACATATGTCCTACTTTCAATGAACGGGGATCCGACTTGGATCCCCGCCAATATCAGGCACTGTGTTTGGTATGAATCTTGAAGGGGAACTCCAGGCCAAATTTTAAATTAAAAAAACGGCGCGGATTCCCCTCCAGGGGCATACCAGGCCCTTGGGTCTGGTCTGGATTTGAACAGGTGCCCCTACGCCGAAAAAACGGCGTGGGGGTCCCCCCAAAATCCAAACCAGACCCTTATCCGAGCACACAACCTGGCCGGCCGTAGGGGAAGAGGGGGGGACGAGAGAGTGGCCCCCCCTCCCTCCTGAACCGTACCAGGCCGCATGCCCTCAACATGGGGGGTTTGGTGCTCTGGGGCAGGGGGGCGACCTGCGGCCCCCCCACCCCAGAGCACCCTGCCCCCATGTTGATGAGGACAGGGCCTCTTCCCGACAACCCTGGCCGTTGGTTGGCGGGGTCTGCGGGCGGGGGGGCTTATCGGAATCCGGGAGCCCCCTTCAATAAGGGGGCCCCCGGATCCCGGCCCCCCCACCCTATGTGAATGAGTATGGGGTACATCGTACTCCTACCCATTCACCTGGTGGAAAAAATTGCAATAAAAAAACACTACACAGGTTTTCAAAGTAATTTATTGCACAGCTCCGGGGGTCTTCTTCCGACTTCCGGGGGTCTTTTCCGACTTTGAGGGTCTCCGGTGTCGTCTCCCGCTCTCCGGTTCTTTCTTCCGCCAGGCCTCCGCTAACTTCTTTTTAGCTCTCTTGCTAACAGAGGCCCGGTCTTCCCGTTGTCTCGTCCGGCTCTCCGTTGTTCTTCTGCCGACCCCTCCACTAACTTCTTCGTAGCTCTTTCGCTAGTGGAGGGGTCGGTCTTCCCGTCGCTGTCACCATCGGCTTCTTCTTCCCTCTTCTCCTTCTCGATGTTGACGCGTCGCTTCCTCCCGCTGTAATACTGGCTCTCCGCTCCGCTCCGCATTAATATAGGCTTCTCATGACGTCACAGTCACATGTTCCCATGACGTCACAGTCACATGCTCCGGGGCCATGTGCCCTGGAACATGTGACTGTGACGTCATGAGAAGCCTATATTAATGCGGAGCGGAGCGGAGAGCCAGTATTACAGCGGGAAGAAGCGACGCGTCAACATCGAGGAGGAGAAGAGGGAAGAAGAAGCCGGCGGCGACGGGAAGCCCGGCCCCTCCACTAGCGAAAGAGCTAAAAAGAAGTTAGTGGAGGGGCCGGCAGAAGAACAACGGAGAGCCGGACGAGACAACGGGAAGACCGGGCCTCTGTTAGCAAGAGAGCTAAAAAGAAGTTAGCGGAGGCCCGGCGGAAGAAAGAACCGGAGAGCGGGAGACGACACCGGAGACCCTCGAAGTCGGAAGAAGACCCCCGGAAGTCGGAAGAAGACCCCCGGAAGTCGGAAGAAGACCCCCGGAGCTGTGCAATAAATTACTTTGAAAACCCGTGTAGTGTTTTTTTATTGCAATTTTTTTCCACCAGGTGAATGGGTAGGGGTACGATGTACCCCATACTCATTCACATAGGGTGGGGGGGCGGGATCCGGGGACCCCCTTATTGAAGGGGGCTCCCGGATTCCGATAAGCCCCCCGCCCGCAGACCCCGACAACCAACGGCCAGGGTTGTCGGGAAGAGGCCCTGTCCTCATCAACATGGGGGCAGGGTGCTCTGGGGTGGGGGGGCCGCAGGTCGCCCCCCTGCCCCAGAGCACCAAACCCCCCATGTTGAGGGCATGCGGCCTGGTACGGTTCAGGAGGGAGGGGGGGCCGCTCTCTCGTCCCCCCCTCTTCCCCTGCGGCCTGCCAGGTTGTGTGCTCGGATAAGGGTCTGGTTTGGATTTTGGGGGGACCCCCACGCCGTTTTTTCGGCGTAGGGGCGCCCCTTCAAATCCAGACCAGACCCAAGGGCCTGGTATGCCTCTGGAGGGGGAACCCACGCCGGTTTTTTATTTAAAATTTGGCCTGGAGTTCCCCCTCAAGAGCAGTACAGCACAAGTCGCATGCCAAAGTCGGACCATGCAAGACTGCGGTCCGACTTTGATCCGACTTCAATGATAGTCAATGGGCTGAAGTTGGATCAAAGTCGGACTAAAGTAGTACAGGGAGCATTTTCAAAGTCGGACCGACATGTGTCGGACCAGTTAGGACGGCTCCCATAGGGAAACATTGATTTTCACACGTCATGCGACATGAGCTCCCAATGTCGGAGCGTTTGTCGCCCCAGTGTGAACCAGGCCTTAGTGTGCTGAAATGCATTAATAAGTCACCACATGATTTCAGGTGTTGTCTGGAATTGGTCTTCAAATGCGATCAAATCATTCTTCTCATTCTGTCTTGCAGTGTACATAACCTAGCTAAGACATTTCATGCTACTTAATAATGTTATTGCTCATGCCTGCACTTTTCTGGGAGCTGCTATATGTAAATGAAAGTTGACCTGTGAGGTTACAGATTTTATTGAAATCACTAAATAAACAAGCGTTGAATTTTAATAAGCAGAATAGTAGTCCTTTCTCACAAATACCCTGACTCTCGCTCTTTATAAAAAAGCTGATCATGTGAATCAGCCTATTGTTAGAATCATTAAAACTCAATGCAAAATCATTATTATTCATGTTATACAGCATCTCACAAAAGTAAGTACACCCCTCACATTTTTGTAAATATTTTATTATTGCTTTTCATGTGACAACACTGAAGAAATTACACTTTGCTACAATGTAAAGTAGTGAGTGTACAGCTTGTATAACAGTGTAAATTTGCTGTCCCCTCAAAATAACTCAACACGCAGCCATTAATGTCTAAACCGCTGCCAACAAAAGTGAGTTTACCCCTAAGTGAAAATGTCCATATTGGGCCCAATTAGCCATTTTTCCTCCCCGGGGTCATATGACTTGTTAGTGAATGGGGAGCAGGTGTGTTAAATTTGGTGTTATTGCTCTCACTATCTCATACTGGTCACTGGAAGTTCAACATGGCACCTCATGGCAAAGAACTCTCTGAGGATCTGAAGAAAAAAAAAATTGTTCTACATAAAGATGGCCTCGGCTATAAGAAGATTGCCAAGACCCTGAAACTGAGCTGCAGTACGGTGGCCAAGACCATACAGTGGTTTAACAGGACAGGTTCCACTCAGAACAGGCCTCGCCATGGTCGGCCAAAGAAGTTGAGTGCACGTGCTCAGCATCATATCCAGAGGTTGTCTTTGGGAAATAGACGTATGAGTGTTGCCAGCATTGCTGCAGAGGTTAAAGGGGTGCAGGGGTCAGCCTGTCAGTGCTCAGACCATACGCCGCACACTGCATCAAATTGGTCTGCATGGCTGTCGTCCCAGAAGGAAGCCTCTTCTAAAGATGATGCACAAGAAAGCCCATAAACAGTTTGCTGAAGACAAGCAGATTAAGGACATGGATTACTGGAACCATGTCCTGTGATCTGATGAGATCAAGATAAACTTTTTGGGTTCAGATGGTGTCAAGCGTGTGTGTCGGCAACCAGGTGAGGAGTACAAAGACCAGTGTGTCTTGCCTACAGTCAAGCATGGTGGTGGGAGTGTCATGGTCTGGGGCTGCATAAGTGCTGCCGGCACTGGGGAGCTACAGTTAATTGAGGGGACCATGAATGCCAACATGTACTGTGACATACTGAAGCAGAGCATGATCCCCTCCCTTCAGAGACTGGGCCGCAGGGCAGTATTCCAACATCATAACGACCCCAAACACACCTCTAAGATGACCACTGCCTTGCTAAAGAAGCTGAGGGTAAAGGTGATGGACTGGCCAAGCATGTCTCCACACCTAAACCCTATTGAGCATCTGTGGGGCATCCTCAAACAGAAGGTGGAGGAGCGCAAGGTCTCTAACATCCACCAGCTCCGTGATGTCATCATGGAGGAGTGGAAGAGATCTCCAGGCAACCTGTGAAGCTCTGGTGAACTCCATGGCCAAGAGGGTTAAGGCAGTGCTGGAAAATAATGGTGGCCACACAAAATATTGACACTTTGGGCCGAATTTGGAAAATTTTACTTAGGGGTGTACTCACTTTTGTTGTCAGCAGTTTAGACATTAATGGCTGTGTGTTGAGTTATTTTGAGGGGAAAGCACATTTACACTGTTATACACAAGCTGTACACTCACTACTTTACATTGTAGCAAAGTGTAATTTTTCAGTGTTGTCACATGAAAAGATATAATAAAATATTTACAAAAATGTGAGAGGTGTACTCACTTTTTTGAGATACTGTATGTTGTACTTGAACAAGTTAGCACATTAAACAAAGATCACTTCAGTCTTATACTGTATATTGTTTGATAAGTATAGTCACAAAGTCACATATATACATTACATACAGTATGTACATAGATAGCTCCCAACAGTCTCTCATTTGGAGGATCTGTTTTTTTTTTTTAGGTCCCTCTGTCCCCCATGCAGGCTCAGCTGTCGCTCCTTTTGATCTGATGTGCCCATGTTCTATATTACTACCAAAAGTGCTATGCAGCACTAAACTTTTTACCTAGCCCCTATAGCATTACATTTTTTGAAAAGCCATTATAAAGGAAACATAGAGGTAAAAAAATCACTTGCGTAGTATAGCCAAATATGTTCTGCATATTAGATCTTTGTGGTTTGTGTAACCTTTACCTATATTTATATACAGTAGGTGTCCATTTTTATCATTTCAGAAAAGATGGCAGGTATGTATGTACATTACAAAACTTTTCCAGAACACCCACAAATATGCAATATACCATTATCCAAAGCAAACTGGATGAGTGGTACATATAAAGACTTCCAGTGTAAAAAAATGTAGTCCTATATGCAGCCCATATTTCTATAGTACTGTATAATTTGGTAATATACTATTGTTGTTATTTTTTTCTCACTTTGTTACCAATATATCTTTATTTTTCATTAAAGAGGTGTGAAAACCTGACTCTAAATAAATGGGAATTAGCGACTCTATTCACAGAGGCGTTAGTTGACTCCTTGAAATCGATGAAACCCAAAGGTTTCCCCGAACTCCACTGAAGTCTATGGTGGGAAGGACTTGATACTATTTTCTGGCAATTTTCAAAGCTTATAGGCAAACTATTATAAACATTTTTTTTTATCAAGCAGTAATAGGCCTGAATTAATTGATGAAAGTAGCAGCAGTTTTAAAAGCTATAGGAAATTTTACTCCAAAAAATAAAGCTAAAGACCTCATCTTCGTGCCAGTTGGTCAGTGGCAAACCAGTTTTGAGCGTCTTCTTTTTTTAACACCACACTGAATTGTCTTAAAAGTTTAATATAATGTCACAACAGAGTGCACAAAACCACAACCCACAAACCCCCCATATCCCAAATTATTAGCAAAGTATTTAAAATATAGACTTTAGGTATGTGTTTGGTAGAAATTGTCTAGCGTCAGGAGCACATTAATAGGGAGCAAAAAGAAGGAGACAAGGCAGATTATATTGTGTAGCGCCCTCTTAATTGTAGGAGAAAGGAAGCCGCTCAGGTGTGGAAGTCCCTGGAATTACCTCCTCCCAGCAACCGAGGGTGCAGGCAAATGCAAATGCAATTGAAGAAAGAAAGAAAGGTCTTCTGGACGCAGCACTCCGGTTAAAAAGCCTTTATTCCAAAAAAAGGTTCAGGAAACCAAAAACACTCTGCACAACACAACAAACTGGTCACGTCTGGCTGACGCGTTTCACACTATTAAAAGTGCTTACTCATATGTTGTGTTGTGCAGAGTGTTTTTGGTTTCCTGAACCTTTTTTTGGAATAAAGGCTTTTTAACCGGAGTGCTGCGTCCAGAAGACCTTTCTTTCTGCCCTCTTAATTGTAGACTCTCGGTGAAACAAAAAAATCTTTCAGTCCAATTGCGAGAGGTAACGGCAAATCCTGGACGAGCCCCCACGTGTAGTACTACCCCTGTAGGAGCTGCTGGTTTAGATTTGGGCCTTGCACGTTACCTCACCATTCGTTGTCTAGGGGATGAGTATCTATAGAAACTTCAATGTCCACACAAGTTATAAGTCCTTTTTGTTAGGTTTATTTCACACAAACTTGCATAGGTAGAGGGATGGAGGGTCAGGGGAAGGTTCAGGCATACGATGCAGATCACTGGGGAAACTTCTAAGCTTCAAAAGTCACACTCACCACTCTCCATCAAGTGGGGGTTGCTCACCCGGATAGGCCCTTCTCACTAGGCCTAGCTCTCCTCTGCCACAGGATTTTAGGATGATAAAGATAAACTGTTCAATAATCCTCTGCCACAGGATTTTAGGACAATAAAGATGAACTGTTCAATAATCCTCTGCCACAGGATTTTAGTACCCGGATATCCAGCCTTACAGTTTTAGAGCCTTTAAGCCGACCCGGAACACTGTAAGGTAACATAAGCTAAGGTGCATCCTCCAATAAGGTCACCAGGCCTTCCCCAAGACACCAGCCTTTCGCTTGGTCCTCTTCAGGACAGGTCCTCCCCTGGTTTCCTCCATTGAGTAGCTTCCTCCTGCAGGACAGACAGCACAGGATCACCTTCATAGTGCAGGCCCCAGTCAGGACAACTAGGCCTACCTGGCAGAGATGCAGCCTCGGGCCAACATGGCTCCACGGCTGAAATTTCACTGTCACATACCTCGAGCCAGGAGGGCCATGAGGCGAAGAGAACCCTTGAAAAATGGCGTCTGCCCCTTAAGTACCCTTCCCCAGCATGCCCAGCGGGGAGACCACTCCCACTGGGCTGTCCCCGGGGAAAAATACCCAATACACTCTGGCCTGCCTGTGTTCTAACATTGGCCTGTGGTGGTAACGCCACCTTCAGGCAAACAATGGGAAATCCCTCCAAGCACAGCCATAGCCGGAACAGCTATTTAGCCTTAATCATCAAAGTCTGAGCTAACTACCAGCTCAGACACCCACTAAATTTAAACATAGCGCCTGGTCATCAGGAGCAGGGCGCTACACTTCCAATAAAAATTAGAGTGTATTATCTGAGAGCCAATAACCACCAACATTTTTCAGTGGCTGGATAGTATAGAAGCAGTTTCATTAGTTGGCAATATAAGCAGGTGATACGGGACCAGCTTTATTTTAACATACTGTAGAGTATCTGAACAGTGCAGCTCCAGATGGCAACCAAAGACCGCAAAAAAAAGGGCTACAAGGTAACCTCCTCCAAGTCCATTGGTCTGAACTCCTCTTTCTCTAATCTTTATAATCTAGTGGAAATTTTCCAGCAGAGTGAAAGATTCCCAACCACAATTTCTTGTTTTTTGTTTGTTTGTTCTTACTTATGTTTTTTTTTTTTTCATTTTTATTGTCATATACATTAATATATATACCCATGTCTGCAATTCATCTAACAATATCATTGTCAACATAATCTTTCTTCTCCAGGACAGTCAACAGCCAGTTGCATTTTTTTTAAATATATTTTATTTCTATATAGTCAGAGCACTTGAAGCATAGTTGCAGGAGAGGTAAATGTGCTGCTACATAGAAGTGGTGATCTCTTCTTCCTCCTCCCCTACTTCCCCTCCCCCACCTCCTCCTTCTCTTCAGCTTTCAACCACTCCATCTCCTTGTCCTATGTGATTACGGCACTGCAGAAAGCGAGAGGCTCCTGGGGATCTAGGGTCATATGGGGAGGATTTCAGCATCATCTTACGTGCTAAAGGACTTTTTCTAAAACAGCCCCCTTTCCTGACGGCTCCATGTCAGCACAGCTGGGTGAGGCTCCGCCCACCCCTACGTGATCAGGACTTAACTATAAATTTTTCACTCACCTCAGCCTCAGCGTTCTTCTCTTTTCCTCCTACGTGCAGGACGGAGGTGTGCTCCTCTACCTAGCTGGTCTAAATGGCTGGCGGACCGTCCATACGTGTGGATGAAGCTGGACGAAGTCCCTGGTGTCTAGTCAAAATGACCATAATCCAGGGAGCCACGCTGCTGGTCCTCGGGGCGGCTTTATCATGGCTAACAGCCATGTCTGGGGTCCGCTTGGTCCAAACAAGATGGACAGCGGTTGTGGCAGAGTACTCCCCTATGCACGCGCACACCGCGCTGTGCCAACGTGGATGGCAAGGATGTTACCTAGTTCAAGCAACCTAGGATAAAGATGACAACACCTAACCAGTTGTCACAATTAATCAGATGGTCAAGACACTCTAAAGGAATGACTAGATTCTTCTTGTATGGGGACCGTCTGTTTGGCAATGTCCAGCCTTCTTTCAGGGCCTTCTTGGTTCAATCAATTCTCTCCAGTCTCTTCTGAACAGAAGAAAGAGGACGACCTGTGTCCAGATTGCTAAGGTTGGTGAAATGCCTGTGTATAGAGGTGAAACTTTTGAAGTATTTTAAATACCACCAGAAGATGGCTGGATGTTGAATGGATCAAGTGCTTGTTCGTCAAGATTGGAGGATATCGTCACAGCAGGATGTCAAAGTTATGCCCTTTGGAACGAATAGAAGTCCAGGGGTTGGGACCACCCCGCTGGTTAGTATGTGTCCCTTGTGGGATCGGCCATTCACATGACCTTACCATCAGAAGGTGCGACCCTCAAGGACAAACGCGGTCCTCTGCATTTTTTTTTTCTTAATCACAGAAGGGCAAGCCTAAATTAAATAGTGGCCGGTTTGGCTTTCTGCCTCAAGATGAAGGTCTACGGAGTTAAAGACCGAAAATTCAAGAGTTATTGCTCACGCTCACGCCAGAGAGCGTAGCTCCTGCGCTTTTCTGGATGGGAGTCCAGGAAAGACAAGTAAGCAAATGCTTAGTCCAAGAAGTCAATAAGAACTTCCATGTCAGGATGCTCTCTGTTATTTTGGGATTGTGCCACCCATACATGCCCTAGGGGCACTATGTGGTTCCTCTGTGAACATAGGGACGGCTTGTGGATGGACACGTGGTCCCCTAAGGAAAGCATTTTGGGCCATATTTGGAGATCTTTCATACTTCACGTCTCAGATTGAGCCATAGAAATCACCTTGCCCCAGCAGCTCAGAAGACCTGGTGGTACAGGCAGATACCAGCCAGTTTAGGGGAGCCCTACTTCCGGAACAATGAACTCAGGACCAATGGTCTTTTGTCAAGGATCCAAGACTCCATCTTGGAGTTGAGGGCAGCCTTTTCAGGCTCTTAGCCTTCAGTCATCTCATCCAGAGTAAGCCTGTCCTGGGAAAGTTGGACAGCACAACGACTGTGGCCTACATCTGGAAACAAGGCTCAGTCTCTCACTTCTGAAGTTTTCTCTAATTCTAGAATTAACCCAAGTCAATTCTCCCAACAATCTGCAACTTATGTGCCTGGTCGGAAAAATCTTCAGACAATCTATTTGTCCAGGTCAAGTCTGACGACAATGGAGGATCCGGACTACTGCGAGTCTTTCGAGAACTAACAGAGCTTGGTGTTTTGTCTGCCAGAGGTAGACCGCTTACATTCCCAGTCGATACCAAGTTGCTGAAGTTCCATTCCGGGGCCCAGGAGCCGCAAGCTCTCGGAGTGGAGGTGCTGACCGCAGAATGGATCGCCAAGACTGCTTATGCTTTTTTTTCAGCTGCTCCCTCTGATTCTCAGCTTCCAGCTAAGGCTGGGGCGAGGGAAGGTGACAGTTTTGGTACCCCGCTACTCATCCTGATGAGTGTCAAGGAGTGACGCCCTTTGCCTGGTAGATGAAATCTTCTCCAGTCCCATTCATTCAGCATCCGACAGGCTCAGGCTGATGGCCTGGGTCGAGAGAGGCAGAGCCTAATGGATGTCGAATGCTCGGTGAAGATTTGAACAGTTTTACGAAACGAGAAAGGTCAGCGCTAAGCATGCCTATAGTAGAACAGGACATATAGGCCCAGTATATATTCGCTGATCAAGATTTTACGCTGGACTCTTCAGAAACCTGCTTCTAATGCCTACAGGCATGGCTTGACTTAATTCTATGCGCAAGCATGCTATAGGCATGCATTTTGGCTATCGCTGTCTTCACCGGCATTCAGCAAGCTTCCAACGCCAAATTACACAGTTTTTCAAGATTCAATTTGGTGGAAACCTCAAACTTGTTTCCGGAATGAGATATACCAATGCTGATGGATGTTATTTCATCGGATGCCTTCAATCACCCTGTGGTACTTTCTCGCTGAAACTGATTTACTGGTGACAATTACATCAGCATTGGTGTCCTTGGTTTAAAGAACCCATACTCGCGTACTTCCCAGGCAGGATGGTGCTCATGCCAATGCTCTAATATGTGCCTGAACTGACCTTCATAGTTCATATCACACAAGAGGTTTCCCTCCTACGTTCCCTTTGGGGAGTACTCAAGAAGTTAGCCCATCGGATGTGGGCTAAGCGCTAAAATATTTAATCAAGGCGACTCCTGCCATCAGGAGCTCTGTACATCTGTTTGTCCTTTTCAGGTGGAACACATAATAATCTTGCTGGGAGCCGTAAAATCATTATCTCTTGGTTGATAACCTCATCTCCTTGGCCTGCAGGTTGTAGGGCTGGCTGTGCCAGGAGAATCACGGCACTCTCACTAGAAGGGTCCAGACCTTGAGGGTGACAGCAGACCTGGTGTCTCAAACTATCCGCAATACAACTATGTGGACACCAAAATATTCATATTTATGACAATTGAGTTTGTCAGAGGCATTATGTTTTCTGTTTTAGTTAGAATTGGAGTGTGTGTAGCATTATCCTTCCCCTGTTTTGGCTAGTTAATTCCCAGCTGTGCTGACATGGAGCCGTCAGGAAAACGGAAAATTTAATTCAAATACTTCCTGACGAGCTCCATGTCAGCACAGAACCCGCCCAGTTAAGTAGTAATAGTTACGAAACGCTGATGCTGAGGTGAGTGAAAAATGTATAGTTAAGTCCTGATCACGTAGGGGTGGGCGGAGCCTAACCCAGCTGTGCTGACATGGAGCTCGTCAGGAAAGGAAAATTACAGTAAGTATTTGAATTCAATTTTCCTTTTTCTCCAGTCCTCCATTTCCCCCTCCCTTTACTTTTCCTTCTCTTCATCTTTGCCCACTTCCTCCTATGCTGCATTTATGGCACAAAGATAAGCTCTGGGGAGCTGGGTTGATTTTCACCCTGGGTTGATTTTCACCCTGAGTTGATTTTTATTGCGCAGATGATAGTGAAGTCACTGACAAAGCCTTTCACTTCATACTTCTCCCAGGCACAAAAAAGTTGTTTGCACATGCCACTAATGTGACCTTTCTCCTGCTCTTCTGCTAATCCCACCAGGCCTTGCAGGCTTGCTTTGGGGAGCCAGCAGAATTACTGCGATCTCTAAGGGGGGGTCCATAATAAAAGGTTGGCCTTTTTCAACATATCTGCTGCTGGAACAGAGAAAACATTGATCTCAAGTCAACCCCATACCAAGCATCCTAATTACAGCTTGTGTAATGACCCCTTTCTCTATGTTTATGGATTGTGCTAAACCACAGTTTCAATTATTTTGCCCAGAAGACCATTCCCTGAGCTGCCATTATTATGCCCAGAAGACCATCCCTTCATTCCACCAGCATGTGGAATGCAATTATGCAACAGGAGGCAGAGGAAGAATAAAGGGAGAATGGTTGGAGTGAACAGGGGGAGAAAATGGGTTCAGCTTCAAGGGGGATGTTTCACCCCACCCAAACATTGGGAGTTTTACATTATTATTTTATTTTATTCCCTGTAGAACTATCCCTGCTTTGGTCAACAACACAGGCAGGGAAGGTAAAACAAATGGGAAAAAAATTATGGCAGCTGGGAAGGGGGGGCCAATTAAAATTTGTGGGGCCGTGAGATTCGTTTCAATCCTCTTTAGTTGTTATTGGCCTTTTCCTGTAAAAGCAGCAGAAATTAGGCTTAAAGTCTTGTGGCTATAGCCTGCCCCCTCTTGCCAAAGTGAAGGCTTGATACTCAAAGTAACACTTGCCAACACACACTGCACCATCTCCAGTAACAGCCTTCCCATCTGAGGTTTTTGTTAGAGCAGAAAAAAAATGTACCTTGTCCCCCGTATTCCCAACACCTGTATGCCAACTTGGCACTTCAACTGCTACCATTTCAGATAGTAAAAACATCCCCCCTGCCTCTAGTTTATGGCATTCATCTCTTATATTTTTCCATCCAGCATCACTATTTTTCCATGCATTATTTTCTTTTTAAGGGTATAGTTAACCTTTAACCAAAACCTGCCTGTGTAGATAAAAAACAAAACAAAAAAACAATGCAGCTTTGAACATAGTTAAATAATTCTCTAGTGTAGCGGGTATTTAAATGGGGGGGGGCATCTGGGTTATTTAACCCAGATGTACTAATTGTTAGGGAATCTGAGAATCCCTTTTTGTGGTTCTTGGAGGACTCTGGTGGTGCAGGGTTCCCTGTGGCCTGCTGGTGGCGTTGTCGCCCTGGGCTGGAGTTGAACCCGCAACGCAAGACTGCTCCCTTTTTGTCCTTTCCTGGCGCTGGTACAGCGGGGCGGGGAACCCGCTGTGACGCAGGGGGAGAGGAGATAAAAGGGGCGGACGCCCTGACCTTGGGGTTCAGAGTTGGAGGACGCGGCCGCACCCAGGCACCTTCAGCCTGGGTGCTGGCGTTTCGGAGTTCCGGGCCCAGGTGCCCTTGACCTGGCCGGAGTGAGAGATGGAGTCCATCCCAGGCACCTTAAGCCTGGGGTGAGGTACTACTGCCGGAGCCTGGGGCCCAGTTACTTCGACTGGGTTCCCCGAGGGTGGAGGAGTCCGAGGGGCCCTAAGGTGTTGGGACCTGTATCTGAGGCGAGGAGGCCGGGGAGTGTAACCCTTCCGGATAGTCCGGTACAGCATTAACCCGGTGACGGCGGGGCCTCTGGTAACTCCCTTGGAGGGATGTCTTCCCCCTGACAGGGGCTGCAACGTAGCGAAGGTAACTCCAGTTCCTGTTTACTAGAGTCGCTGGAAGAGACTCTGAAGCCAAAAATCCCATTTAACAGCCACTGTGCTTAGCAACCGTTGGTGAAACCTCAACGGTTTAGTTTTCTTTGAGGATTGTGCCTTGACCTACTCTCCACCAATACTGAACTGTTCTATGTGTCTCAAACTGTCTGCTCGCAAAGGACTATTTGTTTGCCGTTATGGAATAAATAAGTGTTGGACCTTTTCAGTGTGTGGTACTCCAATTACTGGGAGCAAAGGGGGTTATCAGCAGAACAGACTTGGCTCTAAGCGTATACACAGGCCCGAATACAACTAGATACTGGCCTTCAGCTCTACATGCTGTAATCGAGAGGACATGGGCCGTGGCGCACCTCGCTCTCCCCTCCAAGATACCACTAGACCAGAGCCAGAATAACCAATAAAGAAGGGGGTGAGGGTGAAGGCCGCTACACTTGCTATAGGTGTATAGGCCATTTGTGTATCTCATGAAACCTGACTGTAAAACTGCTAGCATGTTACTAAGGACATTGTTAAGAGATGCCTAGCTGTTACTCTTCACCTTCACCATCACAGGAGCAAGCTCTTTCTCCAATTCAAACCTTCTCACATACACTTTCTGTCCCCTGATGCCATAGCTCTGAGATCAGTGTTTGAGAGCTCACTCCTGTAATGGTGAAGGTGAAAAGTAGCAGTTAGGAGTCTCTTAGCAACATCCTTAGCAACATCCTAGGAGTTTTCTAGTCAGGCTTCATGAAGTACATAAATGACCTATGTCTATAACAAGGGCATTGTTAAACTTTGGTCATAGCTGCACAATTTGTTTTATTGTTTGTTTTATCTACAGACACCCGTCATGTACATAGTAATTTTTTTTGTAAAGGTGAACTAACCCCTTCAAATGTTATTTAAAGATTTACATTATTGTATACTTTAAATTTTTTTGTCTCGTTGTTATCTTTTTTTCCTCGTAAGGCCATCCTTGTCCTGATCAAGCAAACAGAAGCAGAGACAGCAAACGATGTAACTAAAATTCTTACAAGCGTTCATACAATGGACTGCTGGGTGTCAAGGATGTACCACTGGCTGGAGATAACTCAATATTCACTCGAAGTGCAAGCCTGCTCTGGCTTCATTTCAGAGAGGGCCTTCAACGCAGCAGGGGGATTAGTAATTGAATAGCTGGATCACACATGGATCACAGAGGACTACCAAATACCCGCTGCAGATGTTACTGATAAAATCAATACATTTATTTTATACATAAGTTTAACTATCAAAATACACATGGTATTCTCACTGTTGCTGTTGTCAACATTTACTCTTTCTTCTTCAAATTTTTTTTGAAAGAGAACACTCATTTTTTTCTTTATAAAACAGGAAAGGAAATTAGTGGAACTTTGAATGAGGAACGTCACTGTTACAGATAATGCATAGGTCATTATTATATAAATGTTTTATTAACCACTTGAGCCCCTGACCATTTGGCTGGCCAAAGACCAAGGCACTTTTTGCGATTCCACACTGCGTCGCTTTAACTGACAATTGCGCGGTCATGTGACGTGGCTTCCAAACAAAATTTACGTCCTTTTTTTCCAACAAATAGAGCTTTCTTTTGGTGGTATTTGATCACCTCTGCGGTTTTTATTTTTTGCGCTATAAACAAAAATAGAGCAACAATTTTGAAAAAAAAAACAACATTTTTTACTTTTTGCTATAATAAATATCCCCCAAAAATATATAAAAATTATTTTTTTTCCTCAGTTTAGGCCGATACATATTCGTCTACATATTTTTGGCAAAAAAAAATTTGCAATAAGCGTTTGTTGATTGGTTTGCGCAAAAGTTATAGCGTCTACAAGATAGGGGATAGTTTTATGGCATTTTTATTATTATTTTTTTTTTTACTAGTAATGGTGGCGATCTGCGATTTTTATCGTGACTGCGATTTTATGGCGGACACAAATCGGACACTTTTGACACTATTTTGGGAGCATTGTCATTTTTACAGCGATCAGTGCTATAAAAATGCACTGATTACTGTAAAAATTACACTGACAGTGAAGGGGTTAAACAGGAGGGGGCGCTGAAGGGGTTAAGTGTGTCCTAGGGATGCGTTCTAACTGTAAGGGGGATGGGCTACGTGTGACACGACGCTGATCACCGCTCCTGATTACAGGGAGCTGTGATCAGTTTACATCAGCATTTCCCCGTTCTTCCTCACCGTGGGACGATCGCGGGTATCCCCACGGACATCAAGTCCGCGGGACCCGCAGTCGGACTCACAAAGCTCGTGGCGGGCGTGCGCCCACAATGCCGCTCTTTTGGGCCAACGTATATATACGTTGATCTGCCCAGCCGTGCCATTCTGCTGACGTATATCGGCGTGACACGGTCGTTAAGCGGTTAATCAAATGCAAATACAAATACATTGATAAATTCAATAATAGAATACATATTATGTCATGACATTGGTACACTATATGCAACAGAGCTACTATAAACTCAAGGGCAGATACACATTGATAATTACATAGTACTCAATACATTTTGAAAATATCAAGGTATATAGTATATGGGCCAGTAAGTAGGTAATGAGCCAGACTTGACTGAGCACCCCATGGAAACTCAACGCATTTCATGGCTTATGCCATTCATCAGGAGTTGGGTACAGAAATAAACTGTAAATGCATATGTTTTTTTTTTATTATTATTTAATCAATGTATTTGTATTTGCATTTGATTAATAAAGCATTTATATAATAATGACCTATGCATTATCTGTAACAGTGATGTTCCTCATTCAAAGTCCCACTAATTTCCTTTTCTGTTTTATATATATAATAGGGATAGAGGTTCTGTCACTATGGTGTTTGGCAGGTCATATCTCCTTTTCTTCTGTTTTTTCTTTCTCAACATTTGGTCCTGTTCTCACTGCCTTGTATTTCTACATTTATGCCTGTGCTTGTTGTCTTGAAAATGTGGTGGCAACGATCAATGTGCTCAAGATCCGAGGCGCAAAAACTAAGTAACAGCTTTGTTTTCACCAGACCAACCCGCAAGGAGCGATGGACCTTGTTGTGGAACAGCTCCTAGGTTTCAGCCTTCGGGCACACACAGACTGTTATATTTTTGTGCATAAAATAAATGATTAGACATTTTGGCCTATTAGACCACATAACATACTTTCCAGACTCTGCTGGAAAGTAGAGGCTTTACAAATGTATTTCATATATTGCACTGTATTTTTTTTTATTTGGACATTCTTTATTTAAAGAAAGGAGTACACCTCATACACTTTAAAGAGAAACAGGGTACAAATCAAATTATTCCGGAAAAACAGAGCAAGAAGCATGATAATTGTGCAGTTTTGAAGGCATTTGTTGATCTACATAACTTAATACAATCTTAGCTTCCACATACACTATCAAGTACAAATAGTGAAACAAAGGTACATTTTCAGTGTGTAGGTGTCACTTGGTCTTTATTTGAGAAACAAGAAATCCCAAGAGCTGGGAAGATACCCCAGCATAGCAGAAAGATTAGATACTAGTAAAGAAGAGGAAGAATAAAACAGTCTTGCACACCGCCCTGGGGCTCAGTTCGTCAAGAGAGAGAGGGAAAAAAAAGGGAGAATGATATGGAAGAAAGGGTAGAGAAAGAAAAGATGAGATGACAATACGAAGGGATCCATCAAGGTTCAAAATACCATCCCATAAGGCTCCTCGTCACAACTCTGACCCATGAGGGATAAAAATGTAAGAGGACTATCGTCCAAGAAAACTGCACTGTAATTTTTATTGTGGAAAACACACTTGCAGTTTTTATGTCTGCACAGTTTGGATTACATTAAAATACCACCTTGCTGTTGGTAATTTTTTTCTAAAGTGTCTTTGGGACTAGGGATGGGCCATCTGTTCGAGTCGAACATGAGTTCGACTTGAATATTGGCTGTTCACCCGTTCGCCGAACAGCGAACAATTTGGGGTGTTTGCGGCAAATTCGAAAAGCGGAACACCCTTTAAAAGTCTATGGGAGAAATCTAAAGTGCTAATTTTAATATGCAAGTGTAGCGGGTATATGCTTTTCTCTCATGTTTGAATTTGGTGGGGATATCTGTAATGTATGGTTCCCTGGGGCCCAGCGGGTGGCGCTGTCGATTTGGGCCTGGGGTTGAGCCATCATTGCAGTGCCGTGCCCTTTTTGGCCTGAGTACGGTGGGGCAGGAGCTCCGCTGGGCTTGCTGGGGGAGGGTATAAAGGGGTCGGCCATTTTGGTCACGGGGTTGTCGAATCCCAGGCACCTTCAGCCTGAGGGCCGTGGTTCATGGTCAGTGTCCAGGCGGCCTAGGCCTGGACACCCGGAGCTCGTGTTCCACCCCAGGCACCTTCAGCCTGGGGTGAGGTACTCGGTTGGAGGCCTGGGGCCCAGTGTCCTCCGCTGGGCTCCACGAGGGAAGGATTTCCTAGGGGACCCCGGGAGTGGGGTACCCGAATCCAGAGGCGTAAGGGACCGGAGGAGCTACTCACCCGAAGACCTGGTGCAGCAGATTGCCGGTGCCGGGTGAGCCTCAGGAGACCGCCCGGAGGGGTATCTTCCCAAACAGGGGCCGAGTGCAGTCAGGAGAAAGGTTCACCGTTCACCCGGTCGGTGGCAGCGACCAAGATTCTCAGCAGGTGGTAGAGACCATGTGCCAAACCTATTCGCTGATAGAGGAATAGGAGAGTTCATTGTGCCTGGGCCTACTCGTATCCACACCCCCTGTCTGTTCGTTGAGGGAGTCCAACTGATTGTGTTTCATCCTGACATTGGAAAATAAATGAGTGTTGGACTTTTAGTGGCGTGGGGCTCATTTACTGGCAGACACTGTTCCACAGAAGAAGCGGAGGCTCCAAACACCGAACACCGACCCGAAGGTAAAGAAACTTTGCTCACACCACACAAACATCTGCGGTGAAGGCTTGGCATGGCGACCCCGCACTCTCTCCTCCAGGATATCCCTAGACAAGCAGCAACCAGCCAGCAGTGGAGAGAGAGAGTGGAGGCCGCTACACAAGTTATTGTCATAAACAGTGTTTGGGGACCTTGGTCCTGCCCCAGGGGACATGTATCAATGCAAAAACAGTTTTAAAAATGTTTTTTCGGGAGCAGTGATTTTAATAATGCTTAAAGTGAAACAATAAAAGTGAAATATTCCTTTAAATTTCGTACCTGGGTGGTGTCTATAGTATGCCTGTAAAGTAGCGCATGTTTCCCATGTTTATAACAGTCTCTGCACAAAATGACATTTCTAAAGGAAAAAAAGTAATTTAAAACTACTTGCGGCTATAATGAATTGTCGGGTCCCAGCAATACAGATAAAAGTCATTAAAAGTCATTGATGAAAAAAAAAAATGCGTGGGGGTCCCCCCCAAATTCTATTACCAAGCCCTTCAGGTCTGGTATGGATATTAAGGGGAACTCCGCACCAAAACAAAAAAAAAAAATGGCGTGGGGTTTCCCCCAAAAATCCATACCAGACCCTTATCCGAGCACACAACCTGGCAGGGCGCAGGAAAAGAGGGGGGGGATGAGAGAGCACCCCCCCTCCTGAACCGTACCAGGCCATATGCCCTCAACATGGGGAGGATGTCCCCATGTTGATGGGGACAAGGGCCTCATCCCTACAACCCTTGCCCGTGGTTTTGGGGGTCTGCGGGCGGGGGGCTTATCGGAATCTGGAAGTCCCCATTAACAAAGGGGCCTCCAGATCCCGGCCTACCCTATGTGAATTGGTAAGGGGTACATTGAACACCTACCATTTCACAAAAAAAAAAGTAAAAATGGAGATGGCTTGGGACAAGTCCTTTATTAAAACTTAAAAAATAAAAAAGAGATTCCAGTGATGTAATCCAATAAATTCATCCTCGATCTCCAGCGATGTAATCCAATTCTCGATCTCCAGCGATGGATGATCTCCAGCGACTCCAGCGAGGAACACGCACACGATCCTGCCTCCACCGGAGGCAGGATTGGGGAATGAGGCAGCGCCAGCCTAACAGCTCTTATGTATCTGAGGGTGGGGCCACCCATCACGTGATCCCGTCCCCCTCTGACGCAAGGAGAAACGCTGGGGTTTCCCAGTGACGCGTGGGATGTCCCGTTGCATCAGAGGGGGGCGGGGTCACCCGTACACATCACTGGGAAACCCTGGCGTTTCCCCTTGCTTCAGAGGGAGACGGGATCACGTGATGGGTGGCCCCGCCCTCAGCTACATAAGAGCTGTCAGGCTGGCGCTGCGTCATTCCCCAATCCTGCCTCCGGTGGAGGCAGGATCGTGTACGTGTTTCTCGCTGGAGTCGCTGGAGATCATCCATCGCTGGAGATCGAGAATTGGATTACGTCGCTGGAGATCGAGGATGGATTTATTGGATTACATCGCTGGAATCTCTTTTTTATTTTTTATTTTTTTATTTTTAATAAAGGACTTGTCCCTAGCCGTCTCCTGTGGTTTTTAACATTTTGACACTTTTTTTGTGAAATGGTACCAATTCACATAGGGGGGCCAGGATCTGGGGGTCCCCTTTGTTAAACTGGGCTTCCAGATTCTGATAAGCCCCCCGCCTGCAGACCCCCACAACCACCGGGCAAGGGTTGTGGGGATGAGGCCCTTGTCCCCATCAACATGGGGACATCCTCCCCATGTTGAGGGCATGTGGCCTGGTACGGTTCAGGAGGGGGGCCGCTCTCTTGTCCCCCCTCTTTTCCTGCGACTTGCCAGGTTGCATACTCAGATAAGGGTCTGGTATGGATTTTTGGGGGAACCCCACGCCATTTTTTTTAATTTTGGCGCAGAGTTCCCCTTAAAATCCATACCAGACCTGAGGGGTCTGGTATGGATTTTTGGGGGGAACACCACGCCATTTTTTTAAATTTGGCGCAGGGTTCCCCTTAATATCCATACCAGATCTGAAGGGCCTGGTAGTGGAATTTTGGGGGACCCCCACACATTTTTTTTTTATTTATCAATGACTCTCAATGACTTTTATCTGTATTGCCGACACTGACAATTCATTATAGTCGCGAGTAGTTTTAAATTACTTTTTTTCCTTTAGAAATGTCATTTTGTGCAGAGACTGTTATAAATATGGGAAACATGCGCTATTTTACAGGCATACTATAGACACCCCCGAGGTACGAAATTTAAAGGAATATTTCACTTTTATTGTTTCACTTTAAGCATTATTAAAATCACTGCTCCAGAAAAAATTTCAGTTTTTAAAACTTTTTTTTTGCATTAATACATGTCCTCTGGGGCAGGACCCGGGTCCCCAAACCCTTTTTATGACAATAACTTGCATATTAACCTTTAAAATTAGCTATTTTGATTTTTCATGTTCGTGTCCCATAGACTTTAACGGTGTTCGCGTGTTCGAACAAATTTTTTGCCTGTTCGCATGTTCTGGATGCGAACCGAACCGGGGGGTATTCGGCCCATCCCTATTTGGGACATTACAATTTTATATTTACTGTAACAAAACACCTGCCTTGTGTCTATGCCTTTTCTCTCCTCAATTCCCTAACCGGGGTTGACAACCGTCAGTAAATTTAATGACAGTTTTTAAAAATCTGCCACTTTTACAACTGTCTGCAAATATCAGGCACTGATAATTTGTCCTGCTGTGTTGACTTTTGTAAGTGTAAACCAGGCAAATTACCATATATACTCGAGTATAAGCCGACCCAAATATAAGCCGAGGCACCTAATTTTACCACAAAAAAATGGGAAAACGTATTGACTTGAGTATAAGCCTAGGGTGAGAAATGCAGCAGCTACTGTAAGTGGTAAAGAGGGTCAACAATGCCCATCTGCATGCCTCCTCACTGTGCCCATCTGCATGCCTCCTCACTGTGGCCATTTGCATGCCTCACTGTGCCGATTTGCATTCCTCCTCACTGTGCCCATTTGCATGCCTCCTCACTGTGCCCATTTGCCTGCCTCCTCACTGTGCCCATTTGCATGCCTCCTCACTGTGCCCATTTGCATGCCTCCTCACTGTGCTGATTTGCCTGCCTCCTCACTGTGCCCATTTGCCTGCCGCCTCACTGTGTCCATCTCCCTGCCGCCTCATGTACCTTGATCTCCAGCGCTGTGACATGCAGTCAGTCTAGTCGATGGCCTCGTCTCTCGTCTGTAACAGAACATTGATTCAGTTTTTCCCAGCAGTGAGTCAGTGTCCCGCCTATCACAGGCGAGGACGAGGAGGAGGCGGAGGCGGGGCTTTGTTACACTGCAAGGCCGTCGACTAGACTGACAGCATGTCACAGCGCCAGGAGATCAGGCACATGAGGCTGCAGATGGACAGCGAGACTCAAGTATAAGACGAGGGAGGCATTTTCAACACAAAAAAATGTGCTGAAAAACTTGGCTTATACTCGTGTATATACAGTACTTATTATGTATATTGTCAGTGTTTTCATATCGTGTTTATACTATTTAAATATCCATTGTCTTTGTTTTTAATAGGAGTTCTGTCATTTTTCAGGTTGTCAGTAAAAGATGTGTCCCGTCAGTCTCCGTCTGAGATAATGCAGTGCAGCGACACACCTGCCTTGTTTGTGTTTCCACATTGTAGCCTGTACTACCTGGTCAAATTCTTGTGGTTGGCTAATTTTGACCAAACCATGCCTAAGGACTCTAGTTCTGATGTTTTTGAAAAATTGGGTATTTGGGGATACAGCATTTTTTTTCAAAGAATGAGTGAGGTATTGAGGAAAACAAGGTAGCTCTTGAGCGGACTGTCAGCAACAACTGATTGATGCACTCTAATCACCCAAAGCTAAAAGTTTTCATCTCATAAAGGGAAAATACCCTAGTTAATAAAAAAAAAGTAGTTTAAGTGTTGGCAATTGATTTGTAATCAGCTGTTGTGGACAGATATTGGTTTAAATTGGTAAAAAAAAGTTTTGTTTTTTTTTCAAGTGTACAGTTCTTTGCACATAGGCATGGCACAGAAAAAAAAATGCCTTCCCCCCTTCATATCGGTCCAGTGATATCATGGGTCTTCTTTTCCTCCTTGGTAGCAGCGTGCAACCCCTCATCCCTGACTAAGCAGCACTCATGTAATGATTTGTGATCACAGCTTATTGCATAGGTGCTGTGAGCTTATGCTTCATATCAATACATCTGCAGTGCATGTTCGTGACAGATTGGGGTTGATTTACTAAAACTGGAGAGTGCAAAATCTGGTGCAGCTGTGCATGGAAACCAATTAGCTTCTAGTTACAGCTTGTTCAATAAAAGTGGTTGTAAAGGTTTAATAATTTTTTTTTTTTTAAATAACAAACATGCCATACTTACCTCCACTGTGCAGTTAGTTTTGCACAGAGTGGCCCCGATCCTCCTGTTCTGGGGTCCCTCGCTGGCTGTCTCGGCTCCTCCCCGTAATAGCTAACCCCCTCTGGGAAGCTCTCTCCCGAGGGGGTTACCTTGCGGGCGCGCTCCCTGTCATACACTCTGCGTCCATAGACACAGAGTGTATGACTCGGTCCCGCCCCCCGGCGGCCGCGTCATTGGATTTGATTGACAGCAGTGGGGGCCAATGGCTGTGCTGCTATCAATCTATCCGATCAATGCCGAGAAGCAGTGGAGAAGAGGACGCCGGGGGACGCGCACAGCAGGTGAATGAGCTCAGGTAAGTAAAACGGGGCGGGGGCTAGGGGGGCCGTGACATCCAGATGTTTTTTCACCTTCATGCATTGGATGCATAAAGGTGAAAAAACACAAACCTTTACAACCCCTTTAAGCTTTGGCAAGAAAAAACCTGGAAGCTGGTTTCTGCGCAGAGCTGCGCCGGATTTTGCACGCTCCAGTTTTAGTAAATCAGCCTCATTGGGTCCACAGGGAGTGGCCTGGATGACGCCATCATTCAGCCCAGAAGATGGGCAGTGCTAGACTTAGGAGCAGTAAGTCTCCAGTGGACAGCACCAGGTTTATTTGAGTACAGTGAAAGCTGTTTTTTTGCAGCATATAAAAAACAAAACAAAAAAACAAAACAAAAAAAAAACTGCTTTAAGTAAAATCCCTGTATAACAGTTCAGGACTTACAGCCACCAGAAGGAGAATCTGTGTAGGCATGTGTTTACTGAATGTATGCAATTGTCTTTAAAATATATCCACATTTGTTCATGTGTGCTGAAATAGTTGCAAAAAAAGCAAATCCACGTAGAAGCCCAGATATTGACCATGTGAAACATATTTGAGATCAAGGGTGCCGTTCAAAAAGTATGAAATCCATGTTGATATGGTTTATTGAAGCAAGTCATGCCTCTACCACTCAAAGTTTCTTTTAATGAAAAGATTAAATGATCAAAGTTGGGCACTTATAGTTCTTTACAATTCAACTGTATAGTGGATACAACTGTACAAACATGTGAAGGGTCTTCCAACCTGCAGGCTCTATAAAGAAAACCTGCATAACTGACTTCATCATAGTCTTTTCTAGGGTCAGGTGTGATTGTCAACCCACCAATTTGTGCTGTCCATTATATTACTTCCATTATATATTTCTATATAGGATATTTATATCAGTAAACACTGGATACGCTGTAATGTAATTTTACTTCTAAAATTGCTGCACTACATAGCTCTACTTTAACCGCTTGCTGACCGCATCACTTATATGTATGGCGGCAGAGCAGCTCTTCTGAACCAGATCACGTACCTAGTACCGGCACCCATGGATCAGGGAGGACTGGAGAGAGACAGGACAAAGCTCTGCCTATGTAAATAAGATAGAGCTCTGTTCTGTCAACGGAAAAGTAATGGATTTTGATTAAAATCCATCACTTCCCTTAGTAAAAGCATCACACATATACACAAGCACTGTCTAGGCACACATTTAACCCTTTGATCACCAAAACTGTTTAACCCCTTCCCAGCCAGTGTCATTAGTACAGTAACAATACAGCGTCGGTGGACAGAATGTCCTGCGCAATATCGCAGTCCCGCTATAAGTTGCTGATCGCCACCATTACTAGTATAGCGCTTACCACCCTCTCCTCCTTGTCTTTGGCTCCTCGCAGGAAGAAAGGGCACACCCAGCTCTATATGCCCGTACCCTCCTGTGTGAAGAGGTTGAGCGGTGTTATGATGGGTCTCCACAGCCAGATTCTCCAGAGAATGGTTCTTATCTCTATAGTCAATAAATACAAGTCTCTAGTTCCCCCAATGATTTCAAGGTCCACACCAGCTGTAACTCCAACGTAGAGTTTATTTCTCTTAAATGACAGTCTCTGATAGGAAAGGTTGGAGAGAGAACAGGACAGCATAAGGTGTGGGAGAGGTCCAAGCACAAACGTAATACACTTCACTGCTTGGCTTCTCAAGCAGACTTAGCCCATTTGGATAGTCTCCCTAGATAGGGACTAGCAGCTAAAATGGTACTTTAACTAACCGCACAATCACTACACAAACTGGTGCACTTGGTCTCTGCCACAGACCTGGTGAACTTGGTTTTCAAAGCTTGGCCTCTTTGTAAGGAGAAGACATCCCTCCAGAGAGTTACCAGGCCACTTCCTTCACTGTGACTTCTCACCAGTCCCTCGGAGCGGTCTTTCCCCGGCCTCCTCATCTAAGATGCGGGTCCCCTCGCAAGGCGGCACCCTGAGATTCCTCGATCCTTGATTGGCCCCAGCCGAAGGTGCTGGGCCCAAGGCCTTTAGTTGCAGCCCCAGGGCTAAAGGTGCCTGGGGCTGATTCACCGACCACTGCCCCTGGGCCAAAGGTGCCCAGGACGGACAGGAACACACACTCCCTGGGAGTAGGACTCCCGACCGACCGTACAGGCAGCGTCTGCCCCTTTTTATATCCTCTCCCAGCATACACAGCAGGTCGACCACTCCCACTGTATGGTTGCCGAGAGGGGACACACAAGGCACAGCACTGTATCAGCGGTTCAACCCTGGCCCACTATGGCAGCACCACCTGCAGGCCACAGGGAACGGTACACCGATACTCTTCCTGCAGACAAAATGGTTGATCATGTCCTAACAATTTAGGTGTTTGAGCATAACTACCACTCAAACACTACCCCTAAATTGAGGACCCCGCTACACTAGTATAAAAATTCCAGTATATATCCCATTGTTTGTAGATGCTTACTTCTGCACAAACCAGTTATTATACGCTTACTGGCATTTTTTTTACCAAAAATATGTAGCGGACTACATATTGGCCTAAATTTATGAAGAAATTTTATTTTTTTATTTTTTTCATTGGATGTGCTTTATAGCAGAAAGTAAAAAAAAAAATATTTTTTTCAAAATCATCGTCATTTTTTGTTTATAGCAGGAAAAAATAAAAAACCCAGTGGTGATCAAATACCACTAAAATAAAGCTCTATTTGTGGGAAAAAAATGACATCTATTTTATTTGGGTACAAAATTGCATGATCGTGCAATTGTCAGTTAAAGTAACGCAGTGCAGTATTGCAAAAAATGTCCTGGTCATGAAGGGGAGTAAATCTTCCAGAGTGGTTAATATTCCTAAAGAGTCTCATTTTAATTTTCTTAGTTACATAGTTGGTAAGGTTGAATAAAGACACCAGGCCATCCAGTTCAACCTGTGTGGGTATCAGTGTGTTCATGTCAAAATCAATTTCCTGTATCCCTGTATACTGTGTTCGCTAAGATACCCATCCAAGAGTTTTTTTAACTACTTCCCACCCGGCCACTGTACATATACGGCCGGGTGGGTGCTTCCTCCTTTTGAGTGGACGTTCAGCGGCACGATCCCTATGCGCTCGTGTCACCCGGACACGGCGCATCTCCGATCGGCAGGAGGGCTCTGTGATTGGCCCATCTGATCACATGATGGCTGTGTCCAATCACAGCCATCATGTGATGCAAATAGAGAGCCGGTTGCTAGGCTATCGGCTTTCTTCTCCTCACACAGAAGTTGTCAGTGAGGAGAGGAGAGCAGATCGCTGCAGCCGGCTGGTGATCAGTGAGTATGAGCTGTTTTTACAGCTTTTTACGCACTGATCACCAGCCTAGTGTCCCCACACATGTCCCCACGCAATGTTGACACACAAGTCCCCAAAATAGTGTCCATAAAACAAATGTCCCCACACACATGTTCCCACACATGTCCCCACACATGTCCCTCACATATGTAAAGTAAAATCACATGTCCCAATGATCATCTGCACACATATGTCTGTGATCACCTGCGTACATCTGTACATGATCATCTGCGTACATATGTCCGTGATCACACAAACCAATTTTTATACACTTAAAGGGATTTTTTTTACCAAAAACATGTAGCAGAATACATTTTGGCTTAAATTTGTGACAAAATTCGATTTTATTGCAATTCTTTTAAAATAGAAAGAAGAAAATATTTTTTTTTTCCAAATTTGCTGCTATTTTTTCGCTTATATTGCAAAACATAAAAATAAAAAGTTGTAAATAAATACCACCAAAAGAAAGCACTATTTGTGTGAACAAAATGATAAAAATTTCATTTTGGTACAGCGTTGCATGACCGCGCAATTGTCATTGAAAGTGCGAGAGCGCTGAAAGCTGAAACTGGTCTGGGAAGGAAGGGGGTGAAAGTGCTCGGTATTGATGTGGTTAAATGTTGTGAACAAGCAAGCTATCGCTTGTGAAACACATCTACTATTGCCTGTATCTGTCTGACCCTTTTGACAATAAAGATGACATCAAGATAAGTTGGAGTTCCAGTGAGCGACCAATTTCTTAATTTATTCGTCATCCACGGTGGTGAGCCGATGTCTGCACCTGTGATCTACCTTGCACCTGATTCTGCCTGGAGTGGTGTGCTTCTCCTTGTTCTTTGCTGCAATTCTTCCAGCTGACACCACCAATTGTGGAAGTGAGTTCTACATCCTTACCGCCTTGACAGTGAAAAACCCCCTACTCAGCTTAAGGTTAAACTGCTTCTCCTTCAATTTTATTGAGTGGCCCCATGTCTTTTACACTCTCTGAGCCTGAATAATTGACTCCCTATGCTAGAACTACCATTGAAGTATTTCTATATCTCCTCTCAAGTGTATCTTCTCCAAGCAGAGTATGTTTAATGTTTGTAGTCGTTCCTCATAACTGAGGTCCTCCAGTCCCCTTATTCTATTGCCTTTTAGAATAATTAACATTAGAGTTGATGATGATTTAGCCCAATGCATCTTCAGTATATTATCTTGCAAGCCATTGTTGCAGTGAAATAGTTTGTGTTATTTTTGTTGCAAAGTAAGCATGTTTTAGACATCCTGCTTTGAATCAAGATCAGACCAAAAACGCTTGGATATGTCAAAAGAGTGATGATTACCCAGCAAAATGTATGTTTAGAAATAGCTTGAAAAGTGTTGAGTGAATAACATCACCATGAAACGTCTGCTATACACATTTCTATTCATTCACTAATAACATTCAAATATAATCAGAAGACTTGGTATTCAATGCATTATCATTCTGTCATTTGTAGTGCTGCCATTTCTGTAGCAAAAAGCGCATTATTTTCTGTACATCTATACAATGGCAGTGCTTTTTCTGCTATCTCAGTGTTGCCAAAATGGTAATGCCATTAAAAAGATTTAAAGCAAATGGAGCAAGAGCCTTGTAAAAGTAAATTATTAAAAGAGCTGCTGTAGCAGTTTTTTTGTGATTTATGAAGATAGAATTCAGTTGGAAAGATGGATGAGACCCAATATTTTGTCTCAGAAAATCAGATGCTCAGCCTTTTAAACACATCCATAGTTCAGACTCATTTATGTCCTTTGTTTGTCTTGTGTTTTAGTAATCCTGTAAGGGCTTAGATTCACTTTTATACATTGCTATGTTTATCCAAAGATAATTTACTGGCTGCATTTATTGCCCTTATAATAAATAATACATTTTACTTTAGCTGAATTTTAGTTTTACGTTGCTAGTAAATTCTGAAGTACATCTCTCATGAGACAGATGTCAATGACTACTATTGCTGACCTCTCTATCTGCAAATGCTAGTTTTCCAAGTTAATGCTTTGTTTTCAAAGATTTCTTATGCCGCGTACACACGATCGTTTTTTCTGATGAAAAAAGATCGAGGGACTTTTTTCATCGGACAAACCGATCATGTGTGGGCCCCATCAGTCTTTTTTCCATCGGTATAAAAAAATAGAACATGTTTTAAATTTTACCGATGAAAAAAAAAAAACGATAGGAAATTCCGATCGTCTGTGTGGAACTCCAACGGAGAAAAAACCCACGCATGCTCAGAATCAAGTCGACGCATGCTCAGAAGCATTGAACTTAATTTTTCTAGGCTCGTCGGAGTGTTTTACGTCACAGCGTTTTGGACGGTCGGATATTTGTCTGATGGTGTGTAGGCAAGACTGATGAAAGTCAGCTTCATCGGAATTCCGATGGTAAAATCCATCGGATTTTATTCCATCGGAAATCCGATCGTGTGTACAGGTCATAAGTAATTTTACTGATAACAAGTACAAAGCTAAAGGATTCAGACTTTTTTCTGAATTTTATTAACCGAATGGGGAGGTGAACATTGAACATTGCAGCTGGAGATGCTTCTTATGAATTGCTAAACTAGGAATTAGTAATTGGACTTTGAAGGCATACAAAGTAGATAAAAGTAAAAAACTAAGGGTTTATTAATATACAAAAGATTTGATATATACAACAATCAAAAAATATCAACTTAATTGATCAGTTATTATGACTGGTCCAGGTGGGTTATCAATATGTTATCATACAGCACAGTGTGTTCTCCTTATAACGACTCAACTGAGTACAAAAAGCAAAAAAGAGAAAATATAATTGTGTAATTATACAATAGATAACCAGGAGATGGATCCAGAGGAGATGGAGAACTTGCTCGACATGTTGCGCGTTATTGTAAACGCTTCCTTAGGAGCATATTTATATAATTCTATAAAACATACAAAAAACAGTACATGAATCGTGGGGCCTATATAAAATATACATAAGAGCATTTTAAAACAGAAAATATCTACACACAAAAAAGTACATACATCACAACGATTCTGTGGCCGAGCACCGACCCCTCCCTCCCTAGGCCCACGTTGGTGGGAGCACAGCCATAGACGTGCGGGTCATCTCAGCCCAAGGAGTACATAATTGTAGGTTGTAGGATATGTTTATAAGTATAGTCAAAAAACATTTGTGTAGATAAAGCAATTATTAAGTATTAAATAGAGTAAGTATAGAGATGTCATATGTACTTACTTCAGAATAGCGTATTAAGTCAGCGTTGGCAGGTCAACATATCTAACTAGACAGTGGCAATTGTGACAGCAGGAAGGTAAAGTCACCTGGTTGCATCCAGGGGGGTAGATATATTTCGCCCAGATTCAGGCTTTACGCCGACTTATACAACTAGGTGGAGAGTTGTATAAGCCCAGCTGGGGCTAGTGGGCTCATGGATGACTCATACCTCTAGGGAGAGTGTGGGGCGTCGTGCAGACAGGGAGTTGATGAGACCAGCTGAAGCTTGTCAGCTCATTTAGGCCTCTATAAGAACTCCCAGCTTCATTAGATGTTAGCTCATGCCTGGACCCAGACCTGTGTGGACTGTCTAGGGAGAGTGAACCCCTGTGCGGTGAGACAAAGCCTGTGTGGCTATTTGCTTGGACATTTAAAACCAGGGACTTAGGGACTAGGACAGCACTAGGCTGATCCCAGTTGTTAGTTAGGAAACCTGTATGTTTAGTCAGAGGTCAAGTTGACCAGGATTTATTTTGTTTATGTTTCTTTTGCTTTGCTGTGTTTTGTCACTGTAAATAGAAAATAAACCGCACCTTTTTGATTTTGAAAACCACAACCTCCGTTTGCTGGGCCTGTTTTTGTGTGGGGAGCCCATCCCGGGGGTCACACACACCCGCTGCCGAGCTAACCCCCTCACAGTTGGTGGAGAACCAGTGGCAGCTTTTTTTTAAGCCAGCATGGAGGAGATACTGAAACAGCTGGCTCTAGCAAATGCCAATCAACAGCAGACAAATGCAGGTTTGCAAAAGAGCCTTGCAGCTCATCAACAGAGCCTTGCAGCTCAACAACAGAACTTCGCAGCCCAGCAGCAAGCTCATCAACAGAGCCTTGCAGCCCAGCAGCAAGCTCATCAACAGAGCCTTGCAGCCCAGCAGCAGACAAACGCAACTTTGCAACAGAGTCTGGAGGCTCAGCAACAAGCCCAGCAGCAATCTGAGGCCCGCTTCATAGACCTGTTGCAGAAGCAAGAGCAGAGACTACAACAACAGATGGAAGCAGTAATGCAGCAACGTCCGCAGACCAGTGAGGAAAGCCGTCCCACTAATACCGCGTCCTTTGGGGTGAGTCGTTTATTGACAAAAATGACTGGAGAGGATGATCCAGAGGTATTTTTGACCACATTTGAAAGGACCGCTGAAAGAGAAAAGTGGCCTGAGGAGCAGTGGGCTGGACTGGTGGCTCCTCTGTTAACTGGTGAATCGCAGAAAGCTTACTATGACCTAGAGCCTAACCAAGCAAAAGACTATGTGATGCTAAAAGCTGAAATATTGGCAAGGCTGGGTGTCACCCTGGCTGTCCGGGCTCAGCGTGTGCATAACTGGACTTTCCAGCTTGGAAAACCCCCCAGGTCTCAAATGAATGATCTCATTCACCTGAGCAGAAAGTGGCTACAGCCAGAGACTTTGTCCGCACCAAAGATTGTGGAACGTGTTGTAATGGATCGGTTTTTGAGAGCTCTTCCTACTGCCATCCAAAAGTGGGTAAGCCATGGAGACCCAGAGACGGCCGATGGTCTTGTGGATCGTGTGGAGAAATACTTGGCTACAGAGAACCTGACGGCCTCTTCCAGAGACACTCGGACTTTCCACCCTAAGACCAGACCATCCCCAGGGGCGGATAAGAGGATTCCAAGGGGTGAGGGTGGAGAGAGTGAGAGGGTGGGAGCTCTACCCCAAGTTTGGCGAGAACAGCCTGGGAAATCAGCGGCTCAAGAGGCGGCAAGAAGGATCGTTTGCTACCGCTGCCGGCAAGCGGGACATATTGCAGCCAATTGCCCGGTTGTGGAGGAACCCATGCAGTGTGACTTTCTGACGGGCAGACGTCAGTCGCTGTGTGCGACAGTCGCATGCACTGCCATTCGAGGAACTGAGAAACATTTATGCAAAATGTGTGTTAATGGTAGAAATGTTGTGGTATTGCTGGATTCAGGTAGCCTTGTGACCCTGATAAAGGCTGAGTTAGTTAAAACAGAGGTCTCTGGGAATAGCAAGGTAGCTGTTATTTGTGTGCATGGGGACACCCGAGAGTATCCAGTGACTACAGTGTGTTTCGAGACCCCCAAAGGTACCCTCTTTCATCCAGTGGGCTTAGTATCTCAGTTACCGCATGACGCCATTGTGGGAAGGGATTTTCCGAAGTTCTGGGAACTGTGGGATGATCCTGAGCCCCCCACTGGTGCCCCTATGTACCAGGAATGTGATAGCCAGAACTCCCCTGAGAGTGGTGAGGACTCTCCGGAATTTCCCTTATCAGTATTGGCAGGGGAGACTCAAGAAACTGGAGAGGAGCCCACCTCCTCAGACGAAAACCTACCGTCTGTGGAGTTTTCTGATCTTGAGGTTCACAGGGAAAACTTTGCCACAGAACAGTTGAAAGACCCCGCCCTAATAAAGGCACGGGAAAACGTAGTGAAAATAGATGGCGAGTTAGTGAACCCAGATAATACCTGCACTTACCCATACTTCAGCGTAGAGAAGGACCTACTGTATCGGGTGGCAAAAAGGGCAGAAGAAACCGTTGAGCAGCTTGTGGTGCCCAAACCTTACAGGAAGTTGGTGCTGGAGTTGGCCCATGGGCACATTCTTGGAGGTCATCTGGGGACAGAGAAAACCCGAGAGAGGGTATTACAGAGATTCTATTGGCCGGGGGTGATGAAGGACATAGAAAATTATTGTTCCTCCTGCCCTGTGTGTCAGAGGTCGGCCCCGATGCCACATTTCCGTAGCCCGCTGGTCCCTCTACCCATCATTGAGGTCCCGTTTGAGAGGATCGCCATGGATTTGGTAGGTCCTATAATCAAGTCCGCTAGGGGGCACCAGTACATATTAGTTATAATGGACTATGCCACCCGTTATCCAGAAGCGATCCCTCTCCGAAATACCTCGGCCAAAACCATAGCCAAAGAGCTATCTCTTGTGTTTAGCCGGGTGGGTATTTGTAAAGAACTGCTTACGGACCAAGGTACACCCTTTATGTCCCGGGTTATGAAGGAGCTGTGTAAATTGTTCAAAGTGACGCAATTGCGTACATCTGTGTATCACCCCCAAACCGATGGGCTGGTTGAAAGATTCAACAAAACCCTAAAACAAATGTTGAAGAAAGTAGTGGATAGAGATGGAAAGGATTGGGACTGTCTACTTCCTTATCTGATGTTTGCTATTAGGGAGGTGCCCCAATCCTCTACGGGATTCTCCCCCTTTGAGTTACTGTATGGGAGACACCCAAGAGGGCTGTTGGATATTGCCAAGGAAACTTGGGAAAGTGAGAGTTCTCCCCACAGGAGTGTGATTGAGCATGTCGCCCTGATGCAAGACCGAATTGCACAGGTAATGCCCATCGTGAAGGAACATTTGGCCCAAGCGCAGTTAGCACAGCAGAGAGTGTACAACCGTGGAGCCAAGACCCGTACCTTTTCCCCGGGGGATAGGATACTGGTACTTGTCCCTACGGTTGAAAGTAAATTCCTTGCCAAATGGCAAGGCCCCTACGAGATAATGGAAAAAGTGAGCGAAGTGAATTACAAGGTCAGACAACCAGGAAGGCGAAAGCCCGAACAGATCTATCACGTTAATCTGTTGAAAGCCTGGAGGGATAGAGAGTCCCTAGTCGCAGACACTTGGTCACCAGCTCAAACTGGTTGCGTGATTCCTGAGGTTGGAATAGCAGCCACCTTGTCACAACCCCAACAACAAGAGGTTAAGGAGTTTGTGCTTCGCAACAAGGAGGTATTCTCTGAGCTGCCGGGACAAACATCTGGGGTAGAGCATGACATCATTACCCCGCCCGGTGAAAGGGTGAAGTTAAAACCCTATCGGATCCCAGAGGCCCGACGGGAGGCAATACGGGAGGAAGTACAGAAAATGCTGAACTTAGGGGTGATAGAGGAGTCCCAAAGTGATTGGTCTAGTCCCATTGTGTTGGTGCCTAAACCGGATGGGAGCTGGCGATTTTGTAACGATTTTCGTCAGTTGAACAAAGTTACAAAATTTGACACCTACCCCATGCCACGTATAGATGAGTTGATCGACCGGCTGGGAACAGCCCGATACATGACGACTCTTGACCTCACAAAAGGGTATTGGCAAATCCCCCTGGCCAAGTCGGCCAAAGAGAAAACCGCATTTGTAACCCCAGACGGGGCGTTCCAATATAAAAGAATGCCGTTCGGGTTACAGAATGCGCCGGCCACATTCCAGCGGAAAATGGACCAGATGCTGAGGCCCCATCGGAAGTATGCTGCGGCTTACCTGGATGACGTAATTGTCCATAGCACAGATTGGGCCTCACATCTGCCAAAAGTGCAAGCAGTCCTGGACTCTGTTCGGGAAGCGGGGTTTACGGCTAACCCCAAGAAGTGTACCATTGGGCAGGAAGAGGCCAAATATCTTGGGTACACCATTGGGAGGGGAGTAATAAAACCCCAACTCAACAAAGTCGAGGCCATCCAGAGTTGGCCACGTCCCAACAGCAAGAAGCAGGTACGAGCCTTTCTGGGAATCGCTGGGTATTATCGGCGATTCATTCCCCACTTTGCTTCTAAGGCTGTGCCCCTAACCAACCTGACGAAGGGGAAAGGGTCGGTCATGATTAAATGGACCCCCGAGGCTGAGGCAGCATTCCAATTCTTGAAACAAGCCTTATGTAGCCAGCCAGTGTTGTACTCACCCGACTTCTCTAAAGACTTTGTCGTACAAAGTGATGCGTCAGATGTGGGGTTAGGAGCAGTATTGTCCCAGGTCTGGAACGGGGAAGAGCACCCAGTCATTTACCTCAGCAGGAAGTTGAAGTCCCATGAGGTAAATTACGCCACCTTTGAAAAGGAGTGTTTAGCGGTGAAGTGGGCTCTAGATTCCCTTCGGTACTACCTGCTAGGTAGGCACTTTGACTTGGTTATGGATCACGCTCCGTTAAAGTGGATGGCTCAAAACAAGGAAACAAATAGAAGAGTGAATAGGTGGTTCCTGGCCCTCCAGGAATTCAACTTCACAGTAAAGCATCGCCCTGGCGTTCAAATGGGGAATGTGGATGCTTTGTCTCGAGTACATGAATGCCTGATTGCTGGTGTTCCAACCCCGAGGTTAAAACAAGAGGGGGGGTATGTGACAGCAGGAAGGTAAAGTCACCTGGTTGCATCCAGGGGGGTAGATATATTTCGCCCAGATTCAGGCTTTACGCCAACTTATACAACTAGGTGGAGAGTTGTATAAGCCCAGCTGGGGCTAGTGGGCTCATGGATGACTCATACCTCTAGGGAGAGTGTGGGGCGTCGTGCAGACAGGGAGTTGATGAGACCAGCTGAAGCTTGTCAGCTCATTTAGGCCTCTATAAGAACTCCCAGCTTCATTAGATGTTAGCTCATGCCTGGACCCAGACCTGTGTGGACTGTCTAGGGAGAGTGAACCCCTGTGCGGTGAGACAAAGCCTGTGTGGCTATTTGCTTGGACATTTAAAACCAGGGACTTAGGGACTAGGACAGCACTAGGCTGATCCCAGTTGTTAGTTAGGAAACCTGTATGTTTAGTCAGAGGTCAAGTTGACCAGGATTTATTTTGTTTATGTTTCTTTTGCTTTGCTGTGTTTTGTCACTGTAAATAGAAAATAAACCGCACCTTTTTGATTTTGAAAACCACAACCTCCGTTTGCTGGGCCTGTTTTTGTGTGGGGAGCCCATCCCGGGGGTCACACACACCCGCTGCCGAGCTAACCCCCTCACACAATGTATAAATACTATATACCCGGTCAAGAAGATGGTATCTGTAGATAGTAATAATAGAAATTATTTTTATATATATCATTATTTGTGCATATCATAGTTTGTCTAGCAGAAGACAAGGAAGGGAGAAGAGGAGTGTGAGACAAAAAGGAGAAAGGGGGGGGGAGGGAGAAGGAAGGGAGAAAAGAGGAAAAGAAAAACAGAAACAAACAAAAGTGAGAAAATGATGAAAGTGAAAGATAAAAATTATAATAAGAATGTTGGAGAGAGGGGATTAGGAAAACACGACACAAACACAGAGGGAGGGAAAGATTGTGAGGTAGGTTGGTGGGATGAGGACAGCTGGACAAGTGAGGAGAAGGAAGAAAGGTTGGAAAAGGAGGGGAGGGGGAAAGGGAAAAGAGAAAAGAGGGGAAGGGAACAAACAGAGGGGGAAAAAAAGAAGGGGAAGAGAGAACCAGAGAGAAAAGGGGGAAAAAAAGGGGGGAGGGGGAAAAAGGTGGAGGGGATTTGTACCCTCTGCTAATTGTATAGTAAGTGACTAATATAATAGAATTATCTATGTTGGTAGAGGAAAGGGTATGACGTTAGATAATGTTAACATACAAGGCATAAAAATGGGGCTCACCGCATTGATATATTTAAGGTAATTCTGATAGAGCGATCAGTGCTGGTAAGCAAAAGGTCATTGGAGTGCACTCCAGCCCTTCCGAATTAGGTTAATTGTTTAGGTATAGCGAGAACGTAGAAGCTTATTCCAAAACATAGCAGACTATTTTTAAGTCTCCAAAAATTATCATCATACTGCCTATTCTGGGTAAGAAGGGTAGAATTGAACCTATATAGAGAAAAATATATATATAGTCCATGATATTCGTGCTGGAGGCCTAAGAAACAAGCTATAAGACCGGGTCAGAGGTTTCTAGCCTTACCTAAATTCGGATGATGGTAAGAGTGGCGAGTGCTCCTGTGCTCAATAGAGGATCGTCTATGCTATGTGTGCGGCGTCTTACCCATTTTAAGTGCGACTCCGCCGGAAGTGCGTCACCGCCAACCGGAAGTAATAGTCTCCACTCGTTCTAAGCGTTAGCACGTAGGCGTGTGTGCGCTGTAGATACGGCGGACGGAGGCCAGTGCGGAGATGGTAGGGGCGAGGATATTATGCACTAGTGACTCCATGTCTCCATAATTGGAGAATTACCGGTCGTTTACCAATACACAAATGTTTTTAAAACTTGATTAATTTTATCATTTACATAGTAGTGGTCATAATAGCAGTGCTGGGGGGACGGGTCGGGAAATCGGCAACATAGATCAGTGAAATTAAAACCGTAACAAATTTTTTTTGTCACAAAACATTTTATCTAAATTAAAATTAAGGTATAAACTATACACGTCTGTAAAACATCTATATGTTTATATAAGTCAGTCATAGTTTGTGTAATAACCACATAGATTTGCATTTACATTACAGGCAATCAGATCGTATTGCATAGGTTAGTTAGCTCATTTGCACAATAGTTTCAAATTCGAAAAACAATGTTACAAGACTGCGTGAAAGATCTAAGAGGATAAAGTAATAAAGAAATGAAAAACATCCTCTGCATAGAGGAAAAGAAGGAAAGAACAAGAAGCGAGACATGGTAAAGTTAATCAAGTATATGTAAGAATGGTGATAGGTATGGGCATAAATTCCCACACAGGGGATGATATCCAATGGGGATGGGAGCTGGGGATTTCAGATGGTGTAAATGTCATCCACTGTCAGGACATTAGGACAATAGTGTATGTGCCATCACATTTAGCATGTGATAGTGTAATAATGATAAATATATATTTAAGAATTAAGGTGAATATTGTATAATAATGTAATGATGATTAGTGATAAATAAATAATGAGTGAATAATAATAATAAAAAAAAAAAAATTATATATATTGATCGTCACTGTGCAGAAACAATTAACACTGGGTAAATCAGTGCAAGTGAATAAGTCAAAGGTAAGTGAATAGGTAAATGATTAAATTATTATATTATAGTGCACTGACAGTGGGGGACATATAACAAATATATATTGTATTTATTTACAAAAATGGTTTGTAAGATATATTTTCATCTAACCCAGGGGGCTGGATAGCGTTTAATTGTTTGATCCAGAGTGTCTCCCTCTGGAGTATTATTCTATCCCACTCTCCTCCCCTTGGATTTTGGGGAATGACGGCCAGAACAGTAAATGAAACACATGAGGTGTCAAACCTGTGGTAAAGGTCAAGATGCCTACTGATGGGAGTGAGCATCTTACCACCACTTCAGTAGTATAGATGGTCATTTATTCTTTTCTGAATTGTCTGGCCATCTTTCCCACATAAAAGCATCCACATTTACATGTCATCAAATAAACTATACCTCGTGTAGAGCAGTTGCCAGAGAATTTGGGTCTAAATATTTCCCCATTGGGGAGTATAGTATAGGTGGCTGGCAGGACCCATTTACAAAACGAGCACCTGCCACACCTGGTAGTCCCCAGAGGAGATTGAACTACTACATTGACTGGTTTAGTGTAATGACTTAGAACTAGTCTGTCACGAAGTGATGTGGCTCTCCTATATACAATTTGTGGGTGTTGGCCCACATATTTGCTTAGGGTAGGGTCTTCCCTAAGAAGATGCCAATGGGTCTTGAGCATTTTTTGGATATCCTCATGATGAGAGGAGAATTTTGTTATCAGTTTGACCGTTTGAGTAGGGGAGGGGGATTTCTTTTTAAACAGTAACATATTTCTGGTTTGACTAAAAGCCTTATTATACGCTTGGCGTAACAAGGTTTTGCTGTATCCCTGAGCCCGGAGACGGTTTTGTAGCTGTTTGGCTTGTTGTTGAAAATTAGTAAGAGACGAACAATTTAGTCGTAAACGAATATACTGAGCATAGGAGATCCTTTGAATGAGTGCTAGGGGATGGGCAGTGGCCGCATGCAGCAGGGTATTTCCTGCTGTATCCTTCCGAGAAAGGTCAGTGGCCAAGGATTCATCTTCATTTCTAAGTATGGTCACATCAAGAAAATTGGCTTTATTAGTGTCACAACTGAAGGTGATCAGTGTATTGTGACAAACTATCATTGGAAAAGATATCCCTCTCCCACCCCCCCAGGTACAGATTGGCGTAGGCCGGTGCACAATATGTGCCCATGGCCACGCCCTGTACCTGGAGGTAGTAGGAGAGGTTAAATCCAAACCAATTGTGGGTAAGAATGAAACTAAGTAGCTTCACAATAAAATCATTAAATGGCCATTGGTGGTTATCCTCCTCGCGGAGGAATGTCCGAATCGTCTCGACTCCCTGCTCGTGAGGAATGCTGGAGTAAAGAGCCTCCACATCCAAGGTCACAAGCAGGGAGCCGGGAGGGACGGACATACCTTCCAATTGTTTGAGGAGGGCCAGAGTGTCTTTTGTATACAAAGGTAGAGCTACCACATGTGGCATGAGTACAGAATCAATTAGTCTACTTGCATTTTCTGTTAAGCTTCCGATACTCGAAATAATCGGTCTCCCAGGGGCCTACGCCACTCTTAACAGAAAATGCAAGTAGACTAATTGATTCTGTACTCATGCCACATGTTGTAGCTCTACCTTCGTATACAAAAGACTGATTGGTTAGATGACTGATTGACAGCAGCGACAGCCAATGGCGCCCTCTGTGTCTCAGCCAATCAGGAGGGAGAATCTCAGATGATTGAGACACTCATGGACATTTCTGGACAGATGTCATAGAATGCATTAAGATAAAAAAAACTTCTGCATTTACAACCCCTTTAACCACTTAGCGCCCGGGCTATTGGCAAAAGACGCCTGCATTGCGGCGCTCAATTGCCGGGAGGGTGTCCATATACGTCCTCCTGTTTACTTCCGCGATGCGCACCGCCGCAGGCACACATCGGGGAAAAGCTGTGCCCGCCGTGTCCCTGGCGGCCGCGATGTCCGCCAGGTACCCGCGATCGGCTGTCACAGAGCCAGGGACGTGGATCTCTGTGTGTAATCATAGCTGTCAGAAGAGCTATGTGGAGTCTCCTAAAGAAAAATAGCAACCAACCCAATTTTTAACTAACTTTTAATGTACGATCAGGGGAGGGCTAGCAGCCTTAGGCCTGGGGGGCAAGTCCAGTCAAGTGGCCTATTGAACCACCGAATAAGCGCAACCTCACCAGTGCCCATCAGTGCAGCCTCACCAGCGCTCATCAACGCAGCCTCACCAGCGCCCATCAGCACAGTCTGTTCAGTGCATGGGGATTAGAGAGGAGAGCAGCCAGATTACACAGAGCGGAGATCTCCGGCTTACCCAGCGCAGCCGCTGTGATACGAAGTCCCGCCTCCTGGACCAGTTACTATGATGGATGTCATCAGTTTGCTGTCTATCATACGAGCCAGTCCAAGAGGCTGGACTTTGTATGACAGCGGCTGCCAGGTAAGCGAGAGATCCCAGCTCTGTGTAATCTGGCGGCACTTCCCCTCTAAAGCAGCCCAATGGGCACAGCGGGACCCATGGTAGGGACGGCCCTGGGTGCCCTCCCATTGCCCCAGCTCGTGGTGCACCCACCCCCGATTTGCCCTGCAAAGCAAGGGCAAATCCGGGGACAGACTTGGTCCAGGGACAGTGTCCTCAGTCAGGGAACTGTCCCCGGAAACCGGTGACGTCTGGTCACCCTAGGCTAGTGGCCAGCAGGACCCACAGGTCAGCTCCCTGCAGGACCCACAGGTCTATGGCCAGCTCCCAGCAGGACTCACACGCTGTGGGTCCTGCTGGGAGCTGGCCGTGGACCTGTGGGTCCTGTTGGCCATGACCAGCTCCCAGCAGGATCAACAGGCCATGGCCATCTCCCAGCAGGACCCACAGTGTTGAGACCCATTTTTAGGTTAATGGGTGGGCACTGGCCTGGGGCAGGGTAAATAGGGTGTATGGGGAGGGTAGATGGGATGTGGGGTTCAGCTGCAGGTGTCAGGGTCTCTCACCTCAGCTGCCTGTGCCAGTGCCAGCTCAGCAGGTCCTTGCATGGCTACCTCCAATCCTGGGGGTGTGAAGTGATGCTCCTGTCCTGGGGTCAAGTAAACTTGCAGCCCGAGCCAGTCACATGGGTCCCGACTCCCTGGCGCGCCTTGCTGCCCTGGGGTGGACTGACAACACCCAGGGCCCCTGGATCAAATAAAGCAAGGGCCCCCTGTCAGGCCCTGCCCCTGGCCCAAACATGACCCACCCCTGGCCCGTCCCTTTATTTTGCACAAAGTACAACTTCTGCCTTTTTTTTTTTTTAAAACTGATTAACAACAGAGTCTAATGGGACCAGGAGGGGGGTCTTTCTCTAACAGTGTCCATTGGACAGTATGTTGGAAAGTGTCTCCTCCAGGCCCCATTAGAGACTACAACAGAGTCTAATTGGACCTGGAGGGGGGTCTCTCTCTAACAGTGTCCATTAGAAAGCCTCTGTTAGAGAGAGAGACCCCTCCAGGACCCATTAGAGACTTTAAAGGAGTCTAATGGGACCTGGAAAGGGGTCTCTCTAACAGAGGCCCATTCAGTGTCTATTATAGAATCTGTTAGAGTTCCCCCCAGGGTCCCATTAGAGACTGAAAATTATTATAATGGGACCTGGAGGGGGCCTCTTTCTAACAGAGTGTACAGTGAACACCTTCATACACTCTGGTCCTAATGGGACCCCCTCCTTGTGCCATGACTCTCACCCCTGCCCCAACCTCTCACAAAGTAGAAACAAAATTGGTACTGTGTAGTGATCCTCTTACCTTAACTATGGGTACTGTGGCTGGCTCCCACATCCTCTGTGGCTGGCTGACTCCTGCATCCTCTGTGGCTGGTTCCTGTGGGTGGCTGTCCGGCACCGTACTTTGGCTGGCTGGCTGCCTGGTGTGGGTGGGTCACCGTGGGTGGCTGGCTGACACCCTGCTGTGGATGGTCACCGTGGCTGGTTGGCTCCTGTGAGTGGCTGGCTGCCTGGCTCCTGCGTCCTCTGTGGTTGGCTCCTGTTGCTGGCTGGCTGACACCCTGCTGTGGCTGGCTGGCTCCCTGGTGTGGGTGGCTGGCTGGCATCCTGCTGTGGATGGTCACCGTGGCTGGTTGGCTCCTGTGACTGGCTGGCTGAATCCCTGCTGTGGGTGGGTCACCGTGGCTGGCTGGTTTCCTGGTGTGGGTCATCGTGGGTGGCTGGTATCCTGGCCCTGCTGTGGGTGGGTCATCGTGGGTGGCTGGCTTCCTGCTGTGGGTGGCTGGACTGGCTCCCTGCTGTGGGTCAGTGGGTGGGTGGCTGGCTGGCATGGTACACCCTGCTGTGGGTGGCTGGCCTGGCTCCCTGCTGTGGGTCAGTGGGTGGGTGGGTGGGTGGCTGGCATGGTGCACCCTGCTGCAGGTGGCTTGCCTAGGTCCCTGCTGTAGGGTGGTGGGTGGCTGGCACAGTGCACCCTGCTGCAAGTGGCTGGCCTGGCTCCCTGCTGCTGGTGGCTGGCCTGGCTCCCTGCTGTAGGTCAGTGGGTGGGTGGGTGGCTGGCACGGTGCACCCTGCTGCAGGTGGCTGGCCTAGGTCCCTGCTGTAGGGTGGTGGGTGGCTGGCACAGTGCACCCTGCTGCAGGTGGCTGGCCTGGCTCCCTGCTGCTGGTGGCTGGCCTGGCTCCCTGCTGCTGGTGGATGGCCTAGCTCCCTGCTCCAGGTGGATGGCCTAGCTCTCTTCTGTAGGTCAGTGGGTGGGTGGCTGGCATGGTGCACTCTGCTGCAGGTGGCTGGCATGGCTTCCTGCTGTGGGTCAGTGGTTGGGTGGGTGGCTGGCATGGTGGGCTGATGGAGAGTATTGCATAAAGGATTGTAACTTCACTCACACCTTACTTCAGGCTGGGTGTCTCAGTGGAGAGCCAGGTCCTTGCACCTCTTCAGGGGGGTGATAATTCAAGAGCCAGGTCCTTGCACCTCTACGGGGGGAGATTCTGTCACGTCTTGTCTTCTCTTCTCCTCAAGCCAGCGCCCGCCCCTGCCCCAACTCACTAACTCAGCAAGTCACATGTGATGTTCATGATGCCGCTCGTCCCCTCCCCTGATGTGCCACATGACCTGCCTCAGTCTGAGACTCCTGGAAGGTGTGGGAGTTGTAGTTTGCTGCGCTGATGAGTTCCTTATCTTTAGTGCGGCCGGACTGCAACTCCCACAATGCAGCGCAGCCTGCACAGGAGCAGCCAGCTAACGAATCGGCGGCCGCCGAGGCCGACTTCTAGCAGTGTGACCCAATTTTTTTTTACAGACAGCCAGCCCAGCGGCCGTTTAAAGATAATGTAGATGCTGGCCTGGGGGGAAATCTCCACCCATCCCCCCGGCCCAGCACTGCCTGGAATCCCTGATTAGGACCTACTCACGATGTCCAAGGACAGCTATCTACCACCCAACCTCCATATGACCAACTCCAGGAAGAAAAGTGATCCTTCTCTAGACCAGCCTCCCCAGGTGATACCCTCCAGTAATATCCTCCAGGCAAATTTCTTTCAAGCCCTGAGTCCAGCACATGCTGAGTCCAAACAGTAGTACACACTGGCTGCCTCCCAGGGGCAGCAGCCAGAGGAGAATAACACTCTGAGGCTGAGCAAGCTTCCTAAACATTTATCTTCTCCCTCAGCCACCTTCTGGGTGCTCCTCCAAGGGTTTGGCTGAGAACAGATAAATATTGAAACCTAAAGTAGCTGACCCTCCTACTCTTCTTTCTTCCAGAGACAGGCAGGAGTAATGAACCACACAGTAATAAACCTGAGCAGACCAAAAAAAAAAAAAAAACAGATCACCACTCCACTGAGTATAGCAGAGCCAAAAAACTAAAGTTATTATCCTAACTAGAGCAGGGAGCTACAAAACAAATTCCAAAAGCGATAAAATATTTTAAAATCAGCTCCAGATTTTCTGCTGGTCATGGCCTGGGTTTGTGCCCATCTCTTCCCCTTCGGACCTTTGGATCTCTGAGGCTATCCAATGTGTGACAAAATATGCTGTTCCAAAAAAAAAAGTGTCTATATCCTTGTACTATAGCGCTTACATATCACCTCATACGAGGCCACTATATGGTGAAGTTGAACTTCCAGGAATGCCCCTCCTCCACTGCAGTGCACATCTCTACAGGAAGAGTCATAAGAAATAGATGAAATCCTGCATACCAAGCAGGCTTACATGACACACATCCTTGGGATGCAGGGATGCTGGAATTTGCACAACTCTCTTACTTTATATCTGAAGAGAGGACATGACCAATATGCTGACAACTAAATACGTGTAGCGCCCCTCTAATTTGAGGGGTGCTGTGTGCCTAAATTTAGGGGTTGGTCTGAGCTAGTAGCCAGGCTCAGACTGCTTTTATTGATAGGTTTGGTTATTTGTTTTTCAGGTGTTGTACTGGTGTGCAGTTCCCTGTGGCCTGTAGGTGGCACTGCCATGACAGGTCAGGGTTGAACCACTGGTAACAGTGCTGTGCCTTAGGGTGTCCTCTCTCGGCAGTAGTAGAGTGGGCATGGTCAACCTGCTGTGCATGCCGGGAGAGGATACATAAGGGGCAGATGCCGCCTGGAGCTGGGTTGTTCCAGAGTTCCAGGGCTCCGGAGTTCGGGTCGTGTGACCTGCCCCTCCAGGCCAGGGGTGCGCATATGCATCGGTCCCAGGCACCTTTAGTCTGGGGCTGCAACTTCGCCATTGAGCCCAGCACCTTTAGCTGGGGCTCAGCTCTAAGAGGAGGAATCCCAGGGTGCCCCTGAGAGGGGACCCGCTCTAAGAAGAAGAGCCTGGGGGAGGACCTTTCCGAGGGACCGGTGAGAGTTTCAGGGTGAAAGAGAGGCCCAGTAAACTTCTGGAGGGATACCGCTAGTCATCTAAGGCCTTGTAATGTGCAGCAACTTGCACCTGTTTTTAAATTACAAGAGCTGAGAGGTTCGGGGCTCAGAGATTCTGTGGCAGAGGATCTCCCGATCGTATCTCCAAATAAACTTAAGTGAAGTAAAGTTTGTGCATCACTTCGGCTGCTAGGACCGTGAGAGGGGACTATCCGGGTGAGCAGAGTCCGCTCAGGATTGAGTGGTGATACCAAGTGCCTGAACCTGCCTCCCTTATTGGTGCACCTACATCAGACTCTTCCCTACACTCTAGGGGTGAGAACTAGCCGAGGGAAGGTAACTCGCTGCGGGACCCAACAAATTGTGAACACCGCTCACCCTCTTAAGAAGAAGGAACCTGGACATTGTGGTACGGTGTGTCCTGCCTTGAGGAGGTAAGGCCAGGGATCTGTGTGCTACATACGGTATTATTATTATCATTATACAGGATTTATAAAGCGCCAACAATTTACGCAGCGCTTTACAACTTGAGGGTAGATAGTACAAATACAATACACTTTTATACAGTAGGAATTAGAGGGCACTGCTCGTTGGATCTTACAATCTAAGAATTATCATGATTGCCAGATTTGCTAGGGGAACTCATTTCCATAATGAGGGTGGATCTAATTAACGACCAAAAAAATAATTCTGCAATATTTTGCACATATTTACAGCAAGGCCGTGCAAATATGTACTGCATTTTAGTATAAATCAGCCTTTATACATGCTTCCTTTAATAGCCTGCACAGCAGGATTCTGGTAGAATGGTAGAGAGAAGGAGAGCACAGTGAGCCCCGCAGGCTCTATTGGATTGCACAGTGCTGTCTACTTAAAATAGGAAACCTGCTGCCAGTATGAGGGAGTAGACTCAGATTGTTGAGTTCATCAGTGTGGTGATGCTTTTCTTCTGCTCGATTAACAGTCTACAGGTGAGTTGATGACCAAACTATTTTACTTAACTGAAGTAGATAAAAGTGAAGTCACCAACTGGACAGCGCTGTCCGGCTTATGAGATTCGCTTAGTTGTCTCCAAACTGCTGCCCGCGGGCTGGATGCATCCCTTTTTTTGCCTTTGTCCGGGACTTCGGACATTATTCCTCCCACTGACACCAGAGATAAGGCATTCCTTATCTCACAGCAACAGTGAGGCATAATTCCTCCCACTGACTCCAAAGATGAGAAACTGGGGTTGATTTACTAAAACTGGAGAGTGCAAAATCTGGTGCAGCTCTACAAAGAAACCAGCTTCCAGGTTTTATTGTCAAAGCTTTATTAAACAAGTTAAAGTTAAAAGCTGATTGGCTACCATGCAGAGCTGCACCAGATTTTGCACTCGCCAGTCTTAGTAAATTAACCCCACTATTCCTTCCATGGACACCAACAATAGGACACCATTCCTCTCACTGACACCAATGATTTGGCACTATTTTTCCCCATTAACACCAATGATAGGGCACTATCCCTCCTATTGACAGTAACAGTGGGGCACTATTCCCCCCACTCATACCAGTTATAGGGCACCATTCCTCACTGACCACAGGCATTATTTAATTGTTTTACTCTTACTGACCACCGAGCCGGAGGCATTGTTTACTCCCATTGATGCCGGGGCTGACAGTCTAACCCCTAAAGCCTGAAAGACAGTAAACTGGCCCATTGTTTAGGAAGTTTGGAGGCAACTTGATTAGCTGATCATTAGTAAAATTCTTTGGGAGATATAACAGTTCATGCATATGTAGATCAATTGTGTATTTAGCTGTTTACTTGGAGTTCAGCTTTAAGCAGACAGTGGAAGGTCTGCTTACCAAATGACCAGCAGTTGTCAGCCAAGTTTACTTTGTGTGCACAGAAATTTGGAGGACAAGCTATATTAAAAATAACATTTTGAGCAAATCAACACATTACAAACCATATATGATCAAAGTATAAAGGGACACGCAAGGGACTTTTTATGGACAGCAGGCAGACCCAAATCACTTCTGCTTAGGCAAATCTGCAGCATCACAGCTGTTCATCTACTTTCTGGCATCATATTTTGTCATTCAATCTCCAGCATAATTATGATCATATTGATCTGTTTCCAGCATCACCATTGTTTTTCTTTTTCTCAGTAAAAGGCATGGTTTATTATCACTGAACACAGTCATTCTGGCTTTGCAATTACCACTTGACCTTGTCATCTGATCCTCAAACACACACATTAACATTTCCAATTCCTAGAACTACAATGTTTAGCTTGGTTTAACTACAAATGCGACCAGTGTAACATCCACTATTAAGATCTTCTTATTTTCCTTTTAAAAGTGTAGCGGGGTGTCACTTATTGGTATGCTGTAAGGACTACTTTATATGCAGATGCACCCAGATCCCTCCGGAACTCTATTTGACAATGTATTGACTACTGTTTGACTTGAAAGGAAAGGTGCATGGTGGGACTTGTAGTACAGGGAGAGATGGACTCCAATGCCGTGGATACTGTATGGACTGCTGTACCCACAGTGCAGCTGTACACCCACAGTGCATTGCCCGGCGCAAGGTCTGCTGGGGAAGGGTTATTTAAGAGGAGGAGGAGCAACACGCGCTCTCTTTGGACATCGCTGCGCAGAAAGTCGGAGCCTGTGTTGGGGCCTGTTGTGCTTGTCTAGACCAGAGAGCCTGGGCCTACAGGATCGAGAAAGAGTCAATCCATCTATAAACTTCCATACGGTTGTCTGAAGGATCGGAGACTACGGGTGGTGGAGAGATCGTGTGCCGGAGCACCAGCAACTGAACCAATTGAACGTATTGGCCTGGTCGGGTGAGAGGGCACTTGCCCAGGACTCTTAACTGTTTGATAGGCCCCGTGATTCTTTGTTTAGGGCCCACCGCCATCAGAGTAGTGCGCTGCGCACAAGGGGACAGTGTGTTGCACAGTAACTGCGTATTTAGTTGGGCATTCTATTACCCGTGATTTCACGCCCTAAAGCATAGCAGGAGTTCAGCTAACCTTTGATATCCCTTGGATTACAAATATTAAGTGCACCAACGTTTGCTAGCGAAGATCCCTTCTATTGGAGTAACTGTGTTTGAAAGTAGTCAGGCCTGACTGGAAATCACAGTGACATTATTCGGGCGCCATATTGCCCATGAGGGGGGAGCTCGCAAGCATAGTTTATTCAAAGACGTTTAATGTGTATAAGATTTCATTATATCCTGGTACCTTTATATGTTTACAACTTTGGCTTTTGCAGGGCTCTGCATAAGTAGGACGTATATTTGTTTAACCTGTCATTTCTTATTCAATAAAAATACTTTTGTGGTTAAGCAAACACGTTGTGTGAAGTGTTAACTGTTACAGGGAGACGGCCAACAAAGGTAAACCAATTTTGAACTGTACTGTATGCTCTATTGCGGTATTATGGTTCCTATAGCCAGTGGGTTCCACAATCCCATTTGTTGACAGCTGTGTCAGTGGAGGGTTAGAGCCAGTTTCTGGGGGTTGACAGCAGTACGGTACAGGCCCAAATAATACCAGCAGCTCTCTTAACTGGGGGTAGTGCTAAACGTGGGGGCTCGTCCGGGATCCTGTACTCTGCAATCAAGCCCCTCGCCCTTGGTGCCAGCATGGACCCTTTCACTGTGGTCCAGTGGTGCGAATCAGCAGACGCCTTCCCAGACGCGAGTGTAGCCATTAAACTTCCCGGAGAGGACTGGAAAGAGGCAGAAGTTGACAAGCTTATGAAGGTACTGTCCCCAAGCAGGAGGGCATGGGTAATTGACCTCAGACCAGAAGAGGAAACCTCCCGTATCCACGCATTGGGGGAGTGGAGAGATGGAATACCTGAGAGCTTCAAAGGCAGGAGTGTGCAGTCAAAGGACCGGAAGACGTTCTATCTAGTACACCCAAAGACTATGAAGGAAGAGGTCCCTGAAACTAGTCAAGGAGAGCTGGCCAGAGAAACAATAACCTCCCGGCACCCCTGACCACTATTGGTCCTGAACTCCTTAACGCTTTGGGAGACCTCGTGACAAAGTGCCAGAGGAGCAACACAGTGTGTGTGGAAGCTGGATATCGGAAGCTGAGGATTTTCTCAGGTAGACAACCCATGCCGCTTGGAGAAGAGGACTTTGATACCTGGATAGAGCAAGCAATGCAGGCATTGGAAGGTTGGGAACTGCCAGAGGCCCAAAAAACAACAACGCATAAATGAAAGCTTGAAGGGAGCTGCTGCAGAAGCCGTAAAGAATCTAAGGTTTAGCAATGCCACTTGTATCTCCTATGATTATTTAGCCATGCTGCAGGAGTACATTTTTTTTAGGTCTTGTTCCTTGGGGGTGGTGGCCATTGTAAGTATTGATGATAGTATAGCCTAGGTCCCCTTCCCCATTGATATTAGCTGCCCTTCCAGAGGATCAGAGTTCCCCTCCTTACCTAGCCCAGCACTGGTTGGCTGGGATGGTAGCTCCTGGAGTAGTGTCTTGGCTGATTTAATATTCATTTATTTAGTATTGTGTGTGTATTACATTATTTAATTGACATTTATTAATTTTTTATTCTCATAATTAATTGTCAATTCTTCCGTACCCCTATACTTTTTTAATTTTACTATACCTATCTTACATTACAATTAATGATATATTCCGTAGATTTTATTGTGTTTTTTTAATTTAATGTGTTATGCCCCTTTTATTCCAATTTTTTTGTATTATTATTATTATATTATTTTTTACATAATTTATTTATTTTTCTACCTAGGATGTTATAGACCAGCTTTACATGCATAGTAACGCACAAGTAGAATAATCTATTATCTTACATCAGTTGATCAATTAATCAATTGATTGTTTTTTGCTTTAAATTACGGTAAGTAATTGATTTGTTTTTTTAATTAATGTTTTAATTAATGAATACATTTTTCGTGTGTACTATTCATTGTTTGCATCATAATTTTTGGCCCATCTGGTTCGACTCATATGTTGTGAGCTTGTTATGTGCCTTTAAAAATGGTGCTTTTTAACCACTTCCCGCCTGGCCTATAGCAGAATGACGGCCAGGCATTGGTTCAGTTATCCCGGCTGGGCGTCATATGACGTCCAACAGGATAACATGCCGGTGCATGTCTGACACACTGCATCTCTGATCGTGGTATGGAGCCTCTGTGACCAATCACAACTGATCATCGCATGAACCAGGAAGTGCCGGTAAACGGCTTTCCTTGGTTCGTGCTAACAGGGAGAGCCGATCGTCAGCTCTCCCTGTCGGGGGGGGGGGGGTCTGTGCTAATAATCAGCACATTGATTATAAGCACAGTCCCATCAGATGTCCCACCACAGCTGCCAAAAAGGTGCCCATCAGCTGCCAGTCAGTGCCCCATCAGAAACGGCTGTAGGTGCCCATCACATTGTCAATCAGTGCTCATATCAGTGCCAATCACTGCCCACCACAGTGCCAATCAGTTCCCATCACAGTGCCAATCAGTGCCTTACAGTAAAACCTGTCAGTGACTCATCAGTACCTCATCATCAGTGCTGCCCATCAGTGCCACCTGTCAGTGTCTAGCACAGCCACTTGTCAGTGCCCATCAGTGCCACCTATCAGTGCCCATCAGTGCTGCATATCAGTGCCGCCTATTGGTACCCATCAGTGCTGCATATCAGTGCCGCCTATCAGTGCCCATCAATTCTACATATCAGTGCATCCACATCAATGCCAATCAGTGCCACCTTATTAGTACCAACTCATCAGTGCTCATCAGTGCAGCCTCATCAGTGCCTATCAGTGCCTGTCAGTGAAGGAGAAAACAACATTTTATAACCGAAACAAAGACATTTTTTTATTTATCAAACATTTCGGTCTTTTTTAGTTTGTTTAGCAAAAAATAAAAACCCCAGTGGTGCTCAAATACCACCAAAAGAAAGCTCTATTTGTGGGAGGAAAATGATAAAAATGAAGTTTGGTTACAGTGTTGCATGATCGTGCAATTGTCATTCACAGTACCACAGCACTGAAAGCTGAAAATTGTCCTGGTCAGGAAGGGGATGAATGTGCCCAGTATTGAAGTAGTTAATATTGTCGTTTTTAAAATTATCGTTTTAATATTGCTGTTTATTGATCCATTTTACTTTCTGACAATCTAGTATTATGACTCTTTTATATTAGCCCTGCCCCTTTCCCCATTATACACTTCATAATGATGCCTATGGTCCTGCCAGTTAGCTTGACAAAGAAGCGCGGCTGCCTGTTAGATAAATTTAAAATTATACTTTATATGTCAACTATCAAGATGCATATTAATCTTCTAAAGTTAAAATGTTTGTTTTATATAACTCTATTATACATAAATATGCTGAATAGCTCTAATAGTCCTAATTACTGGAATAAGTCATATGACCATATTCTATTTGTGCAAAAAATGTGCTGACTTATAGTAAAACTGTATTTTGCTTACATCTGCCAAACATGGGCTGTGAACCATGAAATAATTTATGTTTCCATTGTATGAGATAATTTATGTATCCATTGTATGAAATATCCTGTCATAAGGTGTAGGCTGAAAAAGGATATTTCCCTCTTTCCTGCTAAAACGTCAGAATAAAGGTTGAAATTATACACATGATCAGGACGTTACGAGCAGGAAAGGGGAAGGTTTAAGGGTTATAAAAGCAGAATGTAAATCTATGACAGGCAGAAAATGGATCTCTGAAGCCGCAAATATACTTTAACCATTTTCTCTGCATATGCAATAAAACATCTTGACTTGTAACGAGAGTCGGTCCGAAATTTCTTTGACATTTTGGTCCTTCGGACCGGAAGTCCAAATTCCGGGAAAGCACTAGCCAACAACCCAGTGAACCGATGTCCGTACGGCAAAAAACTGTAAGTCCTCCGTCTTAAATTTGACGTTAACAGAGGCCGGCTCACTGAACTAGTGCCTCCCGGGCAGCGACTTACCGGATCAGCACAAGAGACCGCTCTCAGGGCAAGGTAAGATATTTTCATTTATTATATTTAGGCCTAAATGTGATTAGGGATTTAATGAATTAAGGGATTTTTGTTAAATACATATAACATAGAGATGAATTGAATGTTTATCTGTTGTGTATATGTTTTGCTTTATCCGAGTTGAGGGAATATAAGTAGATACGTCCGTAGTTTAAATCCCTTTGATATAGGAGTATGGTCCCATTCTAATACCCGGGTGCAGATAAAGGAAATTTGTCGACAAAGGACCTAGGTCCTGACAGCCTTGTAAACTGCAGGAATTCCCGTGGGGGACACATAAATATTCCTACATCAAAAACATGAACCCCTGTTAATACAAAGGTATGGCCTGATAGATTTCCAGGTAACAAATAGAGGTAATTTGACGAGCCCTTGCGCTCAGCCAGCCTCGTATGTTGTGTAAAAAACCTGTACAGGCATTTATAAATACCGTTGAATTAACAAATATTAATGTTTTGATAAAGTGTGGGAACAACAGTCAAGAGAAATTAAGTCTCTTTTGTAATTCTGTTCATGCTCCCTACAGTTTACTGAAATATTAATGTTTTGATCAGGGGGGGTTGACCAGTCAGGTGAATTTACGTTCGCCTTGTAATTCTGTTCATGCTCCCTACAGTTTACTGAAATATTAATGTTTTGATCAGGGGGGGTTGACCAGTCAGGTGAATTTACGTTCGCCTTGTAATTCTGTTCATTCTCCCTATAAATGAATAAAACATTAAGTAAGAAGACAAGACACCAGTATTATAGCAGCACACAAGATCAATAATCTAGAAGTGATATGTCACGACTAGAAAGTTTGTGAGTAGCTGCAGAAGTGATAAGATACTGTGTGCAGGTATTGTGTCAGTGTGAGAAGACCTTACAAAAAAAAAAACTCCGTGTGCACGTTAAAATGGGTGTGATCCATGGAAAATCTGTTGGTTTGAATGAAGATGCTAAGTATATGTGTAGTCTAGACAAAGAGAATGTGAAATTTCTTAAGATGTGGGAAACAAAATATGATTTTGATACTTCCTTAAATAAGGATGGTTGTGTAATGCTGTGTAGAAAGCTTAAAAATAAGGCCGGCCTGAAAAAAAAAAGGAAACAGAAGAAATTAGGTCTTCCCCAGGCAAAAAATTGGCTTGAGGAGGCTAATCGTAGGGTAAATTCAGAAAACCATAAAAAACTATGTTTTTAGACAAAGAGGAGGACAATAATATGACCGTCCTCCGAAGCTTAGTTCAGCAAG